>CM060412.1:20218697-21596197 GCA_030545235.1 Helianthus tuberosus | reverse complement strand
CGGTATTACTAGGTAACGCGCCTTGTGGTCTCTCGGAGAAATTTTGAGCTAGTTGATTTAATTGTTTTTCAACGTTTTGAATGCTAGCTTGTTGATTTCTAAAATTCGATTCCAATTGTTGAAATCGATCCGAGTTTTTCTTTTCAGTGTCAGAGATGAGGCGAGATACAGTATCTTCAAGCCTTTCTCTTCCACTTTGTTGTTGAGAGAAATTTTGTGGTTGTTGAAAATTAGTTCGTTGGTTTTGTTGGTTACTACCATTGCCGGGATCTCTCCAACCAAGGTTTGGGTGGTTACGCCATCCTTGGTTGTAGGTACCCGTTGGAGGACCCGACGGCCTAGGTCTATTATCCAAGTAGTTTACCGTTTCAGTTTGTTCATATAATTCCTTCATACAACTCCAATTTTCATGTGACCCACCACACCCTTCACAAGCCATAACCGAGGCCGTTTTTGTCATTTCTAGTTTTTTGATTTTTGAAGAGAGGGCCTCGATTTGGGCTTGTAAAGAGGTGCTTTCATCAACCTTATGGGCGCCCGGGGCAATGGATTTATTACCTCGGGGAGTGTGCCATTGAAAATTGGTTTGAGCAATTTCCTCAATTTGGTTATATATTTCATTTGGACGACGATTACCTAAAAGTCCCCCGGAGCTTGAATCAAGTGTTTGTCTTGTGTGTGGCAACAATCCATTGTAGAAAGTGGATACTTGTTGCCATACCGCTAGACCGTGGTGAGGACACTTTCTTAGAAGCTCCTTGAACCTTTCCCAAGTTTCATATAAGGATTCCCCATCCTCTTGTGAGTATGTATTAATTTCAGTCATTAATTTAGCCGTTTTAGCAGGAGGGAAATACTTATACAAAAACTTTTGGGCGAGTTCATCCCAGGTGTTTACCGAACCAACTGGGAGGGTGTTAAGCCAAGCCTTAGCTCGGTCTTTTAGTGAAAAAGGAAACATTCGAAGGCGGATGGCGTCATTTGATGCTCCATTGATCCGAAAGGTATCACATATTTCTAAGAAGTTAGTAATATGTAGATGGGGATCCTCGTCCGCAAGCCCGTGGAAGGTTGCGGAGTTTTGGAGCATTTGTATCAAGTGCGGCCGAAGTTCGAAGTTGTTGGCCTCGACATTTGGTGCATTGATAGCGGCGCCAAGATTGCCTACGGTAGGCCGTAGGTAATCCATGAGGGTACGTTGGTCCGCCATTGGAAGTGGGTCCCCCGAAGCTTTCTCTTGATTTTTAGCTTTAAGTCTTTTTCTGAGAAAGCGCTCGGGTTCTTCTAGGGGTTCTTTTATGTCTCTGCTAGAACTGGAGCTCATGCACTACGTAGGAGGTTCAAATGTGGCGCCTGGGTTCCAAATCCTGCAACAAAAACAGAAAAGAACGTTGGTCAGAATGTTCACCACGGCCCCGTGCTCAGTGAACACGGCCCGTGGTCAGAAGTACAGTAATCGTTTTCTGTATCCCAATTACTGGGAGTTGGACACGACCCCATGTTGCACCGACACGGCCCCGTGTTCAGCTCTCTGTAACTCAGAAAATAAAAAAAACTGCCAGTGATGGTGCTGGACACGGCCCGTGTCTGACCGAGCACGGCCCGTGCTGAGCTCTGCAGAAGCTGAAAAACTAAGAAAATCCTAAAAATATAAAAAGAAAAAATAAAAGATGATTAGGCCGTTGATTCCTAACTTTCTTAAAATTCTTGTGTCCCCGGCAGCGGTGCCAAAAACTTGATGCGTGCGAAGTGTTACTTATTTTAGGTGTATATTTTAAGCCCTTTTTAACACTTATTTTAGCCAAGTTTTAAATTTATAAAACACGATATTTCACTAACACTAAACACACATATGGGTAAGTGCACCCATCGTTGAGTGTAGTATAGCGTTGGTAAGATACCGAGGTCGTCCAAGGACACAAGAGCTTTTAGTACCGGTTTATCCTCAACGTCTAACCAAAATAAAAGTTTAGAAAAATGTTTTAAACTAAGAAAATTAAAATCTAACTAAAATGCTGAAAATAAAAATAAAATAAAAAAAACAGATAGACAAGATGAATCACTTGGTTCCGACTCGTATCTAGTATAACCTTTGATTATTTCCGCGTTTTTGCACATAATTAAGAGATTATCTTAGTTATTGTAGTAGGCCCCTCTTTTGAAGGTGACGTTACCCTCACCCCAGTAGTTTGAGTCAGCAGGGATACAATCCTAAAAGGGTGGATTATTGGAAGATAATGAATTAAGTTATTAATGCAGTATTGTGGTAGGCCCCGCTTTTGGCGGTGACGTTACCCTCGGCTAAGTAGTCTGAGTCAGCAGGGATACAGTCCTAAATAGCCGGGTTATAGTATTAATAGTAGTTAACTTATGAGGGGATCAAAGAGTTTGGACCCCCGCCATCCAATACCGTGAAGTATTGAAGGAGGTCCTACTAAATTTGACCCAGGTCCATTGCAGGACCTCTAAACGCTGAACAATGGCAAGACCTTTACCAAACCGTTCCCTTAACCCCCTACCAGGTAGCCAACATACCTCCATATAGACCGTGGAGATATGAATGGTGAAAATCCTTTATTTTATATAGACAGTAAAATAATGCCAAGACACCACGGACAAACGATAAGGAAAGATCACCTTCAACATAAGTAACTAGTTATTAAAGTCATTAATACAAAACCAAATAAAAAGTGCAAAAGATTAGAAATAAAAAGTATTATACTAGACACTTTGTCTTCACCAAGTGATGTAAGAGACTTAGGCAAACATGGCCTTGATTGTCAAGAACTCTTACGATCAATCTTGGATCCCGAGACGACTCACACACTCTACGATGGACAATGGATGATGGTGGTGGATGATGGTGTTGTGATGGTGGTGGGTGGTGGATGAGGTGTGAGAGAGGTGGTGTGCCAAGGGATGAGATGAAATGAATCCAAGCACTCCTATTTATAGGCTGAACAGAGAGCTGGACACGGCCCCGTGTCCGCTGGGCACGGCCCCGTGTCCGTCTGACAATCTCTCTCCTCATTAATTGTAATTCGCAATTACAATAAATGCGCCTGCTGTACTTTCGACACGCCCCCGTGTCCGCTGAGCACGGCCCCGTGATGGGCAATAGAAGCTTCTATAGATTTGTCTTTTATGCTGCTTCTTGGGCACGGCCCCGTGCTGGCTGAGCACGGGGCGTGTTCAGTCTTCTGATTTCTCTATTTTGCTTTGGAAGGTGCCGTTGAGGGGTCGGGCAGTCCACTAATATTCCTTTTCTTGTATTTATGTTGGATTTAGCTGTCTTTTTGCTTCTTTTGCGTTTTTGAGCTCATTTAATCCTGAAAATACAAAAGGAAGACAAAAACACTCTTTTTCCAATATTAGTACTTAAAAAGGGTTAGTTTTATGCCTTAATTGATGTAATTTATATGTTGCATTTTACATACATCACTTCTACAGCTTTGTCTTTTCTGCTGGCACTTGGGCACGCCCCCGTGTTCATTGAGCACGGGGCGTGTTCAGCCTTCTGTTTTCTTGTTTTGCTTGGGAAGATGCTGTCGTGGGGTCGGGCATGTCACGTTTGTTCCTTTTCTTGTATATATGTTAGATTTAGCTGTCTTTTTGCTTCTTTTGTTAATTTGAGCTCATTTAATCCTGAAAATACAAAAGGAAGACAAAAGCACACCTTTTCCAACATTAGTACTAAAAAAGGGTTAGTTTTATGCCACAATTGATGTAATTTATATTTTGCATTTTGCACACATCAAACAACTTAGTAATAATTATTAGAACATGTGTAAACATGTTCGGCTCGTCAATTCCAGTTTTAGGGTCGGTTCGCAACCGAAAGTCGCAAAGTTTGACTTCTGCGTTGACTTTCGATTATGAACCGAACTATATTAGTTTGCTACTGATTTTAGGTTCCGTTATGACCGTAATATAATGTAGCGTAACCCTATAAGGTTATATTACACGATCATACTAGAAATCTGAGTTTTTGCACATGTTCCGTTAATATGCCGTACTTTGACCGTTATGCCCCTTTTAGCAAAAATAATGTTTTAGACACCAATAATGTAACAACCCTCCAGAAAACCGACACTCTCAAATATTTCCGACACTCTAGTATATTATAAAATGTCCCAATATGTTTTATATTACACCCCGTATGTGAAAACCGAGCCCGAATTATATTATAGTTATTAAATAAATCAAAAACAAGAAATATAGGGATGAGGCGGGCCGCGTAGAACCACCCCAACATCTCACGCGGGCCGTATCAAGACTGGAGTTGACTTCGCTGACTTCTTTAGTTGAAGCGGGCTGCGTATGGGTTATGCTTAGTTAACGCGGGCCGCGAGAGATCGTGAAACGCGGATACACCCAGAGGCCGACACGTGTTGTCATCGTGGCGGTCTAGAGAATGACTGGGCTAAGCTATTAGGTTGACCGTGCGTTGACGTGGGTCGCGTAAGGCTTAGCCTTACCTTACGCGGGCCGTGACAGGACCAGATTACACAACTATAAATAGCAGGCTTCGGATTTCACTTTCAATCGTTCATTCTTTCTTTCAATCTCGAAATTCTGTAGCAGAGACATAATATTTTGGTTATTATACCCCTAATTAGCACGGTTCTGCTCCGTTGTAAGTATTATAACCCCAGTTTCGTAATAGATACGCTGCCCGATTGATTTAGGGTTCCGTAACAACTGTAGTGGTTCTGCCCGACGTAGTTGTTGGAATGCCGTCTCGGGGAGGGTATCATTTATATTCTTTAAAGAGTTATGATACTAACTAATGTATATTTGTATAAATTATAGATTTTCACCAGGAAACCGTTACGGAAAATCTAAGATAACAATGTGAGTAATCTCCTTTTCGTGTCAACTGTTTTATAAAACCTTAATTGTTATTATCATATTACCAGTATGTGAGTCGTGTAATTCTTCAATTATCGCCGGTATTATGGGTTTTTGTATACATTACTTGATAACCTTCACAATTGGACGACGAGTAGCCAATGTGTGATATGACCATAGCCATAGATACGGTCGAGTGGCAAGTACTGAATGGGTAATTGTGTAGATATAAACATTGTAATCGCTCTCAATACTGTGGTAATTGATAAAACTCGTTTTGATTAAATTGGGATTCACTCACCAGTATTTCCCGCTGACAAAATATTTTTAAAACATGTTTCAGGTTACACAATGTGAAAGCCAACTTGGAAAAAGCCAGCTCGAGAGCACTGACGACTTGGAAAATAAGTGGCTATAAAAGTTATCTAAAACAAGATGTTTTAAATTCAATAAAATAGGGTTTGTCCCTATGAATATATTGTAATAATAAACTTGGGTTTTGCCCATGTGTTTATGAATATCAAATATGGTGGTTTTACTCTGATAAACATTTCTTAACTACGGTCCTGATCTAACTTCCTCTGCGAGATTAAATAACTGATACTACCAAAACTCTGAGCTCGCGTCCGCCCGTTCCCGGGGATCAGGGATCGGGGGTTGCGACAGAAGGTGGTATCAGAGCCTAGCCACTGGTCTAAGCCAAAGTAGTGTTCTACTGACACTTAACGTTATATTTATGTTAGGAAATAAATTATGGAAATACGTGCATAATTGTAATTATGTGTTATTTGACTATTTGTTAATTTACAGTATGAGTAAGAAGAGAATTTCAGACATCTATCATAAACTAGATAGTTCACCGAAAGAAACGGGAAGTTCATCCCAAATAAATTCCTCAAGATACTCAGTAGATACTGAGGAGGGAATATTTGTCCGTAAAGCACAGTTTGAAAATCCACTTACCCCTAGTAAAAGAAGCTGGATTCTTAGAAAAAGTCAAGAGAACATGAAAAAGTCTCAGGAAAACCAGAAAATAGGCAGTAACCCACCTTGGGAAGATAAATTAGACGAAAAATGGGCAAATCTCTACATGTTAGCTACTGTAGCAGTAAATGCTAACTTATAAGTTAAATCACAAAACCAGTTTTAGCACCTGCGGCACTTACAAGCCGGAAACGTTAAACTATTACGTAAACCGTTAGTATAATTCGAAAGTTCAGTTGTAATCTAGCAATAGTTGTTTTAAATAAATTTTAGAAAATCCTTATCGAATCCAGGCACCTACACCCCATATCATTAACCTGCAACCCCAATAAGTGCAGAAAATGTACAAGAACTTAGGACTTTTGGGGGAGGAAATTTTAAAAAGCAGTGAGAGAATGAGAAAGATGGAAGAACAACTCGTATGGAAAATACGATGAGCGCAATATGAATTTCTGAATAAATCCATATTTGTAGATGTGATGGCAGAAACGGTAATAGTAATAATAATATAAAATAAAATAAATATGTGTACGGATGCCTATTATTATTTATTTCATTCTGTATTGTAATTTTTAATTTCAGTACTAATGTATAATAGATAAATAGAGTAAAATCGTAATGATCGACGCTTTTGGTTAATTACGTATCATGTGATTTGCTATATTATTCTATGATATTAATATTTGGTAGATGTTTAAAAATTCAGATGGCCGACGAAGGAAACCAAGGAAATATGAATAATGATAACAAAAGTAACATTAACGTGGTTAATGAGAATCCTAGTCTCAATAACAATGGAAACCAAGTGGATAATAGTGTTATCCAACACATAGTAGCACAAGGAATTATAGATGCAATGCCATTTATTCTTCAAACTGTTAAGGATGCTGATAACGAAAGTAAACATAGCAGTAAGCGACCAATTAAACCAGAACAAAGCGTGAACAATGGACCCGTACTTCAAGCGCCCATTCCTAAAAGAAGAAGAACCATGCCTTATGGTTGTTCTTACAAAGAATTCTGGTCCTGTAAACCAATGGAATTCTCGGGCAATGAAGAGGCCATTGCAACCCTACGCTGGATAGAAAAGACTGAGGCAGTCTTAAGAATAAGCAAGTGCGCAGAAGAAGATAAAATAATGTTTGCTTCCAATCTATTTAAAAACTCAGCCTTAGAATGGTGGAACACTATCCTCCAAACTAAGGGAATCGATAGAACTTACAATATGGAATGGGAGGAATTTAAGGACAAGGTGGAAAGGAAATTATGCCCACCCAATGAAAAGGAACAGATTGCAAACAAATTCCTAAACCTTAGGATGACTGGTGTAGATAGTAAGGGATACACTAAAATATTCTTCGAATATGCTAGAATAGTGCCAACTCTTGCTTCACCAGAACCGGTGTTAATTTCCCGTTATATCTGGGGATTAATTGGAGAGATAAGACATGTAGTCAAGGCAGCTAGACCTCAAACCATAGAAGAAGCTATAGAACTAGCAAATACCTTGACTGATGAGTTAGTCCGTACCCGAGAGGAGGATCAGAGAAGGAACCTAACCCAGAAGCTTACACAAGAATTTCACTCTGGAAATTCTAATCATGAGAAAAATATAGGTTCTACCTCTGCACCCTACTGTAGGGATTGCAAAAGAAAGCACTCGGGAAGATGTTCCATATACTGTAACTTCTGCAAAATATCGGGACACAAGGAAGAAGACTGCAGGAAGAAAAACAGCAGGATATGCTATAACTGTGGAGAACCAGGTCACATCAAGCCAAATTGTCCAAAATTAGCTCCAGCTACGAACAACAAGAACATTAAAAATGCTAGAGCATTTGTTCTGACGGCAGAAGAAGCGAAAATGATCCCGGATGTGATCACTGGTATGTTTTAGTTAATGATATTTTTGCTACAGTATTATTTAACTTTGGTGCAAACTAAAGTTTTATTAATACTTCGTTTTTGCAAAATTTTAAATCAGTCATTAACTAAACTACCACAAGAATGCTTAGTAGAGACAGCCAATGGAGAAACCGTTAAGATTTCCGAAATCTTGCAGGGAGCAAGAATAGAAATTTTAAATCAGAAATTTATTGCAAACCTGTATTCCATGAATCTGGTAGGATTCGATGTTGTTTTAGGAATAGATTGGTTAATAGCCAATAAAGCTAGTATTATTGAATCCTTGGAAAAGAGTAGTAAGATTCATCAAACGGGGAAAGCTAAGTCCCAAGTATAATAACCCTCTTAAGATTATTAGAAGAATAGAACCTGTAGCTTATCAGCTACAACTGCCAGAGGAAATGACAGGAAAGTCAAGAATCTCAAGCACAAGAGATTAGTTTTAGTCAAAGTGAAATGAGACTCCAAAATAGGACCTGAGTACATATGGGAGCTTGAATCTGAAATGAAAAAGGAATATCCGCACTTATTCCAGTAGATCTCGAGGACGAGCTCTAAAACAAGGTGGGGGGAATGTAACAACCCTCCAGAAAACCGACACTCTCGAATATTTCCGACACTCTAGTATATTATAAAATGTCCCAATATGTTTTATATTACACCCGTATGTGAAAACCGAGCCCGAATTATATTATAGTTATTAAATAAATCAAAAACAAGAAATATAGGGCTGAGGCGGGCCGCGTAGAACCACCCCAACATCTCACGCGGGCCGTATCAAGACTGGAGTTGACTTCGCTGACTTCTTTAGTTGAAGCGGGCCGCGTAAGGGTTATGCTTAGTTAACGCGGGCCGTGAGAGATCGTGAAACGCGGATACACCCAGAGGCCGACACGTGTTGTCATCGTGGCGGTCTAGAGAATGACTGAGCTAAGTTATTAGGTTGACCGTGCGTTGACGCGGGCCGCGTAAGGCTTAGCCTTACCTTACGCGGGCCGCGACAGAACCAGATTACACAACTATAAATAGCAGGCTTCGGATTTCACTTTCAATCGTTCATTCTTTCTTTCAATCTCGAAATTCTGTAGTAGAGACATAATATTTTGGGTATTATACCCCTAATTAGCAAGGTTCTGCTCCGTTGTAAGTATTATAACCTCAGTTTCGTAATAGATACGATGCCCGATTGATTTAGGGTTCCGTAACAACTGTAGTGGTTCTGCCCGACGTAGTTGTTGGAATGCCGTCTCGGGGAGGGTATCATTTATATTCTTTAAAGGGTTATGATACTAACTAATGTATATTTGTATAAATTATAGATTTTCACCAGGAAACCGTTACGGAAAATCTAAGATAACAATGTGAGTAATCTCCTTTTCGTGTCAACTGTTTTATAAAACCTTAATTGTTATTATCATATTACCAGTATGTGAGTCGTGTAATTCTTCAATTATCGCCGATATTATGGGGTTTTGTATACATTACTTGATAACCTTCACAATTGGACGACGAGTAGCCAATGTGTGATATGACCATAGCCATAGATACGATTGAGTGGTAAGTACTGAATGGGTAATTGTGTAGATATAAACATTGTAATCGCTCTCAATACTGTGGTAATTGATAAAACTCGTTTTGATTAAATTGGGATTCACTCACCAGTATTTCCCGCTGACAAAATATTTTTAAAACATGTTTCAGGTAACACAATGTGAAAGCCAACTGGGAAAAAGCCAGCTCGAGAGCACTGACGGCTTGGAAAATAAGTGGCTATAAAAGTTATCTAAAACAAGATGTTTTAAATTCAATAAAATAGGGTTTGTCCCTATGAATATATTGTAATAATAAACTTGGGTTTTGCCCATGTGTTTATGAATATCAAATATGGTGGTTTTACTCTGATAAACATTTCTTAACTACGGTCCTGATGTAACTTCCGCTGCGAGATTAAATAACTGATACCACCAAAACTCTGAGCTCGCGTCCGCCCGTTCCCGGGGATCAGGGATCGGGGGTTGCGACAAATAAGCTTGCAAATGATTTAGGTACTGATATGTAAACATGTTTAACATATTTTGATGTTACAAATCTAATCATAAACTGAGTTTGCTTATAATATCGTAAATTGTGCTTTAAATTGACCAAAATGCCCTTTATGCACATAGATCGGTTTTAAGCATAATTTTTCATACCAAACTCATTTCCTATTGATGTAATATCATAAGTAGGATAATTTGGGATGTCTATTCAGTTTACAAACTGTGTTTACGCATACGTTATTGAATTATGTCCTTAAATGACGATAATGCTCTTTTTGCACCTAAAAATGGTTTTAAAGCATAATTTTCATACAAAACCTTTTGACCAATGATATGTTATATTAATTAACATATTTAGATCATATAAACCTGGTCATAACTAACATGACCGTGTCGTCCCGATCAGTAAAAAACCCAATTAAACCTTGGTAGCTAGGGTAAGTCGGGTATCGTAATCAAGAAGAGCATGTGGTCAGTATTGCACCACCTGTTCGATTAGTTAGACTATTTACAAAAATGTACAAAGCGATTATGAAGATTGCTAATTTTATTTGTTTATTTGATTTGAAAAGAAATTGGAGTGAACCGACAAATTACTATTATCTAAAACAATTTTTTACTAACTTAGATTGCAAAAATAAGTTACTTAATTGAAAACAAGAATTAGGAATACGGATCACACCCGATTCGATAATTGTAAGACCTAGGGTTCCTACATGTTTTAACTTGATTCAATTGCATATAGTGATTAACTGATTTCTATCACGAAGCTTGGGTGCCAATTTCTATCAACGTCATAGACAACGGACCGTAATGCACTTCATTACCTCGGACATGTAAATCCTAACCTAAGATAAGGCATTAGTGCACAAATTCATTTCGCAACGTCAAATTTTATAATCATTCGACAATTAACAAATTTAATTCAAATGCACGACAATTATCAAAGGGTTCAAATACTAAACAACTTAAACATTAACGAACACCGGTTTTCGACCACGTATCAATAACACCCGTTCGCTCCTAGTGCTCCGTAAAGCTCCAAAATAGCTCCTTAAACTCTGTAAGACCTGCAAAACACAAATCCTATTAAAAGTAGGCTATTCGAGATTAAAAGTTAAGCAAATACATGAACTTAAACATTAACGAACACCGGTTTTCGACCACGTATCAATAACATCGGTTTTCCTTAAACATCGCACATATCGTCATTTAACGACTTTAACGTCGTTTCGGCGCGTAGTATGGTTTTAAACCATAGCTACCAACCAAGACTTATTACCTACTGATTTTATAAATCATTTTAAATATTTTTACAGTAGGTATATGATATAAACTCAGATTCCCAAATTAGCCTTCAAAACTACGTGTGAAATTACCAAAATGCCCCTACGGAGCATAGTTTAGTTTTAAACTATAAAACACACATATGTTTGATAACCTACTGATATTATATCATAAATAAAGTATTTTCAAAGAATGTTTATGATCGTAACATCAGATTTTACGCAAGTTCCTTTTATACGTCGTAAAATGACCAAAACACCCTTGTGAGGCATAGTTTGATTTTAAAATCTAAACACGCATACAAGTTGATATCCCACTAATATTATAACTTGTTTAAAGTATATTGGCATATGGAACTTGTTCATGACTCATCCGGTTACTCGTTATCGCCTATACGCGTACGGTTAGACTTACGTAACTCGTTTACGTAAGTTTGCCGAAACGGGTTTAACCTTATCATTTTTACTTCAAAATCTAGAATGTATTTAGTTTACCTATACTATACAAGTTTTCATACTTGTTGGGTCTAAATTTCATTCTATTCCGCTCATCGCTTACTCTAGCGTATCATACCGTTTCTAATACTTTAAGCTAGCCGGTCTAGGTCTATGACCTAAATAAGACCCGTTAGCATTCTAAATTGGTTATATATTACCATCATTCCAGACTAGAGCCTCCCGGTAAAAGCTACCTGCATTTAGTTAGATTGGATACGACTGAGTTATTTAAACCTTGCTGAGAATCGGGGAGAGTTTTGGCAAAGTGGTCCAAGTTGGACAACATGATGTTTGGGATTCTGATTTATCTTTTGATTATGTCGGTGTGCTGGTTTCAGAAGGCAAGAGGATATAAGAAGAGGTCGTTGTTCAATGGAAGGGACATAAGTATAGAGTCTGGGTGGCAGAGGAGGTCGGTGATTGGGAACCTGATTTTTTGGAAAAGGATAGGGGCGAAGTGGAAGCTCCGGTTAACCGGAATCAATCACAGACGTCGGAAATTCCGACCAACTCAACGGAGCCTGGAGTTATGGAAGGTCCGGATATTACGGATGGATTAAATAAAGGAGGAGATTTTGTCCAAACAGGAAATACTGTCATTGAGGAGGTTTACAATAATTCTGGCGAGTCGGTTGGTGTGGATAAGGAAGGCTCCGATAATATAGGGACTGTAAACTTGGAAGGCAAAAAGTTAGTTTGTGAAAGAAGGTAAACATCTAAAAAAGGTAGGAAAAAGTCGAAAAAGGTGGACAGAGGTGGGGTGGGCCCTTTTCAAGATAAAATGGTATCTGTTGATAATAGGCCCAGTTCTAGAAAAAGACCAAGACTTGAATTTGACCAAGGTTGGAGAACTCGCTAGTCGCTAGTCGGCCAGTGAGGTGGGGACTAGCGACTACTCAGGATTACTCGTGATTAATCGGGATTAATCGGATTGGGGTTTTATATGTAATTTTTTAGCTTTATGTATACATATACACATTTTTATAGGTAAATATTTTAAGTAGCTAGGTTTTAACTCTTACTCAACCCATTTTTTTAAGTATACAAGATTAACTGTTGGAATTCACCTGGTTTGGTTAGATACTGGCCTGAATTTAGAGGTTTTGGCCGGAATATACAGATTTTTGCCGGAATCTGGCCGGAATTGCCGATTTTTGGCCGGCCGACTAGGCCGCGACTAGAGCCGACTAGCGATTAATGGACTGATTAACAAAAAAATACTCAGTTACTGGCCGACTAGTCGCCGCCTAGTCATGATTTTTACAACACTGAATTTGACCCTAATGGTTTAGACCCTTTTGGGCTTGATGTCCTGTTGGGCTTAAACCAAAACATTCAGGTAGAGTCCAGTGTTTCTAAGGCGATGTCTAAAGGGACGTCGAATTTAGATGGGGGACCAAAAGAGGGATCTTTTTCTCAACTGTACACAGATGAGGAGGAGGAGACACCTGGTTTTGTGCAAGATGAGAATCCCCAGTTTCACAAAGATGTCGAAGAAACGCAGTTGTGTGACGAAGAAACATAGGGTTTTGCGGAAGTGCAATCAGATTCTGCGGCGGTGGTGGCAGGGGGTATCCATAAAGAGGTCGATAACACTATCCAACTGGGAGCTAGAGTGGGGCTCAATTGGGTAATTTCAAAGATTTGGTGACCAAAATTGTAGAAGAAGAAGGTGTACAACCAGGTATTCTATGAATTTCCTATCAATTAATGATAGGGGCTTGGGTGTCCAAGGGAAGCAGGGGTGGGTCAAAGATTTAAAGGCCAAGAACAAGGTTGATTTTGTGGCCTTACAGGAAACTAAGATTATGGAGACTGAGAGGTTTGATGGTACTAACAACTGGGGGAGGGGGGGTTGATTTAGATTTGGTGGAAGCTTCGGGTAGATCTGGTGGTCTGATGTAACACCCCGAAAACGGGTTTGGTAATCAAACCTCGTTAATAGTAAAAACGGGTAAAATACCGCTAGTGGTAAAATTAACCCGGTGAATATTAGGATTTAAATAAATAACTCTAATATTTATTAAAAGGATGGGAAATACTTTGAGAAAGCAAAGTATATAAAAAGGCCCGAGATTTAACGGGACTTAAAATAAAACGGGTTTTTGAACAAGATGAATAACTAGGAAAAATTATAACCTAGTTAACTACAAGTCTAGAAATAACTTGAAATAAGGTTAGAATAACCAAAATTAAATGTTAAACAAAAGGGGAGGGACCAATGTTGTTAAACTTGAAACTATTATTATTAGTTTTAATCAAAAAAATAAAACCAAACACCTCAATTGGGGCTCTGGTCGATCAAGAACAGGAAGGGGGTGACACCCTCACTTCCAAAACCCTAACATGTACTAAACTATCAAATTGAAGGCCAAAATCCAGTTGAAATCGGAATCTGAACATAGAATCGTGATCACCTCGTCAAAGGGGTCATAAGGTATGTCAAATTAGGTCATTTTGATTCGATTCAAAGTTCATGCATGTGATTGAAATCGAGTGTAGAGCTTAATTATGTGTTGTAAACATGAAATTGGAAGTGATATAAGGTGTAGGGACAAACCCTAGATGATTTCTTGATAAATTCTTGCATGTTAATTGTAAGGATCAAAATCACCATAGTGGGTGACTAATATGTTAGTGGAACTCGATAAACACTAGGATTAACACTCTTGTTCTAGTGTAAACTGAAATTGTGAGGAAATCTCTAAATTGTTGATGTTAAAATATGGACATGTAGTCTAATTTAAGTTAATTATGGTGATAAACTCAAGTCATGAACTTGGTTTAGACCATGTAGAAATCTGACCCGCTAGGTGTTTGATAAAACGCCTAAATGAGGGTTAAAGTGTTAAAGGTTGAGTAAAACGCAGATTTGAATATGTTAAGAAATTGTGCGTAAAGACTTATAAAAAGGGTTCTAAACGGATTGTGAATTGAACTCTTTAGGCAAGTATATGTAAATCTTAATTACATGATTATTTTTCGTAATCGACACGTTAAACCTTGAATTATAAGAACGGGTGTTACAAGTTGGTATCAGAGCCTTGGTTTAAGAGATTCAAGTATGGTGGGAAAACTATGCTTGGACTTAAACCTTATGCTCTTAATAAAGATTGGTGTTCGGTTCGATGCTTGATCGCAAATCCGGTAAGTACATGTATATCAAAGGTTTAGTATGATTAAAGTGTTGAGAACAACACATATGGTTATCATGTAATACACGTTACACATATAAAAAACGATATAGAATAGATATAATCAACGAAATTACACGCGTTGATGCGTATAGTAGAAAAGCTTTGTATTATAATACGGGCATCCTTTAATGTTGAAATTACTAACTGTTGTATATGTTTTAGTTGAAGGACACTCGCATATGAGGATAGCGTGAGTTGAACAAATTACGGATATGAGGATGAAACGGTCCGATGTATGACAAGCAAAGCATACTCATCAAGGATCTAAATCGCGTAGTGATCGCGAACAAGGTTAACGGAAAAAGGAGAGCCTGATAGAGCAAGCATTATCAGGTGCACGTTTTAAATTATCGTATAGATAAGTAATATGCAACAAATACGTAGAGATTGGAAGTTGCATATGTAGATTGAAAACTTGGAAAAACCTGAATAGAAAACCTATCCGGGATATTGTTTCCAAGAAAAACAAATAGAGGCATTACTTACATGGGGTGTAATGTGAAAATTATAAAAATGTTATGTATACTAGGTGTTGATCGCTTACTCTGGCCAAGTAAGTAGTGAACACGTGGTACCATGAACTTCTTATGATGGACACATTTATGTCCGATGTAGTAAGGGTGGGGTGAATGGGACTAGCTTAAAAAGTACCCAAATGAATCAAATGAGCAAAAATATTTGATAATAATGTAAACGCACAGCCGGGTGATGGAAGCGTATTACATTAGGATGATGAGCCCGAGTGAAGGGACAAAGATTAATGTAAAACGATTAAGGTATGCAATTGGGAGGGGTGTGCTTACACACGAACCCGGAGAATGCAAATATGACTCGTAACTGGCCGATTTAGTAAAACACCAAATTTGAGAACAAAGTAGGAATATAAAAGCAAAAAGAAGTCATAATGCATACCGTAAGGGTTGCAATAATAACGACTTCGGTAAAACACCCGGTTGGTGGGTAAGGATTTAAACACATGCGTGAACTGAGAAACGGGAACTCGGATGGAAAGTTAAAAGACTCGGGTTTTGAGTCATAACTAAAAGACGACAAATTAATGTAAATAGAAATTCTGAATAAATTATGTTCAGCTATTTCAAAGCTGAACAGGTCAAACAAAGACTGAAGTTTGGCATTCATAAGCGATGAATGTTCACACGAACAAGTTAAACAAATTTAATAAAGGATGACACTTGCTAAATTAAGTAAGTGCGAATCGGATAAATAAAAGTGCGAAATATTTATAAACCTATGTAAAGGAGTTATTGGCGTTAAAAACATTGAAATAAAAGAACCCGGGTAATGGGACGTAAGGAAGTACAGGTAAGAACCGGGTAACGGTAAGTGTATGGAAAACTGACGTGTAATTGACGTTAGAAGTCGAGAAGTCGGAAAGATGATTCGAAAGAAAACAATGTAGCCTTAGACTACGGTCAAGGTCAAATGAAATCGAAAAAGTAAAAAAGTGAATAATTATAAACATAAAACGGGGTGCCTTAACGCCATATGCGTATATAAACGTATACACATTTGAATAAAGACTAGAATAAAAGATGATCTACGGGATCATCATAACCTACGGGATATTAATTAGTGTAAAGGTCTACGGGGCCAAAATGACCCACGGGACATGAATTGAAGCAAAGGGATCATAAAGGCCTCGCCTTAAAAAGGTGAAAAATCTAAAGAAATAAGCCTACGAGGCTAAGTGAAAGAACCTACGGGTCAATAACGTGAAGCGAGGAAAATGGTTAAACTCCCCGCGTAAAATAATAATGGAAGGTAAAGGTAGTATAAAAGCGAGGGGTTTCGCTAACTTAACTGAGTGAGTTAAAAGCGAAGAGATCGTGAAAGGCCGGTTGACAAAAGTGGGGGATTTCACTAAAACATCTAAACGGGCAGAAATAACAAAAAGGATTCACAATTATTTAAATTCTGATAATTCACAAAAAGGACAAAAATATTACCGAAAAGACAACGGAAAGGAATAAATTTTCAGACGTAAAAGTCCTAGAGATGAGTAAAAGATGTAAGACAAGGAGAAAAAGGAAACGTTAAACTAAAATTTAGTTTTAGTAAGAAACAATGTTTTAACAAATATGGATATTACGAGGGAGATTAGAAAATGGTTAAAATCAAAGAGTATGGGTCTTAACATCGATAGGTGCGAGACAATACCTTCGAAAAGAAGAAGTATGATAAAGAAACGTTGATATAAATTAAACATGACGTGACACGATCACGGTCAAGAAATACAATGTGAAGTGGGATCACATTATAACCAAGCGAGCGGTAAAGAGCAACTGGACTAATAAGTCTAGTTATTGGGACCGGCTAAGGTCATTTAAATAAATTTGGTTGCTTACAATCGGTGGATTCGGTATAACTGAACCGAATAAATGAACTTGAAAACAAAAGAAATTGTTGTTAAAAGTGAAAAATTTCACTAAAGACCTTTAAAAGGGTCAAGGTAACGGATTCACAAAGGGTTCGATAATATGGATATCGTTAAGTTGATTAAACTAGTAGAAATAACGAAATTACGTTATTTCAAGTTGCATTATGTCGAATGAGGCACGTAGATGTTTTGTAACCAAAAAGGTATTACCATAATTTTTCTGGTAATACTAACAATCGATTAAAATATGAGCAATGCTCAATTGATTATCGAGAGCATATGCATGGAGTTAAACTTGATAAATTATGAAAGAAAAGGTTTCGAGGACGAAACCTCTTTAAGGGGGTAGACTTGTAACACCCCGAAAACGGGTTTGGTAATCAAACCTCGTTAATAGTAAAAAACGGGTAAAATACCGTTAGTGGTAAAATTAACCCGGTGAATATTAGGATTTAAATAAATAAGTCTAATATTTATTAAAAGGATGGGAAATACTTTGAGAAAGCAAAGTATATAAAAAGGCCCGAGATTTAACGGAACTTAAAATAAAACGGGTTTTTGAACAAGATGAATAACTAGGAAAAATTATAACCTAGTTAACTACAAGTCTAGAAATAACTTGAAATAAGGTTAGAATAACCAAAATTAAATGTTAAACAAAAGGGGAGGGACCAATGTTGTTAAACTTGAAACTATTATTATTAGTTTTAATCAAAAAAATAAAACCAAACACCTCAATTGGGGCTCTGGTCGATCAAGAACAGGAAGGGGGCGACACCCTCACTTCCAAAACCCTAACATGTACTAAACTATCAAATTGAAGGCCAAAATCCAGTTGAAATCGGAATCTGAACATAGAGTCGTGATCACCTCGTCAAAGGGGTCATAAGGTATGTCAAATTAGGTCATTTTGATTCGATTCAAAGTTCATGCATGTGATTGAAATCGAGTGTAGAGCTTAATTATGTGTTGTAAACATGAAATTGGAAGTGATATAAGGTGTAGGGACAAACCCTATATGATTTCTTGATAAATTCTTGCATGTTAATTGTAAGGATCAAAATCACCATAGTGGGTGACTAATATGTTAGTGGAACTCGATAAACACTAGGATTAACACTCTTGTTCTAGTGTAAACCGAAATTGTGAGGAAATCTCTAAATTGTTGATGTTAAAATATGGACACGTAGTCTAATTTAAGTTAATTGTGGTGATAAACTCAAGTCATGAACTTGGTTTAGACCATGTAGAAATCTGACCCGCTAGGTGTTTGATAAAACGCCTAAATGAGGGTTAAAGTGTTAAAGGTTGAGTAAAACGCAGATTTGAATATGTTAAGAAATTGTGCGTAAAGACTTATAAAAAGGGTTCTAAACGGATTGTGAATTGAACTCTTTAGGCAAGGAATCCGGATCGTCAAGTGGACAAGCCGGTGGAAATACGCGTTTAAAAAGAGTGCTTAAAAGGTACGTAACTACGATTCCGTTACGTTATGCTTGATTCCGTATTCTCACTAGAAGACTTTAAATTAGCATAATACATGAAATTGGCATTTACTTGAAGTGACGAAGATCACTAGGTAAATAGACGGGTCGAAAGGTGAAATTATTACCTTTTGACAATATTGTCTAATGATTTGTCGAGTTACATGTTATAGGAATAAATATCAAATGGATAAGTACATCGCTATTGCTTAGCGGCTACTAAGGCAAGGTATTGAAACAGGTCAATATATTGATCCGAGCCAGGTATGTATAATAACACAACTCATCATGTAGAATTTGGAGTTCTATAAGAGTTAGACAATGTTAAAGTGTAGATATTCGGTTATCTTTAAGGTAAACCGAATAAATTGAATTATGTTCATGGTGTTTTAGAAGCACATGGGTTTATAAATAAGATTATAGTTAAAAGGGTCGGATTTTGGGTCAATCAAGTATTTAAAGGACCTTTGTAGTTAAAGAAGGATAAAAATTGACCAAATTGCCCTTGTAAGACAATTCGGACGAACGACCCTTAAAGGTGGTTCGGAAATAAGTTTTATGATTATATAAATGCTTAGGATAAGTTAGATAGTGAAAAACGTAAATTCTTGGGTCGAAGGGCTTTATATGAGTCTTTGCCGTAAAATGGTAATCCGAGGGGTAAAACTCGGAACATATAGATATCCATATTAAACCCAATATACATATAGTTGTAGTGGGAGGTTACTAGATAAGAAATGTAGAACTACAATGCTAGAAGGGAATGAAAGCGATTTCAAGCTTTAAAGTGCTTAAAATACCCATAACGGGTCAAAATAAGCATACGAGCAAAAACGGGTTTAAATTATGTAATAAACCTATGATTAGAACCTAAAGTGGTAGATAACATTAGTTTGAAGAAGTGTATGTGGTATAAGGATCAAACATATATGTTTGTTTGATAAAATGCATAAACGGGTTAAAATTTGGTAAAAAGGTAACGAGTCGAAGGCTTAGAAGTCTAAAAATTTATTAAGTTGGATATTGGATTTTAACTCCATATGATGGAGAATTAAATTACGGACGCGTAGGAAAAAGAATCGGGTAAAACGGATCAATAACGAAGAAGATATGCTCGTTTCCGTGAAATCAGGTCATGCTGGGTATGTACAGCAACTGATTAAGCATCAGTCTGTGAAAAGGGGGGCCTAGCGTTACGCGACGCCCCCTAACTCCGTAAAAATTTTGTTTTTTTGACTCATGGTACTTGTTTAAACCATTATTTAACTATCAAAACTAACTTTTAAGTTGGTTTTGATCATAGGTGGATGCCAAGAGTGCCCGGATGAAGATCAAGCGGCGAGCAAGAACCGAACACGATCAAGAAATAAGCTTCCGCACTATGTATCGTTGTTATATTAAACGACAAACTTACACATGATGTGACGTATACTTTTAAATTGTAAAAGGTTTTAATAAACCCGTAAATCCGAAGTATATGTAAATCTTAATTACATGATTATTTTTCGTAATCGACACGTTAAACCTTGAATTATAAGAACGGGTGTTACAAGTTGGTATCAGAGCCTTGGTTTAAGAGATTCAAGTATGGTGGGAAAACTATGCTTGGACTTAAACCTTATGCTCTTAATAAAGATTGGTGTTCAGTTCGATGCTTGATCGCAAATCCGGTAAGTACATGTATATCAAAGGTTTAGTATGATTAAAGTGTTGAGAACAACACATATGGTTATCGTGTAATACACGTTACACCAATAAAAAACGATATAGAATAGATATAATCAACGAAATTACACGCGTTGATGCGTATAGTAGAAAAGCCTTGTATTATAATACAGGCATCCTTTAATGTTGAAATTACTAACTGTTGTATATGTTTTAGTTGAAGGACACTCGCATATGAGGATAGCGTGAGTTGAACAAATTACAGATATGAGGATTAAACGGTCCGATGTATGACAAGCAAAGCATACTCATCAAGGATCTAAATCGCGTAGTGATCGCGGACAAGGTTAACGGAAAAAGGAGAGCCTGATAGAGCAAGCATTATCAGGTGCACGTTTTAAATTATCGTATAAATAAGTAATATGCAACAAATACGTAGAGATTGGAAGTTGCATATGTAGATTGAAAACTTGGAAAAACCTGAATAGAAAACCTATCTGGGATATTGTTTCCAAGAAAGGAAGAATTCTTGATTTAATCATACGAGTGCTTCGGATTTCAATTCTTTTATTGATAAGGCCGACTTACAGGAATACTTTATGAGGGGTAACAGGTTTACTTATGTGGCAGCGAATAATTGCAGTTTCAATCTAAGTAAGATTGACAGAGTTCTGGTTTGTCAAACCTTCTTTAATAGGTGGCCGCTGGCGTGTCTAAGATCCTTGCCGAGAGAAATGTCCGACCATACGCCTCTACTGTTAACTTTGGTGGATTCCAACTTTGGATATAAACCATTCCGATGGTTTAACTCTTGGTTGGAGAGAGAGGGCTGTCAGGAGGTGGTTAGGAAATGGTGTTAAGAGAATGTTCCTTTGAGGGGTGTCCAGATATGGTCATCATGAATAAGTTAAAATCTGTCAGGGATGTGCTTAGGAAATGGTGGGCTGAAGTTAAGAAGAAAGAAAGTGAGAAATTAGAAAACTACAAGAATGAAATTTAAAAATTAGAGCTTATTATTGAAGAAAGGGAATTGGAAGAAGATGAGACATGGGTTTGGGAAGAATGCAAGAAAGGAGCTGTCCAGGTTAATTATTGAAAATGTAGAGACTTGCAACAGAAATCGCGTGTTAGATGGGCTTCGAAGGGTGATGATAATTCCGCGTACTTTCATAGGGTAGTGAATGGGAGAAAAGCATCAAATGATATCCCGGGCCTGCTGGTGGATGGTCGGTGGGTTACTAAGCCTAGTTTGGTCAAGAAAGACGTTTTAAAGTTTTTCCGGAATCATTTCTCGGATAAGTACTTGATGAGGCCGGTTCTGAATTGTGATAATTTTAAGTCTCTGTCTACTGATGATGCTGACAGGCTAGTTCGGGCGTTTACTAAAGAAGAGATAAGGGATGCAGTGTTCGTTTGCGGGTCAGACAGAGCTCCGGGGCGAGATGGGTTTAATTTCAAGTTCATTAAACACTTTTGGAGTTTTCTGGAAGGTGATTTTCTCAAGTTGTTCAATAATTTCCATGATACGGGGGTGATAAGTAGAGGATGTAGTACCTCTTTTATTACGCTCATTCCAAAGAATAGTTCTCCGGTCGGGCTAAAAGATTATAGGCCAATCACTTTAGTCGGATGGGGTTTCCTAACAAGTGGTGTCTTTGGGTTAAGGGGATTCTTCAGTCTCCTAGGTCGGCCGTTTTGGTCAATGAGTCGCCCACGTTTGATTTTCAGTGCTATAAGGGGATCCATTGTCTTCGTTTTTATTCCTCATTGTCATGGAGGCCTTCTCGTGTATAGTTAGTAAGGCTTGCGAGCTGGGGGAGTTAAAGGATCTTAGAGCTGTCGATGGGGGCCCTGCCATTTCGCACTTATTATACGCAGATGATGCGCTGATACTGGGGGAGTGGCCGAGGGAGAATATTGAGAATACGACAAGTTTACTTAGAGTTTTTTACATTTGCTCGAGGTTAAAAATAAATTTAAAGAAATCTTCGTTGTTTGGTATTGGTGTTGATGGCGAAGAGGCGAGTGATACGGCAATAATTTTGGGTTGTAGAGTAGGGGAGTTCCCTTTTGATTATTTGGGGATTAAAGTCGATGCGAACATGAATAAGAGTTGCCATTGGGATCCGGTTATAGACACGGTTAAAAGACCGTTAGCTTCTTGGAAGGCTAATACGTTATCCATGGGTGGAAGGCTAACCTTGCTTAAATCGGTGCTGGCTAGTTTACCGGTGTACTACTTTTCTTTATACAAAGCCCCTAATATAGTGACGAATCAAATGGAAAAGTTGACGAGAAATTTTCTGTGGGCAGGTTCGAGTGAAGATAAGAAAATGAGCTGGGTTGCGTGGGATACAGTGACCAAATCTAAGAAAAATGGAGGTTTGGGAATAACGAGATTAAAAGATGTTAATTTTGCTTTTTTGGCCAAATGGGCTTGGAGATTTAAAACTCAAAAGGATAGTATATGGCGTAAAGTGGTGGAGGTGGTGCACGTGGGGAGGGGTAGGTGGGATTTCATGCCTCTGAATAGTCGTTTCAAAGGTGCTGGAATTTTATTGTTAAGGTGATAGCGAGGCGTTCTTTTAACGGGAAAAGCTTCAATTCATTTTTAAGGGCGAGGGTTGGGAATGGCTTGACGGTTAATTTCTGGACGGATTTATTGGTTGGGTTGACAGTTCTAAAAGATCGGTGGCCTAGACTGTATAATTTGGAGCGACATAAAGACTGCACGGTTGCGGATAGGCTGTGGATTTTTGATGGCGGTATGAGGTTTGTTCCGGATTGGAAAAGAGGTATCTCCACCGTAGAGGAAATATCCGAGATGCAGGATGTTCTATTTCTCCTTAAAAATGTTTCGTTGTCAGGTTCCAAAGATATTTGGTCATGGGGTGAGGATGTCAAAGATTCTTTCTCTGTGGAGATGGTGAAACAATTGATTCAAGATGAGGAAGAGGTCCGACGTGAGCATCTAATGCAATGGGAATCTTGGATTCTGGTCAAAATAAATATTTTCGTTTGGAGAGCTGAAATGGATCGTATCCCTACTAAAGCGGCTCTGATTAGAAGACGGATAAATATTCAAGATGGTTCGTGTAGTTTGTGCGATTCCGGGGAAGAGGATGTGATGCATCTGTTCACAGGGTGCAGATTTTCGTTCGGAGTTTGGTCAACAGTGGGTCAATGGTGCAAAGTTATGCCTATAATGGCTTTTGATTTTAAGGATGTGTTGGTCATTCATGAGCAAGTTACAGGAGGTAAGTGGGCTAAAAAAGTGTTTAGAGGGGTTGTTATGGTTACATACTGGGAGATATGGAAAGCTCGGAACGCTAAAGTTTTCCGGGGGTCAAGTCCGAAGGTTGTAGACGTTGAGGCGATCATTAAGTCTTGGTCTTTTTTGTGGTTAAAAGGTAGGACTAAATTTGCTGATATTGTTTGGGAGGAATGGGTGCTTAATCCATTGTATATGTTGTAAGTGCCTTTTTGGCGGCCCTTGATTCGAGGCCATGCCCGTTTTCTAATGAAGTTTACTGTTAAAAAAAAAGGAAAATTGTATTAACAACACAATACAAACACAAGATTACATGCATAATACTTCCAAAAACAGAAATTAAAGGAGCACCATTGAGACCACTTTATTTAAGCTAATCTAGATCTATTTATCATCCCATAAAAAAACAGTTGTTTTGATAATTTTATCCCATATGTTTGCAAAAACGACTTTTTTGGAAGAAAATACCACTTCGTTCGTCTTCAAATAGCCCATCATGAGATAAGTATCATATCTTTTTTAATCACTGATCTAGAAATCCCCTCATGAATGTTAAGAAGGTCCAAAAAATTGAAATCATAAATTGGTGGAGTGGAGCTCTGTGAAAATAACTGATGCCAAGTGACATAAGAAACATAACAATCGGTATAATATCCTTTAGAAAAAAATTCTCTAAGTAACCCTCTAATTAACAAATAAATTTAACACTGGTGTTAATGTCATGGATTGAAATGATAAAAGAACACAGACCACAAAGTGTCTCCAGAAAAAAAATAATATTAAAACCGAGCCTTTGATCATACAAGATGGACGAAAACATAAGAATACTTTCATAAAGTGTTGCAGGTGCTTATTGCTTTGCGATGTTATCCTTAAAACTTCTCTTAGTACTAAACACATGAGAATGTTAGATTTACTTAAAATATCAAGAGAATATCAAAATCTAAAGAGGAAAGTTCGATTCCATAAGGAATGTTTGCGTTTATTTTTTAAATATAAATCTGACATCTTTACTAAGTTCAAGAAGTAAACAATTAATTAGTGTTTAAATAGAACAAATTTTAAGTTTGAGTCTTGCAAGTTGACTAAGTTCAAGAAGTAAACAATTAATTAATGTTTAAATTGAATAAGTTTTAAGTTTGAGTCTTGCAAGTTGGATAATAAATGTGAATACAACACCAAAGAGTCCTTTAAATTAAGGGCTATTGGATTTTAACACATCAAACTATGAAGAATTGGCCGCTGCCACCTCCAACTAACACTTTGATCTATGACACCCCAAACTTTTAATTTTGTTTGTCATTTCACCACTCAGTTAAAAAATGACTAACTGAGTTAGTCTTCCAACCTAGCTGGCATCCTACATGGACTATTTTTGACGATGTGGCACATTCATGGGTATAAAACCCATGTTCTTCTTCGATTAACCCTGCACAAACAATTGGGTTTCAATGGAAACCCTAATTTGCTCATACGGTGCATGAATCGACCAAATCGAAACCCTAATTCACTATCAAGATACATTCTTTCAACGTATTGGCTGATCGACATGTCTACCTCTTCCAACTCTTCATGTAATACGAACCGAATCCCTAAAATATTCAAGGTGGAGATGGATGGGAAGTTGTATTCTCATCATGAGATCAGAGTTGTTCTTCGCGTAGCGGGGAGGAGAAGTGTTCGATGTGGTGCTGAATTTTACGGTTGCTCACAATGGCCGGTAAGTCCTGTGTATCAATGTGTATCGAATTTAACTTGTTTTTGAACTGACGACATGATGTTGGTTTGTAGCGAGACGACTGCAAGTTCTTTACGTGGAAAAAAGATTTCGACAAATTATTCGAAGTTCATTCAACTTGCAGCTCAAGTGCAGTTACAAGAAGTGATGCGATGACCGGCAATGAATATAAGAATGAGAATTTGCAATTGCGGAACCACTTGCTATCTTTGTTGAAACGGCAAATTTGTGCGAAAGAATCCATGTTGAAGCAGCAGTTTATCTTTAGTTTGTTTGTTATCATTGGCATGTTGTTTTACATAGTGAAGTAGATATTGAATTTGAATGTACGTTCTTTGAACACATGAATGAATGTAGTCTTTATTTGAAACTATCTCACTTTACCATATGTGCAGACCAACGATGTGTAATGATAAATGTGTGCAGACCTGTTTACCATATGTGCAGACCAAAACAACTAAACAACTACCATATGTGCAGACCAAAACAACTAAACAGGTGCAGACCTGTTTACCATATATGCAGACCCAACTTACCATGAGTGTAGACCAAAACAACTAAACAATTAATGCGTCTAATATGCAGACCATACATGTAGACCCAACTGACCAATCTAACCATATATGCAGACCCAACTAACCATCTAACCATATAACTAAGTAATGCTGAACATATAATGCTGAACATACATGTACCCCAGTAACCTTATGCTATCCACAGACCCAACTGACCCCTGTGAGCTTGTTAATATGCAGACACGATACATGCACACCAGCTGCATAAGCAGAATTACCATAGTACCCCTAGGACCTTGTTAATATGCAGACACCATACATGCATACCAGCTGCATAAGTAGAATTACCATACTACCCCTGTATCCTTATCAATATGCAGACACCATTCAGCATACCAGTTGCATATGCAGAATGACCATTCTACCCCTGCTATGAAATATTAACTGCAGAATGACCAAAATACCCCTGCAATGAAATATTATAAGTAGAATGATACTAAAATAATTAACATAAAAAACACAATCATTACACAAATTACTTAAGTTTACATAGTCATTACACAACCAACATAAGATTCAACAGTCATAAGTTTACATAAGATTAACCATTTATAATTCATGTTCCAAACAGATTAACTAACTGCAGCCTTTTCCGTTCCCTTTCCCGGTTGGCCTCCCTCTTTTAGTTGGCTTTCCCCTTTTACTTGGTTTTTTCCTTCCGATTTCTGCCGCATTTTGAGAATCTGTTAATACTAAACAAATTTAGGAAACATTAATATAAACAATAAACCAACTGAATCTATTAAGTTCACCTTTAACGGTGCATTTTCTCTTGTTGTGACCTCTTGCTCCACAAATCCCACATGCATTTTCGTCTATAATTGATAAATTTCAAAAATACCTAATAATAAGGTATAAACTAACTTGGTTAGGTTAAAAATAACCCATAATAAGATATAAAGTAACTTGGTTAGGTATTTGGATGAAAATGGCAAAAAGTTACAAACGTTGGAGGCAAAATGGTACAAAACCTTCATTTTAGACGAAAATGTCAAGTGTGCCCAAACCTCAGGGGCGAAAATGGCAATTAACTCACAAAAAGTGCAATTTAGCCTTCTTATAACATGTGTTTGCCACGTCATGGGTGCCATGTAGGATTAATGATGCCAGCTAGGGTGGAAGACTAACTCAGTTAGTCATTTTTTAACTGAGTGGTGAAATGACAAACAAAATTAACAGTTTGGGGTGTCACAGATCAAAGTGTTAGTTGGAGGTGGCAGCAACCAATTCTTCATAGTGTGAGGTGTTAAAATCCAATAGCCCTTAAATTAATTATCATGTTAAGCATCAGATTAGATTCTAAAAACCCACAACTCAAAGTTGCCCTAAGATAGAGATAGGGTTTTTTTTTCCTTCATATTTAAGTACTTCACTGCCTTTGTTATCCAACATTTTATCAATGCTCTTAATGTTGATTGTTGACTTTTATATGCAAAGATTGTATGAATCATTTACGGTAAATATCATTTATGAAATAAATTATTGATGTTATCTTCTTCTTCTTCAGAAAACGCGGCTGCTAGGAATTGAAGAAAAAAGAACTACACAAAATATCCCATAACTTATTTAACGTATGCTATGACTTTAGGGTTTATTTTTTTAACATATCATATTGATAATAGATCACGTGAACCAGCTAATCTATTATAATTGATAACATAAACTATACAAAGCATGGGGAAATCATTAGAGCGAACAAGTGGCACCTGCTACTTGTCTTCCACAAATAATATTTTTTAATCATGTTTCACATATGAATCCCTGATAAATAGGAGCCTAAAGTATTGCATTTCAACACACCCATCTTTCTTTTCTAAGTTAATCATGTCCTCTTCACCACTTCCACTCACCTCCCCATTCACTTCCACTCACGCCCAACTAGCCTTCAAGGCTCGAACCAATCAAACCCAAGGGTTTAGAGTCTCATGCAACAGTGCTCAAGATGACCAAGCTGACAAGAAACTCATACTCCCTGAGTCCCAAAAGCTTGTGGTTCCCAATGTGGACCGCAGGAACCTGTTGGTAGGACTTGGCGGCCTTTACACCGCCGTCAACCTACCTGGGGCAATGGCTGCCCCGATAACAGCTCCTGACATCACGTCCATTTGCAAGGACGCGAGTGCGGGCATTAGGAACCAAGAAGGGGCTATCAGGACAAGAAAATGTTGTCCTCCTAGCCTCGGGAAAAAGATAAAAGAGTTCCAGTTTCCTACCGAAAACTCGGTTAGGAAACGATGGCCCGCACATGCTGGCACACCGAAGCAGGTGGACGATTATAGACGAGCCATCCAAGCCATGCGAGATCTCCCAGATGATCACCCGCACAGCTTTGTCAGCCAAGCTAAAATACATTGTGCTTACTGCAACGGTGGTTACACTCAAGTCGATAGCGGTTTCCCCGAAATCGATATCCAAATCCACAACTCATGGCTCTTCTTTCCGTTCCATCGTTGGTACCTATATTTCTACGAAAGAATCCTTGGAAAGTTGATTAACGAGCCGAACTTCGCCTTACCATACTGGAAATGGGACGAACCACGCGGAATGCCCATTCCGGAAATGTTTGTACCCGAAACCGTTAATGGCAAGCCAAACTCCTTGTATGATGTTTACAGGGATGCCAATCATATCAAAGAAAGGATAGTGGATCTAGACTACGATGGTAAGGATAAGGACATTCCAGATTTTCAACAAGTACAGTGTAATCTTGCAACAGTGTACCGAGATTTGGTCAGAAACGGAGGTGATACACTAAGTTTCTTTGGTGGCAAATACGTTGCGGGTGATTCGCCAGTTGGTAACAGCGACCCGTCAGTCGGGTCCGTGGAAGCTGGTAGTCACACGGCCGTGCATAGATGGGTAGGCGACCCGAAACAGCCGAACAACGAGGACATGGGTAACTTTTACTCCGCGGGGTATGACCCCGCGTTCTACATCCACCATGCGAATGTAGACCGCATGTGGAAACTATGGAAGGAGTTGCGCCTTCCGGGACACGTAGAACCGACTGAACCCGACTGGTTAAACGCGTCGTATGTGTTCTATGACGAGAATCAGGATCTTGTCCGTGTGTATAACAAAGACAGCGTCGACTTAGGGAGGCTTAAGTATAATTTTATCGAGAATTCACAGGAAGTGTTCCCGTGGCGCAAGAGTCGACCACCGCAACGTAGAAGGAGCTCGCAGGTTGCAACGACCGGAGAGGTGAAAACGGTGGACAAAGTTAGGTTCCCGGTGCGTCTAAACGAGATCTTGAAGGTTCGTGTGAAGCGGCCCGCAGTGAACAGGAGTGATGAAGAAAAGGAGAAGGCGAACGAGGTGTTGTTGATCAAGGGAATTAAGTATGATAGTGGAAAGTTTGTTAAGTTTGATGTGTTTGTGAATGACAAACTTAAGGAAGGCGAGATTACGACGCCATGTGATCCTGAGTACGCGGGTGGGTTTGCACAGATTCCGCATAGCGATATGAGGAGCATGTTTATGAACAGTTCTGCGAGGTTTGGGCTGACGGAGCTGTTGGAGGACACAAACACCGACGGCGAAGAGTATGCAACGGTGACATTGGTGCCACGGGTAGGGTGCGAAGATCTAACCGTCGGCCAAATCAAGATCGAGTTGGTTACTGTTTGAAAAGTCTAGTTAAAACGTCGCGGGTTCGGTTGGTCCGGAGTTTAGATGGCTCGTTTGGAACTAGAAATGCGTGTTGTAATGCCATTTTCTTTGTTTGGTGTGTACCTTTGTGTAGCCTGAAATGCGCATTGCGTAGAGTTTCATGGCATCAATAAGATTGTGTGACAATAAGTGTTTTTCTTCTAAAATAAGTTGTTTTTAACATTTAATCAAATTACTCTATCTTTGTTATATGTATTTTTATAAATATAAGATTAACCAGGTAAGTGTTGTTCTTGAAACCGGACAAACCAGCTACGTAATCTGTTCGGTTGAGTATATTCGAACCGTCATAATTTGTACTAGACAGCCTGATAGAATCAAGGAAGCGTAGATGGTTAAACCGAATTTCAAAAGTTTTACCTTAAAAATCTTAATATACAAAATACCATTAACATAAAAAATAAGAAGAAATTTTCTTTTTTAACTTTTTTCCTATTACTTAAGAATGACGTTTAATTGTAAGATGTAAAAAAATCGTGATTTTACTATTGTAGAGTAATTTTTAAGAGTAATTATAATTAATTTGCAAAGTTATATGATTACTTTATTAGTGTATAATCACGATTTTTTTTTATTATGTAACTAAAATACGTGCCTAATAAGTAGGAAAAAATTTCAATTTTTTCTTAGTTAAAGATATGTTGTATGTTAAGACTCATTTGTAGAATAACTTAACCTTTTTTTACTTATTTATTTGATACTTAAGGTGTCAACTATTTTTTATTCTAGGTTTGATATTTTTATTAACATTACAAATTCAAAAATTATTTCATATTTTATATTATATATATATATATATATATATATATATATATATTTCAACTTATGTATGAAATCATTAGACAATTGAAATTTGAAAGTGATCTAACTAGTGACCACTTAGGCACACGGTTTATTGCGGGTCCAATTAGGAAAAACATTGATTAGAACTTTATTATAAAGTACTATTTGATGAAAATAAATTGGTATTTTTATGAACAAAAGTAAAACCTTAATTATAATAGAAATAAGGGGAGGGGGTGGTTACTAGTGATAGAATTATATCACTTCCACTATCCAATCAAATCATGCCATGCCATGTCATCACCCAATATTCTATCACTAGTGATAGAAATGTAGTGGGGGTGGGCATCACTAGTGATGGGATTCCGATGTACAAGTATTAATACACAATGTACAAGTCATACACATTCATTCAGCAGTATTCAACGTATTATATATATAACGAGTTATTCCTATCACTCGTTATAAAAGTAGAGGCGGCGGTGTTCGTTGTGCTATCACTCGTTATGGGGTGGCCATAACGGACCACCCCCTCCCCCCTAAGCACTCACATTTCATTTTCATTTTTATTTTAAAAGGAGGATAAAAAACCCCACCAATCCATAACTGAAGCTAGCTGCATCTAGCTAGGATAGCGATTTTGTGGATTAGGTATTGGATACTCACATCACTGTGTCATTTAGACTATGGGTTAGGGGCGGGGTTGGGACGTGGGTTGGGTATAAACGCCTAAGTCACCATCCTGGGTGGGCTTGGTTTGGGCGTGACCCCTTGGGCGGGGGTTTCAGCCCGGGCGTTGGGCGGGGCTACCCACATGACATGACGGAACCTCATTGGCCAAGAGCACTAGCCCTTTGAAATTGGCTTTTTTTCCACGCCACCCTAGCCACGCCCCACCTTACCCCTTTGAAATTGGCTTTTGGTCTTGGGTGCCTCATACTCCACGTGTCGCACCATGCCCCCAACCCACTCCCCACCATACCCCACGGTCTTATCCATCTGGAAAAGTCTCATTTTTTTTTTATTTTTTACGTTTTGCTCTCTTTGGTTTGGTCACTTTAACGGTTTTGTCCCAAACTTTTAAAAATAGTTATTTTCCTTCAATAGTTTGCTATGGTTTTTCCATTTTGCTCCCCGCCTCTAACTCTATCCAAATTGTATGTTTTTACATTTTGCTCCCCGCATGGAGCAAAATGGAAAAAAAATGGCTATTTTTAAAGGTTTTGGGCAAAATCGTTAAAGTGACCAAAGCATAGAGAGCAAAACGAAAGTTTACTCTTACATTTATTTTTAGAGTTAATTGCCCGGATAGTCCCTGTGGTTTGCTATTTTTTCACCTTTAGTCCCCACCTTTTTTAAATAGCATGATTGCTCCCTGTGGTTTGCTCACTTGTTACTCAGATAGTCCCTTAGGTGGATGGACGTTAGTTTATCCCGTTAAAATTGTGGGAACTTACTAAATTACCCTTGTTACTTTAATCAGTTAAATTCCCTCACATGCATAACATGTGAGTGTAAACACTCAGAATTAAAAACCCTAACACACTTGACCCCCCCCCCCCCCAATCCCTTCATCCTTCAAACATAACAAGGCTTTCCCCCATACTGATCTAAGATAACTCGTGTACCATTGACGAATATGACCACTAACCTCAACGCTCAATCCTCTGCACTTCCTCAACACTAACCTTCTTAACCCCAAGAATCGACAAACACTTGTCCAACACATCTCGCCGAACATAACAATGCACTTGACAACACTCTTTTCTCATAACCAGACCTAATCATCCTATTAGCAATCCCTTTCAGCTCCTTAATCGCATCTGCATAAACTAAATCAACATAAACATCACTCCGAAGCTCAAACCTCTTTCATAACAATAACCATTACCTCCACAATCATCTTCTCCATAACTACTATCAAAATCATCCACAATTTCAATCTCGATAACCGTAAACGAACCCGAACCCTTACGGATCGATCCGTACATCCGATCTACATCTAACGGAAAAGTATTAGCAAGATAAAACTCATCTTCAAGCTCGATCTACTACCTCACCGTTACAATTAGATTGAATATTTAGGTTTTCTATCAATTTGATAATTGTATCAATAGCTTAAATGTGTGTTAGGGTTTTTAATTCTAGAGTAAATTACAAAAATCGTCCTTTATGTATCTCACTTATTGCAAACTGTGTCCTTTATCTTCAATAATTACAGAAAACGTACTCGATGTTTGCAAACTCTTACAAGTTATGTCCTTTAGCCATAACTCAGTTAATTTTTTGTGCTTAAATCTGACCAAATGGAGAGGAAAATGGTTTTGAGTGTTTTTTTGTGGGTTTTATGAGAAGATCAACTAAAATGACGAGTTTACCCTCACATGTTATGCATGTGAGGGAATTTAGCTGATTCAATTAACGTGGTTAGTTGTAAAGGATTGAACCGGCAACAAAAATAAACTTAAAAGATGTTTTTAGCAAGTTTTAAACATTAAGGATGGAACCTACAAGTTTGATGAAAGATAAAGGATGTTTTGTGCAATTTACTCAACTTTTAATTAGGTTCCATTTTGAATTTTTAACCAAAAAAATAATTAAGTCGAGGGAACTAAAACCTAAACTGGTTAAGACCTTAATTATCTATGCATGGGTTATTTAAATTTGTTATATATTTCTTATTTTTTTTAAATCTACATTCGCATAAATATCTCGGATGAACACAACACATTCATCTTCATCGATACAAAATCCAAAATAAAAACAAATCTCAAAGGCACATAAAAACTGTCACCGGAAAATCCTAATGACCAAACAACTACAACAACAGAACCAATGGCTCTAAGCCTTAACTCACTACAGGGTAAACACAAGATCAAAGGGACGAACAAGTGACTACTTAACATCCAAAATCAGAACATGCAACAAAAAATACTCGATTGTACAATAAAGAGTACAACAAACACACAATAAAAAAGATGATCGGAAAAACCAAAGACCAAAAAAACGTCAAAACCCTACAATTTTTGGGTTCAAAAGCTTATAAGGTAATCTTTTACCTAAATACAGATGAAATAAACACAATCGAAGAAACTGACGATTGGACGATTGCCACAGAAGGTAGGCGACGAAGGTTTGGTTGTGAGGTGATGGTGAGAAAGATTGCTTCCAAATGAGGTTCACAAAAAATAAAGGAGGTTTAAATACCAACTAAATGTACAAACTCATTAAAACAAAGCGTACCTAAATTAATCATAAAACACAAGTCATCATATGGTACAAGTCGATCAACCAAGCAATCAAATGTTGCTAATTGATAATAGGGGAATTGACGTGTAATAATCTCCTAGACCTTATTGGCCGTTAATAATCTCACATCAGAATATTCCCCCCACCAGTCTCACCTTTCACCTATTTTTCCTACAATGGTCTCCCGTTAATAAACTTAACGGAGTTAAGCTTTTTTTCCAAATTACAAACATATTTTTAGGGCTTTTGATCAGAACGATGATACGAGTTCATTGATGTAAAACTTACTTCGAAATGGTGCTCCAAGTGACTTGATTTTGGTTAACTGGAAATTTAAACACCCGAATTAAAGTGTCGTTTTCATCGTTTGGAGCACCGTTTCGAGGCAAGTTTTACATCAGTGGACTCGTATCGTCGTTCTAATCAGAATCCCTAAAAAATCTGTTTGTAATTTGGAAAAAAGCTTAACTTCGTTATGTTTTTTTAACGGGGGACCATTGTAGGAAAAATAGATGAAAGGTGGGACTGGTGGAGGGAATATTCTGAGGTGAGATTATTAATGGCAAATAAGGTCTAGGTGGGATTATTACAGACCAATTTCCCATTGATAATATATATAAATGTATAAAGCGTACATTGCTTCTAATGGGAAGAAGTTGAACTAAACCTTTTCTATATTTTTTGAGAAATTAATAACACAAATAGTCTCTGAAGTATTTAATAAGGAAAATTATATTAACAACACAATACAAACACAAGATTACATACATATAATACTTCCAAAATCAGAAAGTAAAGGAGCACCATTGAGACCATTATATTTAAGCTAATCTAGATCTATTTATCACCCATAAAAAACAGTTGTTTTGATAATTTTATCCCATAGGTTTGCAAAGACGACTTTTTTGGAAGAAAATACCACTTCGTTCCTTAGTCTTCAAATAGCCCATCATGAGATAAGTACTACCGCATGTATCATATCTTTCTTAATCACCGATCTAGAAATCCCCCCATGAATGTTAAGAAGAAGTTCCAAAAAAGTAAAATCGTAAATTGGTGAAGTGGAGCACCATGAGAATAAACGATGCCAAGTGACATAAGAAACATAGCAATCGGTAAGTTATCCTTTAGAAAAATTTCTCTAAGTAACCCTCTAATTAACAAATAAAATTTAACACTAGTGTTAATGTCATGGATTGAAATGACAAAAGAACACAGACCACAAAGTGTCTCCAGAAAAAAAATATTAAAACCGAGCCTTTGATAAATCAAGATGGACGAAAACATAAGAATACTTGCATAAAGTATTGTAGGTGCTTATTGCTTTGGGATGTTATCCTTAAAACTTCTCTTAGGCCATGGGTTGTATTCTAACATTTAGATTGTTAACAAACTGTAGGCCGGTTTTCGACATCTTTGAGTCTAGGCTTGCTTTATGGAAATCGTCCCTTCTGTCGCTGGGTGGGAGAGTCACGCTTATTCGGTCGGTGCTCGAGAGTCTCCCGACTTATTACTTCTCCCTTTATAAGGCCCCGTTGAAAGTTGTATATGATCTGAAAAAGCTTATTAATTTTTTTTTGTGGGGTGGCTCTAGTGCGATGAACAAGATTAACTGGGTTGCATGGGATAGAGTTGCTTCGCCTAAAAAAACCGGCGGTCTGGGAATTAGTAAGTTACTCAATGTTAATCGTGCTTTGTTATGCAAGTGGGGGTGGAGGTATAAGCGTGAAAAAAGTAACTTGTGGGTTAAAGTGGTGGATGCTATTCACTTTGGCGGATCGGGTTGGTCCTTTCTTCCGGTTAAAAAATCTTACGGTGGTGTTTGGCAGAGTTTGGTGTCCGTTATTAATAAACCTCATGCTGGTAATCTCAGTTTTCGGAATTTGTTTAGGGGCGTTGTGGGTAGAGGTGATACTATTCTCTTCTGGCTTGATCCGTGGCTCTATGAATCCCCGCTTATGGTTCTTTTTCCTAACCTTTTTTGCTTTGGAAATGGTGAAGACTTGCTCTATTCGGGATCGTCTGCTTGGGGAGTGGCTTTGGAAACATGATCCCGAGAAGGTCGATGAATCTAGGGAACTGGCGGCCCTCCATTCGGCCCTATCTTCTTTCTCGCTGGGAAACACGGATGACGGTTGGAAGTGGTTGGGAGATCAATCAGGGATTTTTTCGGTGAAGTAGGCGAAGAAAGTGATGCTGGGCACGGAGGAAAACAATGCTAGGTATGCCTTGGATTGGTGTAAATGGACCCCGAGTAAGTGTAATTTGTTCGGTTGGAGAACGAAAATGGACATAATACCCACTTATGACGCGCTCATCAAGAGGGGAGTGGCGATCGGCGACGGGTTGTGCGCGTTTTGTAAATCTGAGGTCGAATCGGTGGAGCACATTTTCACATCGTGTTGGTTCTCTTCGGTCTTATGGCAAAAGGTGAGTAAGTGGTGTCGTTAGGGTTGTAAACGAACCGAACGAACACGAACAAGACCTTGTTCATGTTCGTTTGTTAAAAAATATATGTGTTCGCGAACCGTTCACGAACACTTATCGAACGAGATTTTATGTTTGTGTTCGTTTGTTAAGTAAACGAACTTGTTCATTTTCGTTTGTGTTTGTTTGTTAATTTTAGGCAACGAATGTTGACGAACACAAATGAGCACAAACTAATGTTCATGAACACAAATGAAAACAAACGAACACAAAGAATCGTTCATGAACAGAATATATAATACACTGACACTTATTAGATATTTAATTTATCAGAATTTTGATATATTTAAATAAATATAAAAACTAAAAACACTAATGAACTATCGAACACAAGCGAACACGTTACCGAACGTTCACGAACATAAACGAACGAACGCGACCTCTGTTCGTGTTTGTTCATTTAACTAAACGAACGAAATTTCTTGTTCGTGTTCGTTTGTTTAATAAACGAACGAACACAAACGAACTTCCCGCCGAACGGTTCATGAACTGTTCGCCGAACGTTTGGTTCGTTTACAGCCCTAGGTGTCGTATCCCTCCTATTTTCGCTTTCAAGTTTAGAGACATTTTGGAGATTCACAAAGTGAGGCATATCAGATTCGGGGTGAGACCGGTTGTTCAAGGCATCATCATAGTCTCGTGTTGGTGCTTGTGGATGGCTCGGAACAGGGCCGTTATTTCTTCAAAGGAAGCTAAGGTGGACGACGTGTTTAGTGATGTTAAGTCTCTAGGATTTTTATGGTTTAAACATAGAACGAGGATCAATCATATCTCATGGTTGGATTTGTGTAATTTTAACTTGTTGTAAGGTTTTGTTGTTGGTCCTTGCTCGGTTTTCGGGCTTGAGTGCGTGTTTTAATGAAGTTCTCATTTCAAAAAAAAAAAAAAAAGATTGTTAACAATGACATGACATGTTAACTAAAATAGCAAGTCACTCTCTCCTTGTGTTAAAGGACATTAAATGGGTTATGTGTTAACATGTTAACCCAATGTTAAGAGATCGAATTAATTATTCTTTTCTTTTTTAGACCAAAAACCACTAAAAGATAGGGTTAGATAAAGTTAATGTGATTAAACCATTTCCTTGGAGTGTGGCAAAATGAAATGAGGAAAAAAATTGATATGACACTTTTAGATGGAGTTAACATAGCTTAAAGTATACCCAAAGCCCTTAGTACTAAACACATGAGAATGTTAGATTTTCTTAAAATATCAAGAGAATACCAATTTAAAGAGGAAAGTTCGATTCCACAAGGAATGTTTGCGTTTATTTTTTAAATATAAATCCGACATCTTTACTAAGTTCAAGAAGTAAACAATTAATTAGTGTTTAAATAGAACAAATTTTAAGTTTGAGTCTTGCAAGTTGACTAAGTTCAAGAAGTAAACAATTAATTATTAATTAGTGTTTAAATTGAATATTTTTTTTTAAACCACAACAACACTTTATATATATATATAAATAAAGAGCCAGCAAGAGACTGAAAAAACAAAAAGAAGTCTTGCAAGTTGGATAATAAAGGTGAATACAGCAACAAAGAGTCCCTTAATTAATTATCATGTTAAGCATCTGATTAGATTCTAAAAACACATAACTCAAAGTTGCCCAAGATAGAGATAAGTTTTTTTTTTCTTCATATTTAAAGTACTTTACTGCGTTTGTTATCCAACATTTTATCAATGTTCTTAATGTTGATTGTTGACTTTTATATGCAAACGCGGCTGCTAGGAATATCATTTATGAAATAATTTATTGATGTTATATTCTTCTTCTTCTTATTCAGAAAACGCTGCTGCTAGGAATTGAAGAAATAAGAAAGAACTACACAAAATAACCCATAACTTATTAACGTATGGTAAATGGCGGACTTAGTAATTTTTCTACGGGGGTACGGAATATTTTTAAAAATTTTAGGCTGCCTAGATATATAAATAAAAAAATTTGGTTCGGATCGGGTTCGGGTCATGTAAAACAAAAAAACATCAAACTAAAATCTTTGAGTGTTCGACCATCAATATTCCTTAATTTTCAAGTTTTAAATTTCAACTTTTCAAACCCTATACTAGAATCATATAATCAATAAGAGATTAAGAGACAACAAACTCATGCTATAAAGACTATGAACAACCCCAAATTATCTCAAAATACATAAAAATTAAAATTTTTTTAACCCATCCTATTATCTCATGTACCTGTTCGTAGCCGGAATTAAGCTATTATTCGCCGGAATGTTGCAGTCGCCGTCGGGGCGGGGGTGTCGCAGGTCGCTGTAAGTGAGGTGAGGCAGAGGGAGGGTGTGAGTCGCACCGAGCTGGCAGTCGATTGGGCCTTTTTTTTTTGTTGTATTTGAGTTGGGATTGAATTGATATTAACTTATTGGGTTTGATGGAATGAATTCAAGTTTTATAAAGGAGTTAGTGGACTAACTTGTTTACATAATTGGGTCGGGTTTCAATCCGTGTTCACAATTTTTTTTATATAAATTCCTAACATTTTTTCTAAAGGGTGCGGACGAAAATTTTTAAGGGTTACGATCGGAATTTTCCAAAGAGTGCGATCGGAATTTTTTGCGAAAAATACCACTAATTTTTTTTAAAGGGTGCGGCCGCATAAACACCCCATAGGTAGGTACGCCCCTGTGTATAGTATGACTTTAGGTTTTTTTTTTTTAGAGTAAATTACAAGTTTTGTCCTTTATGTATGTCCCAAATTGCAGGCGCTGTCCTTTGTCTTTAAAATTGATGAGTTTTGTCCTTAATGTTTGCAAATCTTGCACGTTATGTCCTTTGCCCTTAACTTGGTTAGTTTTTTTATGTTAAATCAGATCATGTACTAAGCACATAAGGGTATAATTGTCTTTTCACCCTATTAATTAAAAAACACCTAAAAAAAACAAAATACAATATACATATATACATTCATCTCTCTCTCCGATCTACACTTTTCTCTCTCTCTCTCTGCTCATCTCTCTTACCAGGCACCACAGCTTCCATCCAAACCACCAAACCACCATGACCACCACCTTCTAGCAGCACCACCACAACCTCCTCTATACTACACCGCCCCCAAAGCCACCACCACCAACCATCAGCGCCACCACAACATGTTTTCTCCACTCCCGTCGCCGTCGCCATCGCTACCATCTCCGCCCCAACTCAGATTTATTATCTCTATCTCTCTCTCTCTCTCACACACACAGAGTCGTCGGCGAACTCAGATTTCTTATCCGGTGGTCACATTTGCAGTGATTTGCTTTTTGGAATTATGATTTCCGGCGAACTCAGATTTCTTATCTCTCACTTTACTACAGGTACTTTTCGTACCAGATTCGGTTTTCCTTTTCAATTTGTTAGAAACTAGCAGGAGAAGTTTTTTTTTTCAATTTTTTTTTCAATAGGGCAAAACTCCCACCCTAATTGCTTTAATTCATATGGGTATTGTGGCAATTTTGACTTTTGAAGTCAATGTTCTGACTTTATTTAGGATGTTTGATAATTGGTAGTTATAATTTCTGGGTGTTTTTTCTGTGTCTTGAAAATCCCCTTTTGTAGAGTAAAGAGAGGAGAAAATGATTTGGAAATTGATGCAAATTTGAAAGTTTTAACTATGTTGGTAGTTTATAGGTTTATATAGTCTTTGTGTATTTGGATTTCTTTGAGGTTATGTTTTTGGTTTGATGGTTTTATGTTTTGGATTTGTGTTGCAGAAAAAAGTGTTCTGCTAAAGAGATTCAGGAACTGATAAAAGGAGAAAGAAATGTACCATTGGTTATAGATTTTTATGCAACGTGGTGGGTTGGCCGTGTGGGGGTGGTGCAGTGGTGGTGTGGTAGTGGGTGGCGGCAGGTGGTCATGAGGGTGGGAGAGAGGAAGAGTGTTTCAGATGAGAGAGAGAGAAGAGAGAGAGAGGGGGGAAATCAGATGAGAGTGAGACCTTTTATTTTTTGATTTTGTACAAAACAGTCCTTCATTAAAAGTTTTTTACACAATACCCCTAAGAAGGTGAAATTACCAAAATACACTCATGTGCCTTGCACATGATCAGTTTTAACAAAAAAAAAAAATAAACTGGATTTGCCCTAAAGGACATAACGTGCAAGATTTGCAAACATTAAGGACAAAACTCATCAATTTTAAAGACAAAGGACAGCGCCTGCAATTTGGGACATACATAAAGGACAAAACTTGTAATTTACTCTTTTTTTTAACATATCATATTGATAATAGATCACGTGAACCAGCCAATGTAATATAATTGATAACATTAACTATTCAAAGCATGGGGAAATTATTAAAGCGGACAAGTGGCACCTGCTACTTTGTCTTCCACAAATAATTTTTTTTAATCATGTTTCACGTATGAATCCCTGATAAATAGGAGCCTAAAGTATTGCATTTCAACACACCCATCTTTCTTTTCTAAGTTAATCATGTCCTCTTCACTACTTCCACTCACCTCCCCATTCACTTCGACCAACACCCAACAAGCCTTCAAGGCTCGAACCAATCAAATCCAAGGGTTTAGAGTCTCATGCAACAGTGCTCAAGATGACCAAGCTGACAAGAAACTCATACTCCCTGAGTCCCAAAAGCTTGTGGTTCCCAATGTGGACCGCAGGAACCTGTTGGTAGGACTTGGCGGTCTGTACACGGCCGTCAACCTACCAGGGGCAATGGCTGCCCCGATAACAGCTCCTGACATCACGTCCATTTGCAAGGACGCGAGTGCGGGCATTAGGAACCAAGAAGGGGCTATAAGGACAAGAAAATGTTGTCCTCCCAGCCTCGGGAAAAAGATAAAAGAGTTCCAGTTTCCTACCGAAAACTCGGTTAGGAAACGATGGCCCGCACATGCTGGCACACCGAAGCAGGTGGACGATTATAGACGAGCCATCCAAGCCATGCGAGATCTCCCAGATGATCACCCGCACAGCTTTGTCAGCCAAGCTAAAATCCATTGTGCTTACTGCAACGGTGGTTACACTCAAGTCGATAGCGGTTTCCCCGAAATCGATATCCAGATCCATAACTCATGGCTCTTTTTTCCGTTCCATCGTTGGTACCTATATTTCTACGAAAGAATCCTTGGAAAGTTGATTAACGAGCCGAACTTCGCCTTACCATACTGGAAATGGGACGAACCACGCGGAATGCCCATTCCGGAAATGTTTGTACCCGAAACCGTTAATGGCAAGCCAAACTCCTTGTATGATGTTTACAGGGATGCCAATCATATCAAAGAAAGGATAGTGGATCTAGACTACGATGGTAAGGATAAGGACATTCCAGATTTTCAACAAGTACAGTGTAATCTAGCAACAGTGTACCGAGATTTGGTCAGAAACGGAGGTGATACACTAAGTTTCTTTGGTGGCAAATACGTTGCGGGTGATTCGCCAGTTGGTAACAGCGACCCGTCAGTGGGGTCGGTGGAAGCTGGTAGTCACACGGCCGTGCATAGATGGGTAGGCGACCCGAAACAGCCGAACCAAGAGGACATGGGTAACTTTTACTCCGCGGGGTATGACCCCGCGTTCTACATCCACCATTCGAATGTAGACCGCATGTGGAAACTATGGAAGGAGTTGCGCCTTCCGGGACACGTAGAACCGACTGAACCCGACTGGTTAAACGCGTCGTATGTGTTCTATGACGAGAATCAGGATCTTGTGCGTGTGTATAACAAAGACTGCGTCGACTTAGGGAAGCTTAAGTATAACTTTATCGAGAATTCGAAGGAAGTGTTCCCGTGGCGCAAGAGTCGACCACCGCAACGTAGAAGGAGCTCGCAGGTTGCAACGACCGGAGAGGTGAAGACGGTGGACAAAGTTAGGTTCCCGGTGCGTCTAAACGAGATCTTGAAGGTTCGTGTGAAACGGCCAGCGGTGAACAGGAGTGATGAAGAAAAGGAGAAGGCGAACGAGGTGTTGTTGATCAAGGGAATTAAGTATGATAGTGGAAAGTTTGTTAAGTTTGATGTGTTTGTGAATGACAAACTTAAGGAAGGCGAGATTACGACGCCATGCGATCCTGAGTACGCGGGTGGGTTTGCACAGATTCCGCATAGCGATATGAGGAGCATGTTTATGAACAGTTCTGCGAGGTTTGGGCTGACGGAGCTGTTGGAGGACACAAACACCGATGGCGAAGAGTATGCAACGGTGACATTGGTGCCACGGGTAGGGTGCGAAGATCTAACCGTCGGCCAAATCAAGATCGAGTTGGTTACTGTTTGAAAAGTCTAGTTAAAACGTCGGGTTCGGTTGGTTCGGAGTTTAGATGGCTCGTTATGAGCTAGAAATGTGTGTTGTAATGCCATTTTCTTTGTTTGGCATGTACCGTTGTGTAGCCTGAAATGCGCATTGCGTAGAGTTTCATGGCATCAATAAGATTGTGTGACAATAAATTTGTTAGTGTTTTTCTTCTAAAATAAGTTGTTTTTAACATTTAATCAAATTACTCTATCTTTGTTATATATATTTGTATAAATATAAGAGTAACTAGGTAAATGTTTCTAGAAACCCTTTTTACTTATTTATTTGATACTTAAGGTGTCAACTATTTTTTATTCTAGGTTTGATATTTTTATTAACATTGCAAATTCAAAAATTATTTCATATTTTGTATTATATATATATATTTCAACTTATGTATGAAATCATTAGATAATTGAAAGTGGTCTAACTAGTGACCACTAAGGCACACGGTTTATTATCGCCGGTCCAACTAGGAAAACATTGATTAGAACTTTATTATAAAGTAACATTTGATGAAAATAATTTGGTATTTTTTTATGACCAAAAGTAAAACCTTAATTATAATTGAAATATGCACTAACATTTCATTTTTATTTTTATTTTTATTTTTAAAAGGAGGATAAAAACCCCCACCAATCGATAACTAAAGCTGTATCTGCTAGGATAGCGATTTTGTGGATTTGGTATTGGATACTCACATCATTGTGTCATTTTCCATCTGTAAAAGTCTCATTTTTTTTTTATTTTACTAAAATTATTTTACATTGATTAGAACTTTATTATCAAGTAACATTTGATGAAAATAGCTTGGTATTTTTTATGAACAAAAGTAAAACCTTAATTATAATATAAATACGCACTCACATTTCATTTTTATTTTTAAAAGGAGGATAAAAAACCCCACCAATCCATAACTGAGATAGGATTTTGTAGATTAGGTATTGGATACTCACATCATTGTGTCATTTATCCATCTGGAAAAGTCTCATTTTTTTTTTATTTTACTAAAATTATTTTACATTTATTTGTACTAAAATTAAATACTAGACATCGACATGACAATAGGGGTAAGGTGGTACACTGAAAAGTGCATACGAGTAGTAATGTAAAATTATAAGTAATGGCAACTTGATTGTTCTTGTGATATTGATGAGTAAATAGAAAAAAAGGAGCTAACGGTGAAGACACAATTTTAAAATGTTACTTTTAAAATGTGATTTATAAAAAATAATATCATTTGGTTTTATAATCGTTTATTTTTATGGTTTAATCTAAAATTCTTTTAAATGTAAGTGTCGATGTTATAAAGAAAACAAAAGGGAAAAAGTTCAAGACTTTTAGTGACTAAGTTGTAACTGTGTCTATAGGTATATTGAAAAAAAAAGTCATAAAGTATTTTAGTTAGTGACAAATTTCCCAACAACTTTACAGCTTTTGATGACTATTTTAATTAACTAGATGTAATTTTAAAACCAAAAAACTAAACGTTAACAAACCAAAATGCATAGTAACAGTGACTGTTAATATAAAGTATACAAATTTCCCAATCATCGTTTTAACATAGTTATATAGGTTAATCTACTAATTATTATCAACATTATTAGAAACAACGTAATGTGGATACAACGGGTCTATTGCAACTTGCAATTCTGTTTGTTTCTCATGGATTTTGCTATCACACTTGGTTAGCTCGTTGAGTTTGGCATTTATCCTATGATCCGATGCTATCACATCATCTAAAACACGTCTGACCTATTCAAAAACACTTATGTCGTCGTTGGAAGTAGACATTTTTAACCTATATATTTATATAGAAATTAAATTTGATTTATAACCAACTAATGTTAATAAGAATGAAGATAAGTAGATATGTTCTTAAGACGTAAAGGCTCGTGTACATCATTACGTTCGTACGTTTTTATGATGCACATTTAGTCATTAAATATCTTAATAACCAATTTGTCATCGCCAACTTGAATACAATTATAGACCACGTAAAAAAAATTAAAAACGTATAAGATCACTAATTTACTATTGGCTCAGAATTCGTGGGTTAACGGGTTTCTTTTGTAAGCCTTATTAAACCCAAATTATACACAATATTGCTCATTTACAAAACGTTTGTATCCTATCGGTTTACAACATGCCTTATCTGTAACGCCTAAAAGGATAACGACTAACAAAGCTCATAGCAACGACATGGGTGCATTAAAAATTGTCAGGCCAAATAGGAAAAAAATTGAACATCCGATAGGCTATAACACCTGGTCAACAAACACATGATTAACATGTTTTACTTTGTAAGCCATACCTGTAAACAAAACTTATAAACTTACTATGGTTGCAAGTATATTTGCCAAGCCAAATAATAAGCACAATAATAGTGAATGGGCATATATAACCAGAAAACAGAAGAACTATAACACATGCACAACAACAACAAACAAGAAACACTTGCTAACTGCTTATATGTAAAAGAAAAGGCATGTGTTCTAAGCTATTTTGGACACAAAAGTTAACAATATTAGATGCTCAGAGGCCTTAGATGGCTGCATCAAAACATGTCATGCATAATAAGAAACATCACAACCAAACTCTCAAATGAAAGAAGAGCATATTCACACATCAAACTAAACATACAGTAATTTACAAAAGTTTCTTCAAAACTAATATCTCGGATGAAGACCAAGATCTCATATTCATCGATAGCTACAGAAGCGATAAACAAACATACCAAAATAACTCACAGTAACCCAAAAAACAAAGCCCTAAAACGGCCAACAAAGTTTTTTCAAAGATTTAGCAGAAAACATAGGTATCAAAACAATACAACACCGTTGGGTTGTAAGGCGATAGCTGGAAGACGTTCGTAAGACGACATGCATCAACAAATATACATGAAACTCGCAAACATAAACAATCACAGTGGTGTACGACGGTAGGCAGTGAAAAACGTTAGGGCATAATGCATCAACAGATACACACGAAACCCACAAACATAAAAAAAGCAACGTAAATCCAATCAAGGTGAAGGGTCTACCTATCAAAGATAAATAACCAACAAATGGGAGGAGGCGATGGTGTGAGAGGAATTGGTGGGGTGCAAATGAGGCCACAAATCACTCAAGGTGGGTTTATAAAACCCACCAAATGTACAACTAACAAATGCTTAGCTGCAACACCAAGATACAAAAACATCTATATAGCAAGAGGTATAACTACTCAATGCATGAGTATGTTGTAAACTGATAATATATAAATAAACTAAAAGTAATGGGATAACGCCCTAACCATGTCATAAGGTTAACATCTCGCACACCATAATGGGTAGGCGTTGTTGCGGGCTTGAGCCCCTTCTTCGTGAGCCTAATCACGGGCGTGTGGATGGGAGCACGTGATCCACCAACTTTCACCAATCATATAAACATATACTTCATATTTATATTTTTAAATTGAATTACATGTGAAACCATTACACACTTATGAGGAAAAAGTGAGTGAGAGCTACTTGATTATATGGCAATCACCTTTTTATTCTTTAGTGAAACAATTACGGTCTTTTTTTTTCTTTTATAAAGACAACAGACAATACATAACCACTAGATCTACTTATAATTTTTACATCACTCATTCTCTTCACCATTTAGAGGGGCAACAACTTACTACACTCTCTGGTACCACCAGGCTATAATTGTTCCATTCCTTACTACGTGTTTCGCAACCTGATATTATTGTTTATATGTCTTGTCCCATTTTTTGTTATCCTTTTCTATATTTTTTCACTTTTATTTTATGACCGGACATTTACACAGTAACGTAGATAATGTAAATACTATATAAATTATTTATTTAATTTATGTAGATTGTTTTCTTAGAAGAATAAAATCAAATGGTGGAGGCATAGCACACCGAGAAGCTATCATAAGAAGAAGCGTCAGACTGCTTAAGGCATATATGGAGAGGCCACATAACGAAGTAAGGGACATTAGAATAGGACAGAGAAGGATCTAAAAATGATCAAGAATGACCGGAAAAAATGAGAAATGGTAATACGATCTGGACAATTGGTTAACCTACAACCACGATGAACAAATGGTAATAAACATGATCAATACCAGAATAGCCTAACATACCCATAATTACAAAATTCGTGAATCGAGAACATGTTGATATCAATCAAGTCCACAAAATCAATCTTACCTCCAACATAAATGCGATCTGGAGAATTGGTTATGTAAGACCCAAACACGTTTTAACCTATAGACGCAACGGAAAAATACGAGCTTTAAAATTCTTTCTTTATAAGCATACTAATAATTTAGATACAAGTTTTAAATGACTCCTTTCGAAGATTTACACAATTCATCCTTAAACAATGAATCAAAAATAATATGCAATTATAAAGTACGTGACTATTCTTCCGTACAATTCATGCTCTTCAAGCTCGATCTTCACATGCCTGCCTTTCATGATAATAAATATGATCTGCGATACCTGTAATTACCATATAAAACCAACTCGTTAGTAAGTGGTGACAATCAAAAGTAAACTGGTGCATATGTTAGAACAACATAACACAATCTAACTATGTAAGTGTCAATCCCAACCGACGGCGGAATCATCGGAGTGAGATGAAATAGATTGCTCATCACACATAACACTATTTGCGACAATGATTAAGTTCAAAACCGATTTCATTCATAATCAAAATTGTCAAGTACAATACAAGAAATTCAAATTACAACAACAAAAAGACAAATAACAAAGTTTAACATAACATAATAATCAAATCTAGTATCTTGAGCGTGTTTCTAGTCATCCCTGTTAGATTCGTTAGGAACATCAATCATCAACCTGTAACATGTTAAAAATAAAGGTTCAACGCAAAAGCATTGGCGAGTACACAAGTTTGTTAATATATAGCATAGGTATAAAAAAATTTTACTCAAATCCAGATGGCAATTGTATACCAGGTAAACTAGCATGCAATACTAAATGTCAAACCCAAGTGTCCACAAGAATTATATGTGTCCCTCGCCACAAAAGTAACGAGACTATTTATGAATAAAAAGCTTAACAAGACCCCGACGAGCGGCGTGCTACTCCTATAGCGCTATATATGATAAGTTTGGGCTAGCTAAGTTAATGACAACTAGCAAAGTATGAATCTAGCATGAACCTAAGTATAACAAGTAGCATGTATAACTGACTGAGAATACAAAATATGTTTGTGTGTGTTTGTGTATTTTGTATGTTAACATGTTACAACCCAAATTGTGAAAAAAGGAAAATGGATCAAGTGTACTCACGGTTTTGCTAGCTTCCACTTGGTAATTCCGTGAAGAGTTGATTGTTTGAGGTTGGAACACCGAGTTCTCCTACACGAGGAAACATTGGTGTGTGAGTATTCGGATGATAACGGAGGATTTAGATTTGGAAATTAAAGTACACAAAAGTATGTATAGGAGAAAGTAATCATCTAGGCTTAAACACTCGTTTTTGACAGTATGAATTCCGTATGGGTTGATGTGATTTCATGGGTTAAGTTACCCATTAGAATCGTAACGAGAGTTTCAAGCCTTAGATAATATAACTTATTACCATGACAAATAATCACTTGATTATTATCAAGCGTTCAGTTATGCTTATATATTTAATATATGTTTTATAGTATTAGTAAGTCCAACATGTATATCATAGAATTTAATAGAATTCATGCATGGAGGTAGGAGGATAACCTTCCTTTAACCTCTTTCGTAATATTCACCAATGCACAAGTTATCACAAGTACAACTCGGATGGTCATGAATGAAATGAAAAGGAAATGTACATACTATTCAAGGGACAAATCAACAAGTGAGGTGGTGGATTGAAAGTAGGATAGCCAAATCTTCCAAGTAATCACACTCATACCAAGCACAAGTCTTGTTAGATGAACAAGCTTATGTGTTCAACACTTGTGGGTTAAAACCCTTACAAAACAGAAAGTTTGGAGGCAATAAACAACTCCAAATTTGTGTGAATCAACCTTGGTTAAGCTCACTAATCATGGACTCGATTAATGGCATAAGAACACAAGTTTGTTTGAAGAAAATATAAGTTTAAAGATAGTTTAATCCAAAAGAAAGTTTCTTACACTTTTGACCTCAAACATGGTGATGTTCCATCTTGATTTTCCATGTAAAACCTATGGAAACACTCCTAGAGGTGTTCCAAGTGTTAAGAAGAAAGAAGAGAGTAGAAAAGAGCAAAGGAAGTGAGTTAGAACTCACTTAGAAGGTCTTGAACTTTCCAATTTTGTTGCTGGAACTCAGCTGTGTTTAAGGGGGTTTTTAAGAGTGTTTGATTATTGTAAAAGTGGGAAAAAGGATGGGGAATTTTTCATTAAATAGGGAAGGGATTAGGGTTTCAATGGATTGGGATTTGAATGTGATTAGTGGGCATTTAACATTGAAACAAGACCATTAAACCCAACCCAAGGTTGTCCGGTGACAAGCTGTAAACAGCTTTTATATATTTTTTTCTTATTTTTTTACATATAATAGGTATAATTGTTGTATATTAAAGATGTATATTAGGTATTCAAGATATATAAGTCATAACCTAACATGTTACAAGGTTAAATCATGTATAATGGACATGTTTTAAGTGAATGAAATCAAACATGTTTCATATGTTTTCAAGTATCACAAATGAATTGGACAAGTAATGAATATATGTATAATAATTTCGTTTAAATATTGAAACAAGTATATCCTTATGTATTTGTGAGAACAACATGAAGTATTTGCCTATAAGAATTATTAAAGTTACGTATTCACGTTGTTTGCAAGTATTTCATATGTTCACGAGTAATCATGAATCAAGGATTAAACAAACGTATGCATCAATGTATAAACCATGTATAAACGAAGTATATTTCATATAAAAGATTCATTTCATTACGATCAAAGTCTCGGATTTACAATAGCTTGAAACAAAATACGATTACAAAGGAAACGAGTTTCCAAAAATTGAATTACAAGATGAGCTTTCTAAAAACGGAAAGCTGCAAAAAGCGAGACGTTATAGTCTCCCCTCCTTTAGGAAATTTCGTCCCGAAATTTAGGAAGATGCAACGAACAGATGCGGATACTTAGACTTCATATCACTTTCGAGTTCCCAAGTAAACTCAGCGCCATGTTTTCCTTCCCATCGAACCTTGACGATAGGAATTCGACTGCGCCTTAATTGCTTGACTCCTCGATCCATGATCTCGATAGGTTTCTCCATGAAGTGCAAAGTCTCATTGATTTCAGGATCTTTGAGTGGAACTTGAAGTCCTTCTTCAGCTAGACATTTCTTCAAATTTGAAATGTGGAAGACAGGATAAACGTTGTTGAGTTGTTCAGGTAGGTCCAGTCGATACGCTACCTTGCCAATCCTTTCGAGAATCTTGAAAGGACCTACGTAGCGAGGAACGAGTTTCCCTTTCTTACCAAAACGAACTACGCCCTTCCAAGGGGATCCCTTGAGAAGTACAAAGTCACATACTTCGAATTCCAAAGGTTTGCGACGCTTGTCAGCATAACTCTTTTGTCGGCTTCTGGCTTTCAGCAAGTTGTCTTGAACCTATAAAATCTTGTCCGTCATCTCTTGTATAAGCTCGAGACCGGTGATTTGAGCTTCTCGAATCTCGTGCCAACAAATAGGCGAACGGCACTTACGACCATACAATGCCTCGAAAGGTGCCATTTGAATACTCACGTGATAACTGTTGTTGTACGAGAATTTGATCAAAGGCAAGTGCATATCCTGGTTGCCACCAAAATCGATTACACATGAACAAAGCATATCCTCTAGAGTTTGGATAGTACTCTCGGTTTATCCATCAGACTGTGGATGAAAAACGGTACTAAGGTTAAGGAGAGTACCCATAGTGGATTGAAAAGTTTGCCAAAGACGAGATGTAAAGCAACCATCACAATCAGAGATGATGCCAATGGGGATACCATGACGACAAATAATTTAATCCGTGTAGATACGATCCAATCTCTCGACTTTGTAATCTTCACGAATGGGGAGAAAGTGAGCGGATTTGGTCAATTGATCAATGATTACCCAAATACTGTCATGACCAGAAGAAGTACGAGGAAGTTTAGTGTAACAACCTCACAAAATTTTCCATTTCCTATTTCAAAAAGGCACACTAAGGAACCCTAATTGAAACCCCCAAGTAGTACGATGCGACTCGAAACAGAAAAACGGACGAAACTAGCAACAGGGCCCCCCTAAAACTCAAGGGGGGATCCCCTAATTGTTCCGCGACTCGTGACAGAAGTTTAGGACACGTATCAGTCGATTTTAACACATTTCTGGGCTATACATGAGACAAGACTAGCCTAGGCTAGATTGGTCCTCCCCGCGACACGCGCCAGGTACGGCGGAGCCGTGCGCGACGCGCGGCCGGGTCCAATTTTGGCTAAAATGCCAGGGGTTTGGCACTTGATCTGTTTGCTTATTACGACGAAAAAAATTCATTTCGTACATTGATATATGCTCTGTTCTTTTCAAAATACAATCAAAACCTTGACATTCTGCAACGATAATAGGGTAATAACTTGATCACTGCTATGATACAATATCCGATCGATTAAAACGGATTTGATGGATGTTTAAGTACTGCCTACATTGGGCTATACTTTGTCATTAGTCGTGAAGGTTTCGATCTCGCGACTATCGTAAATGTTGAATTAAGTTACTGACCTAGTTTCATTTGCATTGTATATTTAATTAGGTTTATCAACCTTAACCAGTAGGCAAACTCTGACAAGTTTAAATTTGCAATGTGAGTCATTCTCTTTTACCAAATTGCTTTCAAAACCCTACTTGTTTTCAAAGTTATAATTACAGTGATTAAGTCTTTGTAATCTACAATTATTGCGGGTATGTGGGGTTTTGTATACACTACTTAATAATCTTCACAATTGGACAACGGGTTAGCCAATGTGTGATATGACCATAGTCACAGATCAAGTCGAGTGACAAATACCAATTTGGGGTAATTGGTTGATATAAACATTGTAATAGCTCTTAATACTGTATATTATAATAATGGAAGGCACTCGCAAGTATTTCTCACTGATCAAATCTTTTTAAAACATGTTTCAGGTGATTTACTGTGAGGAAAAGTGTCACACCCCGATATTTCCACGTATTACTGGTGGGCCCGGTGGGGAGTATCGTGACATAGTTGATATCATCATAGTCAAACAACACAATTTTAAATGCACAGCGGAAGCAAAAAATAGATTTATTTCAACTGAATAAAATTGTAATATTAAGTATCACAACGTAGTTGAAACAGATCCACAGGCGGATCAAATAAACAGAAAACATAGTTCAATAGACTCAAAATGCATCCAAGCTTGCGAGACTCTTAATGATGCTAAGGAGAGGCCAGCCTATTACGCGTAGTACCTGCACTTAATCTTTTTGGGAAAATACGTCAGTTTACACAGGTAAATACAATTAACTGACTCATTTTGAAAAGGTTTAGAAAACTGATTTGACTGCACAAGGCACAAAATATTTTATAACTTGGGATAATTATTTATATATAAACTTGTAAGAGAATTACATGTTTGTAATACGTTCAGTAGCCCAGATTGACACTAGGTTAAAGATTAATAGACACACCACATGATATAGTCCCGCGGCGGGTTATTCCCGAAACCGGCGGTTATACCTTATTATTTATATATGCACTAACGGGTGTACGCCTACACCCGTGTGCTTAGGTCGTGGTCATTTCGTAAAATGATGCCAAGGTTATCCGGAACATGGTCATTAACCCCCCAAAGGCTTTAAGCAAACAAAACAATTTAAATGGGATATTTCAATAATTTAACCTTCATACGATTAAAGATTCAATACCCGACCAAGCGGTAATTTATATACCGTACCCCAAGCCCGTATAGGGAAAATAAGTTAAAAGTATTTACCTTTGCAAGTATTAATCACAAAAAGCAGGTGCACGTAGCTTTTACCGGGTCTCCTATTCTGGAACAAAGGTTTTTAATAACCTATTAGATTCCTAACGGGTCTTTAATTAAGCCTAAACTTAGACCGGTTAGTTTTAAAGGAAGATACGGTTCAAACGCACGATTAAGCGAAGACCGGAATAGAATGTGATTTAGACCCGACAAGTTTGGAGACTTGTGTAATATGGGTAAACTAAACACATTCTGAATTTTGAGACAAAATGATAAGGTTTGACCCGTTTCGGTCAATTTATGCAAACTAGTTACATAAACCGAACCGAACGCGCAAGATGCGTAACGGGTAACCATATGAGTCATATACAGGTTTCCTAAGTTAATATGCCTTAAATATGTTGTGACATCAGTAAGATGTCTTCTATTATGCCCGGATTGAATTTAAACTCAGATTATGCCCCGTAGGGGTATTTTGGTCATTTTAAAGATTATAAAAGAGTTTAAATAATATTCTGAGTTATAGGTCTGATATAATCAGAAAAAATACTTAATTTAATAAGTTATAATAGTAGGGTATTACATATATGTGAAATTTATCATTTAAAACCAAACTATGCACCTTAGGGGCATTTTGGTAATTTCACATAGGCTTAAAAGGTCAAAACTGGAAATCTGAGTTTAAAACTTTTGCTTACTGTTAATATAAAAATTTACTGAAAATATCAGTAGGTATCAAACCTTATATGTTTAAAATAGTTTTAATACATACTATGCGTTAAAAACGCTTAAAAAGACGATTTTGAGTTATTTCTGGGTTTTTAAAGGAAAGCTGATATTTTTATAATTCCAGAAGGCTCAAAATATTTTATTTATCATACTAGGTCAGTAGAAAAAGGTTTGGTGTCAATAAGATTTGTAAAACTCATTTTATAAGCCAAAAGGGTAAAACCGGCAATTACCGAATTAAGCTTAGAACTCTATGTTATGCTCAGCCTAAAATTAAATTAAAATCTTCAAAAATCCCAAAATATTATTTTATATCAGTAGGTAAAAATTTTGGTATTAAAAATTGGGTTTAGATAGGCTATATGCTAATTACGCCATTTAATTAGTAAAACAACTTTCTAATTACGCTAATGAGCATAACTCCTAATCTAGACCTCAAACTGATGTCAAATTTTAGGGACAAGTCTATAAATCAGTAATGAAGGTTTCTACTCTTTTACTTTTTCAAAAATCACATTTTAAGATCATATGGGCATAATAGTCAACATTTAAGCATTTAACGGAAACATGCATATGAATCGGATAACTAATGAACCAAGTTGTATAATCACAGAGGGTTATACTAACATGTAACCTGGTCCTATTAAGGCTCTAAGGCATTTCTAAAACATGCTACATTGGGTCAGAATCGAAAGTCAAAGCAAAAGTCAAATTATGCGACTTTCAGTTCCGAACCGAGCCTAAAGTGAAAATTGTCGGGTTGAACATGTTTAGACATGTTCTTACATTAATTACCAAGTTATATTAATGATAAAACAGGTTGCATGGATCCTACATTGCTAATTATGCATTAATTGAAAATAAGCCTTTTGTTGACTTTTTAAGATAAACTTTGACCCGACAATTGACCTACTTAGAGTGGGAATCAGAGTGTGCCCTTTTAAGGGTTTATTGTCCACATAATTACCAACTCATATGTACTTTCAATTTGAAATTTGACTGGACAAATTTTAAATAAACACGAAGTCAAACTCTAATTACGACGGCTTGACTTTAAGCTAATTAACTAAGCTAAACCGAATCAAAGAGGGTTAAGGACACTTACAAGGGTCCTATGCACGACTAAAGATCACTAGGAAGTGTGCTTGAGCTCCAGGAACCTCCAGAAGTGAAGTTGTGAAGCTTTGCAAATGAATGAACAAAGTGTTGCAACAATGCTCCTCTTATATAGTGAATTTAATTGCTTAGGATGATGCCAAGCAAGTCTATGGTTGCAACCAGATGTTTACAGGTGCCCCTACTGCATGTAAATCCGTTTGTGCAGCCCCTGGTATCAGTTTACAGGTCCTAAAGGCGGTTACAGACCTGACCTGGCAGCTGCCAGGTGAATTCTATCGCTGGCACTCTCACGCGGGCCGCGTAGCCCCAAAGGACCATCTTACGCGGGCCGCCTGGCCTCCCAGAACCAGCCAAACAAGTTTCACTTAATTGCATTTCAGCCCCTAGTCCTTTCTAACGTGGTTTTAAGTCTTGTTCTTGCATTTTTGGCCCTCTAACCTTACTTTTAAGGGCTCCAAGACATATACAAACATCGTTAAGTCCTCGGTTAACTTTGTGATCACCCGTAAGGCCCTAGAATTCAACGTTGACGCTTTTAACCCCTCGTATACGAATATCGTCATAACTTTCTCATAGTTTATCGAAACCTCATGAAATTTTAATCACTTATTCTAGTGAGTATAATTAATCGTTACAAAGCTTCGGTTTCGCTAAAAGGTCACTCAGAGGTATACTTTCAACATGTTGACACATTTAACCCCTGTAGTTTGCAATTTCTCACTTTCTTCCACAATTAGCTTCGTATGATCCATGATTCATTCGTTTAAGGGTATAAACATCGTGTAGGGTTATTGAAAGGCATATTTATCCATTGTTGACACTTTGAACCCTTATATTCACATACTTTATTTGTTTGTCAACTTTAGTCCCTCTAAAGTAATCTTTTACATGTTTAAAGCTTATGACACGTGTCGATACATTATTGGACATAAATTTTCGAGGTGTTACATCCTCACCCCCTTAAAAGAAATCTCCACCTCGAGATTTACTGAAACAAATGAGGGTACTTTTCTTTCATTGTGGATTCTACTTCCCACGTGTACTCGGGACCTCTGCGGGCATCCCATTTAACTTTTACAATCGGCACTTGCTTCCTTCGAAGCTTCTTGACCTGTCGATCCTCGATTGACAAGGGTTTTTCAACAAACTTTAAGATCTCATCTATGTGCACATCCTTATGTGATATGACTAGCGATTCATCAGCTAGACATTTCTTTAGATTGAAGATGTGGAATACATTGTGAATACCACTGAGCTCTTCAGGTAAGTTCAACTTGTAAGCCACTGATCCGACACATTCGATGATTTCAAATGGACCTATATACCTTGGGCTTAACTTACCATTCTTACCAAATCGCATCACTCCCTTCCAGGGTGATACCTTAAGCAGAACTTTATCACCAACCTCAAACTTTAGAGGTTTTCGCCTTTTATCAGCATAACTTTTCTGCCTATCCCTGGCAGCTTTCAGGCGGTCGTGAATCTGGACAATCTTGTCCGTTGTTTCAAGTACTATATCGGGTCCTGATAACTGAGCTTCTCCTACTTCTGCCCAACAAATAGGCGTCCTGCATTTCCTACCATATAATACCTCAAAAGGCGCAGCCTGAATGCTTGTATGGTAGCTATTGTTATAGGAGAACTCGATCAATGGCAGGTGGTTATCCCAACTACCACCTAAGTCAATCACACATGCACGAAGAATGTCTTCCAAAGTTTGGATGGTACGCTCACTCTGCCCGTCCGTCTAAGGATGGTAAGCCGTACTAAAATTTAAGCGCATGCCCAAAGATTGTTGGAAGCTTTTCCAAAAATGTGATGTGTATCTAGTATCTCTGTCAGAGATAATTGACACTGGTACGCCATGCAGAGATACAATCTTATCTACGTACAATTGGGCTAACATGTTGGAGCTATAAATCTCCTTAATGGGTAGGAAATGTGCTGACTTAGTCAGTCTATCTACTATCACCCATATAGTATCATTTCCTTTCTTTGTCTTTAGCAACTTGGTGATAAAATCCATTTTCACCATTTCCCACTTCCAGGTGGGGAGTTTAGGCTGTTGTAGCAAACCTGACGGCTTTTGATGTTCAGCTTTGACTTGAGCGCACGTCAAACATTTAGCTACATAGGTAGCTATAGACTTCTTCAAGCCTATCCACCAATAATTTGCTCTCAGATCCTGGTACATCTTATCAGCTCCAGGATGAACGGAGTATTTAGAACTATGGGCTTCCTGGAGGATGACATCCCGAAGTCCTCCATACACTGGAACCCATATTCGTCCATTTAACCTTAGGATTCCGTCTTTGCTATAGGATAACTGCTCTTCAGTTACTCCTAGCTTTTCATCAGGATAGTTAGCTTCTAATACAGCTTCTTTCTGCGTAGTTAACAACCTTTCATTCAAACTATTCTTTATCTCAATGCTCTTGGCATTGATTCTTATAGGCTTTACTCGTTCTTTTCTACTTAAGGCATCGACGACCACATTCGCCTTGCCTGGATGGTATCGGATTTCACAATCATAATCATTTAGAGTTTCCATCCATCGTCGCTGCCTCATGTTTAAGTCCTTCTGATTAAACAAGTGTTAGAGGCTCTTGTGATCAGAATAGATCACACATTTGGTACCATACAAATAATGTCTCCACAGTTTTAGTTCAAATACAACGACACCCAACTCCAAGTCATGGGTGGTGTAGTTCTTCTCGTACACCTTTAATTGTCGAGAGGCATAGGCAACGACCTTGCCTTTCTACATGAGCACACATCCCATACCTGTGTGCGATGCATCACAATATACCACAAATTCATCAATTCCATCAGGCAACGTCAATACTGGAGCGTTGCTCAACTTCTGCTTCAGAATATCGAAGGATTCTTGTTGTTTAGGACCACAGTCAAACTTAATATTCTTACGTGTCAACGAAGTTAAGGGCGCAGCAATCCTGGAGAAATTTTCAATAAATCGCATATAATATCCTGCTAAACCTAGGAAGCTACGAATCTCTGTAGGTGTTTTTGGCTCTTGCCAATTCATGACAGCTTCGACTTTAGCGGGATCTACTTGGATACCACGCTCACTAACAACATGTCCAAGGAATTGGACTTCACGAAGCCAGAATTCACACTTCGAAAACTTGGCATAGAGCTTTTCCTATTGAAGCAGTTTCAGAATACAACGGAGATGCTTCTCATGGTCAGCCTGATTCTTTGAATAAATCAAAATGTCGTCAATGAAGACGATAACAAATTTGTCCAAGTATGGCTTGCAGACACGGTTCATGAGATCCATGAACGCTGCTGGTGCATTAGTGAGCCCAAAAGGCATCACTAGGAACTCGTAATGACCATAACGAGTCCTAAATGCAGTCTTGTGTACATCTTCATTTTTAACCTTTAGTTGATGATAGCATGACCTCAAGTCGATCTTGGAGAAGTAACTTGCCCCTTGCAGTTGATCGAACAGATCGTCGATCCTGGGCAAAGGATACCTATTCTTGATAGTGACCTTATTAAGCTCACGGTAATCGATGCATAGGCGCATCGATCCATCCTTCTTCTTGACAAACAGGATTGGCGCTCCCCAAGGAGATGAACTAGGACAAATGAAACCTTTTGCCAACAACTCGTCTAGCTGAGTCCTCAACTCTTTCATCTCTGTTGGTGCCAACCTGTAAGGTGCCCTTGCAACTGGTGCTGCTCCTGGAATAATGTCAATTCTGAATTCTACTTGCCTATCTGGTGGCAAACCAGGTAGTTCTTCGGGGAAAACTTCTGGGTACTCAGAAATGACGGGGATATCTTCAATCTTAGGCTTTGGCTCATCAATAGTCACTTGAGCCATGTAAATGACACAACCGTTCTTCAAACACCTAGATGCCTTGAGCATAGACACTTGCTCAGGCAGTCCATACTGGGTATCTCCCTGAATGGTAAGTGGCTCACCAGACGGAGTCTTGATCACCACTTGCTTCTTGTTGCAAACAATTTGGGCTTGGTTATGCGATAACCAGTCCATGCCTATAACTATATCAAAATCGGCTAACTTCAAAGGAAGTAAGGACAAAGGAAAAGAGTGGTTCCTAATGGATATGAAACATCCATCTAACACGGTTGATACGGTTTCTATGGTGCCATCGGCTAATTCAACCTCATATTTTATGCTTAGGGTTCTAACATGTAGGTTTAACAACTTACAAAACTTATCATCAACAAATGACTTATCGGCTCCCGAATCAAATAACACCCTTGCATAAACATCATTAATAAGGAAGGTACCTGTTATGACATTATCATTCTGGATCGCCTCTTTTGCGTTCATCTGGAAGACCCTAGCATTGGTCTTTTTCCCTTCCTCAGCTTTCTTAGCAAACTTTGGGCAGTTGGACTTGATATGCCCTTTTTCATTGCAGTTATAACATGTAGCATCCTTGATTTTCTTACAGTCTAAGGTCTTGTGCTCAAAGGATTTACAAATCCCACAAACTCTCTGTTGTGGCTGGGATTTCGATTCATATATGCACCTCCCGAAATGGTGCTTCTTACAGACCTTACACTTGGGCTTATCACTCGACTGATGACCATCCTTCTTAGTTCCAGAACTCTTCTTGTGGTCATTTTTTCCTTTACGCTTCTTGTCTGAACGTCGTGAGTTGTCATCCTCACGCTTTCTCTTCTCAGCGTCTGTGTTTCTCAACGATCTCTGCCTGACTGCGTCCAAAGTAAGGGATAATGATATATCAGCTGCAGACCGAAAAGTAGCTGGTCTGGAGGCCTTCACACTGGCCTTGATTTCTGGGGCCAAACCCCTGATGAAACGAGTTATCCTCTTGGGCTCCGGAGTTACCAGATACGGAACCAGTCTTGACATGGTGTTGAAGCTTGTAAGGTAGGCTTGCCAATCCAGATTCTTCATAACTAAAGACAAGAAATCTGACTCAATCTTTTCGACCTCGTGCTGAGGGCAGTAGTTCTCCTTAATGAGAGAAACAAATTGATCCCATGTTAAATTGTACAGTGGGATTTTTTCGGTGGCCTGGATCAAAGATCTCCACCATGCTAATGCCTCGCCTTTGAATGACTGAGATACAAACTTTACCACATCCTTATTAGCACAACCACTGATATCTACTACCGTGTCCATCTCATCTAACCATGACATGCAGTCAACTGCTCCTTTCTCCCCAGTAAAATCCCTGGGTTTGCAGGAAACAAAGTACTTATAGGTGCAACCTTTAGCACGTGGTTCTTGGTTTAGCACAACTTTCTTAGATGGAACACTCCTCTGGTTCGTTGAGTGATGGGAATCACTCTTGTGAGCAGTATGAGTCTTTGAGGGTGGTTTAGAGTGTGGTACAGATTGGGTCCTGACATGCGTACCACTGGATTCATTGAACTGCATTTCCAAAGCTCGCGTCAGAGCATTATCTATTAATGCTTGTAATTCTGCTCCTGCTATGTTGACTCTGGAGGTGTCATGATTATCTCTGGGGTGACTGTTGGCTTCGTCTGACCCGGCCATGTAGCTTGTTTGCTACATAAATAATGATTTTAATTCATTCAGAGGCCTATAATAGTTTTATTATTCTAAAAGATTTATTAATCATGGTATTTAAGAACCATTTCGATTAATTTGTTAAACATATGTATATTCAGGATATTTATGAAAATCCTTAGTTTAAAATATATTAATGGCAAAAAGGCCTAGTCACGTGGACGGTTTTAAATCTCTATTCATGATCTTATAGGATCAAGGTATTGAGGTTTTAATTTCTAATTCATTACCTCTTCTTAACAGGGGGTCGAAGACCACGACCGTCTTTTGTCTTATATGAAAATGAGTATAGCCCGTAGGCGTTATATTCCTAATGGATGTTTTAATTAAATAAAAATATTTGGGAGAATCTAATATAAAGATGACTTAGGTGATTTTATCGAATCACTTTTGTCAAGAGTGTTAACATGTTATCAGATGTTAGCAGGGATTGGAACCTTTTGAGTAGGTTTTACCATCTTGGTCATGTCTGCAACGACATATAGACTAGGTTTTACCTTTAAGATTCTTTTTAATATTTAACGCAGAACAATCTTAAATTGAGGTGTTAATAAGGACCTGAATCTAATTATAGGACTACCATTTTGGCCCTGTCTTATGATGACACATGGCTAGGTCTTGTCCTTTTTAGATTTTTATCATTTTATTATAATGATAGGTCTTATAAAAGGGAATGTTATATTTTCATTTACTTTACATATTATATTTATGTATTTAATAAAAATGAAAATTTAAATTAAATCATCCCACCACAAAAATTAACAAGTACAGATTTGCCCTAAACGGGACTTCTATAAGAAATAACATGCCCGCGCAGGGGCTTAAACAGAAGTAACATACCCACGCAGGGGTTAACAGAAAGACATGCCCACGCAGGGGCAGAATATAGAAACAAATGTCCACGCAGGGACATGATTACAACACTAATAACAAACAAACAAATAAACAAATGAAGGATTTAATGATCCTTCTTGCTTTTTCCTTTAAGTAAGTTTACCAGACTCTTGAACATTCCACGGTTTTGCCTACGGTCTTACCGTACTTCCTGCCGCACCTCATTAATCCTTTGAAGGATCTCCTGATGCTGTGGTGGCGACATTGCTGGCGGCTGCAGGGGTTGCTGATATAGCGAATGTTGAGTAGGTGGCAGTTGATGATACCCATAAGGTGGGTACCCATAGTGCGAGTATCCGGCTTGATATGGGACCCCAAAGGATCCTTCCGGATGATGGGCATTGTAGTTTGCCGCTGCTACCAGGTAAGGGTCGGCCTCTGCATAGTTGTAGTTGGTGTGGATCAGCTGCTCAAAGGGATTATATGCCGCCGCACCGGTGTATGTAGGGATTGGGTCTCTGAAACCCAATGGTGGTGGCGCGACAGGCGCAGAGTTTATTTCCGAGACGGGGTTTGAAGGTCCACCCATCTGCGGGTCTTCATGGAGTGGCGGGTAGCGGCTGCCACTTGAGGGTTGAGGGGTGCTGATTCGCACTCCTCCTCGCACGGACATCCGTGCATTCGATCTTCTTCACCTCGGTGGCTCCGGAGGCTGCTGCGAGGCTGGTTTTGGTGGCGGAGTAACCGCTACAACACGAGAATCCTCGGAGGGATCCTGCTATAGCTGTTGCGGCTGTGGTGAGTTGTGGTAACTGGGAGTAAACACCCAGTCGATCTGTCGGAACCTTTCTTCATAGCTGTCGGGACCATTATAAGGTGATCCCACAAAAGGTGACCCATCCGAAATTTCGATGGGGTGGTTAGGGATTCCGGACGGTGGCTCTGCAGGATCGGTGTCCTCATCCATGTCCATCGCATGGTCACCTGAGAAGTGGTCTTCAGGTCCTAGTGGGTTAAAACCCACTGGTTCTCCAAGGTAGTTTGCCGGGTTGAACCAGCTCTAGAAAAAGGGCGTTGGGTCGTCAAAAGAGAGTTGTGGCCCAGGAGAGGAATGTAAGATTGGTGGGAAAAATATTGGGGCTCGTTTTCAGAATGAGGCCCAAAGGAGTTTTGAAACAAAGGGGAGGAGCTCAACGAAACTGAGCGCCTTGCTGGTTCAGTATAGGTCCTCCAGTTATCTTGAGGACTCTGGCTATGGGAATCTGACGGTGTTCGCTGGTGCGAAGGCCCGGCCTCATGATCATTCGGGGCGACGAGTGGCCTCTTGCCTCTTCCTCTCCCTCTTACTTTTGGTGGCATCTTTTAACCTGTCAACATAAACAAAGATAACAACAAGGAATATATATAAAAGACAAAAATAAAAACAAATCGGGATTTGTCCTAAGTTCTTCATCTAGACTCGAAAATCGAGGAATGTGCAACTGTGTAACTGAGATTAAACACAAAAGCCTAGTGTTTAATTCACTCAGTGTTGGCTCTAATACCAACCTGTCACACCCCGATATTTCCACGTATTACCGGTGGGCCCGGTGGGGAGTATCGTGACGTAGTTGATATCATCATAGTCAAACAATACAATTTTAAATGCACAGCGGAAACAAAAGATAGATTTATTTCAACTGAATACAATTGTAATATTAAGTATCACAACGTAGTTGAAACAGATCCACAGGTGGATCAAATAAACAGAAAACGTAGTTCAACAGACTCAAAATGCATCCAAGCTTGCGAGACTCTTAATGATGCTAAGGAGAGGCCAGCCTATTACGCGTAGTACCTGCACTTAATCTTTTTGGGAAAATACGTCAGTTTACACTGGTAAATACAATTAACTGACTTATTTTGAAAAGGTTTAGAAAATTGATTTGACTGCACAAGGCACAAAATATTTTATAACTTGGGATAATTATTTATATATAAACTTGTAAGAGAATTACATGTTTGTTGTACGTTTAGTAGCCCAGATTGACACTGGTTTAAACATTAATAGACACACCACATGATATAGTCCCGCGGCGGGTTATTCCCGAAACCGGCGGTTATACCTTATTATTTATATATGCACTAACGGGTGTACGCCTACACCCGTGTGATTAGGTCGTGGCCATTTCGTAAAATGATGCCAAGGATATCCGGGACATGGTCATTAACCCCCCAAAGGCTTTAAGCAAACAAAACAATTTAAACGGGATATTTCAATAATTTAACCTTCATACGATTAAAGATTCAATACCCGACCAAGCGGTATTTTATATACCGTACCCCAAGCCCGTATAGGGAAAATAAGTTAAAAGTATTTACCTTTGCAAGTATTAATCACAAATAGCAGGTGCACGTAGCTTTTACCGGGTCTCCTATTCTGGAACAAAGGTTTTTAATAACCTATTAGATTCCTAACGGGTCTTTAATTAAGCCTAAACTTAGACCGGTTAGTTTTAAAGGAAGATACGGTTCAAACGCACGATTAAGCGAAGACTGGAATAGAATGTGATTTAGACCCGAAAATTTTGGAGACTTATGTAATATGGGTAAACTAAACACATTCTGAATTTTGAGACAAAATGATAAGGTTTGACCCGGTTCGGTCAATTTATGCAAACTAGTTACATAATCCGAACCGAACGCGCAAGATGCGTAACGGGTAACCATATGAGTCATATACAGGTTTCCTAAGTTAATATGCCTTAAATATGTTGTGACATCAGTAAGATATCTTCTATTATGCCCGAATTGGATTTAAACTCAAATTATGCCCCGTAGGGGTATTTTGGTCATTTTAAAGATTATAAAAGAGTTTAAATAATATTCTGAGTTATAGGTCTGATATAATCAGTAAAAATACTTAATTTAATAAGTTATAACAGTAGGGTATTACATATATGTGAAATTTATCATTTAAAACCAAATTATACACCTTAGGGTCATTTTGGTAATTTCACATAGGCTTAAAATGTCAAAACTGAAAATCTGAGTTTAAAACTTTTGCTTACTGTTAATATAAAAATTTGCTGAAAATATCAGTAGGTATCAAACCTTATATGTTTAAAATAGTTTTAATACATACTATGCGTTAAAAACGCTTAAAAAGACGATTTTGAGTTATTTCCGGGTTTTTAAAGGAAAGCTGATATTTTTATAATTCCAGAAGGCTCAAAATATTTTATTTATGATACTAGATCAGTAGAAAAAGGTTTGGTGTCAAGAAGATTTGTAAAACTCATTTTATAAGCCAAAAGGGCAAAACCGGCAATTACCGAATTAAGCTTAGAACTCTATGTTATGCTCAGGCTCAAATTAAATAAAAATCTTCAAAAATCCCAAAATATTATTTTATATCAGTAGGTAAAAATTTTGGTATTAAAAATTGGGTTTAGATAGGCTATATGCTAATTACGCCATTTAATTAGTAAAACAACTTTCTAATTACGCTAATGAGCATAACTCCTAATCTAGACCTCAAACTGATGTCAAATTTTAGGGACAAGTCTATAAATCAGTAATGAAGGTTTCTACTCTTTTACTTTTTCAAAAATCATGTTTTAAGGTCATATGGGCATAATAGTCAACATTTAAGCATTTAACGGAAACATGCATATGAATCGGATAACTAATGAACCAAGTTGTATAATCACAGAGGGTTATACTAACATGTAACCTGGTCCTATTAAGGCTCTAAGGCATTTCTAAAACATGCTACATTGGGTCAGAATCGAAAGTCAAAGCAAAAGTCAAATTATGCGACTTTCAGTTCCGAACCGAGCCTAAAGTGAAAATTGTCGGGTTGAACATGTTTAGACATGTTCTTACATTAATTACCAAGTTATATTAATGATAAAACAGGTTGCATGGATCCTACATTGCTAATTACGCATTAATTTGAAAATAAGCCTTCTGTTGACTTTTTAAGATAAACTTTGACCCGACAATTGACCTACTTAGAGTGGGAATCAGAGGGTGCCCTTTTAAGGGTTTATTGCCCACATAATTACCAACTCATAGGTACTTTCAATTTGAAATTTGACTGGACAAATTTTAAATAAACACGAAGTCAAACTCTAATTACGACAATTTGACTTTAAGCTAATTAACCAAGCTAAACCGAATCAAAGAGGGTTAAGGACACTTACAAGGGTCCTATGCACGACTAAAGATCACTAGGAAGTGTGCTTGAGCTCCAGGAACCTCCAGAAGTGAAGTTGTGAAGCTTTGCAAATGAATGAACAAAGTGTTGCAACAATGCTCCTCTTATATAGTGAATTTAATTGCTTAGGATGATGCCAAGCAAGTCTATGGTTGCAACCAGATGTTTACAGGTGCCCCTACTGCATGTAAATCCGTTTGTGCAGCCCCTGGTATCAGTTTACAGGTCCTAAAGGCGGTTACAGTCCTGAACTGGTAGCTGCCAGGTGAATTCTGTCGCTGGCACTCTCACGCGGGCCGCGTAGCCCCAAAGGACCATCTTACGCGGGCCGCCCGGCCTCCCAGAACCAGCCAAACAAGTTTTACTTAATTGCATTTCAGCCCCTAGTCCTTTCTAACGTGGTTTTAAGTCTTGTTCTTGCATTTTTGGCCCTCTAACCTTACTTTTAAGGGCTCCAAGACATATACAAACATCGTTAAGTCCTCGGTTAACTTTGTGATCACCCGTAAGGCCCTAGAATTCAACGTTGATGCTTTTAACCCCTCGTATACGAATATCGTCATAACTTTCTCATACTTTATCGAAACCTCGTGAAATTTTAATCACTTATTCTTGTGAGTATAATTAATCGTTACAAAGCTTCGGGTTCACTAAAAGGTCACTCAGAGGTATACTTTCAACATGTTGACACATTTAACCCCTGTAGTTTGCAATTTCTCACTTTCTTCCACAATTAGCTTCGTATGATCCATGATTCATTCGTTTAAGGGTATAAACATCGTGTAGGGTTATTGAAAGGCATATTTATCCATTGTTGACACTTTGAACCCTTATATTCACATACTTTATTTGTTTGTCAACTTTAGTCCCTCTAAAGTAATCTTTTACATGTTTAAAGCGTATGACACATGTCGATACTTTATTGGACATAAATTTTCGAGGTGTTACAAAATGGAAAAGTTTCGCATAGCACTCCAGCTTAAATAAAGTGGCTCAGTAAATAGCAATAAACATGTTTTCTGTAATCACAAGATTTTCCAGTGAAATTCCTTTCTTGTAAAAATACGGGGTTTGTCCCGAAATTTATAATAAAATAATTCGGTGTTTTCTTTTAAAACTCTGATATTATTTTTCTGATAAATGGTCCTGTTGAAAATTCCGCTGCCAATTAAATACGAATACCATGGGTTTCTATCCCGCGGCTTCCGAACCGGGCAAAACGGGTCGGGGGCTGTGACAGAAAAGGTGGTATCAGAGCCATTGGTTTAAGCAAATTAATTAATCCCCAGATGTAATGGGAGATTAATACTGGTTCTAGTGAAGCTAGGGTTGGCACTATTTTAGCATATTCGAAGAATACGGTAGTGTAACCCTTACAGTCTACTCCAGACATTCTAAGGTTTAAGAACTTATTAGCAATTTGTTCATTTTCATTGGGAGGACATAATTTTCTTTCGACCATGTTTTTAAACTCAGTCCATTCCATATTATAGACTCTGTCACTTCCCCTGGACTGGAGAATAATATTCCACCATTCTAAGGCTGCATTCTTAAAAAGATTGGAAGCAAACATGATTTTTGTCTTCCTCTACGCACTTGCTTATTTTTAAGACGGCCTCTTTCTTTTCTATCCAGCGTAGAGCTGCAATGGCTCCTTCATTGCCAGAGAATTTTATTGGTTTGCAAGACCAGAATTCTTTGTAGGAACAACCATATGACATGGTTCTTCTTTTTGGAATAGGCAATTGAAGTAACGGTCCATTGTTTATGCTGTGACTGGGTTCAGTAGGTGGTCGTTTACTTCCACTATTACTTTTATTATTTTCCGCTTCTTTAATAGTCTGGATAATATATGGCATAACATCTCTAATTCCTTAGGTTACTATGTGTTGAATGGCACTGTTATTTATTTGGTTATCATTATTCTGGTTTTCCTGATTTTCTTCGTTGTCCATATGGATTTACAAACCATTATCAGGTATTAATATCACAGAATAAGATGTAATGCCAACAATTGCACAAACAACACATTGGTGAAAACCGACGATCCATCTTTCTTCTTGACGAATAGAATGGGAGCGCCCCAAGGAGAAGTACTAGGGTGTATAAAGCCTTTATCAAGAAGCTCTTGAAGTTGAATCGAAAGCTCTTGCATCTCACAGGGTGCCAGACGATAAGGAGACTTAGCGACAAGCGTAGCGCCATGCACTAAATCAATTTGAAAGTCAAAAGAACGAGCAGGAGGCGGACCAGGAAGATCATCGGGAAACACATCAGGAAAATAACGTACGATAGGAACATAGCTCATGCTCGAGCCCTTATCCTTCTTTTCCAAAATGTTGGCAAGAAAGGCGAAGGTACCCTTGCGCAAGCGCTTGTTCACTTGATTACACGACATAAGCTTGAGACCTTGAGAAGGTTTCGCGCCATAGACGTGCAGAGAATCACCTTCGGGTAGGGGAAGACGAATGAACTTGTCGAAACAAACAACTTCAGCACGAACTTTCCTAAGCCAGTCTATACCTACTATGACGTCGAAACTATCCATTTGCATAGGTGTGAGGTCAATGTGAAACTTATGATCGTTGAGATTCAAGGAACACTTAGAAAGGACGGAATCGACAGTGACAGATTTACCATTTGCGACTTCGACAGTGAATGATCTTGGTAACTTAGAGCGTTTACATTTAAGCAAAGGTTCGAATTCGACAGATACAAAACTTTTATCTGCGCCAGTATAAAAAGACAAGAAGCATAGACATGGTTTACGAGAAACGTACCAGTTATAACATCGTTGGCATTCTGTGCCTGAGCGGCAGTGATGACAAATTGTCGGCCTCGAGCTTATTGAGGTTATTGTAGTTGTTGTTGCTGCTGCTATTGCTGTTGTGGTTGGTTACACTGAGGACAAACGTTGGTGAGATGATTAAGATCGCCACACTTGAAACATGCTCGCACAGGAGCGGCTTGGGGTTGAGCTTGGTTCGGGGCAGGGTTTACAACAATAGCTTGGTCTTAGGTAGGCTTTAGGTTAAAGCGACATCGATCGGCGAAATGCCCAAATCTATTACAGGTTGCGCATTCGCGACACGGGGTGTTAGCGGGATGTTGGTAAGAGCATTAGTTACGCTTGGGCCATGACCCAGTGTAGTTCCTCTTTGGTGGTTCTTTGGTTGGGGTAGCGAAAACTGACTGTAAAGGTAACGGGTTTTGCGGAGTAACAACCGCACATTTTAACTATAAGCCTTCCGCTTCTTGTTCTTGTTTTTCTTGGAAGGTTGGGAGGACGAGGGTTCAACGGTGGTGGTGTCGGTGGTAGCTTGGTGTGCATTCTTCGTTGAAACCTTGTCGTTCCATGAAGAATACAATTGTTGTTGAGTTCAGCGGATATACGGAATACATCCTTGAGGGTTTTGGGGCAGGCAGACGCAACATGGTTCATCAAGGTGGGTGGAAGTCAGCGAATGTATTTGGCAACGGCCTTGGGGACGGTGTCGACTTGAGCAGGGCAGAGAACACTAAGTTTCTTTAAGCGCGCTGTCAGACCAGCGTTGTCGCTCCCAACTTGCTTCAAATTCCAAAACTCGTTTTCGAGTTTTGAAGCTCGTGGGAAGGACAAAACTTGTCCTTCATTAGTTGCTTTAGTTCATCCTAGGGCAAGGCGTGGGCTGCGTCATTTCCTCGCTTTTTACGCTCGTAGGTCCACCATTCGAGAGCCCTCGAATGGAAAACCCCTGTAGCGTTCCGGGTTCGCAGGTTATCAGGACACTCGCTTTGAAGGAAGGTGAGTTCGATAGCATTGAACCAGTTCATCGTGGCGGTGGCACCATCTTTGCCAGTGAATTCAAGTGGCTTGCAGGCCATAAACTATTTGAATTGGAACGTCGCTCTAGGTGTTTCCACTTTCGAGTCGATGGAACCATGGGGTGACTGATGTGTTCAAAATGTAACATATAAATTTCATCAAATGAGGCATAAAACTAACCCTTTTTTAGTACTAATGTTGGAAAAAGTGTGCTTTTGTCTTCCTTTTGTATTTTCAGGATTAAATGAGCTCAAATTAACAAAAGAAGCAAAAAGACATCAAAATCTAACATAAATACAAGAAATGGAACAAGACATGACATGCCCGACCCCATGACAGCATCTTCCCAAGCAAAACAAGAGATCAGAAGACTGAACACGCCCCGTGCTCGGCCAGCACGGGGGCGTGCCCAAGTGTCAGCAGAAAAGACAAAGTGGTAGAAGCTTCTATTGCCCACCACGGGGCCGTGCTCAGCGGACACAGGGCCGTGGTCAACTATAAGATTCGCACAATCCAGCAAATCTGCATAGTACAAAGATTTTTCTGCACCACGGGGTCGTGCTCAGCGGACACGGGGGCGTGGTAAACTAAAAAGACAAAACAACATTAAATGAAGAAAGAGAAGGATGTGGACACGGGGCCGTGCCCACTGGACACGGGGCCGTGCCCGAGCTTCTGTTCAGCCTATAAATAGAAGTGCTTGGCTCAAGCTCAAACCATCCCTTGGCACACCACCTCTCTCACACTTCACCCACCACCCACCACCACCATAACACCATCATCCACCACCATCATCCATTGTCCATCGTAGAGTGTGTGAGTCGTCTCGGGATCCAAGATTGATCGTAAGAGTTCTTGACAATCAAGGCCATGTTTGCCTAAGTCTCTTACATCACTTGGTGAAGACAAAGTGTCTAGTGTAATACTTTTTATTTCTAATCTTTTGCACTTTTTACTTGGTTTTGTATTAATGACTTTAATAACTAGTTGCTTATGTTGAAGGTGATCTTTCCTTATCGTTTGTCCGTGGTGTCTTGGCATTATTTTACTGTCTATATAAAATAAAAGATTTTCACCATTCATATCTCCACGGTCTATATGGAGGTATGTTGGCTACCTGGTCGGGGGTTAAGGGAATGGTTTGGTAAAGGTCTTGCCATTGTTCAGCGTTTAGAGGTCCTGCAATGGACCTGGGTCAAATTTAGTAGGACCTCCTTCAATACTTAACGGTATTGGATGGCGGGGGTCCAAACTCTTTGATCCCCTCATAAGTTAACTACTATTAATACTATAACCCGGCTATTTAGGACTGTATCCCTGCTGACTCAGACTACTTAGTCCAGGGTAACGTCACCTCCAAAAGAGGGGCCTGCCATAATTTGCATTAATAACTTAATTAATTATCTTCCAATAATCCACCCTTTTAGGATTGTATCCTTGCTGACTCAAACTACTGGGGTGAGGGTAACGTCACATTCAAAAGAGGGGCCTACTACAATAACTAAGATAATCTCTTAAAATAGTGCAAAAGTGCGGGAATAATCAAAGGTTACACTAGATACGAGTCGGAACCAAGTGATTCATCTTGTCTATCTGTTTTTTTTTTCTTTTTATTTTTGTTTTCAGCATTTTTAGTTAGTTTTTATTTTTCTTAGTTTAAAACCTTTTTCTAAACTTTTTATTTTGATTAGACGTTGAGGATAAACCGGCACTAAAAGCTCTTGTGTCCTTGGATGACCTCGGTATCTTACCAACACTATACTACGCTCACGATGGGTGCACTTGCCCATATGTGTGTCTAGTGTTAGTAAATATCGTGTTTTATAAATTTAAAACTTGGCTAAAAATAAGTGTTAAAGGGGCTTAAAATATACACCTAATATATATAACACTTCACACGCATCAAGTTTTGGCGCCGCTGCCGGGGACACAAGGATTTTAAGAAAGTTAGGAATCAACGGCCTAATCGTTTTTCTTATTTTTCTTTTTTTTAGGATTTTTTTAGTTTTTCAGCTTCTGCAGAACCCAGCACGGGCCGTGCCCGCTGAACACGCCCCGTGCCCAATCATTGGAACTGGCAATCTTGTTTTAAGTCAGACAATAAGCTGAACACGGGGCCGTGCCCACTCACCACGCCCCCGTGCCCAAGTTTCATTTACTGAAAACAGAACCGTAAGATCCCGACGGTTGGTAATTTCTGACACAAACATGAGTGATACTGATACTTTTTACTTTCGGCACTCTTATGGTACTATGTGGTGTCAATTATGTGGTGGTAACCATAAAGAATTAGAATGCTTTTTTTCTAAATTATAAACCCCACTATATAGACCCATCATTTCCTAGTATCCTTAAGAGGAGCGAAAGTAAAAATAATCCCTATCGCTCCCTCGAATGCGCCCAACCAGATATTCTAGGAGAAATGCTTCTCGATGAATTATTTCAACTAGAAGATCTAATTTTTAATTGGTTAAAAGAACTTAGGGAAGACTTCAAAAATCTTTTCCAAGACGATAACCAAGAAGAGAGGTTGGAAACGCATTCAAACAACTTCATTGTTTCTAACGATACTTCTAACTCTAGTGAGGACTTGAGCGATAGTCATCCCTGTGTCGATTGTGCCGTGAAGGACTCCCCATCGACTTCGTTCGATGCATACATAGACCTGAGCGATTCGACATACACCTTCTTTAACGAGAGCCCGGGAAAGGGTTGGACTTGTCCACCTACATATAGCTTAGGAATCACCCTCACCGACAACCTCTTGCGTTCTCGTCTTAAGCTAGATCAATTAAGGTATCTTAGGCACTTTGGGGTTGTTCCATCTAGTAAGGAACCACCCGATCCGGGAAAGCTCCTTGAAATTTGAAGAATTCCTTAGACAGCTTCTAGACACGGGGCCGTGTCCAGGTCAGCACGCCCCCGTGTCCACCCAAAAGATTCACTTCTGATTTTGTCAGAATGCGGACAAAAATGTGTTAGGATTCCATCTGCACACGGGGCCGTGTCCAGCCGATACGGGGCCGTGCGCAACGTACTGTCGTTTTCTATAAATGCAGCCAAGAATCCTGCACATTTGAACCATTCCAGGGACAGAGATTTGAGGAATATTCTCACATACCATCCTAGGTATTTTCTAAAAGAAGTTTCTCAATTATCTTCTTGTCCTTTCCTCTTTTATCCACTTTCATCTTCTTCAATTTTCCTCATACTTCCATTAAAGCTTGAATCTTCTATAGTTTCAAGCCTTATTGAGATGTTTGTTAGATTTTTGTTCATGGAATCTTGATAAAAATAAGTTCTATAACAATGTTTTAAGTTGTTTAAGTTCAAAAACGCTTCAAAAATTCATAAAAACAATTTGAAACCCCAAGATTCCTTGTCCAAAAATCCTGCAGATATCTGAACACGGGGCCGTGTTCACTGAACACGGGGCCGCGTCCGAAGTACTGAACCCATAAAAATGAACTCTTTTCGGCATGTTTTCTCAGAATGGCAAGCAGAACAAGCGGAAACTCTTCGTCGCATTCCAGGAACAACAGGCAGGGGAGAAGATCATCTACGGTTGAGGATTCTCTTGTAAACTATGTTTACGCCTTAAGAGAAGCTCTTGATGAAGTAACGAGTGTGGAAGAGGCATTGGTCGACCGCATTAATCATTTTACGGTGGGACTAGAAGGATGTCTCCGGGAGGTCAACCTTTTGCACCAAAGGTTGAACATTCTCGCCTCTCCTCCTTTGGTACCGATTATCACCCAAAGGGCATGGAATGTAGTGCCGAAAGTCATCATTCCAGCCGAATGGTACACCCTACATCAGGAACCTCCTCAAGACATCCTACAAGGGGTTCCAATTGGTGTCGCTCCTCCTCCTCAAGATGTCGAGGAACATGAAGCCGCCTCCCTTCTCCCGAGGGAGATCGAAGAATGGCTCTAGCAACATCCTAGGAACACCGTTCGACTTGGAGTTCTACAAGGCTTTTAAACCGGAAATCTATTTCTGAAATTTTGGTTCTTATTGTAGAAGTAGAACTCCTTAGGAATATTTTACGGATCACTTGACCTATCTAATATTAGGATTTTTAACTTTTATTTTCTGCTTTATTTTTAGGAGTATTATGTAATTCTCTCTACGATTAATGAATGATGGTTTTAATTAATTTCGTGTTTTGGATGGTGTTGAAATGAATAAAACACACTTGAGACGGCAAGGGATGCAAGGGAAACTTGAACCAGCACTCCATACAGAAAAACAGAACCGTCCGACAAATTTCTTCGTTTACAGTAAGCTCAGCACGGGCCGTGTCCACCCAACACGGCCCCGTGCTGCACAGTCTGCAGAAAAAGACCCAGTTCAGGTAACTGGACACGGGCCGTGTTCACCCAACACGTCCCCGTGTCCAGGCTTCTGTTTCTTTTGTTTTAATTTTGTTACTGGCACTTGAACACGGGGCCGTGCCCGGATAACACGGGGCCGTGTTCAGCACCCAGTAACACAAAATTTTTGCTTTTTTACACCTTTTTACACATTCAATCAACCTAAAAACTTGTTTTTGTGACACATTGAGGACAATGTGTAATTTAAGTGGGGGGGGGGGATGCTAAAACCTTGAATCTTGCGAGTCCTAAATACAAGCCGTACACAAAACTCTATTGGAATCGCTAATCACCCCAAATTTTTTCAAAAATTTTCATTTTTTTTCTTGTCTAGGTTTAACTCGGGAATTTCAAGTTCTAAAAAGGTTATATTTTTACGAATTTACAACCGATAGCGTCGTGATAAAAAGAACCAACATAAGAAAATTATGAAAAGGCATGACAAGCTTAGTTAAAATTTGATTATATATACTTGATCACATAAAAACCCATTCCCACAAAAGTGAGTTTTGAGCCTTTATTGAGCATACAATTACATATCATTAGGACAAAATGCTCATTTTTCGTTTCTTGTGTGAATAGCCGCTTGGTTCTTACGACTCTAGAACTTGCCATGACGATACATTCCCGGTCCTTACCAACTTAAACCCGAGTAAGTAAATGATGGAGGCATTAGGACTAACCCTTTTTATTTCTACACCATTATTTTTCTTTTTTTTACCACCTACCCAAAATCCCCCTAGTTAGCCCCTTTGAGCCTAAACCTTTTCATTTCATAACCCAAACCAAACACCCTTTTTACCCACCAAAACCTTTTTCATTTTTACCCCTTTGTTTTAGTAACGAGTTCGATTTTTCGTATGACTTTTCAAAAAAAAAATAATATTTGTGTTGATGATGAAGCAAAAGAAAATAAACAAACAAGTTCATCAAAAAAACAACTTTGTTTGAATAAATAGCTTCATCAAAATAAAAGTTACGAAAAATAGAAAGTCTTACGAAAACCGACACTTGTTACGCTTTTCGCTTTTTTTCTACTAACCACTAACCACCTACCTTTAACCCAAGCCTAACCCTTCACCCACAAAGTCCTCTTGATATTTACAAAGGTATATAAGTTAAAAAGGAGGAGGATTGATTGCTTGGCAAGCCTATGGTAGGAGCAAGTTCCATGCCGCTCTCGAGTGATCCACAAAAATACATTTTCGGCCGAGTGTTGAGTGATCCCCATGAGGTATGTGAACTTGTATATAAATAGAATTTTAAAGAGGCATGTTATGCCCTAATAAGTAATTTATCTTATGAAAAGTTTTAAATAAATCATGACGAATATGATTGTAAATAAATAAAAATAAAATCAAATAAAGAATCTTGGAAATCCCGACACTCTACGACAAGCCCAAAAACCTTCTTCTCTACCCATTCCATTAGGGAGTGTAATAGCCACATATTAAAGAGTTTTGCTTGAGGACAAGCAAAGATTCAAGTGTGGGGGTATTTGATGTGTTCAAAATGTAACATATAAATTTCATCAAATGAGGCATAAAACTAACCCTTTTTTAGTACTAATGTTGGAAAAAGTGTGCTTTTGTTTTCCTTTTGTATTTTCAGGATTAAATGAGCTCAAATTAACAAAAGAAGCAAAAAGACATCAAAATCTAACATAAATACAAGAAAAGGAACAAGACGTGACATGCCCGACCCCACGACAACATCTTCCCAAGCAAAACAAGAGATCAGAAGACTGAACACGCCCCGTGCTCGGCCAGCACGGGGGCGTGCCCAAGTGTCAGCAGAAAAGACAAAGTGGTAGAAGCTTCTATTGCCCACCACGGGGCCGTGCTCAGCGGACACGGGGCCGTGGTCAACTATAAGATTCGCACAATCCAGCAAATCTGCATAGTACAAAGATTCTTCTGAACCACGGGGTCGTGCTCAGCGGACACGGGGGCGTGGTCAACTAAAAAGACAAAACAGCATAGAATGAAGAAAGAGAAGGATGTGGACACGGGGCCGTGCCCACTGGACACGGGGCCGTGCCCGAGCTTCTGTTCAGCCTATAAATAGAAGTGCTTGGCTCAAGCTCAAACCATCCCTTGGCATACCACCTCTCTCACACTTCACCCACCACCCACCACCACCATAACACCATCATCCACCACCATCATCCATTGTCCATCGTAGAGTGTGTGAGTCGTCTCGGGATCCAAGATTGATCGTAAGAGTTCTTGACAATCAAGGCCATGTTTGCCTAAGTCTCTTACATCACTTAGTGAAGACAAAGTGTCTAGTGTAATACTTTTTATTTCTAATCTTTTGCACTTTTTACTTGGTTTTGTATTAATGACTTTAATAACTAGTTGCTTATGTTGAAGGTGATCTTTCCTTATCGTTTGTCCGTGGTGTCTTGGCATTATTTTACTGTCTATATAAAATAAAAGATTTTCACCATTCATATCTCCACGGTCTATATGGAGGTATGTTGGCTACCTGGTCGGGGGTTAAGGGAATGGTTTGGTAAAGGTCTTGCCATTGTTCAGCGTTTAGAGGTCCTGCAATGGACCTGGGTCAAATTTAGTAGGACCTCCTTCAATACTTAACGGTATTGGATGGCGGGGGTCCAAACTCTTTGATCCCCTCATAAGTTAACTACTATTAATACTATAACCCGGCTATTTAGGACTGTATCCCTGCTGACTCAGACTACTTAGTCGAGGGTAACGTCACCTCCAAAAGAGGGGCCTACCATAATTTGCATTAATAACTTAATTAATTATCTTCCAATAATCCACCCTTTTAGGATTGTATCCTTGCTGACTCAAACTACTGGGGTGAGGGTAACGTCACATTCAAAAGAGGGGCCTACTACAATAACTAAGATAATCTCTTAAAATAGTGCAAAAGTGCGGGAATAATCAAAGGTTACACTAGATACGAGTCGGAACCAAGTGATTCATCTTGTCTATCTGTTTTTTTTCTTTTTATTTTTATTTTCAGCATTTTTAGTTAGTTTTTATTTTTCTTAGTTTAAAACCTTTTTCTAAACTTTTTATTTTGATTAGACGTTGAGGATAAACCGGTACTAAAAGCTCTTGTGTCCTTGGACGACCTCGGTATCTTACCAACACTATACTACGCTCACGATGGGTGCACTTGCCCATATGTGTGTCTAGTGTTAGTAAATATCGTGTTTTATAAATTTAAAAGTTGGCTAAAAATAAGTGTTAAAGGGGCTTAAAATATACACCTAATATATATAACACTTCACACGCATCAGTGACTCAGGGTTGATCTTGCTGACGATGTCGGGTATGACCTTGGCCATTTGCTTTGCCATGAACTTCATGCAGTCTTTCTTGGACATCGAGTTCGAGTTGGAACCCTTCTTGGACTTGGTCTTCTTGGAGAAACAGAGAGAAGACATCTAAGGAATCGAAAGGGAAGGAAAGGATGAGATTTGATCATAATTAAAAATAAAGTTTTTTGCATGTATAAGCATATAAGTATTCACGTATCACGTATGTTTCACATAAATTGCATGTATTCAACAAGCATAGTCACGTATGAATGCGTAAAAGAGTATAACTTTAGTTTGTTCACGAGAATTATTATTGTTTTTGATTGAGAGAAACGTGTGAATCGTGTAACGGTTTGAAATGAACGAGGTAACAAGTATAAAATCACATATAAATTGAATTAACATAAAAGTGAGGCTCAATAAAACATGGGATTGTTTCGGGTTTGGAAACGTCGACTATTCCAAAGTGAATCGAAAAGTAACGAGGCTATTTATGAATAAAAAGCTTAACAAGACCCCGACAGGTGGCGTGCTACTCCTATAGTGCTATATATGTTAAGTTTGGTCTAGCTAAGTTAATGACAAGTAGCAAAGTATGAATCTAGCATGAACCTAAGTATAACAAGTAGCATGTATAACGGATTGAGAATATAAAGTATGTTTTTGTGTGTTTGTGTATTTTGTATGTTAACATGTTACAACCCAAATTGTGAAAAAAGGAAAATGGGTCTAGTGTATTCACGGTTTTGCAAGCTTCCACTTGGTAATGCCGTAAAGAGTTGATTGTTTGAGGTTGGAACACCGAGTTCTCCTACACAAGGAAACATAGGTGTGTGAGTATTCGGATGATAACGGAGGATTTAGATTCGGAAATTAAAGTACACAAAAGTATGTATATGAGAAAGTAATCATCTAGGCTTAAACACTCATTTTTGACACTATGAATCCCGTATGGGTTGATGTGATTTCATGGGTTAAGTTACCCATTAGAATCGTAATGATAGTTTCAAGTCCTTAGATAATATAACTTATCACCATGACAAATAATCACTTGATTATTATCAAGGGTTCGGTTATGTTTTATATATATATATATATATATATTATAGTATTAGTAAGTCCAACATGTATATCATAGAATTTTATAGAAGTCATGCATGGTGGTAGGATGATAACCTTCCTTTAACCTCTTTAGTAAAATTCACCAATGTACAAGTTGTCACAAGGACAACTCAGATGGTCATGAATGAAATGAAAAGTAAATGTACATACTATTCAAGGGACAAATCATCAATTGAGGCAGTGGATTGAAAGTAGGATAGCCAAAGCTTCTAAGTAATCACACTCATACCAAGCACAAGTCTTGTTACATGAACAAGCTTGTATATTCAACACTTGTGGGTTAAAACCCTTACAAAACAGAAAGTTTGGAGGCAATAAACATCTTTGAATTTGTGTGAAACAACCTTGGTTAGCTCACTAATCATGGACTCGATTAATGGCATAAGAACACAAGTTTGTTTGAAGAAAACATAAGTTTAAAGAAAATTTATTCCAAAAAAAAGTTTCTTACACTTTTGACCTCAAACATGGTGATGTTCCATCTTGGTTTTTCATGGAAAACCTATGGAAACACTACTAGATGTGTTCCAAGTGTTAAGAAGAAAGAAAAGAGTAGAAAAGAGCAAAGGAAGTGAGTTAGAACTCACTTAGAAGGTCTTGAACTTTCTGATTTTGTTGCTAGAACTCTGCTGTGTTGAAGGGGGGGTTTTGAGCGTGTTTGAGTGTTGCAAAAGTGGAAAAAAGGATGGGGAAGTGTTCATTAAATAGGGAAGGGATTAGGGTTTCAATGGGTTGCGCTTTGAATGTGATTAGTGGGCATTTAACATTGTAGCTTCCTCTCTTTTATCTTTACCAGGCGAGCGTTGCAACTCTTGCGGTTTCTCAAACTCAAGGTCGTCGGTGTTGTCGTTTAGGTCTAAATAGGAATGAGTATTCGATCCACCTATAGACGTGTTCGGCTTCGGTGTGCCTGAAGCACTCTTGGAACTCTAAGATGGTCGACCTGAGTTGACTGGTGGCAAAAGATACCACTTTGGAGAATTTCGAAGTAGATCCCAAGCTTTTATCATGTTAAAGGCTTAATCTGATGTAATCTGAATTTATCGTGGGCGGCTGTCATGACGTCCACATCGTTCTAACCGTTTCTTCTTTGACGATTGTTTGTATGGCGGTTGAAAATGTTGTTGACGGATAAAAGTATACCAATAATGGGGTCTTCGGAAATGCTGAGCTACGCTCGTGCTAAAACTAATTTCTCCTTGCTTGACCACTTCTTGTGTGTTTTTAGAGAACATTCTTCTTCCGGTTGCTTCTTACGATGTCTCCATGTGGAAGAAGGCGGGCGGGTTTTGAATGCAGGTTGGGTTTCTGGTACGATTTGGGTTTTGAGTATGGGTGGAGGCATGTTGAGACATATATGGTCTAAATGGGGGTTGTGAGGAATAAAATAAATTACCGGGTACTTGTACGGGTGGGGATATTTGTCTACTTTGTGGGGATGGTGTGTACCATCACGGGGAATTTTCCGCCGGTAAAGGTCGATACTCACCTTGGTCGATATTGGTATTAAGTATTAACTACCCACGAGTTGTCTTGTGTGTTTGCGTAACGCGGGTGGTTCGGATCAAATAGTTTGGGTCGGTGTTAGATGAAAACATGATTAATGGGAGTTGTGAAATGAGATATATTCTTTTTTTTTTGTTGAGAGAAGAGAGTATTTGATTTGTGTGTAAAATGATATATATAGTTTTAAAAAATGGTTTAATTTTTACTGTTTTTTACATGGCATATATAGTTGTTAAAAATGGTTTAAGTTTTTTTATTGTTTTTTACCGTTGCCAAACGGTCTAGAAAAAAGGGGCCGCACCAAAAAGATCCGTTATCCCTCATATTTGGCTTGCGAGACACCCAATAGCACCCCCTAAATGATGTTGCCGCAATAGCTACCCCATGCCACCCGGAGCAAGAATGAGAAATAAAAAGTAAACATTAACGATATTACTTTTCTAACCTAATTGGAATCTGTATTTCAGGTCTTTTACAACTATTTGTAAAGATTTGATAATTTTAAGTTATAAAAAACAAGATATGTACTTTACGTTTTCTTCATTATCACCAATAAAATAATTAATATCCTGAAAATGAAAGCCATCATGGTAGGGTAGGTAGGTTTCAAAACGTTTTAATTTTTTATGTTTGTTTTTTAATAGTTAAATGTTACAATTTTCGGGTATTGAATTAATAACCTTGTAATTAAACATCTAGAGGGTTTTCTATCTTGGGGTACTGATTACAACCGAACATCATTGGTATATGTACTTACATTCATTTTTATGATTTTTTTTCTTTGGTTTCAGGGGGCGTTTTTGAGGGTGGGCAACTTGGGGTTGCTACCCTCCCCCGTCTTATAAAGGGTCTTTTCTTTTGCTCCCGGTGTTTGTTTTTCTTTTACCCCTAACTCCCCTCGAGTTAGCGGTTTATTGTGTTGTTTTTCTGTTTGCATTTGACTCTGCGCATGGCCCCCGCACGTAGAGGTAGAAATGTCAAGACTGTTGGACTGGCGTCAGCTTGTGATAGTGGGTTAAGGGCTTGCCCCCTTAAGCATTTCCACGAATGCAAGGATGGTAAACCGGGGTCTAGTGGGTTTTTTCGCCTTCTTGAACACATGCAAAGCACCCACCTTAAGACTGAAAACAGGAAGATTTATGTGAAGGAGGCTATCACTAAGGATTTGGACCTTTTTCTGGATGTGGGGGAAGTCCTAAGGGCAGGAGGCAAATGGTTATGTGGGGAGTGCATGGTTATGCATGCCCTTAGTAGGGGGTGCAAGCATGGTGATGAGATGGTGTCTTATGTTCCAATCTCGGGGGACGTGGACGATTTCATTGTTGGTATTAGGAAGCCATGTCAAGTGGTAGCCGACACTTTTACACTCTCCCCGGAAGGGGTGGTAACTGATGTTGCCCTTCTCGAGCGTGTTTTTTCTCTCCGTTTTCAAACCGTTAAATGCATCCCCCCGAGTTGTCGACTGGCGTTCGCTCAGGTTTTAACGGGTGCCCTACGTAAAGTGGTAGCGTTTCCAGGCTCGGTTGAAAATTGGGTTCAGTTGCTTTTGTTGCCGTGTTGTACATTGATGGTTGTCAGGCCTTCTTCCAGGCAAGAGAGGAGATCAGGAAATAGAAAATCCCTGTAGTGCAGCAGGATCTTGCAGGCGCTTGCATTGTGGAAAGATGGGTCTGGTTTCACAGATCTGGTTTCTTCTTTTTTGAATAGTGGGGGGGACGCTGGGGTGCCTAGGAGGGTTTCCGGAAGGAGCGAAGACAATATAAAGGATCCCAATATCAAGCAATGCCTGCGGAAGGTCAGGGATGGGCATTTTACGGTGGCGGTCAAAGTTTTATGTTCCAGTGGGGTTGCCCCCTTTGGAGAATCGACCATGAAAGCTCTTATTGATAAACATCCGGTGGTGGCACCCCCATCAATGCGTTCCAACCCTATTGTCCAACACACTTTTATTGCAGCAGAGGATTGCGTGCTTAAATGTATCCAATCTTTCCCTAGAGGGACATCCTGTGGCAGAGATGGGATGCGGGCCCAACACTTGTTGGACGCTATTGGTTGTGAGGGTTCGGTAAGTTCCTCGGGTCTGCTCACAGCTATTACTGGAGTCGTCAACCTATGGCTTGAGGGGCTTTGCCCTAAGGTGTTGGCCGAGTTTGTGGCCTCAGCCCCCCTTACCCCCTTATTGAAACCTGATAATGGTATTAGGCCTATCGTCGTGGGGGGCATCTGGCATAGGTTGGTCTCTAAGGTGGCTATGAAGAAGGTTGGGAAGGACATGGCCCAGTATTTGGGGGATTTTCAATTCGGGGTTGGTACACCAAATGGGGCGGAGGCGGTGCTTCATAGTGCGAACAGGTTCCTGAACTCTTTTCATGAAGATGGGTCCATGGCCTTGCTTACGGTAGACTTCACCAATGCTTTCAACATGGTTAACCGCTCAGCGTTCCTCCAACAGGTCCACCAACATTGCCCATCTATCTTTCGGTGGGTCCAGTTCCTGTACGCTCAACCCGCTAGGTTGTATGTTGGCAGCGAGTGTATTGGGGCCACCATTGGAGTGCAATAGGGAGATCCCTTGGGGCCCCTTCTCTTTGCCCTAGCCTTACACCCCCTTATTCTCCGTGTCCAGGAGCACTGTAACCTCCCCTTTCATGCTTGGTATTTGTATGATGGCACGATTATAGGTAACGCAATGGAAGTTGCTAAAGCCTTGGACATCATCAACACGGAGGGACCATCCCTAGGGCTCCATCTCAATATTAAGAAAACGGAAGTGTACTGGCCATCGTGTGACGGTCTCATGGTTCAGGACGGCCTTTTCCCGAGAGGGATAGGTAGACCTGAGAGGGGGGTTAAGCTCCTTGGGGGGCGGTTAGCCGAGATTCTGCTTTTATCAGGGAATTAGCTGGGCGGCGGGCATCGACAGCGGTTGACCTTATAAAACTCTTGCCCTGCCTCCAGGACCCCCAGTGCGAGCTTCTTCTTTTAAGGTTATGCATGGGGGTTGCTAAGTTACTGTTTGGGCTGCGTACCTGCCAACCCCACTTGATGGCAAATGCGGTATCCTGTTTTGAAGATGGTCTCCGAGAGGCTATCGAAGACATTGTTGTTTGCGGGGGGTCCTACTTTGGTGACCTTCAGTGGCGTTTGGCTTCTTTGCCGATGCGTCTGGGTGGTTTGGGCCTCCTCTCAGCTCGGGATGTTGGAGTTTATGCTTTTGTGGCGTCTAGAACTCAGTCGTGTGTATTGCAAGACCATATTCTTCGGAACAGTGGGGTTGTTAAGCTTGACGTAGACTACCAACAGGCCCTTGAGTACTTAAGTGTCTCTCTTCCAGACTTTGATATTGGCGGTTTCTCTAATATGGACACCGCCCCCCCCCCCCAAAGCTACAAAAACTTTGGCGAATGCTCTATTTGACAAAATCGCTCGGAGTCTGGGAGAAGCATTTGATCTGTCTCCCTGCCAGAAGGCGGTGATTGAGTGCTTGAAAGGCCCCCATGCGCAAGATTTTTTGACTGTTATCCCGATCGAGGGGCTGGGGCAATGCATGTCGGCTGTTGAGTATAGGGTTATCCTCAAATACCGGCTGATGATCCCTATGTATTCAGAAGACGAAACCTGCCCAATCTGTCGTAAAGCCTACATGGATAAATACGGGGAGCATGCTGTTCATTGTAAGGAGCTCCCTGGTTTCAAATATCGGCATGACTGAGTGATGGATGTTTTGGGGGACATCTTGAGGAGAGCGGGGATTTCTGTCAAGAAGGAGGCCCCTGTGAATTTCCTTACAGACCCCATGGAAGGGAGATTTACATTGAGACCAGCGGATCTGCTCGTCTTTGGCTGGGCATGAGGGAAACCTGCTTGTGTGGATCTCACAGGAGTCTCCCCCTTAGCTGGTTTAAGGGAAAGCGGGTTTGTAGCAGGACAAGCTATAAGGAAAGCGGAATAAAAAAAGGTGGATAAACACGCTAAAGCATGTGCTGATAACCAACACGCATTTGTCCCCTTCGCCTTCGACACCTTTGGCTCTCTAGCTCCAGAAGCTATCCGTTTGTTGACTAGGGTCCAAAAGGTTGTCCACAGCAGTTGTTCATCAACAGGGGGGCAGGGGTTTGTCTTTAATAGGCTAGGGTTTGCTATTCAGAAAGGGGTAGCGGCGCAGCTTGTTGCTCGCTTACCTGCGATATTGATGTAAAGTGCACTTAGTTTTATAAGATAAATAAAAGTGTTGTCCTTAAAATTTCAATTAAAAAAAAAAGTTTCAGTATTATGTGGCGTAGGTAGATTGTAATTGACATTTCACGTACATCGCCATCAAGTTTTGCAAAACAATTGACTTAATAAATTGAACATGTTTTAAGCATACAACTATATTACTGTAACTGAGGAAGAATTTATCGCAGACCCCGCAACACACGGGAATCAATTATAGTTAAAATAAATTAGGGATAGGTGGAGTTATTGTAAAAAAGACCAAAAGTGTGAGAAAGGTAAGAAAGAATCTCAACCATTAGATCTAAATTAATTGAAAAGGGTAAGATTGTAAATGCATTAACAAATTCAAATATGGTAATCCTTGATTTAAGGATTTGGAGAGAGAAAATCCTTGATTTAAGGAATATAACCATCCATAACATTATTCATTTTAATTTTTTTTGCATCATTCACAGAATCAGAGCCATGTTCATGACATGGTGTTTTAAAAAATTCATAGTTCAATTCATGGTGTTTTTACGAAAATAATATAACACCATTCAGTAAACAAAAATATAACACCATTCAGTACACAAAATAACACCATTCAGTACAAGATATAACACCATTCAGTAAACAAAAAATAACACCATTCAGAAAACAAAATAACACCATTCAGAAACAAAAAAACAACCATCCAGCAAACAAAAAATAACATCATTCAGTAAACAAAAATAACACCATTCAGCACACATATAACACCATTCAATAAATATATAACACCATTCAATAACTATATAACACTATAAACAAGATATAACACTATAAATGACTATAAAACACTATGAATGGTATATAACACCATATTACCATTTTCTAACTCTGTATAACACTACAACCCATCGTTCCAGTGCCGGCGAAGACGTCGATGATTCAGAGCGGCATAGACGTCGATGATTCAGATCGGCGGAGATGTTCAATCGGCGGAGATCGGTAGAGATGTCAGATCGGCGGAGGAAAATCGATGGAGATCAGAACGGCGGAGATGTCAACCGGCGGAGGAAGGCGGAGATGTTCAATCATCGGAGTGTTAGGGTTTTAATTGAAGCAACAGATGGTGATTTGATGATGTTGTTCGTAAAATTCTGAAAGAAGAAAGAGGATCGAAATTGTAGGATTATGATTTGCAGTTTCCTAAATTTTAGTGGATATAAAAGACTATATTACCCCTACAATTTACAAAGGGGTATTGGATTTTAATAATCCAAAGTTTCACTTGTTGGCCACTAATAATCCCAACTTCAAAAATTCCCTGTAACAATCCCAACTTGTATGATTTTGGCCACCAATGATCCTTGTCTAACTGGGTTAGTTAAAAGTGACGTGGCAAGTGACGTGGCAAGTGACGTGGCAGCTGACGTGTTTAAAACTTGAAATATTTTGGCCACCAATAATCCCAAGTTTCACTAATTGGCCGGTAATAATCCTCCAGTCACCACCATCATCTCCTCCAGTCACCACCATCATCTCCGACCACCTCCATCTCCTCCACTGCCACCACCATCTCCTCCAGTCACCACCATCATCTCCGACCTCCACCTCCACCTCCTCCTCCTCCACTGCCACCACCATCTCCTCCAGCCACCACCATCATCTACGACCACCACCATCACTGTGACAACTGGCACAAACCGGTAATTTTCGTACACTTTAATCATTATTTAATGATTGCAATTATGTGCTTAATTGTCAGCAATGTCTGAAAATATGATTAAACAAGTGAATTCATGCACGTTGTATACTACAAAATATTGCTTTATGCATAAACGAGAGCGTTGCGTCAAAAATAATAGTAAACTCACCGGTAAGACACACTGTGTCAACAGAACTGCAGAAAGCAGTCAGACATTATAATTGAGGCCTAGGTGTAGGTCTGACGACAAAAGTACATTAAAACCCAAGAGTTCATGTAAGGGTTTAATTTTTAGACCTTGCGAAAGCAAAAATAAGCACTAAAAAGCACCCGAAACGCACTTTAAGTGCAGAATTTTATACAATTCAGCTCTAATCAGCATTTAGACATATAAATATTATGCAGAAATGTCGTTTTATTATCCAGAATACTTCCCTAAGTGTTGGGAATTGAAGGTGTTCTAAAGAGGTACTTAAAAGACACTAAAAATTGTAATTTAGCACTTTAACGAATCGGTGTCTAACCGAACAACTGGATAATACCCGGAACATCAAAATAATGCTAGAAGCATTATTATTTTTTTTCTAAGCTAGTTAGGGTCCCCGTACACCCTAACACACTAAATAATATATATAACACACTTAAACCCCTAACTTAACACTTAAACACCAACTAGTTTATGTAACTAGCATTTGATAACCAACTAGAACCTCCCTCCCCATTAGGGACGGTTACTACATGGGGGACACCTCCAAGATTTTATTCATTTGTTTATGGGACATGTATGGTACTAATGGGACATTAAACACAAAGGATATTAGAAGTTGATGGATTTTTATTTAAACCACAAGACTTTCCTTCATACTTATCATTCACACAAACAACAACTTTCTCCTCCCTCTTCCTCTCTTCTCTTGGTCTCGGCCAAGAACATCCACCACACCACCATCCTTTTCAAGCTTCCATCTCCTATTCCAAGGTGATATTAAGGTGTAAGAAGGTCATTAATGAAGCTAGGAGCTTTCGGAAGTTGAAGAACCTCTACCGTTTGCTTTTACCCACTCAACTTTCATCATTTTTCTTCCCTAGCCTTGTGCTAGTAGTAAGTGCTCTAAAACACCTTCTTGATCTTGTTTATGATGGTTAATAGATGATTTATTGGTTAAAAAGCAAGAACACACAAGAACATAACTAAAAGTCTTGAAAGAAAGATAAACTAGTTGGATAAAGAGTAGATATGTGTGTAAATCATGTGAATCTTGTATGATTGTTATTATTTGATGTTGTTGTTAGTAAAAACAAGATGGATCATCATCTAGACATACTAGTCCATGTTAGAAAGCATGAACTAGTAGGATGTAAAAGTTATAAAGTTAAAAGATGACGGATCCATCCATTCATAAGACATGAACTTGTGTAAAAGTAAATTTTCTTGTAAAATAAGACTCTAAACATGTAGATCTAAAGATCTACAAGTGGTTTTTCGGAAGAACCAAGCAAAAATATTAGTTTTGTTAAAGCCCGGATCTTAACCGAACTAAAAGCATTTTAGTACATAAACAAGTGTGTAGACACTTGTGTCACAAGAAAAATTTAACAAAGAAATATTTTTGCGAATCTCGACTAGAAGTTGTGAAACTTCATATTCTTTAAAAATAAAGTTTTTAAGAAACTAAAATTATTTTTAAAGATGACAAGACTTACTAAATGTGCTAGTAAGTTACTACACATTTTTGTAAATATTCAAGTTCATGAAATGGAGAAATTAGTGATTATTGTTGATGATTATTGTTGATAATTGTTGTTGATGATTGATGACGATTTAAAAGAAAATAAACACATGTTTTGAAAACATGGGAAACCTCCATTTTTAGGGGAAACTCTGTCAAAATTTTTATAAATTTTGACACTTAGAAAATATAAGTTTTTAAGAAACTTATTCCCTAAAAATGTGCTTAAAAATATTACCAAGGTTTCCCTAATTTTTGGTGATTAGAAATGAGGATTTCTTCAAAAATAAAAATGGATAGTAAGTATATATATTTTTGAGAGAAAAATATATATTATTTGATCACCAACTTGTGTGTTAAGTGTATATAGTATGTGTTATACGTGCTAGTGTATTAAGACTTAAAAATACACTAAATACTCATGAGGAGTATAAACATAAAAATACACATACAACATACAAGATACATAATTCGGGTGCAAAGTGCAAAACACAAAAGACTTATATTTATTTTTGAGAAAATAATATAAGTAAGACACTTAGTTAAAAATATAAAATGTTTTTAACACAAGAATATATACACAAAAGAAAGTGACTGTACTTGTGCGACGCAAGTCTAGTGACTAACGTTAAGAAAACGCGTATAGGTTACGACGTTATTTAAGCAAATCCGGTGAAGTTTACGACGCTAGGAACGCAAAGTTGTGAGTTCATGCTCCCCCTTTTCTTTAACTGTTTTCAGTTTTTATAACTTCGGGGGTGAAATACATGTACAAAAGTACAATATTTATAATTGGTATGATATAAATACAAGAAGTACACTTGGTGAGAACGAGAACCAAGTGTGACAAAATATAAGATAATAAGAAACGCACTTGGTGAGGACGAGAACCAAGTTGGATGCGTTATGAGAAATGATAAAAAGAAACGCGCTTGGTGAGGACGAGAACCAAGTTGGATGCGTTATGAGAAATGATAAAAAGAAACGCGCTTGGTGAGGACGAGAACCAAGTAGGATGCGTTATGAGAAATAGTGTCACGAATATGGTACAGAAGCACCATTAATCGTGTACATACTTAGACCGCAGAACAAAAGGTTAGATTTAACGGGTGCCTGGCAGCCACACTCTCGGTGAGGGCGAGAATCGAGTAGTGCTTTTGTGTCTCAGAATATACCAATTAAATGCCTTAGGTTTGGTGACTTCCTATGTCGTGTCACATGTTAATGGCTTTGCAACCCATTAACAATCTTGATATTTACAGAAATACTGTATTTATATAAAATTCATACCATACTAGAACTGATATATAACTTGAAGTACGTGGGGTACTCAAGAAAATTAATATATAACTTGAAGTACGTGGGGTACTCAAGAAAATTGATATATAACTTGAAGTACGTGGAGTACTCAAGAAAAACTTGATTTATTCACAACTATGTTTTTATACAAAGTATACAAACTTGAAATACAAAACTGCATGAATTCACACCAACATTATGTTGACGTTTTTCCAAAAACTCACATGTATTTCAGGTAACTAGGATGGATGTGCGCGCGGTCTTGCTTATGCTCGTGGATGTCGCTTGTGTTTAACTTTAAATAAAGTTGTAAACTTTTAAGACAATGTTTTAAGCTGTCTAGCGATGTAAACGCTAAACTTATGTTTTCAAATCATGGTATTTGATGTTATTTTGCGAGCATGTAGCATGTTTACTCTTCGTATGCAATGAGAACCTTTCATGATCACACCTCGTGCTTCCGCCGCAGAAAGGGGTGTGACAGATTGGTATCAGAGCTGCGATTGTAGTGAACCAGGATTCCTTCTCGAGTCTAGTCTACAATCTCTAGGATCCATTCACGAAAACAATTTTCAAAGAGTTTTCATTGCAGAAAACGTCCCGCGACATCCACTACCTGAAACTGTCTACATGAGTCTAGAAAAGACACTACGAGACTTAGAGTGCACTTGAGTAGCACTTGTCGTTGACTAGAAATTACTTGCAATTATGTGTGATAATTAGCATATACTAGAAGAAGAATGTCACAAGTATACGTGACTTTACCTAAAAGCGATGGCCCATCTGAAGGAAGAGATACGAGGATGAAACGAACTGTGCGGACTGTGCAAGGAGTTACGTAATTATGGATGCATACATAATTATGGAGTTCAGTGCACAAAAATCACAGCAAGTCTTGTCACGTATAGATTCCCTCAGTGCAAGCCTACTAAGTACTCTGCTAGAGTAATAATTGTTTGATGTCACTTATGTGGTATATATACCTGTGAATATATATGATACTACTGGCTAGTGTGACGATATCAAACAAATGATTAACCCTGTTGGGTTATGTTCTGTCAGAACATGGCACCCAGGAAAGCTGTGAATGCTCGCAATGACGATCAACCTCCTCCTCCCCCACTGCCAAGAACTGCTGAAGAGCTGAACGCTCTACTGGAGGAAAGGATCTCCGCTGCTATCACCCAGTACGAGGCGAACCGAACTCAAGACAGTGGTGGCCCAATCAACGCTAGACGTAATGGGAACGGAGATTCAACTGGAGGCAATGCAGCTCAAGGTAATCTTAAGACAACTTGCTAAGCATGGAGAAATTTATAAACGGTCCTTGTTTCATTATTTCTTCGATTGCTCACATGTGAATTGGTGAATCAATTCCAGGCTGCACTTTCAAGCAGTTCCTCGACTGCAAGCCGATGAACTATGATGGCACAGGAGGTGCAGTAGCATTTGTGCGCTGGACGGAGAAGACTGAAGCTACTATCCGCATGAGCAAGTGTACCGCGGATCAGCAAGTCACTTTTGCTACTGGGTTATTCGTCGATGAAGCCCTGACTTGGTGGAACCTGCAAGCCCAAACTTTGGGTGATGGTGCCGCTTATGGCCTAACTTGGGAGGAACTGAAGGAAAGAATGAGAGAGAAGTACTGCTCTCGTGCGGAACTCCAAAGGCTGGAAACAGAGTTCTGGCACTTGACTATGGAAGGTGCTGACATCAATGGTTACACTCGAAGGTTCCACGATCTGTCAAGAGTGCTTCCCTACATGGTGACTCCTGAATTTAAGCGTGTGGAACGCTACATTTGGGGACTGGCCTCAGAGTTTCGTGGCATGGTGACGTCGGCCAAACCACAAACAATCACCGAGGCTGTAACTCTGGCTGTCAGCCTTACTGAAGATTGTGTTCGTATGAAGAAGCTATCACTGAACCCAACAGAGAAGACCGAGACACATGCTGAGTCGTCCGGCGACAAAAAGAGAAAGCATACAAGTTTGAACCAAGCAACCCGTAATAATAAGGGTTTCAGCAAGAAGCGTGACGCTAACCCATCCCAGGAGACGAAAACCCATGCAACCAAAGCATACCAAGGCTCCATACCTAGATGCCAAAAATGTAAGTATCATCATGATGGAGCTTGTCGCATTCCAAGGTGCGACAAATGTGGTAAATTGCGTCATCAAACAGAAGACTGTTGGGGAAAAGGAAAGAACCGAAATGGGAACGGTGCTGGTAACAAGAATGGTAACGGGAAAGGGCAGAACCAAGGATGCTTCAAGTGTGGAAGCAATGATCATTTCATGAAGAACTGCCCAGAGAGAAACAATGCTCAGGCTAGAGCGTTTGTGATTGGAGCAAAGAACGCACGCGAGGACCCTAACGTGGTCACCGGTACGTTTCTTATTAACAATCACTTTGCATCCATATTATTTGACACTGGCGCCGATTATAGCTTCGTGTTTGTGGAATTTAAACGCATACTCGGAATAGAATCTAGTAGATTAGAAATTCCTTATTCCATAGAACTAGCCAATGGTAAACTTGTTGAATCGGGCGAAGTTGTTAGAGGCTGCACACTAGAACTTGGTGAGCGAAAATTTAGCATCGACCTCCTACCTATTCAATTGGGTAGCTTCGATGTAGTAGTCGGGATGGACTGGTTGTCCAAGAACAAAGCTGAAGTTATTTGTCATGAGAAAATCATTCGCATCCCTTTAGCGAATGGTGAAACTCTCATCGTGCATGGAGAAAAACGAGACGCGCCTCTTCGAATCATCAGTTGTATGAAGGCACAGAAGTGCTTGAGGAAAGGATGTGTCGCTTTCCTAGCACACGTTATAGACAAGAAGGCTGTGGAGCCAAAACTCGAAGACATTCCTGTGGAGAAGGAATTTCCTGATGTGTTCCCTGAAGATCTGCCAGGACTACCTCCGCAACGACAAGTCGAATTCCGTATAGACTTGGTTCCAGGAGCTGCTCCTGTAGCCAAGGCACCCTATCGACTTGCGCCATCCGAAATGCAAGAATTATCTACACAACTTCAGGAGTTGTTGGATAAAGGATTCATAAGGCCAAGCTTCTCACCTTGGGGAGCTCCAGTATTATTCGTAAAGAAGAATGATGGAACACTGCGGATGTGTATCGACTACAGGGAACTAAACAAGCTCACTATCAAGAATCGGTACCCGCTACCAAGGATTGATGACCTATTTGATCAACTGCAAGGATCAAGCTACTATTCCAAGATCGACCTTCGATCTGGATATCATCAGCTGAGAATCCAAGAGGAAAGCGTACCAAAGACTGCATTTAGAACGCGATATGGGCACTACGAATTTCTTGTGATGCCGTTTGGGCTGACGAATGCACCAGCGGTCTTTATGGATCTGATGAACCGCGTATGCAAACCATATCTCGATAAATTCGTGATTGTATTTATCGATGATATCCTGATTTACTCGCGAACGAAAGAAGCGCACGAGCAACATCTTAGAACCATCTTGGAACTACTGAAGAAAGAGAAACTTTATGCAAAGTTCTCGAAGTGCGAATTCTGGATTCGCGAAGTACAATTTCTTGGTCACGTGGTGAATGAGAAGGGCATTCATGTAGACCCGTCCAAGATAGAAGCAATAAAGAATTGGGAAGCTCCCAAGACCCCAACCGAAGTTCGTCAATTTTTGGGCTTAGCGGGCTACTATCGGCGATTCATTGAGAATTTCTCGAAGATAGCTCAACCGCTAACGACCCTTACACAGAAAGACAAGAAATACGACTGGGGTCACAAACAGGAAGAAGCCTTTCAGCTACTTAAGAACAAGCTCTGCGATGCACCAATACTATCATTACCCGAAGGCACTGAAGACTTCGTGGTATACTGTGACGCTTCACGACAAGGTTTGGGTTGCGTGCTCATGCAACGCCAAAAAGTCATCGCTTATGCTTCAAGACAACTGAAGGTTCACGAGAGAAATTATACCACTCACGACCTGGAGCTGGGTGCAGTGGTATTCGCCTTGAAGATTTGGCGACATTATTTATATGGTACTCGATGTACAATCTTCACAGATCATAAAAGCTTACAACACATATTTGATCAGAAGGAATTGAATATGCGCCAGCGACGTTGGGTTGAGCTGCTGAATGATTATGACTGTGAGATTAAGTACCATCCTGGAAAGGCGAACGTTGTAGTGGACGCGTTGAGCCGAAAAGAAAGGGTTAAGACCCTAAGGGTTCGAGCGTTAGAAATGACCATTCGAACGAACCTCACTGCACGCATTCGAGATGCACAACAAGAAGCTCTTAAAGAAGAGAACCGTAAAGCTGAATACCTACGGGGTATGCTGAAATACATGGTGCCAAACGAAGAGGGAGCCTTATACTTCAAGAAGCGCATTTGGGTTCCACTCTATGGTGGCATACGAGAAGTCATCCTTAATGAAGCCCACAAATCGAGATATTCGATCCATCCAGGGTCGGACAAAATGTATCAAGACATGAGAGAATACTACTGGTGGCCGAGACTCAAGAGCGACGTTGCTGTTTATGTTGGAAAATGCCTAACCTGTGCCAAGGTTAAGGCAGAATATCAGAAACCGTCCGGCCTACTACAACAACCAGAGATTCCCGTGTGGAAGTGGGAACAAATCTCGATGGACTTCATAACGAAATTAACCAGGACCCCGAGAGGGCACGATATGATATGGGTAATAGTTGATCGATTAACGAAGTCTGCGCACTTCCTACCGATCCGAGAAAAAAGACAGCACTGGAAAGCTTGCTGAAATATACTTAAGAGAAATTGTGGCACGTCATGGAGTGCCAATCTCAATCATTTCAGACAGAGATGGACGCTTTGTCTCAAGAATCTGGCAATCATTTCAGGAAGCCTTTGGATCTCAGTTAGATCTAAGCACGGCATTCCATCCGCAAACAGACGGCCAGAGCGAACGGACTATACAAACGTTAGAAGATATGCTTCGCGCATGTGTCATGGATCTAGGCGGCAGCTGGGATACTCATCTACCTTTAGTTGAGTTTTCCTACAATAACAACTATCATACGAGCATAAAAGCCGCACCGTTCGAAGCTCTGTATGGCCGCAAATGCCGATCGCCCTTATGTTGGGCAGATGCCGGAGATAAACGTATGGTTGGTCCTGAACTTGTACAAGAGACAACCGACAAGATTGCGCAGATCCGAGAGCGCATTAAGGCAGCTAGAGATCGACAAAAGAGCTACGCTGATCCGAATAGAAAATCAGTAGAATTCAAGGTGGGAGACAAAGTGTTGTTAAAAGTCTCACCTTGGAAGGGCGTAGTCAGGTTTGGAAAGCTGAATCCACGATACATCGGACCATTCAGAATTTTGAAGAGAATTGGTACCGTGGCATACAAGTTGGAGTTACCGGAAGAACTTAATGGAGTACATGATACGTTTCATGTATCCAACCTGAAGAAGAGTCCAACGCAAGAAAACGTGATCATCCCGATGGATGAAGTGCATATTGATGAAGCCCTCCGATTTACAGAGCAACCCGTTGAGGTTACCGACTGGAAAGTCAACAAGACCAGGAGGAGCAGTGTGAAGCTTGTCGAAGTACGTTGGAGCTCTAAGCACGGACCCGAGTACACATGGGAACGTGAAGACCAGTTCAAGAAAAAGTATCCCCACCTATTCAAGAAGACTCCAGCGAGAGTGAGTTCAGCCTGAATTTCGGGACGAAATTCTTTTAACGGGGGGAGACTGTGACAACTGGCACAAACCGGTAATTTCCGTACACTTTAATCATTATTTAATGATTGCAATTATGTGCTTAATTGTCAGCAATGTCTGAACATATGATTAAACAAGTGAATTCATGCACGTTGTATACTACAAAATATTGCTTTATGCATAAACGAGAGCGTTGCGTCAAAAATAATAGTAAACTCACCGGTAAGACACACTGTGTCAACAGAACTGCAGAAAGCAGTTAGACATTATAATTGAGGCCTAGGTGTAGGTCTGACGACAAAAGTACATTAAAACCCAAGAGTTCATGTAAGGGTTTAATTTTTAGACCTTGCGAAAGCAAAAATAAGCACTAAAAAGCACCCGAAACGCACTTTAAGTGCAGAATTTTATACAATTCAGCTCTAATCAGCATTTAGACATATAAATATTATGCAGAAATGTCGTTTTATTATCCAGAATACTTCCCTAAGTGTTGGGAATTGAAGGTGTTCCAAAGAGGTACTTAAAAGACACTAAAAAGTGTAATTTAGCACTTTAACGAATCGGTGTCTAACCGAACAACCGGATAATACCCGGAACATCAAAATAATGCTAGAAGCATTATTATTTTTTTTCTAAGCTAGTTAGGGTCCCCGTACACCCTAACACACTAAATAATATATATAACACACTTAAACCCCTAACTTAACACTTAAACACCAACTAGTTTATGTAACTAGCATTTGATAACCAACTAGAACCTCCCTCCCCATTAGGGACGGTTACTACATGGGGGACACCTCCAAGATTTTATTCATTTGTTTATGGGACATGTATGGTACTAATGGGACATTAAACACAAAGGATATTAGAAGTTGATGGATTTTTATTTAAACCACAAGACTTTCCTTCATACTTATCATTCACACAAACAACAACTTTCTCCTCCCTCTTCCTCTCTTCTCTTGGTCTCGGCCAAGAACATCCACCACACCACCATCCTTTTCAAGCTTCCATCTCCTATTCCAAGGTGATATTAAGGTGTAAGAAGGTCATTAATGAAGCTAGGAGCTTTCGGAAGTTGAAGAACCTCTACCGTTTGCTTTTACCCACTCAACTTTCATCATTTTTCTTCCCTAGCCTTGTGCTAGTAGTAAGTGCTCTAAAACACCTTCTTGATCTTGTTTATGATGGTTAATAGATGATTTATTGGTTAAAAAGCAAGAACACACAAGAACATAACTAAAAGTCTTGAAAGAAAGATAAACTAGTTGGATAAAGAGTAGATATGTGTGTAAATCATGTGAATCTTGTATGATTGTTATTATTTGATGTTGTTGTTAGTAAAAACAAGATGGATCATCATCTAGACATACTAGTCCATGTTAGAAAGCATGAACTAGTAGGATGTAAAAGTTATAAAGTTAAAAGATGACGGATCCATCCATTCATAAGACATGAACTTGTGTAAAAGTAAATTTTCTTGTAAAATAAGACTCTAAACATGTAGATCTAAAGATCTACAAGTGGTTTTTCGGAAGAACCAAGCAAAAATATTAGTTTTGTTAAAGCCCGGATCTTAACCGAACTAAAAGCATTTTAGTACATAAACAAGTGTGTAGACACTTGTGTCACAAGAAAAATTTAACAAAGAAATATTTTTGCGAATCTCGACTAGAAGTTGTGAAACTTCATATTCTTTAAAAATAAAGTTTTTAAGAAACTAAAATTATTTTTAAAGATGACAAGACTTACTAAATGTGCTAGTAAGTTACTACACATTTTTGTAAATATTCAAGTTCATGAAATGGAGAAATTAGTGATTATTGTTGATGATTATTGTTGATAATTGTTGTTGATGATTGATGACGATTTAAAAGAAAATAAACACATGTTTTGAAAACATGGGAAACCTCCATTTTTAGGGGAAACTCTGTCAAAATTTTTATAAATTTTGACACTTAGAAAATATAAGTTTTTAAGAAACTTATTCCCTAAAAATGTGCTTAAAAATATTACCAAGGTTTCCCTAATTTTTGGTGATTAGAAATGAGGATTTCTTCAAAAATAAAAATGGATAGTAAGTATATATATTTTTGAGAGAAAAATATATATTATTTGATCACCAACTTGTGTGTTAAGTGTATATAGTATGTGTTATACGTGCTAGTGTATTAAGACTTAAAAATACACTAAATACTCATGAGGAGTATAAACATAAAAATACACATACAACATACAAGATACATAATTCGGGTGCAAAGTGCAAAACACAAAAGACTTATATTTATTTTTGAGAAAATAATATAAGTAAGACACTTAGTTAAAAATATAAAATGTTTTTAACACAAGAATATATACACAAAAGAAAGTGACTGTACTTGTGCGACGCAAGTCTAGTGACTAACGTTAAGAAAACGCGTATAGGTTACGACGTTATTTAAGCAAATCCGGTGAAGTTTACGACGCTAGGAACGCAAAGTTGTGAGTTCATGCTCCCCCTTTTCTTTAACTGTTTTCAGTTTTTATAACTTCGGGGGTGAAATACATGTACAAAAGTACAATATTTATAATTGGTATGATATAAATACAAGAAGTACACTTGGTGAGAACGAGAACCAAGTGTGACAAAATATAAGATAATAAGAAACGCACTTGGTGAGGACGAGAACCAAGTTGGATGCGTTATGAGAAATGATAAAAAGAAACGCGCTTGGTGAGGACGAGAACCAAGTTGGATGCGTTATGAGAAATGATAAAAAGAAACGCGCTTGGTGAGGACGAGAACCAAGTAGGATGCGTTATGAGAAATAGTGTCACGAATATGGTACAGAAGCACCATTAATCGTGTACATACTTAGACCGCAGAACAAAAGGTTAGATCTAACGGGTGCCTGGCAGCCACACTCTCGGTGAGGGCGAGAATCGAGTAGTGCTTTTGTGTCTCAGAATATACCAATTAAATGCCTTAGGTTTGGTGACTTCCTATGTCGTGTCACATGTTAATGGCTTTGCAACCCATTAACAATCTTGATATTTACAGAAATACTGTATTTATATAAAATTCATACCATACTAGAACTGATATATAACTTGAAGTACGTGGGGTACTCAAGAAAATTAATTTATAACTTGAAGTACGTGGGGTACTCAAGAAAATTGATATATAACTTGAAGTACGTGGAGTACTCAAGAAAAACTTGATTTATTCACAACTATGTTTTTATACAAAGTATACAAACTTGAAATACAAAACTGCATGAATTCACACCAACATTATGTTGACGTTTTTCCAAAAACTCACATGTATTTCAGGTAACTAGGATGGATGTGCGCGCGGTCTTGCTTATGCTCGTGGATGTCGCTTGTGTTTAACTTTAAATAAAGTTGTAAACTTTTAAGACAATGTTTTAAGCTGTCTAGCGATGTAAACGCTAAACTTATGTTTTCAAATCATGGTATTTGATGTTATTTTGCGAGCATGTAGCATGTTTACTCTTCGTATGCAATGAGAACCTTTCATGATCACACCTCGTGCTTCCGCCGCAGAAAGGGGTGTGACAATCACCTCCGACCACCTCCACCTCCACCCACAGTCTTCCAGCACCGGAAAAACACTATCACCTCCGATTCACCATATCCACCGAACACCCCACCCTTCCAACCTCCGGCCACCACCATTAAACTGCCATCCACAACTCCAACCGCCTCACCGGAAAAAGGTGATACCTAGATATGATGGAAATTTTGAAGTTTTGAGCGGCGGAGAAGGTCACTAGAGGTTGGAGATGACAAGTGGTGGTCTCCTTTGGTGGTTTCAGGGGTAAAGAAGGTCGTCGGAATAAGTTGCAGGTCACCGGAGTTGCATAGATGGTGAAAATTTTAAACTTTTGAGAAGCGGAGAAGATTATAGGAGGTTTGAGATGATTGGTGGTGGTCTCGTTTGGTGGTTTTAGGGGTAAAACGGGTCGTCGGAATAAGTTGCAGGTCACCGGAGTTGGGTAGGTGATGGAGGTGGTCGCAGGTGATAGTGGTTTCCGGTGGCAGATGATGGAGGTGGAGGTCGGAGATGATGGTGGTGACTGGAGGAGATGGTGGTGGCAGTGGAGGAGATGGAGGTGGTCGGAGATGATGGTGGTGACTGGAGGAGATGATGGTGGTGACTGGAGGATTATTACCGGCCAATTAGTGAAACTTGGGATTATTGATGGCCAAAATATTTCAAGTTTTAAACACGTCAGCTGCCACATCACTTGCCACGTCACTTTTAACTAACCCAGTTAGACAAGGATCATTGGTGGCCAAAATCATACAAGTTGGGATTGTTACAGAGAATTTTTGAAGTTGGGATTATTAGTGGCCAACGGGTGAAACTTTGGATTATTAAAATCCAATACCCCATTTACAAATTAGTCCAAAAAATAAAAACACATTTTACAATTTGGTCCATATTATCTCAACCATTAGATCAAAGATCTAATGGCTGAGATTCTTTCTTACCTTTCTCACACTTTAGGCCTTTTTTCCAGGATCCTCTACCATTAGGGATATATACCTATATAAACTTATGAAATATTTTATACATAATCCAAATTTAAAGTGTCTTAGTTGTCCTTAAAATTTAATTAAAATATCATATTTACATGTTTCATTAAAAAACCATATGGAATTTGATATTTCTACCCTAATTCTTATTAAAACTTTTACTTTTTATATTTATCAACTAGTGGGATTCTTTGCATGTTGTGTCGAACATTTGGTCGATATTAATTCAATTCGCACAGTACCAAAATGATACCGACACTTGAGTAGGAGCAAACATTGTCATTTCTAATTTGATTTGAATAGAACTTATCCAATCCTGGCTAAAAGTGAATAATATCGAATTATTTGTGTAATAAAATAGAAGGAAGGGTTGCCATTTAAAAAAAATAGTAATAGACACGGCGTAACAACATATTCGGAATTTTAATAAAAATCATATTTTAAAGTTATAGGCAATTAAAAGAATGTCAAATATGGAATAAACTAAAAGAGTATTAAATAAATGAAAATAGAAAAAAAAACACTTAAATGAATGAAAAAAAATAAACCATGGGCTGAATAAAAAACATAAAGATAAGATGGTGGTTAATTTAGTTAAATGAATGAAAAAAATAAACCATGGGCTGAATAAAAAACATAAAGATAAGATGGTGGTCAATTTAGAAAACTGAACTAATCTTAACTGTCTCTTTAAGATTTGTGAGTTGGTAACTCTTACTAATTTTAAAATAAACCTTGTTGATCAACAATATTTATCTCCAAACCGGTATGGATGTGTGACAAATAGCTAGAAATAACTTCTGAATCACATCTGAACTACTATAAATAATCACCGGAGATCTAAATAATTTAGCCATTGCTCTTTAAAATGGTGAAAATTTGATCAAGTTTTTCTGTCAAGGTTCGAGGAGCTTCTTCATAGTGTATATACGAACATAATTGTTGATAATAATAAATTGTGTACACTATTTCTATAATGATAGAGTTGCACCCGGAGCCAGATTCGGGTCAAAATAGATATCAGATCAATCCGGACCCAAATACTGTTTAGGTTTCTCTTTGTTACAATCCATAAATAGATCGACCCGACCCATGAAGATCACAACACCATGGATGTAATATGTGTTTCTAAACTTTCAACTATATCATGAAATCATTTAGGATTCCAAACATATCATGAAACTATTATACAAACATATTACTGTACTAGCATTATTTCAATAAAATTTAAAGGTGGCATAATTAAAGTTAGACAAGTTGACCAAAAAGTCTATGTTCAAATTTGAATTTAGAATCCATTTTTCTTTTATTTTGTTTGTTTTTTTTAACTGCAATGAAATTTTAATCAAGGGTATAAAAGGGTAAATTACTTTTTGAGTCCCTGTGTTTTATAGGTTTTAACTAGTTGAGTCCAAAAGCAAAAAGTTTAATGACCTGAGTCCCCATAAGCATTTTCTTTAACCATTTGAGTCCAAATTTCTAACTCCATCCACCATGTCTGTTAACTATGAGGGTGATTTCGTCATTTACACACAAAGTACAAGTCTTATATGCACAGGAGTAAAAGGAACAAGTCTTTAATGCATTCACTTTTAATATATAATATATATAAAAATAAATTACTACCTTTGTCCAGCCACCACCACCGTCTCTCTCTACCTTTCTCCAGCCACCACCAACAACCATCCCCAGCCACCACCTTCAACCACCACGCTCTCTCTGCTCCTGTTCGAAACCGCAAGCTGGGCACAAGCCTTCAACCCGCTGTGGCCGGAAGATGTGAATACTTGATTAACCAAACGGAAATGGCAACTGTGAGAGGGCTGAGAGAAGTAGATGACAAATACCCTCTGCTGATTAAGAGCTCAATATCTCTTTTAAACCCATTCGTGGCCTACCGATAAACCTCAACAATCCTCAAATTTACAGCAAAATCCAAATAAGATTGCTTCATCTTCGAATTCTTCAAAACTATGAACACTAATTCATGTAGTTAAAAAAACTTCACAATCCCTGTAGCAAAAGGTGCAACAGAAGTTTAGAGTTTCTTTATCAAATAGGTTCAAAAAAATTCTATTTGAAACTAACATGTTAGTACAGGAAACATAATTGAACACAACTACAAACTTGAAAAGAAAATTAGGGTTTAGATGAAAAGGGGCAAAGCATATTTTGGAAACAAGAATAAAAAGATGAGCCTCCAATGGTACGTTGAGACATGCGTACAGAGCAGCTGCTTAGTAATCTCGCCTGGTTTGCTCAAGCACTGTTTTAGATGATCGAAATTGTATGTGAGAAGATGGGTACACGCAACGTCTTATTCATTCTGATTCTTTCTTTCAAAAGGGTCACCTTCTCCGATCATCTTTCTGTTCCGACTCTCACTCTCTCTGAATCTCTCTCTTAACTGTTTCATTCTGACTTTACGTTGCCGGAGTTGTTGGCGGCGAAGGTGAGGTGGGCGGAGATGAGGAGGATGGTGTGTATGCACGGCGGTGGTGGGTGTTGTGGAGGTGCAGCGGTGGTGGGTGTTGTGGTGGTGACGGTGTAGTGGTGGTGGTGACGGTGGAGGTGCAGTGGCGACGGTGGTGTTGATGGTGGAGGTGTGGTGGTGGGATGGAGATGGTTTAGGTAGAGAGAGAGAAAGTTCTGAAAATTTGGCTATGATTCCAGAGAATATATATATATATATTTAATAATAAAATGGTTTTTTAATTAAGAGGGTAATTTGGTCATTTAACAAAGTTAACAAAATAATTTTAACAGTGTTAGAAATTTGGACTCAAATGGTTAAAGAAAATGCTTAGGGGGACTCAGGTCGTTAAACTTTTTGCTTTTGGACTCAACTAGTTAAAACCTATAAAACACAGGGACTCAAAAAGTAATTTACCCTTTAATCTATACTATTATAAAAAGGAGAAGTGATGTACACACATGTAATTTTACATGGCGTCCATCATTTTATGCAATATGTACAATCACTTAATGCTTATTTTGTGAGGGTAAAATTGTAAAGAATACAAAAGTTTAAGACACTGGAGGGGTATAATAGTAAATTCGACCAACACCCCATACTCACAACCCCCAGATCTATTACTTCTTTGCCCTCAGGAAACCTGACGTCCCTCACAATTAAACGGAAGAGTGAATGTCAAGCACACAAAACGTCCAATTTCATTCAATACGCCATGAATCTAATCGATTGAAACTCCCATGATTGCTATATCAATAAAGGAAATTCACCACCAAATGCTACAAATCATCTGTTCAGGGTTACAGTCATGCTTTCAAAGACACTCTTAATAGGTCGGTCCATGGCCATCTCTTCTACCTGATGTATTGCTCCCCACAAATTTCTGGGGTTCCCAATTCAAGCAAATGGTGCCGATTCGTGTTCAGTTTTACCAATTTTTAGGGTTCCCGTGAGTTCCTCTTTCGTGTTCATTTTGGTTTAGGGTAACCTGCACAACCCAATTCATCGCCAGAGATACGTGTCATTGTATCCAACAGGTACGAATCCCTCCTTACAGATTATTAATTTCTTTCGTTTGGAGAATTAGGGTTTTGAATTTTTTATGTTTTATTGCACTGCACATTATATGTTCGTTAAATTGCATGTGAAGTTTGTTCATAGCAGTTTGTTGTTATCATATATTCATATCAATTTTTCATGGCTATGTTCCACCATATAAATTGGTGTTCAATATTATTCATCACACTAAATTTGGATTTTTTTACTATTATATTTATTTTTATTTTAATTTAGTATATTTTTGTATTCTACTCTTTTTATATTATGATTAAACCTGGTAATTACCAAATACTCAACATAAATATGTAAAAAAATCTCATGGATATATTTAAGATGAGTTCAATATTGAATATGATATTTTATTTTTTTAATTTTGTTATTAAATCACAACTTTTTTTACTCATGATATTTTATTTTTTTTTAATTTTTTACTTTGTGTTTGTTCTGTTTCATTTGGTTAGGTTTGGTCAGGTTTTATGGATCAGTCCCTGCAACTGCTATGCTATCCACTTTCAGGGACAGATCTTTTGGTTGGAAGTTTTTATGATAATTACTAGATTTTGGTGCCTCGTAAAGTATTGGGGCTTATGTTTGAATCACCAGATGAAGCAATGGTAAGTTTGACCCGTTCATGTTTTATTAGACTTAGAGATTGTAGTATTGACCCATTTATGTTTGGAATTTGAAATGGTTTTTTTATTCATTTATGCTAAATTTATATTAACATCCCATATTCCCATGATTGCAGCAACCAAACGCAGCCCAGCTCGGTAGTTAAGTCAAATTGTTGGTTGCAGTCTAGATTTTTTTTAGAATTTTTAGAATTTTTTTAGAATTTTTTTTAGACTTTTTAGATTTTTTAGATTTTTTAAGAATTTTTTCGATTTATTTATTTATTTTTATTTTTTAGATTCTTTTTATTTATTTTTTTTACATTTTTTTTTATTTTTTGTGATTTTTATTTTATTTTTAGAGGTTTTTTATTATATTTTTTTATTTGGATCGATCTGAATAGTGATCCATCCATTTAAAATTATTTGGATATGGATCGGATCACGATCCATTATGTTGGATCATGGATCGGATCATGATCCATTTAAGTTTGTTTCATTTAATTATGTTGAATTTGATGTTATTTGTTTATGTTACTGTTTGATTCGTATGAAATAATGAAATTAGAGAAGCATTTGATCGTAAGTTCCTGTTCTTCACTTACATATTGACTGTTGTTGATTATTGTGTTCATTAATGTTTACTGAAAATTTGAGTGGATTGTTTAGATCTGTAGTAAGATATTATGAATCATATTTGTCTAGAAATTGAATTAGTCATGAAATTTTGATGAATTTCGGGTTTAAAGTTTGTAACGTGAGTGTATTTAATTGATGTTACTGTTTGATGCGATGAAATATTGAAATTAGAGTAGCATTTGATCATAAGTTATTCAGTTAGATATTGACTATTGTTGATTGTGCTCATTAATGTTTACTGAAAGTTAAGAGTATATCTGTTTGATCTGTAGTAGCTCAACTTCCAACATTTGGTGATCTTTAACAATTCCATCAAGCACATTGTACAACCAAAATGCAAAGGGTGTGAATCCATTCAAACTCAAGAATTCACCACCATTTTCCACTCAGCCTTGATCTTTATGAAATCCACTTTAGTTACTTGACTTTGATTAATCATAGTGCATACAGTTTATGAGCATCTCTAGCAGCATCTATGATTTTGCGTCCATCTAAAAGTAAGTTCAATTTTATGCTTAATATGTTAATTTAGAGATATATTAGTAAGCTTTTTTTACTAAACATCTAATATTTCATTTATTTTGCAATCAGTTAATTCTTTTGTTCCAGATAATAGGAGGTGTGGATGTATTCCTCTTTGGAATGTATATTCAAGAGTTTAGATCAGAGTGTAACGACCTAACAACCGATGTGTTTATAAGTGGAGAACCTTATTGTGAACCGTCATGCAACGTGAGCCAAAAAATATAAGTACTCGCGGCAACGCGCGGTGACATTATAGGCATTTGACTAAGTCGTACCAGTTTTATTAAATTATATGTGAAGTCAAATGTTTGCTAACCGAATTTTGCATATATTTATTTGAATATGCCAATATGCTACGCATGGGCGGACCTATAATCTTATAAGGGGTAGCCTCCGTTGCCCCACGCTCCGACAATAGTGTAAATTTTGAAAAAAAAAATTGACGTTTTTTCGTTTTCGAAACAGGTGGTTTGGTTTATACAGCCGGTTCCAAGTTTCAAGCAGGCCAAACTGGATGAATTGCTACGGTTTTGACAGTTGGGGTTGGTTTCAACAGTTTATGAACATCTCTAGCAAGATCTATGTTTTTGCGCCCATCTAATTTTAGCATTCGTGTTTAACATCGCAAAGTGCCCAGTCAGTTTGTGCTCTGAGATTGGTTTGTAAATGAGCCCACTCGAGCTGGCTTGGTTTTTAAATGAGCTGAACCGAGCTCGGCTTGGCTTATAAATGATCCGAGCCAAGCTGGCTTCGTTTGTGAACCAGCTGATTTTTAGACTCTTTTTGAGCGAGTGATATGAACAGCCCTTCTCTCACAGTTGTATTCAGTCAGTCAATGTTTGTATTCGATGCAATCTGGTAGATCCAGATTTGTAGACCTGTTACAATTTTGGCTACTGAAATTGAACTAAAACCTATTTCTAACTATTATGAACATTAACACACTAAATCTATACCCCAAGTGGATTGTTTTATAGTAAAAATTCTTGCTGAACTTGTGAATTCTAATATGTCGATTGTTGATATGGATAGGGGAATGATGTTGGAACACAATATCGATCCGGGATATATTTCTACACACCAGAGCAAGAGAAAGCAGCAATAGAATCAATGGAGAAGCGCTAGAATAAACTGAACCGGAAAATTGTGACAGAGATCCTGCCGGCGAAGAAGTTCTACAGGGCAGAAGAGTACCACCAGCAGTATCTTGCAAAGGGAGGCCGATTCGGGTTCAGGCAATCTACTGAGAAAGGTTGCAACGACCCTATCCGTTGCTAAGGCTAATTAATAATCATGTGTTTTTGGTAAATAATCTTACTTTGGTTGAAGTTTATAACTATAATCTCTTGCGCGTATAATGTATAACGATTGTTAATAGTTTGAATGATCTGGCGAGTCGTCTTGCTTGAACAAGTAATCATACAGGTTTATGTTCGTTTGTCTGGTTGGTGTACACTGGCGGGTTGTTACAACCATTTGTATAAACGGTTTGAGATCGGTCTGTTATACTAGATGGCATTATCAATTGATGAAGATTTATCAGAGTATCAATCAGATTGGTGTATGAACAAAGTGAAAAAAAAATGAAGATTGTTTAGTATAGGGAATTATAGCAAAAAGCATACAAGTAAATTTGGAGAATTTTTTCTTATTGTTTTATCAAAACCAATAAATGCAAGAAGATAAATATGTTGTCAATCTGTAAACCTTTTTTTAACAGCGAAATCATTTTATTCCAAGTTTCCAACTCAAAATCTGTCAGACACTAGCAAGTAGCTAGAAATCGACCCATTACATACACCAAACTGTTGATCTATAAACTGAATGGGTTAAGCGGGACTACGGGTGACGGATCAAAACTTGTTTGGGTTAACATGAGTATGTTTGGAACTTTGATCAAAACCGTAACACCAGTAGTTAATTTAGATGTAACATAAGTACAAGTTTATGAAATTTAGTTTAAATACAGAGATATGTTTTAATGTGAATGCTCTTAAGAACTTTATGAAGATTTTGTTAAAAGTTATAAATGTTGTTTGATAAAGTAAATGTTTTTAAAGTGTTAACTATTACCCATCTAATGTTTTTGCGTCCATCTATGTTTGTGACCTTATAGGTTCTACGGTTCTATGACTATTTATTATCCAATGGAATAAAATATTAGAAATTCGGAATGAGTTGTGGTTCGAAATAGACATCATAACTGAATCTGATATCAGTTGGGGCACCCGCCGCAAAGCGCGGGCATTCCCACTAGTCAATTATATACAAACAATCTAGCTACTGTATTCAGTCGTACTCCACATGCTATGTTCGACCAAAAAGTCTATGCTGTAATTACTCGTTGGCTGATGCAAATATGAACAAGACCTTAATTATCTACAAGGCTGATGCATATATGAACAAGACCTTAATTATCTACAAGTTTTAATGCTACAAGTACCACATTGGCAATCAGATGTACCAACAACTATAAAATCTCGATTTTACTCATCTATATAATCAATTGAGCGATCATGGGGTGTACCATATCCCAAATCTTTTTGAGCCGTATATCCACAAGAAATAAAAATACGGTTCAGAAAACGATTTTTTTTTAATGTCAACGTTTACTTTACTTTTTTTTTTAACGATTGATCAATATCATTCCACACGAAAAAGGGCAATTACAAAGCAATAGCAGGTAGTCGGGCAACAAGTTGCGCCGCCACCCCCTTTTGAATAGAAAAACCAATTCTACTAAATACAAAGTTTGAAACCTTTAGCGACGAAGAATTACTATTAACGACTTTTTGAACACGATTCAAAAGTCGCACAGCGTCAGGAGCGAGACCACCAAAGGTATCAAACGCAAACGGGACAAACACATGTTGATTCTCCAGGCAGGCTTTCTCATGTTTTGCCACTTTGCTCGCATCTGCCTTGAGCACCGCTTGCCCTACGACAAAGCCCTTGTCCTTGAGCCCGACAAGGGGGGAGACTCCAGTTAGATCTACACAAGCGTGTTTCCCCCTTCCCATCCAAACACAAGGATGTCCGCCGGGCGTAAAGTGGACCTCCCCTCTAAGGGGTCAGTCAATAAATTTACTGGAGTCTCCTTTTTGGCAGAGATCAGGGGCTTAAAAACATCACATAACACATCTCTCACCCAATCATGCCGATATTTAAACCCTGGTAGCTCTTTACAGTGGATCGCGTGCTCGCCGAAAGAATCCAAACACGCTTTGCGGCATACCAGACATGGCTCGTCAACTGGGAACAAATGAATCATCAGTCGGTATCTAAGGATAGCACTGTATTCCACAGCCGACATGTGTTGCCCCAAGCCTTCAATAGGTGCGACAGATAGAAAATCCTGAGCATGTGGGGCACATAGACATTCAAACACAGCTCTTTGCCGAGGGGATAAAACAAACTTCTCTTCAAATCTCTTGACAATTTCGCCATATAAGGCATTCCCCAGAATTTTCTGAGATTTAGGAGGGGCGGTGTCTTTAATGTAGAAAACGCCAATATCAAGGTCGGGAAGAGAACTATGCAAAAGGTCCAACGCACTCCTGTAATCGGAGTCTAAGACATCCCCACCACATTCTCGGAGTATGTGGTCTTGTAAACCCCAAGATTGGGCCCTTGAAGCCACGAAAGCATATGAAGAGGCATCCTCGGCCGTACAAATCCCTAAGCCTCCGAACCGGGTCGGGAGAGAAGCCAACCTCCACTGGAGATCTCCAAAAAAGGCACCCCCACAAACAACAATATCCTCTAATGCTCCCCGGAGGCCTTCATAAAAAACAGAGACAGCTCCCCCGACCAAAGAAGGTTGACACGTTCGAAGACCAAACAGTAATTTAGCAACACCCACAAGAACGAATCAAGAGGAGCTCGCTCTGAGGGTCCCGTAGGCGTTTAAGGCACCTCATCAGCTCGACTGCACAGTTCGCTCTTTTAAGAGCCATACTACTAATAAACTCTGCATCACGACTAATGGCACCCCCCAGGAGTTTAACACCCAGCACCGGCCTCCCAATCCCCCAAGGGAATAAGCCCTCCTGAACCTTTACACCATTGCAGGTTGGCCAGAAAACTTCAGTTTTCTTTATATTAAGTTGAAGCTCTAAGGAAGGACCCTCAGCTCTGATGATGTCTAAAGCATTAGCCACTTGGGTGGCATCTCCAATAAGCGTTCCGTCATCTAGGTACCAGGCGTGAAATAGAAGTTTGCAGCGATCCCTTATTCAGTGAACAAGGGGGTGTAGAACAAGGGCAAAAAGGAGGGGCCCCAAGGGGTCCCCCTGCTGAACGCCAGTAGTAGACCAAATAAACTCATCCCCCACATATAATCTAGCTGGTTGACCATATAAAAAATCGACCCACGTAGAAATAGAAGGACACCTTTTCCTTACCTCGTACAGTAGGGTTGCCCTATCAACCAAATTAAAAGCGTTCGAAAAATCAACAGTAAGCATAGCAAGAGACCCATCTTGGTGGTTCTCATTAAGGAACCTGTTAGCACTATGAAGAAAAGCCTCTGCCCCACACGGAATCCCTACCCCAAACTTGAAATCGCCAAGGTATTTGGCCATCTCCTTCCCAACACCTTTCATGGCCACCTTGGAGATCACCCTCCTCTAAATCGACCCAACAGCGATAGGCCTAATCCCATTATCCGGTTTGAGAAGAGGTGTAAGAGGAGCAGAAGCAACAAACTCCGCCAGACTCCTCGGGCACCTCCCCCCAAACACAAATTAACCATAGCTGAAGTAGCCTTAAGCAGGCTATTAGCAATCACAGACCCCTCCCCAAAAAAAGCATCTAAAAGATGTTGGGCCCTTAAGCCGTCTCTCCCGCACGACGTACCTTTGGGGAAAGATTTAATACACCCGAGCACACAATCGGGCTCCACCACAAGAGGAGACTCAGAAGGCAAGGAGGCAGGCATGGAAGGAGGGGGCATACATGGGTGCTTAGCCACTAAAGCCTCCAGAGTATTCTTATTGAGAGGGGCGACCCCCGAGGAGCATAAAACCTTACCACTACAGTGAAATGACCATCAGCAACCTTACGTAAACATTGTTTCACATTGGTCCCCCCACACTCATTATCAAACTCAGTGCCCTTTTTGATTCCATCCGTAACCCCCCTCGCGGGTTGATCAAACAACGATTGGACAAGAGTAGCAAAACCCTCACGATCATCCCACTGAGCCAAAGACCGCTGGATGCTAAGGCATTGGCTCGTCTTCCTATTGCCCGACCTCTTGTCCTGACGACCAGCAGACTTGAACACCCGCAAGGTGCAACGTGGTAAAATCAAAAGTCGAACCCATGCCTCAACAGAATCAGGCATAGCAACCACCTTATCCAAAGCTGCAGTTAAGACTTGGGCAAATGCCATACGACAACTAAGGGGGATACTCTTAACAGTCTTGACGGGGAGAGAGAAAACACGGTCAAGCAAAGCAATATCTACACCCAACTCTTCCGACGAGGTATCAACGTTTTCAACACCGGGTCTAGTGATGCCAACAATAAAACCCTGTTCATCTCTCTCATCTGGCACAAACCGAATAACCTTATCCTCATGGTGGCACGCCCGACTGAAAGCATGAGGGCATATACACTCACCACATAACCATTGTCCGGACACCCTCAAAGCTTCACAAACAGAGGTAAAAAAATTAAGATCGTCAGCAATTGCACATCTCAAAGAATCTTTTCTCTCGTCTGAGCCCAAATGGTGACTCTTGATATGTGCCATTAACCTTGGGAATCCCTTAGCCCCCACCAAGCTATCGGGGCAACAAAAATTAATCGTGTATGTCCAGTTTTAAACATGGGACATCTCCCTTTAAGAGACCGTGCCTCCACATTAGTTAAAAAAACGATAAATTTATAAAGGGTAAAATAATCGTAAACAACAATGGACATCTAATATTTTAAGTTTGCATTGGATTAGGGCTGTCTCGTACTTTTTGAAAGCCTAAAGTGGATTCTTAAATTTAGGCTCTTTTCATAACAAAAATCTGCTTTACATATAATTCTTGTAATATATGTGTATCTATAGTTATATAAAAAAACCTCACCACTAACAATCTCAAAGCCTAAATTACCTACATATATTTTTAGATTTTGGGGGCCCAAAACTTTACATTATTTCACTCCCTCTAGAGCCACTCTTGATGTGGAGAAACAAAACGTTAACTAAAAAAAATGTTGCACAACATTTATCCTCGCAAGTCGCTCCTTCCAATTTGATTCGGAAATGTGTTGTCATTAACGGACGATATTGAGCATTCGCGATTCATCTTGGATTAGACCATAGAGTACGTTTAATCTTTCTTTCGAGTGAGTCATGATAATTTACAAGTTTTTAAGAATATATATCAAATTCTCATTATAAATTTTGGTTACAAGTTGTCCGAACACACCTTTCCCCGGACCTTGCGAATGCCTCGTGCATCGGCTTTACATTTTTTTTAATTGAAAATTTGGGACCTATTACAACTTTATGCAGAAAAAGAATAGATTTAAAGTTATTTAAATATTAACGTAACTACCAAAATCTAAATAGCACGTTTCTAAATAGAAGGAATCTTCTTTTTGATGACTATATTTGAAACAGTGCAAAAAAAAGAAAACAATCATATACAAACAAATAAAGTGTGGTTTTTTTTTTTGAACGGCAAATTTGGATCACTAACGGACCACTGGAGTATTATCGTGCCACCAGCGGAACCACCCGATCATATCCATCTCCACTAGGCATAATGCCTATACACCAATTCAGGAGGAAACCCAATAAATATGGGAAAACCCCCTTTGTGGGAATCGAACCCAGGACCAATTGGTCACAAATTCTTATCCCACCCCCAAAATGCCACTAGGCTATAGAGTGTGGTACCTGGTACTTCTAATCTTCAAGATTTTCTTTCTTTCTCATTTTTTTATTACTTTTTTTTGTTTCATAATCGTTTTTTCACACGTGAATCCCTTATAAATAGGGTATCAAAGTATACGTTTTGAACCACACTTCTTCAGTTCTTCTTTCTATCTATAATGTCTTCACTACTTCCTCTTTCAACCACCCTCTCTGCCTTTCCTTCCACAACCACCCAACGAGCCTTCAAGGCTCGAACCAATGAAACCCAAGGGTTCAGAGTCTCATGCAACAATGCAAAAGACGAACAAAATGACAACAAAATCATACTCCCCGAGTCCCAAAAGCTTGTGGTTCCCAGCGTAGACCGCAGGAACCTGCTGGTGGGGCTCGGTGGCCTCTACACGGCCGCGAACCTACCTGCGGCCATGGCTGCGCCCATTACGTCCCCGGACATTACGTCCATATGCAAGGACGCGAACTCCGGCATTGGGGACATCGTGGGCGCGATCAGGCCACGGAAATGCTGCCCACCGAGCCTCGGAAAGACGATCAAACCCTTCGTGTTTCCAACTGAAACCACGGTGAGGAAGAGATGGCCCGCTCACGCGGGCACAAAGAAGCAGGTGGACGATTATAGACGAGCCATCCAAGCCATGCGAGATCTCCCAGATGATCACCCGCACAGCTTCGTCAGCCAAGCTAAAATTCATTGTGCTTACTGCAACGGTGGTTACACTCAAGTCGATAGCGGTTTCCCTGAAATCGACATTCAGATCCACAACTCTTGGCTCTTCTTTCCCTTCCACCGTTGGTACCTATATTTCTACGAAAGAATCCTCGGAAAGTTGATTAACGAGCCGAGTTTCGCGTTACCGTTCTGGAAATGGGACGAACCAGCCGGAATGCCGATGCCAGAAATGTTTGTGGCCGAGACTGTTGATGGCCAGCCGAACTCGTTGTATGATGTGTACCGCGACTCGCGTCATCTCCCACCTGCAATTGTGGATCTGGACTATGATGGTACGGAGAAGAACATTCCAGAACAACAACAAAGAGCTTGCAATCTTGCAACAGTGTACCGAGATTTGGTCCGAAACGGAGGTGATACACTAAGTTTCTTCGGGGGCGAATATGTTGCTGGTGATCAGCCCGTTCCTAATGGTGCGAAGTCCGTCGGATCAGTGGAAGCCGGTAGTCACACCGCGGTTCATCGATGGGTAGGCGACACAACACAGCCGAATAATGAGGATATGGGCAACTTCTACTCTGCGGGGTATGGTTATTGTTATCGTAACTAACCCTAATAATAAAAAAATGACTATATATAATAACAATTGTTATTATTATGTTAATAGGTATGACCCTGTGTTCTACTGCCATCATGCAAACGTTGACCGTACGTGGAAGCTATGGAAGGATTTAGGCCTTCCGGGACACGTGGAACCGACGTCTCCGGACTGGTTAAACGCGTCGTATGTGTTCTACGACGAGAATCAGGAGCTTGTGCGTGTGTATAACAAAGACAGCGTCGACATAGGGAAACTCAAGTATACTTACCTTGAGAACTCCAAGGAAGTGTTCCCGTGGCGCAAGAGCCGACCGGCAAAACGTAGGATAACCGACCAAGTTGCGTCCACGGGAGACGTGCCAACGGTGGACCAATTGAAGTTCCCGGTGAGTCTAGAAAATATCCTGAAGGTTCGTGTGAAGAGGCCCGCGGTGAACAGGAGTAAAGAGGACAAGGCGAAAGCCAACGAGATTTTGTTGGTCAACGGAATAAAGTTCGATAGCGATAAGTTCGTAAAATTCGATGTGTTTGTTAATGACAAGGTTAAAGACGGTGTTTTTACCACGCCTTGTGATCCTGAGTACGCAGGTGGTTTTGCACAGATTCCGCACAATGATATGAAGAAGATGTCTATGTCGAGTGCGGGTAGGTTTGGGCTGACTGAGCTGTTGGAGGACACAAATACCGAAGGCGAAGAGTATGCAACGGTCACATTGGTGCCGAGGGTAGGTTGCGAAGATCTCACTATTGGCGAAATCTCAATCAAGTTGATTCCTCTAGCGTAATCTAATTTAGCCCTAAGCATGTATTAGCATTTAATTGCTAGGGTTTGTGTGTTTGTACGTTGTTTGGCCTAAAATGCACCTTGAGTTGCATGGTTGTTTCAATAAATTTATGTAATAAATAAAAATGGCCTACTATATTAGGCCATGTAAGTAACTATTTTCGCTCTAATAATTTTCGCTTTTATTAAAAGTACCAAAACCGTCCAAAAATAAAACCATATATACGATAGAAATACGTACCGGATGTGTTGTTTTTTAGGGAGGGTAGGTAGTAATATCCAACTGAATAATGATATTGCATGTGACAACAAGATGGATATCATAAGTCATACATAAGTAATCAGTAGTGTTCTTTTTGGCGACTTCGTAAAAAACATAACAAGTAGTCACGTACCTAATTAAAATAAATAGCATGCGAAACTCAACAAAGATCATATCCATATTAATCCTACTCCACCCCAAACTCAAATGCGCCACCCTCAAATTCAAATGGCTGTTCAAACGAAAATCTCAAACGGTCTTTTTGTTAGTTTTAATATGCCATATCAGCTTAGTTAGTTACACAATTAGTTATTTATTCAGTTTTAATATCAGATTAGTTAGTGGGTTTTAGCAAGTTGTATATAAATAGTCTTCTCTGTATTCATATGTTAATAATGAAAAACAAACAGTTGTCCCTTTTCCCCTTTTCACTTTGATCATGATTTCATGGTAGGTGCTCTTATCTCCTTCATCTTGATCTTCGATTTCAATCCTCTGTTCTTTTTCGTCACAATCATTCCTCAATTTCTTCTCATCTTGTTTTGTTTTCGTTGAATTTTGTTGCCCTAATTCATCTCAATCGCATCCTGTTGTCTCTTCTTCTGTGTATTTTTCCCTAATTCATCTGTACCTATGGCAACAACAAATTCAATAGATACATTGAATCCTCTTTATTTGCATCCTTCTAATCATCCAGGTATGTTACTGGTATCAAAATCCTTTGATGGAATTGGATTCGGCGCTTGGAAAAGAGCTATGACTATTGCTCTTTCAGCAAAGAACAAACTCGGATTTGTTACCGGAGAAATCACAAGACCTAATGATCCGATTCAACAACTATGGCAAAGATGCAACGATATGGTGATTTCGTGGATCTTGAACACTTTGTCAAAAGAAATCAGTGAAAGTGTGCTTTACTGTAGGTCCCGATTCTCGGAGGATCGATACGAAACCAAATCCTTGTTTATATCAAACACGGTCACGAGTGCGGAATCCCCGTGACGATGCCAAACCAAACACAGATAACGATAACAAACACAAGATAACCAATGAATCACAGTCAATTGATTAGATGAGAACAAAGGTCCAAACCGATACACACACAGTTTGAAGTAAAACTCTCAGAAGGTTATGGTCTCATAGTTTCAAAGTGAAACTATGTGTTTATATATGTAACACCCGTCATATTTCTATTCGAATTTAACTAAAATATGAATAGTTTTATATTAAAAGCACTTCACTTTTTATAAAAGTGAAAATAAAAAGTTTTAAAATGATGACATATTAGTTGACTAATAACTAGTTCCAACATTCAAACATGATTCATAAGTTGTTTACATTATAAACATTGTCTAAAACAAAGTTAATCTAAAGCGGAAGCTTCAAAAGTGCGTGTTCGGTTCTTCAAACATGCTTGATCGCCATCCGGAAAATCCCCAATGTCACCTAATGGTCAAAACCACTTAAAGTATTAGTTTTGACGTTAGTATAGTGCGTATAAACAAGTTCTAGCATCAAGACATGAGAAACAAAACAAAATTTCAAAATTTGTCCTGCCGCGTGTCGCGGCAGGTTCCACTCATTCCGTCGCGTGCCGCGGCGGCTCTCGTGTGTCGCGGCGAATCCAGGTGATCCTGCCGCGTGGCGCGGGGGAAACGATTTTCCAGCAGATGCAGGTTTGTGACCTGCATTTGCTGCCAGCTCCGGAAATTCTGAATTTAAACTTCAATTGACCATAACTTTTGACTCGTAAGTCCGTTTTAGGTGATTCTTTTTCCTATACGTCTGTAAATTTATTACCGACGCGTTTATAATGATTATCATACCGAAAATTTAGTTTACGGACCGAATAACTAAAAATCACTATGCATTTATTCGACCCATTCAAATCACACTAATTTTACTACCTTTTTTAATAGTAAACGTAAGGCGCTTGTTACCCAACTTCTAGGGCTTATTATCACCGGCACTTCATTACCAATCTTATGGCTTCATGCTCGTATGATTGTAACCGCCTATGCTAACTATTTAATAACTCTAACGCTACTACTACACCATTATTCAACCCGTTTGGCTCATCTGCGGAATCCTCCATTATGATGACTACCAAACGACTTCTATACAATTCTTAACCTATTATTTCAAATGACGAACATTGTCGCTTCAATCAACAAAACCCCTATTCTACAACGCAGCTATACATATGCTAATTGTCAAAATTACTCAATGTAACGAATCAAGTTACATACTTGCATAAATCATCAACATTGGTCTCTAACCATAATTACCCATTCCCGGGCTTGTTAACCTCAGCGTATCACGTCCGTTCCGTGGTTTACGCTTTTATAACTCAATTTTTAATGAGTGACGTTTTAGTCACTTCAACACTACAATTTAACCGATATTTGACCCGTTTATTTAATCTAGTGACCTTCGTCACTTCAACTAATATCAACTTCATGTATTATGCTAATTTTAAAATCTACTAACGAAATCACATAATCGAACATAACTTAACGAAACCGTAGTTACGTACCTTTAAAGCGCTCCTTTCAAACGCGTGTCTTCACCGGCTTGTCCGCTTGAAGATCCGGATTCCTTGCCTATAGAGTTCAACCAAATATTGTTTAGAACTCCTTTCGCAACATGTCACGCATAATTTGCCATATATTTCAAATATGCGTTTTCATCCCAATTTCTCTATGTTAGTTTTCTCTTAAGCATTTTAACAAACACCTTAAGGGCATTGTTTTTAAATAACCGTTATCAAGTTCATGACCCTACTATTTTGCCAAGTTCTTCATACTTTTGCAAGTTCATCACTTCTAACCCACTTGTTAACATCAGATTTGCTTCATGCAAACCATTAACATCAGTTTTCTGATTATATTATTAGGGTTCCTTATCATCCACAAAACCCATTTAACACTTAGATGGGTAAACATGAATATTCATAATTTTAACATCAATTTCTCAAATTATTAGCTAGGGTTTACATCTAAACATGTTTGCAACACTAATTTTATCTAAGCGTCTATATATCAAGCTCAGATTTTGATTTCACAAATCATCAAGAATTTGAGATGGAACTAAATGATGGAATTTAACATACCTTATGATCACTTCACTGAGATGATCACTAATCTATGCTTGGAATTCGATTTGGAACAATTTAGAACCTTCAATTGATCAATTTCTTGAAACTAGGGTTTTGAAGGTGAGCTTTTGGTCGCCCCCTGCTCCTGATCGATCCAGACACACACTTCTAGTGTGTGTTTGGTAATTTTTTTTATTTTTGTTTTATAAATTAAGTTTCCAACTTAACACTTTTGGCCCTCCAACTAATGCCAAGTTTAAACTTTAGATGTTTCAATCAAGTTCCTTTGTTATAACTAGACTCTTGACTAACTAGGTTATTTATTTCTAGTTAGTTTATTTTTTTTTATTTTATACTTTATAATTTCAATATAAAGTTTTATATTTTCGGGGTGTTACAAGTCCACCCCCCTTAAAAGGTTTTCGTCCCCGAAACCTTCTTTAAGTAGTCCTTTGGTTTAGACCTAACTATCTTTGTCTCGTTTTTCCAAGGCATTCTTTCTTTTCCGGCATAAGGTTTTTATTCGTATTGACATGTGCGCCTCTTAGGCACATGTCCTATTAGACCGTAATCTTTCATCACTTATTTCCTATCCTTGTCGCCTTTTTGACCGGGTTGTCAATTTTACTACTCGATAGTATGAGTTCATTAACATGTTCGCCCCATACTAGTCTTATACTGACAAGTGTTTTGTATAAGTCACGTCACTATTTTGACTCTGGAAGGTCTTGTCAGCTAGATTGATTAATCAGAGTCATTCTACGTTCCGTTATTCGGGTCTTCCACATTGTCATATTCGGCCTTACATGAGTTCATGATCTCCTATCCCGTAACTCACGTTACGACATGATTATATCTTGTATTTCTATATCACTCTTGTGACTGTGATCGCATCGCATCACGTCATGTTTAAGTTTTTATAAGCTTTTCATTATCAAAAATCTTCTTTCGAACATAGCGTCTCACACCTATCGGTGTTGAGGCCTATGTTCTTCAATATTAACTATTTACTAATTTCCCTATAATATTCATATTTGTTAAACGCCACTTCTTACTAAAACTGAATTTTAGTTTAACGTCTATATCTTTAACTTGTGTCAATTACTCATATTCAGGAATTGACGACAAGAATTTATTCTTTTCCGCTATTACATTGCGCGGGGAATTGTAACCAGTCCCCATGCTTAACCCCAAGTGACCCGTAGGTTCCCTCACTTTGCCTCGTAGGCTATTTTATTAGATCTTCCCCTTTTCAAGATGAGACCCTATGGTTTGTTTCTTTTTATTTTTGACCCGAGGGTCATTTTAGTCCCGTAGACCTTTATATTGTTTATAACCCGAAGGTTATAGCGATCCTGTAGATCATCCTCTACTCGTGTCTTTATTTAATTATATATGTATATACATAAGGCGTCAAGGCACCCCCTTTTTATGTTTAGAATAATTTATTTTCACTTTTGAACCTCATCTGACCTTGACCGTAGTCTAAGGCTACACTCATTTTCTTTCGGATTATCTTTCCGACACTATGACTTCTTACGTTGTTTTCACGTCGGTTTATCCCACTCATTCCGTTATTTGGTTTATGCCCCTACTTCCTTTCAACCCGTTACCGGGTTCGTTATCTTAATGTTTTTAACACCCTGGTTTTATTGGTTTGCGTTTTCCTTTCCATACTCTTTTACGACCTATCACATTGGTTCGGTAATATTTCGCACTTTCATTATTCGGGTTGTGCTTACTTGGAATATCAAGTATTATACTTTATTCGGCCCGTCCAATATTAAAATAGTTGAACATAACTATTGAAATTTCTGTTTTTGCGAAATTTTATTGTCCTTTAGTCAAAACTATTAATCCAAGTCTTTTGACTTTTAATCTGCGCCACCGTCTCTTGGTTTACGTATAGATCCGTATTCCTACCCATCTATCGGGTATTTTACCGAAGTCACTATCAAAGCAGCCATTCCGGCATGTATTAAGACTTCGTTTTGATTTATTCAGTAGTGTTAGTGTATTCCGTCGCCCTTATTCCACCAAGTCTTTTATTCTTTCATTCGTCTTGTTTGACTTGTTCGTATGTACTTCATCGCTTATGATAGTCAAACTTTACCCCTATTCCCTAACATTCTTGTTTGTTGGTTTATATTTTTATTTACCTTGATTCTTATCCTTTCCCTTGGGCTTATTACCTTAATGTAACACGCTCCCGTCATCCGGCTTCCGTTTACCTTTATTATCAAGCATTTTGCTTATTTGATCCGAACACCACCTTTCTGTTGTTAGCGACCCTTAGGTCTGTTTCTTTTACTAATGTTTCGAAAGCCCATTTCTTGAGTTTTATTTGGTAAAACCACTGTTATGGTTATACGGCTTTTGGGGTTTACCCGTTCTTATTCTAACACTTTCATAAAGTTTATTTTACTAGGCTTTTATATAATCACATCCATCACTACGATCATCGTTCCTCCTCATGAGGATTTGATTAATAATGTATTACTTGGATGGTTACCCATACCCAAGTTTCTAAATTTACATTTATTGATACTTTATTATTCATAGTAGCGAATAATACGTATCATTCATTTAACTTCCTTTTCACGGGTATTCTCAATCCGAGTATTAATTTCTCATCTTTAACCTTAATCCTATTGAAACAATAACAAAATTAATTCATTTAATTTTATTATTCCTTATTGTTGCATGAAATTTATCTACATTGTTTGTTGATGCAATTGACGCTTCTACACGTTTTATTTAGCTTGGCCAAGTCTATAACCTTGTCTTCGCTATTTATTATTATTGCAATTTCCAGGTTCGAGTGTACATGCGATCCTTCCCATGGCAATATCTATCGAGATTACTTTTACCTCGATGCTCAATGTACAGTTTCAGCACCTCTTATAAACAATAGAACTTTTATTATTTCCTATTTCTATTTCTCAAAGCATAGGTAATTTCGTTAACGTGAATGTAGGATGTTGAATAAATCGATATAAAACAAACGACTTACTTGTACTCGTAATAATTAAAAATTCATGCTGAAATTTAATTTAGAAGAGTATACCTGAAACGACATCAGGTTCAGCTTTAGCCTCTGTGACTGTTATATAAAACAACTTTGTCCTTGATTTCTGGGCATCAGACTTTGTGTCGGTTGTGTCTTTGGTTCCAAGCCTCTCTGGACATTTAGACTTCTTATGTCTTGGCTTACCACATGTGCCCTTGTGAATTTTTTTTTCCACAAATTTTACACTGATGTAACACACTTTTTGTAACTCCTTTCTTGGGAGCTTTATTAGACTTGGATTTCTTTACGGAACTTGGATTCATATCCAACACCCTCCTTTCTTCTATTTCTTGTAATATGCTGTCTTTCAATTCAGCCATCATATCGTCCACTGTGACAACCGTCACTTTTCCGTACGTTCCGTACACGAAATGAACAGTAATTTGTGCTTAAATGACTGTGCATGATCTGGTTTACCAGACAAATAAATTTCTGAATTCCATGCAAGTGAATTCATGCACATTTTGTGCTACAAAATATAGCTTTATGCATAAACGAGAGTGTTGCGTCAGAAATATTAGTAAACTCACCGGTAAGACACATCGTGTCAACAGAACTGCAGAAAGCAGTCAGACATTAGAATTGAGGCCTAGGTGTAGGTCCGACGACAAAAGTACATTAAAACCCAAGAGTACATGTAAGGGTTTAATTTATAGACATTGCGAAAGCAAAAATAAGCACTAAAAAGCACCCGAAACGCACTTTAAGTGCATAATTTTGTATAATTCAGCAATATTTCAGCATTTAGACATATGAATATTATGCAGAAATGTCGTTTTATCATCCAGAATACTTCCCTAAGTGTCGGGAATCGAAAGTGCTACAAAAAGCTAAAAAGTGTAATTTAGCACTTTAACGAACCGGTATATAACCGAACAACCGGACAATACCCGGAACACCAAAATAATGCTAGAAGCATTGTTTTTATTTTTCTAAGCTAGTTAGGGTCCCCGAACACCCTAACACACTATATATAATTTAACACACTTAAATCACTAATTAAATCACCTAACTTCTAACTAGTTTAAGTAACTAGCAAGTTAGAATACAACCAATACACTCCCCCCCCCCCCCCATAATCGGTTAGGGACATGGGATCCCATCCATGGATTTCTTTTAAATAAAATATTAGATGTGCTTGAAGATAGGGAACATTATAACCTAAGGGTAATAAAATGTTGGAGGATTTTCTTATAAACCACAAGACTTGTCATAACCATTACTCATCACCATCAACACACCAAAACTACTCTTTCCTTTCCTCCATAGCCACGGCTCCAACACCCCTTCCTTACCTCTCCATTTCCAATCCATTATCAAGCATTCCAAGGTTATCTTGAGGTGTAAGAAGGTCACTAACGAAGCTCAGTGCAAGCGGATCTTGAAGGACCTCCACCATTTGCTTTTATCCACCTCATTTGCACTCTTGAACTTCCCTAGCCTTGAGCTAGTAGTAAGTGTTCTAAAACATCCTCTTGTTCTTGTTTAAAGTGGTTAATAGGTGATTTAACGGTTAAAACTCAAGAACACACAAGATCAAAACTAAAAGTCTTGAAAGAAAGATAAACTAGTTGGATAAAGAGTAGATATGTGTGTAAATCATGTGAATCTTGTATGGTTGTTATTATTTGATGTTGTTTGTTACTAGAAGTGGGATAGATCATCATCTAACCATACTAGGTTATGTTCAAGAACATGAACTAGTAGTATGTTAGTGCTAGAGATGTGAAAGATGATGAACCCTTCCACTCATGAAACATGAACTTGAGTAAAAGTAAATTTTCTTGTAAAATAAGACTCTAAACATGTAGATCTAAAGATCTACAAGTGGTTTTTCGGAAGAACCAACTAAAATATATACAAGTCTCATTTTAAGTCGGGTCTTTCATGAACTAGAGGTGTTTTTGTGAACAAACAAGTGTGTGGACACCTGTGTAACAAAAGTTTTAACAAAGAAATAATTTTCGTAAAAACCGACTAGAAGTTGTGAAACTTCATATTCTTTAAAAATAAAGTTTTTAAGAAATTAAACTTATTTTTTAAAGATAACAAGACTTACTAAATGTGCTAGTAAGTTACTACACATTTTTGTAAATATTCAAGTTCATGAAATGGAGAAATTAGTGATTATTGTTGACAATTGTTATTGATGATTGTTGACAATTTAAAAGAAAATAAACACATGTTTTGAAAACATGGGAAACCTCCATTTTTTGGGGAAACTCTGTCAAAATTTTTATAAATTTTGACACTTAGAAAAATATAAGTTTTTGATAAACTTATCCCCTAAAAATATACCTAAAAACATTACCAAGGTTTCCCTAATTTTTGGTGATAAGAAATGGTGATTTCCTCAAGAATAAAAATGGATATTAAGTATGTATATTTTTGAGAAAAATATATATATATTATTTGATCACCAACTTGTGTGCTAAGTGTATATAGTATGTGTTATACGTGCTAGTGTATTAAGACTTAAAAATACACTAAATACTCATGAGGAGTATAAACATAAAAATGCACATACAACATACAAGATACATAATTCGGGTGCAAAGTGCAAAACACGAGACACTTATATTAATTTTAGAGAAAATAATATAAGTAAGATACTTAGTTAAAATATAAAATATTTTTAACACAAGAAATTATACACAAAAGAGAGTGACTGTACTTGTGCGACGCAAGTCTAGTGACTAACGTTAAGAAAACGCGTATAGGTTACGACGTTAATTAAGCAAATCCGGTGAAGTTTACGACGCATAGGAACGCAAAGTTGTGAGTTCATGCTCCCCCTTTTCTTTAACTGTTTTTGGTTTTATAACTCTCGGGGGTGAAATACATGTTACAAATATTATAATTTTTACAAAGGGTAAAAATACAAGAAGCACTCTTGGTGAGAACGAGAACCGAGTGCAATATGATTTGAGAATACGAGAAGCACTCGTGGTGAGTGCAATATGATGAGCTTTAAGAAAAGCCTAGAAAATACTAGATCATGTGAGCTTAAACTAGATATTGAGATGCCATTAATACTTAATTAGGGACGAGGGTTAGATCTAACGGGTACGGCCGAGCCCCACTCATGGTCCTTATGTGACCTCTTGAGTGCTTCGGTGTCCCAGTCGAGGGAAATCGACACAGTCGAGGTTAATTGACACAGTCGAGGGTAATCGACACAGTCAAGGGAAATTGACACAGTCGAGGGTAATCGACACAGTAAAGGAGCCAACACTAATGCTCCATATGTTCACATGCCTTAAAGGAGCCAACACTAATGCTCCATATGTCCTCACATGCCTTAATGTCCTTGTATAAACAATCATTTAAAATGTGGGGTACACAAGAAAACCTGAATGATACTTGAGTACGTGGGGTACTCAAGAAAACGGGAATTATACTTGAGTACGTGGGGTACTCAAGAAAGACTTGAATTATACATGACACATACTATGTTTTCATACAAAGTATAAAAACGTGAAATACAAAAACACATGAACTCGCTCAACTTTATGTTGATGTTTTCCAAAATTACATGTATTTCAGGTGACAAGATGGATCTTGGGCGCAAGTGTCGTAACTAGAAGTAGACTACAAGTTTAGATGTCATCCACTTTTGTTGAATTGTAACCTTGTCAAAGGTCGTGTTTTGAAAACTTAAATAACAAGTGTTTGTAATACTCAAATTTTCATGAACGGATGAACATCGTTTTAATCATGTAGTTGTTTATTACGATTGAGTGCAATGATAACAAGCTAGTCACACATCATACGCTTCCGCAAAAGACAGGGTGTGACAGTTTGGTATCAGAGCTTCGATTGTAGTGAACTAGGATTCTTTCTCGAGTCTAGACTACACTCACTAGAGTTCTCTCACGAAAACATTTTACAAAAAGGTTTTCATTGCATTCACGAAAGCGCCAAGATCCACAAGTCAGACACTTTTCAAAAGTGACAAGGCAAGGACATTAGCGAGGAATACCTTTAAAATAAGGTGCCAACCAAAGCATAGTCTACACGAGTTAGACTTGCCAAAAACAAAATGACCCCCCAAAAACGAGAGTTATACGTGACATAATGCATTAAATTGCTTGATTATGCTAAGTAGCATATATGTTATTGATATACATACATACAAATAAGTGTACGGAATGATTATTGACGTAAATGAGATACTTTCGACTCTGACTCCTATTACTGTACGTGACTCGCACGATGAAGCTACCGACCTCGCATCCTTTGCAAAGCTCATGGCTGGGAGTGATTACCAAACAAGATGTTGAGCTTGCTTCCGTAGGAGATGGCCGCTCTTCCCTCTCGATCGTGAAGGTGCCTAACTACGGTGATGATGACGAGGCAGAGGCGGGAACCTTGATAGAATTCTCAATCAACGGGACGAGATCCCTGCGGCTTATGTGAAGCAAGATTGACGACATACTTGACCAGAAAAGGAAGATGAAGTATTCATCTCGAAGGTGCCCCTCCAACTACTAGGAATTCTCTCTATTCCTATTCCATCTAATCATCGTGCCTATACGCGCGTAACGATAACGAATGTTAGTGCGTGGACCATTGCAAGGGTCCTTTCCATGACAAGAGGTATAAGGACAGTAGTGTCCCCTCCTTGATTGATCATCTGCTTGGACGAGAGAAAATTGGGGTAACTGTGCAAGACAATTTATTATTACAGGGGCCCACATAATAACGACTTGTAGTGCACAGAAATCCTGGTGGACTCTGCGGGTCAAGCTAATGAAAACCATACAAAATTAATCTATAGGTGTCCTCACCTTCATCTGGTAGAACAACACATAGATCAGTGCTTTAGCACGTTAGAAAGTAGGAAGCCTGTCTTAGCCTACTTCGTGACTGGCACTTCTACCTGCATACGAAACGTTTGAGAAAACGATATTTGAGCGAGAGAGGTGGAATGACATTCAGAAAGAATCAGCGACGATACACCCCCTATCACCTCTACACAAACAACCCCATCAAAGGGGAAATATACGCACCAGTAAAGCTAAAGACCTAAGAAAATCAATGAAGCAGGAAATAACTGAAACTTGAATGACCAAGGCGATGTAGCCTCGAGTTCATTTCAAACAATAAGCCAAGTTGGCAAGCCTATGTGAAGGTTCAATAACTATTTCCTCGCTTATACACTGATTATATATACGTGTGAAATTGGGTGGCTTATGGTGCTATGTATATCATAGACAATTGAAATGTTGTCTAACCTACTTCATACCATTTTGGCAGAAGAGAATGCCGCCCAGGCGAGACACAAACACCAGTACGTTGCCAAGGACAGAAGCCGAGCTGCAAGAATGCATCTCACAGGCAATTGCGCGACATGAAGCCCTCCGATCTAAGCACAGCGATGGCACTACCGAAAATAACCCTCCAACTGGCTGCACCTATAAGCAATTCCTGGACTGCAAGCCATTGAATTTTGATGGCACAGGAGGTGCCGTTGCATTTGTTCGCTGGGCAGAAAAGACTGACTCCATTCTAAGAATGAGTAACTGTTCGCCCCGACAGAGTGTTACTTATATCTCAGGGTTATTCGTAGATGGCGCACTCTCCTGGTGGAACCTTCAGGTTCAAACCCTTGGTGCGGATGCTGCTTATGCACTAAGCTGGGACGAGCTCAAGGAATTGATGGAAAAGAAATACTGTTCTAGGGCTGAAATCCAGAAGATTGAGGTGGAGTTCTGGAACTTCAAAATGGATGGACCGAAGATTCCTGAATACGTCCAACGATTTCACGACTTATCTAGGGTCGTCCCCTACTTAGTCAAACAGGAATTCAAAAGGGTTGAACGATTCATTTGGGGACTTGCACCTCAGATCAGGAGCTTGGTTACTACCTCAAGGCCTCTAACTATCGCGGAGGCTATCGATTTAAGCGTTACGCTTACTGAAGAAGCTCTACGTGCTGGAAAATTTTCGGAATCTGAGGATAACAAGAAAGAGACTCATGTGGAGTCGTCAAGAAACAAGAAGAGGAAGTCCTCAAACCTAAAGATGAGCACCCAAGTCAACTATGGAAGCTCTAAAACAGGCAAAAGAAAGAAAGTGAAACCGCCGCATGACAGGAAAACTGATGGAGCCACTAATAAGGCTTGTGGCAAAATATACTCGGGGACTAAGCCGAGATGTGGGGAATGCACTTTTCACCATGAAGGTCGATGTCTAAGGCCTACGTGCGGAAAGTGTGGAAAAGAAGGGCACAGCAAGGATGCCTGTTGGGCGAAGGACCCAGATGGAAGAAATAAGAGAATACTAGGTTGCTACAAATGTGGTGAAGCAGGGCACTTTAGGAAAGATTGCCCTAGGAAGAAACAAACAAGGAAGGGTTTTCACGATTGAAACTCGTGAAGCACGCCAGGATCCAGATGCGGTTACGGGTACGTTCCCTATTAACCAACCTAATGCATCTACTTTTAATTAATACTGACACCAACTTTAACCTTGCATGCTTAGAACATAAGAAACTGCTTGGCCTAGTTTCAAATAAAATAGACGTCCCATATTCTTTCGAAATAGGCATATAGAAGGCTAGTTGAAGCCGACGAAGCAAGTAAGGAATTATATTTTAGGGACTCAGAAGGCCTGAACCTTCTGTTACCCTTGACTCGCCAAGTCATAATATGATAGTCAGCATGGATCGGAAATCCAAGTATACAGCTGACGTCGTTTGATATGAGAAAATCAGTCGCATCCCTCTTGCGAATGATGAAACCCAAACTCCCTGCGATAGGTGCAAGGATGCTAGACCCCACAAGGCGGCAGATCTACGACATCCCTCATTTGTCGAAGAGGCATAGAAACGCCTCCGAGTAGACTGCAGAGCCTGAGAACATCCCCGTGATGGAAGAAGTTCTAGGAGCCTTTTCCGAAGACCTGCCAGGAATACCTCCGCAGCGACAAGAGAGGTTTAAGGCAAATCTCGTGCCAGGAGCGGTACCAGGGCTGAATGACGCCATACCGACTAGCTTCACCAGCGAAGCATAAACCTCTGATACAACTACAAGAGCTGTTAGACAGAGGAAATTAAGGACATAACATCCTTAGTTAAGGAGACAAGGAGAAAGTTGGTAGTCTCCACTTTACATAAACTTCAGAAAATTGAGAATCAGAATCCTTTGCCCAGGAACTGGTGACACAAATGAGCCAATCGTAAGGTTCCAGTTACCACTCAAAGATCAACTTGAGGACAAGATGTCCTCCACTGTGAATACAAGAGGAAATATCCCTAAAACGACCTTTAGGACTCGCTTCGAGAATTAAGAGTTCCTTGTCGTACCATTTGGCTTAACACATGCATCGACAATATTCATGGACCTCATGAATCGAACATGTAAGCCATGCCCGGATGAATTACGATCATACTTATTGGCTACATGCTTATATGGCCAACGACCAAGGAAGGTCGTAAACAACAGCTGCAATTTACCCTGCAACTCTTAGAGAAAGCACAATTATGTGCAAGATGACAAAAAGCGGATTTCAAATTCGCAAGGTGAGAACCATAACCAAGAACGAAATTCATGCCAACCCTGCAACCAAGAGCTAAGGAGCTAGAGTTGCAATTATGTGACGTCTCTCGACAAAGTCTCGATTGCACGTCGATGCAACGAGACCACAACATTGCGTACGCGGCACATTGATTAAGGAATCATGAGAAAAGACCTTGAGATAAAAACAGTAATTGCGCACCGCAAACTGGGCGTCATTACCTGAAAGAAAACGTTGCACGATCTTTACTGATCACAAGGGTTGCAGCACACCGGTGATCGTAAGAACTCGAATATGAACTGAGCTGCTGAACGATGCGGACTGTATGAACACAATACGTGCTTGTGTGATAAACTTTAATGAAAAGTCGGAACACTCACTTGCCCATAGTAGAGTCTTCCTACAACCGTATTTATCACACCGCCGTTAAAAATCGCCCCGTGTGAAGCTTCAGATAGAACATAACAAGACGATCCCCGTCGCGTTGAACGGAGACCGAAGATAAACAATCTACTGACCCGCATTGGTTCAGGAAAACCAGAGGCAAGATCGTTCAGATATGTGATCATATCAGGACAGCCAGCAGAATACAGAAAGATTACGCCGATGAGCGGCAGAAATCGTATGAATTTGAGACAAGAAGTATGACTAAAATGAGAGCCTCGCCTAGAGAAAGCGTAGTGTGTTTTGGAAAACGAAAAGATTGAATCCCCGGTGTAGGGATCAGAACCATTGCTCACAAGATGAAGCTCCCAGAAAAAGATCAGTAGTGATCGCGACACATTCATGTGTCTAGTCTGTAGAGGAGTCTGACTTAAGGAACAGTCGTTGTTCCCACAAATAAGATTCACGTCAATGACAAACGACAAGAATTACTATAGAAACCTATTGAGGTTTTGGACCAAGAGTCCACAATACTATAGAAACCTGTTGAGGTTTTGGACCAAGAGTCCGTGATACTATAGAAACCTGTTGAGGTTATGGACCAAGAGTCCACAAGATACAGAAAAGTCATGATCGACTTACTGGAGTACAATAGAATTCACGACATGACCCAGAGATTTCTTGGGAACATGAAGACAAATCATGAATCTAAGTGACCATATTGGTTTCACAACTCCCCTGCGACCGATGGCATCGCTTGAATTTCGGGACGAAATTCTTTATTCGGGTTGTGCTTACTTGGAATATCAAGTATTATACTTTATTCGGCCCGTCCAATATTAAAATAGTTGAACATAACTATTGAAATTTCTGTTTTTGCGAAATTTTATTGTCCTTTAGTCAAAACTATTAATCCAAGTCTTTTGACTTTTAATCTGCGCCACCGTCTCTTGGTTTACGTATAGATCCGTATTCCTACCCATCTATCGGGTATTTTACCGAAGTCACTATCAAAGCAGCCATTCCGGCATGTATTAAGACTTCGTTTTGATTTATTCAGTAGTGTTAGTGTATTCGGTCGCCCTTATTCCACCAAGTCTTTTATTCTTTCATTCGTCTTGTTTGACTTGTTCGTATGTACTTCATCGCTTATGATAGTCAAACTTTACCCCTATTCCCTAACATTCTTGTTTGTTGGTTTATATTTTTATTTACCTTGATTCTTATCCTTTCCCTTGGGCTTATTACCTTAATGTAACACGCTCCCGTCATCCGGCTTCCGTTTACCTTTATTATCAAGCATTTTGCTTATTTGATCCGAACACCACCTTTCTGTTGTTAGCGACCCTTAGGTCTGTTTCTTTTACTAATGTTTCGAAAGCCCATTTCTTGAGTTTTATTTGGTAAAACCACTGTTATGGTTATACGGCTTTTGAGGTTTACCCGTTCTTATTCTAACACTTTCATAAAGTTTATTTTACTAGGCTTTTATATAATCACATCCATCACTACGATCATCGTTCCTCCTCATGAGGATTTGATTAATAATGTATTACTTGGATGGTTACCCATACCCAAGTTTCTAAATTTACATTTATTGATACTTTATTATTCATAGTAGCGAATAATACGTATCATTCATTTAACTTCCTTTTCACGGGTATTCTCAATCCGAGTATTAATTTCTCATCTTTAACCTTAATCCTATTGAAACAATAACAAAATTAATTCATTTAATTTTATTATTCCTTATTGTTGCATGAAATTTATCTACATTGTTTGTTGATGCAATTGACGCTTCTACACGTTTTATTTAGCTTGGCCAAGTCTATAACCTTGTCTTCGCTATTTATTATTATTGCAATTTCCAGGTTCGAGTGTACATGCGATCCTTCCCATGGCAATATCTATCGAGATTACTTTTACCTCGATGCTCAATGTACAGTTTCAGCACCTCTTATAAACAATAGAACTTTTATTATTTCCTATTTCTATTTCTCAAAGCATAGGTAATTTCGTTAACGTGAATGTAGGATGTTGAATAAATCGATATAAAACAAACGATTTACTTGTACTCGTAATAATTAAAAATTCATGCTGAAATTTAATTTAGAAGAGTATACCTGAAACGACATCAGGTTCAGCTTTAGCCTCTGCGACTGTTATATAAAACAACTTTGTCCTTGATTTCTGGGCATCAGACTTTGTCTCGGTTGTGTCTTTGGTTCCAAGCCTCTCTGGACATTTAGACTTCTTATGTCTTGGCTTACCACATGTGCCCTTGTGAATTTTTTTTTCCACAAATTTTACACTGATGTAACACACTTTTTGTAACTCCTTTCTTGGGAGCTTTATTAGACTTGGATTTCTTTACGGAACTTGGATTCATATCCAACACCCTCCTTTCTTCTATTTCTTGTAATATGCTGTCTTTCAATTCAGCCATCATATCGTCCACTGTGACAACCGTCACTTTTCCGTACGTTCCGTACACGAAATGAACAGTAATTTGTGCTTAAATGACTGTGCATGATCTGGTTTACCAGACAAATAAATTTCTGAATTCCATGCAAGTGAATTCATGCACATTTTGTGCTACAAAATATAGCTTTATGCATAAACGAGAGTGTTGCGTCAGAAATATTAGTAAACTCACCGGTAAGACACATCGTGTCAACAGAACTGCAGAAAGCAGTCAGACATTAGAATTGAGGCCTAGGTGTAGGTCCGACGACAAAAGTACATTAAAACCCAAGAGTACATGTAAGGGTTTAATTTATAGACATTGCGAAAGCAAAAATAAGCACTAAAAAGCACCCGAAACGCACTTTAAGTGCATAATTTTGTATAATTCAGCAATATTTCAGCATTTAGACATATGAATATTATGCAGAAATGTCGTTTTATCATCCAGAATACTTCCCTAAGTGTCGGGAATCGAAAGTGCTACAAAAAGCTAAAAAGTGTAATTTAGCACTTTAACGAACCGGTATATAACCGAACAACCGGACAATACCCGGAACACCAAAATAATGCTAGAAGCATTGTTTTTATTTTTCTAAGCTAGTTAGGGTCCCCGAACACCCTAACACACTATATATAATTTAACACACTTAAATCACTAATTAAATCACCTAACTTCTAACTAGTTTAAGTAACTAGCAAGTTAGAATACAACCAATACACTCCCCCCCCCCCCCCCCCATAATCGGTTAGGGACATGGGATCCCATCCATGGATTTCTTTTAAATAAAATATTAGATGTGCTTGAAGATAGGGAACATTATAACCTAAGGGTAATAAAATGTTGGAGGATTTTCTTATAAACCACAAGACTTGTCATAACCATTACTCATCACCATCAACACACCAAAACTACTCTTTCCTTTCCTCCATAGCCACGGCTCCAACACCCCTTCCTTACCTCTCCATTTCCAATCCATTATCAAGCATTCCAAGGTTATCTTGAGGTGTAAGAAGGTCACTAACGAAGCTCAGTGCAAGCGGATCTTGAAGGACCTCCACCATTTGCTTTTATCCACCTCATTTGCACTCTTGAACTTCCCTAGCCTTGAGCTAGTAGTAAGTGTTCTAAAACATCCTCTTGTTCTTGTTTAAAGTGGTTAATAGGTGATTTAACGGTTAAAACTCAAGAACACACAAGATCAAAACTAAAAGTCTTGAAAGAAAGATAAACTAGTTGGATAAAGAGTAGATATGTGTGTAAATCATGTGAATCTTGTATGGTTGTTATTATTTGATGTTGTTTGTTACTAGAAGTGGGATAGATCATCATCTAACCATACTAGGTTATGTTCAAGAACATGAACTAGTAGTATGTTAGTGCTAGAGATGTGAAAGATGATGAACCCTTCCACTCATGAAACATGAACTTGAGTAAAAGTAAATTTTCTTGTAAAATAAGACTCTAAACATGTAGATCTAAAGATCTACAAGTGGTTTTTCGGAAGAACCAACTAAAATATATACAAGTCTCATTTTAAGTCGGGTCTTTCATGAACTAGAGGTGTTTTTGTGAACAAACAAGTGTGTGGACACCTGTGTAACAAAAGTTTTAACAAAGAAATAATTTTCGTAAAAACCGACTAGAAGTTGTGAAACTTCATATTCTTTAAAAATAAAGTTTTTAAGAAATTAAACTTATTTTTTAAAGATAACAAGACTTACTAAATGTGCTAGTAAGTTACTACACATTTTTGTAAATATTCAAGTTCATGAAATGGAGAAATTAGTGATTATTGTTGACAATTGTTATTGATGATTGTTGACAATTTAAAAGAAAATAAACACATGTTTTGAAAACATGGGAAACCTCCATTTTTTGGGGAAACTCTGTCAAAATTTTTATAAATTTTGACACTTAGAAAAATATAAGTTTTTGATAAACTTATCCCCTAAAAATATACCTAAAAACATTACCAAGGTTTCCCTAATTTTTGGTGATAAGAAATGGTGATTTCCTCAAGAATAAAAATGGATATTAAGTATGTATATTTTTGAGAAAAATATATATATATTATTTGATCACCAACTTGTGTGCTAAGTGTATATAGTATGTGTTATACGTGCTAGTGTATTAAGACTTAAAAATACACTAAATACTCATGAGGAGTATAAACATAAAAATGCACATACAACATACAAGATACATAATTCGGGTGCAAAGTGCAAAACACGAGACACTTATATTAATTTTAGAGAAAATAATATAAGTAAGATACTTAGTTAAAATATAAAATATTTTTAACACAAGAAATTATACACAAAAGAGAGTGACTGTACTTGTGCGACGCAAGTCTAGTGACTAACGTTAAGAAAACGCGTATAGGTTACGACGTTAATTAAGCAAATCCGGTGAAGTTTACGACGCACAGGAACGCAAAGTTGTGAGTTCATGCTCCCCCTTTTCTTTAACTGTTTTTGGTTTTATAACTCTCGGGGGTGAAATACATGTTACAAATATTATAATTTTTACAAAGGGTAAAAATACAAGAAGCACTCTTGGTGAGAACGAGAACCGAGTGCAATATGATTTGAGAATACGAGAAGCACTCGTGGTGAGTGCAATATGATGAGCTTTAAGAAAAGCCTAGAAAATACTAGATCATGTGAGCTTAAACTAGATATTGAGATGCCATTAATACTTAATTAGGGACGAGGGTTAGATCTAACGGGTACGGCCGAGCCCCACTCATGGTCCTTATGTGACCTCTTGAGTGCTTCGGTGTCCCAGTCGAGGGAAATCGACACAGTCGAGGTTAATTGACACAGTCGAGGGTAATCGACACAGTCAAGGGAAATTGACACAGTCGAGGGTAATCGACACAGTAAAGGAGCCAACACTAATGCTCCATATGCTCACATGCCTTAAAGGAGCCAACACTAATGCTCCATATGTCCTCACATGCCTTAATGTCCTTGTATAAACAATCATTTAAAATGTGGGGTACACAAGAAAACCTGAATGATACTTGAGTACGTGGGGTACTCAAGAAAACGGGAATTATACTTGAGTACGTGGGGTACTCAAGAAAGACTTGAATTATACATGACACATACTATGTTTTGATACAAAGTATAAAAACGTGAAATACAAAAAACGCATGAACTCGCTCAACTTTATGTTGATGTTTTCCAAAATTACATGTATTTCAGGTGACAGGATGGATCTTGGGCGCAAGTGTCGTAACTAGAAGTAGACTACAAGTTTAGATGTCATCCACTTTTGTTGAATTGTAACCTTGTCAAAGGTCGTGTTTTGAAAACTTAAATAACAAGTGTTTGTAATACTCAAATTTTCATGAACGGATGAACATCGTTTTAATCATGTAGTTGTTTATTACGATTGAGTGCAATGATAACAAGCTAGTCACACATCATACGCTTCCGCAAAAGACAGGGTGTGACATCCACCACCGGCACAATTATGGTTTGTAATCTATCAATATATTGTGATAGACTATTTTCTAGAGCTTTTCCGACTGCCTCGGAAATCTTAGCTTTCATTTGTTCAGTCAATTGAGATGTCGAATCATCTCCAGTTACTCCAGACATTTCTTTAACTGAAACATCCATAATGGTTGATCAATAATTATTTAATTCATTTCCATCTTATTATACGGAAATTTATACCATTCTCACTTAATCATAAGTAATGTGTTATTCTTTTTCGGTTTGGTCAAGTATATATCTTGCCTTACCTTTCTTGCTTAGTGTATTTTCCCGGGTTCGAGCGTATTTATACACTCCTCCCATATTTCCGTCATCTTGAAACTGAAATATTTATACTAATTGTTAAACATTTCATCAATAACATATACCTTATTTGCTTTGGTTTAGCCAAGTTCATAACTTGCTTTAACCGTTCTCATTTAGTGCGCTTTCCGGGTTTGAGTGTGTTAACACGCTCTTCCCATGCACACCAATTTACCTCTCTTTTTCTCACATATAATAAAATCTACTAAAATAAATAATTAATCCTTACCGGACGATCGATCAAGCTTGAACCGAACACTTTGTTGACAATCTTAAGCTCTGATTACCAACTTGTAACACCCGTCATATTTCTATTCGAATTTAACTAAAATATGCATAGTTTTATATTAAAAGCACTTCACTTTTTATAAAAGTGAAAATAAAACGTTTTAAAATGATGACATACTAGTTGACTAATAACTAGTTCCAACATTCAAACATGATTCATAAGTTGTTTACATTATAAACATTGTCTAAAACAAAGTTAATCTAAAGCGGAAGCTTCAAAAGTGCGTGTTCGGTTCTTCAAACATGCTTGATCGCCATCCGGAAAATCCCCAATGTCACCTAATGGTCAAAACCACTTAAAGTATTAGTTTTGACGTTAATTTAGTGCGTATAAACAAGTTCTAGCATCAAGACATGAGAAACAAAACAAATTTTCAAAATTTGTCCAGCCGCGTGTCGCGGCAGGTTCCGCTCATTCCGTCGCGTGCCGCGGCGGCTCTCGCGTGTCGCGGCAGATCTAGGTGATCCTGCCGCGTGGCGCGGGGGAAACGATTTTCCAGCAGATGCAGGTTTGTGACCTGCATTTGCTGCCAGCTCCGGAAATTCTGAATTTAAACTTCAATTGACCATAACTTTTGACTCGTAAGTCCGTTTTAGGTGATTCTTTTTCCTATACGTCTGTAAATTTATTACCGACGCGTTTATAATGATTATCATACCGAAAATTTAGTTTACGGACCGAATAACTAAAAATCACTATGCATTTATTCGACCCATTCAAATCACACTAATTTTACTACCTTTTTTAATAGTAAACGTAAGGCGCTTGTTACCCAACTTCTAGGGCTTATTATCACCGGCACTTCATTACCAATCTTATGGCTTCATGCTCGTATGATTGTAACTGCCTATGCTAACTATTTAATAACTCTAACGCTACTACTACACCATTATTCAACCCGTTTGGCTCATCTGCGGAATCCTCCATTATGATGACTACCAAACGACTTCTATACAATTCTTAACCTATTATTTCAAATGACGAACATTGTCGCTTCAATCAACAAAACCCCTATTCTACAACGCAGCTATACATATGCTAATTGTCAAAATTACTCAATGTAACGAATCAAGTTACATACTTGCATAAATCATCAACATTGGTCTCTAACCATAATTACCCATTCCCGGGCTTGTTAACCTCAGCGTATCACGTCTGTTCCGTGGTTTACGCTTTTATAACTCAATTTTTAATGAGTGACGTTTTAGTCACTTCAACACTACAATTTAACCGATATTTGACCCGTTTATTTAATCTAGTGACCTTCGTCACTTCAACTAATATCAACTTCATGTATTATGCTAATTTTAAAATCTACTAACGAAATCACATAATCAAACATAACTTAACGAAACCGTAGTTACGTACCTTTAAAGCGCTCCTTTCAAACGCGTGTCTTCACCGGCTTGTCCGCTTGAAGATCCGGATTCCTTGCCTATAGAGTTCAACCAAATATTGTTTAGAACTCCTTTCGCAACATGTCACGCATAATTTGCCATATATTTCAAATATGCGTTTTCATCCCAATTTCTCTATTTTAGTTTTCTCTTAAGCGTTTTAACAAACACCTTAAGGGCATTGTATTTAAATAACCATTATCAAGTTCATGACCCTACTATTTTGCCAAGTTCTTCATACTTTTGCAAGTTCATCACTTCTAACCTACTTGTTAACATCAGATTTGCTTCATGCAAACCATTAACATCAGTTTTCTGATTATATTATTAGGGTTCCTTATCATCCACAAAACCCATTTAACACTTAGATGGGTAAACATTAATATTTATAATTTTAACATCAATTTCTCAAATTATTTGCTAGGGTTTACATCTAAACCTGTTTTCAACACTAATTTCATCTAAGCATCTACATATTAAGCTCAGATTTTGATTTCACAAATCATCAAGAATTTGAGATGGAACTAAATGATGGAATTTAACATACCTTATGATCACTTCGCTGAGATGATCACTAATCTATGCTTGGAATTCGATTTGGAACAATTTAGAACCTTCAATTGATCAATTTCTTGAAACTAGGGTTTTGAAGGTGAGCTTTTGGTCGCCCCCTGCTCCTGATCGATCCAGACACACACTAGTGTGTGTGTTTGGTAATTTTTTTTGTTTTATAAATTAAGTTTCCACCTTAACACTTTTGGCCCTCCAACTAATGCCAAGTTTAAACTTTAGATGTTTCAATCAAGTTCCTTTGTTATAACTAGACTCTTGACTAACTAGGTTATTTATTTCTAGTTAGTTTATTTTTGTTTATTTTATACTTTATAATTTCAATATAAAGTTTTATATTTTTGGGGTGTTACAATATAGGCAGCATGACACAAGATATGACGTCACTTAGCATGGTGAAACTTAGAGTTTCATCACAAGGAAAGTTTCGTCATGATGAAACTTAGAGTTTCATCACAGGGAAGTTTCATCATGGTGAAACTTAGAGTTTCATCATACATGTCTTTGATGAAACTTGGGAGTTTCGTTATACATGAGCTCGACGAAACTTGGAGTTTCGTCAAGGGCTGCCAAACAGGATATGCTGCTAACTGTTAACAGTTTGCTGCAGACTGATATAAACACACAAACAGACATAAACCAAGTATGCAACATGCATTGTTCATTTATACTTTACATTACAAACGAGAAAAACTTGTAGAACACAAGTAGGATAGGAGGATATCCGACTTGGTCTTCATTCCGTAAAAATGTCGAACCGAACGTGCCACGTCCACCCAAAATGTATCAACAAACTCCCCCTTGGACGCTGCTGTAATGGTTCGTCTTCCATGTCTTTTATGTCGGAGGATCTTCAAGGTCTTCACGTGTCGTAAGTAGAAAGTGTATCAACAAACTCCCCATTTCATTTAGGAAGCGTGTTAACAAACTCCCCCTTAACATAAGCTCTCCCTTGAGTTATGCTCGTGAATCTTTTGATCTTCAATGCTTTAGATCCTTGTGGTGTTGAAGAGTGGTCAACTGCAACCCGATCATCTTGATCTTTTGATTGCATCAACGTCGTGTCTTCACTTTACGGGCTGTCATCTGACACGTTCTCTTCGCCTTTAGCTGATTCTGATGTCATATCTGCACATACAAGAAAGCTAAACACGTAATGAGAACAACCGCTTGGAATTTAGACAAATTAAACAAATGACACATATGAGATCAAATCTCAATCAAACACCGACCGACAACAGTTTGAAAGTTTAAAAATTGATCAATTTTAATCCTTTAACTTTCAAAACTTGTTAACTTCGACTGTTTATGAAGATGCAATTGTTTTCCGGCTTATAATCAGGATTTTGGGTAGGATAGACTCGAGTTCCAACATCTGTCAATCTAAAATAAACTACAAGCAAAATCTTTTTGCCTTTTATAAAGTTTAGATTAAAACACACCTAAAATCTTTTTGGTATTTTTCATTTTTCAAATGTAAAGACGGAAAACAATAAATAAATATATACAGGGATGCAGAAACGAAGAAATGTAAATAAATATTTACAGACAATCTTTTTGCGAGTTTCGAGGGTAAGGGAATCATATCAGTGCACGGTCACGCCAAAACGCTCTTGTTGTTCAGTTAGTTAACATTTTGATAAGCATCATATATCGATTATTGGTATTGTTATCCACTTAAGCTCAACTTATCAGATGTAATAATGGCGAGGGGATACGATTAGTGCATGATTTATACTTACCGACCGGTGTTCATCCACACACGACACATTCCCGTATCAAGGTATGCACGAGGGTTCATCTTACCGGTGAGTATACCACTTATCATCTGTTTGACGTATATGAAAATGTGAGATACTCACTTATTTTGGATTGAAAACAAGCCCTATGTGATAGAATCACTTATTGATGAGGAACTTGATTTTCAGATGCATGAGGGCACAGGAGCAAGTCCGTGAACATATCAGTACTAACGTACAGCAAAGAGACGAACTTGACTCCCGGATAAATGTGATATATTATCACTTATTTTGTTTGGACATGTGATTGTTGATCACTTATTGAGGTCGAATGCAATATGTACACGTATGTATAGTATCATGGAAGATCTAGACTTCGTCTTTGTTATTTTTCGGTAAAGGATACAACCATGATACCCAGATGATAAGACAGCATAAAGACCGAATATCTCAGAACCTCGACAATCTCTCAAACGAAATTTCGGTACTAAGAACATATGCCAATGAGTGGTTCCCACACAGACTTCAGTCGATTAAGGTTTATATCACCCTGCACACTTTAAAATGATTGTGAGCCTACTGATACATCTTATATAGAGCTGCTTATCGTTTTTCATTTTAAGTTCAGTTTGAAGAGGTTTCGACAGACCACTGATTTACTATCATTTTCTCTTTTTTCTCGCCAGGAAACTCATTTTTGTTTTTCTATTGTTTTTGTGTTTTTGAAATTTTTCGATGTTTTTAAATTTTCAAATTTTGGATTTACTCCCTCCATGGTTGTAAAACTCCCGCCTAGGCTCCGAGTACTCCTGAGTACTCGCTACAAGGTAGGCTGCCGAGGCACGAGTACTGTTCTCCCAGGCCAATTACTCCCCGAGTAATCTCCGCCTAAGCCGAGTACTTCCCGAGTACTTCCGAATCCGACTAGGGAGCGCCTAGCGACTTTTGCAACCATGACTCCCCCTAAAATCAACAACCTATGATAAATTTTAAAAACACAAAGGTATTTTCAAAAATGATTTCCCGATGTCGGATTAACTCATGTTTTACCTTAATGCCGTTTACCAAAATTAATTTTAATCAGAATTGTTTTATCGAATTTTGGAAAAATTAGTTGGCACATTGGTAATCGGTGTGGACCATGACAACATTGACGAGTTTCATAGTGAAACAATCACGTGTGAGGTGATATTCGAGTTCAACGTGGTAGGTCAAAGAGTGCTGTACGAGATGATAATAATTCATAAAGCAGCTTAAATATCGACAAGTATAGGAGAGATTAGAAATTCAAAACCGTATCCTGCAACTGCTTCGTGCATTGCTAGGAATCTGAGCGCTCTCCAAAACTGGATATCCACCTGGTGTGGACTGCAAAGTCGATTTTTGTAGCTACTTCACTTAATCCGAGAAAAACTCTTCACAGCAACAAGACCAGAAACCTCCGGGTTCGGCTGGTCTTCCACATTGCACCAGCGAAGGTCTTTTTCTTTATCTTTAAGAAGTAGTGTGCGGTTGTTCAATCCACGCCAAGGCATCCGTACACCTGGTTGGTTTGTTCAACAAACACATTTTCTTCAATCACACCGCGAAGAAATGTACACTGCACGTTCATCTTGTTGATTTTGAACATCAGACGTGCTGCAGGGGCGTACATTTTGATTGAATCTATCCTGGGGACCTGATTAAAGCCTTTTACAATCAAACTTTGAATTGATTTCCATTTTGTCGAAGCTATCAATTTCTTTCATCAGACAATCTTCTTTTCCTTTTCTCTCTCCATCACAGGCAACAACTCCTAGATATGATGATGTTTCGGAGCCGCATGTCGCCTATCTTGTGCTTGGACGCCCCACTATCAACAATCCTAAGACTATCAATAGTTCCTCCTGGAACATTCTGCACACTCATTCAGAGATTAGTTGGAGAGGGGGACCCAAGCCTTAGTGGTCTTGGGTCGTCCCTGAGCATCACGAAAAGTGATCTCAATTTCCTGATGATTTTCAAACACAGCACCTCCCCCTGAACTTTCACCCGATTTAGGTTTCCAAGTTTGTTTTTGCTTACCTGTTTGATTCTTATAAAAAGATTTTGAAATTTATGGTTTTAAAGATTGTGATGAACTTGGTTCCCTATTAACAGACTTGACTTCAGATTTTAAAGCCTTTTCAACTGCCTTGACGTTTTGACGTCGTTGTTTTGTTTCTTGCTCTTTAACAGTTCGTTTATCATGTTTTGGTGAAACAGGACGATGTTGAGGGTGAAGTTTTTCAGGTGGTGCTCTTTCAACAAATTTCTCTTTGGGAGTATTTGTACAATTTTTAATGATATGTCCAAACTCCCCACACTTAAAATATGTTCTCCTTTCAACAAACTTAGGAGAATCTGATCGACTAACAGATGTCAAACCTGTAGAACCTGAGGTACTTGCTCTTTCATCACACCCGTTTGTATGTTGAGTGTAATTGTTTTGACTGTTACGTTTTAAAATTTTGACTTGTTGCACAAAATCGATGTTTGATTTGTTTTCAAAAGTCTCAATTTTATCAGTACCCTTTGATGCTACAAATTTGACATTACTGTTTTTCTTCTGGTAACGAGCTCCTTTTGTTTCAAACTTTGATTCAGAAACTTTGGGATTTTGAGCTCGCCTTTTTGGTTGTTTACCCTTAGAAGCAATAGGTTGTTGCTTTGTCTGTTGTTTTTTATTTCCAAACTGTTTTCTAATCTCAGTTTTTGGAATAGGATCACATTGAGTTAAAACAACTCCTAGGATCGTCTTTCCCAAAAACTTGCTTGTGTTATCTTCAAAAACTTTATCAATCAAAGATGGATTGACATTTTTAATTGGAAAATCGTGGTCTGAATAAATTTTAGCATCACCGACCAAGGTATACAACACATTACTGCTCTTAACGGCAGACACAGATTCATTAACATCCTTGACAGGATCTATCACTTGCTTGGCAACAGGTTGCACAGTAGGAGTAGGAGGATCACACAGAATATGATTCTCAATTGGAATTTCTACTCCCTTCATCTTATCAAATGATGTATCCTGATCACTCACATCTGATTCATCATCAGACGAATCATAGTCCTCAATGATTGGAGGACTTTGATTTCTCGATACTGAATTTCCTGTTTCTACAGATGAGTCACTCGAGGAACTGTCCGGTTTGAACCCTAAGCCAGTAGTAACTTCCTCATAATCAAGAGGCACACTGGGTTCAAAACGTGGCATTTCTTCTTCATCGGGCATTCTGGTATAGTTGTGTCTCAAAGGGGGTGGACACGCCTTATACCCAATGCCTTTCTTGTTCACTTTCAGCTGTTGAGCTTCTATGATGTGATCAAGCATATATCGGGAGTTAGAATAACTCTCCAATTTGAGCTTGATTGCATCATGCTCGCATTTGGCAACTGCTAGCTCTTTCTTTGTTTCCTCAATGATATTAATGTAGTTATTAATACCAATTTGTTTGTTGAAAATAGTTTTTGTTAATTCGGAAACACTTTTCTTTAAAGTTTCGATTACATCTTTAAAATCATTTTCATTTCGAGCTAAAGCCATGTTTGCCTCTTTGTATTTAGACAGCTCAATAACTAAACTTTGATTGTGACTATGGACCTTTTCGGATTCCACTTTCAAATCTGCACACATATTACATACACTAGGAGTAGGAGTGTCGGAATTTACCTGAGTTGACGAGGCTGAGACATTTGCCATAAAGGCAGTCTGATAAGAAAAAGGTCCATCTTCAGAAAAGAACTTCTCCATTTCCTTTGATGCGACAGCAACCTTCTTGATCAGAATAGATTTCTGACACTTTAACTCATCAGCTTCCTTCAATAAATCATCAACATCAGAATTATAACAACCTGAATTTGAGCTTTCTTCATCCGAACTCCCGCTATAACCCGAGCTATCGTCACTTTTAGAAAACTCTTCTTTCATAACATGCTTGATGTGATTGATGATCTTTGCATAGCATGCGGTTCCACCATCTCCTTGATCACCATTCCCAAATTGTACCGACCAATTACATCCTTCATCAGCTTGAACGGTCAACGCTCGGTTGGTGTTTGATGGTCCAGCCTGGGTTTGGTTGGTTGCATTGTTCACAGCTACTGTTCCTTTTTCACGGTTGACTTGATTCGTGTTGGTCTGATTACGGAAGGGGTTTTGATTTCCTTGTCTGCTCGGTCGGGTGCACTCACGTTTGAAGTGACCCTTTTCGCCGCAATTAAAACATGTAACCGCATTATTGTCAAAACCGTACTTCATATCATTTTTGCCTTCCAAAGAAGTTCTTCCAGTTCGTTTCATAAAATCCTTGGCCCTTCGAACAGCACTCGCAAATGCCCATTTGATGTCCATTAACTCCATTTCATCACGGTCTATCTGTTGATAATCTTCATTTGTCAAATTGATGTTTCCAATTTGACCTGCAACCAGTCCACAGTAGGCACTGAAAATTGTGTTGAGAAGTTCCATATGTTCCTTTGCAACTTCTACACTGACTTTTGAAAGATTGGTAGTATCAACTCTGACGGTGTTGGGGTTTTGGGAATGAAAGGTGTCACTGTAATTTGCTTGCTGAGGTTGTGGTTGGGCTTGCAGTTAGGTTGGAATATAGGCAATTGGATTATATTGAGGTTTTGAAAAAGCGTGAGCGTGAGCAACAACATGCGCTTGTGGAAGATATGCACTTGGATCGAAAACCGGAGGAGGAGCTGATTGGGGAAAGGGGAATGGACTTGTATTGGACATAAACGTCGTCTGTAGTTTTGATTGCTGAGCTGAACTGGATCTGGAACTAGCTAAAGAGTTAAAACCTACGAGGTACATTTCAGTATTTTGAGGAACAGGAATTCGTTTAGCTTTCCGGATTTCTTCAACATTCTTATGCTCCAACTTTTGAATAAATTCATAGATACTGACAGTATCTAAATACCCGTATGCGTTAGCAATTCAATAAAAGAACTCCATTTCGGGGGTAGAGCATCAGCAAACCTTGCAACCATTTCCTGTTGAGTTGCAAGAACACCATAAGAATACATTTCACTAATTAAATGATAAAAACGAGTTGTCATATCCTTTAGCGTTTCGTTGTCCAAGAATTGAAATGATTCAAATTCCTTCTTCAACAGATCATGCCGCGTCGTTCTTGTAGCCGCATTTCCTTCACCTCTTGCTACCAAGGCATCCCATCAGGCTTTCGTGTTGGTATAATAACCGAATTGATGATAGATATCTTTATGGAGTGCTTGTGTGAGAATAGCAAACGCCTTCTTCTCCAGATCATATGCCTTTTTGTCGGCTTCTTGCATATTATTGAAAGTTGTCGCATTTGATCCTGCTTATTCAAGAGCTTGATTATACGGCGAAATGAAACACGTCCACAACTCGGTGTTTTGCCCTAGAACGTACGTGTGAAAACGACCTTTCCATGTCGGATATTCGTTCATGTGATTCAACTTTGGTGGGCGGTTGTTGCTACCCGTTTCACTCTCACTTAAAAAAATATTTTGAATGCTTTGATTCTGATTCGTTACCAAAGCCCATTGACTTGCACTGATAGATTGTGGTGGCATGACATTTCTTAACCAAACAGCTGCCGAAGTCTGATCCTCACCTGGTCTTGGATCCGTACTCCAATCCCAAGGACTCGTACAACTCATGATTGATGTATGAAAGTGAAAACCTTAACACACTGTTATGATAGATTTGCAAGGATTCTGTTAAAAATTTAGCAAGTTTCGACGAAACCCAAATTTTGGCGAAACTCTCACTGCTTGACGAAACACATTTGATGAAACGCTGATAACGACGAAACCTTGATTAATGACTAAACATGGTTGACGAAACAACTTCGACGAAACAAAGATGAAGAATCACTGTTTGATGAAACTTGATGACGGCGAAACTCTATTCGATGAAAGTTCTGATCGATGAAACTTGATAACGGCGAAACTCTATGCTTGACCTGGGGCAAAACTCTAGTGACGAAACAAGGGGATCTATGACAAAACCCTATGAAGAACAATGTTTTGAAAAAACTCAAGAGGATATTGACGAAACCTCTACTCAAGATACTCTTTGACGAAACTTCCTAAGTGGCGAAACCTTGTGAGTGACGAATCCTTTTGTGTGACGAAACTTCTGCTTCTTGTGACGTAACTTTGATGTTTCGTCTAAACCCTTTTTCACGAAACTCAGAGAGGGTTTCGTGGATTGTGTCTTCAGTCAAGATAAGATGAAATAGTTGGTGAGATCCTTTTAAAAGTAAATCTTATCCTTTTTCCTTTGTCTGACACAGAACACTCTAGTTTACCAACTCAACAACTCACCATACCTTGAAAACACAATTTTCAAACAAGATATAATTTTTAATTCACCAACAACTTAAACAGTCAATTTATAAAAGATCAAAAAGTGGATAGTTTGAAGAACACATATGAACTTTTTGAAGGTTTCATGAAGATATGAAGTTTCCGGTCACTAAAGACTTTTCCGAACAACAAATTTTGCTCAAACTTTCAAGTAAAACCCGATTTTATCACGTAAGCAAGTAATACAACGGAGGTTTTTGATAAAACTTTGGCAAAACAAACAAGATCTAACAGTTTTTAAGAGTTATTTTCCAGAAAAATATGAACTTCAAGAACAATTTTCAGACAAATCAACAACAACACTCGATAAAAAAGAACCAACTATGTTTGGTTTTAAACAAGGATAAGAGCCAAAGCTCTGATACCACTTGTAGGTCCCGATTCTCGGAGGATCGATACGAAACCAAATCCTTGTTTATATCAAACACGGTCACGAGTGCGGAATCCCCGTGACAATGCCAAACCAAACACAGATATTGATAACAAACACAAGATAACCAATGAATCACAGTCAATTGATTAGATGATAACAAAGGTCCAAACCGATACACACACAGTTTGAAGTAAAACTCTCAGAAGGTTATGGTCTCATAGTTTCAAAGTGAAACTATGTGGTGTTTATATAGGCAGCATGACACAAGATATGACGAAACTTGAAAGGGGGCCGACGAAACTTCAAGGTTGACGAAACTCCTAGAGTTTCGTCACTTAGCATGGTGAAACTTAGAGTTTCATCACAAGGGAAGTTTCATCATGATGAAACTTAGAGTTTCATCACAGGAAAGTTTCATCATGGTGGAACTTAGAGTTTCATCACAAGGGAGTTTCATCATACATGTCTTTGATGAAACTTGGGAGTTTCGTCATACATGAGCTCGACAAAACTTGGAGTTTCGTCGAGGGCTGCCAAACAGGATATGCTGCTAACTGTTAACAGTTTGCTGTAGACTGATATAAACACACAAACAGACATAAACCAATTATGCAACATGCATTGTTCATTTATACTTTACATTACAAATGAGACAAACTTGTCGAACACAAGTAGGATAGGAGGATATCCGACTTGGTCTTCATTCCGTAAAAATGTCGAACCGAACGTGTCGCGTCCACACAAAATGTATCAACATTTACAGTCAAACAGTTCATCAACTCTGGAATGAACTTCATGACAGGTACGGTCAAGCCACGCTATATCAATTACAGAAAAATTTGTGTGAAATTTCAGAAGGAAATGATAATATTGCTACTTATTTCACCAAAGTTAAAAGTAATTGGGACGAATTGAATGCTTTATCAGGAATCCCTTCATGTACCTGTGGAAATTCAACGCTTATTGCTAAACGGGAGGAACAACAACGTCTTGTTCAATTTCTTATGGGATTGAATCCTGCCTATGATGCTGTTAGAGGAAACATTTTAATGATGAAGCCACTTCCTTCAATAAGTCAAGCCTACGTTCTTCTTGTTCAAGATGAAAAACAGTAAGAGATTCATGCTAGTGGTCAATTCAATCTAGAAGCAGCATCTATGAATGCTTATAATGATGTTCAATCAAAATGCAAAATATGATGTTAAAAAGATTGTTTGTACACACTGCAAACGAAGTGGACATAATGTAGACAAGTGCTACAGGATAATTGGTTTTCCAAAGGAGTTTAAATTCACCAAAACAAAAAGATTTGCTGCTAATGCCTCTTATAATGAATTCGATGGTGACAAGAATGTGTCCTCAAGTGCTGGATTAACTCAAGAACAATATAATGGGCTTCTTCACTTTTTGCTCAATCAAGTGAATACTTCCTCAGTTTCAACCGAGGCTCCTGATGCATCAGTCAATTCAGCCACATTTGTAGGTATAATGTCTTGCAACTCTTGTTCCCAAAATCATAGTCTTCAGCGTACCATATGGATCATAGATACGGGTGCTTCTGATCACATGTGTTGTGATGAAAATATGCTAATAAATTGAAAATTCTTCCAAAACCTTTTCGTATTACTCTTCCGAATGGACAAGTAATTTTTTCAAATAAAATTGGAACAGTGAACATCACCTCTGATTTTTCAATTCATAATGTTCTTTTGTACCCCAATTTAAACACAACATTTCATCTGTTCCTAAACTTTGTCGTGATACAAATGGCTTAGTTCTTTTTTTTCTACTACTTCTTGTATGTTGCAGGCCCGTTCACTGAAGAAGCTAGTGGTTCTTGGTAATCTGATTCAAGGACTCTACCTTCTTCAACAGTCTATAATTCAGAATAATAGTGTTTCTTTTGTCAATTCTGTTTCAAATTTGCATTGTAATGTTGCCATTAATGGTTTTACTTGGCATAGTCGTCTTGGACATTTACCTTTATACAAATTAAAAGGATTAGATGTGTTCTCTAATACTCATATCCATGATATTGAATGCTGTAAAATTTGTCCACAGTCAAGAAAACACAGATTGCCTTTTCCTAAAAGTCACAGAGACACATCATCCCCTTTTGACTTGATTCATAATCATGTTTGGGGACCTTACAACACATTCACCTATAATGGTTATAGTTATTTTTTAACCATTGTGGATGATTTCACTCGTGTCACTTGGACTCATCTTTTGTCTACTAAAAGCAATGCTTTTACTGTCTTACAAGGTTTTCTTGAAATGGTCAAAACTCAGTTTCACACTTCTGTTAAGTGTGTTCGTTCTGATAATGCTTTAGAACTTGGTTCTGGCAAACAACAAGCTGAGTATTTCCTCAAACATGGCATTATTCACCTAACTAGTTGTGTTGCTACTCCATAACAAAATGGTGTTATTGAACGTAAGCATAAACATCTTCTAGAAACTTCACGAGCTTTGATGTTTCAATCTAAACTTCCTTTAAAGTTCTGGGGAGATCGTGTACTCATTGCTACTTATCTTATTAATTTGTTTCCTACCAAACTTCTTAATGGTAAAACTCGGTTTGAGCTTTTGTTTAACAAACCACCATCTTATTCTCATCTCAAGAGCTTTGGGTGTTTATGCTTTGCATCTACATTAAAACAAGGACGAGATAAATTTCCAATTCGTGTCGTTCCTTGTATATTCATTGGTTATCCTTATGGAAAAAAGGCTTACAAATTATACAATTTGGATACCAAATTAGTTTTTGTTTCACGTGATGTCACATTTTTGGAACGTATATTTCCATCAACTTCTTTTCTAGATCCGAAATCTCTTTTTCCAGGTGTTGATCCTATTCTTCATTATCTTTCTACTTATTTGGATCATGTTTCTCCTCATCTTCATGTATCGTCTTCCAATTCTGATCCTGCTCCTCTTCGTCGTTTGTCTAGGACACATACTACTCCAGCTTATTTTGATGACTGTGTCTGTAATACAGCCTTTACTTCAGGTTCTGTTCTTTGTTCTTGTCCTCACACTGTTACTGCCTTTTCTGCTCTTAACACTATTTCTTCTTCTGAATTGTCCAAATCAAATCAGCAATTGTTAAACACTTTGGATAATATTGTTGAGCCATCCTCTTAGACCATGTGTAGTGGTTTAGCTCAATAATGCCCCCACCCTTGGGCGTTTTGCAACACGTGGCAGTCCAGTCAGCATGGGGCATTATTGGGGGTTATTGCAAAAGTGGCGTAGTTGGAATAATGCCCAATAACGCCCCTTCCAATCGTTAAACAATTATTTTTTTTAATTAAAAACTTAAAAAGCACTGAATTTCGATTAATTAAGTTGTCAGACCATGTGGGGGTTAGCTCAATAATGATTGGTGGGTGCAAATGTCTCGCAGCGTTTTTAAAACAACGCGATTGAATTTTTTTTCAATTAAAAGGCCCGATAACTCCTAGGTGTAACGGATATGGGGCGTTTTTCAGATTTTTTTTTGAAATTTAAAAAAAAAACGCCCCACTACGGGGGGTCTTATAAGGAGGCTATATTACATCCTGCCTGGCAGGAAGCCATGGCCAAAGAGTTTGAAGCATTAGAGAACAATCATACTTGGATCCTCGTTGACTTACCCAAAGGTAAGAAACCTATTAAATGCAAATGGGTATACAAGGTCAAGTACAAGGCTGATGGTTCTTTTGAGGTGTAAAGCGCGATAAGTTGTCCGAGGAGACACTCAAAAGTATGGAATAGTGATGTGCGATAAAGTGTTATATATATTAGGTGTATATTTTAATCCCTTTTTAACACTTATTTTAGCCAAGTTTTAAATTTATAAAACACGATATTTCACTAACACTAAACACACATATGGGCAAGTGCACCCATCGTTGAGTGTAGTATAGTGTTGGTAAGATACCGAGGTCGTCCAAGGACACAAGAGCTTTTAATACCGGTTTATCCTCAACGTCTAACCAAAATAAAAGTTTAGAAAAATGTTTTGAGCTAAGAAAAAAAAAACTAACTAAAATGCTGAAAATAAAAACAGATAGACAAGATGAATCACTTGGTTCCGACTCGTATCTAGTATAACCTTTGATTATTTCCGCACTTTTGCACATAATTAAGAGATTATCTTAGTTATTGTAGTAGGCCCCTCTTTTGAAGGTGACGTTACCCTCACCCCAGTAGTTTGAGTCAGCAAGGATACAATCCTAAAAGGGTGGATTATTGGAAGATAATGAATTAAGTTATTAATGCAGTATTGTGGTAGGCCCCGCTTTTGGCGGTGACGTTACCCTCGGCTAAGTAGTCTGAGTCAGCAGGGATACAGTCCTAAATAGCCGGGTTATAGTATTAATAGTAGTTAACTTATGAGGGGATCAAAGAGTTTGGACCCCCGCCATCCAATACCGTGAAGCATTGAAGGAGGTCCTACTAAATTTGACCCAGGTCCATTGCAGGACCTCTAAACGCTGAACAATGGCAAGACCTTTACCAAACCGTTCCCTTAACCCCCGACCAGGTAGCCAACATACCTCCATATAGACCGTGGAGATATGAATGGTGAAAATCCTTTATTTTATATAGACAGTAAAATAATGCCAAGACACCACGGACAAACGATAAGGAAAGATCACCTTCAACATAAGTAACTAGTTATTAAAGTCATTAATACAAAACCAAATAAAAAGTGCAAAAGATTAGAAACAAAGAGTATTATACTAGACACTTTGTCTTCACCAAGTGATGTAAGAGACTTAGGCAAACATGGCCTTGATTGTCAAGAACTCTTACGATCAATCTTGGATCCCGAGACGACTCACACACTCTACGATGGACAATGGATGATGGTGGTGGATGATGGTGTTATGGTGGTGGTGGGTGGTGGATGAAGTGTGAGAGAGGTGGTGTGCCAAGGGATGAGTTGAAATGAATCCAAGCACTCCTATTTATAGGCTGATCAGAGAGCTGGGCACGGCCCCGTGTCCGCTGGGCACGGCCCCGTGCCTGTCTGACACTCTCTCTCCTCATTAATTGTAATTCGCAATTACAATAAATGCGCCTGTTGTACTTTCGACACGCCCCCGTGTCCGCTGGGCACGGCCCGTGGTGGGCAATAGAAGCTTCTATAGGTTTGTCTTTTCTGCTGCTTCTTGGGCACGGCCCCGTGCTGGCTGAGCACGGGGCGTGTTCAGTCTTCTGACTTCTTTATTTTGCTTGGGAAGATGCCGTTGAGGGGTCGGGCAGTCCACTAGTGTTCCTTTCCTTGTATTTATGTTGGAATTAGCTGTCTTTTTGCTTCTTTTGTGTTTTTGAGCTCATTTAATCCTGAAAATACAAAAGGAAGACAAAAACACTCTTTTTCCAATATTAGTACTTAAAAATGGTTAGTTTTATGCCTTAATTGATGTAATTTATATGTTGCATTTTACATACATCAAATAGACTATAATGATACTTAATCATCGGTGGTCAAAATGACCACTATTCGATCTCTTATTGACACTGCTGCAAAATTAAAATGGGATCTATACCAACTGGATGTTAACAATGCTTTCCTCCACGGTGATCTTGATGAGGAGATTTATATGTCTCCACCTCCTTGTATGTGTTTAGATAGATCGGATAAAGTTTTACAACTCAAAAAATCACTATATGGGTTAAAACAAGCTTCCCGTCAATGGTATGGGAAACTTTCTGATCCTTTAAAGTCAAGAGGATATGTTCGGTCTTCTAATGGTTACTCCTTATTCACTAAAACTATGGGTGTGTTCATTGTTCATGTAGTCGTGTATGTCGACGATATTTTGATGACTGGGAATCATTTTTAGGAAATGCAGGCTCTGAAGGCTTTTCTAGACTCTACTTTCAAAATTAAGGATTTGGGTTTCCTTAATTATTTTTTAGGGATCGAAGTGCTAAGAGAGTCTACTGGCATCATCATGACGCAATGAAAATTTGCAAAAGACCTGGTTAATGAGTTTGATATCAACACTTGTGTGTCTTCACCTTTACTTGTATGTGCGCATTTACAGTTAGTTGCTAATACAGGTTCTGTTCTTCCTGATCCTTTGCAATATCGATGCTTCGTGGGTAAATTGAATTATTTGACTCATACCAGGCCCGACTTAGCCTTTGTTGTCCAATTCTTAAGCCAGTATATGCAAGATCCTCATCTTCCTCATTGGGAAGCCGCTCTTCATACTCTTAGATATGTTCAAAGGACTCTTTCACATGGTTTGTTTTTCAACAGTAATATGGACTTCAAAATGGAAGCGTTTTGTGATTCTAATTGGGCCTCTTGTCCAAATACTCGACGTTCAGTGAGTGGTTTTTTTATCCTACTTGGTAGTAGTCTATCTCTTGGAAATCCAAGAAACAGTCCACCGTTTCTTTGAGTTCTGCTAAAGCTGAATATCGTTCTATGCGTCAAGTTACAGCTGAACTCGCGTGGCTTACTCATTCTCATTGGAACAGTGAACATCACCTCTGATTTTTCAATTCATAATGTTCGTTTGTACCCCAATTTAAACACAACCTTTTATCTGTTCCTAAACTTTGTCGTGATACAAATGGCTTAGTTCTTTTTTTCTACTACTTCCTGTATGTTGCAGGCCCATTCACTGAAGAAGCTAGTGGTTCTTGGTAATCTGATTCAAGGACTCTACCTTCTTCAACAGTCTATCATTCGGAATAATAGTTTTTCTTTTGTCAATTCTGTTTCAAATTTGCATTGTAATGTTGCGATTAATGGTTTTACTTGGCATAGTCGTCTTGGACATTTACCTTTATACAAATTAAAAGGATTAGATTTGTTCTCTAATACTCATATCCATGATATTGAATGCTGTAAAATTTGTCCACAATCAAGAAAACACAGATTGCCTTTTCCTAAAAGTCACAGAGACACATCATCCCCTTTTGACTTGATTCATATTCATGTTTGGGGACCTTACAACACATTCACCTATAATGGTTATAGTTATTTTTTAACCATTGTGGATTATTTCACTCGTGTCACTTGGACTCATCTTTTGTCTACTAAAAACAATGCTTTTACTGTCTTACAAGGTTTTCTTGAAATGGTCAAAACTCAGTTTCACACTTCTGTTAAGTGTGTTCGTTCTGATAATGCTTTAGAACTTGGTTCTGGCAAACAACAAGCTGAGTATTTCCTCAAACATGGCATTATTCACCTAACTAGTTGTGTGGCTACTCCATAACAAAATGGTGTTGTTGAACGTAAGCATAAACATCTTCTAGAAACTTCACGAGCTTTGATGTTTCAATCTAAACTTCCTTTAAAGTTCTGGGGAGATTGTGTGCTCATTGCTACTTATCTTATTAATTTGTTTCCTACCAAACTTCTTAATGTTAAAACTCCGTTTGAACTTTTGTTTAACAAACCACCATCTTATTCTCATCTCAAGAGCTTTGGGTGTTTATGCTTTGCATCTACATTAAACAAGGACGAGATAAATTTCAAATTCGTGTCGTTCCTTGTATATTCATTGGTTATCCCTATGGAAAAAAGGCTTACAAATTATACAATTTGGATACCAAATTAGTTTTTGTTTCACGTGATGTCACATTTTTTGAACATATATTTCCATCCACTTCTTTTCTAGATCCGAAATCTCTTTTTCCAGTTGCTGATCCTATTCTTCATCATCTTTCTACTTCTTTGGATCCTGTTTCTCCTCATCTTCATGTCTCGTCTTCCAATTCTGATCCTGCTCCTCTTCGTCGTTCGTCTAGGACACATACTACTCCAGCTTATTTTGATGACTATGTCTGTAATACAGCCTTTACTTCAGATTCTGTTCTTTGCTCTTGTCCTCACACTGTTACCGCCTTTTCTGCTCTTAACACTATTTCTTCTTCTGAATTGTCTAAATCAAATCAGCAATTGTTAAACACTTTGGATAATATTGTTGAGCCATCCTCTTATAAGGAGGCTATATTACATCCTGCCTGGCAGGAAGCCATGGCCAAAGAGTTTGAAGCATTAGAGAACAATCATACTTGGATCCTCGTTGACTTACCTAAAGGTAAGAAACCTATTATGTGCAAATGGGTATACAAGGTCAAGTACAAGGCTGATGGTTCTCTTGAACGGTGTAAAGTGCGGTAAGTTGTTCGAGGAGACACTCAAAGGTATGGAATAGACTATAATGTTACTTATTTATCGGTGGTCAAAATGACCACTATTCGAGCTCTTATTGACACTGCTGCAAAATTAAAATGGGATCTATACCAACTGGATGTTAACAATGCTTTCCTCCACGGTGATCTTGATGAGGAGATTTATATGTCTCCACCTCCTTGTATGTGTTTAGATAGATCGGATAAAGTTTTACAGCTCAAAAAATCACTATATAGGTTAAAACAAGCTTCCCGTCAATGGTACGGGAAACTTTCTGATGCTTTGAAGTCAAGAGGATATGTTCGGTCTTCTAATAATTACTCCTTATTCACTAAAACTATGGGTGTGTTCATTGTTCATGTAGAAAGATGATGGTATAGTGTTGGTAAGATACCGAGGTCGTCCAAGGACACAAGAGCTTTTAATACCGGTTTATCCTCAACGTTTAACCAAAATAAAAGTTTAGAAAAATGTTTTGAGCTAAGAAAAAAAAAACTAACTAAAATGCTGAAAATAAAAACAAAATAAAAACAGATAGACAAGATGAATCACTTGGTTCCGACTCGTATCTAGTATAACCTTTGATTATTTCCGCACTTTTGCACATAATTAAGAGATTATCTTAGTTATTGTAGTAGGCCCCTCTTTTGAAGGTGACGTTACCCTCACCCCAGTAGTTTGAGTCAGCAAGGATACAATCCTAAAAGGGTGGATTATTGGAAGATAATGAATTAAGTTATTAATGCAGTATTGTGGTAGGCCCCGCTTTTGGCGGTGACGTTACCCTCGGCTAAGTAGTCTGAGTCAGCAGGGATACAGTCCTAAATAGCCGGGTTATAGTATTAATAGTAGTTAACTTATGAGGGGATCAAAGAGTTTGGACCCCCGCCATCCAATACCGTGAAGCATTGAAGGAGGTCCTACTAAATTTGACCCAGGTCCATTGCAGGACCTCTAAACGCTGAACAATGGCAAGACCTTTACCAAACCGTTCCCTTAACCCCCGACCAGGTAGCCAACATACCTCCATATAGACCGTGGAGATATGAATGGTGAAAATCCTTTATTTTATATAGACAGTAAAATAATGCCAAGACACCACGGACAAACGATAAGGAAAGATCACCTTCAACATAAGTAACTAGTTATTAAAGTCATTAATACAAAACCAAATAAAAAGTGCAAAAGATTAGAAACAAAGAGTATTATACTAGACACTTTGTCTTCACCAAGTGATGTAAGAGACTTAGGCAAACATGGCCTTGATTGTCAAGAACTCTTACGATCAATCTTGGATCCCGAGACGACTCACACACTCTACGATGGACAATGGATGATGGTGGTGGATGATGGTGTTATGGTGGTGGTGGGTGGTGGATGAAGTGTGAGAGAGGTGGTGTGCCAAGGGATGAGTTGAAATGAATCCAAGCACTCCTATTTATAGGCTGATCAGAGAGCTGGGCACGGCCCCGTGTCCGCTGGGCACGGCCCCGTGCCTGTCTGACACTCTCTCTCCTCATTAATTGTAATTCGCAATTACAATAAATGCGCCTGTTGTACTTTCGACACGCCCCCGTGTCCGCTGGGCACGGCCCGTGGTGGGCAATAGAAGCTTCTATAGGTTTGTCTTTTCTGCTGCTTCTTGGGCACGGCCCCGTGCTGGCTGAGCACGGGGCGTGTTCAGTCTTCTGACTTCTTTATTTTGCTTGGGAAGATGCCGTTGAGGGGTCGGGCAGTCCACTAGTGTTCCTTTCCTTGTATTTATGTTGGAATTAGCTGTCTTTTTGCTTCTTTTGTGTTTTTGAGCTCATTTAATCCTGAAAATACAAAAGGAAGACAAAAACACTCTTTTTCCAATATTAGTACTTAAAAATGGTTAGTTTTATGCCTTAATTGATGTAATTTATATGTTGCATTTTACATACATCAAATAGACTATAATGATACTTAATCATCGGTGGTCAAAATGACCACTATTCGATCTCTTATTGACACTGCTGCAAAATTAAAATGGGATCTATACCAACTGGATGTTAACAATGCTTTCCTCCACGGTGATCTTGATGAGGAGATTTATATGTCTCCACCTCCTTGTATGTGTTTAGATAGATCGGATAAAGTTTTACAACTCAAAAAATCACTATATGGGTTAAAACAAGCTTCCCGTCAATGGTATGGGAAACTTTCTGATCCTTTAAAGTCAAGAGGATATGTTCGGTCTTCTAATGGTTACTCCTTATTCACTAAAACTATGGGTGTGTTCATTGTTCATGTAGTCGTGTATGTCGACGATATTTTGATGACTGGGAATCATTTTTAGGAAATGCAGGCTCTGAAGGCTTTTCTAGACTCTACTTTCAAAATTAAGGATTTGGGTTTCCTTAATTATTTTTTAGGGATCGAAGTGCTAAGAGAGTCTACTGGCATCATCATGACGCAATGAAAATTTGCAAAAGACCTGGTTAATGAGTTTGATATCAACACTTGTGTGTCTTCACCTTTACTTGTATGTGCGCATTTACAGTTAGTTGCTAATACAGGTTCTGTTCTTCCTGATCCTTTGCAATATCGATGCTTCGTGGGTAAATTGAATTATTTGACTCATACCAGGCCCGACTTAGCCTTTGTTGTCCAATTCTTAAGCCAGTATATGCAAGATCCTCATCTTCCTCATTGGGAAGCCGCTCTTCATACTCTTAGATATGTTCAAAGGACTCTTTCACATGGTTTGTTTTTCAACAGTAATATGGACTTCAAAATGGAAGCGTTTTGTGATTCTAATTGGGCCTCTTGTCCAAATACTCGACGTTCAGTGAGTGGTTTTTTTATCCTACTTGGTAGTAGTCTATCTCTTGGAAATCCAAGAAACAGTCCACCGTTTCTTTGAGTTCTGCTAAAGCTGAATATCGTTCTATGCGTCAAGTTACAGCTGAACTCGCGTGGCTTACTCATTCTCATTGGAACAGTGAACATCACCTCTGATTTTTCAATTCATAATGTTCGTTTGTACCCCAATTTAAACACAACCTTTTATCTGTTCCTAAACTTTGTCGTGATACAAATGGCTTAGTTCTTTTTTTCTACTACTTCCTGTATGTTGCAGGCCCATTCACTGAAGAAGCTAGTGGTTCTTGGTAATCTGATTCAAGGACTCTACCTTCTTCAACAGTCTATCATTCGGAATAATAGTTTTTCTTTTGTCAATTCTGTTTCAAATTTGCATTGTAATGTTGCGATTAATGGTTTTACTTGGCATAGTCGTCTTGGACATTTACCTTTATACAAATTAAAAGGATTAGATTTGTTCTCTAATACTCATATCCATGATATTGAATGCTGTAAAATTTGTCCACAATCAAGAAAACACAGATTGCCTTTTCCTAAAAGTCACAGAGACACATCATCCCCTTTTGACTTGATTCATATTCATGTTTGGGGACCTTACAACACATTCACCTATAATGGTTATAGTTATTTTTTAACCATTGTGGATTATTTCACTCGTGTCACTTGGACTCATCTTTTGTCTACTAAAAACAATGCTTTTACTGTCTTACAAGGTTTTCTTGAAATGGTCAAAACTCAGTTTCACACTTCTGTTAAGTGTGTTCGTTCTGATAATGCTTTAGAACTTGGTTCTGGCAAACAACAAGCTGAGTATTTCCTCAAACATGGCATTATTCACCTAACTAGTTGTGTGGCTACTCCATAACAAAATGGTGTTGTTGAACGTAAGCATAAACATCTTCTAGAAACTTCACGAGCTTTGATGTTTCAATCTAAACTTCCTTTAAAGTTCTGGGGAGATTGTGTGCTCATTGCTACTTATCTTATTAATTTGTTTCCTACCAAACTTCTTAATGTTAAAACTCCGTTTGAACTTTTGTTTAACAAACCACCATCTTATTCTCATCTCAAGAGCTTTGGGTGTTTATGCTTTGCATCTACATTAAACAAGGACGAGATAAATTTCAAATTCGTGTCGTTCCTTGTATATTCATTGGTTATCCCTATGGAAAAAAGGCTTACAAATTATACAATTTGGATACCAAATTAGTTTTTGTTTCACGTGATGTCACATTTTTTGAACATATATTTCCATCCACTTCTTTTCTAGATCCGAAATCTCTTTTTCCAGTTGCTGATCCTATTCTTCATCATCTTTCTACTTCTTTGGATCCTGTTTCTCCTCATCTTCATGTCTCGTCTTCCAATTCTGATCCTGCTCCTCTTCGTCGTTCGTCTAGGACACATACTACTCCAGCTTATTTTGATGACTATGTCTGTAATACAGCCTTTACTTCAGATTCTGTTCTTTGCTCTTGTCCTCACACTGTTACCGCCTTTTCTGCTCTTAACACTATTTCTTCTTCTGAATTGTCTAAATCAAATCAGCAATTGTTAAACACTTTGGATAATATTGTTGAGCCATCCTCTTATAAGGAGGCTATATTACATCCTGCCTGGCAGGAAGCCATGGCCAAAGAGTTTGAAGCATTAGAGAACAATCATACTTGGATCCTCGTTGACTTACCTAAAGGTAAGAAACCTATTATGTGCAAATGGGTATACAAGGTCAAGTACAAGGCTGATGGTTCTCTTGAACGGTGTAAAGTGCGGTAAGTTGTTCGAGGAGACACTCAAAGGTATGGAATAGACTATAATGTTACTTATTTATCGGTGGTCAAAATGACCACTATTCGAGCTCTTATTGACACTGCTGCAAAATTAAAATGGGATCTATACCAACTGGATGTTAACAATGCTTTCCTCCACGGTGATCTTGATGAGGAGATTTATATGTCTCCACCTCCTTGTATGTGTTTAGATAGATCGGATAAAGTTTTACAGCTCAAAAAATCACTATATAGGTTAAAACAAGCTTCCCGTCAATGGTACGGGAAACTTTCTGATGCTTTGAAGTCAAGAGGATATGTTCGGTCTTCTAATAATTACTCCTTATTCACTAAAACTATGGGTGTGTTCATTGTTCATGTAGTCATGTATGTAGACGATATTTTGATGACTGGGAATCATTTTGAGGAAATGCAGGCTCTGAAGGCTTTTCTAGACTCTACTTTCAAAATTAAGGATTTGGGTTTCCTTAATTATTTTTTAGGGATCGAAGTGCTAAGAGAGTCTACTGGCATCATCATGACGCAACGAAAATTTGCAAAAGACCTGGTAAATGAGTTTGATATCAACACTTGTGTGTCTTCACCTTTACTTGTATGTGCGCATTTACAGTTAGTTGCTAATACAGGTTCTGTTCTTCCGGATCCTTTGCAATATCAACGCTTCGTGGGTAAATTGAATTAATTGACTCATACCAGGCCCGACTTAGCCTTTGTTGTCCAATTCTTAAGCCAGTATATGCAAGATCCTCATCTTCCTCATTGGGAAGCTGCTCTTCATACTTTTAGATATGTTCAAAGGTCTCTTTCACATGGTTTGTTTTTCAATAGTAACATGGACTGCAAAATGGAAGCGTTTTGTGATTCTAATTGGGCCTCTTGTCCAAATACTCGATGTTCAGTGAGTGGTTTTTTTATCCTACTTGGTAGTAGTCTATCTCTTGGAAATCCAAGAAACAGTCCACCGTTTCTTTGAGTTCTGCTAAAGCTGAATATCGTTCTTTGCGTCAAGTTACAGCTGAACTCGCGTGGCTTAGTCGTCTAATCCTTTAAAATGTGATAGCCTAATCCTTTAAAATGTGATAGCCAAGCAGCAATCTATATCGCTAAAAATCATGTTTATCATGAAAGAACCAAACACATTGAGCTTGACTGTCATTTTGTTCGTGAGAAATTACAAGCCGGTTTAATTGATTTTACTCATGTACGAATCGGAGAGCAACTTGCGGATGTTTTCACAAAGAGTCTTCCTCCTTCTCGGCATTCTGCTTTATTGTCCAAGTTGGGGATTTCCATACCTCCAACTTGAGGGGGTGTTAGTTTTAATATGCCACAACAGCTTACTTAGTTACACAATTAGTTATTTATTCAGTTTTAATATCAGATTAGTTAGTGAGTTTTAGCAAGTTGTATATAAATAGTCTTCTCTGTATTCATATGTTAATAATGAAAAACAAACAGTTGTCCCTTTTCCTCTTTTCACTTTGATCAAGATTTCACTTTTGATGTCGGTAGCTATGCTTTTAACATTCAAATAGCCGTTAGACGAATTGTCAAGCAGCCATTTAAATGTAGGGGCAAGGTTATAATGCAAACCATAACCTTTAAATGGTCGTTCGGTACAATCTCAAGCAGTGGTTTTGCAAACATTGTAAAGTTAGATTGTTAGTGGCATGTGTATAAATTAAAATTGCATGGTTTATAGTAATTTTTAAAAGCTAATAGAGCATGAGGCGTGACTTATATGCATAATTTCCTAAATACAACAAAACCAATGGTCGGCGGGAATAGTGCCTTCCATTGATTGGGGGAAAGGGACGGCAATGGGAATAGTGCTAAACACCTGCCTGATATTTCCCTATTGGCCAAATTAATTTATGCTTTTATCCCCGCTTTAAAATTATGGTTTTGCCGTCAGTTCAAAATTACGTTTTTTCCCCAGTTAAAAATATATTTACCCTTTTGCCTCCAGCTTAAAATTACGATTTTTCTCTCGGTAAAAAAAATTACGATTTACCCTCAGCAAAAATTACGGTTTTGCCCCAGTTCAAAATAAAAATATGTTTTTCCCCTAGCTAAAAATTACGATTTTACACCAGTTTATTATTTTTCACTCACTTTAAATTACGTTTTTTGCCTCCAGTTTAAAATTACGTTTTTACCCCCACTAAAAAATAAACATATGCTTTTGCCCCCCGCTCAAAATTACGATTTCGCCATTGGTTCAAAATTAAGATTTTACCCCTTTTCAAAATGCGTTTTCTCCCCCAGTTCAAAATAAAAATATGGTTTTCCCTTGGTTCAAAATTACGATTTTACCATCGGTTCAAAATTATGATTTTGTCCCCAGTTCAAAATAAAATATAGTACTTTTTTTAATTGATTGAAAATTATTCGGTCATCACCCCGCAACGCGGGCGGGGCATCAACTAGTTATATACAATACAAGCTTATTAAATGACTCCTTTTAAGCTTACACCAAGGATGAGCAAATGGTGTCGAGTACTGGTGTCGAATTTTTTGAACCGATATATTTTTAGTACCGGCTTTTGATATTTTCGATACCGGTATTTACTGACTTTTACTTTCAAATACCCATATCAAACTGTACTGGGTCAAGTATTTTCGATGCTGGTTTCTGTACCCAGTTTTGAGGATCCGAACTCATCCCTAGCTTACACTTTACACCATAATTTTTTTATGTTATAATTACACCCTAAATTTTTGCCTTAAATTACTACATACTTTCTTTTTCTTTACCCTCTCTTTTACCAAATAATATTATAACTTGCATACCACTAACACTATTTTTTATTCATATAAGCTATACAATATGATGTTTTATAAAATTCTAAATGTATCTTTGCGATCCATGTATTCATATCTATGCTTCAACATAAATTTTGTTCAAAACCGACTTTTGTGATGATGTATATGTTATATAAGCACAGACATACAATACAATAGGTAGAAACTGCTTCAAGGTTTTAGTTTTCTTAGGTGCTGTTTGTTTTTGCTTATAACATCTGCAAAATGCTTATGTCTGCAGGCAGGCAGACATAAGATGTTGAAGACTGTTTTTTTTTAAACAGATCTACAAATAGCTTCTTTCATCTTAAAAAAAAAAAAGCTCAGAACCTTTGCTTCAAACATCTTCACAAAACCTTTCTTCCTCTCTTTTCTATTCAAAAAAAATATAAAACCCTAATCCAAACACCTCACACCACAAAAACTTCTCCCCTGCCACCACCACCACCACCTCCGCCACCACCTCCACCACCACCATCGTCAAAACCCACCACCACCAAACCCATCTGTGAGAGAGAGCGTAGAGAGAGAGACCTGTAGAGAGAGAGACATGTGAGAGAGAGAGAGACCGTAGAGAGAGAGAGAGACCTATGAGAGAGAGAGACCTGTGAGAGAGAGACCTGAGAGAGAGAGAGACCTGTGAGAGAGAGAGAGAGACCTGTGTGATGGCGGAGGTGGTGCGGTGGTGGTGGCGGAGGTGGTGCGGTGGTGGTGGTTGTAGAGAGAGAGAGAGTGTTCTGTGAGAGAGAGAGACCGTAGAGAGAGAGAGAGAGAGAGGCGGTGGTGTGATGGCGGAGGTGGTGCGGTGGTGGTGGCAGAGGTGGTGCGGTGGTTGTAGAGAGAGAGAGTTTTTCTAGAGAGAGAGAGCAGAGAGAGAGAGAGAGCTTGTGTGTGTTGTGTGGTTGAAGTTGTTTTTGAAGAAAAAAAAACAAACCATCTTCTCCTTGCAGACTGCAGACATTTGGGCCACATCTTCTCTTGCAGATGCCTACAGATGTGGTTCGCAGACTACAGACATTTTACATCTGAAAAAACAAACAGCACCTTAGTTTTTCTCTTTCACGATTTTTACAATATAATATTATATAAAATTTGGGATTTTTCGTTTTTAAGTGCTTTTTTATCAGAGTTTGATTTTTTTTTCTTTCCATTTTTATGTTTTTTTGGTTTCGATATGAGTTGGTTTCAATATTTTCACCATCTATACATAAGTGGTAACATATTGCAACATCAATAAAACAACATTGGTACCTGTATCGGTTATACAACATATGATGTTATCCTTTTGGATAACATATCACAACTTTACTTTTTTGGGTAACATATCAGAACCGATACCAATATTCATTTTTACTTTTTTAATTTCAATAGGAGTTGGTTTTGATATTTTTTGACCACTCGTATAAATGTCGTAATGTACCACAATGTAACTTGCAACGTTTTGTTTAATTTTTTATTTATATTTTGTCGATACTATTGCAAACATTATTTATATGTTTTGTAAATATACCGAAGTCGTGTCGCATTGTGGGAGGGAAACTCATAATGTAGGATTTTATAGTGTTCGTTTTTATTTATAGGATTGTTTAAATTGACCCCTTAGGTTATTATGTGTTAATTTAATAAGTTAAAACTTTTTTTAACTATGTATTAATTATATATCTTTTGACATATTTTACCTCCAAAAAGTTCAAGCAGAAGTAGAAAAAGAACGAGAGGCTCTGCAAAACATGAAAGCCCATTTTGAACAATTTAAACAAGAGCGGAAATAAAAACGGGCTGAAGGTGAATGGGGCGGGAACAAGAACATGCCGAATGTGAATGAGAGCGGGCTGAACGTGAACGAGAAGGGAACAAGAACGTGTCGAACATAAAAGAAGAAGGTCAAACAAACTCAATGGACAAAAACATGGAATAAATGATGAACAATTTCGTAAAAAACTAGGAAAACTTTTGTTTTATATGTAAAAGTTAAAAATAGTGTTAGTTTTGTAGTTTTTGTTTTTAGAGTGTTCATTTATTTTTATAGGATTGTTTAGATTGACCCGGTTGGTTAATATGTTAAAAACTTTTTATAATTATGTATTAGTTACATATCTTTTGACATATTTTACTTCCAGAAAGTTCAAAGCAGAACTAGAAAAAGAACGAGAGACTCAGCAAACATGAAAGCCCATTTTGAACAATTTAAACAAGAGCGGAAACAAAAACAGGTCAAATGTGAATGGTGCGGGAACAAGAACATGCCGAATGTGAATGATAGTGGGCTGAGAACATGCCGAATGTGAATGAGAGCGGGCTAAACGTGAACAAGAAGGGAACAAGAACGGGCCGAACTTAAAAGAAGCAGGTCAAACAAGCTCAATGGACAAAAACATGGAAGAAATGATGAACAATTTCATAAAAAAAGTAAAACTTTTGTTTTATATCTAGAAGTTAAAGATAATGTTAGTTTTGTTTTCAGGTTGTAAATAGGTTTTCTTTTGGAATCTTTTACGTAAGATTTTTCTACAGTTGTATTTCTTTTTAAAATCCGGAATATTATAAATATTTTATGAGTTTTTTTTATAAAACTATATATGATTTGTAGCAAGTTTTGTCGCAATCTGGATACACAAAAACACATTTTGTGGCAACATTTAAAAAATATATTGTTTGATTTTTAGTAGTGTGAAATTTTGTCGCAAAACTACTTTTAAAATATATAATTTTTACAAGTATTGGCGCAACATTCAATAAAAAAAATTAAATTGGTTTAAAACCATGAAATTTGTCGCAAAATAAAAAAAAAACATATTAATATATTAGAGCCTAGGGAATTTTGTCGAGAGATTTAAAGTAAACTAGCCGATTATTGGTTTTCATAATTTTATTATTTTCATTTTAAATAAAATATAGTAAAAAAATATGTTTGCGACAACCTTGTCTTAGAATTGTCGGAATAGGTTTGAACAAGGTTTGTCAGATTTTGTCGCAAACAATATGTTGATTTATATTGTCGCAATTTTATTGGAAAGTTGTCACTAATTCAAATTCGACAAAGTTTTCCTCACTAAAAGATTTTTTTCTGAAAACCATTGCTACTACATTTTTTTTTGACAGGTGAACTTCTTTAGTAGGTATTCACATCTCCAAGTCTGGGACCCTAACCAAGATCTGACCCAGACTACGTTGTCTTAACTTGGCCCGTGCTGGGTGTAGTCAGACTTGGCTACGGCTATCGCCCGGAACCGTACCACCTCCACACGAGATACCTCGCTGGAGTAATGGACGGATAAAACCGGGGCGGCTCAGGCTCGAACTTGCGCAACATTGATAACAAGCTCTTACCTTCATTGTCTGGTCCCCACACCTTTCGCTACACCCGGAAGTCGAACCGGAGTCTCCAAAGAAACCAACCGGCCCAACTCCCAACTGGGAGATCATTGCTACTACATGTTTCTCACATATTTACCACATAATATGCTGTGGATTTTAATAATATATATTTTTTTTATTTTCTAGTAGTTATAGATAATGCATTTAGATGGTTCAAGAGGTTATTAATGAAAATGAATAATCTTATAAAATTGAATACACTGAAACAAAGGACATGTGCAAAATGTGCTGGAAGAAAGTCTTGTAATTATTTAAAATTTAAAGTTTTCAATTTATCAAATAATTAAAAAGTAAACCGGTTAATATTAATCTGAAATAATTTTATTATAGAAGTGTCAAACCAATAAATTACAAACAAATGACCGGTAAACGGATAAAAAGTTGCATCACAACCCCCTTTTAAATTGTAAACCGATCCTACCAAACACGAAACGACTCTTAAGAGTGGAGAAATTACTAGTCACGATCCGTTAGACCTTGTTCAGGAATTCTACGGCCTCCAGTGTTGATTCTCTAAACAAGCTTTCTCGTGTTTAGAGACCTTACCTGATTCCGCCTTCAACGCTGTCTGGTCAGCAACAAACCCATTATCCTTAAGCCCTACAAGAAGGGACACTTCATTAAGGTCCACACAAGTGTGTTTCCCCCTGCCCACCCTAACACATATCAGCTAGCCGAAGAGTAGACATCCCATCAAGTGTATCTGTCAGAAAGTTCACCGGAGCGTCATTTTTTTCGAAATCCCTGCCCGCTTTAGAACATTACAAAGAATATCCTTAGCTAAATCATGCATGTATTTAAACCCATGTGACTCCTTGCAATGGACCGCATGCTCACAAAAAGTATCTAAACAAACCTTGCGGCAAATTGGGCAGGGCTCATCAAACGAAAATAAAGGGATCATTAGTCGGTACATAAGAATTGCTCTACATTCCACATCCGACATGTGTTGGCACAGTCCTTCAATGGAGATTCCTGTCAGGAAATCTTTAGCATGAGGAGCCCGCAAGGAATGAAACACGACTTTCTGACGAAGGGATAGACCAAACTCCTCTCCTAATTCAGGACAGTTCTACTAAATAATTTGTTTTCGTATTTTATTCTTTTTTAATTGGCTAGATTTTCTCATACTTTATTACATCAATAATTCTAAATATTCACTCATGCTCAGGATTGAACCTGGGATCTCTCCTCTAAGAGACATATGCCTCTACGAGGTAGCCCCATGTTGGTTTAAAACATACCTACTGAAGAAACACCAAGTCAATCCGAGGATTAACTTGTGGGTTTAGTCTCGTCAAATAAAGGTTAATCTCCTTTCTTCCCGATGATTGGTACGAGCTCTTGCAAAACAAGACAACACCGTGAAGCTCGTTACAAGGAGGAGAATTAGGGGGGGGGGGGGTCTCCTTGTAACAACCCTCCAGTGTGAGAATAAGAACTTGCTTTGAGGATGATAAGTGTATGTATTAAGTGAGAAAGCAAGAGAGTGATACTTAAACCTAGAGATTAAGTTCTCTATTTATAGCCGAAGAGAGTTGTGAAGGAGATGGGCTGATGGGCCTTGGGCCTGACGTCGACAACAAGTAATATCTTGTTTGTCTCCTTGAACATGACCGTTAGTGTTTGCAGGCGAAAGAGGAGTTGGCGCACTCTGGATGGATCCATGTGGCCTAGTAGTTGTCCTTGTTGTCGGGTCTGTCATCAGTAGTTAAATGGAGATCGTGGAGCAGTGGTCGACGCTGGGTGGTTCGTGACACCTCGCCGTTCTTGTGTACTTCTTGTCCCCTGCACGAATGTTAATCGTGATATATTGCTAGACACAGCCTGTCATGCGCCTATTGGCCACCTGCTCTGACATTCGTACTAATTTGTGCTATTTTGAGCTGTCTTGCTGGCGCCAGGAAGCTTGCGCCATCTTACTGAAAGATGGGCTAAGTATCAGAATTCATCTGATTTGGGTATGGTACCTTGCGCGCGACCTGAGCTTGCATTATATAGCCGGCGCAAGATTTGGAACCATACCCCTTTACCTACTTAGTAATATTTAGCCAGAGAAAAATATCTAATTATTTTCCAGTATTCTTTCTGTTCTTTAAAACCAAAATTGCATTCAACTAATTAAAACACTAATCAACTTATTCATAGCAATTAAGGTAACATTATAGTTAGATATCTTCAATGCAATCTCAAATTACCCAAAACACTTATTAATTATAAAGTAAATATCCTCAAACTACACATCTTTATATACACCTTTGAAAAAAGGGATTGTAAAAATAACAACATTTAAGACAGATAAATGGTCACAAGTTTAGTAACTGATTTGGTCTGATGTCAAAATGCTCGCAAAATAGTAACTGCAGAAATTTTTGGTCCTAAAATAGTCGTAAAAGTTATGAGCATTCTATTATAGTTACAAAATGATGGCATAACAGGCAAGGTGCGGCTGATTCTTAGAAAGAGGCCGGCCACAAATATAAAGAGGAATTTATTATTCAGTAAATTGGTCGCAAAATAGTGACTGCAGGCATCTTGGTCTTAAAATAGTCATATAGTTTATGACCGGACCACATTACAGCTGCAAAATGATCGCAAAAGCCAAACAATCGCAAAAGAGGGCAGTCACAACTCGGTCTCAAAAGAGGGTTGTCATAAATAGAAAGAACGATTTAGTAGTCACTAAAACGGTCGCTATATGAATTTGTTGCAAAAACAATCATAAGACGAGTTTACAACTATCATTTTACGACCAGTTGCATCCACCAGTGAGGTCCCAATACCGGTTAGTCTAGAAAACATCGTGAAGGTTTGCGTGAGAGGCATGTGGTGAACATGAGTTAAAAGGAAGGTGTTGAGAAATGGAATAAAGTCGGACAGAGTTAAGTTCGTAAAGTTGGACAGAGTTAACGACAATGACCAGGTTAAGGACAATGTTTTTACAACGCGTAAAGCGGAAGGTGTTGATAAATGGAATAAAGTTGGACAGAGTTAAGTTCGTAAAGTTGGATAGAGTTTAAGGACAATGACATGGTTAAGGACAGTGTTTTTACAACGCCTAGTGGCCCTGAGTATGTTGGTGGTTTTGCACAGATTCCGCGATATGAATAAGATGTCTATATTGAGTGCGTCTAGGTTTGGGCTAACCAAGTTGTTGGAGGATACGTATAGTGGTGTACCTAGTACCAAAGGAAGAGGGCAACCGCCCCCCTAATAAAAAAAAGTTCCCCATGAAAAGATATCCTTGGTCCGCCACTGGACAGGAATATGCTAAGCGAAGAGTGTGCAATGGTCATATTGGTGCCGAGGGTAGGGTGCGAGGATCTCACCGTGGGTGAAATCTCAATCAAGTTGGTTCATCCAGTGTAACCTAACTAAGGGGCCGTTTGGCAATATCTGAATGGTTAAGTGCTGAACCAGTAAGAGGTCTGAACCATTAAGTGCTGAACCAGTAAGAGGCCTGAACCGTTAAGATTCTGTATAATGTTAACCGTTCAGAGGCAAATGTCTGACCAATTCAGATTAAAGGTCTTAACCATTCAGACTCTGTATAAATCTTAACCATTCAGAGGCAAATGTCTGAACCATTCAGACATTAAGTACTGAACCAGTAAGAGGTCTGAACCATTAAGAGCCTTATTAAGAGGTAAACAAACAGCCTCTAAGCCCTGTATATGCATTTAATTGCTAGGGTTTTAAGCCCTATTATATGCATTTAATTGCTAGGGTTTGTGTGTTCTTACGTTTCTATGGCCTAAAATGCACTTTGATTTGCTTATTAAATAAATCTCGCTACTATAATATGCCATGTAAGGTGGTGTTTGTTTGTTTTTTTTTTTTTTTGAAAAGTTTTGCGCGGGCTTTTCTGTCTGCGCCGCGCAGATCACGCGCATACGTTGTTACGCGCAGACTGTTTGTTTTTCCGCAGACGTTTCATTAAAAAAGTTTGGGCGAGCTCTTCTTGGTGCAGACTTGGCCCAGCCACTTCTAAGACATTCTAAGGTCTGCAGAGGGTTAAACACCACCACCGTCCATCACCACCACCACCACCACCACCGTCCACCACCCACCATCGTCTATCACCACCACCCTTCCACCGTCCACCACCATCCATCACCACCACTACCACCATCACCGTCCACCACCAGGGTCCAGCACCACCACCACCGTCCGTGCACTACCACCAGCTTATTTTAGAAGTTTACATACGTTAAAAAACAAACAGTCTTTTTCTTGCAGACTGCAGAGGTTTCGTCAATCCATTCTTCTACAAATGTGTGCAGATGTAGTATGTAGACTGCAGACATTTACATCTTAAAAAACAAATAACACTTAAGTAACTATTTCTTCTTCGAGCAATCGTTTTCGCATTTATTAAAAGTATTTTACCCCCTATTAAACCAAAGCCTTCTAAAAATAAAATATTATGTACTATACAAATACGAACCGTTTAAAATTGTTTCTTAGCGAGGGTAGGTAGCAATCCAACTGAATACTTATGATGCATGTGGCCACTAGATGGACCTCAAAAGTCATAAGTATTTTTTGGCGACTTCGTCAAAGACACAACAATGTATTTAAAAGTGGGACTTAATGAAACTATGAAGATGATTTTTTTCAATAAATTTACAGTGTGGTTTATAGTAATATTTAGAATCTTATATAGCATAAGGTAATTGTCGCAATATATTTGAATAAATTTACTGTGTGGTTATAGTAATATTTAGAAGAGTAAACTGCCAAAATGGTCTCTGAGATTTGGTCACTTTTGCCACTTTAGCCCAAAACTCAACCTTTTGAATCTAGGTCTCTGTGGTTTCAATTTTGTAGCCATTTTTATCCAAAATCAAAATATGGTCAGATTTTTCAGTTAACATCCAACATTTATTTGTCTTTTGTTCTCCCTTTTATTGAAGGGCAAATTGGTCTTTTAACGTTTTATTATAACAAATTAAAAAAAATCTGATCAATTTGCTTTTCATTAAAAGGGAGAAAAAAAAAAAACAAAACAAAACCGGATGTTAACTAAAAAATCTGACCAGGTTTTTCTTTTGGATGAAAAAGCCAACAAAGTTGAAAACGTATGGACCCAGATTCAAAAGGTTTAAGTTTTGAACTAAAGTGACAAAAGTGACCAAACCTCAAGTACCATTTTGGCAGTTTACTCTATTTAGAATCTTATAATATACCATAATATACCATAAGGTAATTGTGGTGTACCTAATCGTCTAGATGATGCCTTAGAGATGATTTAAGAGGTAATAGATAATAATGAATAATCTTGTGAAGACGAAAATAGGGAAACAAAGGACACGAGGAAAATGAGCTGAATAAATTCTTTTAGTGATGTTTTAACAATTATACAAGAAAGGCTTTGTATGGGACCGAGAAAACTAAATGTGGTCCTTAAGAAGCGTTTTAAATGATTAATAACTAGATCTGTAAGTTTGATTTTTCACTGGGATCTAAGGTCATACGGAGAGGGCGGCAAACTGGTGCGGCAAAAGGTGTTTGCCGCTCGGGAACACCGCCGCCAACCTAGTTTGCCGCGCGGTGAAGTTTCCTCTTCGGCGTTTGATGACCAATCGACAAAGGTCAAAAAAAATGACCATTGGGGCATGTAACGGCTTTATAGCCGTTTAAAATAAAAAAAAATATTTTCTTTTAAAAATTAAACTATAAATACCTAACACAAATCAAACCCAAACAGTTTCAAATTTATACCCCAACCAAACCAAAAAATACCAAACGTTTACCCAACCATTCCAAAACAAAATGGCGGATGAACTCCCGTTATTGTTCCCACCCGATAGTAGCGACGATTCATCCGATGGTAGCATTTTTTTTTCCAAAATCTCATCGAAGACGCCGAACTTCAAGACACGGGAACATCTAACCGAAGGAGATATATTGAAAGTCAACGTGAGGTGGGGCATGAGCCACTCATGGCAGATTATTTTGACGAAGACCCGAAATACAACGACAATATTTTTCGGCATAGGTTTCGTATGTCGAAAAGTTTGTTTCTAAAAATTGTGAGCGACGTGGAAGAGAACGACTCATGGTTTCAAGAGGCCCTCGATACGCGAGGTAGGAAAGGCTTTACGCCGTTGCTAAAGGTGACATCGGCTATTAAACAGCTCGCAACTCGTAACATTCCAGACGAGAACGACGAGTACTTGCATATGGCCGAAAGAACTTCCCGCGAGTGCCTAGAATATTTTTGCGCCACGGTTTGCAAAATATACGCTCCCGAGTTCTTACGTAGACCGACAAGCCATGACATGGCACTTTTATACGAAGCTCATGAGGAAAAACATCACCTTCCAGGTATGTTCGGTAGCCTTGATTGCACCCATTTCGTTTGGCGATTTTGTCCCACAGAGTATCGAGGCCAATATATGCGAGGAGATCACCGATACCCGACTGTTATGCTCGAAGCGGTTGCATCTCAAGGTTTATGGTTTTGGCATGCTTTTTGCGGTCCACCGGGTTCACAAAACGATATCAAAGTTCTACAACAATCTCTGTTATTTTTAACGGAACGAAATGGAACCGCGCCAAAATGTCCATTTTACGTTAACAACCATTTATACAAACGTGGTTATTTGCTCGTGGATGGAATCTACCCTCCGTGATCTGTGTTTGTGAAGTCGATCCCTTACCCTCACGAAGTAGACGAAAAGAAATTCAAGAGGCAACATGAGGCGGCAAGAAAAGACGTCGAACAGACTTTTGGTGTTTTGAAGGCGAAATAGGGTGTATTGAATTGGCCGATGCGAGCAAGAACCGTTAGAAAAATTAGGAGTATTGTGTACACGCGTATTATGTTACACAACATGATTTTGAAAGACGACGGAAACGCGATAGCACCGGTGCACATTCGGGATCCTCTGGTCGATCCCACTCTAGACGATACGGTGTTGGGCGAGTCGATGGATGAAAACACGCATTGGAGACTAAAACACGATCTCATAAATCATCTCGCAAGTCAAGATTTACCTCACCTTTTGGTCGATTCCGACGAAGACCAGTTTAATTTATTTCAAGTTAATGTAATTTTATTGTTTTTTAATTTAATGTAATTTTAATGTTTTTAATTTAATGTAATGTTATTGTTAATTTATTCTACATTTATTAACTTAAATATTAAATATACTAGTTTACAAAAAATAAAAATAAAACTTTACCAATTCAGCAAGTGTCTAACCATTGCCAACACTTTTCAGCATAGTTTAAACACTTTTCCCTGAATGACGTGGCATACTCTCATTGGTTGATTTTTAAGTTTACCACTCTAAAGTGATTAACCACTCCTTATACCCTAATGTCCGTTAAATCAGTTTGGGTGCGTAAGATCGATTTGGTGTAAAATCAGTTGTTTCAAATAGCTATTACATACTCGCTTGAATTTTGCAGGAATTGGTTCATTGGTCAGAAAACAAGATATTCTAGAGGTGAATAAGGAAGTTATAGATTCTACTTTTCTAATCGAGTAAACTGTCAAAATGGTCCCTGAGATTTTGTCACTTTTGGCACTTTAGTCCAAAACTCAAACCTTTTGAATCTGGGTCCTTGTGGATTCAATTTTATTGCTATTTTCATCCAAAAGCAAAACCTGGTCAGATTTTTCAGTTAACATCCAACATTTTTGTCTTCTTCCTCCCTTTTAATGAAGGGTAAAATGATCAGATTTTTTTAATTTGTTATAATAAAACCTTAAAAGACCATTATTGTCACACCCCTTTCTAAGGCGGAAGCACGAAGTATGATTTGAAAGGTTCTCATTGCATATGATAAGTAAACATATTACATGATTGTAAAATCAACTCCATATTGCCATTGATAGTTTAATATCCATAACAAAAGTTAAGTTTAAAGTTACAACCCATCACAAGATAATTGTTTGAAAAGTCTACAACACCATTTCAAAAACAAATATCTCCCAGAAGGCGTGATATAACAAACAAATCCTACAAAAGTGGCAACGGAGCATCGACACATAAATACTTGAAATATAAACAACCATCTTGAGCAAGGAGACTGCTCATACATCTACTTAGTTCCCTGAAATACATGTATGTTTTGGAAAATCGTCAACATAAGTTGGTGTGAATTCATGCAGTTTTTGTATAGAATGTTTGTATATACTAGTATGAAAACATGGTATGTAATCTGCAAAACGTATCTGTAAACTTTGTTCTGTAAATGTAAGGAATACGAGATGGCTAATGTTTCGCGAGGATATTAACATATGCCACGACATAGGAAGCCACCAAACCTAGGCATTTTTGTCGAGATGACTGAGACACAAAAACACTATTTGGTAGAAGTAGGCCAAGAGTGAGGTTGCCTGAAACCCATTAGATCTAACGTTTTCGTTCCCCGGTCTAAATGTATACCTTGATTAATGGTGCTTATGGTATCCTATTCGTCACATGATCTATGTGTCATTCCTTAGTTTTGTGTTCTACATACCATTGTACATGTATTTTCCCCAAGTTTAGAAAACAAGTAAAAGTTTAAAAGTGGGGACATGAACTCACTGTTTTGCGTATCCTACGTCGTAAACTTCACCGGGCTTGTCTTGTAGGTGTCGTAACCTATAAGTGTTCCATGTATGTTAATCACTAGACTTGTAACACACTATGTACAAGTCACCATCTTAAGTTTATGTATTTATTTTGTGTATGTTCATCATTTGTGAGGGTCGTGCACTACTAGAAAAGTGGTCATTATGCTATGGAAATTTCCTACGCAAAAAAATGCGTCGCAAATTCTGACACATTTACTACGCATTTCCTACGGAAAAAAGACCTTGGTGGCCAATTTGCGACACAATAGTGACAAAAGTACTAATTCTAAGTATTGTGTCGGAAATGCGTAGCAACTTGCTACGCATTTACGACGGATGAATTATATTTGTATTTGAATTATATTTAAACGTTTAATTATTATTATTATTATTAACTAGTGCGTCGGAAATGCGTAGTAACTTGCTACGTATTTCAGACAGAACTATTATTTATTTGTTGGAATTAGATTTATATGTTAAATTCATTTAAATATTAATTGTTGCATCAGAAATGCGTAGCAACTTGCTACACATTTACAACAAACATGTAATATTATATTTGAATTATATTTAAAAGCTTAACTAATAATATTCTTAATTATTGCGTATGAAATGCGTAGCAATTTGTTATGCATTTGATACAAAACATTTATTATTATATTGGTGTCATATTTAAACGTTTAACGAATAGTATTATTAATTATAACGTCTAAAATGTGTAGCAACTTGCTATGCATTTATGACGAAATATTTATTATTATACTTAGATTATATTTTAATGTTTAATCAGCATTAATATTAATTATTGCGTAGGAAATGTGTAGCAACTTGCTACGCATTTGTGATGGGAAATTTATTACCATATTTAAATATTTAACTAGTTTTGTTATTGCCATATTTTAAATATTTAAATTTATACCGAATTGTTTTCGGTACCCGCTATTTGGCGTTTTCGGTACCGGTACTTTCAGTTCGATATGGTATCAATATTTTACTAAATTTTACTTTCAAATACCAGTGCCGATAAGGTACCATACTGAACATTTTCTGTACTGGTAGCCATATTAGAGATTTTCAATACCGGTACGTTCGGTAGCAAGCTCATCTGTAATGATATATTTGTTAATGGATCATATTTGGTCTTAAAGGATCACAATAGCCAATAGTAGACCATATATGTGTATTGAACCATATTAAGCCTCAGGGGCGGAACTACAGGAGGGTCAGGGGGTCAGTTGACTCTCCGGCGAGCAAAATGGTCAATACTTGTTCATAGATGTCCTAATATAAAATATTAATATAATATGTATTATTAAGTATTACAGTCCTGTCACACCCCGATATTTCCACGTATTACCGGTGGGGAGTATCGTGACGTAGTTGATATCATCATAGTCATACAACACAATATTTAAATGCACAGCGGAAGCAAAAGATAGATTCGTTTCAACTTTAATAAAATGTAATATCAAGTATCACGAACAGTTGAAAATAATCCACATGTGGATCAAAATAAAAAGGAAACATTGTTCAACAGTTTTATGGCATCCAAGCTTGCGAGACTTATTGTGGACGCTAGGAGAAAGCCAACCTAGTTCGCGTAGTACCTGCAATTAACCTTTTTGGGAAAATACGTCAGTTTACACTGGTAAATACAATCAACTCACTCATTTTTAAAAGTTTAATAAAATTGATTTGAATGCATGTGGCACAAACTTTTTATAACTTGGGATAATTATTTAAATATAAACTTGTAAACGAATTACATGTTTCTTATGCGTTCAGTAGCCCGGTTCGTGTCGGGTTAAAGATCAATAGACACACCACATTATTTATTTTGGCACTGACGGGTGTACGCCTACACCCCGTGCTTAGGTCGTGGCCATTTCGTAAAATGATGCCAAGGATATCCGGGACATGGTCATTAACCCCCCAAAGGCTTTAAGCAAAACAAAACAGATTAAAACGGGTCATCTCAATAAATTAACCTTCATATGATTAACAATTCAATGCCCGACCAAGCGGTATTTTATATACCGTACCCCAAGCCCGTATAAGGGAAAATAAGTTAAAAGTATTTACCTTTGCAAGTAATAATCACAACAAGCAAGTGCACGTAGCTTTTACCGGGTCTCCTATTCTGGAACGAAGGTTTATAATAACTTATTAGAATCCTAACGGGCCTTTAATTAAGCCTAAGCTTAGACCGGTTAGTTTTAAAGGAAGATACGGTTCGAACGCATGATTAAGCGAAGACCGGAATAGAATGTGATTTAGGCCCGACAAGTTTGAAGACTTGTATAATATGGGTAATCTAAACACATTCTGGAATTTGAGACAAATATGATAAGATTCGACCCGTTTCGGCTAATTTATGCAAACTAGTTACATAAACCGAACCGAACGCGTAAGAAGCGTAACAGGTAACCATAAGAGTCATTTACTGTTTTCCTAAGTTAATATGCCTTAAATATATTGTGATATCAGTATGATACCATCCATTATGCCCAAAACGAGTTTAATCTCAAATTAAGCCCCGTAGGGGTATTTTGGTCATTTTAAAGATTATAAAAGAGATTAAATGTAATTCTGAGATTCGGGTCTGAATAAATCAGTAAAATAACTTAATCTATTAGGTTATATCAGTTGGTGATAAGTCTTATATGACAAAATGGTTTTAAACCCATACTAGGTGTTTAATACGCGTAAAAAGCCATTTTAAGCGATTTCCGGGTTATACAGGAAATCTGAGTTTTCTGATTAGGTTATAAAGTTCAAAATACTTTATTTATCATATAAAATCAGTAGCAATTGAATTGGTGTCAAAATACTATGTAAAACTCATTTTATAAACAAAAAATGGTATAATCGGTATTTACCGAATCAAGGCCATAACCTTAGGTTATGCTCAGGAAAAAATAATTAAAAATCCCAAAATATTATATTACATCAGTGGGTAAAAGGTTTGGTGTCAAAAATTGGGTTTAGATAGGCTTTATGCTAATTGCGCCGTTTAATTAACAAAAAGCTTTTTAAATGCGCTATTTAGCATAACTCCTATTCTCGACCTCGAACTGATATGAAACTTTAGGGACATGTTTATAAATCAGTAACAAAGATTATTGTCCTCTCACATTTCCAAAATTCTCATTTTATGGTCAAAAGGGTATATTGGTCAACATTAGGCATTTAACGGAAACATCGGACAATCAACGAGTCAAGTAGTATAAACGCAGAGGGTTATACTATCATACTAGTTGGTCCTAACGGAACTCTAAGGCATTTCTAAATCCATCTAAATCGGGTCAGAACTGAAGTCAAAGCAAAAGTCAAAGTTTTGCGACTTTCGGTTCCGAACCGAGCCTAAACAGAGAATTGTCGGATCAAACAAGCTTAGACCAGTTCTTATACTAATTATCAAGTTATATGAGTGACAAAATAGGTTACACGTCTTCTACATTGCTAATTACATGTTAATTCGCAAATTAAGTTTATGTTGACTCTTTATAACGAACTTTGACCCGACAATTGATCTAGTTAGAGCGGGAATCAGAGGGTGCCCTTTTAAGGGTTTAATGCCCACATAATTACCATCTTATAACAACCTTAAGTTTGACTTATCACTGGACCATTAGTGATTAATCGATAAGTCAAACCTTAATTACACGGTTTGACTTTAAGCTAAATAACTAAGTAAAACATGATTAAGGAAGGTTAAGGATATTTACCAATGTCCTATGCACGACTAGTAATGCTTAGAGAAGGCTCTTGAGCTCCAGAAATGATCAGAAGATGAGTTGTGAGTGAATGATCAAAGTTGCAACCAATGGGGCTTTATATAGTGAGTTTGATCTCACTAGATCATGCCAAGCAATGCTATACATGTTCCCTGATGTTAAACATGTGTCCCTAATGCCTAAAAACCAGTAGGGGTCGCTCATGGAAGTGAAAAATGGCAATGTAAGTCAGTTACTCATTTAAACAGGAAGCTGTCCCATTTTCTGTTACTGGGGCCTCCTTACGGACCGTAAGCGGAGGGTCTTGCGGTCCGTAAGAGCCTCTTACGGACCGTAAGACCAGGTCCTTGCGGTCCGTAAGCCTTTACCAGAAGGCAAATTTTTGTAACCTTTCAAGCTTTGAAAGGGCAACTTAGGTATTACGATTTTGGGGCTTGAATTATCAGTATGGGACCTTTAGCTTATGCTTGAACAGTTATGACTACCTTGCCATGTTCTAAAGTTGTCTTGGATGCTTTTGAAAGAGCCATAAACGAAGAATCGTCAAACACAACCTCATAGGATCCCATCTTTATAATTTGGATCAATTATTACAAGCATTAACCGGATTAGGATGTTTATCAGATGTTTATAACACAGGTTAAGGGTTGGGATTTACACATAGGTCGCTCAGAGGTATGTATTAACATGTCGACACTTTTAACCCTTCGTATACGAATTTTATCATAACTTTCTCATACGATAACGAAACTTGGTGAAATTTTTATCATGCATTCTAGTGAGCATATTTAATTGTTACAAAGCTTCGGGTTTGCTAAAAGGTCACTCAGAGGTATACTTTAAACATGTTGACACATTTAACCCCTGTAGTTTGTAATCTCTCACTTTCTTCCACAATTAGCTTCGTATGATCCATGCTTCATTCGTTTAAGGGTATAAACATCGTGTAGGGTTATTGTAAAGTATATTTATCCATTTTTGACATTTTGAACCCTTATATTCACATACTTTCATTGTTTGTCAACTTTAGTCCTTCTAAGGAAATCCTTTAAATGTTTTAAGCATATGACACGTGTCAATACATCATAGGACGTGAATTTTCGAGGTGTCACATCCTCACCCCCTTAAAAGAAATCTCGACCTTGAGATTTACCGAAATAAATGATGGTACTTTTCTTTCATTGTGGACTCTACCTCCCACGTGTACTCGGGACCTCTACGGGCATCCCACTTTACTTTTACGATCGGTACATGCTTCCTTCGAAGCTTCTTAACCTGTCGATCCTCGATCGACACAGGTTTTTCAACAAACTTCATCCTCTCATCTATGTGCACATCTGTATGTGGTATGACTAGCGATTCATCAGCTAGACATTTCTTCAGATTGCAGACGTGGAATACGTTATGAATGCCACTGAGCTCTTCAGGCAAATTTAGCTTATACGCCACTGATCCGACACATTCGATGATCTCGAATGGTCCTATGTATCTGGGGCTTAACTTTCCTTTCTTACCAAATCGCATTACCCCTTTCCAGGGTGATACTTTAAGTAGAACTTTATCACCAACCTCAAACTTTAGAGGTTTAAGGTCCGCGTAGCTTTTCTGCCTATCCCTGGCAGCTTTGAGATGATCGCGTATTTGTACAATCTTATCAGTCGTCTCCAGGACTATTTCAAGTCCTGTTAGTTGGACATCTCCAACTTCTGCCCAACATACGGGCGTTCTGCACTTTCTACCGTACAAGGCCTCGAAAGGCGCATCCTTAATGCTGGTATGGTAGCTATTGTTATAGGAAAACTCGACTAATGGCAGGTGGTTATCCCAACTACCACCCAAGTCAATCACACATGCTCAAAGCATGTCTTCCAAAGTTTGGATTGTACGCTCACTTTGCCCGTTCGTCTGAGGGTGGTAAGCCGTACTGAAATTTAAGTGCGTGCCCAAAGATTGTTGGAAACTTTTCCAAAAATGAGATGTGTATCTAGTATCTCTGTCAGAGATAATAGACACTGGTACGCCATGCAGAGCTATAATCTTATCCACATATAATTGGGCTAACATGTCGGAGCTATAGGTCTCCTTAATGGGTAGGAAATGTGCTGACTTAGTTAGTCTATCCACTATCACCCATATAGTATCATTGCCTTTCTTTGTCTTTGGCAACTTGGTGATGAAATCCATTGTCACCATTTCCCACTTCCACGTGGGAAGTTCAGGCTGTTGTAGTAAACCTGACGGCTTCTGGTGTTCAGCTTTGACCTGCGCACACGTAAAAAATTTAGCTACATAGGTAGCTATAGACTTCTTCAAGCCTATCCACCAAAAATTTGCTTTCAGATCCTGGTACATCTTGTCAGCTCCAGGATGAACGGAGTATTTAGAACTGTGGGCTTCCTGGAGGATAACATCCCGAAGTCCTCCATAAACTGGAACCCATATTCGTCCATTTAACCTCAAAATTCCGTCCTTGCCATAGGATAACTGTTCTTCAGTTACTCCTAGATTTTCCTTAGGATAGTTAGCTTCCAGCACAACTTCCTTCTGCGCAGCTAACAACCTTTCATTCAAACTATTCTTTATCTCAATGCTCTTGGCATTGATTCTTATAGGCTTCACTCTTTCCTTTCGACTTAAGGCATCGGCGACTACATTCACCTTGCCGGAATGGTATCTTATCTCACAATCGTAATCATTCAAAGTTTCCATCCAACGTCGTTGCCTCATGTTCAAATCCTTTTGGTTAAACAGGTGCTGGAGGCTCTTGTGATCAGAATAGATCACACACTTGATACCGTATAAATAGTGCCTCCAAAGTTTTAGTGCAAATACAACGGCACCCAACTCCAAGTCATGGGTGGTGTAGTTCTTTTCGTGCACCTTTAACCGTCGAGAAGCATAGGCAATAACCTTGCCTTTCTGCATAAGCACACACCCCATACCGGTGTGTGATGCATCACAGTATACCACAAACTCTTCTATTCCATCTGGCAATGTCAACACAGGTGCATTGCTTAGCTTCTGCTTAAGGATATCAAAGGATTCTCGTTTCTTGGGTCCCCAGTTGAACTTAATATCCTTCCTAGTCAAAGAAGTTAGGGGTGCAGCAATCCTTGAAAATTTTTCAATAAAGCGCCTGTAGTATCCTGCCAATCCCAAGAAACTGCGAATTTCTGTGGGCGTCTTCGGCTCTTGCCAATTCATGACAGCTTCAACCTTAGCGGGATCTACCTGGATTCCGCGTTCACTAACCACATGTCCAAGAAATCGGACTTCACGAAGCCAAAATTCACACTTAGAGAACTTGGCGTAGAGCTTTTCTCGATGAAGCAGTTTCAGAATGCAATGGAGGTGCTTTTCATGGTTAGCTTGATTCTTCGAGTAAATAAGAATATCATCGATGAAGACGATGACAAATTTATCCATGTAGGGCTTGCAGACGCGGTTCATGAGATCCATGAATGCGGCTGGTGCATTAGTGAGTCCAAAAGGCATCACTAAGAACTCGTAGTGACCATAACGAGTCCTAAATGCAGTCTTATGTACATCTTCATCCTTGACCTTCAGTTGATGATATCCCGACCTTAAGTCGATCTTGGAAAAGTAACTCGCTCCTTGAAGTTGATTGAACAAGTCATTGATCCTGGGCAATGGATACCGATTCTTAACAGTAACTTTGTTAAGTTCTCGATAATCGATGCACAGACGCATCGACCCATCCTTTTTCTTCACAAACAGGATTGGCACTCCCCAAGGGGATGAGCTAGGCCTAATAAATCCTTTTGCCAACAAATCATCCAGTTGAGTTCTCAACTCTTTCATCTCCGTTGGTGCCAATCTGTAAGATGCTCTTGCAACAGGTGCTGCTCCAGGAATAATGTCAATCCTGAACTCCACTTGCCTATCTGGGGGTAAACCAGGTAGTTCTTCGGGAAAAACTTCTAGATATTCAGAGATAATAGGTATGTCTTCGATCTTAGGCTTTGGTTTATCAATGGTTACTTGCGCCATGTAGATAACATAACCCTTCATCGAACACCTTGATGCCTTGAGCATGGACACTTGCTCAGGCATTCCGTACTTAGTATCTCCTTGGATTGTCAAAGGCTCGCCACGAGGAGTCCTGACAACTACTTGCTTCTTAGCACAAACGATCTGGGCTTGGTTGCGAGACAACCAATCCATGCCTATTACTATATCGAAACCGGCTAATTTCAAAGGAAGTAAAGACAATGGATATAACACATCCATCTAACACGGTTGATGCGGTTTCTATGGTTCCATCAGCTAATTCCACCTCATATTTCACACTTAAGGTTTTAACAGGTAATTTCAGCAATTCACAAAACTTATTATCTACGAATGACTTATCAGCACCTGAATCGAAAAGTACTCTTGCATAGACATCATTTATGAGGAAGGTACCTGTGATCACATTGTCGTCCTGGATGGCTTCCTTTGCATCCACCCGGAAGACCCTTGCATTGGTCTTTTTCCCATCCTCAGTCTTCTTTGCAAGTTTTGGGCAGTTGGTCTTGATACGCCCTTTTTCATTGCAGCTATAGCACGTAGCATCTTTCAACTTTTTGCAATCCAAGGTATTGTGCTCAGAAGACTTGCAAATCCCACATGCCCTTGGCGGTTGCTGGGATTTCGACTCATATCTGCACTTCCCGAAGTGACTTCTCTTGCAAATCTTACACTTGGGCTTATCTCCAGATTGATGCCCATCCTTCTTAGATCCAGACCCTTTCTTGTGGTCATTGTTTCCTCTATGTCTCTTATCCGATCGCCGTGAGCTATCATCCTCACGCTTTCTTTTCTCAGCATCAGTGTTTCTCAGTGATCTCTGCCTGACCGCGTCCAGAGTAAGAGATAATGCTATATCAGCTGCAGACCGGAAGGTAGCTGGTCTGGAGGCTTTCACACTGGCCTTAACTTCTGGGGCTAAACCCCCGATAAATCGAGCTATCCTTTTGGGTTCCAGTGTCACAAGATAAGGAACCGACCTTGACATGGTGTTGAAGCTTGTAAGGTATGCTTGACAATCCAGGTTTTTCATAACCAGAGACAAGAAATCAGCTTCAATCTTCTCAACCTCATGCCGAGGGCAGTAGTTCTCCTTGATCAATGACACAAACTGTTCCCAGGTCATATTGTACAATGGGGCTTTCCCTGTAGCTTGGATCAAAGACCTCCACCAAGCTAATGCCTCACCCTTGAATGACTGAGACACGAATTTCACCACATCCTTATTGGCGCAACCACTGATATCTACCACCGTGTCCATCTCATCCAACCAAGTCATGCAGTCTATAGCTCCTTTTCCCCAGTGAAATCCCTGGGTTTGCATGAAACAAAATACTTATAGGAGCAACCCTTATCACGGGGTCCTTGGTTCATTACGGTCCTTTGAGATGGAACACTTCTTTGGTTTGATGAGTGTCGTTCATCATCTTTGTTTGGCTCGTCCTTCTTAGAGGGCGGTGGCTTGCTGTGAGCCTCAGAATGAGTCTTAGGCTTGGAATGCGGTGCGGATAGGGTCCTACTCCGAGTCCCACTATATTCATGATACTGCCACTCTATTGCTTTCGTAACAACATTGTCTATTAATGTTTGCAGTTCTGCACCTGCTATGTTAATTCGAGTATTGTCATGATCCTCCCTGGGTGACTGTTGATCTCATTCGAGTCAGCCATGTAGTTAGAACTGTTACATAAGATATTGACAATGGTTTATTACGAAATTGTCTTTTATGGCAATTCATTAACCATGGTAAACACAGACTATATTTGGTTAATTTGTTAGTCATATTTATTTAGGATTTTTATTATAATTTATCCTAATTATAAAACAATAACAGTATTATTAGTAGCACAAAAGGCCTAGTCACAGGGACATTTTTAAATTATAAGCCATGATTTCAGAGAATCAAGGCATGAAGGTTCGAACATAGTTCTTTACCTTTTTCTGACAGGGAGTCGTAGACTACTACTGTCTTTTGTCTTATATGACAATGAGTATGGCCCGTAGGCACTATATTACCAATGGATGGTCAGCATATGATCATCTTAATTGATGATTTAAACCCATGATTTATAGATCATTAAGTTAGGTTAGGAATCTTTTGAAGAATCCTATTATAAGAATGACATGTGTGATTTTAACGAATCACGTCTGCCAGGAGCGTTAACATGTTTTCAGATGTTAACAGGTATTCAAATCTTTTAAACAGGTCTTACCATCTTGGCCAAGTCTTATAATGACATGCAGGCTAGGTTATACCTTTAAGATTCTTATTTAATATTTAATAGGCAGATTATTTTTAAAAGGAATGATTTTGATTTATAATGACAAAAATGCAATTCATAACTTAACATTCCATTAAATATTAAAAAGGATTACACATTGCCCTAACGGGACTTTTAACAGAAACAACTTGCCCACGCAGGGGTTAAATCGATAATACAAGTCCTCGCAGGGACTGATTACTAAGCTAGATGTCCTCGCAGGGACTAAAAGACAAGTCCTCGCAGGGACTAAGGAAAGACAAGTCCACGCAGGGACTAAGTACATAGATAAATGTCCACGCAGGGACTTGATTGAAATAAGTAAATACAACTATACATATAGGAATTCAATGATCCCTCTTTTTCTTTCCTTTTAACAAGCTTGCTAGGCCCTTGAGAAATCCTCTGTTGTTCCTACGTTCTTCTTGAAATTCATGTTCCACCCGACTTAGTCTTTGGAGGATTTCCTCCTGTTCCGGTGGGAAAATCGTGGTGGCTGCGACTGCTGTCGAATCGGAGGTCGAGCAGGTACTTGATACCCATGAGCTGGATATCCCACTCCCCAAGGGGCTCCATATGGTCCTTCGGGATGAAGTGCGTTGTAGTTTGCCGTTACAAGGTACGGGTCGACTTCAGCAAAGTTATAATGAGTGTGAGCCGGCTACTCAAATGGATTGTACGCCGTCGAACCGGCGTATGTAGGAATCGGGTTATCAAAACCCAATGGTGGTGGCGGTGGTGCAACTGGTGCGGAATTCACCTCTGGAATTGGGTTTGAGGGCCCACCCATTTGTGGGACTTCATGCAGTGGCGGATAGTGACTGCCACTTGAGTGATGGGGAGTGCTAAAGTGAAAATCCCCTCCTCGCGCGGATATTCGTGCGCCTGTTCTCCTACGCCTTGGTGGTTCTAGAGGTACTTGATGAACTGGCGGCGGTGGAGGCGGTGGCGTGACTGCCATGAAACGCGAATCCTCGGAGGGATCCTGCTGCTGCTGTTGTTGTGGGTTATGAGAGGGTGTAAAATACCACTCATACTGGTTAAACCTCGCTTGGTAACTGTCTGGACCACCGTAGGGTGATCCATGGAAGGATGATCCATCAGAGATCTCAATGGGATGGTTGGGGGTCCCGCTTGCAGGCTCGACGGGATCCGTGTCCTCGTCCATGTCCATTGCATTATCTCCGGAGAAGTGGTCTTCAGGTCCTAGTGGGTTAAAACCCACTGGTTCTTCGATATAGTTTGCCGGGTTGAACCGGCCCTGAAAGACAGGAGTGGGGTCGCCAAAGGAACGGTGCGAAACGGATCGCTGCAATGGTAAGAAGGAATGGCGGAAGTCTTCGGGCTCGTTTTCTGAGTGCGGCCCAAAGGAGTGACGGTAAGGAGGCGTTGAGCTGTGCGAGACAGACCGTCTAGCGGGCTCCAAATGGTTCCTCCAGTTTCCCTGAGGATCGGAACTCATAGTAGTAGAAGGAGTTCGTCGGTGTGAAGGCCCGGCTTAGTGATCGTTAGGGGCGTGGATTGGCCCCTTGCCTCGTCCTCCTCTTCGGAATCTTGGTGGCATATTTCCTGTCAATACAATTGAAATAAACAACAAAAACAATAAAGGACAAATTAAGGCAAAATTTGGAATCGTCCTAAGTTCTTGTCTAGACTCGAGTATGTGCAATTGTGTCATTGAGATTAAACACAAAAGGCTAGTGTTTAATTCACTCAATGTTGGCTCTGATACCAACCTGTCACACCCCGATATTTCCACGTATTACCGGTGGGCCCGGTGGGGAGTATCGTGACGTAGTTGATATCATCAAAGTCATACAACACAATATTTAAATGCACAGCGGAAGCAAAAGATAGATCGTTTCAACTTTAATAAATTGTAATATCAAGTATCACGAACAGTTGAAAATAATCCACAGGTGGATCAAAATAAAAACGAAACATTGTTCAACAGTTTTATGGCATCCAAGCTTGCGAGACTTATTGTGGACGCTAGGAGAAAGCCATCCTAGTTCGCGTAGTACCTGCACTTAACCTTTTTGGGAAAATATGTCAGTTTACACTAGTAAATACAATAAACTGACTCATTTTTAAAAGTTTAATAAAATTGATTTGAATGCACGTGGCACAAACTTTTTATAACTTGGGATAATTATTTAAATATAAACTTGTAAACGAATTACATGTTTCTTATGCGTTCAGTAGCCCGGTTCGTGTCGGGTTAAAGATCAATAGACACACCACATTATTTATTTTGGCACTGACGGGTGTACGCCTACACCCCGTGCTTAGGTCGTGGCCATTTCGTAAAATGATGCCAAGGATATCCGGGACATGGTCATTAACCCCCCAAAGGCTTTAAGCAAACAAAACAGATTAAAACGGGTCATCTCAATAAATTAACCTTCATATGATTAACAATTCAATGCCCGACCAAGCGGTATTTTATATACCGTATCCCAAGCCCATATAAGGGAAAATAAGTTAAAAGTATTTACCTTTGCAAGTAATAATCACAACAAGCAAGTGCACGTAGCTTTTACCGGGTCTCCTATTCTGGAACGAAGGTTTATAATAACCTATTAGAATCCTAACGGGCCTTTAATTAAGCCTAAGCTTAGCCCGGTTAGTTTTAAAGGAAGATACGGTTCGAACGCATGATTAAGCGAAGACCGGAATAGAATGTGATTTAGAACCGACAAGTTTGAAGACTTGTATAATATGGGTAATCTAAACACATTCTGGAATTTGAGATAAATATGATAAGGTTCGACCCGTTTCGGCTAATTTATGCAAACTAGTTACATAAACCGAACCGAACGCGTAAGAAGCGTAACAGGTAACCATAAGAGTCATTTACTGTTTTCCTAAGTTAATATGCCTTAAATATGTTGTGATATCAGTATGATACCTTCCATTATGCCCAAAACGAGTTTAATCTCAAATTAAGCCCCGTAGGGGTATTTTGGTCATTTTAAAGATTATAAAAGAGATTAAATGTAATTCTGAGATTCGGGTCTGAATAAATCAGTAAAATAACTTAATCTATAAGGTTATATCAGTTGGTGATAAGTCTTATATGACAAAATGGTTTTAAACCCATACTAGGTGTTTAATATGCGTAAAAAACCATTTTAAGCGATTTCCGGGTTATACAGGAAATCTGAGTTTTCTGATCAGGTTATAAAGTTCAAAATACTTTATTTATCATATAAAATCAGTAGCAATTGAATTGGTGTCAAAATGCTATGTAAAACTCATTTTATAAACAAAAATGGTATAATCGGTATTTACCGAATCAAGGCCATAACCTTAGGTTATGCTCAGGAAAAAATAATTAAAAATCTTCAAAAATCCCAAAATATTATATTACATCAGTGGGTAAAAGGTTTGGTGTCAAAAATTGGGTTTAGATAGGCTTTATGCTAATTGCGCCGTTTAATTAACAAAAAGCTTTTTAAATGCGCTATTTAGCATAACTCCTATTCTCGACCTCGAACTGATATGAAACTTTAGGGACATGTTTATAAATCAGTAACAAAGATTATTGTACTCTCACATTTCCAAAATTCTCATTTTATGGTCAAAAGGGCATATTGGTCAACATTAGGCATTTAACGGAAACATCGGACAATCAACGAGTCAAGTAGTATAAAGGCAGAGGGTTATACTATCATACTAGTTGGTCCTAACGGAACTCTAAGGCATTTCTAAATCCATCTAAATCGGGTCAGAACTGAAGTCAAAGCAAAAGTCAAAGTTTTGCGACTTTCGGTTCCGAACCGAGCCTAAACAGAGAATTGTCGGATCAAACAAGCTTAGACCAGTTCTTATACTAATTATCAAGTTATATGAGTGACAAAATAGGTTACACGTCTTCTACATTGCTAATTACATGTTAATTCGCAAATTAAGTTTCTGTTGACTTTTTATAACGAACTTTGACCCGACAATTGATCTAGTTAGAGCGGGAATCAGAGGGTGCCCTTTTAAGGGTTTAATGCCCACATAATTACCATCTTATAACAACCTTAAGCTTGACTAATCACTGGACCATTAGTGATTAATCGATAAGTCAAACCTTAATTACGACGGTTTGACTTTAAGCTAAATAACTAAGTCAAACATGATTAAGGAAGGTTAAGGATATTTACCAAGGTCCTATGCACGACTAGTAATGCTTAGAGAAGGCTCTTGAGCTCCAGAAATGATCAGAAGATGAGTTGAGAGTGAATGATCAAAGTTGCAACCCATGGGGCTTTATATAGTGAGTTTGATCTCACTAGATCATGCCAAGCAATGCTATACATGTTCCCTGATGTTAAACATGTGTCCCTAATGCCTAAAAACCAGTAGGGGTCGCTCATGGAAGTGAAAAATGGCAATGTAAGTCGGTTACTCGTTTAAACAGGAAGCTGTCCCGTTTTCTGTTACTGGGGCCTCCTTACGGACCGTAAGCGGAGGGTCTTGCGGTCCGTAAGAGCCTCTTACGGACCGTAAGACCAGGTCCTTGCGGTCCGTAAGCCTTTACCAGAAGGCAAATTTTTGTAACCTTTCAAGCTTTGAAAGGGCAACTTAGGTATTACGATTTTGGGGCTTGAATTATCTGTATGGGACCTTTAGCTTATGCTTGAACAGTTATGACCACCTTGTGTTCTAAAGTTGTCTTAGATGCTTTTGAAAGAGCCATAAACGAAGAATCGTCAAACACAACCTCATAGGATCCCATCTTTATAATTTGGATCAATTATTACAAGCATTAACCGGATTAGGATGTTTATCAGATGTTTATAACACAGGTTAAGGGTTGGGATTTACACATAGGCCGCTCAGAGGTATGTATTAACATGTCGACGCTTTTAACCCTTCGTATACGAATTTTATCATAACTTTCTCATACGATAACGAAACTTGGTGAAATTTTTATCATGCATTCTAGTGAGCATATTTAATTGTTACAAAGCTTCGGGTTTGCTAAAAGGTCACTCAGAGGTATACTTTAAACATGTTGACACATTTAACCCCTGTAGTTTGTAATCTCTCACTTTCTTCCACAATTAGCTTCGTATGATCCATGCTTCATTCGTTTAAGGGTATAAACATCGTGTAGGGTTATTGTAAAGTATATTTATCCATTGTTGACATTTTGAACCCTTATATTCACATACTTTCATTGTTTGTCAACTTTAGTCCTTCTAAGGAAATCCTTTACACGTTTTAAGCATATGACACGTGTCAATACATCATAGGACGTGAATTTTCGAGGTGTCACAAGTCCAGTCTGGTTTTATACGATAGGAAGTGGAAACCAAAGCGTTCCTAATGACTTTAAACCAAACTGTGAACACCCCTACCCCACACTTGAGCTTACATCTCTTTGTTCAGATAAGACTATGCATAATCGTTAATGCCCCTTAAAGGACATTTTTGACTACATCAACATCATAACTCTCATTCAAAAAAATTGTAATTGCTAACACCTCTTAATGCCCTTTCAATCATTACTATCCAATTTATTTGCTCCTCATTTGGCATTATAATATAAATGCCCGTACCTCTTCATGCCCTTATAACGCACAAAAGGACAGGGTTGGGGTGTTATCAAGCTTCTTCACGTCCAAATAGTGCCCTTACACATGGAACTATTTAAATGTATAATAAATATAAGATTTAAAAAACTCACTTCGTCTATTTATATAGTATAGAATACAATTTTTGAAATATATAGTTTAAAAAAATGTTTTATAAAAATATATTGATAATTTATGTGCAACAATAATAAAACTCATAGATTCCAATTTTCAATTAAAAAGAATTTGATGGAGGCATGTGGTAAATAAATCACTTTCAAATATAAACATGTGAGCCAATCAAAATGCTTGGTCAGCAGCCATCACATGGATCACAATCCTAGGGTGATCCATTGCTCACATCCTTTTAAATCAACGGATGAAAATACACTTTTAGAAACACAAAATCTTTATACCTAGACACATACACACAAAGACAAAACTTAAAAAAATCAATTTTGAAAATCTTTCTTCATGCTCACCGAAAACTTTCTTCATGCTCAACGGAACAGCCTTTGTACTCACAGCTTCGAATCAGGAACCATATGCACGGTTCGTCGATGTTATACGGCAAATTCTTCACACCCGCACCAGATCCAGACACCACATCTTTCAGGAATTTGAACATCTGTGTGCTAATGAAACGACAATCGATCTGAAGCTGTAGAGTGATGCGATTCGTACAGAGCAGACACGAGGGGGTGGAGACGAAATGGAATGGTAACTTTGAATCAGGAAGGATATGCACAAGGGAGCGGAGACGAAATGGAATGGAAACTTTGATTCTATTTGATCTTTCCCAGCATCGTGAAAACTTTGGATTCATTAAAGCTCCCTCATGTAGAGTTTGTTGCATATGATTCTATTTTTTTTTTTTTTGTAAATTTCTATAAATTTATGTTCGTAGATTTTATACATTTTTGTTTGTAAATTTCTATAAATTTATGATTAATGTTATTGAATTTGTATAGTTTTTAGTTTTATTTGCTTTTGTATCCGATCTCCCGGATATTTTATAAATAGAATAAATCTAGAAAAAAACATTTTCTTTAAACAAAGCATATTTTTACTGACAGGTTTGTGACACAAAATCCATCGCCAAAAACCTTTTCTATTTTCATTTTATTTATTACAAATTCGTCAGAGATGCGTAGTAAATAGGTACTTGGAAATTTGTCATAAACTATGTAAAAATTAAATTTCGTGACAATTGTGTAGCAAAAAATTAAAAATTAACTTCCGTTAAATGGGTAGGAAAATGCGTAGAAAATGTGTAGCAATTTGTGACAGCCCTTTTCTGTCAGAAATGGGTAGGAAAATGCATAGAAAATGCGTAAAAAACCAGTTTCCTACGAGGGGTTTTCCTACATATGCATTTTGTTACAAATTCGTAGAAAATCGCGTGTTGTGACGCATTTCCTACGGAAAATGGTGTCAGAAATTTTAATTTTTCTAGTAGTGGTGCTCTTGTTTGTCGGGTCTCGCCCGTTCGTCGCGTTCTTGTAATTTGAATCAGTATTGTTCACTTGTAGATATATATTTTACTTCCAAAAAAATATATATTTGTTTACGTAGTCTTTGCCAAACAATAAGTGTTAAAAATAATCTATATTTTTAACTTGTCCAAAATATATTACTTATATTATTTTCCAAAAATAAATATAAGTATTTTGTTAAATAATATTTTCAATATTATTTTTGTGTAAGTATACTTAGGGAAGTATACTTGTATTTTCATGTAAATACTTGTGTATTTTACATTATTTGTCAAAAATAATTTCTTTGATTTTTAATACTTTCCGAAATTATATTTCTTAAAAATATTATATTTTTAAGGTTTGTGTGACATATATATATATTGTTATGATTGTAATATATATATATATATATATATTTCAGTCATTTTCCGATTTTTGTATGATTTCCATTACTTGGTAGTAATTATATAGATATTTGTCCAAATATACATTTATGTCCAAAGTTGTCCAAATATTTGTCCATAAACCCATTCATGGGTTATCTTGTATGAATATTTTAGGTATTTCTTATGTATTTTTATGTGTATTTTGATGGTGATACTCCTTGGGAGTATTTGGTGTATTTTCATGTTCCTAATACACTAATACATATAATACACATAATATACACTTAGCACAAAAATTAGTGATCACTAAATATATATACTTTCTCTAAAAATATGCATACTTAATATTGATTTTAACTTGAAGAAATCCTTATTTCTTAGCTTGTAATTTTATACAAAAATTAGGAAACCTAAATAAATATTTTTAGGTGAATTTTTGGGGAATAAGTTTCACCAAAACTTATATTTTTCTAAGTGTCAAAATTTTATAAAAATTTGACATAGTTTCCCCTAAAATAAAGGTTTCCCGTGTTTTCAAAACATGTGTTTATTTTCTTTTCACCATTAAAATCAATTTCCAATCAACATAACAAGTTACATACACTAATTTCATCATGTAAAACCTTATGATGAACTTGATTTTTGTTAAAAATTAACAAGTTACATACACTAATTTCATCATGTAAAACCTTATGATGAACTTGATTTTTGTTAAAAATGTGTAGTCTTTTAGATCTACACTTTACATACATGAATCTTCCAAACACAAGTTTTTTGAAGACTTTTTCATGAAATTTTTATGAAGTTTAGTTTCATAAGTTGATTATCCATAAACTTTATCACTTCAAGATTACAAGAATCATACTTTAAAACCATTTTTCAAGTTCAGATAAAGACTTTTCAAGTTCATCTTCAAGTTTAACCATGGATCTTTCAAGATCCATGCTTAAATTTGTTAGATATAAGCTTCTAACAAGCTTTAACATGATGGATCTAGCTAGAAACACAAGATTTAACATTCACAACTTCATACATACATCAAACAACTTCAAAACAACTTGATTTCACTTAGATTATGTTAGATCTTCATGTTACCATCTTTTAAATGTAGTTTCTTTGATGGTGTGACTTGTACATACTAATAACATGAAGTAATATAGTGTTTAGAAGGCTTACTAAATGTGTTCCTTAAGAAATTTTTTAAATGGTTGATAACTAGATCGGTAAGTTTGATTTTTCACGAGGATCTAAGGTCCATGAAATCAGTTTGGGTGTGTAAAATCGATTTAGTGTAAAATCATTTGTTTCAAATAGCTATAACATATTCGCCTGAATTTTTCAAGAATTGGTTCATTGGTCTAAAAACGAGAGATACTAGAGGTGAATAAGGAAGCCATAGATTCTATTTTTCTAGTTAAGTAAACTGCCAAAATGGTCCCTGAGGTTTGTTCACTTTTGCCACTTTAGTCCAAAACTCAAACCTTTTGAATCTGGGTTCCTGTGGATTCCATTTTGTTGCTATTTTCATCCAAAAGCAAAACCTTGTCAGATTTTTCAGTTAACATCCAACTTTTTTTATCTTTTTCCTCCCTTTTAATGAAGGGTAAAATGATTAGATTTTTTTTAATTTGTTATAATAAAACCTTAAAAGACCATTATGCCCTTCATTAAAATGGAAGAAATAGACAGAAAAGCTAGATGTTAACTAAAAAATCTGACCAGATTTTGAATGAAAATGACAACAAAATTGAAACAACAGGGACCCAAATTCAAAAGGTTTGAGTTTTGGACTAATGTGGCAAAAGTGATCAAATCTCATGGACCATTTTGGCAGTTCACTCTTTCTAATTTAATATCTTTTTTTAGTTAAAAGAAAAAAGAATGAGATTTAATATGTTTATTTTTTCTTTTCCTTGTTTTTTGGTTAAAATGGTAGAAATGTAAATTGCAAAAATTACATAAGTATTAACCATCTATTAATTTACAAATTTCTGGTACAGTTCAATTTATTACAAGTTTTTGTAGGTTAAGTAAAACTCTATGAAGTATTCTTAATGATTTTTTAATGTTGTTTTACTCATTATCTTATAAACCACTTTCTTTCTCTTTTTTCTGTTCTCTCTCTAATTTGATCGGATATGGTTTTGCCCGTGATTCTTGTCTTCGTCAATTCAAGATATTGTTGTCGATTGAATCATTTTCTCATTATTTTGTCCGGCAATTCTAGCCTCTATGTGGCTGCCGGTTGGGGGGGGGGGGGGTTGGAAGTGATGATGGTTTCCTGAGCATCCACCAGTGATTTTAGCATGTGTGTGTGGTCGTCGATGCAAGACAAGTGCGGTCGCCAGTTGTAGATATTGGGAGGTTTTCGATGCGATGATGTTCCCTTGAGGTTCCGTCGACAACTTTAGCCACGGTCGCCGGTTAGACTTATGTGCTACAATCGGTTCTATATATTGGGGTTTTTGAAGTAATGATGGTCTCCTTCTTGAGCTTTCGTCGGAGATTGTAGCCTCTGCATTGCCGCCAAACACTTTCATGCAGTCGTCGGTTGGTCTCTTCCCGTTCTAGATAAATAAATGCATTGATTATACACAATCCATCCATCAAATTTTGTGAGTGGGGTTTTTATATTATAAAAAGTGGTTGTAAGTGATTGTGAGTGAAGTAGAGGGATAATGCTACTGTTCAACTGTATATTTGAGGGGACACTGTTCACTCTCTATAAATTTTGGAATAATGGATTATAACAATCCCAACTATTTGCCATTGGCCGACAATAGTTCCAACTACAAAAATAACCATTGATGATAATACCTTTTAAACTATTGTCAACTAACAAACATTTTCTAACTCAGGTCTAACCCAATTAGTATTTTGGTGACGTGGCACAAGTCTTTGTTTTTTTTATGAGGTGGCTACTTATGTTGCACTCTCATCTCCACCTCAACTCCACTTCCGCCTCACCTCTACCACCATCATCACCACCACCACCACCACCAGTCACTGTGACGCCCTGTTTCTTCGTACCTTCCATAATTAGAAAACATTGTTGTATTTCTTTTTTTGGGAATCTTGTATTATTGTAATCGTCTTTTCGTTGTAATCGTTGTAAAATCCGAGACTTGAATCATAAATAAAATTCGTATTTCTTTAAATTCATGTTCTACATACTTCATACATGTTCATACGTTTGGATTAATCATACGTGCGATACTTTATTCGTAATTCTTGCAAAATACGTTAAACTTACAAATACTTGACATACATGCTCAATTCATGCGAATACGATACTTATTCTCGATATCCATACTTATCCATACTTGTTTACTATTTATTTTTTTGTTTTAATTGCATATCATACCCTCACACCTTACATTTATCCATAAAACACCTTAAAACAATCTAAAACACTAAGATATGAAACTACAAGGACCAAAAGTGTTAAAAATCAAACAAATTTTGTCAGCCCACTTGGCTCGCGGGCCGCGGGCCGCGACCCGCAGTCCCACCTGGTTCGTGGCCCACCAGAGGCTTGAATCCGCAGAATTGTTGAACAACAACGTTTATTGGCCGAAATTGTGCTAGTTTACTTGTGTTCCTTCCATTTAATGACCCAACTACTTAACCTAATCATTCCTTATAAAATCCAACCCATTCCCACTCATTTTCCACTTTGCAAACACTCCATTTTCCCCTCAAACACTCTAAATTCAGCTGGAAAATTAGTAGAAAGACAGATTCGTATCAAGTTGCAAAAGTGAGCATAACTTCACTTATCTTCCATATTTTTCATTACTTCTTTCTTCTTAGCACTTGGAACAACCTTAGGTATGTTTTCACAGGTTTTCCATGGAAAACCAAGGCTGGAACATCACCATAATAAGGTGAAAAATGCAAGAAACTTTCTGTTTTGTACAAACACTTTGTAAAACATACTTAAACTTGTGATTTCTTCATACATTCCTATGTCCTTATGCCACTAATCAAGACTATGATCATGTGTGCTTAAAAACAAGGTTGTAACGTGTAAATCCAGAGGTTTTAATCCTCAAAACTTTCTGTTTTAAAAGGGTTTTAACCCACAAGTGATGAACAAGTCTTGAACTTGAATATGTGTGATTATTTGGGTAGCTTGGGAATCCACACTTCATTTGATGCTTTATCTTAGTTAGTATGTAAATTTCATTCCGTAATAATCCATTCATGACCATCCTTGTTGTCTTTCACAACTTGTGCATTGGTGAAAATACAAAAGAGGTCTTAAATGGAAGGTTTATCCTCCTACCTCATGCATGACTTCTATGATAATCTTGTCATACTTAATGGACTAAAACTTATGATCTATACTATATAGAAGATATAATACCTATAGTAACCGAACCTTTGATGATAATCTAATGATTATTTGTCAAAATACTAAGTTACATCATCTAAGAACTTAATTCTCGTTGTGATTCTAATGGGTACTTTAACTCATGAAAATATTCAAACCCCTATGGGTTTCATAGTGTCAAAAACGAGTATTAGGCGCTAGATGGTTATTTTCTTATATATTTACTTTCCAGATACTTTAAATTCCGAATTCCTAATCCTCAGTTAAACATTCAACACTCATACACCTACGTTTCCTCGTGTAGAAGGACTCGATGTTTCATCCTCCAACAACCAACAAACTCCTCGCGGATTAACAAGTGGAAGCTTGAAAAACCGTGAGTATACTTGAAACCCCTTCTTTCATTTACCACCTTTTGGGGTGTAACATGTTAAATTATAAACTTACACTTAAACTTTATTCCTAAATGCACAAACATTCCTTATACATGCATGCATACGTTGATTACTTGATACTTTAAATTTGGGTTTTGAACGTTTTGTGTTAGACTTATCATTAACTTCGTACGAGCTTATCCTTGACATATATAGCGCTATAGGATTAACGAACCGCCTTTGAACATTGGGTTATGTTAAGATCTTTTTGTGTTTCATCTTGGTTTGATTAGTTATGCACATGCCAGTTTATTGTTTATCTTGTTTCGACTATCTTTCCATGTGGAATTGTTTAAAACTTATCTTTTTATGCTATGTACAAAAACTTGTATACTCGCCTTTGCTTTTGCATTGAACTTTATTTTAAACATGTTACAGGTTGATGATGATGATCGTATGAAATCTAGTAGGGATGAATAGAAACACGCTCAAGAAATTACTAGATTTGAATATTTATGTTATGTTGAACTCGTTGTATTTGTCTTGTATTTGTTGTATTTTGAATTCCATGTATTGTAATGACAATTTGAGTTATGAAATGAAAACAATTTTGATTTAATTATTGTCACAAATAGCGTTATGTGTGATGAGTGTAGGATCGAGATTCGACCTAAACGAGTCGATCAGAAGAGTTCTAATCCAAACCAAAGGCGGAATTCGATGATTCGGACTTCATTGCAGCTTATTTAACACTAGGAATCAATTTAAATGTCTTGTATATTGATTTGAAAGCTTTACAGACCACTTGACACTTCGGCAACACCTCTGCTCCGGAATCAGCAACGTTACAAATGACAACCCAAGCTCAGCTATATATAGAGTTTGCCAGTTCGCATGAAACAGACATCACTAGTTCATGCGAAGTGCCACTTCGTACGAACTGGAAAAGCCAGTTTGTGTGAACTTTACTGACTACTCCAAAACCCTAATTTCTAGACTGCTAAGCTTCGGTTTATCCTATCTAGATACAAGACTCGATACAAGACGAAGTCGATAGACAAATGCACCAACATACTCCCCCTTGGATGTTGACGAGTCTTCAGTACGAGTCTTCAGTATGACAAGTCTTCAGTCTTGATCAGTCTTCATGCACTTTCCAAAGTATCTGACACTGTAAGCTTCCTTCAATCTCTATCTTTCTTCTATCTCTTGCGCATCAGCCTCAGCAGCTTCTATCTTGAACACAATTCCAGGATCAGAAACTGGCTCTTACGACTTCAAACTCCCCTTTGCTAACAGACTCCCCCTTAAGTTGTTCCGGGATCGTAATCTGACATAATTCTCGTTCTAGTATCGTATCCTGGCTCAAACTCTGCTCAGGCTTAGACTCGGGGATCTGCACAAACTCTACCCAAAAGTAAGTTTCACAATTATTAAGATTTAACAAAATTTAGAAACCACTTGGTAGATAGACAATTTTAACAATAACAATCTCTGCTGAATCACTTGTATTCAAAACACTCAAATTAGGATTCAAATTAATGAACCATTTAAACATTTCAAAAACATTTCTCATTTCAAAACAAACTCTCCCAACCCTGTTGTTCATCATGCTCAGCACTCGAAATTTTGAAAATCAGCTTTCCAACATCAGTTGTCGAAAATAAGACGAAATAAAATCTTTTTGATTTTTCAAAATTTTAAGCTAAAACACACTTAAAATCTTTTTGAATTTTTCATTAATGAAAAACAGTAAAGAAATATATACTGACAATATTTTTGTGAGTTTGTGTAAGAGGATCATATCAGTTTTTGAGACACATCACAAGCACCGTTGAGCTTTAAACACTTTAAGTTCTAAACGATTCACTTAGATTGTCAGTATACTGATCCACTTAAATTTTCACACAAAGTTCAACTGTTTCGAGATATGAGATTAGTGTTTTAATGGACTTAAACTTATTCGCGTGTACCACCTCAGAATATACTCCCGTATCCAGACTCCTATATTCAGTCTTACAGGTGAATGTACACTAATGATATCTGTAATCAGGTAATTGCGAGACCATGAGAGCTCAGGCTATTGCTTCCGCAAAATCAGAGAGATGATGGCTCGACTTTAGGTGGGTCCCCCTTGGGGATCTTCTTTTCAACAGCACATGATTAGCATTTTTCAATGTTTCGTCATTTTTTATGCTGAGGGTGAGCTTTAATGATTAAAGCAATGCAAAGTATTATACGAGGACTAGGCTATTGCTCCCGCAAAATCAGAAGTCCTGGTATAATACCCCAGATATCATCACGCACAAAGACCTAGTATGTCAGAAATAGAAAGCCCTTCAAACAAGATTTCAGGGGTTACCTATATATCCGAGAGATGTTCCCCACGGAATAAGTAAGTGTTTGATATTTAGGTTTATATCTCGACAACAATCTACTAAGCGTGTAAAAAACTACTGCCATATCATCAGTGAGACCGTTTATCACACTTTAACTTTCCAATTCTTTAGCGTACTGTGATTGTCTACTGATGTACTATCATTTCCTCTTTTTCTCAACAAAACTCATTTTGAATTTTATCATGTTTTTGGCTTTTTCAAATTTTCTAATGTTTTTGGATTTTTCTGAAATATCTTACTCCCCCTAAAATTCAAAACCATTTAAAGAAAATTTTACAAACCGATGTGAATTGCTTCAATTCGCCATCCTCTTGGCATAAACAATCAGAACTCCCTCTGACAACAAACTATTTTCCCATTAAGATTTCAAAACACTTAAGTTTGTTTTAATCAAAATGGTTGTTGGTGCATATGTCTGTCGATTTCGTCTTGTATCGAGTCTTGTATTAGATTGTATAGATCAGGGCACGAAATAAGAGAAATCTGTGTTGGTAGCTATTTCGCACGAAATAGCATATTGGTCATTTCGCACGAAATGACGTCATTTCGTACGAAATAGCCAATCGTTTGCACTATTTCGTGCGAAATACCCTTGTCTATAAATACTAGCTGTGCCTTGTCATTTGTAACTTTCCGGTTTCAGATTCGAACTGCTGCCGAAGTGTCTACTCGCTGTAAAACGTTGTTATATCAATCAAAAGACAGTTTAAAGTGAATCTCAAGCTGAATCAACTTGATACGTCTGTTTCCGCCTTTCGTATTGAGCAAAAACTCTTTTGAACGACTCGTTTAGTCGTGAAAACGATCCTACAATTGGTATCAGAGCTCAGGAGGAGGAGTTCTTACCGATTCGGCTTAAAATTTTGATTTCTACACTTTCTTTTCAAAATTAAACAAGATTTGACGGTTAAAATGACTTGAATTTCTTACATTATATACGAAACAGTATTTTAACAAAGCCTTGAAAGTTTCTGACCTAAAATTGGACTAAAACCTGGTTAATTGGACAAAAATCTGATCGACATGATGACGTCAGCAATATTTCGCACGGAATAGATCCTTCATTTTGCACGAAATCAGTATATCGTGTGAGCTATTTCGTACGAAATCACTATTTCGTACGAAATCACTATTTCGTACCAAAGTGTCCTTATTTCGTGTGAAAGTCTGCTATTTCGCACGAAATCAGCTTAAATTTGGTTTATTTTGCACGAAATACCTTATTTCGAGTGAAAATATTTCATTTCATACGAAAGTATCTCATTTCGTGTGAATTCATTTCGTTTGAAGTTGTCTTGCTGTCATTTCGTTTGAACAGGGTATTTCGCTTGAAAAGACCATTTCGTGTGAAAGTTGATTTCGTTTGAAAGTGACTGTTTTGTGAAAAATTTCTCTGAAAAATGGAAGAAGAGTTTTATAACGCATTTGCTACTGCCCCGAGTACTCCTTGTTTTGGTCAAAAATTACCGAAGTAATTAAGTGATCAAATTAGTAAAGTGAGGTAGTGTGCTAGAAAGTGTGTTTGAAAATATGCTTGTTGTGTTAATTAGGAAATCAGTATTTAGGATACGGCTCAGGATATTGAGCTGTATCTATGATCAAACAATGAGCAAAAGTAAAGTAAACGACACGAGATGTACGAGGAAAGCCCTTGATCAATCTAGATCGCCAGCATAAAACCTCGGGAGCTGACAATCGCAGCTGCCTTGTTCTTCTTATTACTTCAAACGTCAGGATACAGTGCAGGATGTGGTGCGGATCGACTACGTGTTACAATGAAATTTGAATACAAGTGTGGTGTTTGCAATGAGCTAGAGAGTGAAAGTGTTCGAGAGTGTTAGTGAAAAATTGTGTGTTCTAAACTGATCCGCCCCCATCTATTTATAGTAAAGATAAAATAACAAACTACCCTAAACTTCCGGGATCCACCGAATATTCCTTCATCGAACGTTGTAGACCTGGTCTTTCGGGCTCAACGTCTCTCCTTCAACAAATTAGCCCGAGTCTTGAGGAGAAGAAGTCCACTTGACCGTTAGCAAGTCTCAGCCTTTAACCTGCACGTGGTTAATTTAATAAACCTCAGGATATCGCCCAAGATGTTAGCAATATCCTCTTCCAGCATCCTGGTCACAAATAAACAAACAAAGGCAGGATATTGGTCAGGATATGTATGCAAAGAAAATGACCCCTAACAATTGTCCCCAAATATATCAGTTGGTATACCAATCCAACGGATATATTTCAAAAATCTTATCCCATAATTCAAGACATTTAAAACGAAGCGACGGTCAAGATCACATCGTAACCTCCAACGCGTTTTTTACTCAATGGAGATCCACAACGCCCCTATATCTTCTCTTTTCTTGTTTGAAAAACAGATATTATCAACAGAACCTTCAGGTAATCCTCCATTTCCGATTTACTTATTATCAATTTACATCACCTTACTCGCAATGGACGCCGGAACCTTCACCCAGTAGAATCTCCTCAAAAATCCCGAAAAGGAGATCTGTGCTTTTGACAACGCAGACATTGCAGCTTTAAGAGCTTCCGGCGCTTTCCCTGATAACACGATCTTCAGACCATTCGATCGGTCAATCCGATCGGATGTTTCTTCCACTGAATGGGTTTGTTTTCCGGCGTATCCTTTTTCACTAGGTCTTCGATACCCTTTTCCTGAATTCATGATGCAATTCTTTCGAACCACCGGCATCTCTTTTGCTCAAACCATGCCCATGGTTTGGAGAGTACTAATTGTACTTAATCAAATCAAAAATCTCCATTGTTCCGACCTTCGCATCGAGGACCTGCCTATTGCTTATCGCCTCCGATCTCACGGCTCTAGCCGGTTCTTGCTTTTCTCGACCTCCAGCAAACCCCTGATTCTCAAGGCCACAAAAAACGAAGACGGATGGCAACGCAAATTTTTCTTTGTCAAACGAGACTCCATTGCTGAGGGTGCCAGCCTTCCGGTGGAGTGGTTAACCACTCGTAGAATCATAAATATCCTCATAGGCCATTTGATTGTTATCTTCTATTAATACTCTTCTGTTTGATCTTTATGCAGTGAACTTCAAGGAAGTTGCTCCCCCTACTGCTGAGTCAGAAGAGAGAATCAATACTGTTTACCAGTTACCTGCAATAGACAGGACTTTCACCACACACGTCCCGAGTTCCAGTCAATACTCATCATCCGAGATGTCTGGTAAGAATTTCTTTCAAAATAATTAGTCAAAACAGTATAATGATAAGATAAAGAGTAAAACTTTTCCCTTTATGCAGCACCAGCTAAGATCCCTAAGGTCTTTGACCTTGACGAATTGGACAGCTATTCCGACCAGATCCAGGTCAAGAAAGAACCCAGCCCCAAGACCACAGCCACATCTAAACCTAGCAGTTCCAAAGCCATCATTATTCCCAAACCTTCACCGGCTACCAAACCCCGGAGTTCCAGTTCCCGCAAAAGGAAAGAACCTGATTCCCCTGTCATTTCTGACACCTTTCCTTATGAGAAGCACGGGTTCATCGAAGCCAGCGGGTTCATGACTTCTTTTCTTAACCAGGTTAGTATTCTCATATCATATCCTGCAATTTACATTATTCTCAAAGATTTAACAATATTAATCCCTGTCCTCTTACCTTTGTAGGGTCTTGAGCGTTTGGTTCATTTATATCAAGAATCGTGCAAGCTTAACAAAACGCTGGAATCTAAGCTAAAGGAAGCAGAAATCACAATCTCCGACCAAGGCATGATTGCTGCCGCCAAATCTCGTCACTACGAGGAGAAATTCAAAGCCATGATCCAGGAACACCAAGCCGCCCATGTGCAGTACGAACGGGATATGGTCAGCTACCGGGAGAGCCTCAAAAGTTCCGTCGTCATTTCTCTCCTTCAAGCCAGGTTGAAGATGCTCATGAAGCCAAAACATTAGGCTTCGAATGTCCTTCTTGGGATGTTGGTGCTTGGGAGACCAAGCTGAAGAACCTCGGCGGCACCTCTTCCAAATCAACTGTCGACGAACCTTCCAAAGCAGTTGAAAAAGCAACCGATGCTGAGAAGGATGCTGAGGCGGATCCCAAGACGGATGTTGCTGAAACCACTATGGACCAAGAAGGCACTACCCCCGAGAGCTTATTTCCTTTAAATCATTCGAACAATTTTATGTTTTTATGAACAATTTATTTCTGTGTCGAAACAATTTGATAGCCGAAGGTGGATGGGTCCTGGGTTTCAGGACGAAACCTTCGGTTATCAACCAGTATTGATTGCTTCAAGAATAATTTCATCTTTTTATTTGTTTGTTATTGCCTTGCATTATTTAGTATAACTCTTATCTTTGTAAAAAATTTTATATTGTTATCTTATGAAAATATCCTGATCAGCATGCTCAGCGATATACTGTAAAAACCTTTTATTAGATAGAACTTCCAACTCCTCCTTCAACTTTGTAGAAAGTTCTTTAGAAAGTGAAAAACAATCTATCTTTTCAAAACCAAGTTTTAAATGATCAAAGTTCCAAACTAATACTGGTTTCAAACACCCTAATCAAATATCCTTAAAAGGACTTTGAGAATATATATCAGGATACTTAACATAATGTTACTAAAAACTTAGACGATATTTACAAAGGAAAGATCATACCCGGAGTAGTATATAACCCTATTATTAAACCTCAATCTCCTTGCAACTTTTCCAATGAAGATGTCCCCTGTGTGAGATATTCAGAATACTAGTTCCGAACTTTAGCCTTTGAGCTTTACATCACTGCCTTGGTAGGAATGTCCCCTGTGTACAATGTCTTCAAACACTTAGAAATCTTCTGAATGTCAGTTTCCATTGTACAGGCAATTTTTTAGGTCCCAAAGGTAAAACCCAAGGAAGTACTGGAGATAAATCCCTTGTATCCTGGGGAAAATCCCAAATTTTCATGCGCTACAGGCGGGAGTGTATAAACTCCAAGACTTAGAAAGGTGAAAACCTTTAAACCTTAGAGAGTATGAAAATACCCTTTCGTGAGAGAGGGTGATCAATCCTCATATACCTTTAGGATTTAGGATATAGCCAACAGTAACGAAATTGTCAGCCACTTTTACATGGACTGGTCCCGCCACATTGAACTATCCCTGAATAACTTGTGCTCCAGGCGGGGTGTTTAAACCCAATTCGGAAGAAAGGTGAATACCTTTAAACCTGTGAAGGGATCAGTATCCCTTAAACGTGAGAGAGGGGGCCAATCCTCTAATCTTTCGAGTTATCCTGAGTACATATCCTGGAGTCATATCCTGAAACATATCTTGCAAAACAATTGTAAACTAAGGTGGGTGTTAGCTTGGCTAACACCCCTCCGATGCTTAAGTTAGTATTGGGTTTCAAAGAATAAATTAAACCAAAACATATTTAAAAAAGATAGAATTCATACCATCCTGAGTTAGAAATTGAATTCTAAACTCACTTGAAATAGAGCTTAAGGTGTATAGCATTCCAAGACCTCGGTAGCATATCCCCCTCCATATTCTTGAGTCTGTATGCTCCTTTCCCTGCTTCTGATTCAACTTCATATGGTCCTTCCCATTTTGGAGCTAACTTGCCATCGGCAGGATTAGTAGTATTCTGAAAAGCCTTTCTTAGCACCCAATCTCCAACCTTAAATCTTCTGGTCCTAATATTCTTGTTATATGCCCTGGATATTCTCTGTTGATATGCTGCCATCCTTAGCCTTGCCGCATCTCTCTTCTCATCTATAGTGTCTAAATCCTGACTCAAGGCTTCAGGATTCTGCTCAGGATCACTTAGGGTAGATCTTGCAGTAGGTATTGTCATTTCCGTTGGAATCATTGCTTCTGCTCCAAATACCAAGGAAAATGGGGTTTGGCCTATTGCATTCTTCACCGTTGTCCTATCAGCCCATAAAACAAAGGGTAATTCTTCTGCCCATCTTCCTTTTTTGGCTCCAAGTCTCTTCTTTAAGTTATTGACAATTATCTTGTTTGAGGATTCTGCTGGTCCATTTGCTTGAGGATGTACCGGAGTAGATGTAATCATTTTGATTCCCCAACTTTTGCAAAAGTCAATAGTTCTCTTGCTTATAAATGGAGAACCATTGTCACAGATTATCTCGGCTGGTACTCCGAATCTGGTTAGGATATTCCTCTTTATGAAGGATACTACTTCTTGATCTCTCACTTGAACAAATGCTTCTGCTTCAACCCACTTAGAGAAATAACCCGTCATTGCTAGCATAAAAACTTTTCCTCCTGGAGCTTTTGGTAGCTTTCCCACTATATCCATACCCCACTTCATAAATGGCCAAGGGGAAACAATAGGATATAATGGTTCAGCAGGTTGATGCAGTATGTTACTATGTCTTTGGCATGCGTCACATCTTCGAGCATATTCTGCTGCATCCTTTCTCATTGTTGGCCAATAATATCCTGTCCTTAACACTTTTGAGAATAACGACCTGCCCCCAGCATGGTTACCACAATCCCCTTCATGTATATCCTGAAGTACTTCTTTGGCTTCAGGATCCTCCAAGCACCTCAAATGCGGTCCTGCAAGAGATTTCTTGTATAAAATATTATTTATAATAGTGAATCGTGATACCTTCATCCTAAATGCCTTAGGATTCTCATTTCCAGGGATGTGTCCTTCTTTGAGATATCTCATGATTGGAGCCGTCCAGGATTTAGGATCCTCTTCAGGATGTTCTGCTCCAGGATCCTGAATACCCGCTACTTCTTTATCCTGAGGATTCGTTGCAGGATATAAGACATGTAATATTGGTATTTGGGTCCCTTCAGGTATCCTGATCGATGATCCCAAATTTGCTAAGGCATCCGCTTCAGCATTATCCTCCCTCGGTACCTGTTCAAGTATAAAAACATCGAAATATCCTGCTAATTTTTTGAGAATATCGAGATATTCGATTAATTTCTCACCCTTAACTGCATAGGATCCATTAAAATGGTTAGTAATTAACAAAGAGTCAACATATACTTGCAAATTTTTGATACTCATGCTCTTAGCCAACTCTAATCCTGCAATTAAAGCCTCATACTCTGCTTCATTATTAGTAGCAGGAAATTCACACCTAATTGCCTGGGGTAATATGTCCCCCTGTGGCGATTTTAGTAGTATTCCTAATCCTACTCCTCTTATATTAGATGCTCCATCAGTATACAATGTCCAGGATCCTGAGGATTCTCCTAACTGTTGAACTTCTAGGTCTACCTCGTCCTGAATGTCACTACTAAAGTCAGCCACAAAGTCAGCTAAAGCCTGAGATTTTATGGCATTTCTAGGTTCATATACTAAATCATAAGCACTTAACTTTACTGACCACTTAGCCATTCTGCCTGACATTTCTGGCTTCCTAAGTACATTTTTAACGGGATAATTTGTTTTAACATGAATCCTATGTGTCTCAAAGTAATGTCTAAGTTTCGTTGATGCCATGACTAATGCTAGTATTAATTTTTCTAAATGAGAGTACCTAGTTTCAGCATCTAACAAACTTTTACTAACATAGTAAACAGGATATTGCTGACCTTCATGGTCTTTTATAAGAACGGCACTTACAGCATTCCCTGATACAGCAAGGTATAGGGATAGTGGTTCACCATTTTCAGGCTTCATTAATAGAGGTGCGGTTGAGAGATATCGCTTCAAATCCTGTAGGGCCGCTTCATGCTTCTCACCCCATTCGAATTTTTTGTTCTTCTTCAGGATATCATAAAAATCTTTGCATTTCTCTGAGGATCTCGAGATAAACCTGTTTAAAGCTGCTACTCGGCCTGTTAATCTTTGTACGTCCTTCATATTTGAGGGTGATTTTATATCCAGGATAGCTTTGATCTGCTCTGGGCTTGCTTCTATCCCCCTTTTTGTCACCATATATCCAAGAAACTTTCCTGCCCCCACTCTGAAATGCCATTTAGCAGGATTCAGCTTCATGTTGTATCGATCCAGGATATCAAACGCTCCCTTGATATCCTGGAGGTGATCCTCAGCCTTTTTAGATTTCACCACCATATCATCGATATATACCTCCATGGTGTCCCCCAGTTTATCTTTGAACATCATGTTTACCAATCTTTGGTATGTTGCACCTGCATTTTTCAAACCAAAAGGCATAGCTGTATAACAATAAATACCTGTTGGTGTCATGAAGGCAGTATCCTCCTGGTCAGAAGGCTCCATTTGGATCTGTTGAAATCCTGAAGATGCGTCCATGAAGGTCAGCATTTCATGCCCGGTAGTGGCATCTACCATTGCATCAATGTGGGGAAGAGGAAATAGGTCTTTAGGACAAGCTTTGTTCAAGTCTGTGTAGTCCACACAAACTCTCCATTTCCCATTTTTCTTCTGTACTACAACCACGTTTGCTAGCCACCTTGGGAAATTAACCTCCCTGATCATCCTGGACTTCAATAATCTCTCAACTTCCTCCTGGATAATTGTGTTCCGCTCAGGAGCAAGCTTCCTTCTTTTTTGCTGCACAGGCTTGAATGATTTATCAATTCCAAGCTTGTGAGTGATAATATCTTTGGATATGCCTGTCATATCCTCATGCTTCCATGCAAACGTAGACATCCTGCATTTCAAAAAGTTAATTAATTGTTCTTCAATATCCTGAGGGATATTGGTCCCTACGAGCACCGAAATATTGGGATTATTCTGGTCTAGGATAATTTTCTTCACATCCTGCTCCGGATCCTCCACGATATCCTGGGCCCGCATCTTTAATTGCTATGCTGCACTAGGTTTGGTCGAGGATTTCATCGAGGATGAGTAACATTCTTTCGCCTCCTGCTGATCACTATCAACTTTGACCACTCCCCAAGGGGTAGGTATCTTGATGCATTGGTGATATGTTGATGGCACGGCCTTCATATCGTGAATCCACGGTCTTCCCAGTATGATGTTATAGCAGGATAGAGAATCCATCACACAGAAACGTTGTATCGAGTTGACTCCTTCAACGTATACTGGCAACTTTATCTCTCCCACTGTGTTTCTAGCCTCTCCACTGAACCCAACAAGCACAGTAGACTTTGAAGTGATATCCATCGGAGATACATTCATTCTCTTCAGAGTTTCTAGTTGGATTATGTTGACGGAGCTGCCATTATCAACCAGTATCCTGCGTACAAAATGGTTAGCCACATATAACGTTATTACCAGAGCATCATGGTGAGGATCCTGGACAGTATCCCTGTCATCAGCATCAAAAGTGATCACTTTTTCAGTTGTGAGGGTAGTCATTCTGACAGGTTTGTCTCCCATTTCGGCCTTAGCTTCCTTTGCATGTCTCTTTGCTGCCGAATACGAAGTTCCACAAATGTCGGATCCTCCCGAAATGAAGTTGATTATCTTGGCATCCGCAGGAGGTGATGCTGCTCGTTCAGGATCCTTCTCAGTATCCTGACCCTTATTTTTCTTTCTTCCTAAGAGATCTTTCAGATATCCCTTGTTTAGAAGATAGCTTATTTCTTTCCTTAGAGCAATGCAATCCTCAGTTACATGTCCGAAATCTTCGTGGAAAGCACACCACTTTGACTTATCTTTCCAGTCAGCCTTTTGTGGATTCTTCCGAGGCCACCTAGCCTTGTCTCCTAGACCCTGCATGGCATACATCAATTCAGGAATGTTAACAGAAAAGCAGTATTCAGACAACTCAGGATACTCTTCAGGATCCTCATCTTCGACAACATTCACTCTTTTGTTTTCATTTCTACCATATGGCTTAGGCCGATATGACTTGAATGAGGATTCTGACTTCCTGTTAGTTGACTCATAAGTGTTAGATGAGTTCATCCTTTCTTGCATCTTCTTATCATCTTCCAGACGGATATATCTCAAAGCCCTGTTACGAGCTTCGTCTAGATTCCTGCAGGGATTCATTACAAGATCCTGATAAAACTGAGAATCCTTTTGTAATCCCATCTTAAAAGCTTGCACAGCTGTTGCAACATCAAGATGTGGGATATCCAAGGATTCTCGACTGAATTTGTTCACATAATCCCTCAAGGATTCCCGAGGCCCTTGAGTTATCCTGTAAAGATCACTGGTTAGCTTCTCAAAACTCCGACTGCAAGAAAATTGACTGTTAAATAAATTAACCAGATGAGCAAACGAAGTAATTGAGTGAGGAGGAACGTTTAACAGCCATTTTAAGGCTGATCCTGTTAGAGTAGAACCAAATCCCTTGCACAAGCATGCTTCCTTGAGCTCCGGAGGGATAGGGTTAATCTCCATTCTTTCCCTATACTGAGCAATATGCTCTTCAGGATCCGTAGTCCCATCATAAAGCTTCATGTTGGGGGTTTGGAATCTCTTTGGGATCTCAGCATCACAGATAGGATATGCAAAACGAGATATCTTGTGGCTGTCTTGGGACACTTCCGGGATCGGCTGGACCACCCCAGGTACACTAGATATCATGTCCTTCAACTTCTGAAGTTCCCTAGTAAGTGCTGATGTTACACCTGTATCCTGCAAAGATCCACTATTGTTAGTAGCATGAGTATTATTATTATTTGACACGTTACCCGTTGGAGGATTTTGCCCATATCCTGAAGCATATCCTGAGCTCCTTATGGTCGACATCCTGACCGAGGAGGGTATTTCAGGAGAATGATTCTGAGGAAGGCTGGGCACAATATTCCCCCTGTTATCCTCAGTATACACAGCTGAACTGAAGTTCAACGTTCTGGGATGTAATGGAGTGACAATATCCTCAGCAGATCTGCTCGAGCCAGACTTCAGGAGTTGTATTTCCCTTAAAAGCATTTGGTTTGCTTCCTGTTGCTGCCTCATTTGTTCCTGCACACTTCCAAATAAGGTTAAAATTTCATCATTAGAAGCTAAAACGGGAGCAGATCCCTGGACACTCCGAGTAGGGATAACATCTTGAGATTGTGTAGAGGCTGGCATCCTTGGAAGAGGTGGTCGAAGCACCGAACCAGTAGTAGCAGAAGTCATAGCAGACACAGTAGAGGAACTCATGTTTGATCTTGAGGCCATTATGGACAATGTGGCAAAAAGTTTTGAAAATAGAAAGCCGATTAGCGATTTCACAAAAAAATTTAGTAAAGAGAGCACCACTTGCCCCACGGTGGGCGCCAAATTGTTTTGGTCAAAAATTACCGAAGTAATTAAGTGATCAAATTAGTAAAGTGAGGTAGTGTGCTAGAAAGTGTGTTTGAAAATATGCTTGTTGTGTTAATTAGGAAATCAGTATTCAGGATACGGCTCAGGATATTGAGCTGTATCTATGATCAAACAATGAGCAAAAGTAAAGTAAACGACACGAGATGTACGAGGAAAGCCCTTGATCAATCTAGATCGCCGGCATAAAACCTCGGGAGCTGACAATCGCAGCTGCCTTGTTCTTCTTATTACTTCAAACGTCAGGATACAGTGCAGGATGTGGTGCGGATCGACTACGTGTTACAATGAAATTTGAATACAAGTGTGGTGTTTGCAATGAGCTAGAGAGTGAAAGTGTTCGAGAGTGTTAGTGAAAAATTGTGTGTTCTAAACTGATCCGCCCCCATCTATTTATAGTAAAGATAAAATAACAAACTACCCTAAACTTCCGGGATCCACCGAATATTCCTTCATCGAACGTTGTAGACCTGGTCTTTCGGGCTCAACGTCTCTCCTTCAACAAATTCGCCCGAGTCTTGAGGAGAAGAAGTCCACTTGACCGTTAGCAAGTCTCAGCCTTTAACCTGCACGTGGTTAATTTAATAAACCTCAGGATATCGCCCAAGATGTTAGCAGTATCCTCTTCCAGCATCCTGGTCACAAATAAACAAACAAAGGCAGGATATTGGTCAGGATATGTATGCAAAGAAAATGACCCCTAACACTCCTGTTGCCATTGCTCAGAGCATGAACATGGAAAATGAAACTGGAACTTTGCAAAAACCCCCGAAGCTAATGGGCATTGAAGAATACTATGGTTGGAAATATCGGTTTGAAAATTGGGTCCAAGCTAATCATTTGAGGTCTTGGGAGTGTGTTGAGAAAAAATATGTACTACCACGTACAAATTTGGGAGTTGAAAAAAAGATTTTTGAATTTACAAATAAAGAACGAGACATGTACAAAGTACAAAAGATGATGATTAGTTTACTCCAGCAAGCTATTAAAGACGACATATTCATATTGCTTCAACATGATAAGACTTCACGTTCAATTTGGGAAGCACTTCGAATTAAGTTTGAGGGAAGTGAGAAGATGATCAAGAGTAAAAAATCATTGTTAAAGAAAGAATTTGATTTATTTACAAGTTTGCCGGGAGAAGATACAAAGAAATTGATTGAAAGATATTGTCACTTAGTACGGTCAATGTCATTGTTAGATATCAACAAAGATCGTGAGGAATGGGTTGACAAATTAGCTGATGCTTTACCTCAGAAAGAATGGGGTACATTTTTGATGATATTAAAGAATACTGGAGAATATGATGGCTTGACAATTTCTCAGTTCATCGAAAAGATTGAAAGACAAGATCTTGAGCAACAAAAGATTGCTAGAATGAGCAATCCAAGTGCACAACAAGATGTTAAGATGTACTTCAAAGGGATTGTTCAGGATGTCGAAGCAAGTCCGAAAATCCAAACTGCTTTCAGTGCAGAAAACTCATCTGGATCAATCAATCAAAGTCCAAACAACAGCAGTGGATTTTCTTCATACCCAAGTGTTAATCCAAAGGGATCAACCTCAAGTCATCAGTTCCAAAGTTCAAACAGCAGTAATGGTCAAATTTTGCACTGCAACATCGCATTACATCTTCAGAACGGTCAAAATTTTTCCGAAGAGGTTGCCAGTGTTGGAATCATATGAAGGGTTGGTTGCAGGAAGGATCGGAAATCCTATGTTGACAAAAAAGGATTACGATCAGATCGATGCTGAGGAAATGGAGTTGATGGATATCAAGTGGTGTTTAGGGAGTGTTTTGAGAAGAGCTGAAAAATTCAAGATGATTACAGGAAGAGATGATTTCCTGGATGCAAATGTTTCTACTTTGGGTTTTGATAAATCTAAAGTTACTTGTTTTCGATGCAGGGGAAAAGGACATTTCAAGAGGGAATGTACTAATCGAGAAGCAAGTAGAGCAAAGAATTCGTTCGGTAGTAATGATTATTATCGAAAAGCTATATATCAACAAGTTGCTCAACAACCGTATCAATCACAAGATTCAAAGACTGCACATGCTAGAAAGGCAATCGAAGAATCAAATAAGAAAGCTTATTTTGGTATAATTGATGAAGATGATGAAAAAGTGGCAGAAGGTTTTAGTTGGGACAAATATATTCCACCTGATTCAAAACAGTTGCATTAATTGCACAGATAGTTCAAGAACCAGATTTGATGAAAGAATGGATGAAAATGTTTGCTGATTATAAGAAAAATCAAGATGATGAATCTAGTTCTTCAGATGATAATTCAGAACAGACACGAGTATTTGATCAATCATCAACTGACGACAGTGATGATGAGGAAGAAATGCATATTAATATTGCAAAAACTCATTTATCTCCTGAAAGTTTTCAATTTTATTTTGCAGATCGTTTGGAAAAGCTAAAGGAGAAACGTGCAGCAAAGAATCAGAAACAAGTAGAAAGCGAAATTGTTGCACAGGAAAAGAAATCTGAACAGAGTAAAGGAGTTGAGTTTGTTGTAAAGGAAGTTGAAGTTGTTGAAAAGGTATTTGAAGTTGAAAAAGTAGTTGAAGTTGAAAAGATAATTGAAGTTGAAAAGATTATCGAAGTGGAAAAGATTGTTGAAGTCACAAAACCTTGCTTAAAGTGTTTGGATTCATGCAAGAAGTGTGAAGAGAAAGATGAGAAATTGAGTGAACAAGATAAGATGAAAGAAAAATTACTGTTCAATCTCAATTATGTGAAAGAATCGTATGATGTGTTGAATAGAACGGTAACTGGTCTACAAAAGACAAATTCTGAAAGAGAAGATGCGTTAACAATGATGAATGCAGTGATGATGACAAAACAAAAGGCTATTAATCATTACATTGAGGAACGTGCAAAGCTGAAGCAAGAGTTAGAAACTGAAAAGATAGAGAATGAAAGAATTAGACGATTATTGCAATGTTATTCTAGTTCTGATTATTTGATTGATCGAATTTATCCAACTGTTGCAGGTTTTGAAGTATTTCAAGACAAGAAGCCTGAAGAGAAGGATACTGGTAAGAAACAAAGTGCAAATTATAAAAAAGTGTCCGCCTCCGATCTGGGAAGGTTATTCTCCCAGAAAACCAAATGAGGAGCAAGTCAAAAAGGCAGTCAATATACAGTTAAAGTCCGAAACAACTGATGAGTTACCAGAAAATATTGATGTCACATTCACATCGTCTGACACTGATCATGAGTCTGAGTTAATAAAGAAAGTGGCCGATCAGGTGTTGGATAAGGATGAAGAGTCATAGTCAAAGTCTGAATCCAAAAGTTCGAGTTCATCATCAGTTGACAGTCCAAAATCGGCGGTTAAAAGAATTTACAATAAAGAGTTCCTGTTATCAAAATCTAATTTGCATATACTTTGAGTGATTCAGACAAATTATATTCTGATGAGGAATTTCCAATAAGAGGTGTTAAACCAGAAATGATAAAAAAGGTTTTCAAATTAATAGAAATTAATATTTCTGAAATAAAAGATGAAAATCTTTCTAAAAAACCTAATCCTTACACCTCAAGAGTTCAACAACGTTTAAACAAGAAAAAGGGTTACAGTTCTGGTTCAGGTTATCGAAAGAAACCAAACCATAACGGTAATTTCAAAAAGAAAGGATTTGGTTTTATTCCACCGAAAAATCATAAAAATGAGAAAACTGATAAACCAAAAACTGTATTTGTTTCAGGAGCAAGTTTGGAGGAAGAAGAAAAGAGCTCATTCTGGAAGCAATCAAACAAAGAGTTCTTTGCAGAAAAACAAAAGTTTGAGAAGAATGGAGGTTATCAGAAAAAAGAAACAAGAACCTGTTACCGATGTCAAGAAGTTGGTCACATCGCTTGGAACTGTCCAATGGCTACCAATACAAAACAGGAAGTTGTTTCTAAACTCAAAGAGAAAATTGTTGATAAAACTGAATCACCAACTGAAAAATTCAAAGTGTTTAATAATTCAACATATGAGGTTGGTGAATGTTCGAAAAGATTTTACAAGAGAAGAGTGAATCTTGACAACCAGAAGTGGGTTGTTAAGAAATCAGATGTGAAATCTGGCAATGAATCTGATTCGTCAAAGTCAGAGGAGCCACATGTTGAGCTAAAAATAGAAACGTCAGTGCCGCCAATGGATGATGTAAATTTTCCACCATTGCGGGCTGAAAATTTTAAACAAAAAGTTGGAAAGGTTGAGATTTCGAATCAATTCTATTCTGAGAAGAAAGAATTTGATGTCGAAAAGGTTTTTAATGGAAATGTGAAAAAGATTTTTGGGAAGATGATCGATGGGAAGGTTAAAGGGGTTAAAGAATTTTATGAATCAAAGAAGGCAACTTACACCCCGAGTGAAACTGAAGAGGTCACATCCAAGTTTGGTCAGACTTGGATGTTTGTTTTTCATAAGTGAAAAGTATGACTTGCCGGAGTTCCCAAGTTGGTAATCGTGGAGTAGGAATCGGCATATTTCTTGAATTTTATGTGTTTGGGAAAACATACAAGTGGTGAATCAGGGACATTAAGTTGTACTTGATTTCCTACAAGTGGTATTTGTTGATTGAACTTAAAAATGTTATATTTTTCAAAAGGTTGAAGATGAAAAAACAAGGTGATGAATTGATCCCCTAACCTACAAGTGGTTTTATGAAAATCAACAAAACTTATTTTTCGGAAAAAACATTTGATTAAAACAAACTTTAGTGTTTTGAAATCATAATGGGAAAATAGTTTGTTGTAAGGGGGAGTTCTGATTGTTTATGCCAAGTGGATGGCGATTTGAAGTAATTCACAACAGTTGTCACTTTATTTTGTATAGTTTGTTTTCAAATCTTCTTTAAATGATTTTGAATTTTAGGGGGAGTAAGAAATTTCAGAAAATCCAAAAACATTAGAAATTTTGAAAAGGTAAAAAACATGATAAAATCAAAAATGAGTTTTGTTGAGAAAAGAGGAGATGATAGTACATCAGTGGACTATCACAGCACGCTAAAGAATTGGAAAATCAAATGTGATAAAAGGTCTCACTGATGATATGACAGTAGGTTTTTGCACATTTAGTAGATTGTGTCGAGATATAAACCTAAATTTCAAACTTACTTATCTCGTGGGGAACATCTCTCGGATATATGGGTAACCCCCGAAATCTTGTTTGAAAGGTCCCTCTTTCTGAGATACTAGGTCTTTATGCTTAGTGATAACTGGGGTATTATCCCGGGACTTCTGATTTTGCGGAAGCAATGGCCTAGTCCCCGTATAATACTTTTCGCTTGCTTGAAATATAGCACCACCCTCAGCATAAAAAATGATGAAACATTGCAAAATGCTAATCATGTGTTGTTGAAGAAAAGATTCTCTAAAGGGAACACACCTAAAGTCGAAGCCATCATCTCTCTGATTTTGCGGAAGCAATAGCCTGAGCTCTCATGGCCCTCGCATATAACCCTTTACAGATATCATCTAGGTATACTCACCTGTAAGACTGAATATTGGGACCTGGATACAGGAGTATATCCTGAGGTGGGACACGCGAATAAGTTCAAGTCTCTTAAAACATTAATTTCGTATCTCGAAACCGTTGAACTTTGTGTGAGAATTTAAGTGGATCAGTATACTGACAATCTAAATGAATCGTTTAGAACTTAAAATGTTTAAAGCTTAACGGTGTTGGTGATTTGTCTCATAAACTGATATGATCCTCTTACACAAACTCACAAAAAATATTGTCTGTAAATATTTCTTTACTGTATTTCTTTAATTTCAAAAGTCCAAAAAGATTTTCAGTGTGTTTTAGCATAAATTTGGAAAATTCAAAAAGATTTTCGACAACTGATGTTGGAGAGCTGATTTTCAAAATTCCGTGTGCTAAACATGATGAACAGGTAATTTTTTTTTCTTACAAGTGGTTATTCGAGTTTCAAAATGTTAAATCATTTTAGATGATATGTTCAAGTGATGGTTTGAAATTGTTTCTACATGTGGTAAGCAGAGATTAAATTTGTCAAATTTTAAATTTGTGAAATTTATTTCTGGGTTAAGAATGTGCAGGTTAACCAGATTTCGATACCTGAGCTGAATGAGCCAGGTCACGATCTTGGAACATAAAAGCCAGACTAAGATCCCAGCACAATTTAAGGGTGAGTCTGTAAGCAAAAAGAGGAGTCTGAAGATTGTTAGATCAACATCCAAGGGGAAGGTTAGCTGTTAATGCTGATAAAGATAAGAGAGAAAATTGAGGATGCTTTCATTGTTAGATACTTTGGGAGAGAACGAGAAGACTGACAAAGACTGAAGATTGAAGACTCGACACCAAAGATTTCGTCAACATCCAAGGAGGAGTCTGTTGGTGCATATGTCTGTCGACTTCGTCTTGTATCGAGTCTTGTATTAGATTGTATAGACCAGGGCACGAAATAAGAGAAATCTGTGTTGGTAGCTATTTCGCACGAACTAGCATATTGGTCATTTCGCACGAAATGACATAGTCATTTCGTACGAAATAGCTTGGCTATTTTGTTTGAACTATTTCGTGCGAAATACCCTTGTCTATAAATACTAGGTGAGCCTTGTCATTTGTAACTTTCCGGTTTCAGAGTCGAACTACTGCCGAAGTGTCTACTCGCTGTAAAACGTTGTTATATCAATCAAAAGACAGTTTAAAGTGAATCTCAAACTGAATCAACTTGATACGTCTGTTTCCGCCTTTCGTATTAAGCAAAAACTCTTCTGAACGACTCGTTTGGTCGTGAAAACGATCCTACAATGGTTTTTCCGGAAAATTAGTTTATTTGTCATTTTACAAACATGGGGTTTCATCACATTGTTTTCCAAACATACAACTTGTATGACAGTGAAATCAACAAAACTAATTTTCAAGAATGATGCCGATTCATGCTCCACGATTACCAACTTGGGAGCTCCGGCAAGTCCAAATTTTACTTTTTAAAGAATCTCACCCATTCCTGTGGAATCATGGGTGAACCATCCTCATTCGGTTTAACAATTTTTGATTCATAAAATTCTTTCACTCCCTTTACCTTTCCATCTGCCATCTTTCCAAAAATATGTAACACTTTACCATTAAAAGCTTTTTCAACATCAAATTCTTTCTTATCAGGAAAGAATTGATTTGAAATCTCAATCTTACCAACTTTTGATTTCAAATTTCCGTTTGTCAATGGTGGAAAATTTTCATCATCCATTGTTGGAACGGAATTCTCATCTTTTTGCACAACAGATGGCTCCTCTGACTTTGACTAGTCAGATTCATCGCCAGAACTATCATCTGAACTTTTAACAACCCATTTTTTGTCTGTTTAAATTTGCTCTTCTTTTGTAAAAATGTTTCGAACTTTCATCAATTTCGAAAGTTGAATTTTTGAACACTTTAAATTTTTTGTTGGTTGTTCTTTTTTATCAACACATTTTTCTTTCATTTTAGAGTTAGAAGAAACTCCATGTTTTGTGTTGGTGGACTTTGGGCAATTCCAAGCAATGTGTCCAACCTCTTGACATTTGAAACAGGTTCTTCGTTCAACTCTTTGTTCAGATTCCTTCAACAAATTCTTTTTCCTTTCAGCGAGAAACTCTTTATTTGACTGTCTCCAGAATGGTTTCTCATTCTCTTTTTCCGAACTTCTTCCTGAAACAAATTTAGTTTTTGATTTATAAGTTTTCTCATTTTTATAATTTTCTGGTGGAATAAAACCTAAACCTTTCTTTTTGAAATCATTGTTATGGTTTGGTTTCTTTCGATAACCATAACCAGAACTGTAACCCTTTTTCTTGTTCAATCTTTGTTGAACTCTTGAAGTGTATTTTTTAGGTTTTTCAGTAAGATTTACATCTTTTATTTCAGAAATATTAATTTCTGTTAATTTGAAAACCTTGTTAATCTGTTCAGTTTTAACACTTCTTACTGGAAATTCTTCATCAGATGATGACTTGTCGGAATCATTCAAAGTATATGCTACTTTGAATGTTTCGTCATTCAACTTATTTTGTGACATCAGAAAATCTTTATTGTAAACCCTTTTGACCGGTGAACTCGAGCTTTTCTCTGACGAACTCGACTTTTCAGAATTAGACTCTGACTCCTCATCCTTATCCAACACCTGATCGACCACTTTCTTTAATAATTCAGACTCATGATCAGTGTCAGACGATGTGAATGTAACGTCAATGTTGTCTGGTAACTCATCAGTTGTTTCAGACTTTAACTTTATATTAACTTCCTTTTTGACTTCATCCGAAATAGACTTTCTGGGAGAATAACCTTCCCAGATCGGAGGCGGACACCTTTTATAATTTGCACTTTGTTTCTTACCAGTATCCGTATCTTTCGACTTCTTATCTTGAAAAGCTTCAAAACCTGCAACAGTTGGATAAATTCTATCAATCAAGTAATCAGAACTTGAATAACTCTGCAACAATCGTCTGATTCTTTCGTTTTCAATCTTTTCAGTCTCCAATTCCTGCTTCAACTTTGCACACTCTTCAATATAATGATTGATAGCCTTCTGCTTAGACATCATCGTTGCATTCATCATTGTCAAAGCATCTTCTACTTCTAAGTTTGTCTTTTCCAATTGGTTAACTGTTCTGTTCAGCACATCATAAGATTCTTTCACGTTCTTAACATCAAACAACAATTTTTCTTTCATCTTGTCTAGCTCAATATACTTCTTATCTTTCTCTTCACAATGTTTGCATGATTCCAAACATTTCAGACAAGATTTTTCAACCTCTACAATCTTTTCAACTTCAACTATTTTTTCAACTTCGACAATTTTTTCAACTTCGACAACTTTTTCAACTTCGACAATTTTCTCAACTTCGACAACTTTTTCAACTTCGATAATTTTCTCAACTTCAACAACTTTTTCAACTTCGACAATTTTCTCAACAATTTTTTCCATCTCTTTCTCAATCACAACCGGTTCTTTATCAAATTCTATTTTTACTTCATTTTCTTCAACCTCAACCTTCTGTGTCGGTTTTTCTTCAGCTTTTGCCTTATCAGCTTCCATCTGAATCTTAGTCTGATTTTCAGCTACCCTTCTTGCTTCAATTTCTTCTTCAACAATCCTTCTTGCTTCCAATTCTTTCTTCAGTCTAACAGCCCTTTTCTCTTTCAACATCTTGATTTTATCTGCAAAAAACAAATTAAAACTATAAGAATCCAATTGTCTTCTAGCTTTATCAATATACGCTTCCTCATCATCAGTGTCTGCATCACTTCCTAATTCCTTAAAAATCGGTATTCTTCTCGGACGGTTCTTCTTAAATTTGCCTGATTCTTCTGCTGAAGTTGAGTCTTCAAGGATTTGAGCAACAAATGCTGTTTTTTCCCAAGTTCTGTTAGGATCCCACTTATCCCAACTGAATCCTTCTGGAAGCCTTTCATCTTCTTGGTCTATCAGACCACCATTTGGAAGTTTTTCATCTTCTTTGTCTATCAGACCATAACAAGCTCTCTTCTTTCCATTTTCAATTTTAATAGTGTTTGAGCTTGAAGATTGTTGTTGATATGGTTGTTGAGCAACCTGATGATAAATTGCTTTCCGATGATAATCGTTGTTTCCAAACGGATCTTGTCTTCCGGTTGCTTCTCTTTTTATACACTCTCGTTTAAAATGCCCTTTTTCTCGGCAACAAAAACAAGTAACCTTTGATTTATCCAAACCTAGCTGAGATGTAGCAGCATCACGAAGATCATCTCTACCGGTGATTTGTTTGAATTTTTCTGCTCTTCTTAAAACATTGGCTAAACACCACTTGATGTCCATTAACTCAAGTTCCTCAGAATCAATCTGATCATAATCCTCTTTAGTAAGCATCGGATTTCCGATTCTTCCAGCAACTAAACTTTCATACGACTCTAACACAGTAACAAGAGATGCCATGTGTTGCTTTGCAATATCTGGAGAGAAATTTTGACCATTTTGAATGTTTAATGTCACATTGCATTGCAAATTTGTTGAACTCTGTTGTCGAGAACTTGGTGTTGAGAAATTTGGATCAAAACTTGAATAAGATGAAGAATATCCACCACTCTGAGTTGTAGTGCTAACATTTGTTCCGGAAGTACCATCATGTAACACCTCGAAAATTCGTGTTCAATGAAATAACGACACGTGTCATGCAAGACAAAAAGCGTTATAAACCCATATTTAATAAAAAATGTTTGGCAGGATTTAAAAGTGTCGTCATGTTAATTTTCACCTCTGAACGACCTCATTTATAAATCCCAAGACCCAATGATATATTATGAACATCTAATATGCCTTCAATCCAGCAAATTGATGGCAGTAATTGAATTCAAAAGTGCAAGATAAGATCCTATGGAAATTTCTACGATAAACCTTCATTTTCGGCACTTTCAAAGGATTTAAGAAAACATATCGAAGTGGTAGGGTATATAACTATTCAAGACCCAAAACATAAAGCCCTATACTGATAAAACATGGCCAAAATCGTTACACATCAGTTGCCCTTTCAAACCCCCAAGAAACAACAACTTTTGGCTCCAGCAGAAGGCTTGCGCACCGCAAGCCATACTCTTACGGTGCGCAAGGGTGTGCCAGCGACAGAAAATCCTCCTGTTTGCTGTTTAAACGCAATACTCGACCTTTAAACGATTTTCCTCATATTTGGACGACCCCTAAATGGCTCCTAGACATTAGGGACATGTGTTAGTGATCAGGGAACATGGATAGACTTGTTTGTCAACAATCCATTGAGTTTGATCACTATAAAAGGCCATGATGTTGCAACCATTTTTCTCACACCTTCCATCTGCACTTTGGATCATCTCTGGAGCTCAAGACTTCTCTCTAAGCTTCACAAATCATGCAAAGGACTCTAGTAAGTTTGCTTAACCTCTCTTAGTTAAGTTTTTACTTAGTTTTAGCTTAAAAGTCAAACCGTCGTAATTAACGGTTGACTTAACGATTAATCACTAATGGTCCAGTGATTAGTCGAATTGAAAGTAGTTATAAGTTGGTAATTATGTGGGTAATAAAACCTTAAAAGGGTTCCCCCTGATTCCCACTCTAACTAGGTCAAATGTCGGGTCAAACTAGTTATTTAAAAAGTCAACAGAATGTTTATTTTCTAATTTATGCATGATTAGCAATGTAGAACACATACAACCTGTTTGATCATTAATATAACTTGGTAATTAGTGTAAGAACATGTCTAAACATGTTCAACCCGACAATTTACTGTTTAGACCCGGTTCGGAACCGAAAGTCGCAAAGCTTTGACTTTTGCTTTGACTTCAGTTCTGACCCGCTTTGGTATGTTTTAGAAATGCCATAGAGCTTCTTTAGGACCAGGTTACATGCTAGCATAATCCTCTGTGATTATACACCTTGGTTCATTAGTTAACCAAGTAATATGCATGATTCCGTTAATTGCTCAAATGTTGACCATTATGCCCTTTTCACCTTAAAACGTGATTTTTGAAAATGTAAAAGAGTAGAAACCTTAGTTACTGATATGTAAACTTGCACCCAAAATTTGACATCAGTTTGAGGTGTAGATCGAGAGTTATGCTCATTAGCGTAATTTGAAAGCTTTATGTTAATTAAACGGCGTAATTAGCGTATAGCCTATTTAAACTCACTTTTTGACATCAAACTTTATAACCACAGATGTAATATATTATATTAGGATTTTAGAAGATTTTTAATTAATTTTAGGCTGAGCATAACTTATAGTCGTAGGCTTACTCCGGAAATTGTCGGTTTTGCCCTTACGGGCTATAAAATGAGTTTTACATATCTTATTGACTCCAAACCTTTTGCTTCTGATTTTAAATGATAAATAAATTATTTTAAGCCTTCTGGAATAATAAAAATATCAGCTTTGTGTATAGAACCCGTAAATGGCTTCTAATCGCCTTTTTAAGCGTTTTTAACGCATAGTATGTACTAGAACTATTCTAAACATACAAGGGTTGATACCTACTGATATTTTAAGTAAATTATAATATTTTAACAGTAAGCAAAAGTTGTTAAACTCAGACTTAAGTTTTGAGCTTTTCGGCTTATGTGAAATTACCAAAATGCCCCTACGGTGCATAGTTTGGCTATAATTGATAAATTTCACATATATACTTTACCCTACTGTTATAACTTATTAAATTAAGTATTTTTGCTGATTACATCAGACCTGTAACTCAGGATGATACTTAAACTCTTTTATAACCTTATAAATGACCAAACTACCCCTACGGGGCATAGTTTGTGTTTAAATTCGTTTCGGGCATAATAAAAGACATCCTACTGATGTCACAACATATTTGAGGCATATTAACTTAGGAAACCTATATATGGCTCTTATGATTACCCGTTACGCTTATTACACGTTCGGTTTATGTAACTAGTTTACATAAATAAGCCGAAACGGGTCAAACCTTATCGGTTTTATAATCCAGAATGTGTATAATGTACCCATGTTAAGCAAGTATTCAAACTTGTCGGGTCTAAATCACATTCTATCCGGTCTTCGTTTAATCGTGCGTATGAACCGTATCTTTGAAACTAACCAGTCTAAGCTTAAGCTTAATTAAAGACCCGTTAGGATTCTAATAGGTTATTATAAACCTTCGTTCCAGATTAGGAGGACCAGTAAAAGCTACCTACATTTGCTTATTGTGATTATTACTTTGCTCAGGTAAATACTTTTAACTTATTTTCCCTATACGGGCTTGGGTTACGGTATATAAAATACTGCTTGGTCGGGCATTAAATCTTCCATCGTTTGGTGGTTAATTGAATAATTTAATCGGCCCGTTTAAATTGTTTTTTTACTTAAAGCCTTTGGGGGGTTAATGACCATGTCCCGGATATCCTTGGCATCATTTTACGAAATGGCCACGACCTAAGCGCGGAGTGTAGGCGTACACTCGTCAGTGCATAAATAGTTGATGTGGTGTGTCTATTGATCTTTAACCCGGCACGCTCCGGGCTACTGAACGCATAAGGAACATGTAATTCTTTTACAAGATTATATATTTAAATAATTATCCCAAGTTATAAAATATTTATGCCACGTGCATTCAAATCAATTTTTAATCATTTTCTAAAATGAGTCGGTTAATTGTATTTACCAGTATAAACTGACGTATTTTCCCAAAAAGATTAAATGCAGGTACTAAGCGTAATAGGCTGGGATTTCTCCTTAGCATCAATAGAAGTCTCGCAAGCTTAAGATGCCTAAAGTCTGTTGAACTACTATTTATTTTTTATCCTTCTGTGGACAAACTTTCAACTGTTGTGATACACGATATTACAATATTTTATTTGGTTGAAACATATCTTTTCATTTGCTTCCGCTGTGCATATTAAATGTTGTGTTGTTTGACTATTATGTTGCCAACCACGTCACGATACTCCCCACCGGGCCCACCAGTGACACGTGGAATCCGGGGTGTGACAGGTTGGTATCAGAGCCAACACTGAGTGAATTTAACACTAGCCTTTTGTGTTTAATCTCAGTTACACAATTGCATATTTCAAAACTTTCGAGTCTAGACATATAACATAGGACAAATTCTATTTTGTTTGGTTTTGTGTTGTCCTTTATTTTATATATTCTTGTCGTTATCTTATGTTATATTGACAGGATTAAAAATGCCGCCAAGATTCTTTCGACGAAGGGGAAGAGGCAAGGGGCCAATCACCGCCCCCAATGATAATGAAGCTGGACCTTCGCATATGCGAGCTCCTTCCACCACCGAGAGTGACGATCCTCGACAGAACCGGAGGAACCTTTTCGAGCCGGCTAGACGGTCGGTTTCGCACAGTTTGAAACCTCCCGTTCATAACTCATATGGGCCAAATTCAGAAAATGAGCCCAATAACCCACAACCTTCATACATACCCCTACAGCGATCCTTGTCGCACCATTCCTTTGGTGACCCTACACCTATTTTTAGGGGCCGGTTTAACCCGGCCAACTACATACCAGAACTAATGGGTTTTAACCCATTGGGGACAGAGGATCACTTCTCCGGCGATCATGCGGAAGATATGGACGAGGACACGGATCCCGTCGAAGCCGCAACCGGAACACCGAACCATCCTATCGAGATCTCCGATGGTTCGTCTTTTCACGGATCACCCTATGGTGGTCCAGACAGCTTTCAGGCGAGGTTTACCCAGCACGAGTGGTACTTCACACCCTCGCACCATTCATCACCTCACCAGCAGCAGCAGCAGGATCCCTCTGGGGATTCACGATTCGTGGCAGTCACGCCACCACCTCCACCGCCGCCAGTTCAGCCGGCACCTCCGCAACCACCGAGGCGTAGGAGATCTGGACCACGTATGTCTACACGAGGAGGGGACTTTCATTTTAGCTCTCCTCGACAATCAAGTGGCAGTCATTATCCGCCACTTGAGGAAGATCCACAAATGGGTGGACCTTCGAACCCAGTTGCACCGCAACCACCGCCGATGGGTTTTGATAACCCGATTCCTGCTTACACAGGTTCGATGGCATACAACCCGTTTGAGCAGCCAGTTCACACCAACTACGGTTACGCTGAAGCCGACCCATACATGGTAGCGGCCAATTATAATGCCCTTCATCCTAAAGGACCGTACGGAGCTCCGTGGGGAGTAGGTTACCCAACACATGGGTACCAAATACCTAATAGACCTATTATTCGGCAACAATCGCAGCCGCCAAGGTTCTCCCCACCAGAGCGTGAAGAAATTCTGCACAGGTTGGACCAAGTAGAGCGAGACTTTCACAGAGACCGCAGGGAGCGACAAAGCTTCTTCCAAGGATTGACAAGCCTAATAAAAGGGAAGAGCAAGAAGGACCATTGAATCCTTCCACTGTTGTTGTAATTTCCTTGTATCATTTGAGCCCCTGCGTGGGCCTGTCTTGCTGTATTGACCCTGTGCGGGTATGTATGTTTGTTTGTTTTGACCCCTGCGTGGGTCTATCTTTCTGTTAACCCCTACGAGGGTATATTGTTTGTTTAAGTCCCTGCGTGGACTAGTATGTTGTTAAACCCCTGCGTGGGTAAGTCTTTGCTTAAACCCCTGTGTGTGTGATTTGTCTATTTGAAAAGTCCCGTTTAGGGCGATATGTAATCTTTTAATAAATTAATGGAATGTAAGTTTATAAATTTCATTTTTTTGCTATTATATGCGTAAGTAAATTATATATGAAATAAATAAATCAAAATCATTCCTTTTAAAAATATATCTGCCTATTTAAATATTGAATAAGAGTCTTAAGAGTAAAACCTAGCCTGAGTGTCATTGTAAAGACCTGGCCAAAATGGTAAGACCTGTTTAAAAGATTCAAATCCCAGTTAACATCTGAAAACATGTTAACACTCCTGGCAGACGTGATTCGTTAAAATCACACGTGTCATTATTATATAAGGATCTTTTTAAAGATTCCAAACCCAACTAAAAATGATCTCTGAATCATGGGTTAAATCATCAATTAAGATGATCATATTTTGACCATACATTAGTAATATAATGCCTACGGGCCTTGCTCATTTCCATATGAGCCAAAAGACAGTGGTAGCTATGACTCCCTGTCAGAAAATGGTAATGAACTATGTTTAAACCTCCATGCCTTGATTCTCTGAAATCATGGCTTATAATTTAAATTGTCCTTGTGACTAGGCCTTTTGTGCTACTACTAAAACTGTTATTGTTTTATAATTAGGATAAAATTATAATAGAAATCCTAAATAAATGTGATTAATAAATTAACCAAATATGGTCTCTGTTCACCATGGTTAATGAATTACCCTAAGGGGCAATTCCATAATAAACTCCCAAGTAAACTATTGTCCTTGTTTTCTGTAACAGTTCAATTAAAATGGCTGACTCTGATGAAATCAATAGTCACCCCGTGGAGAATAATGATAACGCCCGAATTAATTTAATGGGTGCTGAACTGAAAGCGTTAGTAGACGACGCAGTTACAAAGGCCTTGGAGCGGCAGTACGAAGAGTATAGTGGGACTCAGAGTAGGACCCTATCTACACCGCATTCGAAGCCACCTTCCAAGAAGGATGAACCCAAGAAAGATGATGATAGACTCTCCTCAAACCACCACAGTGCTCCATCTCAACAGATTGTATTAAATCAAGGACCCAGTAATAAGGGATGCTCCTATAAATACTTTGTTTCTTGCAAACCCAGGGATTTTACTGGGGAAAAGGGGGCCATTGACTGCATGACGTGGTTAGATGAGATGGACATAGTTGTGGATATCAGCGGATGCGCTGAGAGGGATGTGGTCAAGTTTGTGTTGCAATCATTTAAGGGTGAAGCCTTAGCCTGGTGGAGATCACTGATTCAAGCCACCGGGAAGATCCCATTGTACAACATGTCTTGGGAACAATTTGATGCCCTCATCAGGGAAAATTACTGCCCTCAGCATGAGGTGGAGAAGATAGAGTCTGATTTTCTATCATTGGTTATGACAAACCTTGACTGTCAAGCTTACCTCACGAGCTTCAACACAATGTCCCGGTTGGTTCCGTATCTGGCCCCGGAACCAAAAAGAATAGCTCGTTTTATCGGTGGTTTAGCCCCCGAGATAAAGGCAAGCGTGAAGGCCTCTCGGCCAGCTACTTTTAGATCTGTAGCTGACATATCCTTGTCTCTCACTCTGGATGCGGTCAGACAAAGATCGCTGAGGAACAAAGATGCTGAGAAGAGAAAACGTGAAGATGATAATTCACGGAGGTCGAACAAGAAGCACCGAGGAAACGGTGACAACAAGAAGGGGTCTGAGTCAAGGAAAGATGGGCATCAGTCTGGTGAGAAGCGCAAGTGCAAAATTTGCAAGAAACAACACTTTGGAAAGTGCAGACTGGAATCAAACTCACAGACTCAGTCAAGAACTTTTTCCTGTGGTATATGCAAGTCCAAGGACCACAAGACCTTGGATTGCAAAAAGCTGAAGGATGCAACGTGCTACAGTTGCAATGAGAAAGGGCACATTAAAACCAACTGCCCTAAATACGCCAAGAAGCCTGAGGAGGCCAAGAAGACCAATGCTATGGTCTTTAGGATGGATGCGAAGGAGGCTGTGCAAGACGATAACGTGATCACAGGTACCTTTCTCATAAATGATATCTATGCAAGAGTACTTTTTGATTCAGGCGCAGATAAATCATTTGTAGATAATAAGTTTTGCAAATTGCTGAATTTACCTGTTAAAACCCTAAGAGTGAAATATGAGGTGGAGTTAGCTGATGGCACCTTAGAAACCGCTTCAACCATATTAGATGGATGTTTCATATCCATTAAGAACCACTCTTTTCCATTGTCTCTACTTCCTTTGAAGTTAGCCGGTTTTGACATCGTATTAGGCATGGACTGGTTATCTCTTAACCAGGCCCAGATCGTCTGCAATAAAAAGCAAGTGGTGATCAAGACTCCGTCTGGCGAATCACTTAACATTCATGGAGATACCCGTTATGGATTGCCTGAGCAAGTGACTATGCTCAAGGCCTCCAAGTGTTTGAAGAAGGGTTGTGTCATTTGCATGGCACAGGTGACTATCGATGAGCCGAAACCCAAGATTGAAGACATCCCCGTCATTTCTGAATACCCCGACGTTTTTCCTGAAGAACTACCTGGTTTACCACCAGATAGGCAAGTGGAATTCAGAATTGACATCATCCCCTTATAGGTTGGCACCAACGGAGATGAAGGAATTGAGGACACAGCTAGACGAATTGCTAGCCAAAGGTTTCATTAAACCTAGTTCGTCTCCCTGGGGAGCGCCAGTCCTATTTGTCAAGAAGAAGGATGGATCGATGCGTCTGTGCATCGATTACCGTGAGCTTAATAAGGTCACGATAAAGAATAGGTATCCTTTGCCCAGGATCGACGATTTGTTCGATCAATTACAAGGGGCAAGTTATTTCTCGAAGATTGACTTGAGGTCAGGCTACCATCAACTGAAGGTTAGAGATGAAGACGTTCAAAAAACTGCATTTAGGACTCGTTATGGTCATTACGAGTTCCTAGTGATGCCGTTTGGGCTCACAAATGCACCTGCCGCGTTCATGGATCTCATGAATCGCGTTTGCAAGCCATACCTAGATAAATTCGTCATCGTTTTCATCGACGACATTCTCATCTACTCGAAGAACCAAGCTGACCATGAGAAACACCTTCGCTGTATTCTCAAACTTCTACATCATGAGAAACTCTACGCCAAATTTTCCAAGTGTTAATTTTGGCTTCGAGAAGTCCAATTCCTTGGACATGTGGTTAGTGAGCGTGGTATCCAAGTGGATCCTGCTAAAGTGGAAGCTGTTATGAACTGGCAGGAGCCAAAGACGCCTACAGAGATTTGTAGCTTTCTAGGCTTAGCAGGATATTATAGACGTTTCATTGAGAACTTCTCAAGGATTGCTGCACCCCTGACTTTGCTGACACGTAAGAAGATTAAGTTTTACTGGGGTCCTAAGCAGCAGGAATCCTTCGATATTCTGAAGCAAAAGTTGAGCAACGCTCCTGTACTGACATTGCCTGAAGGTACCGAAGAATTTGTAGTTTACTGCGATGCATCACACATTGGCATGGGGTGTGTGCTTATGCAGAAAGGCAAGGTTATTGCCTATGCTTCAAGACAGTTAAAGGTGCATGAAAAGAATTACACCACCCACGACTTGGAGTTAGGTACCGTTGTATTTGCACTAAAACTGTGGAGGCATTATTTGTATGGTATTAAGTGTGTGATCTATTCTGATCACAAAAGCCTTCAGCACATGTTTAATCAGAAGGATTTAAACATCAGACAACGCCGATGGATGGATACGTTGAATGATTATGATTGTGAAATCAGATACCATCCCGGCAAGGCGAATGTAGTCGCCGATGCCTTGAGTCGAAAGGAAAGGGTGAAACCCATCCGAATCAATGCCAAGAGCATCGAAATAAAGAACAGTTTGAATGAAAGGTTGTTAGCTGCACAGAAGGAAGCTGTGTTGGAAGCTAAGTATCCTAACGAAAAGCTAGGAGTAACTGAGGAGCAGTTGTCTCTTAGCAAAGATGGAATTCTAAGATTAAATGGAAGAATATGGGTTCCAATTTATGGAGGACTACGAGATGTTATCCTCCAGGAAGCCCATAGTTCCAAGTATTCCGTTCATCCTGGAGCTGATAAGATGTACCAAGTTCTAAGGGCAGACTATTGGTGGATAGGCTTGAAAAAGTCTGTAGCTGCCTATGTAGCTAAATGCTTGACTTGTGCGCAAGTCAAAGCAGAACATCAAAAGCTGTCAGGCTTACTACAACAGCCTGAACTTCCCACTTGGAAGTGGGAAATGGTAACTATGGATTTTATCACCAAGTTACCTAAGACAAGGAAAGGAAATGATACAATATGGGTTATAGTTGATAGACTGACTAAGTCAGCACATTTCCTACCCATTAAGGAGACTTATAGCTCCGACATGCTAGCCCAATTGTACGTGGATAAGATTGTAGCTTTACATGGCATACCTGTGTCTATTATCTCTGACAGAGATACTAGATACACGTCACATTTTTGGAAAAGTTTCCAACAATCCTTGGGCACGCGTTTGAATTTTAGTACGGCTTACCATCCTCAGACGGACAGTCAGAGTGAGCGTACTATTCAAACTTTGGAAGACATGCTTCGAGCATGCGTGATTGATTTAGGTGGTAGTTGGGATAACCACCTGCCGTTAATCGAATTCTCCTACAACAATAGCTACCATACCAGCATTAAGGTTGCGCCTTTCAAGGCTTTATACGGTAGAAAGTGTAGAACGCCCGTTTGTTGGGCGGAAGTTGGAGATGTCCAATTATCAGGACCAGAGATAGTCTTTGAAACGACGGACAAGAATGTCCAGATTCGTGACCGTCTCAAAGCTGCCCGAGATAGGTAGAAGAGTTACGCAGATCCAAAGCGTAAAGCTATGAAATTTGAAGTAGGTGACAAAGTCTTACTTAAGGTATCACCCTGGAAGGGAGTGATGCAATTTGGTAAGAAAGGCAAGCTAAGCCCGAGATACATAGGACCTTTCGAGGTCATCGAACGTGTCGGGTCAGTTGCCTATAAGTTAAACCTACCTAAAGAGCTCAGTAGTATACATAATGTATTTCACATCTGCAATCTGAAAAAGTGTTTCGTTGATGAATCACTGGTCATACCACATACAGATGTGCATATAGATGAGAGCTTGAAATTTGTGGAAAAACCAATGTCGATTGAAGAACGACACGTTAAGAAGCTTCGAAGGAAGCATGTGCCTATTGTAAAGGTCAAATGGGATGCCTGTAGAGGTCCCGAATATACGTGGGAGGTTGAGTCCACAATGAAAGAAAAGTACCCTCATTTGTTTCAGTAAATCTCGAGGTCGAGATTTCTTTTAAGAGGGTGAGGATGTAACACCTCAAAAATTCGTGTTCAATGAAATAACGACACGTGTCATGCAAGACAAAAAGCGTTATAAACCCGGATTTAATAAAAAAATGTTTGGCAGGATTTAAAAGTGTCGTCATGTTAATTTTCACCTCTGAACGACCTCATTTATAAATCCCAAGACCCAATGATATATTATGAACATCTAATATGCCTTCAATCCAGCAAATTGATGGCAGTAATTGAATTCAAAAGTGCAAGATAAGATCCTATGGAAATTTCTACGATAAACCTTCATTTTCGGCACTTTCAAAGGATTCAAGAAAACATATCGAAGTGGTAGGGTATATAACTATTCAAGACCCAAAACATAAAGCCCTATACTGATAAAACATGGCCAAAATCGTTACACATCAGTTGCCCTTTCAAACCCCCAAGAAACAACAACTTTTGGCTCCAGCAGAAGGCTTGCGCACCGCAAGCCATACTCTTACGGTGCGCAAGGGTGTGCCAGCGACAGAAAATCTTCCTGTTTGCTGTTTAAACGCAATACTCGACCTTTAAACGATTTTCCTCATATTTGGACGACCCCTAAATGGCTCCTAGACATTAGGGACATGTGTTAGTGATCAGGGAACATGGATAGACTTGTTTGTCAACAATCCATTGAGTTTGATCACTATAAAAGGCCATGATGTTGCAACCATTTTTCTCACACCTTCCATCTGCACTTTGGATCATCTCTGGAGCTCAAGACTTCTCTCTAAGCTTCACAAATCATGCAAAGGACTCTAGTAAGTTTGCTTAACCTCTCTTAGTTAAGTTTTTACTTAGTTTTAGCTTAAAAGTCAAACCGTCGTAATTAACGGTTGACTTAACGATTAATCACTAATGGTCCAGTGATTAGTCGAATTGAAAGTAGTTATAGGTTGGTAATTATGTGGGTAATAAACCCTTAAAAGGATTCCCCCTGATTCCCACTCTAACTAGGTCAAATGTCGGGTCAAACTAGTTATTTAAAAAGTCAACAGAATGTTTATTTTCTAATTTATGCATGATTAGCAATGTAGAACACATACAACCTGTTTGATCATTAATATAACTTGGTAATTAGTGTAAGAACATGTCTAAACATGTTCAACCCGACAATTTACTGTTTAGACCCGGTTCGGAACCGAAAGTCGCAAAGCTTTGACTTTTGCTTTGACTTCAGTTCTGACCCGTTTTGGTATGTTTTAGAAATGCCATAGAGCTTCTTTAGGACCAGGTTACATGCTAGCATAATCCTCTGTGATTATACACCTTGGTTCATTAGTTAACCAAGTAATATGCATGATTCCGTTAATTGCTCATATGTTGACCATTATGCTCTTTTCACCTTAAAACGTGATTTTTGAAAATGTAAAAGAGTAGAAACCTTAGTTGCTGATATATAAACTTGCACCCAAAATTTGACATCAGTTTGAGGTGTAGATCGAGAGTTATGCTCATTAGCGTAATTTGAAAGCTTTATGTTAATTAAACGGCGTAATTAACGTATAGCCTATTTAAATTCACTTTTTTACATCAAAATTTATAACCACTGATTTAATATATTATTTTGGGATTTTTGAAGATTTTTAATTAATTTTAGGCTGAGCATAACTTATAGTCGTAGGCTTAATCTGGAAATTGTCGGTTTTGCCCTTACGGGCTATAAAATGAGTTTTACATATCTAATTGACTCCAAACCTTTTGCTACTGATTTTAAATGATAAATAAATTATTTTAAGCCTTCTGGAATAATAAAAATATCAGCTTTGTGTATAGAACCCGTAAATGGCTTCTAATCGCCTTTTTAAGCGTTTTTAACGCATAGTATGTACTAGAACTATTCTAAACATACAAGGGTTGATACCTACTGATATTTTAAGTAAATTATAATATTTTAATAGTAAGAAAAAGTTGTTAAACTCAGACTTAAGTTTTGAGCTTTTCGGCTTATGTGAAATTACCAAAATGCCCCTACGGTGCATAGTTTGGCTATAATTGATAAATTTCACATATATACTTTACCCTACTGTTATAACTTATTAAATTAAGTATTTTTGCTGATTACATCAGACCTGTAACTCAGGATGATACTTAAACTCTTTTATAACCTTATAAATGACCAAACTACCCCTACGGGGCATAGTTTGTGTTTAAATTCGTTTCGGGCATAATAAAAGACATCCTACGGATGTCACAACATATTTGAGGCATATTAACTTAGGAAACCTGTATATGGCTCTTATGATTACCCGTTACGCTTATTACGCGTTCAGTTCGGTTTATGTAACTAGTTTACATAAATTAGCCAAAACGGGTCAAACCTTATCGGTTTTATCTCAAAATCCAGAATGTGTATAATGTACCCATATTAAGCAAGTCTTCAAACTTGTCGGGTCTAAATCACATTCTATCCGGTCTTCGCTTAATCGTGCGTACGAACCGTATCTTTGAAACTAACCGGTCTAAGCTTAAGCTTAATTAAAGACCCGTTAGGATTCTAATAGGTTATTATAAACCTTCGTTCCAGATTAGGAGGACCAGTAAAAGCTACCTACATTTGCTTATTGTGATTATTACTTTGCTCAGGTAAATACTTTTAACTTATTTTCCCTATACGGGCTTGGGTTACGGTATATAAAATACCGCTTGGTCGGGCATTAAATCTTCCATCGTTTGGTGGTTAATTGAATAATTTAATCGGCCCGTTTAAACTGTTTTGTTACTTAAAGCCTTTGGGGGGTTAATGACCATGTCCCAGATATCCTTGGCATCATTTTACGAAATGGCCACGACCTAAGCGCGGAGTGTAGGCGTACACTCGTTAGTGCATAAATAGTTGATGTGGTGTGTCTATTGATCTTTAACCTGGCACGCTCCGGGCTACTGAACGCATAAGGAACATGTAATTCTTTTACAAGATTATATATTTAAATAATTATCCCAAGTTATAAAATATTTATGCCACGTGCATTCAAATCAATTTTTAATCATTTTCTAAAATGAGTCGGTTAATTGTATTTACCAGTGTAAACTGACGTATTTTCCCAAAAAGATTAAATGCAGGTACTAAGCGTAATAGGCTGGGATTTCTCCTTAGCATCAATAGAAGTCTCGCAAGCTTAAGATGCCTAAATTCTGTTGAACTACTATTTATTTTTTATCCTTCTGTGGACAAACTTTCAAGTGTTGTGATACACGATATTACAATATTTTATTTGGTTGAAACATATCTTTTCATTTGCTTTCGCTGTGCATATTAAATGTTGTGTTGTTTGACTATTATGTTGCCAACCACGTCACGATACTCCCCACCGGGCCCACCAGTGACACGTGGAATCCGGGGTGTGACACATCAGCACTGAAAGCAGTCTGAATCTTCGGACTCTGAGTAGTCTCAAATTTGCTTCCTCTATAGTATAGACTAACATCTTGTTGGGCACTCGGATTCCTCATGATAGCAGTTTTCTGAACATCCTATTCATGTTCTTCAAGCTTCTGAATGAACTTACACAAATTCATATCTTCAGATTTTCGGTTATGCTTTAGAATCAACAGATATGTTCCCCATTTATTCTGCGGTAGCGCATCGGCTAGCTTATCAACCCATTCATCATCTTCTTTCTTGATGTCCAATCTTTTCATCTCCTGGACAAGATGACAATATCTCTCAATAGTCGTTCTTGTTGTTTCACCTTCAAAAGCTGTAAACATATCAAACGATTTTTTTAGTAATGCACGTTTATTTTTTATCATATCAACACTTCCCTTAAACTTTTGAATCAACGTTAACCAAATTGATCTAGCAGTTCTCTCATGTTGAAGCAAAACGAAAATATCTTCTTTTATCGCTTGTTGGAGAAGGCTAATCGTCATCTTTTCACTGGTGTATCTTAATTTTTCATTCGGTGTAAATTCACTTAATGGTTTTTCATTATCAAGATTATCTTTCGGTCTAACATATTCTTTCTCTATCGAAACCCATGCATCAAACTTATTTCCTTGCACCCAGTTTTCAAAACGATTCTGCCATCCTTTAAAATCCTCAATGTACATAAGTTTCGGAGGCTTTTGGAAAGTTCCCGTTTCATTTTCGATTTCAACAGTTTCTGCAACTGTAACTGGAGCAGTTGGGGTAGCAAACGCATTGTAAAATTCGTCTTCCATGTTTCGGTATGAAAATTCACACAAACTGATTAATTTTCAAACGATCTGAAGACTTTTAAACCACACTGTACGAGCCAAATTTCACGCGACCTTAACTGTTTTCAAATGACCTGAATTATTTCAAGTGACTTGATCAACTTCAAATTACCTGAGCAAACTATGCGATCTGGTTCAAGTTCAAACCGTGTGAATCAGATCAATCCATGCGAACTGGAGTTAAGCTTTGTGAACCTTTCAAATGACTTTACACAACTTCAAACGAACTGGAATTTAAACTGGTGCGAACTGGGTCAAAATGGTACGACCTGGTTCACTTCGTGCAAACTGTATTCACTTCGTGTGACCTCGTGCGAACTGAGGTTGTTCACTCCGTGTGAACTAAATTATTCCTTGCAAACTGAACTGCCTGTGCGAAGTGGAATCAATCCATGCGAACTGGTTCTATTTCATGCGACCTGGAAGTCAATTAAGTTGACTTCGTGCGAACTGAACAATTTGGTGCGACCTGATATCAAACCGCGCGAAGTAAGATGATTTGGTGTTGACTTCGTGCGAAGTGGTGTTAATTCCGTGCGAACTGGATCCCTTATTGCGAATTGGAGGTCACAATACGTGCGAACTGGTCAGATCAGCCCGTGCGAACTGAGTTCATGATGAACAATCGGACAGATTTTTGTCAAATTGAACAGGTTTTAAGTTGAATTAGGTGTTGATTTGTTCAAGGATTGATTAAAACAGTGTTTCGCTTGTTATGTGTAAAAATCAGGCCATTTTACCCGTAAAATCTCAGTTAATTTTGAAAAAAATGTGAAGAAAGTGAGTAGAAATGAGATTTTCGGATGAAAACAAGCTGAATCTGTAAGAACTCTTCCTCCTGAGCTCTGATACCACTTGTAGGATCGAGATTCAACCTACACGAGTCGATCAAAAGAGTTCTAATCCAAACCAAAGGCGGAATTCGATGATTCGGACTTCATTGCAGGTTTTTTAACACTAGGAATCACTTTAAATGTCTTGTATATTGATTTGAAAGCTTTACAGACCACTTGACACTTCGGCAGCACCTCTGCTCCGGAATCAACAATGTTACAAATGACAACCCAAGCTCAGCTATATATAGAGTTTGCCAGTTCGCATGAAACAGACATCACCAGTTCATGCGAAGTGCCACTTCGTACGAACTGGACTGACTACTCGAAAACCCTAATTTCTAGACTGCTAAGCTTCGGTTTATCCTATCTAGATACAAGACTCGATACAAGACGAATTCGACAGACATATGCACCAACAATGAGCAATCTATCTTCGTCCCACTCCGATGATTCCGCCATTGGTTGGGGTGTGACATATTGGTATCAGAGCCATAACTATAGGGAATTAGGTAGAATTTCCATGTCCGACCTAGTCTATAGTAGGTACCTTATTTTGGATCATTCTTGTTACTTGCTTAGAATGTTATTCTTTCTACTTTGCTTCTTTCTCTTCTTTTGGTCTTAATATTTATATATTGTCTTCCCTAAGACATTTTACATAATACACTTGAAGACTTGAAGACACTCACAATACAAGCGAGACGAGTTTACCAAAATAGGCGTGAAACCCACAATTTGGTAAACGACTCTCATTCTGCTTAATTTTATTTTGCACGAAATTACACCATTAAGTTAAGAGTGAAATCCACATCTTTATGGTAAATTTCCAATTCAAACTCTAGTGGACCCTCGTCATAGTGTCGAATTTAAATTTTGACCCGACGAGTACCAACCACATTAGGGTGCGAAATCGTCAAGTTAGGGGTGAAACCCGCATCTTATCGATTAAGTCCCGTTCCTTGATTTTCAATCTCGCCAAAGTTTCGATTATTTCGATCGATTAGAGACGTGTAGTAACTGGAATAGTAAGATACCGTTTATCGCTTCTCGACGAGAGTACCTTACGTATTGGCAAAAGCACGTTTCTCTAATTTGAAAGGACTTTCGATTCACTTTGGAATAGTCGATGTTTCTCAACCCGAAACAATCCCATGTTTTATGAGCCTCTCTTTTATGCTATTTCAATTTATATGTGATTTTATACTTGTTACCTCGTTCGTTTCAAAACCGTTACATGATTTGCACGTCTCCCTCAATCAAAAACAATAATAACTCTCGTGAACAAACTAAATTTATACTCTTTATGCGCATTCTTACGTGATTATACTTGTGAATACATGTTGAAAACTTACACTTTGTGTGAATTATATGTGATACGTGAACACTTACATGCTTATACGTGCAAAACTTGTTTCAAATTATGATAAAGTCTCATCCTTTCATTTTCTTTCGAACTCCTAGATGGCATCTCCGAGCTCATCCAAGAAGACCAAGTCCAAGAAAGGTTCCAACAGCGACTCCATCTCTAAGCAAGAGTTAGTGGGTCTCATTGCTGAACAGATGGCCGACCAGATGGCCCGAGTTATACCTGACATAGTTAGCAGGTTCCAAACCAACTCAGATTCGCCCTATGGTTCGGTTGATTCCAAAGTGGAAAAGCCTAAGACACCATTCCTTTTTAAGCCATCCATGGCCTCTAAACCTCTGGAGTTCACTGGCAAGGATGGTGCCACCGCGTTACTAACCTGGTTCGATGCTATGGAGCTTATGTTCCTCCAAAGTGGTTACCCCGATGACTTGCACACCCAAAACGCTACAGGGGTGTTCCGCTCAAGAGCCCTTAAGTGGTGGACCACTGAGCGAAACACAAGGGGGAATGATGCCGCCCACGCTTTACCATGGGCTGAAGTGAAGAAACTCATAAGGGAGGAATTCTGTCCTGCTCACGAACTTAGTAAGTTGGAGCACGAGTTCTGTCACCTTAAGAAAATCGAGGATGACAACGATGGTCTAACCATTTGGCTTCAATCAACTCAGCATCCTTTGCCCTAGTCAAGTTGATACCCCCGAAAAGGCTATAAACAAGTACATCCACTGCCTATCCACCTCCTTCATGAACCTCGTTGAGTCTGCTTCTCCAAAAACAACAACTGCGTCCTTTATAGGAATTCTAAAAAGGCTTCCTCGAAGAGCGCACACCAAGCCATCGCTGAAACCACCGCTGAACCCACACCATCCCAGTCAACCAAGAAAAACCGAGGCAAGAAGCGGAAGGCTTCGAGCCAAACCTGTGCGGTCATCACTCCGCCGAACCCTTAACCTTTGCAATCTACCCCAGCTGCACCTAATACTGAACCTCCACGCAAGGCTTACACTGGGACTCAACCCAAGTATAACCAATGCCAGTACCATCATCCTGCCACCGCCTCATGCCACAAGTGCGCAAATTGCAATCGGTATGGGCATTTTACTCAGCAATGCCACAAACCACCCATGGCCAACCAGAGTCAAGCCATTGTAGCCCAGAATGCTGCTCCAAACCAAGCTCAAGTTGCTCCTGTGCGAGCATGTTTCAAATTTGGCGACCTTAATCACCTCGCCAACGTTTGTCCACAACGAAACCAACCTCAGCAGCAACCACACAACAACAACAACAGCAGCAGCCTCAATAACCAGCTCGAGGCAGAACCTTTCTCCTCACCACTGCTTAGGCTCAGAACGCAAACGACGTTATTACTGGTACGTTCCTTGTCAACCAAGATCTTTCGCTGTCAAAGTCGCTGATGGTAAATCCATCGCTGTCGATTCCGCTCTTTCCAAGTGTTCCATGATTCTTAATGATCATACGTTTGCATTGACCTCATACCTATGCAAATAGGTAGCTTCGACATCATAGTAGGTATAGACTTAAAAAAGATTTAAAGATTGAAGAAGACTTAAAGATTTAAAAAGTAATAAATTAATAAAAAGATTGATACTGGACTAGCTTAGGCGAGTTCGTGCTGAAGTTGTCTACTCTTAAAAGTTCATTCGTCTTCCTCTTCCAAATGGTGATTCTCTACACGTCTATGGTGAGAAACCTTCTCAAGGTCTCAAGCTTATGTCGTGTATTCAAGAGAACAAGTGCTTACACAAGGGTACCTTCGCCTTTCTCGCCCACATTTTGGAAAAGAAGGACAAAGGCCCAAGCATGAGTGACGTTCCTGTTGTACGCGATTTTCCCTATGTATTTCCCGATGATCTTCCTAGTCCGCCTCCTGCTCGTTCTGTTGATTTCCGAATCGATTTAGTGCCTGGCGCCACGCCTACCACTAAGTCTCCTTATCGTTTAGCTCCCTCTGAGATGCGAGAGCTTTCGAGCCAACTTCAAGAGCTTCTTGATAAAGGCTTTACACGCCCTAGTACTTCTCCTTGGGTCGCTCTCGTTATGTTAGTCAAAAAGAAATATGGATCGTTTAGAATGTGTATTGACTATCGTAAGCTCAGTAAGCTTACTTTCAAGAACCGATATCCTCTTCCTCGCATCGACGACGTCTTCGATCAATTGCAAGGCGTGACTTGCTTTTCAAAGATCAACCTTCGTTCTGGATATCATTAACTTCGAGTCCTCGAAGAAGATATACCCAAAACCTCATTCCAAACACGTTATGGTCATTACGAGTTCGTGGTCATGCCCTTTTGTTTGACCAATGCACCTGCTGTTTTCATGGATTTGATGAGCCGTGTGTGCAAAGCGTACTTGGACCGTTTCGTGATCGTCTTCATCGACGATATTCTTATCTACTCCAAGACTCAAGAGGAGCATGAGCGACACTTTCATCTTATCCTTCAGCTTCTGCGTGCTGAACAACTTTATGCCAAATTCTCCAAGTGTGAATTTTGGTTAAAAGAAGTTTAATTTCTTGGTCACACCGTCAACGAACTTGGTATTCACGTTGACCCTGCTAAAATCGAAGCTGTGAAGAACTGGATTGCACCTAAATCCCCGTCCAAAATTCGTTCTTTCCTTGGTCTTGCTGGTTATTATCATCGTTTCATCTCCAACTTTTCGAAAATCGTCGTTCCTCTCACCTCTTTGACTAAAAAAGAGAAACCTTTGTTTGGGGTTCTGAACAAGAGGAATCTTTTCAAACGCTTAAGGACATGCTTTGTAATGCTCTTATCCTAGCTCTTCCTGATGGTAACGACGACTTTGTCATGTATTGCGATGCTTCAAACCTTGGCCTTAGCTGTGTCCTTATGCAACGAGACAAGGTTATCGCTTATGCGTCGAGGAAACTCAAGATACATGAGAAAAACTACACAACGCACGACCTTGAACTTGGTGCAGTTGTTTTTTCCTTGAAGATATGGCGACACTATCTTTATGGTACTAAGTGTCTGGTCTTCACCGACCATAAGAGCCTGCAGCACATCTTCAACCAAAAGGAACTGAACATGCGTCAATGTCGTTGGGTAGAGTTGTTAAACGACTATGACTGCGAAATTCGCTATCATCCAGGAAAAGCGAATGTAGTAGCCGACGCTCTTAGTCGTAAAACTCATGTGAAGGGTGTTCGTTGTCTCCAACTCGTTAACGTTCTTCAAAACCGCATTGGTGAAGCCGAATATGCCTCTATTAACGAGGGTAGTCTCTCCATCGAGATACGAGGTGGTGTTGAAGAAGATCTTGTGTCTAAATCCTATGGTATTCTATACTATCTCAATCGCATCTGGATTCCTAATCGTGATGACCTTCGAGACTTTCTGATGAAGGAGGCACACAAATCGAGATATTCCATTCAGCCTGGTGCTGATACGATGTACCAAGATATGCGTACGTCCTATTGGTGGCATGGAATGAAGAAAGATATCGCCACCTTCGTTGCGAAATGTCTCACTTGTTCGAAGGTTAAAGCTGAACACCAACGTCCCTCTGGCTTGCTCGAACAACCAGAAATTCCTGTCTGGAAATGGGAGAGTATTGTAATGGACTTTATCACCAAACTCCCTCGTACTTCTTCTGGTCATGACAGTATTTGGGTGATCGTTGATCGATTAACCAAATCAGCTCATTTTCTCCCCATTCGTGAAGATTTCTAAGTCGAGAAATTGGCTCGAATCTACATGGATGAAATCATTTGTCGTCATGGTATCCCCATCGACATCATTTCTGATCGTGATGGTCGTTTTACGTCCCGTCTTTGGCAAACCTTTCAATCTGCTTTGGGTACTGTTCTGAACTTTAGCACCGCTTTCCACCCTCAGTCTGACGGTTAAACCGAGCGTACTATCCAAACCTTGGAGGATATGCTTCGTTCATGCGTATTCGATTTTGGTGGCAACTGGGACTCACACTTGCCTTTGATTGAATTCCCATACAACAACAGTTATCACGCGAGTATTCAAATGGCACCCTTCGAGGCATTGTATAGTCGTAAATGTCGTTCGCCTATTTGTTGGCACAAGATTGGTGAAGCTCAAATCACTGGTCTCGAGCTTATACTAGAGACAACGGACAAGATTTTACAGGTTCGAGACAACTTGCTGAAAGCCAGGAGCCGACAAAAGAGTTACGCCGAGAAGCGTCGCAAGCCTTTGGAATTCAAGATATGTGACTTTGTACTTCTCAAGGTGTCCCCTTGGAAGGGTGTGGTTCGATTTGGTAAGAAAGGGAAACTCGCACCTCGTTTTGTAGGTCCTTTCAAGATTCTAGAAAGGATTGGCAAGGTTGCGTATCGACTAGACCTACCTGAAGAACTCAACAGCGTTCATCCTGTCTTCCACGTGTCAAACTTAAAGAAGTGTCTAGCTGACGATGGACTTCAAGTTCCACTAGAAGATCTTCAAATCAACGAGACCTTGAACTTTGTGGAGAAACCTGTCGAGATCATGGAACGAGGAGTCAAGAAACTAAGGCGCAGTCAAATTCCTATCGTTAAGGTTCGATGGGAAGGAAAACGTGGCGCTGGATTCACTTGGGAACTCGAAAGTGATATGAAGACTAAGTATCCGCACCTGTTCGTAGCATCTTCCTAAATTTCAGGACGAAATTTCCTAAAGGAGGGGAGACTATAACGCCCTGCTTATTTGTACATTCCATAATTAGAAAGCGTTGTTGTATTTATATTTTTGGGAATCTTGTATTCTTGTAATTGTCTTTTCGTTGTAATCTTTGTAAAATCTAAGACATGAATCATAAATAAAATTCGTTTAAATTCATGTTCTACATACTTCATACATGCTCATACGTTTGGATTAATCATACATGCGATACTTTATTCGTAATTCTTGCAAAATACGAACTTACAAATACTTGACATACATGCTCAATTCATGCGAATACGATACTTATTCTCGACATCCATACTTATTCATACTTGTTTATTATTTATTTTTATGTTTTAATTGCATATCATACCCTCACACTTTACCTTTATGCATAAAACACCTTAAAACAACCTAAAACACTAAGATATGAAACTACAAGGACCAAAATTGTTAAAAATCAAACAAATTTCGTCATCCCACTTGGCTCGCGACCCGCACTCCCACCTGGTTCGCACCCCGCCAGAGGCTTGAATTTGCAAAATTGTTGAATAGCAACGTTTATTGGCTGAAATTGTGCTAGTTTACTTGTGTTTCTTCCATTTAATGTCCCAACTACTTAACCTAATCATTCCCTATAAAACCCAACCAATTCCCACAAATTTTCCACTTTGCAAACACTCCATTTTCCCTCTCAAACACTCTAAATTCAGCTGGAAAATCAGTAGCAAGACAGATTCGTATCAAGTTGCAAAAGTGAGCATAACTTCACTTATCTTCCATCTTTTTCATTACTTCTTTCTTTTTAGCACTTGGAACAACCTTAGGTATGTTTCCACAGGTTTTCCATGGAAAAGCAAGGCTGGAGCATCACCATAATAAGGTGAAAAGTGCAAGAAACTTTCTGTTTTGTACAAACACTTTGTAAAACATACTTAAACTTGTGATTTCTTCATACATTCCTATGTCCTTATGCCACTAATCAAGACTATGATTATGTGTGCTTAAAAACAAAGTTGTAACATGTAAATCCAGAGGTTTTAATCCTCAAAACTTTATGTTTCAAAAGGGTTATAACCCACAAGTGATGAACTACTCTTGACTTGAATATATGTGATTATTTGGGTAGCTTGGGCTATCCTACTTACAATCCACACTTCAGTTGATGATTTCTCTTAGTTAGTATGTAAATTTCATTCCGTAATAATCCATTCATGACCATCCTTGTTGTCTTTGACAACTTGCACATTGTTGAAAATACAAAAGAGGTCTTAAATGGAAGGTTTATCCTCCTACCTCATGCATGACTTCTATGATAATCTTGTCATACTTGATGGACTAAAACTTATGATATATGCTATATAGAATATATAATACCAATAGTACCCGAATCTTTGATAATAATCTAATGATTATTTGTCAAAATACTAAGTTACATCATCTAAAAACTTAATTCCCGTTATGATTCTAATAGGTACTTTAACTCATGAAAACATTCAAACCCCTATGGGTTTCATAGTATAAAAAACTAGTATTAGGCGCTAGACGGTTATTTTCTCATATATTTACTTTCCATATACTTTAAATTCCGAATTCCTAATCCTCCGTTAAACATTCAATACTCATACACCTACGTTTCCTCGTGTAGAAGGACTTGGTGTTTCTTCCTCCAACAAACTCCTCGCGGGTTAACAAGTGGAAGCTTTCAAAACCGTGAGTATACTTGAAACCCCCTCTTTCGTTTACCACCTTTTGGGGTGTAACAAACATTCCGTATACACGCATGCATATGTTGATTACTTGAACTTTATTCCTAAATGCACAAACATTCCTTATACACGCATGCATACGTTGATTACTTGATACTTTAAATTTGGGTTTGAACATTTTGTGTTAGACTTATCATTAACTTCGTACGAGCCTATCTGTGACATATATAGCGCTACAGGATTAACGCACCGCCTGTGAATGTTGGGTTATGTTAAGAGCTTATTGCGTTTCATCTTGGTTTGATTAGTTATGCACATGCCAGTTTATTGTTTATCTTGTTTCGACTAGCTTGCCATGTGGAATTGTTTAAAACTTATCTTTTTATGCTATGTATGAAAACCTGTATACTCGTCTTTGCTTTTGCATTGAACTTTATTTTAAACATGTTACAGGTTGATGATGATGATCCTATGAAATCTAGTAGGGATGACTAGAAACACGCTCAAGAAATTACTGGATTTGAATATTTATGTGATGTTGAACTCGTTGTATTTTTCTTTTATTTGTTGTAGTTTGAATTCCATGTATTGTAATGACAATTTAAGTTATGAAATGAAAACGGTTTTGATTTAATTATTGTCACAAATAGCGTTATGTGTGATGAGCAATCTAACATCGTCCCACTCCGATGATTACGCCATTGGTTGGGGTGTGACAGTCACTACCACCACTCGCCACTACCTGTTGGGGAATTTTATGAAACCGGACGATCAGAGAGGTGTGTAATCACTCTCATGTCAAATTGTTTTGGTGGTTCTACCGAATAATTTAATCAGATACAACTTTGATTTCGAGAATTAGAACAACAATATGTTTTGGTGAATTCGTAATGAACCAGGAAGAAGACCAAAACTGTATCTACGAATTTAAGGATTAATTATAGATAACTGCCCCAATGCAGTTTTAATTCAAATTTTAAATACATTGCCCTAATTGCCTTTATTTTTTTGTCTAAAAAATCTGACGAAATTATTAGAAAAAATAAGCTCGACCTTAGCCAGGGGCTGCCCCTTGGATCCTGCTCCTAGGGGCGTTGCCCTGGACCTCTGCCAAGGGCAACACCCCCTTGGAACCCCATTCGAGGCTGTGCCCGAATACTTGGAATTATAATAACTCGAACAAGCGTATACTTCCGCACCTCCTAACTTGTTTGATGTATATTATAATTCCTTTTAGTCACCAAGTTAATCCCGATTACACTAAAATATCTGACACAACCCACCTCCACACCACCACCATCACCACCGCCCATATAAACGTAAACAAGAACACAAAAACATAATCTTTTAACAACTAAAAGTCAATATTCAACCCTAAAAGATCAAAACAGACAAATGTTAAGCTCTGTTCTCCCTTGTTTCTTTTGAAATCAAGATTGAAACTTTTTCTAGATTAACAACAGAATTCAGACGAAAAGAGTAGAAAAAAAAATGAAATCTGATGTGTTTTGAAGTTCTAATGCATTTAGTGTTGGCACATGTGGGTTCGCTGCCATTGAAAAGGACAGAGAACAATAAATAAGAGGTGGCCATTTTAGGATTCTTATCTCTTGGATCCAGAATTAATTAAGGCTCATTCTATACGCACCCCCCCTTCCTGATTACACCCCCTTGTGAGAGGAAAACTGTCGGTCCCACGCAGGCCCCACCTGTAAGTATGTGAGAGGAGGGGGTGAAAAAAGTAGATAGGGGGTGTAGAAAGTAGCACCCTTAATTAAATAGGTATAAAACTTCAATGAAGGTTCCCTCAACAAGAAATCAATTGTCAACTTAAGGTGAGGTGGAGGTAGGTGGTGATGGTGGTGGCCAATAGTGGTGGTGGTAGAGGTAAGGTGGTGGGGAGTGGTGGTGATGGCTGATGGCGGTGGTGGATAGGGCCGGCCAACCCGTGCCGACGGCCAAGGCTCAAATTTTTAAAGGGTCCGAAAAATATTTATAAGCTTTTATATATTTATTAAAGAGTTAAATGCTAGGTTGGTCCCTGTGGTTTTCAAAAATTTCACACTTGGTCCTAGTGGTTTACTAATTACACTCGTGGTCCCAAAACTTGTCAAAAGTGCACTCTCTTGGTCCCCAGCCCTAACCTCTGTTAATTTTCTAAGTTAACTATATGTGAAATGACAATATTACCCTTGAACAATTAAAAAAAATAAAAAACCAATAAACAGGACTCATCTTCTTCAACCTCCATCCCCTATCCCCTGTTCTTCCCCCTCTCTTTAAAACCCACCAGCCACCATCTCCACCTTCAATCCATCACCACCACCATGACTGAAATCTCTTCTACTGGTGGGCTAATCTCACCTTCAATCCCTCCTTTACCACCAGATAAACCTCCTGATTGTTCTATCTATACCCCAGTTGCTACGGTTGTGTATGGAGAGCAAAACAACGTCCTTAAACACCAGCCACCACCCCCTTCGTATGAGAATCGTCTGGTTGCAAATCCCCAAAATCACCCAGAAATCGTTCAGTCCTCCCAAAATTGTAGAGATTCCAACCCTAATATGAACCCAAATGCTGCTGATTGGTGTGCGGCTGCTCCATATTCAAACCCTACCCATGGTAGCGGTGATTCTCATCCCCAAAAATCAATTCGGAAAAAGAAAAAGTATGTAACTGGTTCAGGGGATGAAGAATTGGATAGAATCAGGGCCGAAAATGGGCAGCGGTCATCGTAGTACAGCGGGCTACATCTCCTCTTAATCAAGCCTTGCACAATCAGAACAATACTCAGAACTCACTTCCTGTTGATTTGCCGTCTACAGATGAGGTTAATGGAGTTACTCACCATGGTCATCCGATTGATGCTCATTCCAACCAAACAATGTCCACTGCAGATGTATTGAAGGTGGAGATTGTGGCTGGTGGGTTTTAAAGAGAGGGGGAAGAACAGGGTATGGAGGTTGAAGAAGATGAGTCATTTTTATTGGTTTTTTATTTCTTTTAATTGTTCAAGGGTAATATAGTCATTTCACATATAGTTAACTGAGAAAATTAACAGAGGTTAGGGCTAGGGACCAAGAGAGTGCACTTTTGACAAGTTTTAGGACCACGAGCATAATTAGTAAACCACTAGGACCAAGTGTGAAATTTTTGAAAACCACAGGGACCAACCAAGCATTTAACTCTTTATTAAATTATATATTTAATATATTCATCCATTTCCTAAGCAAAAAAGTGTTGGTGGTGTAATGGAGAAAACCACCTCAAGATGATGTAAAGGTCTCAGGTTTAAGTCTTGGCCTCATCACTAAAGTTTTATTTTTTAATTCATTTCCCTTTAACCATAATTTTGAGCCCAATTCATTTTTACGTCCGAGGCCTAAATTTTTTCGAGAGTTTTCGAGGACGGCTCTCGTACTGGTGGAGGTCTGTGATGGTTGGTGTGGTCGAGGTGAGGTGAGGTGGTGATGAGAGTGCCACATAAGCAGCCATCTCATTAGATAACAAATACTTTTGGCACGTCAGCTTCCACGTCATCATAAAACTAACTGAGTTAGAGCTCAGTTAGAAAATGTCCATTGGTGGACAATAGGTTAAAGATGGGACCATCACTGGTTATTTTTGTAGTTGGAATATTATCGGCCAATAACAAATTGTTGAGATTATTAATATTGTCGGCCAATAACAAGTGGTTGATAGAGAATGAAATAAAAAAAGGTAATGATAAAGATATTAAAAAAAAGTATTATTTAATTGATAGAAGAGAGAAAATATAATTGCTTTTAGTGTAATTATAGGGTAAAAATGATGGAGGAGACGTGAATACTCTAACCCTTAGATTTTCTGGGTAGAAAGATGTTACTATTTGAAAATAGTACCAACAGTTATAATATCAATTATGTGCTCCTTGATGTACGATTTGGTTGTTTTACACCTTAATGAGCCTAGGCACATTTTATGTGGTCAGTGGATTATTGATTGTTGTGCATGGGCGAAGGATATATAGTGGGGGCGGGAGGGGGCGGCTGACCTCCCGAACTTTTCGCTCAATAGTGAAGAGTATGCAGTTTTCGTATAGAAATTTTTGGATATATAAGTTTTCGACCCCCGTTTTATAGAAATTTTTTGGTATATACGTTTTCAACCCCCGGTCGGAAATTTCAAGCTCGCCATTGTTGTTGTGTGTAGCCTCTTAATATATTTGGATGTTGCTCATCTCTGCTGTGAACAAATATAATGATACTTGATGTGTACACTTATATTTTTAAATCATGATGTAGGTATAATGTTAATGACTTTGGGACAACCTTGAAATTGTGTAGATCCTATCTGTTGAAAGCCAAATATTTGGATGCGGTGGATGCCAAAAATTGCTATGTTCATTGTTTTGGCGTGACAATTATCTTACTTGGACCCACAATGAGCAAGCGTTTCTGAGCCTCAAACCAACAATATAAATTCAGCTTACTTTTTGTTTAACTTGCTCACGCTTACTTCGTTGTTTGGTTTTTAGAATGACGAGCATGAATAAAATATCGTCATCTTGACTACTTGAGAAAATGCCAAATGAACTTAGTGAATTCGACAAACGCCTCAATGAAAAAGACTATGGAAAGTAACAATGAAAGTTATGGTATTTGTGAGACACGAGCGGAGTTGAGGATGGTAGTTGACACACTTTAGGCACGTTTTGTATCTACAGAACAAACTAAAGAACCCAAATATCTCTTGCATATAATATGTTTATATGTTTAAAAAGTAGAATAGATATAAATTAGATTAGAATATTGAGATTGTGAATTTGGTTTACAATTACACTATCTAATATCTAATGTTTTTTGACGATAAGATTTGGTGTTTTATTCTCAATTTGGCGTGTTATTAGTTGTTCATGTTTGTAGTTTTGCCGCAACGCACGAGTCTAAAATACTCGTAAAAATTAAAATATATAGTGGCAGCCTGAAAATCGTAATTAATCAAGATTAGAACAATAAATCAAAGTTGGGTGACTTTAGAGAGACAAAAAAAAACGATAAAATGACTTTAGTGAAATATGAGACAAACTTGAATAGCATTCTTTGATGTTTTAGAATGATTTAATAGTCTATTGTTGTTGCTAAAATCGCGCATTTCCAATGGGTGAATGCCACTTTTTTTTTTTCTTAGTTTGTAATGAGTAAAATGCAATTTGCGTCCCTGGGGTTTTGAGCGTTGTCAGGTTGCGTCTCCGAAGCAAATTTTTCGTTGCCTGAGTCTCTGCGCTATGAAAGTTGCTATGATTTGAGTCCTTTCATTAACATGTCCTTAGTTTGGCCATTAGGTTTAGGGGTAATATTGTAATCTAACAATATATACTAATAAAACAAAGAAATAATCAAATAAAAAAATCATTATTCAAGAACATGAAAATAAATAGATCTTGTTGTTAAATAAATTAAAAAAAAAAAACCCCACTATCTGAACACTAGCAACCACCATTCAAGAACTGACCTTTACATTCAATGATAATATCTAGCAACCAACATTCAAAAATAAAAGATATTATCGTTATCATCTTCACTAAACAAACAACATTCAAGAACTAATGATTCAAGAATTAATCAACCAATAAGATATGAACATATCCAGCAACCATTCAAGAACACCAGCACCTAAAACTCATTATTCAACATATCCAAAATCCTAAATCTCATTATTTAAGAACACATTCAAGAACATTATTATTCAACAAAACCTAAATCCTAAATCTCATTACAAGCCTCTCAGATTCAAGATCCAGGAACTTAACACATCTTCATCTTCACTTTATAAAATCCATCTTCATCTTCCAAACACCACAACCTTTCCAGATCGAGAATTTAACACCCACCAACGAATTTGAGATACAAAAACCTACCAAAAATTGTCGGCCCCATCACCACCCTAATACCGCCACCGCCACCGCCTGTGGCCTTACACCTAGGGGCTATGTAGCACGGGAACGGGTACGGGACTGGGATATGAGGATGATACGGGTATCGGGAACGGCAAAACTCAAAAATCCAAGATACGGGTACGGCAAAGGTACAGAAAAAGAATAAAAATATATTAAACAAAGTCCTAACATAGATCTCTACATTAAAAGTTTATTATATTTAGATTAAATAATGTATGAAATACAAAATTGTAAGTAATTAACTAAAAATTAAAACAATAGGAATTTATATAGTTTTAATGTTAAATCAAAGAAATTAATAAAGAATAATTAAAAATGGTTGATGTTGGTAAAAAAAAAATAAAGCATTTACGTAAATAATAGTTTTCAATATTAGGTTTTCAAGTGGGCAGTGGGCCACAAACTAAAATTTTAAATTCCCACTAAATGTAAAATAAGGTTGCACTTTTGTTTATCATCTTCTTCCAAACTAACCGCATCTTTGTTCAACAACTGCTGCTGCAACCCTGCAACCCACCGGAGAAAAATCATTACAGCCATCATCCCTTCTCTTTTATTGATCTTTCAGCTCACTGGCAGTCGTCCCCGAAACCTTTAGTTGTCGTCCCCACAATCCTGGAATCGTCTTGCTGCGGTCCCCAATTACCCGGAAACATTTGGGGGACGTCCCTATTGCGTCCCCATGTCGTTTCCGTCCCCGGAACGGGTACTCAATGGTCTGAGCCATCCCCGTGCTTCATAGCCTAGGGGTGTTCATCGGGTTTTTTCTTTGGGTTTTGGGTTTTTCGAGTCGGGTTGTTCGGGTTTTTGTCTAGGAAAAATTGACCCAATAACCGACCCATTTAAAGTTCGGGTTAGTTGGTTTTGGGTTATTCGGGGTTCAGGTTAGTTCGGGTCGGGTTATTTGGTTTTCGGGTTTAGATGTAAAATGAAACATTAATATTTTTGTTTACAAGATATCATCAAAATTCATATTTCTACTTTAAAAATATCATCAAAGTTAAAACGTTATTTGACAATATGCTATTATAATATTTAAAAGTCCCAAAATTTAAAGTTTCATAGATTAAAGACTCCAAACCAAAACACTTCTATAAGAAACAACAATAAATATTCGGGTTTTTTCGGATTTCGTGTTTTGGGTTTTTCGGGTCGGGTTGTTTGGGTTTTTGGTAGGGAAAAAGTGACCCGATAACCGAACCATTTAAAGTTCGGGTTGGTCGGGTTCGGGTTTTCCGGATATTCGCTAATTCGGGTTTGGATGGCTTTGAATTTTGGTCGGGTTTTGGATAAAAATGAACATCCCTACTTACACCACCGCTCTCTCGTGGTTCTCTCTCTAGAATATGAAATTGTTATTGTTTGAAGATGTTAAATGTTGGGGTTAGGGTTTGAAGATGATAATATCTTGTTGTAAAATGTTAGGGCTAAGGTTTGGTATCTTGTTGTTGTTGTTTAAAGATGATGATGATAATATCTTGTTGTTGTTTGAAGATGATGATGATGATGATGGTATCTTCTTGTTGTTTAGAGAGAGAGAGAGTGTGTGTGTGTGTGTGTTGAGGATGAAATTAGGGGAAAATGGGAAGGTGTATAACCAAGAGCAAAATGGGGATTTCACATTTACCTAACGATTAAACTAACAGGAGGGATTCAAACCGTAGCGAATTTCATAAGGCAGGGACTCAGGCAGCGAAAGTTTGCTTCGGGGACGCGACCTTACACCACCACTAAACCCCAGGGATGCAAATTACATTATACTCTTTTGCAATTTTAGTTTTAACTTATATTTACCCATGTTTTTTCTGTTTTCGCTAAAGTCAAAACTAACTTATCTCTAAGGGGCTGTTTGGCAACTTCTGAATGGGTAAGTGTTGAATCAGTAAGAGGTCCGAACCATTAAGTGTTGAACCACTAAGAGGTCTGAACCATTAAAAGGTCTAAACCATTAAGAGTCAGTATGACGTTTAACCGTTCAGAGGCAAATGGTCGACCAATTCATATAAGAGGTCTTAACCTTTAAGACTCAGTATAATGCTTAACCATTCAGAGGCACATGCCTAAATCATTCAGACATTTGTCCACGAAACAAACAGTCTTAACCATTAAATGTTGAACTAGTAAAAGATTTAAACCATTAAGAGCTTCATTAAAAGCTAACCAAAGCCCCTAAATGTAGTGTGATCCTATCAGGATATTGAAATTCAACAATCTTGTTGTTCTTTTGAGAGTGCTATATTTTGATAGACATGCTAAAATAATTTTAGATTGCGCTATCTTATGTTCTTGGATTATTTGACTCGTTTACTGTTTTAGTATGGTTTTATCATTAATTTTATATTTCAAAATGAAATAACATACTTATTTTTGTTGACATATCGACGTGATTTTTTTTCTCGTGGCTGATATTGGTGTAAAATCACAATTTGTTTAAAGTACGTCGTATTTTTTTGTCGTTATGTTTTGATGTTTATAGTCAAGCCGTAAACGCAACGACCTGAACACATGTAGATGTCATTTTGGTTAATATTACGATTTGATCGACCTCCAACACTTCATCTTCTTCAATGCATTCCCTCCTTTCTTTTCCAACAACACCACCTCAATCCCATATCGAAAATCACGTTACTAACCGGCACAACAAGCTTGCTATCTGATCATGTTCCCATATTTCTTGATGGATCAAGCAATGATATGAATAGGATTCAAGACATTGAAAGCAATCAGTGGTGGTGGACGTTGTTGTTGTTTCTAAATATATAAACACACCATTTAGCTTACATTTTTGATTATATGTCTGTAATTGGACCAAACGTTCATGAGTTGTTTGTGAAGTGTCGAAGTTCGTTCCTTTGAAACGAACATTAAAAATTTTATTTAATGAAACAAACGAACATGAATACACGTTTTGTTCATTCATTGTTCGTGAATGTCCATTTATGTTCATTTAAATTTTGATAAACACATAAGTAGTAATTGTGCTTTCTAGTAAGAAAAAAATATTTATCAATAGAACTTATCGGAATTGATCACTAATTTATGTAAAACTAGGTTAGAACCCCGTGTATTACACGGGTTAAATAAATGTGATTTTATATATTAAATAATAAAAGTTATATCTTTATGAACACATATTAAATAAATGTAATTTTGTATATTAAATACTAAAAACGTCGTATCTTTAAAAAAACCCGTGTATAGTAGTCGGATTGAAAAATCTACCAAATAATAAAAAAAAAATTATATCCTTAAAAACCTCGTGTATTACACGTGTTGAATAAATCGAATTTTACATAGCAAATGATAAAAAATTATATCTTTAAAAACTTCGTGTATTACACTGGATATATAAATGTAACTTTATATAGTAAATAATAAAAAAAGTTAAATTTTTAAAAACCCCGCGTTTTACACGAGTTGAATAAATATAATTTTGTATACCAAATAATAAAAAAAGTTATGTTTTTAATAAATTAGGATAACATTTATATTAATTTATTATTTATATATTTAATATAAGATAAGTAGGAAAGAGAGGTATTTGTTTTAAAAATATATTAAATTAACAATTTAGATTTGAGGATAATATTTTATTAAAGTATGATAAGATTTAATATTAATTTATTATTTATTTAGTTAATATAAAATAAGTATATATTCAAGGATACCTTTAATGAATGACACGTGTTCAAAAATTGGTTTCTTTTATTATAGTAGATAGATGTTACTTGGGTTTTTAGATGCTTAACATCAATAATATGTTACTACGCATATTCATCTATCGTTCTTTAAAATGAAAACGTTTGGCTATGATTCTATATCGATTTTCCTTAGTTCATGCGTAATGGGCATTATAGATAGGGGTGTTCAAAACTGGATATCCGAAAATTTCGGATATTCGAAATTTTCAGATACCTGGTTTCACTATCCAAGTCCATATCCAAAATTCCGGATATCCGATCGGATAATTAATCAGATATCCAAATATCCAATTGTTCATTTTATTTTTGTTTTGTAATTTTATTATTTATTTTAAACCGGATATTTCGGATATCCGAAAATAAATATATATAAATTTTCGGATATCTGAAATATCCGATTTTTTTACAGATCACTATCCGAATCCGAATATGAAAAATTCGGATATCCGAATATCCGAATTTTCGGATAGTTCGGATTCGGGTATCGGATATTTGGTATCGGATTTTCAGATATGGATACTTTTGAACACCCTGCGTGGAGGGGCTTGATAACGCCCCCAACACCATCCCTCGGGGCATTATAAGGGCATGCAGAGATTGAGGCGTTTTCAGTATAACGCCAAATGAGAAGAGAAAAATTGGAAAGTAATGATTGAAAAAGCATTAAGGGGCATTAATCATTACATGCTTTTTGAAGGAACATAACAATGCCGATGTGGCGGAAAATACCCCTTAAAAGGCATTAACCATTACGGATATTCTTAATATTATAGATAATGCCTTCCCAACATAAGTTTGACACGATTAGTATGCTCCGTCCGGTTTTCATAGTCTTAATAAAAGCGAATACATTAAAATGAGTTGGTGCACTAAGAAATTAGATGCATCGTATTGATGTAAAGTTGCAAGTCTTAAGAGCACAAATTTTGTAGCATGATATATGGCACTAAAAGAAAACTTGACCTTTCTTATATGGTATTTGGGGAGTAAGTATATTAAAAAAAAGTATAGACATCCAATGTAGCTTTGAGGGAACATTAAACGAAAATAATATATCATATAATTTTTTAATGGATTAAATTATCTTTAAATCATTAGGCAACAAACAACCATAAATTATTCAAATATTGAACAAAAGATATTATCACACTTAAATAATAGAGTTAATTACAAAGTTAGTCCCTGTGGTTTGCACAAAGTAACATACTTAGGTACTAATAGTTTAGAATCAAATTCTAGGGTATTAACTTTTCATTTTGTAACGTTTGAAGGTATTAACGTTATTTGTAGGCTTAAAATCACATTCTATTAGTACCTAAATATGTTATTTTGTGCAAACCACAGGGACTAACTATGTTAATACACTAGAAGTTAATACCTCCAAACGTTACAAAATGAAAAGTTAATACCCTAGAAGGTGATTTTAAACAATTAGTACCTAAGTATGTTATTTTGTACAAACCACAGGGACTAACTATGTAATTAACCCTAAATAATATTTATAAAAAACTCAAATTTTGATAGCCTCATTGATTGACATGTGTCCCCAAAGAGGTTTCTTTTATTATATGTATAGATAACTACATATTATTAGTATCTGTGAACCTTGACGTCACCTAAAGTCCACCATATATAGTTCGGTGCCCTAATCCCCATCTCTTGTTTAGTCGCTCTCCATCTCTTGTTTACTCGAAGTCCACATTCTACAATCCAATATAGTTCGGTGCCCTAATCCCCATCGTCCACCTGATCTATTATACTTGTACATTTATGTTTATTAATTTTAATTTTTGTTTATTTATGTTTGTTCAGTTATGTCCATTTGTATTGGGTCAAGTTATTCTACAAAGACTTCTAATTGTAAGAAGAATTTATAGAGTAACAAGTGTCCAATAACCTAAAACTAAACCCACTACATCACCACCAAAAACCTAAACACCCACCCCACCCCACCCAAAAACCTAAACCCCCCCCCCCCCCACCACCACCACCACCACCCATACCTCACCAAAAAAACCTAACCCCCCACCCCCCAAAAACCTTAAAAAAAAACCTACCCCCCCCCCCCCCCCGGCAATAAAAAAACAAAAAAAAACTATACCTCACCAAAAAAACCTAACCCCTCACCCCCCAAAAACCTAAAAAAAAAATCTAAAAAAAATTAAACACCCACCCCCACCCAAAAACCTAAACCCCCACCCCCTCGGCAAAAAAACAAAAAAATTATTATTATTTTTTTTTTTGGTGGGGGTTTAGGTTTTTGGTGGTGGTGGTGGATGTTTAAGGTTTTTTTTTTTTTTTTGTAGTGGGGTTTTTTTTGTGTAGTGGGTTTTTTTTAGGTTATTGGACACTTGTCACTCTATAAATCCTTCTTACACTTCTTAAAATTAGGATCCTTTGTATTTGATCCTAATCCCATTTGTATTTGTATTTGTTTATGTTTATTCAATTATGATGGTTTAAGTTTGTTTGTTTATTTTTCGTTTTGCGCGTTTACGTTCGCGAACTGTTCCTTTAAGTTTTAAATGAACGGACAACACGAACATGTCAATTTTCTAAATGAACGAACATGAACAAAATATTTTGTACAATTATATGTTCGTGTTTGTGTTTGGTTAAGGTTAAATGAACAAATACGAACATGCTCCGGTTCATGTACGTGTGGTTCCTTAATAGGCCTACTTGATTACAGTATTAAAATATAAACATTCTTATATGTGTTTGTTTTTGTCCATTGTATAATGTGCTTGGACTGGACTGCTATTGGGCTTAGGAAATGCTTGTTATTGGGTACCACTGTTGAAGTGCTTGGGCTTTGGAGGGCATGGGCTTATTAGAGATTTAAGGGCCAGATTTGTTGCAACAACTTCTAACAAACCGGGTTGTTATCGATGCAAGTTATGTCCACCTGGGTTTCAATATAAACTAGTTGTATTCCCACGCGAATTCATTTAACGTGGTACCTCGCTATAATAACCAAAAGATAAGACTAAAATATGAAGTTCTGGTATGCCAAAAGAATACCAACATGTGTTTTAAATACACCTAAAACCATAAAAATAAATATCAGCTCCAATACCTGTTAGATGCTATTGGTGGCCCAACACCTGTTAGATGCTATTGGTGGCGAGGGCTCGGTGACTTCCTCAGGTTTGCTTACGAACATTACTGAAGTTGTTAACTTATGGCTTGGGGGGTCCTGCCCTATGGTGCTTGCTGAGTTTGTTGCCTCGGCCCCCCTCACCCCCTTATTGAAACCTGATAAAGGAATTCGGCCTATTGCTGTGGGGGGTATTTGGCGAAGGTTGGTTTCCAAGGTGGCGATGAAGAAGGTCAGGAAAGAAATGACCCAATACTTAGGTGACTATCAGTTTGGGGTGGGGATGCCAAATGGGGCAGAGGCGATACTTCACAGTGCAAATAGGTTTCTCAACTCGTTTCATGCAGATGGTTCCTTAGCCTTGCTTACTGTGGATTTCTCCAATGCTTTTAACACGGTCGACCGCACAGCCTTTCTCCAAGAGGTTCATCAGCGTTGCCCGTCAATCTATCGGTGGGTCCAATTTCTTTACGCTCAGCCTGCTAGGTTGTATGTTGGTAACGAGTGTATTGGGGCTACTACCGGAGTTCAACAAGGAGACCCTTTGGGGCCCCTTCTCTTTGCCCTCGCCTTACACCCCCTTATTCTCCGAGTTCAGAACCGCTGTAAACTCCCGTTTCATGCTTGGTACTTGGATGATGGGACGATTATCGGCAACGCCTCTGAGGTTGCTAAGGCCTTAGACATCATCAACGAGGAGGGGCCATCTCTAGGGCTTTATCTCAATATTAAGAAAACAGAGGTTTATTGGCCGACATGCGACGGCCAGAAAGTTCAGGACGGGCTTTTCCCGAGAGGGATCGGTAGACCAGAGAAGGGGGTTAAGCTCCTTGGTGGAGCTGTTAGTCGGGATCCTAGCTTTATTGGAGAGTTGGCAGGGCGGCGGGCCTCGGGGGCGGTTGACCTTATGAAACTCTTACCCTGCCTGAGGGATCCCCAATGTAAACTCCTTCTGCTAAGGTCGTGCATGGGTGTTGCTAAGTTGCTTTTTGGGTTGCGGACTTGTCAACCCCATTTGATGGAGGATGCGGTATCTCGGTTCGATGATGGCCTTAGAAAGGCTATAGAAGACATAGTAGTGGGTGGCGGCCCCTTCTTTGGTGACCTCCAGTGGCGTCTAGCATCTTTGCCAATGCGTCTAGGTGGTTTGGGCCTCTTCTCAGCCCGAGATGTTGGGGCTTATGCCTTTGTGGCGTCTAGAGCTCAATCTTGGGAACTACAGGATCATATCCTTCGAAACGGTGGGGTTGTCGGGCTTGACCCAGACTATCAACAAGCGCTCGAACACTTAAATGTCTCTCTCCCAGACTTGGATATTGGCGATTTCTCTAACAAGGACACCGCCCCCTCGAAGCCACAAAAAACTTTGGCGAATGCACTTTTTAGCAAAATCGCTCAAAGCCTGGGAGAAGCTTTTGATTTGTCACCCCGCCAGAAGGCGGTGTTTGAGTGTCTGAAGGGTCCCCATGCTCAGGAATTTTTGACCGTTGTCCCGATTGAGGGGTTAGGACAATGCATGTCGGCAGTAGAATACAGAACCATTCTCAAATACCGGCTAATGATCCCTATGTACCCAGAAGATGAAACCTGCCCGATATGTCGTAAAGCTTGTATGGATAAATATGGGGAGCACGCAGTTCACTGTAAAGAGCTCCCTGGGTTTAAATATCGGCATGACTGGGTGCGAGATGTTTTGGGGGACATCTTAAGAAGAGCTGGGATTTCTGCTAAGAAAGAGGCCCCTGTGAATTTCCTCACGGACCCTATGGAAGGGAGATCTACTCTGCGACCAGCGGATCTGCTCGTCTTTGGCTGGGCTGGGGGGAAACATGCTTGTGTAGACCTCACGGGGGTTTCCCCTTTGGTTGGTTTAAGGGAAAACGGGTTTGTAGCTAGACTAGCAGCAAGAAAGGCAGAATCAAAGAAAGTGGATAAGCACGCTAAAGCTTGCGCAGAGAACCAACATGTCTTTATCCCTTTTGCCTTTGATACTTTTGGCTCCCTAGCGCCAGAAGCCATCAACTTCTTGACGAGGGTTCAACGGGTTATCCACAGCAATTGTTCGACCCCAAGGGGGCAGGGGTTTGTGTTCGGGAGGTTGGGGTTTGCAATTCAGAAAGGGTTGGCGGCGCAGCTTGTTGCCCGTCTACCTTCTGTTTTGATGTAACTTAACAAGTTTTCTGGTTATATCAAATTACCTTTACATCAAATCAACTTTTTGTGTCAAAAAAAAAAAAAAATAAAATAAAATAAAATAATAATAATAACTATATGGATACTGATGTTCAATCAGAATTGGTTCGGTTCGTCATGATATTGGCATTGGCACTCGTATAACCTAAGATACAAAGAAAACAATACTTTATTTTAAATATAAATTTATACCTGAATATCGAAGAAAAAAAACACAATTGTGTATTTAGTTTTTTTTAAGTTAATGACCACAAATTATAAGAGAGAAATTAAATTAAATTAAAATTAAATGAGTTAAAAGGGTATATAACCAATACCGGTACCGTTTCTAATAATACCGATACCGGTCACAATGCTATTTGAATAAAAATGTTTCGGTTCGTTAGGGAAGTAGTAGAGTATCAATACTCGTATACCTTACGATTCTAATATAATAATCTATGTTAAATGTCTCTATTTTCAAGAAAATTTCTACCAAAATATCGAGAGAGAGAAAATAAAACACTACTGTGTAATCAGCTTTTATATGAGAAGCTGAGAACGCAAATTATCATGGATAATCTAAATTAGTAAAAATCTAAATGATTAAAAGCATATGGTGTAAATAGTATAGGGTCAATAATAAAAATTAAAAAAAATTAGTTGTAATAATAGTTATGTATGGTTTCAAAAGAAAAATAATAACAACATATTAAAAAAGAAAGGTTCCTATTAACGTGGGTATCTCATATGTTCACATAAAAGCGATTTATATTAAAAAAAGTTAATACTATTAAAATGAATTGTTTTAATATACATAAAATACTATTAAAAATTGATACTATTAAAAAGACTCCTACCGGTATTCATCATAAGTTTGTTGTAATATATAAAAAATAAAATAATCTATTTTAGTATATATAAAATACTATTAAAAAAACTCATATTAGTGTTCATCGTAAGTTTGTTTTAATATGTATAATATAATGTATGAGTAACTAAACATAAAACACAATTATTAAAAAAATCAAAATAAACGATGAATAAAATGTTCTAAAAAACAATAAATATCTCAAAATAATAATTTACCACTCATCTTCGGTTTGGTTTGGTACGAAAGCGAAACGGTATCCATTTTCAATAAACACTTATATCGTATTGTTGAAAACAAAACATAGTTGCGGATTTAATTTTTCTAAAAAAGTTAACGAATACAAATTTAAAATTTAAAAATGAGTAAAATGCACGGATAGTCCATGTGGTTTTGCAAAATAACACCTATAGTCCCTAATTTTGGAAATTACACCGGTGCTCCCTGAGGTTTGACAGTTTGTTACTCGGATAGTCCCTGGAGTGGATGGCGGTTAGTTTTCTCCGTTAAATGGATGTGAAATGACAAATTTACTCTACATCTTCTCCACTCTATAAAACAAAAACAACCCCACCCCACCCCAACCCCACCTACACCACAAGTAACCACCAACACGATCCAAACGAGATGGTGAAGGTGGTTCAACTACAATTTACAACTCGATCCATCTGCCATGAACACCAATCATGTCATCTTCATCGTCATCATCATCTCCACCCTCCTTCTCCTCCGACCACCACAGTCTTCCACCGTAGATTTCCTCATCAACTCAACCACCATCTCCTTATACGGCAACACCACCGTCCAACATCCTCACCTTAACAAACGCCACCCCTGTCCAAATCGGTCGAGCCCTTTACCCCCACAAAATCCCCACCAAAAACAACTCAACCCTCATCCCATTCTCCACCTCTTTCATCTTCTCAATGGCACCCACAAGACACCTTCTTCCAGGCCACGGGTTCGTCTTCCTGTTCACCCCTGTTACCGGGATCCAAAACGCCAACGCAGCTCAGAATCTTGGCCTATTTAGCCGTACAGTTGATGGGAACTTGAGTAATAATGTGTTTGGAGTTGAGTTTGATGTGTTTAGAAACGAAGAGTTTGTGGATATTAATGATAACCATGTGAGGATTTATGTGAATAGTTTGAGTTATGTTAATGCTTCTGAAGCTGGGGTTTATGGAGTTGAAGAAGGGGTTAAGGTTTTGAGGATGAATGATGGTGGGAAACTGGGAATTATCAGGTTTGGATTGATTTTGATGGGTTTGTTGTTAATGTGAGTTTGTGGTTATAGAGGGGAGAAGATAAAAGGGTAAATTTTTCATTTCACATCCACTTAACGGAGAAAACTAACCGTCATCCACTCCACGGACTATCCGAGTAACAAACTGTGAAACCACAGGGAGCACCGGTGTAATTTCCAAAAGTTGGGGACTATAGGTGTTATTTTGCAAAACCACAAGGACTATCCGTGCATTAAAAATATATAAATAAACAAAATATTATTACATACAGATAAATACTTGAAAAATAGAATTTAATTTAAAAATAAATAAACAATCATTGTTCATCATTACTTTTGAATCATATGTATAATAATATTTAGTTTAATATATACTTTTCAAGAATTAAAAATATTTAACTTAAATAAAATATTATATCTTAAGATACTGTTCATCAAGAGTTTGTGTTAATATATATAAATATAAATATAAATATAATATAATACTCTCACCTGGGTGCATTATTGATCATCTGAGATATTTTGTTATTGTCATCTCTCTCTCTCTCTAGGCGAATTAGGGTTTGGTCATGGTGATACATTTTGTATCACTGATCTTGTGATTCTATTGTTTTTCTTGATAAGATCATCTTGTTGATGATCTTTTGCATGGCCAGCCCTTGGGGAAGACCACCGGTTAGGGCCTGATATATCGATGGGTACGTTTTTTTATAAACAAAAAAACCCGATATGTATATGTTCAATATTTTTTAATAGGGTATACACGTACAAACACCAACATAGACCCACCTACAAAACTATTCTTATGGTATAGATTAGTTATTAGCTCATTAGCATTAGGTTTAAACTTTTAGTAAGCTCAATACCCAATTTCGTTAAGGCCTAAGGGCATGTTTTTTAAAGCTCGAACATGGCACACGATTCTTTTAAGTGTTGTGAGATTCTATCTTCAGGTCATTTTGTGTTGTATTGTTCAATTGTCGTTTTAGGGTTAATAAACTGATTGGTTTGGGTATTCTTGAGTTTCAGGTTCATCTGATACCAAATTTGACATGCACCAGCGAAAATAACGGGAACAAATATGCTATTCGGATCACAGATCGCTTTTCAGACCATAAATTGCTTATCCGACTAGAAGTCTTGTTTAGGGTTGATTAATTGGCGATGGGATTTCATCAATATCATTGTCTTTGCTAAAATCGATGATTTGAATCCGATCGCACCAGACAAACATCAACATCATCGATCAATTTCTAACCTAGATCAAATTCCCAAACATAAAAATTCTACAAAATGGTTGTGGCGATGTGTAAATATCAAACACGGAAGGTTTGCTCATATTGCCTGTTGACATTACACTTAAATAATATACCAACTGATCAATCCATCTTGAATTATAAACTAAGGATTAAGTTATTCTACAATGAATCCGAAAAATAAGAAGTGTACCACGACATAATGGATCGCACAATATGACACAATGTCGATCAAAATATAACACAATATCGAGGAAAATAGATACAATGAGGTGCAATAAAGACACAATGACGCAAATATATAAAAGACACAATGATAATAAACAAAAATTCTAAAATCTACAACCTATAAATCTAAAAGTGAAAACCTAAAATTTCACATAGTAGAGTTAAATAAGACGGTTCCAATGCCGCTTGAATGAGGTCAATTGGAGTCCGTTTGATACGCTTTGTATGACTTCTTATTTTTAGGAACTTTTATATTTGATCCTAAACCTATAAAGTAAATATCCTCAAACTACACAACTTTGTATTTACCACCAAAAAATATATAAAAGAATGACAGATTTATGACCGAAATATGGCCGCTCTCCAAGCCATACGCGGGCTAGTGTGCCCGACGTGTAGGGCTTCTACGCCAACTCCATATGGTCTAAGTGTAGTATAAAATGTTCCGCTGCAACACACGGTTAAAAGTACAAGTAAAAATTAATTTAGATTTATAAATTAACCATACATGTCCTATTATATATTGTGTAAACCAATAATACCTTATTGATGTAATATATTTTTAATTTAAAATACAGTTTTTTTTTTTTTCAAAATATAGTATTTTTTTTGTATTGTAGGTGGTAGCAATTGTTGGCGTCGTATCGGTACTGTGACGAACCGAACCGATTTCGACTGAACAACACCGGTATTGGTACTGATATCGAAATAATCGGAACTGGTACCAATATTCTTTTTAATTTTTTTTCTACTGATGTAAAACACATATCGATATCCTTTAAATATATCACAACTTTATTTTTTGGGGTTTTCTTTTTCGGTCGTTATAGTGAGTGCCGATACCGTAACAGATTGATAACGATACTAACCGAAACTGGTAACTATATATATAATTAACTCATTTAGTTTTTTTTTATTAATATTCGTTCCTTAACTTAACAGAAAACATAATACACAACTCTATATATATATATATATAAACGGGTTCAGGAGAAAACGGCAAAAAGTGTGAGAACGCATCCTGACCCAACACGTGGCGCGGGGCATGATCAGGGTCCGAGGGGTTTTTTGTCTTTTTAGTATTCTTCTCCTTTCCCGATTTTCACGTTTGACATGTTGCTTTATTTTTTGCGTGCAAGATAATTTTGGCGTTATCTAGAATTATTAATTATTTAGCGTTTTACTGTTTTTCTCATATTTCTTATTGAATTAATTCTTTTTGTGTCACATTGTTAATTTTTTGGCGTTATGTCTTTTTCCTTGGCGTTTTGTATCTTTTTGTTAATAATTGATTACCATAGATTAATATTTTATAAAATTACAATAACACGAAATCAAAATAAACTAATAGTCTTCCGTAGGTGGGATTACATCAGAGATATACCCATCGCTTTGTTTATCACTTTCTTCAGATTCTTCATCATCAAATTTCATATTTGCGTATAACGTTATTAGCTCGTCTCTTCTTTGCTGCAGCCTATTCTTGAATATCACTGCATCCTTGGATTTTGGATCGTTTGAAGGTGCTAAATCACAGAGTTGTTCAATGATAGATAGCAACCCTGTCTTCAACATTTCTTCCATTGGCCTTGAATATTGCACCCCGTTTTAATAAGTCACTTGAAGCGTTCATTCTTCCTCATGCAATACCCAACTGCTAAGTTTTGGTATAGGAGTATCGTCAATATCATTATCATCTTCATCATCTTCTGCCAAAAATTTTCTCTTCAGTCTTTTTATTACAATCTGGTTCTTTCACAATCGTTGTCCATTGGAACCCCAAGGGCCAGGATATTCTTTTGAACCTTTTCATTCATTCCAAGCATGGCTTTGATTGTCCTTACCTTTACCCTTCTCCTATCAGAGAACTTTATGATGAATCATTTCTCTTTCCTTTCAAACCTCCATGCAATAACCTTAGCCATTTTTAAAGTTTTTGGCGTTTTGGACAATATGTGGCGTTTTAGTCAAATTTTTTGGCGTGTTTGAGCTTGTGTTCTCATGGTCTTCTTTTATATTGACTTTTTTTCCCGTGCATGACAGGTAATTATGGCCTTCTGAAAAAGATAAATAAATTTAATTCCCCAAGAATTTTGGCTTTTAATATAATAAATGTTAGTAATTATGTTTTCCGTCGTTTCATTTTACTGTTTTTTGCAGTTTACCGTGTTTTATTTTCAGACTCTACTGTTTTTATGGTGTAACACGTCAAATCTTGACGGCTGTAATTATGGCGCTTTGTTTTCCAATGGCGGTTAGATAACGATTGGACTTCTTTTGTTTTATATTCTTTGCACTTAACTTAATAGGACACGAAGTCATATTAGAACTTAACTTAATAGGACACTTGACACTTGGGTCTTATAACTTTAAACTTTTTAGGACGCTTAATCATTGTGGTGTTATTATAATACACCGTAATAGGACACTTGATATTTGAGTCATAAAACATTAGTTTTATAGGACGCTTATTAGCTAGAGTTTTATTATAATATAACTTAAAAAGAGACTTGACACTTGGGTCTTATAAATTTAACCTTTATAGGACGCTTAACCATTGTGGTGTTATTGTAATACACTGTAATAGGACACCTGATATTTGAGTCGTAAAACATCAGTTTTATAGGACGCTTATTCGCTAGAGTTCTATTATAACATAACTTAATAGGACACTTGCACTAGGGTCTTATAACTTTAACCTTTATAGGACACTTAATCATTATGGTGTTATTATAATACACCGTAATAGGACACTTGATATTTAAGTCGTAAAACATAAGTTTTATATGACGTTTATTCGCTAGAGTTTTATAATAACACTAGGATATTGTACGCTTAATCATGGTCGGTGAGTGGTGGTGGTGGTGGTGAGAGGTGGTGGTGAGTGGTGGTGGTGACCGGTGAGTGGTGGTGGTGGTGGTGGCCAGTAAGGGTTCAAGAGAACAAAAAAAATGGCAAATTGGATTTAAATAATCCCAACTCACTATTATTGGCCAATAATAATCCCAACTCATTTAATCACCAATAATAATCCGAACTATTAACTTTTGTTTGTAAAATACTCCCAGTTAAAAAAACACTAACTAGGTTAAAAAAATTGCTGATGTGGCATCTGATGTGGCCCTTTTAGCTGATGTGTCATATGACGTGGCAGTTGATGACGACGTGGCAGCTGATGTGGCAGTCTACGTGGCATTTTTGATGACGTGGCAGCTGATGTGGCAGTCTACGTGGCATTTTTGGATTACGTGGCAACTGATGTGGCAGGTGACGTGGCAAGCCACATTAGCAAATTTTTAACCTAGTTAGTGTTTTTTTAACTGGGACTATTTTACAAAAAAAGTGAATAGTTCGGATTATTATTGGTGATTAAATGAGTTTGGATTATTATTGACCAATAACAGTGATTTGGGATTATTTAAATCCAATTTGCCAAAAAAAATGGTGACTAGGATGGTGACTGGGATGACATGTAGGATAAAACTAACACTGGTTAGTTTTAAGTTAACTGGGGCCATTGGGAAAATATTTTAAAAACGTAGGATTATTATGTACCAAGAGTAAAGGTGTGATTATTGTGTTCAAGATTGTAAACGTGGGATTATTAAAAACCAATTTTCCTTAGTTTTTCTATAAAAATGTTAGCCCGCTAGTGTAAAACTTTATTAATTTTTTTGTAAAATGATTTTTTGCACTATTATGACTAGAGTTTAATAAATATTTGTTGAAAACTAAAATCTAGGTCAGAGATGAAGTTTTCCTCAAAAGCATTCTAAACTCTACCGAGACTTTAGCAAGAGGAAGGGTCCAGAGCTTGGACCCAAATGATCTAGTTGGTGGTATAGAGATTGGACAAGAATGGTGTGAGGTAAACGTTCAAGTACCAATAAAAAAAGATGAAAACTTTGTAAGACCATATGGTTTATTTTCTACAATTCAAGATTGTATTGGTGCATCCATCGCATGGCCCTATCCATTTATCTCGGTATGTATTTGTTAAACTTGTGATACAAATAATTTTAATATATAGATCGACCCCGTGTGGGTGGATGCTATCTGCCCGTCGTCTTCATTATAATCATCGAGGCCAAAGTAGCATTTACACTAGTATAGATCTCTTCTTATCATCTAAACCTTCTTCAAGAACAAAGATGATAGTATGACATATGGGTGTCATCAGTCCCTCTTTTTTCAATTTTGTCCATCTCATGCAGCAAAATCTTACTACACTCACGTAACAAATCATTCAGCGAAACTTCATGCAGAACATTACTGAGTATCAAAGAAAAGATGTTTGCCATCGTTGTATTTTTTGGCGTTTTACATTGAGTTGTATTTTTTTAGCAACCACTGTATTTTTTGTGTGTTTTTTTTTTGTGTGATAAACGGAAGGGGGTGAGACGTTTCTATTTATAGGATTTTTTTTGCCGCGTAGTTTAGGCGGGATATTATTTTTATAACAAAAAATGTAATTAACATTTATCCGGATATAAGGTTTGGCGTTATATATTATGGCGTTTCATATTTTGTGGCGTTTTTGTAGCCAGAGAGCTTAAATAAAAACACAGAAAAAAGTACGCAGTCATAAAATTGGTGTTTTGTATTTATTTGGCGTTTTATTTTTCAATGGCGTTTTATGTGAGAAATGGTGTTTTACCTTTTTTACCCTTAATGAAGTGCGTCCACGTAATAAAATTGATGTTATTTACGAAAATGCCACCGCGCCAATCTAGTCCATAGATTGTTTTGATCGGACGATCAATAAGCGTTCTCACCGTTCTCACACTTTCTACCGTTTTCTCTAAATCCTGACCCTATATACATATACATATATATATATAATTAATGAAAGTGTAAAATACAATATTACTTAACGTACGAGCATACACTGTGAAATTACGCATGTTGTAAAATTCAAAACCATAATCGCGCATGTTGAAAATTATAATTACGCATGTTATACTTATGTAATGAAGCATGTTATAATTATGTAATGGAGCATGTTATGGTTTTCAACATGCGTGATTATGTCTTTTCAACATGCGTGATTATGGTTTTTCAACATGCGTAATTAAGGTTTTGAGTTTCACAACATTTGTAATTTCACAGTGTACGCTCGTACGTTAACTAATATTGTACGTTAACCGGCCTCTATGTATATAAGAACTTTTCGGTATAAATTTCCTTGAATACAAAGTTTTACTCAAATAGAGTATACATTTTACTAATGGTAAGTTATATCAAGTATATGTGCAGTATTAGTGCGGTTACGAACCGAGAAAATACCGGTCAATAAAATCGGTACAATATTATTTGAACATGTATCGGCAATCATGTTTAAGGTTTCCGATCAGATCACTGTAAAACATGATTTTACTTTTTGAGTTACATCAGACAATTTTTATCTAAGGAAACCCCTGTGAAAAAAATTGAATCATAAATTATTAAGAGTAGCAGCAACGTAACGAATCAAACTGATACCGACCAAACATCCGAATTGGTATCAACATTATCATAAAACATATGTGAACAAACCAATTAGATACCTTCCGTGCAATGGTGCCGGTATTCAAGAATGTCGTTGAATATTGATTTTCGGTGCTTAGTTAGACAACAAAAATTTGTTTCTGAATTTTCAAATAAACATAGCCCAAAAAATTTACGTGCCTTCGATGGATTTCTAAAGAAACTTAACAGCCTTTCTCTTGATTTAAACATGAGCCGAATAGCACAATTTGTTTTGGTGTAGGTTGTTTTTGGCGGAAACAATGACATGAGAATTGGTTTCTGTATCAAATCTTTATAAGTCATAGGTTGTTTTGGTCTGTCTGGAACAACGTTTGTGTATTTCTTTGAATTCAAAGAAAACAGACCACAAAACTACACTTTGTTTTCGTTTGTTGACACTTAATTGGTCCACAAATAGTCACCAAATCCGCAAATGATGTTTGAACCAAAGGGTGGGAACAACGATCGAACACAGCGATCTACTGCTTCCCAATCATAATAAACGATCTATTAACAATAGCCCTAGCTCTAATACCAATTGTAGCATTCTGGATTATGATTTCCACAAGATCAATATATAAAGAACGTAGAAGATTCAACAAAATAAATTTAACACAATAAACTCAACTACTCCTAGAGCTCCTGTGCGAACCTTAGACCTTACCTGCGCACACACGGTAACGACAACTAGTGCAAGTACAGATAGTACAAATGGCAGGAGCCGGCAACCAATCAGCATGCGTCATGCCCTGCCCATGCATTTCCCACGACAATCAATCATGCAGGAGACAATAGTACAAAAGGACATTGACGTGTAGCCAATCAGGGTGCACCATTAATTGCTCCATGATCTCCACTCACGGCTGATGACAAACTCGACAACAAGTACATTCGACAGGCCATGTGGTACCCGTCACCGTGTGCCAACGTCCCACACCTTTGCAAACATATATGTCGTGTCAAAGGGTACCAACTGGATATTTCTTGTTGGTGACACCCGGCCCAAAGTCCATCAGCCCAACTCCTTCTCCACACTCTTCAGCTATAAATACCAGCCTTCAACCACCAGTTTAAGGATCGGCTCTCTTACTCCTTCACAATCAACACACACTCGTTTACTCTCTTAAACAAATATTTATTCTCACGCCAGAGGGTGGTTACAAGGAGAACCCCCCACTTCTTCTCCTTATAACGAGCTTCACGATGTTCTTGTTTTGCAGATCCTCTCTCGTAACAAGCTTAGTTGCTGATCAAGAAGAGATCGAAAATTAACCATCTTGCCGAGACCACACAACCCATAAACCATCTTGCCGAGACCGCACAACCCTCGGACCCTGATTGGTGGTCCTCCCCACCCACCCCAGGGTCGCCCCTGTATATAATATTAGTGCTATCCAAAAAGCTTATGGCTTGGAGCTCGCTCAAATTCAGCTTGAAAAAAGTTTGCTCGATATGACTCGGTTAAAACTGAGCCGAGTCGGCTTAGCTCGGTTCGTGACCAACCAAATTGGCTGGCTCGTTAGCTCGGTTTGGCTCGAATTATTTTACTTTTGATATATACTATTTTAATATACATATAATATATTATAAATATATGGTATTATTTGCGGATATTTAGATATGATGTTGGATATCTATGGCATTTTTAAGAATGTTAATGAACTTATTTTGTATTTCGTTGATATTTAAAACTTATTTTGTATCTTGTTGAATTTGATTTTGGCTTTTAATTTATTAGGTTGAACTTATTTTTGATACGTTCATTTGAATTTTGAACGATAAAAAATAATATTATAGACTACTAAATTTTGAAAGTTAAATATTCAATTTTCTTTTTAGTAAAGTGCAATTTACGTCTCTGTGGTTTAGGGGCGGTGTCATGATGAGTCCCCGTAAGAAACCTTTGGATGCCTGAGTTCACATGGTTTAGGGGCGGTGTCATGATGAGTCACTGTAACAACCCTCGAGAAACGACCCTAAACGCTCCCAAATACATCCCGTATACAAGAAACGGACCCGAAATACCTTTGTGCTTGTAAAAATTAAGAAAAACAAGATTCAAGAGTCGCTCGCAGGCGGTGACAGACGAAGACAAAGCCGTCGCAGGGCGCGACATCCTGTTGCTTGGCGGACACTCTGAATGCCACATGTCAGGACACGTGTCGACGCTACCTCGTGACTCAGCAACCCTATCACCGCCTCCGGGGATCTCGCGGGGCTCGAAAGATGAAGATGAGTCCGTCGCGGGGTGCGACAGACTGCCCGATCAACTATAAAAGGAGCAGAAGACGGCATTTCAAGTTGTTCATTTTCTCTGATTTCCCCCTCAACGTCTCTAGGCTAAAACTATAGCCAAATACCCCCTAACAAGCGAAGCTTTGCCTCGTTGTAAGTAATATAACCCTGCTATTACCCTACACGATCGATTTAGGATTTCCGTAATGCATGTCGGCTCTGCCCGACTCAGTCGTTGGAACTATGTCTCGTGTTACACCCGATTGATTTAGGACTCCATAATGCATGTCAAGGCCTTGCCTGACTCAGTCATTGGAGTTCTGTCTCGAGTTGTACGGTTAATTCAATTTGGGTTATTTTACTAACACATGTGCATTGTTTAAATTAACCAGGAAACTATATTATTATCAGGAAGCTATAATATTACCAGGAAGCCTGTAGGAATACCTAAATCTACAAATGTGAGTACATCTTCTTTTTGTCACCTTTTTGCAAATATATTCTGTGAGTCAAAATGTTTTACCAAAACCTCAATTGTTTCAAATTATACTTAACAGTAATTGAGTATTTGTAAGTCTACAATTGCTGCCAGTATGTTGGGGTTTTGTATACAAAATTTGTAAGACGTTACCTTTGGACAAAGAGTTAGCTAATGAGTAATATGACCCATAAGTCGGGTTGACAGTACTAATTGAGTAATTGATTAGATTAAGCAAATGTAATTGTGGGTTGCCCTCAATGCTGTAAAGTGATAAACTGTTTTGATTAAACTGACATGCACTCACCAGTATTTCTTGCTGATAAAATGTTTTAAAACGCGTTTCAGGTAACACAATGTGAAAGCCAATAAAAGCCAGCCGGAGAGCACTGAAGGCTTAGAAAAGTGGCTATAAAAGTTACCTAAATAAAAAGGATGATTGTTTTCAATAATTAGGGTTTATCCCTATAAATATTTTACAAATAGAAATCGAGTTTTGTCCCAATTGTTTACTATAAATATATCATCATCAAAACTTGGATTTTATCCCATTTATCTATTTTAAACATTTTGGTGTTTAACTCTGATAAAAATATTTCCTAACTACGGTCCTGATGAAACTTTCCGCTGCCAAATTAATAAACACCAATACCATTTGAACGGTTCGCGGCTCCCGCTCCCAGGGTGGGGTCGAGGGTTGCGACAGAAGGTGGTATCAGAGCTATGCCACTGGTTTAAGCCCTTTAGGTGTTCTTCCAATACCTAAATCTTAAAAATTTATGTTAGGAAATTAATACTTTATGTGTTATTGTCACGGCCCCAGTCCCGGTGTGACCCGGTCCAGGAGCCGCGGGACAGAAACCCGTGGTATTTATTATATTCGCAGCGGAATTTTAACAGGATCTTTTAAAACTTGAAAATGCTCAATTATTTTATTATATAATTTGGGACAAACCCCGTAATTTACAATAGATGAATTTCACGAGGAAATTCCCTGTTTTACAAAACATGCTTATTTATTTTATTGAGCCACCACTTCAAGCTTTGTTAGTGCTCCGTAGCACGTTTGCCTTGATTCACAGTAGGTCACCTGAAACATGTTTTAAAAGAATATTTTCAGCAGGGAATTACTGGCGAGTTATTCAAGTTGCACAAAACGACTCCTTGTTATAATCTACAGTATTAAGGGTGATTATATTGTTTCTATCAACCAATTACCCCAAATCGGTATTTGTCACTCGACTGTATCTGTGACTATGGTCAGATCACCCATTGGCTAACCCGTTGTCCAATGGTGACGGGTATCAAGTAATGTATACAAAACCCCACATACCGGCAGTAATTGAAGATTACAAAGACTTAATCCCTGTAATTATAACTTTGAAAATAAATAGGACTTTGGAAACAATTTAGTAAAAAGAAGAATGACTCACATTGCAAGTTTAGACGTGCAGAGTTTAGCTACTGGTAAGCCTGATAACCTAATTAAAACAGCAATGCATACGAAACTAGGTAAGTAACTTAATACAATATTTACGATAACTCACGAAATCAAAACCGTCACGACGAATGACAAAGGCAAAGCCCAAATACGGGCAGCACTTAAACATCCATTGGATTGGTTTCAATCAATCGGACATTGAATCGTAGTAGTGATCGAGTTAATACCCTGTATCGTAGCAGTGTTTCTCTATGTGAAAGTGTGATTTTGAGCAGTAGAACTTCGTTTTTGAATGAAATTTTCGACACAGATGAACTGCTCATGCACCGGCAATTTATAGCCTGAATTTGGGTTTTACGCGGCCCGCGTAAACCCTAGCTTGACCTTTACGCGGCCCACGTGGGTCCCTAGTCTACGTGTAGGTCTGGGGTGTCACGAGTAGGTTTGCCAGGTGGTCGACACGTGGCTTGAACACTTATCCGGAGATTTTATAAGTTGTTGCGGCCCGCGTAACCTTATTTTAAGGTTTACGCGGCCCGCCTGAAACCAGAAATTTGATTTTTCTTGATTTTTGATATGGATTAGGGTTTCAGGGGTCCGGGTTTTTACTTACGGGTCATTTTGGGATATTTTTGTAGGTCCTTACATCCTCCCCACCTTATTTAAAATCTCGTCCTCGAGATTTATTGAAATAAGTGAGGATGCTTTCGCTTCATTTCTGATTCCAGCTCCCAAGTGTATTCCGGTCCTCTTTTTGAATCCCACTTAACTTTGACCAGTACCAATCTTTTGTGTTTGAGAAACTTAATCTTTCTGTCTTCTATTTGAAGCGGTTTCTCCACGAACTTCAACTTTTCATTCACCTGTATGTCTTGAAGAGGGACTACCAGCGATTCGTCCGATAGACATTTCTTGAGATTGGATACATGAAATACGTCATGTACCCCAGCTAACTCTTCTGGTAATTGTAAGCGATAAGCAACTGGTCCTATTTTCTGGATTACTGGGAATGGTCCTATGTATCTTGGACTCAGCTTTCCTTTCTTACCGAACCGAACTACTCCTTTTCAAGGAGAAACTTTCAAGAGTACTCTGTCTCCAACTTGAAATTCTAGTGGCTTGCGTCGATTGTCTGCATAACTCTTTTGGCGATCTCGAGCTGTCTTCAGTCTTTTCTTGATGTGAGTAATCTTGTCGGTGGTTTCTTGTACTATCTCAGGACCTGATAATTGACTTTCTCCTATTTCTGCCCAACAAACTGGAGTTCTACACTTACGTCCGTACAATGCTTCGAACGGGGCAGCTTCGATGCTTGAATGATAACTATTATTGTAGGAGAATTCAATTAAGGGTAGGTGGTCATCCCAATTTCCACCAAAATCTATCACACATTCCCTAAGCATGTCCTCCAGGGTTTGGATTGTCCTTTCACTTTGTCCGTCTGTTTGGGGATGGTAGGCTGTACTTAAATTTAGTCGGGTCCCCATTGCTTCTTGGAAACTTGTCCAGAAATGTGAAGTGAAACGACTGTCTCTATCCGATACAATGGAGAGTGGGACTCCATGTAAGGATACTACCTCGTCTACGTATAACTTGGCTAATCTTTCCATGCTAAAGGTTTCCTTCATGGGTAGAAAATGAGCTGATTTGGTTAATCGATCCACAATTACCCAAATTGCATCATTACCCTTTCTAGTTTTGGGTAACTTAGTAACGAAATCCATGGTTATTAGTTCTCATTTCCAAACAGGCATTTCTAATTGTTGGAGTAAGCCTGAGGGTTTCTGGTGTTCTGCCTTAACTTGTGAACAAGTTAGACACTTAGATACATATCTTGCTATATCCTTTTTCATTCCTATCCACCAGAAGTTATTCCTTAAATCTTGGTACATCTTATTATTACCAGGATGCATGGTATACCTAGATTTATGGGCTTCTTCTAAAATCTTATCTCTTAAATCTCCTTGCTTAGGTACCCAAATCTTTTTCTTGTGGAATCTCCAAATTCCATCAACCCCTTGCTCTAATTCTTTTATTCGTCCTTTCATTCCTTCAGCATCATTCTTGATTGCTGTTTCCTGGACATTCTTCATTTGTCTCATTAAATCTAACTGTAGATTTAATCTAAGAGCACGAACTCGTCGTTGCTTCTCATGATACTTACCACTTAAGGCATCTGCTACTACATTTGCCTTTCCTTCGTGATATTGAATATCACAGTCGTAATCACTTAGAATTTCCATCCATCTTCTTTGCCTCATGTTTAATTCTTTTTGCCCAAATATGTATCTTAAACTCTTATGATCTGTATAGACTATAAACTTACTGCCATACAAATAGTGTCTCCAAATCTTAAGGGAAAAATTATTGCTCCTAATTCTAAGTCATGAGTCGTATAATTTTCTTCGTGCTTCTTCAATTGCCTTGAGGCATACGCAATTACCTTTTTGCGTTGCATTAGCACACATCCTAATCCTAGCTTAGAAGCATCACAGTAAACTTCAAAATCTTCTGTTCCTTCTGGTAATGCAAGAATTGGGGTGTTCATTAACCTTTGCTTTAAAATCTTAAAAGCCTCTTCCTGCCTAGGTCCCCATTCAAACTTAACTGATTTACAGGTTAGCTTAGTTAATGGTACCGTTATCTTAGAAAAATCCTTAATGAATCATCTATAGTATCCAGCTAACCCTAGAAAACTTCTAATCTCCATAACTGATTGTGGGACTTTCCATTTGGTGATCGCTTCTATTTTGGAGGGATCAACGTGAATACCTTCATGATTCACCATTTGTCCTAAGAATTGTACCTCCTGTAGCCAAAACTCACACTTCAAAAATTTGGCGTAAAGCTTCTCCTTTCTTAACAAAGTAAAGAGTGCATGCAAGTGCTCACAATGCTCGTCCTGACTTTTGGAATAAATGAGTATATTGTCGATAAAGACAATTACAAATTTATCCAAGTACGGTTTACAGATCCTATTCATCATGTCCATGATGCTGCAGGAGCATTTGTTAGTCCAAAGGGCATGACTGTAAACTCGTAATGACCATACCTAGTTCTGAAGGCAGTTTTAGGTATGTCTTCTTCTTGTACCTTCAACTGATGGTCTCCGGAGCGTAAATCTATCTTAGAAAAATATCTAGCTCCCTGAAGTTGATCGAAAAGATCATCAATCCTAGGTAATGGGTATCGATTCTTAATTGTAACCTTATTCAATTCCCTATAATCGATACACATTCGCATCGACCCATCTTTCTTCTTTACGAACAACACCGGTGCTCCCAAGGGGATGAACCAGGTTGTATAAATCCCTTGCTTAGCAATTCATCTATCTGCTTTTTCAATTCTAACATTTCGGTGGGTGCTAACCGATAAGGTGTCTTAGCTATCGGTGTAGTTCCAGGAATTAGATGAATTCTAAATTCTACTTCCCTATCGGGTGGTAATCCAGGTAGTTCTTCTGGGAATACATCTGAGTATTCTGATACTACTGGAATTTCCTTAAGTTCCTTACCTTTAGTGTTAATGATTACCGAAATCATATACACTATTCCTTGTTTTCTTGAATAACTGGCCACTTTCATTTCTAAAATGAACTTCATTGGCTTACGTGGCTTATCTCCTGTAATCACCACTACTTCTCCTGTGGGTGCATGAATTTCTATAGAATTCTTATCACAGGGAATTCGAGCATGGTTGGCTACTAACCAATCCATTCCTAACACAACATCGAATCCGACTAAATTCATAGGTAACAGGGTTGCAGAAAATTTATGGCCTAAGAGTTCTATCCTTCCTTCTTGCAAAACCTTATCTATGTTAACAGAATTCCCATCTGCCGTTTCTACCGTAAAAATTTGTCTAAGGTTGGTTAAGGGTAGTTTAAGAGCTTGGCAGAATGAAGTATTTATAAAACTTTGGTTTGCACCAGAGTCAAATAATACTTTCGCATAAACGTTGTGAACTAAGAACGTACCAGCTATTACATCAGGAATCAATTCGGCTTCCTGCGTGGTCAATTGAAAGGCCCTTGCGTTCTTCTTATTAGTTCCTTCAGCAGGTTTGGCCTTGTTATCTGCTGGTCTGACCAATTTAGGGCATTCTGGTCTAAAATGCCCAGCTTCTCCGCAATTATAGCAGATCTTTGTTTTCTTTCTGCACTCTTCTTCACGGTGTCCTAGAGCTTTGCAGAAGTTGCAGGTTTCATTGCATTTTCCAAAATGTTTATTTTTACAGTTCCTGCAGAACGGCGGAGTGGAAGATTGCCCAGTTCCTCTTTTCTTGAAGTTGCTATTATTACCCACACGAAATCCTTGGGTAATCTTTTGGGCTACTTCCTTCTTCCGGTTCTCTTCCCGCGTACGCACAGTCCGTCAGTCAAGGTGTTGGCTAATTCCACCGCATCATCGATTGTGCGGGGTCTCGCAGCTTTGACAATATCACGGATCTCGCTAATCAAACCCCAGATGTAGCGAGAAATAAGTACCGGTTCTGGCGAGGCCAAAGTTGGTACTATTCTGGCATACTCGAAGAATGTCGAAGTAAACCCTCTACAATCAACATCCACCATCCGGTGGTTTAGGAACTTATTTTCCATTTGTTCCTTTTCATATTCGGGACATAATTTTCTTTCCACCAAACTTTTAAATTCTTCCCAATTCATGGCATAAGCCACATCGCTTCCCTTGGCTTTTAGTACCGTATTCCACCATTCTAGTGCCCCTTCCTTGAAAAGATGCGACGTATACATGACTTTGTCTTCCTCGACACATTTACTTATTTTAATTACTGCTTCGGTTTTCTCTAACCAACGCAGTGCAGCAGTCGCCCCTTCATTGCCTGCAATTTCAACCGGTTTACAGGCAAGAAATTCCTTGTAAGTGCAACCAAGCGTTGCAGCTTTCATTTTCTTAAGAAAGGGGGCTTGCACCACATCATCATTATCATTATTATTAATGTTGCCGCCTCCATTTATACTATTACTAAAATTGTCGCCGTGAGTACGTTTGCTGGGAATAATTGGTTGAGGTTCAACTGGATTTCGGGCAGCAGCAAGAATTGCTGGAATAGCATTGGCTATTCCTTGAGCAACGATGTTTTCTATATCTTGTCTATTCAGAAATTGATCTTCATGGTTTTGCTCAGATTGGTTAACTTCGTTAACTGGTTCGTTACCAGCGTGTTCCATCTGGTAATTAATATATATAACTTATTAGCACAGAATGAATAACAACCAAACATAATAAAACAATCGCACATAATCAAGTTAACACGTATAGCCAAAATTGTCGACCTTGCGACTTTCATATTTTATATATTAGTAGGCATCCGTACACACCAGTTATGTTACAAAGTTTTATTTTAAGTTATTTTACATGATTATATTTTTATTATTATATTATTATTAAACACACATTCCCACCACCACATACGATCCCATTTGTTGGCACTTCAGAAATGACGTTCCCTCTCGTCATATTTCCAGGATATTCTCTCCCCCACTTCCCGGATTCTATTTCCTGCGTCCACCAATTCCTCGCCATAGTGGCGGAGTTCAGCCAAGTTTTCTGTGCTCATAGGGGGGTGTAGTGGAGGCTCAGGATCAAATTGGGGGAAAAAGGTATTAGGGTTATTTAAAAGATTCTGAAATTGCCAGTCAGTTGTCCACCATTCTTCTAGCTCTTCTGGTAGAGGTCGAGGGTGGATAATTGGATCTGGGATAGCATGTTCCAGATTAACTGGAAGTTGTGCTTCTGCTGGGTAATTGAAGAGGTTTTCATCGGCAGGTCCGATGAGGTCACTAAGTGCCAGTTTATGATCCAGCTCCTCCCATGATGGCATTTCCTGGGCTTGCTCTGAACTTTCCCCTATTTCCTTTCCTTTGCCTTTATCAATTGGATCCTCAGTCTTTATAACTTTCCGTGTTGCTGGTTTCTTCCTACGCACACGCCTCCAGCCCATGAATCTTCTTTTCTTTTTCGGTTTGGGTTTCTCCTGGGGTTGGGGTTGGGCTTGGAATTCCATAGGTTCATCAATGTCGGCCCAATAACCGAAAAAGCCCTCAGAAACTTCCATGTCAGCAGAATGGATAGTGATATTCGGAAGAGCTTCAGACAACTCATTCATGCTGTTAGCATATATGAAGAAACACACAAAATTCTAGGTTAAAATTTTGTAAATTAATTTTCACATAATCACAGAATGGCAATCAGAAAAATTAAGTATTTCTAAATACTTAATCGGCTTAAAATCAGTGGTTCTGATACCACTTTTTTCTGTCACGGCCCCAGTCCCGGTGTGACCCGGTCCAGGAGCCGCGGGACAGAAACCCGTGGTATTTATTATATTGGCAGCGGAATTTTAACAGGATCTTTTAAAACTTGAAAATGCCCAATTATTTTATTATATAATTTGGGACAAACCCCGTAATTTACAATAGAGGAATTTCACGAGGAAATTCCCTGTTTTACAAAACATGCTTATTTATTTTATTGAGCCACCACTTCAAGCTTTGTTAGTGCTCCGTAGCACGTTTGCCTTGATTCACAGTAGGTCACCTGAAACATGTTTTAAAATAATTTTTTCATTAGGGAAATACTGGCGAGTCATTCAAGTTGCACAAAACGACTCCTTGTTATAATCTACAGTATTAAGGGTGATTATATTGTTTCTATCAACCAATTACCCCATATCGGTATTTGTCACTCGACTGTATCTGTGACTATGGTCAGATCACCCATTGGCTAACCCGTTGTCCAATGGTGACGGGTATCAAGTAATGTATACAAAACCCCACATACCGCAGTAATTGAAGATTACAAAGACTTAATCCCTGTAATTATAACTTTGAAAATAAATAGGATTTTGGAAACAATTTAGTAAAAAGAAGAATGACTCACATTGCAAGTTTAGACGGACAGAGTTTAGCTACTTGTAAGCCTGATAACCTAATTAAAATAGCAATGCATACGAAACTAGGTAAGTAACTTAATACAACATTTACGATAACTCACGAAATCAAAACCGTCACGACGAATGACAAAGGCATAGCCCAAATACGGGCAGCACTTAAACATCCATCGGATTGGTTTCAATCAATCGGACATTGAATCGTAGTAGTGATCGAGTTAATACCCTGTATCGTAGCAACGTTTCTCTATGTGAAAGTGTGATTTTGAGCAGTAGAACTTCGTTTTTGAATGAAATTTTCGACACAGATGAACTGCTCATGCACCAGCAATTCATAGCCTGAATTTGGGTTTTACGCGGCCCTCGTAAACCCTAGCTTGACCTTTACGCGTCCCGCGTGGGTCCCTAGTCTACGTGTAGGTCTGGGGTGTCACGAGTAGGTTTGCCAGGTGGTCGACACGTGGCTTGAACACTTATCCGGAGATTTTATAAGTTGTCGCGGCCCGCGTAACCTTATCTTAAGGTTTACGCGGCCCGCCTGAAACCAGAAATTTGATTTTTCTTGATTTTTGATATGGATTAGGGTTTCAGGGGTCCGGGTTTTACTTACGGCTCATTTTGGGATATTTTTGTAGGTCCTTACAGTTATCCTGTGAAACATAAAAATCTTAATATGTTTATTATGATTTTTATGTCATCTAATGAATTTTGAATTCTCAATATGTGTTACCCATATCTGTATCTTACAGTTATGCTATATTTAATATATATATATATACATATATATATATAGGTGATATATTAATAATGTTATGCCTTATCATTTTTATGATATATTATATATATATATCATATATTTATATAAATATGATTCAATATGAATTTTATAACATTATAATAATATTACGATTTAACGTTAATAGCTCTATTTTAATATAAGATAACACAATTCAGGTATGATAATTCGAAAATACCGTAATATAAATATTAAGATAATATGTATTATACCTAAATGATTTTATGTCATTTTAATTCTCAGTATGTATAACCCCTATTTGTATCTTACAGTATGTTATACTATGAGTATATAAAGGATATATATTTATAATATAGTAACATTAAATTTTGGAATATATACCATACCCATATATTTATGTAAATACAATTCCATGTAAATTATAATAACTAGTGGTATCAAACTGGCGCGTTGCGCCAAGGACGATCGGTATCAATTTTGTTCGTAATGGTAATTCAAAACCTTGTGCATTGTGGCGGTATAGGCAACCGTAAACTTAAAAAAATATGAACACGATAAATGCTTGGTAATTGCGCGTTGTCGCACTGTTTTTACTCATTGAAGGGGCCTGTTTTACTCATTGCTGAAGTGTAATGAGCATTGTAATTTCGCAAGTTGAAATGTTTTCATATTTACTTGGTTCTAGCTGAATCTCCACCTAACTATCAAGCTATAAATGTATGAATAGTTTTTTAACAACATACCTAATAAAACTAAATACCTGCCAAATAAAAAACTCTAAAAGAACAGAAAAAATAAACAGCAAACAGACTTGCATGCAATTCAAGTGGACTTCAATGACAAATATGGGAAAAATGAAACACCAAATCTTGTTATTTAAAGCTGCAACTAAAGAGAGTAAATGGAGTACACATAAATGCATGTCATTTGGACTTACTTTATACGTTTATACATCTTGTTTAAGTGAGGCAACACATGGACCTACTTCATCGACACGCGTTATGCGAGCACCAATTGTGTACTAAAAAGGGGTCTGCACCTAACTGCAAGTTGAGACCTGCAATGTAACATCATTGCTTCCATGGTTTAGATTTAATCAATTCCCCAACTTTGGTCAGAAACAAATTAAAAACATCTGTAAATAATCATCCTCATATCCAAAGCAAAAATATAAACCTTATTCCTCCAAAGCCATCTCAGTTTCAACTTCACTTCTGGCAGCATCCTCAATATTTATAGGAAGCACAGTTGCAGCCCTGTTTACATAGTGAATCTTTCTCACTTAAATGTCAACCTACAAATATTCCACAAAACATACACTACTCAAATATCACAATCCAATTTCCAAACATTTTACTAAACCTACAAACCCCAACTCAAAATAACATAATCACCACAGACACAAAACAACAAAAAACCAAAATAAATCTATAAATCCTATATCAAAACAACAAAATTATCAACAAAATAATAGAAAACCGTGATAATGCAATATGCAAATCTCACAATCTACTTTGCAAACACTTTAGTAAACGTACAAACCCTAACAAAAAATGACATAATCACCACACATAGCATCTACAAATCAACAAAAAAGCCATGATAATCTCAGAATCTACTTTGCAAACATTTTAGTAATGTACAAAATCCTAACTCAAAACAACAAAGTCACCACACGGAGTACCTACAAATCAACAAAAAACCATAACGTTCTTATCAATCATTAAGCTCAAATGAAATTTACCTGCCGGCTTAATAACCTTAGGAGGAACCGAAACAACTCTTTCAATAACAAAAAAACGACTCCTTACTAACACCAGCAGCAAACTTCACCATCTAACCACTCACAACCTAACCACCACCAACATAATCATTTCAACAATCTCAGAAGAAAACGAAACATACAAAAACGAAATCATCAACACCAATTGTCTCGAACCAAAAAAGGTCATCATCGTCGTTGAACCCGCGTAGTGGCGCTACGGTTGCAACCGGAGTTGCCATACCAAATAGCAAGCCACCAATCACCATCATCATTGGGTAGGCGAGAGGCTGAAACCTCGCAAGAACTCCAGCCGTCGTCGCCTAAAACGTCAGCTAGGGGTTTTATGTTGAAACTGGATGCCGCCAAAACAGCTGGACACAGCCGGTGGTGACCCTTCGGTCACCGCCCCGCTCTCTTCTTAAAGAGTGGTAAGATGGAAAGCTGGAGGACCGCGTATCAAGGGGGTTGACCGTCCAAATAGGTCAATCGGAACAAACCACAAACATAAACACTGTTCATTTCCCGGCCGTCGAGAGAGAGAAATGGAGATTTGTAGAGAGATGAAGAGAGGTGGTGCGTATATAGAAAGAGCCTAGCAGTCGTTTGTAGGTAAAAACCCACACAAAACAGAGACACCGGATGGCAACCGGCGTGGTGGTGGGACGGTGGTGACACCCTCTCTCTTCTTTCTCACGTTTCCCTTTCTCTCTCTTCCCATTCTCTCTCTACAGGGGCAAAAACCCCAAAAGAAAACAAAAACACCACATTGTGGAGATGGTGACCGTCGTGGTGGTGTGACGGCGGTGATTCTCCAGTCACCGCCCCACTTTCTTCTCTCTTCATTTTCCCTTTCTCTCTCTTCTCATCCTTTCTCTCTTTTCTGAAGCTTTTAAAGTAGGGTAAGGTGGAAAGATGGAAGACACATGTCTCAAGGGGGGATTACCTCCTAAATAAGCTAATTAGAATAAACCACGACCAAAACCACTGTTCATTTCCATTGCTCTATTAATAGAGTTAAATATTATGATATTTACATTAATATATTAATCAAAGATATAAGATAACACCCTTTAGGTATGATGTCACTGAAATATCATAATACAAAATATTATTCGATGCAAGTAGTATGTTTTATGATTTATGATATAACCCAAAATTTTACTCGACTTAAATCTATATTTTTGTCAAAATTTTGACAAAACATATAATTATATTAACTTTCTTAAAATATAATATTTTAGCATACTTAAAACATGTCTATTGTGTAGATACAATAATTAAAGAACAGGATTTTCATAGCTCTATGAAAATATTATTCCATATGATTATATTATATCCATGTAAGCACATGTACATTTTCATTTATATGAAGAGTATGCAAATATATGTATAAAATATTTTATATTTTATAACATATATTAATAAAACAAATGATACTTTATACAAATAAGTACAAAAATATTTGGTATTGTATAACTAGATGATTTAAAATATATGTACACAACGCATACATATCGACAGGAAATAGTTTAAGGATTTTTATCTAATGGCTCAACTTATTCCTTAAATTATATATGTATATTCTGATATAGGAATAATACTTCACTACTTAATATATTAAGGATCAAATTTAAAAACGCTAATGCTGTATTATCTATTTCTTTAATAAATAAATATGATAAATTAAGAAATCAAGTTCTAAATATATTATAATCGAAATAAGTCCACCTGTCAGTTAAAGGTTAAATTGTTCTAAAAGAATCCAGAAAATTTATATTTTTATTTAAATTCCTTTCGATGAATTAACCTTTTTATTCTAAAAATATTATGTTTAATGAATTTAATAGAAATTTATTTTGTTATTATAAAGAAATAAACAAAGTTATAGGAATAAACAGGATAATTAATACATTTAATTATGTAATTGGATTCTTATAATTTGGCATTATATATATTTCAGGAAACTTTAAAACTTTATATTTATACGTAGGTATATGCAAGACACAAATTTATTGATAAAATATACAATATGATAATCGAATATCTTCTATCGAAAAACAAGCTTTTATATAACAGAAGAAACAAACCTACATGTTACTCAATATCTATTTTGCTACCCACCTTTAATCCAAAAGATACCTTAAGAATATCTATACTAACACCACCTCTTGAAGAATAATAATGAGTCAATGACGGAGAATCTCAGAACCTTATATAGACCCTTACCTCTAGCCACAACCGTAATTTCTGAATACCTATCCAGCCATGAGCTCTGGAAGTATAATTGAATAGAGGCAATATAGAGAAAAGCCATTACAACAAAGAAAGAAACAACACATAATATAATATATATACTTTCCTTATATTTTGATAAAATCTATAGTGAAAGAAAATGTCAAAATATAATATGTATATATGTGTGTGTATATAGATATATATATATCAACACATAAGGCTGATAGGCATGACTATATTTTGTGTTAAACATAATAGGAGCAACAAAAGATGCCTATATAATTATTTAGTTCTGTGATAATTATCTCTAAATATGTTTGTAATTCAGATGTCAAAGGAAATCACATGTAATCAGGAAATCCAGGCTAGTAATGAAAATTCCTTGGATAAAAGCACTATAGAAAATATAATAGCTCAAGTAATATCGAATGCCATACCTTCGATTATTGAAGCTATTAAGATTTATGTACCTATAAACGAGAATCCCTACCCACTGTAGGCGTACTCATCACTTTAAACCTAACCCTAATATTAATGGAGGTCATGATATTCGTATCAAAACTCCATCTTCCAAAAGGAAGAAAACCACAAAATATAGTTACTCTTATAAGGAATTCCACTCCGACAAATCATATAAGGACAAAGGAAGGAAACCAGAAATTGCGCAACCTACCTGCAGAAATTACAAGCAGAAGCATTCAGGAAGACACCCTTTTAAGAAGACACACCACTGTAACTTCTGCAAGAAAGATGGACATGCCAAGGAAGAATGTAGAAGGAAAACTAACATATGTTTCCACTGCGGAGAACCAGGTCATATCAGTCCCTACTGCCCAGAACTATCTACGGCACCCAACAACAAGACTAGAAACCCAAAGGAAGCTAGAAGGAACGCATAAACGACACAGGAAGCCAAGGCAAATTCTAACTTAAGCATCCGTACGTTTTGCCTGTACTAAAGTACTTGTTGACTTTCGATTCCGATCAAAGTTTTATATTAAAAGGTCCTTATCTTTCTTTCATAAAGACCAACACTCACCTATCTCATCTCTTGACAAATTCCTATGTCGTACATGCATTGCTTGTTACGCATATGATTTCATTTCAAAAGATCTTTTATTCACGAGTTCAGATCTTATTTTGTTATACTTGTTTTTGACAATCAGAATGATTGCAACAACGTTGACTTTTGATATCAAGTCAACAAATTTCTTGGAAAACTCCTTTCCTTTTCAAAGTTTCTTACCGGATTTCTTCAATTGTAACCATTTATTGTCAATACATATATCCATTGTTGGAATATGTCCAAACCAAGCTCAATTGTTTGAACTTGTTCACAATATACATTCGATTCGAAATCCCATATGATGAATTGAGATCATCATATTCGAGATAATCTCAATTTTCTGAATCATAGTAAACTTGTTTAAAGTGTTCAACTCTAATGAATCATTTGTTAAAACACGACACCTTACGGTGGCATTTCCCTTGGAAACTTGGACTCATTTCATTTTCACACATAAGGTACAAATTTATCTATCCATTGATTCATTATCCTAAACCAGCCTTAATACAATTTTGTGTTAAGATAAAGGTACCTAAATTCTTATTCCAATGTACCTCCAACATTCCTTCCATCATTGATCAATCCTACGATATTCATTTATTCCTTTACTTGAAAATCCTATCTTTTGAATACCCATATTCACTTTATTGAAACTTTCAGTTAATTTCAAGAACGGTGAATTCGTTCGGTCATCGTAATCATTAAAGTCTTTTAATCATTTCAACACCTTGTGGTGTCTGTGTAAATTTATAGCTTGAGCTAAATCATAAACCCTAATCATATATCAATTCATACGTGTTTCGTTCGACTCATCATTTCAAGTAGTCTTGATACAATTATGTATCATGACAATGATACACTAAATCCTACTGTATTTTCGGTGTATTTCTGCCATTCAAATAAATGTCACTGATTTCTGTTTTGCTAATTGACGAATCATTTTTCGTACTTCTATTTTCGATTGAGATTATTGATTCAGAGTTCTTCTCAATTGACAATCGAAGTAAGTTCTCTCTTGATATCAAATCCTATAGTATTTAAAAAGTCACTCACATTCAGTTCTTATATTTCGATTGTTTTGTGAAACTCAGTCACCCTGATGATTGTACCATTTATATCAATTCCTGGAACTAAAATTTTTGGGACCCTTGAATTCCAATGATACCTTTATATTTTATCTTTCGATTCTATTTCAAACACCTTGATATGCTGTTTTACTAACTTAAAGACGAGAGGTAACCCCAAGAAGATATCATATCCCAAATCTCGAGGACGAGATTTAAAACAAGGCGGGGAGGATGTAACAACCCTCGAGAAACGACCCTAAACGCTCCCAAATTCATCCCGTATACAAGAAACGGACCCGAAATACCTTTGTGCTTGTAAAAATCAAGAAAAACAAGATTCAAGAGTCACTCGCGGGCCGCGACAGACGAAGACAAAGCCGTCACGGGGCACGAAAACCTGTTGCTTGGCGGACACTCTGAATACCACATGCCAGGACACATGCCGACGCTACCTCGTGACTCAGCAACCCTGTCGCCGCCTCCGGGGCTCTTGCGGGGCGCGAAAGATGAAGAGGAGTCCGTCGCGGGGCGCGATAGACTGCCCGATCAGCTATAAAAGGAGCAGAAGACGACATTTCAACTTGTTCATTTTCTCCGATTTCTCTCTCAACGTCTCTAGGCTAAAACTATAGCCAAATACCCCCTAACAAGCAAATATCTGCCTCATTGTAAGTACTATAACCCTGTTATTACCCTACACGATCGATTTAGGATTTCCGTAACGCATGTCGGCTCTGCCCGACTCAGTCGTTGGGATTCTATCTCGTGTTACACTCGATTGATTTTGGACTCCATAATGCATGTCAAGGCCTTGCCTGACTCAGTCATTGGAGTTCTGTCTCGAGTTGTACGGTTAATGCAATTTGGGTTATTTTACTAACACATGTGCATTGTTTAAATTAACCAGGAAACTATATTATTATCAGGAAGCTATAATGTGACAACCCGAACTTTCACGGTTAGTGTCGTTTAACTTAGCGGTTCTAAATCCTCATTATTTCTTTCATTATGCATTGCTTGAATTAGACACGTTAAATGTTTTGTGTTAACCTTAAACGTATGTGATAACTGATTGCGTTGTGGGCCGCGAGTAGTTTGGACCACATCTTCTCGAAGCCCAAAGAAAACCCAAATGAGTCTAGCGACCCAAACTTTATGTCGGCAGCCTTATCATTGGTTTTGGCAGCCCAAGTAAATGGGCTTGAGCCCATTATCGGCCAAAGGTGGAATCGCCCCAAATGTGTATTATTTATGTATACGTAATAATATTGTTGATTAAACCACAACATTCACAACATGGACTAACTGAGCCCATTACACACCTTGTGTATTTCCATTTTGACTTCGGCCCAAGCTCTTGACCACCGGCCCACTTGTGTTATTTGGTACTAAAATAATATGTTACGTAACCCCTTGTTATACCTCACATTATTGATACAACAAACCCTACCTCTAGTTCTGATTGGCGACGGCATAGCAGACCTTCCCCTTCCTTGCGTGACTATCTACCTGAGGTTCATCTTGCTCGTTCGTAGGGTTAGTGTTTTATATTCTGTCCCACTTATATGATCGTAAATATGCGATGTGATGCTATTATGAATACACCATCGAATATGCTATGTGATTTGGTTCGATGAATGTTTATTACTATTAGTTGTGTTGATTGATGCCAATTTATGCATGCAATTAAGGTGTAATCTTCCTGTTATGATGTATGCCTCTCATTGCTATCGATGGTTATGTTTAGAGCATGCTTGTATGGAATGATCTGTGTATTATTGTGTGCTTGATATAAAAATCTTGGAGGTTAGGTAATCGCATGATTATGTGATAAGGAATTATGGGGATATGGTTACAACATAAACCGATTCATATTGTCATGATAGCATTTGTATTAATCGGTGGCTAGAGTGAACAAGTATTATATTGGATAAACAAGTAGTAATGATTGGCAGCCATGTGATGTAACCTTGATTTAATCAAACAAGGTGGAGATAATAATCAAATAATGGCGGCCCATGTGATCCAATTAATGTAGCCGGTGATAGTTTCTAGTGGTATGTGAATTATATATATATATATATATATTAAACCCATTAAGTCTAACCACCTTCCAAATCGATATCCACCGTTAGATCTTGCTGAAATAAAATCTGGGCCGTTTAAACTCACTAAAATAACCACTTTTGTGGCGGTTTTTGTGACAGTTCCAAGAGGTTATGGTCGGTTTTTGTATCTGGTGGTTACCTCCATCTTTTGCTACCCTCTATCTCCATAACTCAACCACCTAAATGTCACCTTTAACCGTTTTAAGTATTGATTCTCTCTCACGTCTCTGAATCTACGCTCCCCTAACTTCTCTCTTTGCCGGTTACCTACTTTTCGCCAGTTTACAGCGGTTATCTCTCCCCTAACTTCTCCCACGTTCGTTTGCCACTGTGTATAAAACTATCACCAGTCATCCTCTCCAATCCATTATACACCATCCTCTCGAATTCTCTGCTCCTCTCTCACCAAGAAAACCCAAATCAACAATCGAATTTTCTCTGGCCGTCTCTCCCCCAACCAAATCCAAATCAACAATCAATTGTCGATTTGCATCCCTAACCCAAAAGGCATAGAAGCATCTAATTGTTTACACCCAAATTGGAAAAATTACGGTTCGCTTTGTTAAATGTGAAGTGAGTCACCGGCCACTCGTGTCCACCATAACCTCCGTAATTGGAGAGCTTTTATTATGTTCAATCAGCATCACAATCTGTATGTTCTGATGCTCTCAAATCAGATTGTTGATCCTGTTGTTTACAAGTTTGCTCAGGTAATTTACATTTCAGTTTGTTAGGGTTACCTACTTACAACACAAATTCCACACTTCGATCTTTCCTTCTGTGCAGTTCGTCGCCATCTTCTCTGCCAGCCATCATCCGCCTCCTCCTGCCAATTGTTGTGCTTCCTCGATCAGCCATGGCTACCCATGGAAGGGACATCACCTATAAAGGTACCATTAATATCCCTAAATGTTGTTGGCACTACATATGCAAATGCTCTGATATTATATTGTATTGTTTGATCTCTATCTCTTTATTCTTTATTTCTTTTATATATCCTTTTCTATTGTTTATGATGCATTTTGTAAATAAATAAAATTTTAGATTCCTACTGGTATTTTTACCACATATATTACTTTTTTATACTAGGGATGGGGCTTAAGGCGCAAAAGTATAATATTGTGGCTGAAAATTTAAATCAAAGTTAGCCAACCATGGTATTTTCTGTATAACAATTTAATTATTGTTCATTTTAGAACAGATCATGTGTTCATGACCTAAAAAGGGTTGTTGCAAAACTTAAGAAGGTGCATGTTGGTAATCAATGAGGGTGAAATACATACTTCAACTAAAGTGTGTTTTTGTAACAGTTTTGCGCTCATGTCAGTTGTGACACCCTATTCCCATGAACCGATAGGGCACATAGTAAGTATACTGCAGTTAACTTTGTTATCTACTCTACATGAATTGGTATTAAGATACAAATAAAATAGTTTTGTTGTATTTGTGTAAAATAAAATATGGCCAGAAGTACATTACTACATTGTGCTTATTTGCAATTAATTTGTTGATTAGAAAAACCGCTCTTCAAGTCAACTGATGAATAGATTGCTTTTGGATTGGTTATGTTTTATCTTTTACGGGTCAAATGGGTAAAAGTAAAAAAAATAAGTGGGTTATGTTCCTAACCCACCCATTTTGGAAATGTTTGGAATAAACATCATCGTGTTTTGGTTGGTGCAGGGAAAGACCATCGTCAACTCAAACATCCCTATTTGAAGTGGGTTTCTCTGCTTTATAGTTTGACGAAAGGTATATTTTTTCATCATTTCTTGCAAAAAAATAGCATATATGAGATTATAAAAGTCATAAACACCATAGCAATTGTGTATTCTGTGATTGATTGTATACATGGATTAATTGTTGGTTTTATTGTTTGTGGTTTTACAGAGTCATAAACATCATTGCTTCACTGGAGGCAGAACTCAAGTTGGTTAGAATGGAGGCAAGGACGCTAAACTTATACCCACCAATTGATTTTAGACGGCACGCTAAGAAAGAAAATTTTCAATTATGATTGGAGGCAATTTGCCCACATCAAACGTTTTGCTGTTGACAATTTTATTCTTACACGTAACTATTTTGCTGGACTGTTTCTGTGACGCGAGGCTAAAATTGTGAAAAAACGTTTTGTTCTAACTTTTACCTTATTTTAAATAACCAACTTTTTTAGGAAAGAAAAAATCATCAGTTTCAACAATCTGATACAAGGTAACAAACTTTCTGAAGCTTGGATTTAAGGTAATATGATCTGTTAGCTAACAATTTTGATGGAGTGGTAATTTGTCCATAACAAAAAGTGATTTTACGCAATAAATGTGAAAAAAATGTATCATTTATTGCGTAAAATCACTTTTTGTTATGGACAAATTACCTCTCCATCAAAATTGTCAGTTACCGGATCATATTACCTTAAATCCAAGCTTCAGAAAGTTTGTTACCTTGTACCAGAATTGTTGAAACTGATGATTTTTTCTTTCCTAAAAAAGTTGGTTACTTAAAATAAGGTAAAAGTTAGACCAAAACTGCCACGAGGGAAATTTAATCAGACTCCTAAAATATAAGGGAAATACTCGACAAGTAGAATGGACTGGATACAAACAAGTGGGCCTGGAAATTAAAGTGTACTGGGATAAACCATTGCTTATGGATTTGTTGTCTTTTAAGTGGACTGGTACTAAAGTGGATCTCAAAAGAGGAAAACATGGGTTGTAGCTTTAAAAAAAATAATGAGAAGGCCCATAAAATAAAATAAGTGTGGATTATTAGATGGGATTCTTATGGTGGAATTAATTTGTTGGGCTGGATGCCTGGGAATCTTGTAAATTGTTATGGGCCTATACTGATTGGGACGGGAGTTAATATGGAAAAAGTCTAAGAAGCATTGTAGGTGAACTTGGATATTAGGAGTTGGTTGATGATTAAATGCAATTGCGTTTTGTGTTGGGGACAGGTTAATCCTTCAGAGTCTTTAAACCGGATCATCGATAAAGACTATGGCATAACGGATGTGCAGAAAAAACGAATTATTGATGCCCTTCGGAGTGATGCGAGAGCGGTTAAAGCGGAGGATCATGAAGAGTGGGTTGACGGGGAGTGGGAGTTCTTTTACGATAAATGCATGGAGCTAGATTTGGATCCAGACTTTTGTGACGAGGATGTTTACGAAGATGATAGTGGCTCAGGCCAGTTTTTATCGCAACTCGCAAAGACGGGTAAATATTTCGATCCTGTTTACTGGGTCTGTTTTTTGGGTTTTGGGTTTTGGGTTTGTGTATGTCTTTGTGTCAGTTGGTGTTGGGTGGTGCCCGTAAGTTGCTTTTATTCGGAACTTTTTGTTTGATTTTGTTTGGCCGATGGTTGATCTTTTTTGGCAGCAAAGCTGGTTGTTATAAGCTGGGAAAATTCTGGTTTGTTTCCAGGTTTTTTAAGATTATGTTGGCTGGTTGTGCTCTTGGCGTCCTGGCTTGGTGTCCGGATTTGAGTGTCCGGGTTGGGTATTTTGGTGTCCGGGTCTGCCCCTACCGATCGTTCCATTTGGTCAGGGACTTTGTTTTATCATCCCGGTCCTTTTGCTTATGTCCGGGCCTGTGTTTTGGGATGGGTTTCCTCCGATTTTGTGTTTAAGTCCGAGTCTGTCCTATTTTTCTGCGTTAGTCTGGGTCTGCTCCGGGTGTGCTGTTTGGCTCCAGCGTCAAGTCATGAACTGGGTCTGTTCAGCGTACATGCTCCGGGTTTATCTCACCAGATTTATGCTTGGAAAAAGAACAATTCTTTGGATGGTTATTTTTTGTTGTTTTGATTGGGTTTGTTTCGACTGCCCGGGTATGTTGTATGTAGCCGAGTGTTTGGTTTGGTATGATTTTGGTCTGAATCCCGGGAATGGGTCAGAGCTATGAAGCACGGGGACGCCAGTTTGCATCGAGTACCCGTCCCGGGGACGACTCGGGGACGGAAACACCTAGGGAACGGCTTGGGGACGTTTCCCAAAAGTACCCGGATATTGTGGACTTCTACAAAACCGTACCCGATATTGGGTACTTCCAAAATAAAGTATCGAGGACGTTTCCTAAAATATTTAGGGTTTTAACCCTTTGATTTGATTTGATTTGATTTTATTTTACTTTGATAATTTTGATAATCATTCTGTATGCAAGAGAATATTTGGATGCTTTGATAACCATTCTGTATGCTCCTGTTTCTCAATATTTGAATGTGAGAGAATATTTGGATGTTTTGATAACCATTTTGTATCCTCCTCTATGATAACCATTGATTGTTTATTGTTTATTTGAGAAATTGAGGAACATAGAATAGAATAAGGAACAGAGAATAGAATCAATAAATTGAATGTTCCTATTTCTCAATTTCTTGAAAACCCAACAAAACGGCAAAACTAAAAAAATACTATTTATTAAGTCAACAGAGAATAGAATAATCAATTAACGATAATTAATTACCTATTGTTTATGTATTGGTTTTTTGTTTTGGCGGCTCTCTGTTTGAGGGTGCGTTTGTGAATAATAGTTAACTTTCAAAAAAAAAAAACCTATTGTTTATGTAGTTTAATATATTTTTGGACTTTGTTTAATATATTTTTATTTTTTGAACTTTGTTTAATATAATTTTATTTTTTAACATTATTTTTTTTGCCATACCCGTAGCTTGTATTTTTTTTAATTTTGCCGTTCCCGTACCCTTATCCGTGCTACATAGGGTCAGAGTTTATGTGCTGGGCAGGTTATAATCCGGGATTTCGTCCCGGGTTTCCTGGTTTGATCTCTGAGTTTTTGATACGGATTGGCTCAAGTTTTATTGTTCCGACTTTGTGCATCGGGCATGTTTTAATTTGGGCTCCTTTATATTTAACCAGCCTTGGTTGCGGTCCTGGTTTGCTTATGGAATGCGGCCCTCTTGGCTGGCCCAATTTATTTCCTGCTTGTGTGGCTTTAATTACTTTGGCTGCTATCATGTGGAAGGCCCACAACATGGGTATTATTTATTTGAAGATTGAAGGCCCAAAGTTTTTGGATTTTTGGATACCAGTGTTATGTTTGTTGTAAGTTTTTGTAATATTGTTACGCTTGAAAAGGATATTATTCCTATTTCCTACTAGGAGTTTATTTTTTAGTAGGCATAGTATGGTTTTCGGTTTTGTTGGTTCCCAAAACATGTTTTGGGAGTCCAAGTGTTACGGGGGTTATGCCCCTCCAACAAATACATGTAAAATCCTTTCATTTTATTAAAGTTTGCCGGGCGAAAGCTCATTTACCAAAAAAAAAAAGTTAATAAGTCATTTTTGTAGTGTTTGGATAATGTGTTGAGAAGAGTTTTTGTGGCCTGAAAAGAAGAAAAGGAAAGGTTAGATGGTTCTGACTTTTTCAAAAATGAGAAAGGGTGATGGAAAAGGAGAAGCAATCCCAAACACCGTCAATATAGATTATCTTTGTTTGTTACGTAGTTAGCGTAACCCGTCCACCAGACGGGTATTAAACTAGGTAACCCTAACAAACTAAAATGTAAATTACCAGAGCAAACTTGTAAACAACGGGATCAATAATCTGATTTGAGAGCATCAGAACATACAGATTGTGATGCTGATTGAACATAATAAAAGCTCTCCAATTACGGAGGTTATGGTGTTATGTATTAGTTAAATGTATCCTTTTGACTTTCTAAATTTATTTGTTCGTGGTTATGTCAAGTGTTTTAATTGGTTGGATTGTTGTCGTATAAAAACGTTAACAGGTCGAAAAGAGGCCACCTTTGAGGTTAAAGAGAACGATCCAAAAGCTGAGAAAATATAGGCAGTAAACCAACCATATTTGAATGTTACTACACTTTCCCCCAATGTTGTCTATCGTTTACTTTTTCATTAAAATGACACAATTTCATGTTTTACCACTCTATCAGTTTTATTTTATATTGTTTTGTGGTTGTACACTCTTCATGTTCGTTTTACTTTTATAAATTAAAAAATGGTGCTTTTGTTTATAATGTTCTTTAGACTTGTGTTCACCTAACGTGGGTGTTTGGGATTGTTTATTTTGAGCTGCTTTTAAGTTTTTGACTTCTTAAAAGTTAATATGTCATTTTTGTAGTGTTTGGATAATGTGTTTTGAGAATGCGTTTCACTGGTTTGAAAAGAAGAAAAAGAAAAGTTCGATGGTTGTAACATTTTCAAATAGGAGATGGAAAAGAGGAAAAAGGAGAAGCAAACCGAAACACCATCAATATACATTGTCTTTGTTTGTTACCTTAGCGTAACCCGTCCAACGGACGGGTATTAAACTAGTTAATTAATTGTGATGAACCAAGAAATTGTGACTGTTGTTGGGTTATGACGAAACTTAGGGTATTTCGTGGGAAGGGAGTTTCGTCCAGGAGAGGTATTTCGTCGGCATGCCACTGTATGATCATGATTATGTATGTTAACATTTGTACATATTAGTTGAGTGTATGATAGTGTGGGTTAAGGATTAGGAGCATGTTTTGACTCGGGTGACACTCACATGGATATGTTGATGGGAATGAAATACATGTTATATGTAATACTGTTTTTGGTGAATCATTAACTTGATTAAATTACACGCTTTGATATTAATGAATGAACTATTAGAATGTTATGTGAAAGATGAGTGGGTAATGTGAACTGTGCATAACTTAGATGCATGCTATGGGATAACAATGAACTGTTATGTATAAGGGAAACTGTTACATGTTATGTGAATCTCTGGTACGCTACTGGCTTGATCATGTGTGTGTGTTACCTGCACGCTACGGGTGTAAAGTGTATGAAAGACATGTGATTTATGTGCGTGTAAAACTGATGTTGATTGGTAACCACGGTAGGGTATGGTGGGCCAACTTGGAACGGGTAAAGTAACTTAATCTTACCGAGCAAACTAAGGTGAGTTCATCTCTCTTGAGCATGCGTCCCGGTGGTTGGGACAGTCAGTGGGTATCCCGGGGAGGGATAAGCCTTTTGGGTAAAAACGGGAATGTTGGATAATATACTCATCCTATCACCTTTAAAGTCCCTCCGTGTTGTTTGGTTACCAGAGAGGTAACATGGTATTAGTTAGTAGCGCTACTTAGGTTTGGCAACCTCACCCCGTACCTGGGAGGACGGGTGTTGAACTAATGACCTAGTCATGACCAATGCTTTGATAGGAGCATTGGAGAAAGGGCAATGTAAATCAGAAGTCGTCTTTTATTCGGGGTATTATCAACATTACTTTCGGAATCAATTTCAATGGATTAAACTAAACACTTGGTAACCAACGTTTTCGTAAAACTATGAACTCACCAGCGTTGTCTGATACACTTGTTGCATGCTCGCAGGTCATTAGATATCTTGGAACTTGCTGTCTGGAGTAGCTGGAGTGGTCATGGGTCGACTGGAGAGATTCATGTGATTGAATACTTGACACTATACATTGGTTTTGAAACAATTTAACTTTGGTTTACTATTTGCTTCCGCTGAACATGTTGGTTTTCGTTTAAACTTGTTGATGGTGATTTTCATTAATAATTGAGGATTTGATCAAACATATACTTGTATGGGTTCAAGGTAATTAGTGGCTCGTTGTTGGTACGTCACACGCCCAGTAGGGACATTCCCTAGGTGGTATTTTGGGGGTGTGACATATAATATTACCAGGAAGCCTGTAGGAATACCTAAATCTACAAATGTGAGTACATCTTCTTTTTGTCACCTTTTTGCAAATATATTTTGTGAGTCAAAATGTTTTACCAAAACCTCAATTGTTTCAAATTATACTTAACAGTAATTGAGTATTTGTAAGTCTACAATTGCTGTCGGTATGTTGGGGTTTTGTATACAAAATTTGTAAGACGTTACCTTTGGACAAAGAGTTAGCTAATGAGTAATATGACCCACAAGTTGGGTTGACAGTACTGATTGAGTAATTGATTAGATTAAGCAAATGTAATTGCGGGTTGCCCTCAATGCTGTAAAGTGATAAACTATTTTGATTAAACTGAGATGCACTCATCAGTATTTCTTGCTGATAAAATGTTTTAAAACGCGTTTCAGGTAACACAATATGAAAGCCAATAAAAGCCAGCTGGAGAGCACTGAAGGCTTAGAAAAGTGGCTATAAAAGTTACCTAAATAAAAAGGAGAATTGTTTTTAATAATTAGAGTTTATCCCTATAAACATTTTACAAATGGAAATCGAGTTTTGTCCCAATTGTTTACTATAAATATATCATTATCAAAACTTGGATTGTATCCGATTTATCTATTTTAAACATTTTGGTGTTTAACTCTGATAAAAATATTTCATAACTACGGTCCTGATGAAACTTTCCGCTGCCAAATTAATAAACACCGATACCATCTGAACGGTTCGTGGCTCTCGCTCCCAGGGTGGGGTCAGGGGTTGCGACAGTCACCGCGTCTCTGTGGTTTATAACCTTTTGTTCTTTGAGTAGCTGAGCTTAACAGTTTTTATAACCATCAAATTCAAATACAATACATTCAATTTGTGTCCGTACAGTATTTAATATGTATCAAAATCCATCGATATAGTTTTATAAATTATATAAATTGTATTTAAGATGCGTAGTTTGTGAATATGAAATATAAATTAACATTTCTAAAGTTAGATTACGTTAACATTAATCTACAAAAAGACCTACCAAAAGTCATAACATTAACATTAATCAAAGGGAAAATAGCCAAAATGGCCTTGACCCGGTCAACTTTTCCAATATAGCCAGTCCAGACGTCTCCACAAGACGTCTCCACACACCCGTAACGTCTTAAGACGTTTCATCATGAACAACTTCGGTCTCTGTGAGTGTGGGGCCCTGGGACTGAACACATCTGCTTTTGTCAGATCACTCACTCACTACCTTTAGATCCAAATGGGGATCTCATGTCAGCACAACACGTGTCATGGTTACTAGTAACATTTGAATGTATGGGGGTATGTTTGGATGCACGTGATCTGACAAAAAGTAACCACAAAGGCAAATTCTTTTCCCAATGCTTTAATTTGCAACCAGCTCTTTATGAAGCTCTCTCCCCAACTATTCCTCTTTCTTCTTCACCGAGCACCACCACCACCTTCACCGAGCACCACCACCACCACCACCCTCACCAAGCACCACCACCCTCCACCGAGCACCTCAACCCTCCACCACCACCGTAAACCACCACGGCACGGTCACATACCAACCAACCACCACCATCACCTACCAACAATCGTCACTCTCCGCCCACCACAACCACCACCCACCACAAAAACCGGTACTAACCTGATGAAGAAACAATGTGGTGGTGACGTTAGTCGCCGTAGAAGAAGAGGTGTCGTCGGAAAGGAGTTGCAGGTTAACGGAGGTGGTGGAGGGGTTGGACGACGAAGGTGATGGCGGCCGGAGGACTCGTCGGAGAAGATGAAGGAATTACAGTTGTGTCAGAAAGTGTCGGAAAAAGAACGTGGGTAACGTCTCAAGCCACCTTCAGACGTCTCGGCTAAGAAGTTACGGTTTACGGCTAAGACGTTACGGTGAATGCTTAAGACGTGGAGCCATTTAATTGGTGAATGCTTAAGACGTTACGGGTGTGTGGAGACGTCTTGTGGAGACGTCTGGATTGGCTATATTGGAAAAGTTGACCGGGTCAAGGCCATTTTGGCTATTTTCCCTTAATCAAAAGTTATATCATCTAGTGGTCTCAGTCGATGGATACGGGGATTAGATTGTACTCAAACGTCTAATTAAAAGTCAAGTTGTTCCAAAACCTGATAACCACCTGAACATGCATAACCAGGTGGGTCAAGGTACCATCACCCTGATCCAGCTACAAATATTCAAATCAGATGTATCTGGTTAAATTGTTCAAAATATTCCCATTAATAAAAAACTACTCAATGGCTGTTAACCAAAAAGACAAACCTAATCAACGAGTATTAACCAAAAAGTTCCAATAATCAAGATAAGTACACTACTCATCAAACATATAACACTAATCAACAAGTATTTACCAAGATTATTGTATTTAAGTTCACTACCTGCCACATGGTTGTTATCCATTGTTGCCTGAGTTTTGAATGGCATCTCGAGTAAATTTTCAGCTCGATTTCAAATTCGAATCAAGCTGACTTAGTTTATAATCAAGCCAAAAACGAACTTACCCTAACTCGGATCAGCTCGGCTTATAAAGAACCATATATAATACAACAATATACCGTTTTTAAAAACACTTTATGACAACTAAGAGCATTCACATCCATCCTACCATATTTTCACCCTAAATTACACTAAAAAACACTGTATTTTCTCTCTTTTTCAATTAAATAATATTTTTTTATATCTTTATCATTACCTTTCTCTCTCCTCCACCCACAAACACTTTCAAAATATATTAAAAAATTATAAGGGGTGAACAATGCCCCCCCAAATATACAGATGAACAACAGTAACATTTTCTCTCTCCTCCACTTACAATCACTTTTTATACTCTTTATATTTTAAAAACACCACACACATAATTTGATGCCATGGATGTGAATGCTCTAAAAGCCATGCTAGTGCGCTATCCTTTCGAGTTTTTTAAAATCATTTTAGAACAATTTAAGAATCGTAGCAATACAATACACGTGCAATTATTCTTAATTAGAGCATGATAGTGCGCTATCCTTTCGAGTTTTTTAAAATCATTTTAAAACAATTTAAGAATCGTAGCAATACAATACACGTGCAGTTATTCTTAATTATTTCTTAAACTTCATATACTTTTTTAACTAATAAATCTACCTTGTTGATTCCTTAAACTTCATATACTTTTAACAAATAAATCTACCTTTTACATTAATATTTATAATAAACATAGGATTAGGATCATGAGTGAACAACTTCTTGAGAGTGAACTGAGTGAACTAATCTTGGCTCTTGATCATTTTTTAGATTAAAAGGGTAAGATTGACATTAGCCAAGTACTTTTAATTAAAATCCCTTAATTTTCTCCTCTCTTAACTCTCTCTCTCTCTCTCTCATTTTTAATTATTTTTCTATTATTTTAATTATAAGAGATTGAAGAGCTAATATTTTTTTTAAATAAACTGTTATGTTCCTTTTAAAATTAAATATTAAACCTAATTAAATTATGATTTTTAACATATGTGTATACAGGTCAGTATATACAAGACTTATACACTTGTGTATTATTACATCTTGTTTTCACGGGTTAGTATAAACCAGATTTATACACTTGTGTATTATTCAAGTACATATGTGTATACGGGTCGGTATATACCAGACGTATACACCTGTGTATTATTCAAGTACATAGTGTATACATGTCGATATATATCAGACTTATACACTTGTGTATTACTACATATTGTTTCCACTATACATCTTTTCATCAAACATTGATCTAATAGATATATGTATAGAGAATGTAATTAAATATTTTTAATTGTGTTCTAGCTGGAACAATATTTGGTAATGTTTATATTTTTTTAAAATTATGAAATATTAAGTTAGGTAATATGTGAGAGAAAAAAAATATAGAGAATGTAATTAAATATTCTTTTAATTGGAAAGAGAAATCAGGAGAGAGAAAAAGTAAATTAATTAAATGAAGATATAAATATACAATTATACACTTGTGTGTATTAAAATACTTGTAAGTTACAAAAGATAATTACAATCTTGCCATTAAAGAAAAAATCTAGATCTACAAAATCAATGATCAGGATAAGTTCATTTTGTTCACAAATAAATCATTGTTCACTCATGAACCCTACCCTATAATAAACTCAATTAAAAAATTATCTAAAAACATTGTGTATGTAACTAAAAACAAATTTATGAATTTTTATAACGGATATTTCACTTAAACAAACTAACAGGGCACTAGAAGAAGATTACAACAAAGGCAAATTGTAGAAAATTAAATTTACTCTAATGATCCCATTCGTTTGCGAGGATCTCACTAGAGCAACCTAGACGAGTAGTTCATAAAGGGCTCCGACACCTGGCTACCCTGTGGCCTACTACAATTAAGAACCAAGACCATTCAATTGAAGGGCCAATGATAAGAAGAGGACAAATGTTGTAGACACATACTAACTCTTAAAACAAAAAGCAAACACTTGAATTTTTTTTTCCTATGACTCAGAACCTCCTACACATACTAATATTGCGTCACTCGCTTGAGAAATCTTCGCAACACCAAAAAGCGTAGGAAAATGCAAACAGACTGGTAAACCCTTTTATTCAGATTTAGTTATTAGATAGCACACTTGACTTACCCATTGACTAGTCTTGCACTCATTAGAGATCTAAAGCCTCGAGTTGCAAACCCAATAATAGAAAACATTGACTCCACAATACTAAGGTATATCAAAGACTCAACACATCCACATACACAAGAGTGAAAATCGATCAATTGTTTTATAAAAATCAAAACAAGTTCAAAATTAGTCAATAATTTGAATCAGACCTGGTCTCGATTCAAATTTACCCATACAATACAAACGCATCTAGCCTAACATAGTAATTAAAATAGAAATACATGTATAGGAAAACATAAACCTGTAAAAACATAGAGGTGACGTCTTCAAACCAAATAAATTAGTTAAATTTTTCAGTAAAGGTTAGGAAAAAATGACTTGTACTTTAGATAGGATGTTGGTGTAAGAACATGGGGGAATATAAAATATGCAAAGGACGAAACTACCCTTGAAGACATGAGAATCTTCTCATTAATTGTGGTGATGTGGCTTAATCTTAGTCATACAATTGGGTTTCCTAGGTTTTCTCATTAGATGAGGGTTTCATGCCAATACTTACCTTATATATATATATATATATATATAGGATGAGGATCATTACAGAACACTAACTATTGCGAGAACAAAAAGAACAACTCTAAAACAATAAATTTTGGGATTTAACTTCATGTTTTTTTAAATTTTATGTTTCTTACATTCATATGTGTATTATATATACATAAAAAACCGTATTTTTTTTACCTACACGTAGCTTATATACATGTTGGTAATTTAACCTACACATAACCTACATATGCGTAGATTATACAAAAAGTGAAAATTTTTCAAATTTTGTTTTGAATTCTAGTGTAAGAAACAATAAATCTTACATTTACAACATTTTCATTTACTTTTTAGGTTTTTAGGATTGAAAAAATAGGTGATTCATTGTGTTCTGCGTGTTCTCGCAATATTTTGTGTTCTGCATAGAATCTTCCCCTATATATATATATAGGTAAAGTGTAACATACAAATGCGCTTATCGTACGATACGTACGCGATCATCCCAGACGTTCGATCAGGTGCGGATCTGGTGCGAATTCAATACATATCGCATGTGAAAAAATGGTTAGCATGGGGTAGTGTGAAAAATGGCATGGGGTGTGTAGATGGACAAAATCGCATGTGGAAGATTGAATATCGCATGTGAAAAAGTGGCAGCATGGGGTAATGTGAAAAATGGCATGAGGTGTGTAGAATCGCATGTGGAAGATTGAATATCGCATGTGAAAAAATGGCTAGCATGGGGTAATGTGAAAAATGGCATGGGGTGTGTAGAATCGCATGTGGAAGATTGAATATCGCATGTGAAAAAATGGTTAGCATGGGGTAATGTGAAAATGGCATGGGGTGTGTAGATAGAGAAAATCGCATGTGGAAGATTGAATTCGCACAGTTTGTACAGTTCGCATAGAGGTATGAAATCGCATGGGAGATGAAGATCTGACGCGGCTGGGGTTATCGCGTACGTAATGTACGATAAGCCCTATTGTACGTTAACCGGCCTCTATATATATATATATATATGAAGGTTAACGTACATTACGCCTTAACGTACGTCACGTACGACAGGTAATTACGCACGTTCATTTTAAAATCACGCACATTATAACTCAAAAATCCAAAATCACGCATGTTGAAACACAATAATCACGCATATTAAAAACATTAATCACGCATGTTATAGAACAAATCACGCACGTTGTCGTACATGAAGTACGTTAAGTCGTAATGTACGATATACTTTTTCTATATATATATATATATGTGTGTGTACAGAGAAAGAGAGATACCTAAAACACCCTCAACGATTATTCGAGACCCGGGCTCTCTGTTAAGCATCTGTTTGATGCAATCAATGTGTTAATATTTTGATTTAGGATCCCATAACATGTGACAATCAGTATAATCTGGATTGCTAAAAGAAGGTTGTCTAGGCTGGCCAAGCAAGCGGCCAATCGATGTTGCATTGCAATTATCACCATTTTGGAAGTTATTGGTTTATAAACACAGGTTATTGATTGGGCTGAGCCAGGTTGATTATATGTTTGATTAATAAAACTAGTCTTAAGCCACCGTTTTGTGGTGAGGCGGTGTAAAACAGTGCTACCAGCGTTGCGGAGAAGGGGGTAAAACCATGCTAAGTAGTAACCGAACGACGATTAAAACCGAGAAAAAACGTAAAATAAAAATAAGAATTTCTAACCAAGTGACCCACATAACATGAAACGTAGACGAATTTATAGCGACATGTATTACTATAAACCGCGCTAAATAACAACCAAACGACGACCAAATCCAAAAAAAATTGTAAACAAATAAGAAAAATAAACTTATTTAACTTTTGTGGCAAACTATAAAAAATAAATTTTTTTTATAAAAATGAAAAATCTTAAAGTTAAAAAGAAAAAACACACATACAAAATAAATTAAAAAAAAAAGACACTATTCATCCCAATGTTATTAATTAATATATGTAGATAATAAATATTTTCTGTTTTATCACAAAACATAATTTTGCATAACTGACTAATCAGTTACGGTTACGGTTGAAGCTTTGGTTAATCGATATAACCGAACAGACATGTAATTATAAGTCTATATAATAGATTTATGTTTTACATTAACCATGTAGAGATTTTTTACTAATATAAAAGTATGTTAGTAACAAAATGATCTTAATGTAGAAATCATTTATTTTAATGACGAACTGAGGTGTGATAATCGTAATTTTTTTGTTGAGAAATTAGCTTATTAAAGGGAATCCCACATTGGTAGTTTAATAAAAAAGCGTAGTCTTGATTATTTTATTAAAAAACCCAAGCTAAGTTCAAACCGTGCACGCCTCTAACACACAAAACCCCTATTTATTTCAAGCTTTTCTTGGTTAATTAACCGAGAATAACCGAAACCGAACCATAACCAACATCATAACCGTTTAACCATAACCGAAGTTCGGTTATGGTTAAGAAATTCTATAACCAAAGTTAGCGGTTGTAGTTTTGGTTAGTGATAAAAACCGAAACAAACTGACTCATACACACCCTAATAAAGTGGGTTGAAAATTACATTACACAATTGGAATATGGTAAAAGAATTCCAATAACTAATGGAGTTTTGTTTCTCTTCCAGATTTTCACTTGTTTGGAAAATTGATCTTTGAGATAAGATAATTCATTTTAACATGTTTACAGGTATCATTTAATCTTACATTTGTAAAAAATTTAACTCATATTATTTATTGGAATAAGTATCATACAACTAAACCATTAGACATAAAAATTCGAGGTACAATCACTAAGTGGTTAGGTGGCTAATCAAGACAAAATCGAGATATCAAATATCTAATCCAATAGAATATAATAGAAAAAAGATGATCAGAATGATGTTTCCACATGGAATATGCTTAGAGATCCTAAAAATTGAATTGGACATATATATGATTATTATATTTTAATATTGTTTCGGAAAAAAAAAAAAAAGCAAAAACAAATAGGCGTGTTGCCTCCAAGACTCAACTCGACATTGGTGATCACCCGTCTATAACTCAAACTTGCATAGTTTGCTTTGATTACCTTAATTTCCATTTTCGACAATTCAAACGCATATTACTATATGAGTATATGTATTTGATTTAAGAATGATTCTTACCCAATCAGACTTATTAAGAGATCGTCTTAGTATTTTGAGTCTAAAAAAATAACATAAAACACCATCTTTCATTAAATTTCACCAATTTCACTCTTAAACCAAGTATTTTGGATCCAAACACAATTCACTGTACCTACTACCTAATATAAGATTAATGGGTGAAAAGGTGTTGACTTCAAAAGGTAGAATATAATAATATCATAATGCAATGAGCAATCTGATCTAGGCAACTAGAAGAAAAGTATGTTATCACATATATTGGAATACAAAGATGCCTCATGTGATTTAAATTATATTTGTTTTAGATTATGTACGTTGTCACTGATTACTAATAATGTGAATGTGTACGGTGATTGCAGGTTACATGGATTACTATCATTATCATAAGGTGTAAGCGGTTGAAGATCGATCCCAAACGTGGATTGTACAGGAGTATGGTCGCTTAGTTGTAAATGTATGTAACACCTGGTGTATTTAATAAGAAGTATGGATGTAATTCATGTGAAAGAGTCATACTAAATGGTTTTCAAACATCTTATAACGTTTATAAAGAAAGAAATTTATGATTCGTATTTCCGCTGCGTCTTTTCAATTGAAACGTGTTAGGGTCTTAGTTGGGACTAATCTTGTCATAACTCAAAAGTCGGAGGGTGCTAAGTGGTTTAGTTTATTTTTAGTGGAAGATTAATTATTTATGGTAGTTTTATTTTATTATTATTTAGGTTTCCTAATTTTAGTCTAGTTATGTTTCTTGGGCATCAAGGTAGTTTAGTATAAATAGAGGGTTAGGGTTATTGTATTGTTGTGCTTTTATTGATAAATAATACAAAGAGTCGAACCAGTTCGTTCATCCGGTGTTTGTGTGTTTGATCAAGGGCCTGATTTCCAACAATTGGTATCAGAGCTAGTTGGCGGTTTTGAGAGTCGTTTTCCGATAAGGGGGGAGCCGCCCCCCGCGAGCTACAACCGCGGTGAAAGTTTTTTAGAACGGAATTATGATGCGGAAGTTCGTGGGATAGTGGCTATGAAATCAGGTGATCGAATTTATATGGAGAGACATAGTTAATGTTTCCGTGGGTCCATAAACAATAATATAGATTTGTTTAGGCAAAGGAGGCATAGGAAGTCCACGTTATGATGAAGTTAATTATGAGTCGCTTTGAAAGTTGAATGGATAAACTAGAGATTACAAAATCTAACAATGAGTCTGCTATATGTTTGAGTTGTTTGTGTGCTTGTTTGCATGAAGTAAAATATGGGGTACATGGTATTTTCATGCAAAGTTGGGTTTGAAACACAAAGGATCGGCTACGATAGTTGAATGGCTTGGTGTAGACAACGGTGTCATGAGCGAGTGGTGCGAACAAACACCGATTAAGGGGGTGATTGTTGGCTTTATTCGGGTTTGTTCGTGGATCGCAGATCGGTTTCAAGGGTTTGTGTTCTAGCGGGTCAAAGGGTAGCAGAGACAAGTCGTGATTTAGGCCAAATCAGCGGGCTTGTTAACCCAGTTGTTGATCGAAGAACGAGAATGGATCGTGTTTTTTATTTGTCGAATACTCTTTCTTGCCTAGGAGAAGAATCGCAAGGAGGCGTCGAATTCTTATGGCATAAAAACCAACGGGTGTAGCGCGGTAGAAACGAAACAGCGGGGTGGCTGAGATATTCGTTTAGCGACTCGTAGACGGTGCAGCAGGTGGCTGGTGTCTAGTTGGGGGTGATACGCAAGGGGTGCTTATCAAGGAAGAGTTTGATAAAATAGTAAAATCACGATCAAAGACGATTTTAGACGTGGTCAAGGTGAAGACCGGGGTGTCTAGGATAGATCGAGTTATTGAGAGGCTTTGGATGTGGCCGAGGTTGAGGTCGGGAGTCCGGTAGAAGTCAGAGATGGGGAGATCGAGGAGATGGTCGAGTACAACGGGACAAGAGCCACGTCAGGTGTTACAAATGCAATGAGTTCGGGCATTACATATCGGAGTGTCCAAGGTGGGAAAAAAAAGGAAGAGGTGAACTTGGCCCGATATGAGGATGATGGACCAGCTCTAATGTGAAGAAAGTGATTGACAAGATTAGGGGGGGTGATTGTTGGGACTAATCTTGTCATAACTCAAAAGTCGGAGGGTGCTAAGTGGTTTAGTTTATTTTTAGTGGAAGATTAATTATTTATGGTAGTTTTATTTTATTATTATTTAGGTTTCCTAATTTTAGTCTAGTTATGTTTCTTGGGCATCAAGGTAGTTTAGTATAAATAGAGGGTTAGGGTTATTGTATTGTTGTGCTTTTATTGATAAATAATACAAAGAGTCGAACCAGTTCGTTCATCCGGTGTTTGTGTGTTTGATCAAGGGCCTGATTTCCAACATTACACAAGCAAGCACACCTATCATATACATAACATAATACGGTAAGAACCAAGTATCATCCATGAGACACGATGTGCGGCTCGCAATACTAAAACGTTCTTGATATTATCTAATACTTTTAATTGTTAGGTTTGAATGATTAAGACATGAAAACAAATAACGAATGCAAATAAGATCGAATTAAATGAGAGAAAAGTGTCTCATCTATGTATTGAAGGTTGTTTATGGAGGTTGACTATGATGTTTGTTCCATATTTAGCTAGGATCTCGCTAGAGCAACCTAGACGAGTAGTTCATAAAGCTTCAGGGCACAGACACCTCGCTACCATGTGGCCTACTACAATTAAGAACCAAGACCATTCAATTGAAGTACCAATGATAAGGCAGGACCATTATTGTAGACACATACTAACTCTTGAAACAAAAAGCAAACAATTGAAATCACTTTCTTTTCCTATGACTCATCTCCTACACATACTAATATTGCTTCACTCGCTTGAGAATTCTTTGCAACACCATAACGCGTAGGAAAATCGAAACAGACTGCTACACCCTTTTATTCAGATTAAGTTATTACTTATTAGATAGCACACTTGACTTACCCATTGACTAGTCTCACACTCATTAGAGATCTAAAGCGTTGAGTTGTAAACCCAAGAATAGAAAACATTGACTCCACAATACTAACGTATACCAAAGACTCAACACATCCACATACACAAGTCATGAATAAAACCGAAACATCAAACACATAAATATATCACAAGAGTGAAAATCGATCAATTGTTTTATAAAAATCAAAACAAGTTCAAAATTAGTCAATAATTTGAATCAAACATGGTCTTGATTCATATTTGCCCTGATAATACAAACACATCTAGCCTAACATAGTAATTAAAATAGAAATACATGTATAGGAAAACATAAACCTGGTAAAAACATAGAGGTGGCGTCTTCAAACCGAATAAATTAGTTAATTTTTCAATAAATCTAAATACGTTGTTATGTTTAATTTCCTTTAACATTCCTATACAAATTTTAATGAAAACAAAGTTGTATTCAAAATAAAGCATATTAAGTATCATTAAATTATACTGAGTACTACTACCATACCGATATATACCTTGCCGAGCCAAACAGATACCCACTAAACCACATTGGTGGTATTGGTATTCATTTTAATAGTTTTCAGTTTTGATGGCTTGAATTTAGTATTTTCTAGTATTTTTGCACTACATGTACCAAACCAATACAATACCACTATAACCGGAACCATAACAAACAAAGGTGATATTGACTAAATAAAATCGAACGGTATCCTATCTGTTTCGTTTTTATATTTATCAATCGATGTAAAAATGTTTCTGCATCCTTTTGCGAGTCCTTTTGCGAGACAAGTTTTATGTGATTTAATCTAATATCATTGTAAATACTTTTCTTTATTTTCTAATAGAAAAATATTTTCCGTTGCATCACACACAACAGAATTTCCACTAGTAAATTAAACAACAACAATAACATTATAATCATAGTAAATGCACACAGCACACATACTAATAAAGTACTTTGAAAATTACATTACACGACTGGAATATGGTAAAAGAATTCCAATAATTAATGGAGTTTTTTTTTTTTTTAACGGCAAACAATACTTTTATTCCACATCAAATTTTACATCAATAAACATTGTTCAAAAGGTTAGTAAAAAACTAGCCAACCACCTGAAAAACCTCACCAAAATTATATATAATTAAAACATAAAAGCAGTCATTTCCTAACCAACTTCAAATTTTAACCATTTAACCATTTATTCCAAATATTGCCTCTAAATTTACCCTTTTTCCGCTGAAAATGAGTTCGTTTCTCGCCTTCCAAATGGTCCAACACGTTGTCAAACTTATTGTTTTTATGAAGCTTCTTTTCCAGACATCAATTGTGCTTAGTTTGTAGAGTTCTAGTAAATCCTTCATGTTGAAAGCGAAAATTTGTTGTATTTTGCACCACATACTCACTTTGTACCATAGAACTGAAGCCACATAACAAGCCGTGAATAAATGATCCGCATCTTCTTCTTGTTCCCCACAAAGTTTACATGTCGCCGAACCTTGTAACAATCCCTGCCTCTTTAAACCGCCCAGTGTTGCTAATCGATTTTGAATTTCTCGCCATCCGAAAATGTTGACCTTCTTTGGCACCCCTTCATCCCAATCGTAGGGATAAAAAGGCACAGCGTATCTAGTTAATTCTGACCGAAGAGATGAAGTCCACACCCACTTGTCGGGGGCCTAAAGTCAAACTAATCATTGTTAACATATTCGATAATTGTTGTAGTTCATCAAGCTCTGTTGTTGAATTTGGACTCTGTCTCCATTCTCATTCCGTTAGTCTAACTTCCACTGTCGCCCGTTTATGTCTCTCTAGTCCATATAGATCCGGAAATCTATCCTTTAAAGGCCCTTCCCCAACCCACCAATCCAGCCAAAACATTATATTTTTCTCATTCCCCACCACACCTTTAAATAATTGTCCAATATTTAGATTGTATGCACCAATTTCGTTACTCACTTTTACTATCTCATTCCAGGTTCCGGCAATTCCTTCTTTAACAGGTAAGTATGACGCGGAGTGCATGTGAGCATGAATTGCCGTTATTGTTTTTACCCAGACTCTCTTTCTCGTGTTTGAACCGCCACCACCATTTTGAGATTAAACTGATATTCATATCTTTGAGAGACCCCAACCCAAGGCCACCCTTTTCAGTCAGACCAATTACCTTTTCCCAACAAACCCACACCATTTTTGATTTTTCGTCTTTAATCCCCCCCCCCCCCCCCCCCCCAAAAAAAAAAAAAAACCTCCGATAGAGTGCCTCAAGCTTGTCCAAAACACCTTGCGGTGCCTTGAACAAGAGACTATCCAATGGAGTTTTGTTTCTCTTCCAGATTTTCATGTGTTTGAAAAATTGATCATTGAGATATTCACTTGTTTGGAAAATTGATCATTGAGAAAAGATCATTCTTTTTAACATGTTTTACAAGTATCATTTAATCTTACATTTATAAAAATATTAAGTCATATTATTTAAAGGGTGTACCTACTACACACCATTTTGCCTATTTACACACCAAAAAGGTGTTTTTTGTCCTTGTATGCACACCCTGCAGTGTCGAACTATGGCCAAAACGCGGCGTTTTGGTCCGGTTAACCAGACAAAGACTGACGGGTCTGTTGACCGGACCAAAACGCCGAGCTTTGGCCGCGTTTTGGTCCTATTAACCAGACAAAAGACTGACACCCGGTCTGGTTGACAGGACCAAAACGCGGCCAAAGCTCGGCGTTTTGGTCCGGTCAACAGACCCGTCAGACACCCGTCAGTCTTTGTCTGGTTAACCGGACCAAAACCCCACGTTTTGGCCATAGTTCGACACTGCAAGGTGTGCATATAAGGACAAAAACACCTTTTAAGGGTGACTATCTACGCACCAAATAGTTTGTCCCTATTTTAAATGGATTAAGTGGTTAGGTACAATCATACAAAAGATATAAAAAAAATTCGAGGTACAATCACTAAGTGGTTAGGTAGCTAATCAAGACCAAATCGAGATGTCAAATATCTAATCCAATAGAATATAATAGAAAAAAGATCAGACATGATCTTTCCACATGGGAAATGCATAGAGATCCTAAAAAATTGAATTGGACATATATATAATAATTTTATTTTAATATTGTCTTGAAAAAAAAAAGCAAAAACAAGTAGGGTTTTTTTTTTCTTTGAACATCAAAGGATTCTATAATTATAGAACGAGCCAACAAATAGATCATAGATGTGTTGTTTCCAAGCCTTAAACTCGACATTGGTGATCACTCGTCTAAAACTCAAACTTGCATGGTTTGCTTTGATTACTTTAATTTTCATTTTCTACAATTCAAAGGCATATTACTATATTAGTATATGTATTTGATCTTTTAGAAGTATTCTTACCCAATCGGACTTATTAAGACATCGTCTTGGTATTCTGAGTCTAAAATAACATAAAACACCATCTTTCATTAAATTTCACCAATTTCACTCTTAAACCAAGTATTTTGGATCCAAACACAATTCACTCTATCTACTACCTAAAGTAAGATTAATGGGTGAAAAGGTGTTGACTTCAAAAGGTAGAATATCATAATGCAATGAGTAATCTGATCTAGGCAACTAGAAGAAAAGTATTTTATCATATATATTGGAATACAAAAATGCCACCTAAAGTAAGAAAATTGGAACTGGCTCTTATTAATATTTTTGACCCTATAGTTTCTTTGAAATTATGTAACCTCTATGGAGGATTCCACAAGTAAATTATGCGTTTAGTTTCTAAAATATAGATCCAATTTCTATACCAGGTTCAACAAGTAGAATCTTTATTGGTAAAAATTAAATAAACTCAAAGATAAGAGAGATAATAGATGCTAATACAGCATTAAAGAGTCCAATAATTAATCACTGTGTTGAGCATGTGATTAGATGCAAAAAACACACTACTGAAAGTTGCTCTAAGATAGAAAAATGTTTTTTTTTCTTACATAAAGCTACCTTATTGTCTTTGTTATCTAACATTTATCAGAGATGCAATTAAATAATATCCCTACCAATGGTCTTAATTAAAGGTTGGCATTTATGAAAGAAATTATCGATGCTGTTATATGGAGATTATGTATATTATATTCCTAGGCATGCATGGTGTGGAAAATAAAAAACGATTTGAATAAAAAAAACACCCATTTGAATCACGTTGAACCAGCTAATATAACAGATAAACATAAATTATACAAAGTGGACAAGTGGCTAATGCTAATTGTCTTCCTCATAGAATTTTTTATACTATTTTTCACGTACGAATCCTTGATATAATGCTAATTGTCTTCCTCACATATTTTTTTATACTATTTTTCACATACGAATCCTTGATAAATAGGAGCTTAAAGTCTTGCATTTAGACACACCAATCTTTCTTTTCTAAGTTAATCATGTCCTCTTCACTACATCCACTCACCTCCCCATTCACATCCACCAATACCCAACTAGCCTTCAAGGCTCGAACCAATCAAACCCAAGGGTTCAGAGTCTCATGCAACAGCGCACAAGATGACCAAGCTGACAAGAAACTCATACTCCCCGAGTCCCAAAAGCTTGTGGTTCCCAGCGTAGACCGCAGGAACCTGCTGGTGGGGCTTGGCGGCCTGTACACGGCCGCCAACCTCCCGGGGGCAATGGCTGCCCCCATAACAGCTCCTGACATCACGTCCATCTGCCAGGACTCGAAGGACGGCATTAGAAATATCGACACCGCTCTAAGGACAACAAAATGTTGCCCTCCTAGCCTTGGGAAGACCATCAAACCTTTCAAGTTTCCAACCGAAAAGACGGTGAGGAAGAGATGGCCCGCACATGCCGGGACAAAGAAGCAGGTGGACGATTACCGAAGAGCCATCAAAGCCATGAGAGAACTTGATGATGATCACCCGCACAGCTTCGTCAGCCAAGCTAAAATCCATTGTGCTTACTGCAACGGTGGTTACACTCAAGTCGATAGCGGTACTGGTTTCCCTGATATCAACATTCAGATTCACAACTCATGGCTCTTCTTTCCGTTCCATCGTTGGTACCTATATTTCTACGAAAGAATCCTCGGAAAGTTGATCAACGAGCCTGAATTCGCCTTACCATTCTGGAAATGGGACGAACCAGCCGGAATGCCTATTGCGGAAATGTTTTTGCCCGGATCACCTAACCCGCTGTATGACGAGCTAAGAGATCCCGATCATATTCAAAAGAGACTAATAGATCTGGACTACGCTGGCACGGATAAGGACATTCCAGATCAGCAACAGATAGAGTGCAATCTTGCAACAGTGTACCGAGATTTGGTCCGAAACGGAGGTGATACACTAAGCTTCTTTGGTGGCGAATACGTTGCGGGTGATTCTCCTGTTGCTGGCAATGACCCGTCAGTCGGATCCGTCGAATCTGGATCTCATACGGCTGTGCATAGATGGGTTGGTAAGCGAGGAACTCCTAACAGTGAGGACATGGGTAACTTCTACTCTGCGGGGTATGATCCCGTGTTCTACGTCCACCACGCAAATGTGGACCGTATGTGGAAACTATGGAAGGACTTGCGCCTTCCGGGACACGTGGACCCAAAGGAGGATGACTGGTTAAACGCCTCGTATGTGTTCTATGACGAGAATGAGGATCTTGTACGTGTGTATAACAAAGACTGCGTTGACGTACGGAGGCTCAAGTACGATTTCATAGAGAACTCTGACGGACCGTTCCCATGGCGCAAGAGTCGACCACCACAACGTAGAAAGAGCGCCCAAGTTGCATCGACGCCGGATGTGAAGACAGTGGAGAAAACTAAGTTCCCTGTGCGTCTAGACAAGATCGTGAAGGTTAGCGTGAAGCGGCCTGCGGTGAACAGGAGTGAAGAGGACAAGGAGAAGAACAATGAGGTGTTGTTGATCAAGGGAATTAAGTATGATAGTGGAAAGTTTGTCAAGTTTGATGTGTTTGTGAATGACAAACTTAAGGAAGGCGAGGTTACGACTCCATGTGATCCTGAGTACGCGGGTGGGTTTGCACAGATTCCACACAACGCAATGAAAAGCATGTTTATGACGAGTTCCGCAAGGTTCGGGCTAAATGAGTTGTTGGAGGACACAAACACAGAAGGCGATGAGTATGCAACGGTGACATTGGTGCCAAGGACAGGGTGCGAAGATCTCACCGTCGGCGAAATCAAGATCGAGTTGGTTCCAATCCCAAAAGCCTAAACCTTCATGAGTTTTTAATGTTTGGAGTCAAGAAGGCTCGTTAGGAGCCAGAAATGCATGTGGTAATAACATTTGCTTGGTTTGGTTCTGGAGATTTTAACTTTGTGTAGCCTGAAATGCCGCATTGCGTTGAGTTTCATGGCCTTAATAAGTTTGTGTGATCAATAAACATAGTGTTTTTCTTCTTAAGATGTTTTTAACATTTAATTAAATTATAAATTACTATACAACCATGAACCATGTAAACCATGTAAACCATTAAACCAAAATCATTAATTGTTCTAAATCTTGTTACAAACAAGAGCATTGGTTTTAAGCACTATTCTTGAACCTGGGCCTGTGGACCAGACCGGAACCGTACATAGATGGTCTAGTTGAGTATATTTTAATTGTCTACGTTTGAGCCAATGTATGGATTACCGGTCCACTAGTGGAACTGGTGAACTGGACCATGTGGTTGGATCTTTTATTTATTTATTTTTAGTCTCATTTTACTGTTTATTTAATACTTAAGGCTCCATGATATATCATAATAAGACTTAATATTTCTATAAATAATTTCATATTATTAAAACTTTATAAATATATATGGGTGTGTTTGATTTTCAAAATATGAAGTTAGAAAATATTTTTATTAGCGTTGTTAAGGTGGTCGTTCATAGCGGTCCTATTCGAAAACATTGATTTTGACATTACTATTAGAGTAAATTATAGAGATGATTTCTCTAGTTTGACTTGAATTATGTATATCGTTCTAAGTTCTAACCACTTCTTTTTCTTTTTTATCTATGTGTTAAGAACTTAATAGTGTTAACTTGAAGAACAACCTGCCACGACGTGACGGGGTTTGGCATTACACATTTAGTGAACCCATTGAGTCATGTTGACATAGTTAGTTACATATGATGAACACAAAAACAGGCATTTCGTTTTTATATAGGTTTTGTGGTTGCAAGTTATGTGACTAACATTGAGAATGTTAGTTTTATAACTTGTGCAAAAGAGCATGTGCTAGTGCCCTAGTTTGCAACTGCCAAAAGGTTGTTGATCCTTACAATAATCATTCCTGGCAGGCTTTCTTATGTGTGCTGCTGGAATCTGAAAGACCAAAGAACACTACTAGAAAATGGGACAATTTCCTACAGAAATTTCCTACACAATTTTTTTCATCACAGATTACAACACCTTTATGACGAATTTCCTACAAATTTTTTTTTCATGATTTTGTTACAAATTTTCGATGCATCCATGACGAAAAACAAGAAAACCCTAATTAATTGACAGTTGCGTCACAAATCTGTCAGAAATAACCTACAAAAGGTTAATTATTATTCTTTACCGAATAAATATTTCTATAAGCCAAATAAATAAGGGAAAATAATATCCTTTCCTACAAATTTGTGACGAAAAATAAGAAAACCCTAATTAATTGACAGTTGCATCACAAATCTGTCAGAAATAATATCGTTTCCTACAAATTTATGACGAAATATTTATTTTTTAATTAACTTAAACCATCCGTCGGAATTCCGTCACAACTTGTGACAAGTTTCCGACAAAAAATAAAAAAAACCCTATTTAATTGACAGTTGTGTCACAAATCTGTCACAAATAATCTACAAAAGGTTAATTATAATTGTTTACCGAATAAATATTAATATATGCAAAATAAGTAAGGGAAAATGATAGCATTTCCTACACAATTCTGACAAAATATTTATTTATTAATTAAAATAAACCATCCGTCGGGATTGCGTCACAACTTGTGACACATTTCTGACAAATATTCTTGTATCAATACAATTTCCTACGCATTTATGACAAAATGCTTAAATCCAATGCAAATTGTCATAAAGGCGTAGGAAACAATCCATGTATCAATATAATTTCCTAGGGATTTATGAGAAAATATAGATTCATAAACCATCCGTCGGGATTGCGTCACAACTTGTGACACATTTCCGATAAATATCCTTGTATCAATACAATTTTCTACGCATTTATGACAAAATGCTTAAATCCATTGCAAATTGTCACAAAGGCGTAGGAAACAATCCATGTATCAATACAATTGCCTACGGATTTATGACAAAATGCTTAAATCCATTGCAAGTTGTGACACATTTCCTATGACATTTAAGGATTTGTCAAAAATGTGTAAGAAACAACCTATATAATTATTCTTATTTTAAATATTAAATGTACGTAACTATGTGGACGTATGCATATGAGTATAAGGTGAGTATCTATATATATGTATTTGTGTATGTCGGTATGTATGTATGTGTACGCATATGCACGTTTGTATCTATATGGGTATGTATATATGTATGTATGTGTGTATGTGTGTATGTATGTAGTATGTATGTATATGTGTATGTATGTATGTTTTTGTGCGTGTGTGTGTATGTATGTATGTATGTATGTATGTATGGGTGTGTGCGTATATGCATGTGTATGTATTCCACCGCCGGCCACCGTTCGAATCCTGAGTTCACTTTGCAACCCGTAAGCTTGCTTTACGCATTTTTGCTCAGTTTTATTCAAGGAACAATACCCCTAATATAATTTTTGCTAAACATCGTATGTATTCCTTGGATTGGGGTATTATAGAAGTTAGGGTTTATAAGCAGTTGAGTAAATAAAATTCGAAGCCAATTAGCAGTTGCAGAGAAGGGGCACAGTTTGCTTGCTGTTGGCTTTGCACGAACAAACAGACTAAAAATAAATTAGTATGTGGAGGGGCAGTGGGTTTGTAAGCAGTTGATGTGGAGGTGCAGTGGGTTTATAAGCAGAATAAAAATAAATTAGCAAGCAAACCCACTGCTGATTGGGTTTATAAGCAGACTAAAAATAAATTAGCAAGCAAAAATAAATTAGTATGTGGAGGTGTAGTGGGTTTATAAGTAGTTCACTGAAGTTCGCAGACATACCCAACGAACAGTTGCAGAGAAGGTGCAGTGTTTATAAAGCAGTTGATGTGGAGGTGCTTGCTGTTAGAGAGAGAGAGAAAACTAAAAATGTAACGCCCTGCATCCCTAAACTTTAGGCTTTTGGCAAGTTTCACCATGAAATCTCTTAGATCTGAGTTCTTGAGGATGATGTCATCACGGTGGTTTGTACAAACTACTATATGACGTCCTTCCTGGTAAGATCTAGCTCAGATATGGGGAATTCCAAGTGTTTTTCACTAAATCTATGTTAAATCTAGACTTTTCAAGCTAAAACCTATGTTTATCTTCATCCTTTTCTTGAACTTTTACATAAAACGGTAAGATCCAGACTTAAACGGACAGTAGACTTGATTATTAGTCTGGAGTCGGCTGTGAATCAAGAAAATGCTAGGATGCTGCTTACAAACACATCTTAGTTAAATTTAGAAACTTTGAAACTATTTTGGATGATTGTATTTGATAATTTGGATGTTTGATGCTTTAGACAATTTGATATGAAATCTTGAATAATATCTATCGAAACTTTTAGTGTTATGGAATCTCATGAGCAATCTGAATGCTTAGCGCTCGCACCCCGATGTTTCTGCCATCGGTTGGGGTGTGACAAAAAATACATTAGTTTTTTTATTTATTTTTAATTATAGGGGTAATTTGGTCATTTAACAAAATAATTCTAACAGTGTTAGAAAATTGGACTCAAATTGTTAAGAAAATTGGCTATAGGGACTCAGGGCGTTAAACATTTTGATTTTAGAATCAAGTGGTTAAAACCCCTAAAACACAGGGACTCAAAAAGTAATTTACCATAATAATTATTACTATATAATATATAAAAATCGTATAAATACTATGTTTGTTTAGGCTCACGAGTTGGCTCGATCTTGTTAAGTGAAGTTCTGGATCGAGTTCGTTTAAGATCGACTCGTTGTTAGTTTTTTTTTTCAATTAAATCTAAGTAGCTCGCGACTAGGTTGACTTATTTACACTTTATTCGTGGTTGAACATAGTATAGATATAGCTTAAATAATGATCAACTAAAGTTTTTTATACCTATATTTTTTCTTTATATATATTATATAAGTATTATTTTATTATTTATAAACTTATTAGTTTTTATAAACTTATCTTTCATCAAATTACTAAATTAGTGATTTGTTTAATTTTGTATAATTTAATTATAGAAAATAGTTCTAGCTTAACATTTTCACCCAATTATTCTTCCCCCAACCCAATTCCCGCTTAACATTTTCATATTTCACCCAATTATTCTTCCCCCCAAAACTAGGGCTATTCCAGTGCCTCCCATCTCAGACTACACTTCACATTTTGCAAAGCTAGGATTACTCCTGTCTCAGACCACCGTCCACCGTCGACCATCTATTGTCATTTGTTTCTTTCCACCACCGTTTGTTTGTTGGCTTCCTTGCTGTGACGCTCGCCCCTCGACACACTCGACCATCACTTGTTTGTTGTTGTCCAAAATATCAGGTATACGGTTGTTCATAGTCTTTATTTGCTTCGATTACACACTAATTATTGCTTGTTTGCTTCGATTATTTACAAAAGTATCATTTTCACGATTTGGAACCCTAGCACTTGTACCAGCGGCTCGCATCTCGACATGTACCAGTGCCTCCCTACTCAGAGCACAGACCTTGGTCTATCGTTTGTCTTCTGGCCAAAACATCAGGTACTCGTTTGTTCATTTACTTTGTTTGTGTTGAATTCCCATTAATTATAGCTTGTTGCTTCAAATTTTGATAAGGTATATAGAACAGACCTGTTGCTTTAACATTACCTAAGCTGTTGTGATGTCCATTTTTTAGTCTAATTGTAGGCAAATATTGATTGGTTTTGTAGTTTCATGAAGAAAAATTTGTTTATTAAAACAAAGCTCGTTTGTTTATCGAGCCCGAGCCTCACATGTGAAGCTCGTTAGGCTCGTCGACACAGTCTCATAGAAAAGATATCATATTATCATTTACTTGTAAAAATTAAACAACAAAGAATCAACCAATAGGAATAGGTAACTAATCACACAGCAAACTAGCACACTGAAAGGTAATTTACGTGAATCGAAACAATTTAAAACATATAGAACTTAGAAGTGATTAAAGAGATTTTGAACACAAAAAATTTACTTGCATCTGGATAACTATAAACCGATTTAACATAAACTCAAAAGTAATTATAGGAGAGGAAGAAACTTATGATTAGAGAAAGAATGGAAGAAGACATGAACCAATGTTTAATTCCAAAGTAAAAACTGAGCCGCCACTACAAAAAAACCTAAAAACTCTGTACGTCGCTATTTATACTTAAAAGGAAAAAAAAAACTCCCGCTAATTTTTACCTCCTCTGTATATCGCCCCGCTTCTTTCAGAATCTGCCACCTCAATAAATAGAGGCATATGTACCAAAACACCCCCTGAGGCGCTGGCTCATATTCGGTTAGTTGTTGCTTTTGTAGAATAACGATTTTATTGTTCAATTAACGTTCTTCCACAGGCATTTAAAGAAAGAGATCCTTCATGCTTGTCTTATTGCTCAGCTCTTTTATACCTAAAGGTATTTCAATTAGAATATAACTTCTTTTATGTATAAGTATATCTCTATAGATTTGTATCGATTTATTTACTTTCATGAAAATTGTTACCAAATTGTTTTTCTTCGTTATTGGCTTCTAGAACTTTCTTTGACGTGAACTGCTAAATTAAATGGCAGTTATTGAGTTCATAATACTTTTGTATGGTTACCATTCTTTACAAACACATCGAGTAGCGCATGCATTGTGGAACCAAGGACGCAAGGTGTTGGCTCTTGCACTACAAAGTCGAGTTAGCGAGGTAACATTTGTGTAAATGTGGTCAATTTATCTTATTTACGGTACATTTTTGTAATTTATATAATGCAAGTTGCTTTTTATTTACAAACTTCTACTTCTGTCTAGGTATTTGGAGTCGATATACATCCAGGTATTGTTTCAAAAATGATTTCCTAACATAAATACTATATTTTTATTGGATTTACCAACAACTGTTTCTCTTTTGTGTTCACAGCTGCCAAAATCGGGGATGGGATATTATTGGATCATGGAACGGGCTTGGTTATTGGAGAAACTGCCGTTATTGGGGATAGAGTTTCACTAATGCAGGTAAGTTCAGTTTATAGCTAATTTAATCAATTAATCTGCATGGTCAGTAAAGTTAGCCATCTCAACTATACACTTGTGAGCGTAAATATTGTTTTTTTACAGGGTGTAACCTTGGGGGGAATTGGGAATATTAAAATTGGTGAAGGTGCAAGGATTGCTTCCGATTCCCTTGTTCTTAAGGATGTTACAAATTTCTGGGCACGTGTGATTGAACAACTTTTTAGGCTCAAGTTATGCGAACCCGAATGGTTAATCTTTAAGCTCGGGTTGAAGAAGAAAGGAATCTACTTGCATCTCGTCTTGAAGAAGAAAAGAATCTACTTGCAACTCGTCTTGACGAAGAAAGGAAGCAAGGGAAGAACTTCAAAAACAACTTCAAGAATTTACGATAAATTGGCGTGCTCCCTCTAGTTAGTTGTAGTTTTTTATATCTTTTTGGAATTACGTTGAATTGTATTAGCTTACGGTTTAAACATATTGGATCTTGCGTTGTGACGCATGATTTTTGAATTTATGTCATTGTAATTTTGGTGAATTTTGTAAAACAGGTTTTTGGTATTACAGATTATTTCTGGAATTTTTCGGCAGAAAAATGCAGCAATATTAATTATTTTTTTTGCAGTTTTTTTATTTAATAAATTAGGTGGTTGGAAATTTGTCACAACATAAATAGCTTTTGTCGGAAAACGGTCAAAAATAGTAGACCTTTTTTCTTTATTTTGTCAGAAATTTGTCATAAAACATACTCCAGTTTCGTGGAAAAACCGTCACAAAAATACTCAGTTTTCGTAGGAAATTTGTAACAACACTTCTTATTTATTTGTTGGAAATGGGTCACAAAAAATACTCAGTTTCCTCGGAAATTTGTAACAACACTTCTAAATTATTTGTAGAAAATGGGTCACAAAAAATACTCAGTTTCCTCGGAAATTTGTAACAACACTTCTAATTTATTTGTAGGAAGTGGGTCACAAAAAATACTCAGTTTCTTAGGAAATTTGTAACAATACTTCTGATTTATTTGTAGGAAGTGCGTCACAAATAATGTTGTATTAAAATTTGTTAATTTTTTTGTTTTTTGTTTTTTTTTTTTTTTTGTCAGAAATGTGTAGCCAAAAAATAAATCCTAAAAGATAATAATTAAATATATTGTAGGAGATTCGTAGCAATTTGCGACGTAATAGTTTCGTAGAAAATGTGTAAAAAGTTGCGTAGGAAATGCGTTGAAAACAAGTTTCCTACGAGTTGTTTTCCTACATCAGGTGTTGGTCATAAATGCGTAGAAAAGCCAGTTTTATTAGGCATTTCCTAGGAAAACTGGTGTAAAAAGTTTCAGATTTTGTAGTAGTGGAAGCTAGATTGCTAGTATCTTGTATTTGTTAATAGATGTCTAACAGAAAGACATTTAGGTGTTGTTTGTTTTTGCTTAAAACTTCTGCAAGGGGCTTTTGTCTTTACACGGGCAGACAAAAGACTTTGAAGCTTGTTTGTTTTTTTTAAAGAAGATCTGAAAGCTACTTTTTTTAGCTTAAAAAAAAAGCATGTATACAACATCTTCACAATGAAATCAGATCTTCAAGAAAAAACCCAGACCTCTTCTCTCTCTCCCTCTTAAACCCAGCACCACCTCCACCTCCACCTTCAACCCACCTCCACCGTCACCTTCAACCCACCACCACATCCACAATTACACCGCCACCACCACCTCTACCTCTTTCTCTCCAGCTTCTCTCTCTCTCGTCGACTCATCAAATCTTCTCCGACAGGTTTGTTGTTGTTGTTTAGAATGAACCACCCCAGCCCCCCACGACGATCCCTAATCGGTTGGCGTTGCTGATCTGCTCGATTGTTCAGGTAACAGGGGCGACAACAACCTGTAATTCGAAGTGAGTTAAAGCGGGGTTTCAGATGGGTTGTTTGAAATTGGGATCGAAGAAAGGGGGGTTTCAGATGGATTGTTTTGGAGGTGTCTCTCCGATTTGGAACTCTCAAGTTTGGCGATTTGGGTGCAATTTTGGAGGTGTCTCTCCGATTACACGGATCGAAGAAAGGGGGTTTCAGATGGGTTGTTTGAAATTGGGATCTTGAAATTTCTGGTCAGATTCTTTTTTTTTCCGACTTTTTGAGTGGTGGTGCTGGTGGTTTGGGCAGTGTTGTGGTGATGGAGGTGGAGGTGGTGGTTGTATTATGTTTTTTTTTTATGTTATACAGACGATATCCAGTTTATAAAACAAACAGTATTATATTTTCAGTTTGCAGACCTTCATACCACATCTTCAGTTGCAGACATAAAATCAGCTGAAATCAGACTGCAGACAGTTTTTGTCTGCAAAAACAAACAACACCTTAGACAAGGAAGCAATCAGGTCTAAGCAGATAAATATGGCTAAATTAACTACATATGTGAATGTTCCATTATGCTTTCAGCATCAAATGTGCAAAGTTTTACATACCAAGTTTTGTCGTAATCCAGCAAGTAACATTCTAAGCCCTTTGATAGGCTTTATGTTTTTGTGCAAACTTTAGTATTTTTGCTCTTGTGTTGTGTTTAACTAATGTGCCGAACTTTGTGGCTGGTAAGGTCGTGTCTATTTCAAATCAAAAGTCCGTGTATACAAAATGTGTTTGGGTTTAGCTTGACAGAGAATCGATAGCATTGTAAAAATCGGAACACATAAGCAACTCTAAAACCATGCTTAGTATTTCACGCATGTTATGTATCCTAATTGAAATTTATTGAGAAAAATATATCCAGACTCCAGTTATTCTCGAATACTCTTTCTTTTCATTAGAGCCAAAATTGCATTCAACTTAAAACACTAATCAATTATTCTAAGCAATTCAGTCAATGGTATAGTTAAATATTATATCAAACTGAATGCAATCTCAAATAACACCAAATACATCTTTTAACTAAAATATAAATTATGAAACTACACTTCTTTGTAGTTGTGAAAAATAAGAACTCAAATACAGAGACCTATAATTTGTGACATTAAAATCGCATATTAGTGACCGGTTTGCGACCAAAGTCACTACAGTCACAAAATAACAAACACACCCATTAAGGTCCTAAAACAGTCACTAAAATCAATATTGACGATGCCATTACAGTCGCAAAACATTGCAGTCGCAACTCTGTCACAAAATAGGGTGGTTAAAAATACAGAGAACAATATTTCGGTCACTAAAACTGGTCACAATATAACTTTGGTCGTAAAAGTGATTTTGCGACAATGGTTTTGAGTCGGCCAATTCCGTCGCAAAGGTCTTTAGTGACTGATTTGGTACAAAATTTAGAGTTGTGAATAGCCAGTGTTCACTAGGAGAAAACTGCGAGTCAAATATCATATAGAAAAAAAATAATAATTGTAATAATAGACTACAAATAACATTTGAAGAATAATGAGAAGATGAGACCATCCTCGAGCGTTAACTAAATGTAGATAAGTCCATCATAAAGATAATTCAATCCCTCTAGAACGTTGTTGAGATGTGATGCTGGAATTAATATATTGTATCTTTGTAATAACACCATCATACAAAATAATCATACATCATCGGAAATGTCTTGGTTATTTGTTGTTTTTGACCTGCAAAAGAAATACACAAACATTAAAACCGCTAGCAAGACTATATATAAAGAAAACAAGAGACCAAAGAAAAATAAAAGGAGAAAAAAGCTTTCTGAGGACGGAAGCCCACAGATCACTCAAAATACAAATGATTATTCACTAGGCCGTCCTAAACAACTCTCAAAAAAGATTAGGCCTTGAGAGACCTCTAAATTATTTTTAGATGGTTTTTTTACTCCACTACAAACATTTTAATGTATAATAAATTGTTGCATATACTAAATATATATATATGTATAAAATTATATAAAAACTTTCGGCCCCATTGAAAATTTGGACCTTTAGCGACAGCACGGGTTGGCCCGCCAATAGCCGGCATTCAAGGGCGCTCAAAAGACAAATGATTATTCAAAAGATTGGAACCGAATGATTTCTTCCAAAGTCGGTTTTTCCAAGAGCCTCAAAGGTCTAGATTACAATATTTTCAAAATTCCAAAATGAGTCTCTCTAAGGGGTTGTTTGACAATTTCTGAATGGTTAAGTGGTGAACCAGTAAGAGGTCTGAAACATTAAGAGACAGTATAATGCTTAACCCTTCAGAGGCAAATGTCTGACGAATTCAGATTAGAGGTCTTAACCATTCAGACTCTGTATAATAATACTTAACCATTCAGAGGCAGATATCTGAACCATTCAGACATCTGCTCACGAAACAAACAAACAGTCAGAACCATTAAGTGCTGAACCAGTAAGAGGTCTGAACCATTAAGAGACTCATTAAGAGGTAAACAAACAGACCCTAAATCTCAAACCCTATATCCTAATCTATACTAACTAATAAGATAAACAAGGAAGTTTAAATTACCAAATTATACATATTTATCTTTAGGAAGGTTAATATTGGTGTAAACTTTCTATTAGAAAATTATATATACTCACCATGCCAATCTAAACACACCATTAGATATCCCTTACCCAAAACTATTGACCACTAGGTTGCTTTGTGATGGTTGTTGTGGATTATCTCTTAAAGTATGCAGTATGCTCACTTTGTGGCTCTCTGACATCGTTTCACTGCTGAGACGGTAGCATTAATACTGTAAGGTTGCTATGGTCGTTAGTAATCGTGACAAGGATTTCATTAGTTCTTTTTAGGTTGGCCCTGTTTAAGCCACAAGGCAAAACCTTATGTATGAGCTGGAGTTACCAACCACAAACGGATGGCCAAACCGAAGTGGTTAACCGTACTTTCCAACAATACTTAAGATGTTTTGTGAGCAACAAACCAAAAATATGGGTCGATTGGTTACCATGGGCGGAGTATAGCTACAATACATTGGTTCATTCCTCTACCTTCCTTCCCAAGCTCGTCTCTTATGTTCTAGGTACCACTAATGTTCAGGCTGTGGATGAATATCTTCGAGACCGAGATGAACTTTTACCGCATCTTCGTGTGAATCTGGTGGAGGTCGTATGAAAGTTCACGCAGACCAGAATAGGCGGGAGTTGGAATTCAAAGAAGGAGATATGGTATACATCAAGTTGCAACTACTAGTCAATTATATATTTATTTACGTATGTACCTCGTTGTCATTGGTTACTTTTGTAGCTCCTTTAGTGTAAGGATTGTTTGTATAAATAGGTTAGTTTCCTTTATGTGATTTATCAATTCGAAGAGGTAAATTTGGTATAGCCTTTTTAATTCAGCAACCCATCTTAAATGAGTGGCATTGCCCACATGCTCTGCATTAAGTTAACCTCCACAAACTATCTCTATAGGAGAACCCAAATTCTATTGATAGCACCAAACTTCATCTCTCAAAAACCACAACCCTATAGTCAGAAAATTTGGGACAAACCCGATTATCTCTCAGGCTCGCGGATCCACCAAGTTGGTGTCAACCGAGTTTTGTGTTGCCTGCATAATACAAAAATAATCAATTGATATATTACCTTAAATCTATTATACATTTTCCCCACCTCCCTGTTTGGAACATCTGGAAACGTAACCCAAGGTCCTTCAAAATGTTTTTTTTTTTTTTTTTTTTTTTTTTTTTTTTTTGTATTCCAGGTCCTTACAACTTTATTTGATCCAAACCTGTAGTAATAAAATAACTAAATAAGTCAGACATACTCCCAATCAAGAATTAAGACTTTTTTTGGAGTACACAAATTTCGTGATGTTTAAAAAATCGTGTTGTTGAGCTCACAAATTTCTTGAGTGCTATTTCAGTGTACTCCCAATCAAGAATTAAGACTTTTTTTGGAGTACACACCAGAGCAAACTCATCTTTAGCACCTCCAAAATATATTGCAAAAGCAACATGAGCACATAATCCTGTTACCAGTTACCAGCCTTTCAAGAAGATGGGCGACTGCCCTAAATTATAATTTCTTTTTAAACGTAGTATATATATATATATATATATATTTTTAAAAAGCATATACTCAGTGGCGGAGCCACACTTTGAACAACGGTGTCGTCCGACACCAATTGAATTTTGTGTAGCAAATACAACGTATAATAGGAAAAATTTGAGCGACACCATTGTCTTTTTACAAACGACACCCTTTTTCTGTTTTCTTCTAAAAGAATTACATCATTAACAAATTTATATTTTAAAAACTACGCCAAGTTACTTGAATTTAATTAGTATACTTTAAATCATTAAAGGTCCATGCATAATTTTTATTTTTTCTAATCTAGTAAGCATTATAGCCCCATGTTTAAATGGTTTTGTTTCAATTGTTTAACCTAACATGATGTTTGATGATCATTTAAATGATGCATGCACTTGTTTGTTATAATGAAAAAGAGGTTTTATTTATTTATTTATTTTTTTCAAGTCGCCATTGAAAACATTATGAATCATTTTCAAAACATGAAAATGCGTACTGAGCAACTATTAAATACATTTTTTATATATTTCAAATGACTTTGTAATTTTGTTATATGTTTTTTTTCAATGATATTGTACTTTTACTGTGATATTTGCTTTTATTATGTGATTTGACCCGACTAGATCCAAACCAATCCAAAAAGTTCGACTTCGGGTTACTATAAACCGGAGTATCCATAAAAAAAAGACACCATAAGAAAAAATTTCTGGCTCCACCAATGCATATACTTAAGTTTAAAAGTTCATGTCCAATATCTTTTTAAAATCCATAAGTCTATCCTATTTGGTTTAGGTCGATTATATAAATAAATAAACTTAGTTCTTATTTAATGTAACTAAACCCAATAACAATTTAACAGTTTAACCCACACAAAGGCTGGAAACCTGAAAATTAAAAGGATGACAAAATGGCGACGGAGCGAAAATCGACTGAGGACCCTTTTTCAACTCGCCTAGGGTTGTCGAATTCTTAGAGATTCTCTGAGATGGCCCTCACTACCATACGCACACATGTGTGTGTATGAGTTTTTAATAGGGAACACTAAAAAGTGGGGAACCAGGGAACCATGCATTTAACATGTTAAATATATTATAACAATTAAATTTAAAATGCTAAAATTGTTTTTTTTTTTTTCAATTTTTTCAGAGCTTTTGCATATAAAGATATGTAAAAGCTATTCAATTACACACATGTGTGTGAAAATTATATGTACAATAACAGTTTGTTTTGTTTGTTGTGTATTGAAAACAAACAGTCACTATCACATGTGTATAAAAACCAGTTACTCAGCTAACAAGAATTATACACATGTGTATAAAAACAGTCACTATACATATGTGTATAAAACCTAAATTTTTCAGCGAACAAAAAACTGTCACCATACACATGTGTATAAAACCCAAATTGCTCAGCGAACAACAATTATACATATGTGTATAAAATACAAATAGTCACTATACACCATCGACGTCTTTAATTTTTTTTAGATTAAAAAACTATAGCAAGATCATACTCAAATTAAAGAGAATAAAATTCTTGTTTTTATGATGTAACTGTTTTAAAAGAATACAAACGTATAAAGGGTTATGGTCATTTAAATACTATGGGGTAGTTTATTTAAAAGTAAAAAAAAGAAGTAAGGAAAGAATATTTTTTACTTCTTACAATACCCTTTTGAATAAAAAAAAATATAAAGAAAAAGTCAAAAATATGAGTGATCTAGATTGGTTATTTAGTTCGCAAATAGGAGAGAGTTTCACAAATGAACCTAATCCTATAAATATAGGCCAAGGATTCGTTGGAAACCACCATTTATTACGAAAACCACGAGAACTAAGCTTTTTATTTATAATAAAAATTTTGTTCTTTTTAATTTTTGGGCTATTGGATTTTAACACCTCAAACTTTGAAGAATTGGCCGATAACACCCGCAACTAACACTTTGATCTGTGACACCCCAAACTTTTAATTTTGTTTGTCATTTCACCACTCAGTTAAAAAAATGAGTAACTGAGTTAGTCTTCCATCCTAGCTGGCATCATTAATCCTACATGGCACCCATGACGTGGTTAACACATGTTATAAGAAGCAAAATCCTACATGGCATCATTGATCCTACATGTCTTACGTGGACATGATTAAATGGCGATTACATGGCACTTGGATTGTCTCCTCTTTCCTTAAATACTGTCCACCAACCATCTCCCTTAACTCTAATGACCCATTGATCTTCTGAACAATGTAATGAACATTATTTAAAATAAACAAATGAGCCAGAGAATTGTCAACGACGGTGCTCATCGAGCTCATCAAAATCCATTTCGGACTCCGATAACATTCCTCGAAGAACTGCATGGTCAAACTGCATCAAAATCCTGGAGAGTATCTCCGGTGCCTGAATTCTAATCGATTCAGCCGTTTTTGAATCGAAAACGTCATCAATATCAGGCAACAAATCGAGTAACGAATCGTGCAAATCTAAGATCTTAAACAGCTTCTCCGGCGATCTCCGGCTAATACTAATCGCTTCAACAAAATTGAACCGTTGATTCACCGGAACTTCAACTGTTTCGATGAAACATGCATCATCTGCAGCCGTTGATCCGAGATCTTCGAAGATCTGTTTGCATAACTTCTTCTCGCTAGCGGACAACACTCTGATACACAGCACAACAGGAAATTGATAATAAAGGAGAAACTTACAGCAGAGAAACAGGTGTCGAGCTTTTTCTTCATGGCTTTAGAATCATACAGGATGATGATGCTAAACGGGTGGTAGTGAAGATGATTGATTGGGGTTCATGGTGGTATATGATTTGGGTGAATGTGGGTTGGGAATGGTGGTGGGGTGGATTGAGATGGTGGTGAAGATGATTGATTTGGGTTCATGGTGGTTTCCATTGAAACCCAATTGTTTGTGCAGGGTTAATCGAAGCAGAGCATTGGGTTTTATACCCATGAATGTGTCACATCGTCAAAAATAGTCCACGTAGGATGCCAGCTAGGATGGAAGACTAACTCAGTTACTCATTTTTTTAACTGAGTGGTGAAATGACAAACAAAATTAAAAGTTTGGGGTGTCACATATCAAAGTGTTAGTTGCGGGTGTTATCGGTCAATTCTTCAAAGTTTGAGGTGTTAAAATCCAATAGCCCTTAATTTTTTTGTTAAAGTCGCGATTTAACTAAAAAATCATTTTTTAGCATTTAATTGTGGGGTTAGCTTTAGGGTTTAGTTTTTAGCTTTTAGATTGGGTGGGGGTTAATGATATGTTTAACACGTACAATAGTGAATCTGGCTTTTAGTTTTGATTTACATAATGAGTTTTAAGGCACTCTTAGTTATAACAATCTTGTTCCAACTTTTCATGTTTTTGTCATTGTTGTAATTTGTTACGGGATCCTCATTAGAAGGATGAGTCAAACTCAATAGAATTGTGTCCAGATCGTTTGGTTATAGGCCTCATCGGGTTGAGGCGTTGAGTAGTTCGAGTATTTGGATTTGGACATATTTGTTAGTTTTAAAATAAATTGGTTTGGTTATAGGCCTCATCGGGTTGAGGCCTCATGGTATTTACGACTTGATCAGGGTCGGTCTAATAGAAAGAACATGTAAGGCTTAGGCCTAAGGTCTTCAAAAAACTGGGTCTCTAAATATTCATATGTTTTATATATTATATATTATTAAATGAGTATATTAAGTGAAGTTTCATTATTAAAGAAGATTTTATTGTCTTCTTTTACCGGTAAAGGCTTCGCTCCATGTCCCTGAAAGCCGGTTTCGAATCCCACTCTCAGTTTTTTTTGTTTGATAATTCCCATTTTAATACATAGGGCCTGGGGGCCTCGATAGTTCTTTACTTTACTAGCCCACTAAAAGGCCACTTAGTTACCAAATCCAATCAAAATCAAAACTGAAATCCAACGTTCATTTAACAACAGCGCAAGTTCCAAAAACTGAAATTGGGTTTCCATACTAAACCTCAGGCCTCTGTGTATCAAGATAAAAATCGATGCTTATCCTACGTTAACTGTTGATTGGAGGATCGTTAATTAATGCTAATCTGCCAATAAAACAAGGTTCTTTTAGCATCATAATTTAGGTGTATGTTTGTTTGTGAAGGTTCTATTTATAGCTTGAGTTTTGGATAATTTGTTGTGGTTTTACTAGTTAGTTGTTTATAATATTTGCACACAAAATTAGAACCAAATTCTTAAGATTTGCTCTTACAGGAAACATTGTACCTTTTTGTATTGATAGAACATTTAGATTCTCAAATGTCAAGCTGCAAGTTTGTGGCAATTCTTGCAAGAAACCAATGAATCCAGGTAATATTATTTAGTATTAGCTTTCTATGGTTGGGCTAGGTCTCTTGAGTTATCACTTCAATTTATAAAAATCGTAAAATTAGAACACTATTATTATCTCTTAATTAATGTATGAATTGGTTAACTTTAGTTGTTACTAAAACATTACTTTTATTGCACCCGTTTTGATTAGGTCGTTTTTGTCTCTAGGGCCTTAATTTTTGTCCTCGCTTTAAATGCTTGGAACGACCCTGGATTTGATAACAGACCAAAAGTTGAAATGATGTAGTTTGGGTTAATGTGTTTCAGGTTAATTAGTTCACGTTTTTTATATCGAAAAGTCTAACCTATTAGGCTATCGGGTATACTTTCACGCCCCTTAACTACACGTAGGCACCACATCACCTACTTGACCCTCTTTCACTTCACCGCACACCAAGGAAATGGTTTAACTCCATTAATGCCCCTTAAAATTAATTAAAATACATATATATATATATATATATATAGCATGTTGTTGTGTGTTTGTGCAAATTTGGCAATGCTTGATTCCCTCCTTCTCTCTCCTAGTTAACTTCTTAACATGTGAAACTTTTAATGTCTCTTAACACCCTTCAGGAGCGATTTAACAGGTGTTAACGGATGCCAATTAGGATTAACACCTATGGGTGTTAGAGTATGCCAGGTGGCCTTATAGACCTTAATAACAATCAATTTAATCGGTTATGGAGTACTCACGTACCAGGGTTTTTCGGATCAGGTTGATCTAACACATCTAGAATTTGTTTGCTTTAAAAAAAAAAAAAAAAAAGAAAGAAACTAATATAGTATTTTTCCTCTTGTACGATTCTAGTATCATTGAGATTGGAGTACATAATATGTAGTACAAAGTACAAAACACCAAGTACAACCTTCCAAAATATAAGGAGATTCTTTTCTTTTACTCTTCCATTCACTTTCAACTACCTTTGAATCTTCGATAAGTGATCACAGAGGAAGCGAATCAAGTTTGAGGTGTTTCTTGAACGACGAAGATCATGGCCGCCTATTTATGGTAGGTTTTTGTCCAACGTTTCAAATTAATTCACTTTTTCCCCTCAAAATGCAAGCAATTTAATTTTGTATCTATTTATTGTAGCATAAATACATAATAGTTATTCTTTTAAGAATATAATGAAAAAAAAAATCTGAAAATGGCTTCGGAAGTTTCTTTTTCTGTTGAATGAAAATATAAGGCTATGCGGTATGGTGATGGCCCATCCTTGGAGGATGATTCGCCACGTTGATCGGGTGTGAGGATGGGGCAAAGAGGATGGAGGTAAGGAAATGTGGGATGGGCCTAAAATATATATGTATATATTGTATGTATAGGTGTGTGAGAGAGGGTGAGGCCTGTCTCCAACGTCTGGATGTCGACGTTCAGGACGCCGGGGTGTGTGTGTGTGTGGGGGGGGGGGGGGGAGTGGGGGGTTAGCGGCGATGAAGCAGGATGGGCTGGGGACGACCCCCACACCCTCCAGCCTAAGATCATTCACATCCAAATAATCAAATTGTGTGTGTGGTGTTTTTAAAATATAAAAAGTATAAAAAGTGGTTGTGAGTGAAGGAGAGAAAAATGTTACTGTTCATCTGTATATTTGGGGTGACACTGTTCACCCCCTATAATTTTTTAATATATTTTGAAAGTGGTTGTGAATGAAGGAGAGATAAAAGGTAATGATAAATGTATAAAAAATATTATTTAATTGAAAAGGAGAGAGAAAAATGTAGTGTTTTTTAGTGTAATTTAGGGTGAAAATATGGTGGAATGGATATGAATGCTCTAAGGCGTGTTTGTGGTCTTGTTTTAGATTTTGGGAATTGGAAAACATAAGCTTTCTTTTTTTAATTTGATGTTTCTTACTACAATTTTTACTCATTTTTAGTAACTGGTTTACATTGTTTATTTGAATATCATAATGCTATGAAAAATCTAAAAATTGTATTGGAAGTTTCTTTTTGTTAAAAGAAAATTTAAAGCATGTTTGTGTTGTTTTAGACTTTCGATGCCTTAAGTTGTTTATGTTTTAGTTTTATTTTATTATTGCAGTTTTTACTCATTGTTTTAGCTACGGTTTACATTGTTTTTTTACTGGAGGAATTTACTGCTGTAAGTCTGGAAAAAAAAATTGTACACCGTAACTAAAACAGTAAGTAAAAACTATTATACAAAATCTTTAAAAACTACATTTTTACTGATTTTGTACAAAGGTAGGGTAACACGAAACAAGCCCCCCTGTTAAAAAAATCCAGAAATTGTTTTTACTACTTACATTTTTTACTGGTTTCGTGTTACTTTAGGAATTTACAACTTATTTTGTGTTACTGTAGGAATTTACTGTTGCAAATGTAAGTAAGCTACTTACTTTTTTTTTTACTGGTTTTACTACATTTTTACAGATTTTGTATAAAGGTAGAGTAACATGATATAAGGCCTTCTGTGAAAAAAAAACTTCACGAGTCGGGCTTTTTGCAACATGTAAGAATTTTTTACAACCACCTTTTTTCAATGTAGCGCCAAGGTGGGTGTGAAACTGCCCTCGTAAAAAAGTGGCTTAGAATTTTTTTTTTCTTTTAACCTTCAAACCTAATTTTTTAAAATGATTTTTGGTGAACAAAATTTAGAAGTCAAGTTCCTACGAGTTCTCTTAACTCGATTTAGTTCCTATTTTAACCTTTCTATATATATATATATATATATATAGGGTAAGGATAGTGTAAAAAGGGCCTAAAGTATGAGAAGTGTATTATAACACTATATATAATACTATATAACACCATATAAACACCGTATAACAATATGTAACGCCATATAATACCATATAACACTATGTAACACTATATATCATTATATAACAAATATAACACTATACATCTATCATAGACATGCTATCAGACAACCTATAGTGTTATATTTGTTATATAATGATATATAGTGTTACATAGTGTTATATGGTATTATATGGTGGTACATATTGTTATACGGTGTTTATATGGTGTTATATAGTATTATATATAGTGTTATAATACACTTCTCACACTTTGAGCACTTTTTACAGGATCCTCTACATATATATATATATAGGTATATAGGGTAGGGTTCCAGCGTGAACAACCTCCCAAGAGTGAACTGCGTGAACAGATCTGGACCCTTGATTTCCTTTTTAGTTATTAAGGGTAGGATTGTAATTATATAAAAAACTAGATTTAAATCATTATTTTAATAATTGAATTAAGTTACATCTTTCTTAATTTAAATTCATTCATTATCTACATTATGTTTTATTTATTAATAAGATAATTATCAAAACAAACAACAAATCACCAGATTTCACTTTTAATTTTTATTTCAGATTTAATCACCAGAATTCAAATTTTTATTTTTAAGATCCACGTAACCTTCATATTTCAACGGTATACACATGTGTACTTGGATATAAATAGAACAGTACACATGTGTACTCAGCATTGTACATATGTGTAATTAGCTACATAATACATACATAGAAACAATACCTGTAAAACTATTTTATATTTAACAAATTACAAGTTCCATAATGTTTTCCAAACCAAACAAAAAAACATATAATTACAAGTTCCATTTTCGTAAAAACAATAAACCCAACATAATCGAAAAAACAAAAAACATAATCTTTTACAACTATTCGCCACGTTGTATGCTGAAGCATCCTTATCTACTTCATACGTGAATCATCCTTATCGACCTTCCATCTCCTATAATAACACAAAAAAAAAAAACTCAGCAACTAATAATTTGCATAATTCACAAGTGTACATCAACAACTTTACACATTCAATACACAAAAAATTATGAGATATCACAAAAGCAGACGCTATACACATGTGTACACTGGGTTAAAATTAGAGCAAAATCAGAATACACATGTGTACATCGCATTAAAAACAGAGCAAAATCAGAATGCACATGTGTACATCACGTTAAGAACATAGCAAAATCAGAATACACATGTGTACATCGCATTAAAAACAGAGCAAAATCAGAATACAGGATCCAAAAAACTTAAATCGAAAACCTTGTAGTCCAGCAGATCAGTAAAACAAAAAAAAGTTACCGGTTGCAACTTGGAATGACAGACACTGCATTCTATCATCCCTTGTTTCATCATCCAAAAATTTACTTCCTCTAAATCTCAAATCTAAAACAACAACCCGCAAACACAAATCAACATAAATTAAAAATCCATAACCTATATCAGTAAATCCCACGTCATATGCATTTATAAACCGTCTAACTGATAACAATTTAACAAGTAAGTGGAGTATAGTATATGCTAAACCCTAATTCACTTGAATCTTCAAAATAAACACCCATTCAGATCTGTTCAGCTTCACCGGTAGATTTGTTCAGCTTCGCCGCCGCTGACGTCACCGGCGGTAGATCTGTTCACCCAAACACCCTAATTCACTTGAATCTTTAAAAATATACACCCTAATCCACTTGAATCTTCAAAATAAACACCCAGTAAGTGGTGTGTTTCCTATCTCTATCATCGGCGGTAGATCTGTTCAGCTTCGCCGCCGCTGACGTCACCGGAAACGCGACGACGAGAGGTCTCCTCTGCTTTTAGGTGGTGGTGGCGGTGGGAGGCGGACGGCGAGGATGGATTTAGGGTTCGTTTTTTGTTTAGGGATCGATGGTCTCCTCTGCTTTTCTTTATGTCGATGATATGTGAGGGATAATTGTTCTTGGTTTAGGATGCATTTGCTGATGAAGAAGAGGAAGTGAGAGAGGACAGTCGACGGCAGTGGAGAAATCGAGAAGGAGAAAGACAAAAATAATGGATCTGATTTGTTGAGATTTTAATATAATGGAAACAATTTAGGTTTCTATTTGAATTCTTTTGGTTGTGTAATTACACATATACCCTTATGTATTTAATTAAATGAAAAAAAACTAATCAAATAATTACCATCATGCCATTGACATTAATCTCAAGATCATAAAAATCAAGGGCCCAGATCAGTTCACGCAGTTCACGCTTGGGATTTTGTTCACGTTTGAACCTAATCCTAGGTATATATATATATATATATAGGGTGAGGTTCCTCTACAAAGTGTGTTTTTTCTACAAAGTGTAGAAAGTATTTTGTGCCATTGGATGTGTTTGATCAATGGTTGAGATTAGTTGGGTGGCACTTTTGTAATATTTGTGTTTTAATTATTGATTCATTTAATATACGAGGGGCATTGTAGTCATTAATCGTGTTTTAAATAAAGAACATACCATCAGTTCCTTTATTCTAGCCATTTCTTCATTAATTAACCACCAATCTCTAAAATCATGGATCTAGACATAAAAATGATTCAAGAACATTCAAACAGTGGAGAACAATAACACTATAATCTATTCCAAAAAATGTTCATACGTTTTTTTTGCGATCTAATTTGTTTATATTAGTGTGGTTTACGGAATGCAAGCTTTTATAATGTTGTGTTATACATAATCTAAGTTGTTTATATTGGTGTGTTATACTGGAGATCGAAGCTGTTTATACTGGTGTGTTATACAGAATCTAAGATGTTTATACTAGTGTGTTATACTGACAATCAAAGTTGTTTATACTGGTGTGTTATACGGAATCTAAGTTGTTTATACTAGTGTGTTATACTGGCGATCGAAGTTGTTTATACTGGTGTGTTATACAGAATCTAAGCTGTTTATACTGGTGTGTTATATGGAATGTAAGCTGTTTATGCTGGTGTGTTATACGGAATGTAAGTTATTTATATTGGTGTATTATACAGAATCTAAACTATTTATACCAGTGTATTATACGGAAATGTAAGTTGTTTACACTTGTAATGATAAAACACAACGTGAATAAGCTAATATCTGCTAAAACAAAACGTCAAGAATTTGTTGATGAGTGATCACATGTCATGTTAATTTGTTCTGTATAAGTTATTTGTATTATAAGTAACTGACAATTTTGAATTCTTAAAAGATATGTTGTTTCCATAAAAATCTCCTTATTTTGTTTAAGAAATAAATCTTTCATAAATAAATTAATTATTCAATTACCTTTATGCCATTTAATATAAAATCTCTAAATGCCACATGTGACCCTTAGAACACTTCCTACACTTTGTAGGAAAGATAGACTTTGTAGCCAACTCCTACCCTATATGTGTATATATATATATATATGTGTGTGTGTATGTGTGAGATATATTATTTCTAGATATACGTTTTTATAAAAAAAAAACCTATAAAAGATTCACTTCATGTAACAATTTGTAAAGTAAAGTATTCTAATAAAAATATATTATCTCACTGGATTCTCATTAGATTCTCATTAGTAGAGCGAATGAATAAACAATAATAAAAAGGTAAATTATTTTGTTTTGGAAAACACTCATTTAGCATTATGGCCATGGTCTTCGTCGTTCACAAACACGTCAAACTTCAGACTTCGCGATGCGGACAAGTAGGTGAGGATAAACAAGCAAGGATACAAGCTAGCAAGAAGTCATTTAAATGTCCATTTTCATGGATTCTTATCCTTCACAATTTTACAAGGGGTGGAAGTAGAAATTCACCTTGGAATAATCAAGTTGTTTTGTTTTATTACAAGCAGTGGCGAAGCTTGAAAAAAAAGTTCGGGGGGTCGGAAGGTAACGGACCTAAAAAAAATGTTCTATCGCGTAGTTTCGAGGTGTATGTTCGGGTCGGACGTTAGTGATTCGATTCGGGTCGGGTCAAACATTAATATCAAATAAAAGACGTTATCAAACATTAAAATGTAAACATTGTTAAACAAACAAACGAACAAAGACACCAAAACATTAAAAAGGAGAGAGGAAGGTGGGCACCCGGTTCTCCTGGATGAGAATTATAGTTCTGCCCGTCTTCCCCATAGCATAATCTAATAACAAAACAAGTTAACAAATCACCCTAAATTTCAAACTGGGGGTCGAAAACGTATATACCTAAATTTTTTTTATAAAACCGGGGGGTCGAAAACGTATATACCTACAAAATCATATACGAAACGTACATATATAACACTACTGGCCAAAAAGTTCAAGGGGTCGGACGCCCCTTCCCGCCCCTTAAATCCTGCGCCCCTGATATTTACAAGTTAACGTATTGTAAATTGTATTTGAACTCTCATATCTTGGAAAGAAAAAAATCATCCTGTTGGTTCTTGTGGTTACTTGTTAAATTTCAATATCAGATACTAATAGTTTTTTTGCTGTAAAATCAGGTATTAACGTTTTAATTTTCACAATGTTGAGTACTAAGGCTAATTAGGGATGAGCAAATGATATCGGGGTTCGGAACTGGTACCGGTACCGAATTTCCCGAACCGAGTTGATTTTCGGCGGTACCGACATTTAGCGTTTTTGGTACCGGTCCGGTACGGTACTGGTATTTACCGAATTTTACCCTCAAATAACGGTCCGTATCGGTACTGGTTGGTAACGAGCTCATCCCTAAAACAAACCATGTTAATTTTTTTGTTAAGTCTTACTAAAATAAATAAAATGCCTTTTAATAACTAGGGTTATATTTTTGTAATTAATTATATATGATCACAAGGGTAACTTACAAAATTCAGAATCTTATAATTAAAGAAACTGAATTATATTTGATCATTGAGTTTATGAACAGTTTTTGAATTTTATATTAATAAAATTGAATTATAAAAATTACAAGAGTAAAGTCCTTTTTGAGTCCCTGTGGTTTGTGTATTTTAACCATTTGAATCCAAAAACCAAACTTGTCTTGATTTGAGTCCCTGTGCTCTCTAATTTTAACCATTTGAGTCCATGTGGTCTCTAATTTTAATCATTTGAATCCAAAAACTAAATGTTTCTAATTTGAATGTTGTTTATGTTTTGGATTCAAATTGTTAAAATTAGAAACCACATGGACTCAAATCAAGACAAGTTTGGTTTTTGGATTCAAATGGTTAAAATGCACAAACCACAAGGACTCAAAAAGAACTTTGAAACATTGGATATGAATTAATTTTATACAGTAAGGAAACTTGGATATGAATTAATTTTATACAGTAATTGCGGCTATCCCTCTAATTCCCAAATCGTTCAATCGAAAACCTAAGTCAACTTCCATCAATTTATCATGCATATGTAATTTTTGCTATCCATTACCATAGGGCTTTTAATGCTTGAATAGAGACAAACAGAAAACGTGCAAAAGACTTACGGGTTGTAAAGGGGCATGGTCTCAGATTTCGCGCCAGCATGACCGCGAGTGACCATTACCCTTATCAAAAACCCTCACCAGCAGGAACTTACCTGTGTCCGTGCAGGCACGCGCGAACACAGCGGTCCAATCTGTCCAGTGATGAGAAGACTTACCTTAAGTATAGGAACACATGTTACGCATAGCGATGCGGCCTGGCACCGCATCCTATGAACATTTTCGTCACGACAAGGGATCTGGACAACAGTAACAGTCACTAAACGGCGATGCGGCACGGCACCGCATTCCGCATACATCTTGGCCAGAACAAGAACGAGGGAACAACATCAGTTACCGGAAGCAGCGATGCGGCCTAGCACCGCATCCTGCCTACAAGGCAAGTGGGTCTGACACTCAGTGCAAGTGGCACTGAGAACAGTCGCCTACTAGCCCACATGTGTGCAACAGTCTGACACCACAGCAGGACGTGGCATCACCACCGTAACCGGCAGGTCTGACACACCTACAAAAGACGGTGCGATGTCAGACTAGATACTCAACTACTCTCCTTCACTCCTCGGCTATAAATACCCATCCCAAACCAGGTTTGAGGTATCATTTTCTCAACTCTCTCACTACTACTACTATCACACTTTGCTTCCCAAGCAAACTACTGATTCTCACGCCGGAGAGTGGTAACAAGGAGCACCCCCCACCCCATCCTCCTTGTTACGAGTCACGGCTTGTTTCCTTGTGCAGGAAACCAACCAGCGGACGATCCAGCCATCGATCCTCGGAAAGAAGGGATTATCCCTACTTGACGAGACCAGTGAGTTAACCCCACCCGATTAACCGTTGTTTCATCATTGGCGCCCACCGTGGGGCTCTTAGCACTTTTTCCAACCATCCCTTTCTCTACAAAGATTATGTCTGATCGTCTAAACAACACTACCGGGGATAACCTAAACCCCGCAAACCAAGGGCCTACGGGGACCATTCCCCTAGCCCAAAATGTTGAACATATTGGCACATCAACGCAAGGGGGCGCATCCCTTACGTTCGGACACGATTTATCACAGTACGCTTCTGTGATACTTCCAGGCATGAACCTTCATACCTGGTACGACCAGCAACAAGCTCTGCTGGACGCAACATACAACAGAGCTTGCGCAGAAGCGCAAGTATCTGCAGGGCCTACACCTGCACCGCATACCCCTGCGGGTCGTATTTTACAATACGACGGCAAGGCCCCAACAAATCCGGCCTCCAGAAGCAGGCAGGAAGACCGCGGTTCTTCCTACTGCGACGTCCGCACGCTTAATGAGGACGATTACTCGTATGGGTCCCGCCGCAGGGGCCATATACACAGCCGCTTAGGCCCCCATGGCGAAACTAGGCGGCAATCTACAGCCCACCACGGCCCCGGCATCCAAAGCCGGCTGGGACCTCAGTCCCACCAAGAAGGCCAGGGCCGTACCAATCCAGACAATGATACATACTGCGGAGATTCTCATGCTACTAACAGTAGACCGGGAGGACGAAACTATGTTCCTCCCACTCAACACCGCAGTACATACCTCCGCGCTGCAAAGCACCACCAGAGCTAACCCTACAGGCCGAAATCTGCGGCCGAAAACTCCAAGTTCGTCTCGGAGATTGCCAACGCCGATGTTACCACCACCAAATTCCCATTAAACATTGGGAAATACAACGGTTCGGCCGACCCGGATGATCACATGAACATCTTCATAGGCGCCGGGTGCAACGGCAGGTGGGATGAACCCACTTGGTGTCAATTTTTCCCGCAGACCCTAACAGGTCTGGCCAGGGCTTGGTTCGATTCTTTGCCTGTGGGGTCACCGACCTCATTCGAGGACTTGCAAGCAAAGTTCCTCGCACATTTTTGCCAGCAGCGACGTCACGGACGTGATTCTATGGACGTCATGAACATCTGGCGCAGAGACAACGAATCGCTTGAGGTGTTCGTTGTCCGTTACAATAAAGAGTGCCTGGAGATAGGCGACGTTGCAGACCAAATGGCGCGCAACCATTTTATTGTCGCTGTTAAGGACGAACAAATGGTTATGACTATCTCCGGCAAAGAAGGCTTGCCTAAGAAGTGGGAAGACGTCATGGCTGCAGTCAAGACATACGCCCAGACTCAGCGGTCCCTCAAACCGCACGTCTCAAAGGCACAGCCCCAAACGGAAGGCCAGTCCTCCCACCAAGAACACAAGCGCAACCGAGACACATGGAATCGCGGCAGCGACTCCAGACCATATGTCCCGCGGAACAACCAGCCTGACGCAAGGGCTACAATCAACGCCCAGCGTGAAAACCGGGTGTCGAAGAAGGAGTCTCGGGATCGTAGCTGGACCGAGATCAACCAGTCGCCAAGCGACGTCCTCCTCACGGACGCGCAATTCATGCGACAGGCCCAACCGATGAAGTCCAAGAAGAACGAAGATCCCGCACTCTATTGCGAGTATCACAAGGACTCGGGCCACACAACAAACAACTGCATCAGTCTCCGACCTGAGATTGAGCGAGCCCTAAAAGAGGGGAAACTGCAACACCTGTTGCCAGGCGCGCAAAAACCTACCAAGCGCATCAACCCCCACAACGAGGGCACCTCCACGGGCAAAAGAGCCATGTACGTGGCCTCAACCCACATGATAAATGGAGGACGAGGAAGACCGCGCAAGGCGGCAAGAAGACCGGACAATGACTGGAAAGACGAGCAAGTGGTCTTTCCAAAAGTCCGAGGCGGACCGCGCGACAGGCGCGCCGTCGTTATCACAGGCCACCTGGCTCACTACTGCACCGAGCGATTATTCATCGACCCGGGCAGTACATCTGATATTATATACGAGCAGTGCTTCAACCAATTTGATCAAGAAGACAAAGATCGGTTGCAGCCGGCGGACTACCCGTTGGCCGGGTTTGCAAGGGAAACCGTATTCCCCCTGGGCCAGATTACTTTTCCAGTGCGCCTCACCAACGGAAGGCACACAAGAACGGAGGAGGTAAACTTCATGGTTTTACCGCCCACCTCCAAGTACGACGTACTTCTCGGGAGAGAATCACAGGGCGACTTCAACATGATCACATCCGTCCCCCACTCTGCCATCGGTTTCCCAACCGAGACGGGGGTCGCGATAATATACGCCCGAAGAGAAGTTATGTCTACGGACGAGCTACGTCCGGGCAAGGTAGCAAGGCCTACTCCCAACACTCAACCAGAAAAATGGGTTCTTAACGCAAGACACCCAGAACAAACAGTTACGTTGGGCCACGCCTTGTCCCCTACTATCAAAGCGCACCTGAAGCAGCTCCTCTTCAGAAACCAGGATATTTTTGCGTGGACACCCGCAGATATGACAGGGGTACCACGTGAAATCGCGCAGCACTTCTTGAATACCATGCCAGGTATCAAGCCGGTGATCCAAGGCCAACGCCACCTTGGATCAGCAAAGAACCAGGCGATGCATGAGCAGGTCCAAGAGCTGCTCTTCGCAGGTATCCTGCGGGAGGTCAAATACCAGACTTGGTTGTCAAACCCAGTCATGGTAGAAAAACCATCTGGGGGCTGGCGCATGTGCGTCGATTATATAGATCTCAACAAAGCCTGCCCCAAGGATTGTTACGCACTTCCGGAGATCGACGAAAAGGTCGATAACCTCGCACCATTTCGGTGGAAGTGTTTCCTCGATTGTTACAAAGGCTACCACCAGGTACAGATGGAAATCGAGGACGAAGATAAAACAGCATTCCGCACTCCTACCGGGAACTACTGCTACACAAAAATGTCGTTCGGGTTGCGAAACGCGGGCGCAACCTATCAAAAGTTGATGAACGACACTTTTTGAGGTCAAATCAGCAAAAGTGTCGAAATCTATATGGACGACCTGGTCGTCATGAGCATGGAGGAAGACAACATGCTCAACAACATTGAAAGAACATTCCAAACTCTGCGAAGCGTCAACATGAAGCTCAACCCAGGGAAATGCTCGTTTGGAATGGAAGAAGGCAAGTTCCTTGGATTCATCGTAACTAAAGATGGATTCAAGGTGAACCCGGAAAAAGTTCAGGCGATCGAGCGCATGCCATCGCCTTCTACGATGAAAGAAATGCAACGACTAGCCGGCAGACTAGCAGCACTGAATAGATTCTTAGCCAACCATGCAGCCAAGTCTTACCCTTTCATCAAGACCCTGCGGAGCTGCCTAAAAAAGGAACAGTTCCAATGGACCGCAGAGGCCGAAAAAGCTTTCCGGGAAATGAAAGAGTGTTTGATCCAACTCCCAACTCTAACCGCACCACGCAAAGACGAACCACTTATTTTGTACCTATCTGCTGCGGACAACGCGATAGGTGCAGTACTCATAGTGGAGCGAGAAGGAGTTCAAACACCCATCTACTATATCATCAAAATGCTCATCGACCCAGAGACAAGGTACACCATCATGGAGAAGTTGGTACTGGCACTAGTACACGCATCGAGATGATTACGACGTTACTTTGCAAACCACGTCATCACAGTGTTAACCAACTACAGGATTGGCCCGATCCTATCCAAACCCGACATCTCTGGGAGGTTAGCAAAATGGGCAATTGAGCTGGGCGCACTTTCATTGAACTATAAGCCGCGCCCCGCAATCAAAGGCCAGGTCTTGGCTGATTTCGTTGCTGAAGTACCAGCAAATCGCATTCAAGAATGCGAGGAAGAGGAAAACCCTGCAACATCACCATCCTCCATAGAAACCTGGGCACTATATACAGACGGTGCATCTAACGAAGATGGTGCAGGTGTAGGTCTGCGACTCGTCAGCCCCGATGGCCAAGAGCTTACCTACGCAATCCGCCTCAATTTCAAAAGCACAAATAACGAGGCAGAATACGAGGCTCTACTGGCAGGGTTGCTTCTGGCAGTCAAACTCGGCGTCCAACTCTTGTAAGCACACGTCGACTCACTATCGGTTGTAGGCCAGATACGCGGCGACTATGCCGCGAAAGGGGATATCATGATCCTCTACCTCGAACAGGCTTTGCAACTGAAATCAAAGTTCACTTCCTTCAACATCCGCCATATCAACAGGTGTGATAACAAACCCGCGGATGCACTATTAAAACTTACGTCCACCAGTTTTCACCACTTGGCAAAAGAGGTACGTATCGAGATTCTGCAAAATCCCTCAGTACCCCTGCACCAAGTCAATGTCATCCAGTACGGTACAATATCCTGGATGACACCAATAATTGCATACTTGCAATCAGGTGTTACTCCCGAAAGCAAAGCAGAGGCACGTAAGTTGCAATACAAAGCGTGTCATTACCAAATGGGAGACGGTATCTTATACCGTAAATCATACTTGGGGCCACTCCTACGATGCGTCGACCCCCAAGATGCCACATACCTTATCAAAGAAATACACGAGGGAATATGTGGCATACATGCAGGCCCACGCATGGTGGTGGCCAAAATCATGAACGTCGGGTACTACTGGCCCATCATGCACCTAGATGCAGTCAAAATCTTGCGCAGGTGTTTCAATTGTCAGCGGCATCCTCCCAAGACCTTGCGCCCCAAGAACAACCTGATCCCCGTCACCACTGCATGGCCATTCCAGAAATGGGCAATCGATGTGGTGGGACCATTTCCAGACGCACCAGGTGCAGTGAAGTTTATCATAGTGGCTGTTGATTACTTTACAAAATGGGTAGAGGCAAAACCGCTCGCCTCAACCACCGCTATGATAACAAGGAAATTCGTCTGGGAACATATCATCTGCGGTTTCGGCCTACCAATATGCATCGTTACCGACAACGGTACCAACTTCGCGGCCGATGACTTTCAAAAATGGCTACAGGAGCTAAACATTGAACACATATTCTCCTCAGTAGCACATCCGCAAGGGAATGGCCAAGTCGAGAGTATCAATAAAAGTTTAGTCGAAGGCATCAAAGCACGGTTGGGAACAGCCAGACGCGGCTGGGTTGATGAACTCCCAAGTATCTTATAGGCCCACAGGACAAGCCCAAAGACAAGTAACGGTGAGACACCCTTCAGTTTGGTCTATGGCACTGAAGCGGTGATCCCCGCAGAAGTAGGCCTCCCCTCACCTAGAATGTTGGCTATCAACAAGATAGACAACAATGAGGAACGCAGGTTTGACTTGGACCTCCTGGAAGAAAGGCGTGAAAACGCTGCCATCAACGAGGCCAAGTACAAAACCAAACTGGAAAAGTACTACAATGCACGCGTCCGCGTCTGTACCTTCAACCCGGGAGACTACGTCCTCCGTGACAATGAAGCATCTAATGCGGAACGCCCAGGGAAACTTGCCCCAAGTGGGAAGGACCCTACCTCATCCAAGAGGTCCTGGGCAAAGGCGCATATAAACTGCAAACATTAGAGGGCGAAACTATCGCACGCACATGGAATGCACAACAGCTTCGACGCTGTTACATGTAAGCCATGTTTTTTATATTCACCATGTAACCTATCGGGCTGCAGGCCATTTGCAAATAAATAAATAGACGATTCAATGCAATATTGTTTATTTACTTCTATTACAAATGCGTGTTCCACTCTGCGGTATCCACAAAAACAGATTGGCAAAATCTTCATTCGCGATACCCACACAGAGTGGTAACCACACGCAACTATTGTAATAGGCCAGCAATGACAACAACAACTGTCTATCCGGCTGGATACGCAAATACAGTTTTCACAACGGGTAAAGTTCTTCATACTTGCATATCATCTAGATATGCAAAAGGCAAATACAAACTTAGTGTTATTCACAATAACATTAAACTCATACAAGTTCACACATGCAAGTAGTAAAAACACTTGTGTAACTTTAACGAAACGGTTAAAACTTTATATTCAAAAAAATTCTACACCTACGCGGTGCACAAGGGATTTACATAAGGTTCTTAACATTTACATTAAGGAAACAAAAAAGGCACGCAGGCCATCCTAGTCTTTCTTTATACCGCTGGAACCCGCACCACCCTTGCTATCACCAGCAGTTCCTTCTTCTTCATCTTCCTCATCTTCCTCATCTGCATATAATAACCGCAAGCGGTCTACGTAGTCTTCCGCGTCTAGGCATTCATCAAGTTTCTCAAGGGCAGAAATGGATGTATCGTTATACGCCTCAAGCGCGACAGCAAGAAGCGCTTCAGTGTCCACACCATGAAAACCGGACCGTTCATCAGTATATTTGCCCTGGACCAGGATATGCATATGAGCAATGCAACGATTGTAGCCAGCCTTAAAACCAGCATCCCGGGCGCGCTCCCTAATCTCATTGACACCTGCCACATTCTCAGGTGCGTCAAGGATGGACGTAACAATCTGCGAAACAAGAAAACTACGGTTATCAAAGGTAAACCTAAAAAAGATAGCATAGGCAACGGATACTTACATGCCCGATACCGTGAATACGCATCCATTCGCGATCCTCCTTGAGCTGATCGAATGAAGAAACAAGGCTATCCCTAGCCTCAACAGCTTCCCTTGCCCGTGCTTCAGCTTCAGCAGCATGGGCCGAGACCTCTTCAATAATGGCCACACGGCTCCGCACTTCAGCCTTTTAAAAAGGAAAACACAAGTACACAAAGATAATCAACATCCTTGTGGGATATATATACAAATTCAAGAGCCAAAGAGATTCATACCTGAAGACCCTGAACAGTCTTGCCTAAGTTGGTGCGGTCAACATTTGCCCTTTCAAGAGCCTCCGCAGCACGGGCCTCCGCCTCCTTGGCCTCTTCAAGAGCCTTGGCATGGCGGGCTTCTGCCTCCTTGGCCTCTTGGGCAACCGCATCAACTGCAGCTTTCTCCTTAACCAAAGCAGCATTCACAGCCTTGGCGTTGATAAGCTCCTGACGAACACGAAAGAGAGTTTCATTCTGTTTGGCCCAAGATTCTTTCCAAGTCTTGCGCTCATCAGAAAATGCCTTGCGCTCATTAGAAAGAGATTCTTTCCAACTCTTACGCTCATCAGAAAGCAGTTTTGCAAGGGTACGAACCTGTTTAAGCTTAGCAGTTGCAGCCCACTCCTCAGTCTGCTTGCGCTTTTCAAAGGCAGCCTTATCCTTTTCAAGCTGCTCTGCACCCGCACGAGCAGCCTTAACCAACTCTTCAGCTTCAGCCCGCAAGCGAGCATTTTCCTCCTCCTTGTTCCCCAACACCTTGTAGTTTTCCATAATGGCATTTGCCATTACGGAACTCCCCACAAGCATGGAAGAGAGTTGATTAATCTGGGCCTCACTTGACAAAGAACGGGCCCGATTGACTTCAAAAGGGGTGCCCAAACCACCCAAAATCTCCCTACACGCGGAGGGGTCTGCAACAATATCACCCCCTTGCATTACAGTCCATGGGGGCGGTGATAGGTCATGGCCTGGTCTTCAGTATAGGTGCGGTAATAAAACTCCAATTCAGACTCTTCAGGCTTAATAGGAGTCCCCGTAAAACCCGCACCCCCAGAAGCGGAACCAGAAGCCTTCTCAGCAGCGGGAGATTTCTTCCTCTCAGTATAAGCAAACTTCAGGTTCAAATCATCAGTGTCCTGCGGGGAGATCAGATTATCATGGGAGTCCACCGTGTCATAGATCTGAGCCGCAGGCCCCTTCCCAGTATCCTCCGCCCGCACAGAGGCCTCAGGCACCACTTTAACCCCCGCACCCGCAGCTGTGTCATGTGGGGGAGAGTGAGGAACATCGAAAATAGAAAACCCTTCATCTTGCGGTTCTGTAAACGAAGCATAAACAATTTAAGCCACAAGTATAAAGACAAAATACTTATACAAGTTGTGAATCGCTTACCAGAAACAACCACAGGTTTCACAGGTCCCACAAACGCCGCCCGTTTGGTCTGTATCTTTGGACGTTTCTTCTCACCAGCATCAAAAGCTTTCTCTGCCTTTCTCTTCTTCTTCTTCTCATCAGCAGGCTTGGAACACGCATAGGTCCCACCTGCAGCCGCACCACCACCTGGAACACCCAAACCCTCAAGGGTGTCAGATACTACCACGTAATCGGTATATCTGCGGAAACGAGAACGAGAGATACCTGCCGCCTGCGGCACCAACGGAGGAACAACAAAAGCATCAGGCTTTTTCTTGCCACGACCACGCACAACTTTCTCCACGTGTTTCTTCTCTGCATGCTTCTTGGGAGCACCCTTCATCTCAAATTTACCCAGGGCCCCAAGAGTACCTGCATGTACATCATCAAACAAGCAGGTAAGAAAGGCGAACTTTACAAAGAGAAGATTATAGAATATACCTTGGCCTTGCGGCAGGGGTGCGTTCAATGCATCGCGATTAGGAACGCGAAAGTTGTTAACAATAATCACATTAAAACCTTTTTCACCTACCGTAAGCGGGACTAACTCAACCTTGCCCGTGAAGGTCGGATCAAACATCCTCCACAGAGCAGCATCCGCTGATAGTACAATCGCAACTTAGTAACGATTAAGGAAAGAAGGAAACCGCACAAGAGTAAGAATACTCACCACCACTCTTTTCCCGCAGAACGGGCCTTGACTTCCTATCGGGCCTAGTCAATATCATCCGCAGCACCCACAGCTGCAAGTTGTCCAACTTCTTATGCTCAACAGTTTTCAAACGTGGAAACCACTCCACCGTCTCCGCACTAGGAAGATCAATATCCTCCGCAGGGATCAACTCGTTGACATTGCGGAATGTCATCCTGGCAACGATCGCGGCTGCCTTAATATAGAAGAACTTTTTCTTCCACTTAGAAATACCCTTCGGAGGGGTCATCATCTTGGGGCTACCATATCGTTGACTAAAAGAGAAGAACCCATTATTTACAGTTAACTGGTAAAATCGCCGGAAGTTTTCAACAGAAATTTCCAGACCAAGAACACGGAAAGTGTACTCGAAATTTCTAATCCGAATCATCCCAAACGGACTCATTTGGGAGATATGGAGCTTGTAATACTCCAAAACCTCAGCAACAAAAACAGTTAATGGTAAACGAATGTTACTATCAACGAAAGAATCGGCCCACATGGTGACATAACCGGCCGGAGCACGGGCACCGGTGTCACCCTCCTGGGGATAAACAGCCCCAAACTCCTGGGGCGTTTGTATGCTGGTCATCAGGTAGTTAAACGACACCTTCGACCATTTCAGCACCGGTAGGCCCCCGCCAGGGGCACTACCATCGTCGTCTTCTTCTTTCGCCGCCACCAGCAAAGAATGTTCAGGGTTTTCACCCTCAGAATGGTGTGGATCAGATGGTTCAGCCATCAGAAATAAAAAAGATAGAAGAATGAGTTTACAAAAACCCAGAAATTTGACCGGAAATTCAGATGAAGCTTATCGGAGAAGACAAAGAGAGCACACTCTTTTCACCAAAAAAATTTTGAAATTTTGAACAAAGTGAGGAGAAACCAAACGGTTTCCCCTTATATACTCATCGCAATTAATGCGATGCAGTAAACCAACTCATCACGTTCAAAAAGGGCCAATTACGTGTGGCCACGTGTTCAGCGACGTTTCCGCTGACGGTTACCACGCACGCGTGGCCGTCCACGCGCCTGACAGAAAACACTTTTACACTACTTGCTACAGTGCATTTATGACCTCGGGCAGTGCAAACGTCCTTTCTGATCAGCACATGACAGAAATCTTACCAACTTTCACCAACCCACACGTGCAATCATGACGTATGCAACAGAAAGCGACAACATTATCCAAACAAAAGCGGCATGCGGTTTCTCTGGTTTACCGCACCATAACCCATACCGCATGTCGTTTTTTTACATAACCCTCAAAAAAGGAAAAAATATATATCTCTACATTATATAAAGGGGTATAAAACCGCACATACCCACGAGCACACGTGGAATATGCGGAGATGACACACACGAACCCTCACAGGTGTGTCAGATACTCAGAACCAGCATGGTTCTTTGGACTACGAAAACCGCTTCTCAGAATGCAGTAAACCGCATTCCATAAAACATTCTTCAAGGTTCAAATCCCTCGTGTCCGGTTCACAACCACAGAGGGAACGCAAACAGCTTCTCCTTAGGATAAAGGACAAGTATGCTGAGTAACCGCACATCAGCAACCAAGCTTCAAACTCTCTAGAAGCGAGTTCTTTGATGCAAACCGCAGACACTCACGAGTAGCTGCGGTGGAATATAATTACCCTAACGGTAGCTACGGAAGAGCCACGACTAAACCGCCACGCAGTTTATCAAAGCTACTTCGAGGAAAACTACTTTCCAACTAAACGTGAAGGAAAGTGGTTACAGAATGAATGCGGAAAGGTTTCACCCAACTTCCCAAGTATCTAAGGTGATCTCCTCCGGCAACACTACTTAAAGGAAAACTACTTTCCACCAAAGCGTGAAGGAAAGTAGCTCCAGAACAGCGGTAACAAGTCTGCTTATGACTGGTTACCCACCTATGGACCGCATAGAATAAACAATGGTAGGCACAACCATGCCTATGACCATGTTTATCTGCCCATAGTCCAGATTCACATTGTTCGACCAAACACGGCCAACAATGACGCAACTACCCCACGTGGCTCAAACGCACATGGCCAACAAGGTTCGGCAACGAGGTAACCGCAAAGGACGTGCAGTTACTAGAGAGCTAAACCTCAGAGGACGTGCGGTTACTAGAGAGCTAAACTGGAGAACACGAACACCCCACAAAACAGGGATCATCGTTGAATGTCCAGTTGAACATAGAGCTTGAGCACAGTACCTACAAACGTTACGGTAACGGACACTTTCCGTCACCATCTCAAAGGTTGGTTCGAAACACCAACAGGTGACTGATGACATCAGAAAACGATAGACCATATTACCACATCAAATCCTCGGCTGAGAATTCCGCATCAGACGGAACTTGCTCACCGGTGCAGAGTTCAATGTTTTCAAATGCTACAACGAAAACATCAAAAGTCAAACCATCATACACAAACACATCCTTCTCAAAGGAAGAAATAATCCACTCGAACGACCTACCGACCCGACAGCGGTCCGAACGAACAGGTAAGCAGCGTGATTTACTAAAAGAAGGAGCCATCTGCATGGCCCATATTCTACCTTCTAGACACCATAGTCCAGTATCCCTCCCACATGCAACTTGCATAAGGAAGGAACACTAGACTGGGGGGACTTGAAGGGGTATGGTCCCAGATCTCGCGCCAGCATGACCGCGAGTGACCATTACCCTTATCAAAAACCCTCACCAGCAGGAACTTACCTATGTCCGTCCAGGCACGCGCGAACACAGCGGTCCAATCTGTCCAGTGATGAGAAGACTTACCTTAAGAGTATAGGAACACATGTTACGCATAGCGATGCGGCCTGGCACCGCATCCTATGAACATTTTCGTCACGACAAGGGATCTGGACAACAGTAACAGTCACTAAACGGCGATGCGGCATGGCACCGCATTCCGCATACATCTTGGCCAGAACAAGAACGCGGGAACAACATCAGTTACCGCAAGCAGCGATGCGGCCTAGCACCGCATCCTGCCTACAAGGCAAGTGGGTCTGACACTCAGTGCAAGTGGCACTGAGAACAGTCGCCTACTAGCCCACATGTGTGCAACAGTCTGACACCACAGCAGGACGTGGCATCACCACCGTAACCGGCAGGTCTGACACACCTACAAAAGACTGTGCGATGTCAGACTAGCTACCCAACTACTCTCCTTCACTCCTCGGCTATAAATACCCATCCCAAACCAGGTTTGAGGTATCATTTTCTCAACTCTCTCACTACTACTACTATCACACTTTGATTCCCAAGCAAACTACTGATTCTCACGCCGGAGAGTGGTAATAAGGAGCACCCCCCACCCCATCCTCCTTGTTACGAGTCACGGCTTGTTTCCTTGTGCAGGAAACCAACCAGCGGACGATCCAGCCAGAGATCCTCGGAAAGAAGGGATTATCCCTACTTGACGAGACCAGTGAGTTAACCCCACCCGGTTAACCATTGTTTCATCAGGTTGCGAAGTAATTAACAAAGAACGAACGGTGGCAGAAGAGTCCTAGATTCCGACGATTGTAGGTTGATTCTAGTGAAGGCAAAGAGAAAATTGAGGTTGATTATTGAGTGGTAAGGGTCGACGTTGCTTCTAATTGTGACTGACAAACTTTAATTGGAATGTTTCGGATTTTTAGAGTAAGTATTTGGTTTTTAAATTGGATTAATTCGATGATATATGGGTTGAATGATACGCGAACAATTAATGGAATGATTGAACAAATGATAATCGAGATCAAAAGGGGTCAACACGCGTTAAGATCTTGATGATTTTGGAGTTGCCGAAAAATTCGGAAATTGTCGGATTTGGACGATCGGAGAAAACAAAGAAGGTCTGGGCAGGTTTTTTGGTTTTAAACAATTAACAAAACTTGAAAATTTTGTTCATGAGTTTATGTATGAATTCTAAAATATATCAAACTTTTCATACTCACAAAACAACATTTGAGAATTAGAATAATGGTCTCTATGGACTATGATCAAATATAACTGGGTTATTGGATTTTAATAATCTTAAGTTTCACCAGTTGACCGATAATAATCCCAACTTTATTCCCTCCAATAATCCCAACTTGTAAAACTTTGGCCGCAATTGATCCTTTTCAAACATAAAAGAATTTGGTCTCCTCAATAGATTCAATTACACCTAGAGACTCCTTATTTGATTTAAGTGCACCTATGTTAAAAAATGATCAATGACGGCCAAAGTTTTACAAGCTGAGATTATTGGAGGGAGTTTTTAAAGTTGGGATTATTATTGGCCAACTGGTGAAACCTAGGATTATTAAAATCCAATAAGCCAATATATTATAATTAATTAAAAAAATAGACCCTCTAGTTATTAAAGGACATTTTAATCATTTTAATAAAAATTAAGAAAAAATTTAACATGGTTTGGCCTTAGTACTCAACATTATGACAAATTAAAACGATAATACCTTATTTTGCAACAAAAACTTTTAATACCCGATATTGAAATTTGGTAGAAACCACAAGAACCAACGGTGTATTTTTTCTCTTGGAAATGTAATAGTAACCTTCAAGATCTCATATTCATCTTGTTGCATAAATAAATAATTATACGGGTCATCACGAAAAAATAACTTACAACGGTAGCTGGAATAGAAAAGATCAAAATTAACTCATGTAGTTAATAGGCGATTTCATATGTAATGTGATATTTCACTTCGGTCAAACACAATCAAAGTCTCATCTCATACCCCCTGATCATGTAGATCGGAGGAACCTGCTCGTGAGGCTCGGCGGCCTCTACACTACCGCAAACCTCACTTCCTTGCCAGAGGCAACAACTGAACCCATAACAACTCCTAATATCACGTTAAAATGCATGAAACAAGTGACTTCAGGTTTTAGATCAGATGGCCGGCCTTTTGCAATGTCGAGAGAATGCTGTCCACCTGACCTTTGGAAAATAGTTCAAGACTTCAAGTTTCCAACCGAAAAAGAAAACCGCATGTGTTCAGCTAATCAGGTGTCCCCGAAGAACCGACCGTGGGCCCGAAAAACCACATAAATGCAACCGTGAAAAGAGAATTACAAGACTTTATGAGGAATTGGCGTCCTCCTCATCACTAGTTAGCTCACGTTAAACGTTTGTTAGTTTTGAGGTTTAAAACACTAAAAATTGCGTTATGTATTATTTTCGAGTACTGTGATTTTAAAATAGGTTTATTAATACTTTCTGTATATTTTTGGGTGATTTTTCATGGAATTTTTAGAAAAAAACAGGTTTTTCAAGAAAAATTAAATTTTCCAGTTTTTTTATCAGCGGGAAATACTGAGTGAATCATTCTGTTTACTCAAACGACTCGTTTGTTATAATTTACAGTATTAAGAGCGATTACAATGTTTCTGATATCAAACCAACTACCCACGGTATTTTATCACTCGACCCATTGGCCCTCCCGTTGTCCAATGGTGTCTGTGACTATGGTCATATCACCCCTTGGCTGCCCCAATGGTGAAGATTATCAAGTAATGTATACAAAACCCCACATACCGGCTGTAATTTGGTGATTACAAAGACTTAATCCCTGTATTATAACTTTGAAAATAAACATGCTTTTGAAATCAAATTTGATAAAAAGAGAATGACTCACATTGCAAATTTTAATTTGAGCAGAGCCTAGCCTACTGATTAGCCTTTTTAACCTAAATTAAATAACATGCACACAACTCGGTTAGTAACTTAATACAGCATTTACGATAACTCACGAGATCAAACCCTCACATGATAAAGTGCGATACTTAAACATCCATTGAATTAACAACGAATGACAAAGCATAAACCCTAATATGGGCAGCACTTAAACATCCATTGGATAGTTTAATCGATCGGACATTGAATCGTAGCAGCGATCGAGTTATTACCCTGTATTGCGGCAGCACTTCGTGATTCGTGTGTGTTTTTATAGTAAACAGAGCGTAACTCAGTGTATAATTCGAATTTTTACGTCGTTTCAGTGCCAGAAATCAAGTCCCAATGCCTACTATTTATACACAAAAATTGACCCCCTCGCGTGACGCGAGGGGTACCCTTATGGGCTTCGCGTGACGCGAAGGGTCACCTATTTCCATAGGGTAGCTACGTGTATTTGTAGGCTTGCTGAGTTGACGAAATCGTAAAATTCGAAACTGAAAACAAGTTATTTAGATAATCGTAACTAGGGTTTTACCCCCCCCCCCTGAGTTTTAGTGGCCCTGATCCTGATTCTGATTATTCTGAAAATTTTAGGGTTTGTGCAGAATCACTTGGGTGTCTCAATTAGGGTTTCCTATTGAACAAATTAATTTAATAAATAGGAATTTTGATGAGAGTTATTACATCCTCCCCACCTTAATAAAAATCTCGTCCTCGAGATTTACTGGAATAAGTAGGGATACTTTCGTTTCATTTCAGATTCCAGCTCCCAAGTGTATTCAGCTCCTCTCTTTGAATCCCACTTTACTTTAACTAGCACTAGTCGTTTGTGTTTGAGAAACTTCACTTTTCTGTCTTCTATCTGAAGAGGTTTCTCAACAAATTTTAACTTTTCGTTTACCTCTATATCTTGGAGAGGTACTACCAAAGATTCGTCTGATAGACACTTCTTGAGGTTGGATACATGAAATACATCATGTACTCCAGCTAACTCCTCTGGTAGTTGTAAACGATAAGCAATTGGTCCTATACGTTGGATTACTGGGAATGGTCCTACGTATCTTGGACTTAGCTTTCCTTTCTTACCGAATCGGACTACTCCTTTCCAAGGAGATACTTTTAATAGTACTTTGTCTCCAACTTGAAACTCGAGTGGCTTGCGTCTATTGTCTGCATAGCTCTTCTGACGATCTCGAGCCTTCTTTAGTCTTTCTTTGATCTGAGTAATCTTGTCAGTGGTTTCTTGTACTATTTCGGGACCTGACAATTGACTTTCTCCTATTTCTGCCAAACAAACTGGAGTTCTGCACTTTCTTCCATACAGTGCTTCGAATGGGGCAGTTTCAATACTTGAATGATAACTATTGTTATAGGAGAATTCGATCAGAGGTAAGTGATCGTCCCAATTTCCACCAAAATCTATTACACATGCTCGGAGCATGTCTTCTAGAGTTTGGATCGTCCTTTCACTTTGCCCATCTGTTTGTGGATGGTATGCAGTACTTAAATTTAGTCGAGTTCCCATTGCTTGCTGGAAGCTTGTCCAGAAATGGGAAGTAAAACGACTATCCCTATCCGAAACAATGGAGAGTGGAACTCCATGTAAAGATACGACTTCATCAACATACAACTTTGCCAATCTTTCCATGCTAAAGGTTTCTTTCATAGGTAGAAAGTGAGCAGATTTGGTTAATAGATCCACAATTACCCAAATCGCATCATTACCTTTTCTGGTTTTGGGTAACTTAGTAACAAAATCCATTGTTATGAGTTCCCATTTCCATACAGGCATTTCCAATTGTTGTAGTAGACCTGAAGGTTTCTGATGTTCAGCCTTTACTTGTGAACAAGTAAGACACTTAGAAACATATCGAGCTATATCCTTTTTCATGCCTATCCACCAAAAATTCTTTCTTAAATCTTGGTACATCTTATTGTTTCCAGGGTGCATGGTATACCTAGATTTATGAGCTTCTTCTAAAATCTTATTTCTTAATTCTCCTTGCTTAGGTACCCAAATTCTGCTTTTGTGGAATCTCCAAATTCCATCTGCTCCTTGTTCTAATTCTTTTATTTGTCCCTTCATTCCTTCAGCATCATCCTTGATTGCTGTTTCTTGAACATTCTTCAATTGTTTCATTAAATCTAACTGTAGATTTAACCTAAGAGCACGAACTCGTCGTTGTTTCTCATGGTACTTACGACTTAAGGCATCTGCAACTACATTTGCCTTTCCTTCATGATACTGAATATCACAGTCGTAGTCACTTAGGATTTCCATCCATCTTCTTTGCCTCATGTTTAACTCTTTTTGCCCAAATATATATCTTAAACTTTTATAATCTGTATAGACAGTAAACTTACTTCCGTACAGATAATGTCTCCAGATTTTCAAGGAAAAAATTACGGCTCCTAATTCTAAGTCATGAGTCGTATAGTTTTCTTCGTGCTTTTTCAATTGTCTGGAAGCATACACAATTACCTTTTTGCGTTGCATCAGCACACATCCAAATCCTAATTTTGAAGCATCACAATATACTTCAAAATCTTCAGTTCCTTCTGGTAAGGCTAAAATTGGAGCATTGGTTAATTTCTGTTTCAATATTCTAAAAGCTTCTTCTTGTTTAGGTCCCCATTCAAACTTAACTGCTTTACAGGTTAGCTTAGTTAATGGTACAGCTATCTTGGAAAAATCCTTAATAAACCGTCTATAGTATCCGGCTAAACCTATAAAACTTCTAATTTCCATTGCGGATTGCGGAACCTTCCATTTGGTAATTGCTTATATCTTAGCAGGATCTACATGAATACCTTCGTGATTCACCATGTGGCCTAAGAATTGCACTTCTTGCAACCAAAATTCACACTTCGAGAATTTGGCATACAACTTTTCTTTTCTTAACAAAGTTAAGAGTGCATGCAAGTGTTGGCAATGTTCTTCCTGATTTTTGGAATAAATAAGTATATCGTCGATGAAGACAATTACAAATTTATCCAAGTACGGTTTACAGATTCTATACATCATGTCCATGAATGCTGCGGGTGCATTCGTTAACCCGAAGGGCATGACTGTAAACTCGTAATGACCATACCTAGTTCTGAAAGCGGTTTTAGGTATGTCTTCTTCTTGTACCTTCAATTGATGATATCCGGAACGTAAGTCAATCTTAGAAAAATATCTAGCTCCCTGAAGTTGATCGAAAAGATCATCAATCCTAGGTAATGGGTATCGATTCTTAATTGTAACCTTATTCAATTCTCTATAATCAATACACATTCTCATTGAACCATCCTTCTTCTTTACAAACAACACTGGTGCTCCCCACAGAGACGAACTAGGTTGTATGAAACCTTTACTTAGTAATTCATCTAATTGCTTTTTCAGTTCTAACATTTCCGTGGGTGCTAACCGATAAGGTGCCTTGGCTATCGGTATAGTTCCTAAAATTAGATGAATCCTAAATTCTACTTCCCTATCTGGTGGTAACCCTGGTAACTCTTCTGGGAATACATCTGGGTATTCTGAGACTACAGGAATCTCCTTAAGTTCTTTACCCTTAGGACTAATGATTACTGAAATCATATATACTATTCCTTGCTTTCGTTCATAACTAGCAACTTTCATTACTGATATGAACTTCATGGGCTTACGTGGTTTGTCTCCTGTAATTATAATTACTTCTCCAGTAGGTGTTTGAATTTCTATGGAATTCTGATCACAAAGAATTCGAGCATGGTTGGCTACTAACCAATCCATTCCTAACACAACATCAAATTCGACTAATTTCATAGGTAATAGGTTTGCAAAGAATTTATGACCTGAGAGTTCTATATTTTCCTTTTGCAAAACTTTATCTATGCTAACAGAATTTCCTTCTGCCGTTTCGACTGTAAAAATCTGCCTAAGTTTGGTTAAAGGTAAGTTAAGAGCTTGGCAGAATGAAGTATTGATAAAACTTTGGTTTGCACCAGAGTCAAATAATACTTTTGCATAAATGTTGTGAACTAAGAACGTACCAGCTATCACATCTGGGATTAACTCGGCCTCCTGAGTTGTTAACTGAAAGGCTCGAACATTCTTCTTGGTAGCTCCATCAGCTGTCTTGGCTTTGTTGTCTGCTGGTTTGACCAATTTAGGACATTCTGTTTTGAAATGTCCTGTTTCTCCACAATTATAACAAATTGTGGATTTCTTCCTGCAATTTTCTTCCCGATGTCCTACAACTTTGCAAAAATTGCAGGTTATATTACATTTTCCAAAATGTTTCCTTTTGCAATTCCTGCAGTAAGGCGGATTTGAAAATTGCCCTGTTCCTCTTCTCTTGAAGTTGCTATTATTATTACCCGTACGAAATCCTTGGGTAATTTTCCGAGCCAGTTCCTTTTTCCTGTTATCATCTCTTGTGCGCACCAGTTCATCAGTTAGGGTGTTGGCTAATTCCACTGCATCGTCAATAGTACGAGGTCTCACAGCTTTAACGATATTGCGTATTTCACCAATCAATCCCCATATATAGCGAGAAATGAGTACCGATTCTGGCGAAGCCAGTGTTGGTACCACTCTAGCATATTCAAAGAAGGTCGAAGTATAACCGCGACAATCTACACCCATCATTCGATGGTTTAGGAACTTATTTGCCATTTGATCTTTTTCATATTCGGGATAGAATTTTCTTTCTACAAGACTCTTAAATTATTCCCAATTCATAGCATAGGCCCTATTTCTTCCTTTAGCTTGTAACACCGTGTTCCACCATTCTAGCGCCCCTTCTTTGAAAAGATTTGACGCGTACATGACCTAATCGTCCTTAGCACATTTACTTATTGTAATTACTGCCTCAGTCTTTTCTAACCAACGCAGTGCCGCAGTCGCTCCTTCATTGCCTGCAAATTCAGCGGGTTTACAAGCAAGAAATTCTTTATAAGTGCAACCAGGTGTTGCAGCTTTCATTTTCTTAGGGAGCGGAGCCTGCCGTGAATCATTATCGTGATTATGATTACTGCCTCCATTTATGCTATTACTGAAGTTATCTTCAGAAATACGTTTGCTAGGAACGATTGGTTGAGGTTCGATTGGATTTCTAACAGCAGCAACTATTGCTGGAATAGCATTGGCTATTCCCTGAGCAACAATATTTTCTATATCCTGCCTAGTCATAAATTGATCTTCCGGATGTTGCTCAGATTGATTAACCTCGTTAACTGGTTCATTATTAGCGTTTTCCATCTGATAATATATTTAATTTTATTAGTATCAAATAAATAACAATTATACACAAAATAATCATACTAATTTCACAATACACATATATAGTCAAAACTATCGATTTCTCGATTCCCATTTTATATATATTATGCATCATTACACACTGATTATTTTACACAAGTTTTATTTTGGGTTATTTCACAAGCTATATTTTACTTATTTATTTACAACCACAATTTCACAACCTACTATCCTTCGTTAGATGGTATTTCAGTAACGACGTTCCCTCTCGTCGTATTTCCAGGAGATCTGTTCTCCTACTTCCCTGATCCTATTTCCTGCATCCACCAATTCTTCGCCAAAGTGGGGGAGTTCAGCTAAATTCTCATTGCTCATAGGTGGATTAGGTATAGGTTATGGGTCAAATTGAGGAAGAAAGGAATAAGGACTATTGAGCAAGTTTTGGAATTGCCAATCATTCGTCCACCATTCGTCCATTCCCAGAGATTGGGTGTGGATTATAGGTTCTGGGATTGCTGGTTCTAAGTTTATAGGGAGTTGAGTTTCAATAGGACGAGTAAAAACATTTGTATTGACAGGCTGAATAGTATCACAGCTTGCCAATATAAAATCTAGCTCTTCCTGCAATGTCATTTCCTGGGTTTGTTTAGAGCTTTCCCCAATTTCTATTTGAGTTTGTTTAGAACCTCCTCCAATCTCCATTTCTATTTGCTTAGAATATTCATCAAACTGTATTCCTATTTGCCTAGACTCTTCCCTGACTTCAATCCCCTTCCCTTTATCTAAAGGATTTTCTATTTTGGGAATCTTTCTAGGAACAGGTTTCCTCCTACGCACACGCCTCGATCCCACAAATCTTCTCTTTTTCTTGGGCTTGGGTTTCTCTGGAGGTGGAGCATTGAATTCAATAGGTTCTTCTATATCTGGTATATACCTATTGAAATCTCTGGAAACCTCTAATCTTACTGGATAGAGATTTAAATTCTGAAGGGCGTCAGACAAGTCACTCATGCTGTTTAGCAAAATACACAAAATTACTAAGTTAAAAATCATAACAAAATTTTATAGAAAAACTTTTAAATATTATTTCATACTGGGTAACTACAAAATTACTGAAAATTAAAACACACTACGGTTTATTGTAGCTTATTTATTTACTGGGTAAGGTTTCTAGACTGTAGGTAATAAGGTTGCTAAAACTTGAGTCAGATTAATTTAAAGATTGGTTTTAACTGCTACGATGGCTAGCATATAAAGATTTGCCCATTTCTCATCTAACTTGTCTTCCCAAGGTGATTTACTTGTTAATTCCTGGGTTTCCTGTTTAATCTTCTTTTCTCGGAATTTCTTTATTTTCTCCTGACTTTTCTTAAAAATCAAACTTCTTTTATTTGGAGAAAGTGGTTCCTCATATTGTGCCTTTCGCACAAATATTCCTTCATCAGGAATTACAAACTGATTTGAGGATTGGGATGAACTTCCCTTCTCGTTGAATGACCTATCTAATTTAAGATAGATGTTTGACAACTTTTGTTTACCCATACTGTACACAAATATTCAAATAAGAAAACACATAATCACAGAATGATAAGTAGAAAAATTAAGTATTTTCTAAATACTTAGTAGGCTTAAATCAGTTGCTCTGATACCACCTTTTTTCTGTCACGACCCCCGACCCGGTTTGACCCGTTTCAGGAGCCGCGGGACAGAAAATCCCGTGGTATTTATTTAACAGCGGAAGTTTTCTTCAGGATCTTTTAAAAACTGCAATTTCCCGATTATTTTATTTCACAACTCGGGATAAAATCCCGGTAATTTACAATCATAAGATTTCACGGAGAAATCTTTTATTTTACAAAACATGTTTCTTTATTTTATACTGAGCCACTTCCTTAAGCTTGTAGTGCTTCTCGGCACTTTTCTTGGATCACAACAGATCACCTGAAACATGTTTGAAAAAGGTTTTGTCAGCGGGAAATACTGAGTGAATCATTCTTTTTACTCAAACGACTCGTTTGTTATAATTTACAGTATTAAGAGCGATTACAATGTTTCTGATATCAAACCAACTACCCACGGTATTTTATCACTCGACCCATTGGCCCTCCCGTTGTCCAATGGTGTCTGTGACTATGGTCATATCACCCCTTGGCTGCCCCAATGGTGAAGATTATCAAGTAATGTATACAAAACCCCACATACCGGCTGTAATTTGGTGATTACAATGACTTAATCCCTGTATTATAACTTTGAATATACACATGCTTTTGAAATCAAATTTGATAAAAAGAGAATGACCACATTACAAATTTTAATTTGAGCAGAGCCTAGCCTACTGATTAGCCTTTTTAACCTAAATTAAATAACATGCACACAACTCGGTTAGTAACTTAATACAACATTTACGATAACTCACGAGATCAAACCCTCACATCGAATGACAAAGTGCGATACTTAAACATCCATTGAATTAACAACGAATGACAAAGCATAAACCCTAATATGGGCAGCACTTAAACATCCATTGGATAGTTTAATCGATCGGACATTGAATCGTAGCAGCATCGAGTTATTACCCTGTATTGCGGCAGCACTTCGTGATTCGTGTGTGTTTTTATAGTAAACAGAGCGTAACTCGGTGTATAATTCGAATTTTTACGTCGTTTCAGTGCCAGAAATCAAGTCCCAATGCCTACTATTTATACACAAAAATTGACCCCCCTCGCGTGACGCGAGGGGTACCCTTATGGGCTTCGCGTGACGCGAAGGGTCACCTATTTCCATAGGGTAGCTACGTGTATTTGTAGGCTTACTGAGTTGACGAAATCGTAAAATTCGAAACTGACAACAAGTTATTTAGATAATCGTAACTAGGGTTTTACCCCCCCCCCCTGAGTTTTAGGGGCCCTGATCCTGATTCTGATTATTCTGAAAATTTTAGGGTTTGTGCAGAATCACTTGGGTGTCTCAATTAGGGTTTACTATTGAACAAATTAATTTAATAAATAGGACTTTTGATGAGAGTTATTACACCTTAGTCACCCTTGGGCGTGGCATCCGAAAGTGACTTGGTGCTCCCCGAGAAAATTTCCAGCCGACAGCCACATGACATGACTGCTGTTGCGGCCTCCGCACTCTGCACCCAGACCGCATGCTGGCACCAAAGCCGGAGTAACCGCACTGTAATAGAAAACTCGGGAGTGGCTCAGGATTCGAACCGGAGACCTTTCAATCCCAAGCCCATACCATCACTACCATGAACACAATATTTCCGTTGCAAATAAGTTGAAATTTGTGTAGTAAATGCGTTGCAAAAAGTTTTCCACGGGGCTTTTTCCAACATTCGGTTTTTGTGACAAATGCGTCGCAAATTCTGATTTACAACGGATTTGTGACCGAAAAAAATACATTGAAAAGTTCCATTTTTCTAGTAGTGAAGACTTCAAGTTTCCAACTGAAAACACGATGCAGATGAGATGGCCAGCACATAAAGGGACATAAGAGCAAGTGGATAAATACATAAGAGCCATGCAAGAAATGAGAAAACTTGATGATGATCACCCGCACAGCTTTAAGAGCCAAGCTAAAATCCATTGTGCTTATTGCCATGGAGGTTACACTCAATCCGTGAAACCGGGTGAAGAAAGCGAAATTCAGATCCACATGTCATGGCTTTTTTCCCTTTCCATCGTTGGTACCTTTATTTCTACGAAAGTATACTTGGAAAGTTGATTAACGACCCGACTTTTGCCTTACCATTTTGGAAATGGGACGAACCCGCATGAATGAGGATTCTAGAAATCTTTATCCCTAAAGATATTAATGGCAAGCCAAACCCCATACAATGTGACGTGCACCGGGAAGCCAGTCATCTCTCAGTAATCGTGAATCTGAACTATTTTGGCGAAGAAGAGGGATTTTCGGATGAGAAACAGATAGCCTGCAATCTTTATACAGTGTACCGAGAGTTGGTTAGGACCGAAGGCGAACTGTTGAAGATAAACCAGAATTCAACCAATGATTCACTCACAACTTTATTAAACTCACGAATTGAACAAATGATTCAAGAAAATTACAGACTCTCAATTGATTGTGATTCCCTAACCCTAATCCTCAATTCTCTATTTAAACCCAATTAGCAACAGCTAATAACAGACTCTAACAAACAACTTTCAATACTGACACAAATGACCCCTGTACTTCTAATGCATTCTAAGTAAGAACTAAACTTTGTTGAAGTGACATAACTACTAGTCCCTGAACTTATTAATTCAGTCTAAAGTGTTAGACTTTATTCCAACTAACTCCAACAATCTCCACCTTTGGATAAAGTCTATCCAATGTTCAGCAAATCACAACAAAAATCAAACTTAGGACCAGGTAGAACTTTAGTGAACATATCTGCTGCATTCTCTAAAGTATCCACCTCTTGAATCAACACTTGCCTTGACTTAACTACATCTCTTATAAAATGTAGATTAACATTAATATGCTTGGTTCTTTCATGGTAAACCTGGTGCTTTGTTAGCTGAACTGCACTTTGACTGTCACACTGAACCACTGCTCTATCAACTGCTATGCCCAAATCACTGACAAATCCTCTTAGCCATAAGGCTTCTTTCACAGCTTCAGTAAGTGCAACATACTAGGCTTCTATTGTTGCTAAAGTGACAATATGTTGAAGTGCAGCCTTCCAACTAACATGAGAACCCAATACTTTGAATGCATATCCAGTCATAGACTTTCCATGATCTCGATCTTTTGCAAAATCAGAATCTGAACAGCCAATTACCTGCTCTTCAAAGTTACCTTTACCAAACACTAACCCCACATCTTGTGTACCTTTTAGATACCTGAAGATCCACTTAACTGCTTCCTAGTGGACCTTCCCAGGGTTTGATACATACCTGCTGACCAAACTCAAAGCATACCCTAGATCAGGCCTTGTACATATCATAAGAAACATTAAACTTCCAACAGCACTTGCATAAGGATACTTTTCCATTATATTTCTTTCTTCATCTGTCTGAGGTGAATCCTCAGCTGAAAGTTTGAAATGCTGTGCCAGAGGAGTTGAAACTGCTTTACTGTTTTCCATAGCAAAACTCTTCAACACCTTTTTGATATAAGAACCCTGCTTTAAGTACAACAACCCTTGATCTCTATCTCTTTGTATCTCCATACCCAAAATTCTTTTTGCTGGCCCAAGTTCTTTCATATCAAACTCCTGCTTTAACAGGTCTTTGGTATCTTTGATCACCTATTGGTCTTCACAAGCCACCAACATATCATCCACATACAATAACAAGTCCACATATCTCCCCTGCTCATACTCTCTAAAATATACACAACTGTCATATTTACTCCTTTAAAAATTATGAGAGGTCATATATTCATCAAACCTAAGGTACCACTGTCTAGGTGATTGTTTTAAGCCATACAATGACCTCAACAGTAAACATACCTTATCTTCTTGACCCTCAACTTCAAAACCTTGTGGCTGATTCATATAGATCTTTTCTTCAAGATTACCATGAAGAAAAGCTGTCTTCACATCTAATTGTTCCAGCTCAAAGTTCTTGTAAACTGTTAATGACAGAATTACCCTTATTGAAGTATGCTTAACCACAGGGGAGAAAATTTCATTATAATCCACACCAGCTCTTTGTGTGAATCCTTTGGCCACTAATCTGGCCTTGTATCTTGGCAATTCTCCTGGCAGCCCTTCTTTAACCTTGAATATCCACTTACATGACACAAGTTTCCGGTCCTTTGGCTTGTCAACCAGCTCCCAGGTTCCATTCTTATACAAAGATTCAATCTCTTCTTCCATTGCCCTATGCCACTTTTCTTTCTCCACTGAATTGATTGCATCATGATAGGTGATTGGCTCATAAATGCTATCATGTTCAGCAACACTGAAGACAAATGCAGAGATGTCTTCTTGTGTTCTGAAACTTACAGGCTTTAACACTTATCTTCTTGGTCTATCCCTGGCAATGCAATGATCTGGTGATTGACCACTTGAATGTTCTGATGAAGACTGACCTTGACTTGTACGAGGCTGTACAGAACCAGCATCTGTAACCTGTTCACTTGTCACAGGCTCCACCTCAATTTTAACTCCCTTTACTCTCTTATCAGAACCATCTAAACCAGCCATCGCATCTTTGTATAAGATTTCTTCAATTACTTTAACATTCCTGCTATTTATTACTCTGGGACTGCCTTCTTCTAGTCTCCATAATCTGTAGCCTTTCACCCCATCAGTGTATCCAATCATCACACATTTCTGAGCTCTATTCTCTAACTTCCCATTATTTACATATGAGTAAGCTAATGACCCAAATACCTTCAAATCTTCATAATCAGTCACAGATAGACCTGACCACTTCTCCATAGGCACCATCATCTCAATTGCTGAAGATGGTGACCTATTTATCACATGAGCAGCAGTCTTTAGTGCTTCAGCCCAAAAACTTTTTGGTAATCCAGACTGATGAAGCATGCATCTTACTCTTTCAAGTAGAGTCCTATTCATTCTCTCCACTAATCCAATTTGTTGTGGAGTACCAAGAATAGTTAGATGCCTTGAAATCCGTTTGGTTTTACAAAAACTGTGAAATTCATTGCTACAAAATTCAAGACCATTGTCTGTTCTCAACTTTTTAATCTTCCTTTCGAACTGTGTTTCAACAAGAACTCTCCACTCCTTGAATTTATCAAATGCCTCATGCTTGTGTTTTAAAGGATAAACCCACACCCTTCTTGAGTAGTCGTCTTTTAGTGAAAGAAAATACAGAGCCCCTCCAAGTGACATGGTTCTAGCTGGCCCCCACATATATGCATGAACATAATCAAGAACCCCTTTGGACCTATGAATACCTTTTGAGAATTTAACCTTATGTTCTTTCCCCATAATACAGTTCTCACAAAGACCATATTCACAGTCCACTAAACCATCTATTACACCCTGCTTCTTCAACTCTTTTAGCCCTTGACAACTCATATGGCCTAATCTCTTGTGCCATAACATTACTGAATTAATCTTCTTCTCTGCAACTGAAACTTCACCACACATAGCATGACCATCTAACACATAAATGTTATTTGCTCTTCTTGTACCAGTCAACACAACCATAGACCCCTTTACAACCCTGGCCTTTCCATTCTTGAGATTAACAGTATAACCACTGCTTTCAAAGGTTCCCAATGAGATCAAGTTCTTAGTCAAATTAGGAATATACCTGACATTAGACAACTCCACTTCTATGCCATTATCCAATCTTAAAACAACAGTACCATGGCCTTTTACCACACAAGCTCTGTCATCTCCTAATTTGACTGCACCGAGATCCTCTTCTTTAAACTCCTTAAACAAACTTCTGTTTAGAGTCATATGATAGGAGCAACCAGAATCCATGATCCAATCATCTTTAGGACTCTGATCTATAACAACCAGCACATCAGCACTCTCATAACCATCTAAAGATTCTTCAGAAGATTGATGGCCTTGATTCTTTGAAGAGCTTGCAGACTGATCATACTTCTTCTGCTTCTTGTTTCTCTCCAGGCATTCTCTTTTCAAGTGTTTCTCAGAATTGCATATGAAACACTTTCTTCTAAATCTTGATTTAGATCTACTTTGCCCTTTTGATTTAAATGACCTATGTTCAGTTCTTCCCCTTACAACCAGGCCTTCACCACCATCTTCTTGTTCATAAGACTTCTTCTTCAATTCTTTAGAATTTAGGGCAGCTAGCACATCTTCCATTGAAAGTGAATCTCTCCCATACATGAGAGTATCCACAAAATTTTCATAAGAACTTGGCAATGAAGTCAAGAATATTTATTGCTTGATCTTCATCGCCAATGGCTACCTCAATATTCTCCAAATCAATAATGAGTTTGTTAAACTCATCGGTATGATCTTCAAGTGATTTACCCGGCATCAAATTGAAGGTATACAATATTTTCTTTAGATACAGCCGATTTGCCAGCGATTTCGTCATATACAGACTTTCCAACTTGGTCCAGATTCCGGCAGCTGTTGTCTCCTTCGAAACCTCCCTGATAACTCTATCTCCGAGACTCAATACAATCTCACTGTGAGCCTTCTCCATAATTTCCGTCTTTTCTTTATCTGTGAGACCCTCCGAAAGTTTGTCTTCCCCTTTTAAGGCATTGACCACTCCATTATGAACTAACAGAGCCTTCATCTTCATCCTCCACAGACTAAAATCATTTTTCCCGTCAAACTTATCAAGAATGAGCTTCGTAGTTGATCCCATCGTGAATAATCAAACTCTCCAATCAATTTCTGGTTAAATTCTTGAGCCACCTTGGCTCTGATACCAATTGTTGAAGATAAACCAGAATTCAACCAATGATTCACTCACAACTTTATTAAACTCACGAATTGAACAAATGATTCAAGAAAATTACAGACTCTCAATTGATTGTGATTCCCTAACCCTAATCCCCAATTCTCTATTTAAACCCAATTAGCAACAGCTAATAACAGACTCTAACAAACAACTTTCAATACTGACACAAATGACCCCTGTACTTCTAATACATTCTAAGTAAGAACTAAACTTTGCTGAAGTGACATAACTACTAGTCCCTGCACTTATTAATTAAGTCTAAAGTGTTAGACTTTATTCCAACTAACTCCAACACGAACCACTAAGCTTCTTTGCGGGCAAATACGTAGCTGGAAGTGCCCCTGTTCCGAGCGGAGACAAGAAGTCAATCGGATCCGGATCTATGGAACGTGGTAGTCACACAGCGTACATAGATGGGTAGGCGACAGTACCCAAAAAAATGATGAAGGCATGGGTATTTTCTACTCTGCGGGCTATGACCCGTTGTTTTACTGTCACCATGCAAATGTTGACCGTATGTGGAAAGTAAGGAACGGTTTGAGCCTAGAAAATATGGAACCAAATTACCGTTAAATGCATCATATGTGTTCAGAATGAGAACCTCGTACGTGTTTACAATAGAGACTCGGGCAGCTTGAAGAACCTTAGATACAATTACATTGAAGACTCCAAGGAAGTGTCCCCGTGGCGGCGCAAGGGTTGACCTGCCAAACGTAACCCAAGCGACCAAGTTGGGGATGATCAAGCCATAAAGACGGTGGAGGAAACAACATTCCCGTTGAGTCTAGACATGATCCAGAAGGTTTGTGTGAAAAGGTTAGCTGTGCAAACGACTAAAGAAGAAAAGGAGAATATGCCCAATGAAATTTTACGGATAGATGAAATTAAGTTCGACTGTACCAAGTTTGTGAAGGTCGATGTGTTTGTTAATGACAACCTAAAAGAGGGTATTGTAGCCACGCCTTGTAGTCCTGAATACGCGGGTGGCTTGGCACAGATTCCACATGGCGATGTGAACAAAATGTCCATGTCAAGTGCAACTACGTTTGTCGTTTGGGCTTAAGGAGTTCTTGCAAGACACAAATATGACTGATAAAGACTATGCAACGGTGACATTCATGCCAAGGAAAGGTTATGAAGATCTCACCATCGGCCAAATCATTATTATCAACCCAGAACCCTAAACCCTAGTAGCATTTGTGAGGGTTTGTGTGGTTTTTTAATCTATTTAGTCATGTGCTTGAATGTGTGGTCCTTGTTTTACCTAGTCAGTTGGATGGTTCCTACTTACTAGCTTAAGTTGTGTATTTGAATAAGTCATGTTTGTTTACGTTTCCAGTTGTAAGCTATATATATATATAGTTGCTTATCTAATGAATACACGCAAACTTTCCAGCTTATAAGCACTTTTCAACTATTGTTGCTTGAAATCAGTATAGTGGTATCAGAGCGTGGTTACAATCAAGAGAGAGACGTAATTCTGACATACATCATGGCTGCCAATGCAAGTTTCGATTCAAGTTCCTTATTATTAACAGTTCATCTTACAGTCTTCAAAGTAGAAGGATATGAATTCTAGTATATACGAATGGGGACCTTGTTGATGTCCCAAGATCTATGGGATACCACAAACACGGGATATAATCCAGTGGATCAAGATCGGTTAAGATTACAAGAGAACAAGAAGAGGGATGATATAGCATTAGCATCAATCCAACAAGCAATGCATGATGATGTTTTTTTTTCAAAAGATTTTGTTAAAGTATTAGCAAGACAGGCATGGTCTGCTGCAAACAGAGTTACAAGGTGATTCGAAGGTCAAAATGGCTAAACTATAGACATTGATGCGAGAGTTTCAGACACTGCAAATGAATGAAAATGAATCTGTCTTAGAATTCTATCCAAAGTCATTATTGTCAACCAGAAAGATTATACAGCGAGGTGGTTAGTTACCAAATCGTAGTTGAAAGGGTACTACATATTCTACCAACTAGATGGGATCATGTGGTAACAGACATTGAGGAGTCAAAAGACCTCACTACTTTATCATTTGATCAACACATGGAGTCATTTCATGTATATGAGGGTCAGTGAATTGAAGCTTGGAGACAATGACCAATGGACAAGCTTTTCAGGCAAAGGAGGATGAACTTATAATAAGTGCTAATGGAAGGGGACGAGGCTCAGTTTGATGTCGTGGCAGAGGTTGCGCAGAAAGGATGGTTGGAGAGGTAAAAATCCCATCCAACATTTTAACTGCAATTGGTTTGGTCATCTCAAAGCTGATTGTTGGTATCATGCTCAACCTCAAGCTGCCATGGGCAACACAGTTGAGGAAAGTGATGATTGTCGATTGTTTATGGCGATCTGTGGTAAAAAATCTTCAAACCAAAATACTTAGAAACCCAATCAAGTTTGGTTTCTTAACAATGAGTGCAACAACCATATGACAATATCCAAATCCCTATTTAAGAATTGGAGGAAAGCCAGAAAGTTCAAGTTAAAATGGGTACTAGTAAGTAAATTTAAGTTAAAGGGAAACAAAGAATTAAGATAGTGATTTCAGTAGGGGATGAACACTGAACACTTGATGAAGTTAGTTTGCTTTAGCAATCGGGTATAACCTACTCATTGTTGCTTAACTGATGCAAGCTGGGTAAAAACTTATATGTGATGATGACTCGTGTGCTATAATTAACAAGAGTTCAGGTAATGTGGTGTCAAAGTTCTAACGTTGAGCAATAGAACGTCTCCATTGGATGTAGCACAAGATCAGGTTGACTCATGGCTGCCATTGCTGAAGGTGACTCGACCATGTGGCATCTTCATCTTGGTCAATTAAAGAACCTAGGGAATGAATCCCGACTGAGGCTGTCGCTACTGATGTCTACATTCTCAATGTTCCACCCACTATATCACCACAAAAAACCCTGTATGAAGTTTGGTATGATCACAAGCCATTTGTAAGTCATTTACATATTTTTGGGTGTGTTGCTTATATTCTCAAACAAAAACAGCTTCCTAAGAAGTTATTTCGTTTTATTAATGAATGATTATTCATGTATGAGTGGGTGTATTTCTTGCATAGCAAAAGTGAAAGCTTTGAGAAATTTAAAGCTTTTAAAGCAAGGGTGGAACTTGAATAAGGAAAACGTGTAATGGATCTTCGTACAAATAGAGGTGAAGAATTTCTTTCTAAGAAACTTTTTATTTTCTATGAAACGCTTCAAGTGGCAGGGAGGATAAATCGCATTGTCCAAGAGATGGCAAAGTGTATATTACAATTAAAGAACTTGAGCAATGAATCCCAGGTCGAGGTTGTCGCTACTGATGTCTACATGCTCAATGTTACACCCACTACAACGGTCCAAGAGAAATTCACGTACGAAGTATGGTATGATCACAAGCCATCTGTAAGTGATTTACATTTTTTTTGGGTGCGTTGCTTATACTCTTAAACCAAAACAACTTAGGAAGAAGTTGGATGCAAACTCAATTAAGTACATCGTTGTTGGGTACAACCCCAATTTTAAAGCTAATCATCGATTTAACCCAGCAAAACAGTCTATTATTACTAGCAGAGATGTAGTTAAAAAAATGTTTGAGTAGTTGGTTAAGCTCAGAAAGCGCCCCTTCTTATTTGGGTTGTATTGAGTTAAAGTAGGTGACACATTCCTATTGAATAATGATATTAGTCCATGTGAGTTGCTAGGAAAATGTCGCAACCCCCGATCCCTTATCTGTCCCGGGAACGGGCGAACGCGAGCTCAGATTTTCGGTGGTATCAGTTATTTAATCTTGCAGCGGAAATTACATCAGGACCGTAGTTAGGAAATGTTTATCAGAGTAAAACCACCATATTTCATATTAATAATCACATGGGTAAAATCCAAGTTTCTTATTATAATACATTTATAGGGATAAACCCTATCTTATTGAATTTAAAACATCGTTTATTAGGTAACTTTTATAGCCACATTTTCCCCAAGCCTTTAGTGCTTTCCAGCTGGCTTTCTACTAATTGGCTGTCACATTGTGTTACCTGAAATGTGTTTTAAAAACATTTGTCAGTGGGAAATACTGGTGAGTGAATCCCAATTTAATCAAGTTTAATAAAAAGTCACAGTGAACAGTATTGAGAGCGATCACATTGTTTATGTCTATACAATTACTCCATTAGTACTGTCAACCCTGACTTGTGGGTCATATTACCCATTGGCTAACTCATTGTCCAATGGTAACGTATTGTCATGCTGACTTACTACTCACAGTGTAGTAAATTTTGTATACAAAACCCCAACATACCGGCAGTAATTGAAGAACTACAAAGACTCAATCACTGCTAAATTTCATTGTAAAACATTTAAGGTTTGGTAAAACATTACCAAAAGATTAACAAAAGAGGATAAACTCACATTGCTATCTTAGACTTCGCGTAAGAGTTTCCTGAATATAATCTATAACTTATACAAATGTGCATTGGTTAGTATCATAACCCTTTGAAAATATTAATGATACCCTCCCCGAGACGGTATTCCAACAACTACGTCGGGCAGAACCACGACAGTTGTTACGGAACCCTAAATCAATCGGGCAGCGTAACTATTATGAAACTGGGGTTATAATACTTACAACGGAGCAGAACCTTGCTAATTAGGGGTATAATACCCGACTATTATAACTCTTCTACAGAAATTGAGATTGAGAATTGAATTGTGAACGACAGAAAGTGAAACCTGATGGCCTTCTTATATAGTGCTGATATCTCATCCTCTCGCGGCCCGCGTAAAGGTAAGCGAAGGCTTACGCGGCCCGCGTCGTAGCCCGGGTAGGGTTTAGGTGATCCGGGTTATTGCCTTTTGGAAACTTGACCAAAAATGAGAGGTAAATCGGCTATCTCTATCAGAAACAATTGATAAAGGAATACCATGTAAAGAAACAATTTCATTTACATATAATTTAGCTAATTGTTCCATATTAATTGTTTCCTTCATTGGTAGGAAATGGGCTGACTTGGTTAGCCTATCTACAATCACCCAGATCATATCATTTCCTTTCTTTGTTTTGGGTAATTTAGTAACAAAATCCATTGTTATCAATTCCCATTTCCACACTGGCATTTCTAATTGTTGTAGAGATCCTGAGGGTTTCTGGTGTTCAGCTTTAACTTGTGAACAGGTTAAACATTTAGAAACATAGGCTGCTAAGTCCTTTTTCATTCCTATCCACCAGAAATTTTTCCTTAAATCCTAGTACATTTTATCACTTCCTGGGTGCATCGTATATTTAGACTTATAGGCTTCTTCTAATATACAATTACGCAGGTTTCCTAATTTAGGTATCCACATTCTCTTTTTATGGAATCTCTAAATTCCATCTATTCCTTGTTCTAATTCTTTTAGCATACCTTTTAGCTTTTCAGTATCTTCCTTGATTACTGATTCTTGTGCTTCTTTTATCTGATCATTTAAATCTACTTGTAGATTTAATTTAAGAGAACGTACCCTTTTTATCTTTTCATGATACTTTCGACTTAAAGCATCTGCTACTATATTTGCTTTTCCTTCATGATACTAGATATTACAATCATAATCACTAAGTATTTCCATCCAGCGTCTTTGTCTCATATTCAACTCCTTTTGCTTGAAAATATATCTTAGACTCTTATGATCAGTGAATATGGTAAACTTACTACCATAAAGGTAATGTCTCCAAATCTTAAGAGCAAAAATTATAGCTCCTAATTCTAGATCATAGGTTGAATAATTCTCTTCATGATTCTTAAGCTGTCTAGATGCATAAGCTATAACTTTTTGTCGTTGCATCAATACACATCCATAACCTAATTTAGAAGCGTCACAATAAAGTACAAAATCTTCAGTTCCTTCTGGTAACGCTAATATGGGTGTATGGGTTAATCTTTGCTTAAGAATTCTAAATGCTTCTTCTTGTTTTAATCCCCATTCAAACTTAACAGATTTACAGGTTAACTTAGTTAAGGGAATGGTTATTCTAGAAAAATCTCTAATAAATCTTCTATAGTAACCGGCCAATCCTAAGAAACTTCTAACCTCAATTGGTGACTCGGGGGTTTTCCATTTGGTAATTGCTTCAATCTTTGTGGGATCCACATGAATTCCTTCATGATTAACTAGGTGTCCAAGAAATTGTACCTGTTCTAACCAAAATTCGCACTTAGAAAATTTAACATAAAGCTTTTCCTTTCTTAATAGACTTAAAAGTGCGTGCAAATGTTTTGCATGATCTTCTTTACTCTTAGAGTAAATTAGAATATCATCTATAAATACAATTATGAATTTATCCAAATATGGCTTACATATTCGGTTCATCATGTCCATAAATGCAGCTGGGGCATTGGTTAAACCAAATGGCATGACAGTAAATTCATAATGTCCATACCTTGTTCTGAAAGCGGTCTTAGGAATGTCTTCTTCCTGTACCTTTAATTGATGATATCCTGACCTTAAATCGATTTTAGAGAAAAATCAGGCTCCTTGCAGTTGATCAAACAGATCATCGATTCTTGGTAATGGGTACCGATTCTTAATCGTGACCTTGTTCAATTCACGGTAGTCAATGCACATAGGCAATGATCCGTCTTTCTTTTTAACAAACAATATCGGCGCTCCCCATGGCGACGAACTCGGCTGTATGAATCCTTTCTCTAACAATTCATCTAATTGTTTCTTCAGCTCCTGCATTTCTGCCGGTGCCAAACGATATGGTGCTTTGGCAATTGGTGCCGTTTCTGGTAGCAGGTGAATTCTGAATTCAACTTCTCTGTCTGGAGGTAGTCCTGGTAGTTCTTCTGGAAATACATCTGAAAACAGAGATACTACTGGAATGTCTTTTAAATCCTTTCCTTTAGTGTTAGTGATTATAGAAATCAAATACACTATAGAACCTTTTCTTATATAACTTGCAGTTTTCATCACGGAGATGAACTTAGTGGACCTAGAGGGTTTATCTCCTTTAGTTGTGATCGTTTTACCTTTTGGTGAATTTACTTGGATTGACTTTTGATCACATAAAATACTGGCTTTATTGGCTATTAACCAATCCATTCCTAAAACAATATCGAATCCTGCCAGATTCATGGGATAAAGATTTGCAACAAATTTCTGATTTAAAATTTCTATTCTTGCTCCCTGCAAGATTTCAGAAATTCTAACGGTTTCTCCATTAGCTGTTTCTACTAGACATTCTTGTGGTAGTTTAGTTAATGACTGATTTAGAAATTTGCAAAATGATGTATTAATAAAACTTTGGTTTGCACCAGAGTCAAATAATACTTTAGCAAAAATATCATTAACTAAAAACGTACCAGCTATGACATCTGGAATCATCTTGGCTTCATCTGCAGTCAGAACAAATGCTCTAGCATTTTTAGTATTCTTGTTGTCCGCAACTGGAGCTAATTTCGGACAATTTGTTCTGATATGACCTTTTTCTCCACAGTTGTAGCATAGTCCATTACTGGATTTCTTCCTGCAATTTTCTTCCTTGTGTCCTGGCATCTTGCAATAATTGCAAAGAGTGGAGCATTTTCCCGAATGCTTTTTCTTGCAGACCTTGCAGAAAGGTGCAGAGGTAGAACCTATATTTCTACGGTTGTAATTCCCAGAACGGAATTCTTGAGTAAGCTTTTGGTTTAGGTTCCTCCTCTGATCTTCTTCTCTAGTACAGATTAATTCATCTGTCAAGGTATTGGCTAGTTCTACAGTTTCTTCTATAGTTTTAGGTCTAGCTGCCTTGACTACGTGTCTAATCTCTCAAATTAATCCCCAGATATAACGGGAAATTAACACTGGTTCTGGTGAAACAAGAGTTGGCACTATCCTAGCATATTCAAAGAATATTTTAGTGTATCCCTTACTATCCACACCAGTCATCCTAAGATTTAGGAATTTGTTTGTTATCTGTTCCTTCTCATTGGGTGGGTAGAATTTTCTTTCTACCTTGTTCTTGAATTCTTCCAATTCCATATTGTTGTTGGATATATGTATGTCCGAACTTAATTAAAGTCAACGTAACTAACTCGGTACGATCCGAAGAGTTACACGTTGGTACACGAATCATATATGTTCACGAGTAGGTAGATTATTATTTGTGAAATAATAATAATAATAATAGTGGAAACCCAAGAGACACCTTTTATAATAAAAGGATGTTTAAGGTGGAATCCCAAGAGACACCTTTTATAATAAAAGGATGTTTAAGGTGGAAACCCATTAGACTTTTTATAATAACCACCTTCTTCTTGGTCGGTTCTACTCTGGGGTATCTTGTGCTCGGTTGTGAACTTCCTACTAGCGAGGATTCGTTGTAACCCGCGTGTTACAATTCCGGTGTAGTCGTCAAAGGTTGATTACTAAAACCCTCTATGGTTGTTTATTCATTTTATTTGTTTATACGCGTATAACCTTGATCCTGATTGGGAATACTTATTAATCGGATTAATAAATCAAATTTATATAATCGGCTCTTGGTAAATTATATAAACCGCTTCCGCTATTATTCTGATACCATGATTCCCAACAGTGGTATCAGAGCCACGGTTACACGCGTATAGATGGTAAAGTTATAATTTTGATCTATGTTTTATTTGTCAAAAATTATTTGTTTTGACAAAAGATCAAAAGCTTTTGGTTGTCTATGGATTGTGATGTGAATCGAGCCCTAGGTTATGACCTTTGTCATGGTTGTATTGGTTATGGTTTTATTTTGATTTGTTTTTTTTTTCTTCAGATATTGGATCCGATGTAATAGATAGGATTAGGATAAATTTGGTTTTTTGTAATTTTAAATTTATTATTGTTATCCCTCGAGTACAAGATCAAGATCAAGATAAATGGCGAACATGTACCATGAAGATAGAGATCGCGGGTCAAGTGGGAGCTTTCAAAATTAGCTTTTGAAACCCTTTTGACTAGTTCGTTTCGTTTCTGGCTAAAACGAAACGGCTAACCTATTAGGGGCTCGATTCGATTTTTATTATTGTGTTTTGTGGTTGTATTTTATTTATTGTAAATAATCTAGATAACCCAAAATAAATAAAATTTTCACAATCAAGACAACGGTTTTATTAAAATAAGTTTTATAAAACTGAAAAGTATACTTAATAAAAGGGTTTTGTTAATATTTAAAACAAGAGCATTCGCGATAAATCGTCCGACATAGTTTAATAGGGTATTTAAAACTTTATCGTGCGAGCGTTGAAAGGAGTTTCTATTATCACGAATTATATAAAATCGGATTTTATAAACTATTGTGTAACTCGCCTCATGCTACGAGCTATTCAAAATATTTTTTTGGTAAATATTAAAATAAATCCCAAATTTTAAATTGATGTTTTATGCCACCCTTAACGTACGAGCTATTCAAAATATTTTTTTGGTAAATATTAAAATAAATCCCAAATTTTAAATTGATGTTTTATGCCACCCTTAACGAGTTAACACTTCATTCTAAATCGAACCCAAATGTTAGTGCTATACCCTGTATCTGGGCATCCATCATGAAAGAAGGTAATCATCGCGTTTCCTGTGTAACATAGGCCGGTGATACAGTTAATAGTAAAGGACAAAACATCGCTTGTTCATCAAGTGGGCATAGTTGGGGTTAAACATACATCGTTTTAAGCGATAACCCCAAATGGAGAGTTGTGTAGTGGACACAATTAACAATCGTTGTTTACCTACATAATTATACTAGTGGATAGTGCTTAAGCCAATTCACTGTCATATGATGAATCGGGATCTCATCTTAATTAAAATTTTGTTTTTGGGCCATAAAATTAAATTAAGATATTAAAAACATAAAATACTAATTAATTAATTTTGAATTTTATAGATGTCAACTGAAAACAATTCCTCTCAATTCTCTCTCAAGTCCATCTTAGAGAAGGACAAACTGAACCACTCCAACTTCATGGACTGGCACCGCAACTTGAAAATTGTTCTCAAGGCGGAGAACAAACTGTATGTTCTTGAAACGCCAGTCCCTGATGAACCCATCAATCAGCAAACTGTTGCATATAGAAACTATGCAAAGCACTTTGATGACTCTATGAAAGTCTCATGTTTAATGTTAGCATCCATGATTCCTGAACTTCAAAGGACCATGGATGACAAGATGGCATATGAGATGAATGAGCACCTGGTTGAAATGTTCCAACAGAAGGCTCGTCATGAGAGGTTTGATGTGATGAGATCATTCATAACCACTCGTATGCAAGAGGGTACATCAGTTAGCGCTCATGTGCTAAAAATGAAGGCATATGTTGATCATTTGGCTCGTCTGGAATCCCCCTTGAGTGATGAATTAGCTGGGGATATTATCCTCAACTCATTGCCTAAGTCATATGATCAGTTCACTATGAACTACAATATGAATGGGATGGAGAAGACACTTGCAGAGCTGCATCAGATGCTCAAAACCGCTGAGGTGAATATACCCAGCAAGACTGCACCAGTGCTGATGATCAAGGAGGGTCATGTTAAGAAACCTAACACCAAGAAAAGGGGCAATCAGGGCAAAGGGAAGGGCAAAGGCAAATTAGTTGCAAACAAGAAGCCTCAAAAGGATGCCAAGTGTTTTCATTGTAATGAAATTGGGCACTAGAAGAGGAACTGTGCTAAGTATTTAGCTGAACTGAAGCAAGCCAAGGCTTCAGGAGGAGAGTCCTCAGGTATATATGTTATTGAAATCTTTTCTTTTTCTGGCAAAACATGGGTGTTTGACACAGGATGTGGTTTTCACATTTGTAATGCTTTGCAGGGACTAAGAAAGATTAAGAAGCTGAAACAAGGCGACTTGGAGGTCCATGTTGGCAATGGACAAAGAGTTGCTGTGAAGGCGATTGGAGAATATGTTCTTTTACTTCCTTCTGGTTTAGAACTTGTTTTGAACAATGTTTATTTTATTCCTAGTGTTACTGGAAATATTGTTTCGGTTTCTGCTTTGCATGGACAAGGTTTCAATTATCGTTTTAATGGTGAATTTATTTCTGCTTATTTTATTGATGTATTTTACTTTGATGCAAAACCAAACAATGGAATCTATGAGATAGAAATCCAAAACAATAACATATTATGCAACATCTCCCATAAACGTAACAAGTTGGACTTTAACGATACGTATATGTGGCATTGTAGACTTGGTCACATAAGCGAGAACCGTGTTAGACAGCTTAAAACCGCAGGAATATTAGATTCTAAGGGTTCGGAAACGTTTGGCAAATGCGAATCATGCTTAAGTGGAAAGTTAACAAAAGCACCTTTTTCAAATGTTAGAGAAAGAGCTAATGATCTGTTGGGACTAGTACATACAGATGTATGTGGTCCATTCAGAACAATGTCAAGACATGGAGAAAGATACTTTGTTACATTCACTGATGATTTCAGTAGATATGGTTATGTTTATCTTATGAAGCATAAACATGAGACATTTGAAAAGTTCAAGGAGTACCAAAACGAAGTAGAGAATCAACTAAATAGAACTATTAAGATGCTTCGATCAGATCGAGGCGGTGAATATCTTAGTCAGGAGTTCATCGACCATCTAAAGGATTGTGGAATAGTTTCACAACTCACTCCACCTGGAACGCCACAACATAATGGTGTGTCTGAACGGAGAAATCGAACTCTATTAGATATGGTTCAATCAATGATGTGTCGAACAACCCTCCCACGCTCCTTTTGGAGTTATGCTCTGGAAACTACCGCAAAACTTGTGAATATAGCTCCAACGAAGAAGGTTGACAAAACGCCTTATGAGATATGGCACGGAAAGAAACCAAAAGTATCCTATCTCAAGGTCTGGGGATGTAACGCTTATGTCACTCTAGAATCTTCGGATAAACTAGATCCTAGAGGCGAAAAAGTGGTTTTCGTAGGATACGCTAAAAGGATCGGTTACCTTTTCTACCACCCCACTAAAAATAAGATTTTCACTAAACGCAGAGGCACTTTCTTAGAGGAAGAGCTTCTGGAACGAGGGATTGGAGAAAACCATGTGGATCTTGAAGAAATTCGAGAATCACAAGTGACTGAACTAGTTGTTCAGACAGAACCAGAAGTAACTGATCTAGTTGTTGAAGTTGAGCCTGAGAGGACTCAAGAAACAAAAGAAACACCAAGTGTTCGAAGAAGTATTAGGGATCGTCGTGCCCCTGAAAGGTATGACGATATCTTCATGATTGATGAAGCTGAACCTGCTACTTACAAAGCTGCAATGTTGGATTCAGAATCCAAGAAATGGCAAGAAGCCATGAATGCAGAGATGCAATCCATGTATGATAACCAAGTCTGGGATTTGGTTGATCTTCCTACCGAAGGTCGGACTGTAGGAAACAAATGGATCTTCAAGAAGAATACCGACATGGATGGAAATGTGCAAACCTACAAAGCAAGGCTTGTAGCAAAAGGGTTCACTCAGACTCAAGGAATTGATTATGAGGAAACTTTTTCGCCAGTAGCCATGCTTAAGTCTATTAGAATTCTACTTGCCATTGCTGCATATTATGACTATGAGATATGGCAAATGGATGTCAAGACCACTTTCCTTAATGGACACTTACTTGAAGATGTCTATATGGTTCAACCTGAAGGTGTGCAAGCTAAATAAATCCATCTATGGATTGAAGCAAGCATCTCGCAGCTGGAATCTTTGTTTTGATCAGAAAATTAAAGATTTTGGCTTCATTAAAAACGAAGATGAACCGTGTGTTTACAAGAAATCTAGTGGGAGCTATATCACTTTTCTAATTTTGTATGTAGATGACATATTAATCATTGGAAACAATATCCCTATGCTAAAAGATGTTAAGGCTTGGTTGGGAAAATGTTTCACAATGAAAGATCTTGGTGAAGCCGCTTATATTCTAGGAATAAAGATTCATAGAGATAGATCAAAGCGGTTATTAGGTTTAAGTCAAAGTACATATATTGATAAGGTCATACGACGCTTCTCAATGCAAGACTCAAAAAGGGGGCTCTTGCCCATGGCACATAGAACCATTCTTAATGGCGAGCAGTGTGCTAAGACCGAAGAGGAAAAGAAGAAAATGGAAAGAGTTCCATATGCTTCTGCTATCGGTTCCATCATGTACGCCATGTTATGTACCAGACCTGATGTCTCGTATGCTCTTAGCATGACGAGTAGATATCAACAGAATCCAGGAGAGAGCCACTAGGCTGCAGTGAAGAACATTCTTAAGTACTTAAGAAGGACTAAGGACATGTTCTTAATATATGGAGGACTGGATGAGGAGCTATCAGTTAAGTGTTATACTGATGCAAGATTCCAGACTGATCGTGACGATTCAAGATCACAGACTGGATATGTTTTCATTCTGAATGGTGGGGCTGTTACTTGGAAGAGCTCGAAGCAAAGTGTGGTTGCTCAATCCACCTGTGAATCAGAATACAATGCTGCATCGGATGCTGCTAAGGAGGCTGCCTGGATGAAGAAGTTCATTACTGATCTCGACGTTGTGCCTAACATAAAGAAACCAATCGAGATGCTGTGTGACAATACTGGTGCCATTGCTCTTGCAAAGGAACCAAGGTCGCATCAAACCACAAGGCATATACTCAGAAAATTCCACTATATTAGAGAGATAATAGAGCGTGGAGACATCGTAATAAGCAAAGTTCATACAGATCTAAATCTGGCTGACCCCTTTACTAAGCCTCTACCTCAAGCTAAACATGAGGAGCATGCTGGAAAAATAGGGCTTAGATTTGCTAGACAGTGGGCATGATCTGTAGTTAGTATTGGTGTTTTAATTTTGAACTACAACAGTTACATTGAAATAGTTATTTGATTTATTGGTTAAATGCAAGTTTAATTATTTTGTAACTGTGTTCGTTATTTGTATGTTTATATCCTTGAATAAGTGTATTCTAAAATATCCGTAGTTGATCAAATTACATGGGAATGAACTTGAATGTAAGACTATTGTGAATTGAGATGATTGTATTCATGAGATGAATAACTCAAGAGTTTGAGAATCAAAATTCACAGATATCACTAGGGAATGATATTGGATGTGACTCGCTTCAAAACGATCTCCATGGATCTAAGTCATGAGATGTTTTGATATTGATATGTTTAATCTGTCCTTTTTCTTTAGGCACATATTAAACTACATTGATCAAGGACAATCTTTGATGTTATCTAACACTGTCCTGAAACATGGGTAGTAATCCGGGTAGCGTTGGGAGGAATCCAAGGTTAAGTGGGAGTTGTATGGTGCTGATGGAATTCTGTACTTCTATGGGATTAGAAGTTTAGACATTTTGGCGCCCTCGTTAAATCAAACTGGAATAAACGCGTGGCCACGCTCGGACTAAGAGTAGTTCGTTAGACCACTTTGAATTAAAGACGAGAATAGAGAATGGTTGATCACTATATAAGAATGAATGATCCATGTCTTATGATCAACGAATGTTCTATACAGAAGGGACTTATTGATAGAATTATCAGGGCTATAGTATTTGGTTAAGTAAAGTGTTACTTGAACACAAAGAACTAGTTGACGACTGTAAAGTGTCATGCCGTGTTAAGAGCAGTGCGATGCAGCTAGGCGTCCAACTCTGCACACGTTGACTCATTTAAATAAAATTGTCCAAGTGGGAGATTGTTGGATATATGTATGTCCGAACTTAATTAAAGTCAACGTAACTAACTCGGTACGATCCGAAGAGTTACACGTTGGTATACGAATCGTATATGTTCACGAGTAGGTAGATTATTATTTGTGAAATAATAATAGTGGAAACCCAAGAGACACCTTTTATAATAAAAGGATGTTTAAGGTGGAATCCCAAGAGACACCTTTTATAATAAAAAGGATGTGTAAGGTGGAAACCCATTAGACTTTTTATAATAACCACCTTCTTCTTGGCCGGTTCTACTCTGGGGTATCTTGTGCTCGGTTGTGAACTTCCTACTAGCGAGGATTCGTTGTAACCCGCGTGTTACAGTTCCGGTGTAGTCGTCAAAGGTTGATTACTAAAACCCTCTATGGTTGTTTATTCAATTTATTTGTTTATACGCGTATAACCTTGATCCTGATTGGGAATACTTATTAATCGGATTAATAAATCAAATTTATATAATCGACTCTTGGTAAATCATATAAACCGCTTCCGCTATTATTCTGATACCATGATTCCCAACAATTGTAAGTTCTATCACTTCCTCTTGATTGGAGGATAGTGTTCCACCATTCTAACGCTGAATTCTTAAACAGATTAGAAGCAAACAATATTTTATCTTCTTCAGCACATTTGCTTATCCTTAAGACTGCCTCAGTCTTCTCTATCCAGCGTAGAGTTGCAATGGCCCCTTCATTGCCTGAGAATTCCATTGGTTTACAAGACCAGAATTCTTTATAAGAACAACCATAAGGCATGGTTCTTCTTTTTTTGGGAATAGGCATTTGAAGTACAGGTCCATTGTTCACACTGTGTTCCGGTTCAATTGGTCGCTTACTACTATGTTTACTTTTATTATTCGCTTCTTGAACCGTTTGAAGAATAAATGGCATTGCATCTATAATTCCTTGTGCCACTATATGTTGAATAGCACTATTATCCATTTGGTTTCCATTGTTATTGATGCTTGGATTTTCATTAACCACGTTAATGTTACTCTGGTTATCATTATTCAGATTTCCTTGATTTTCTTCGTCGGCCATCTGAATTTTAAACATTTATCCCATATTAATATCACAAGATAATAGAAAATATATTTAATCACATGACACGCAATCTAGTAAAAAACGTCGATCATTGCGACTTTTACTCTATTTCCTTATACTATTATGCATCTATTACATTCTAGTACTAAAATAAAAACTAAAATACCAACGAAATAGAATCACACTAATAGTACTATGCATCCGTACACACATATTTTATTTATTTATTACTACTACCATCTCCTGTCATCACATCACATATATGGATTTATCCAAAAATCCATATTGCGCTCATCGTATTTCCATACGAGACGCTCTCCCACCTGACGCATTCTTTTACTGCTCTCTAAAATTTCCTCCCCGAAAGTCCTAAGTTCTTGCACGTTTTCTTCACTCATTGGAGGTGCAGGTTCTCGGACTGGGTTTGGAATCTGGGGTGCAGGTTCCTGGTATGGGGGTGAAAGTTCCTGAAATTGGTAAGGATCCTCTAAAATCTCCCTAATATAATCATCTTGGTAATAGGGATCTAAAGGGTCCATACCTGGGTAGGCTCCTATGGTTGTATCTTCATAGATAGGGTAACGTTGCACAAAGTCCCGGTTATCGTCCCACCAGGGGTCGTAATTTGGGTCTAGGGGGTTTGGTGCAGGTACCCTAGGGATTTCTTCTGGGTTAAAGTTATGCATCTCCACTTGGTTTTCAGAGTTTTCTATCTCCATTGGTTGTTCTGGGATTTGTGGTTGTGGGGCTACTAGTTGTTCCAGACTCGGGTCAGCAGCAGTTGTGTCTAGGATATGGAAATTAGCTAGGCTTCTATTAAGCATATCCTGCGTATGGGCATCTGTCTTTCGCTTAGCAGCTGCTATAACTCTTTGCTGTTGCAACTTTCGCATTCTTTTCCTACGAGCAAAAGCTTCCTTACTGAACCATCCTCTCCTTTTGTGAGGGAATGACTCTTCTGACTGAGCTCTAAAGGCAAACATTCCTTCTTCCTGATCAGCAGTATACCCAGAGAGGGCAGGCTGTGATGAAGTACCTTCACTCCTAGGTGAATCAGATAACTGACGACTCATATCTGAGGGTCCTTGATCACTCATACTGTAAACTAACAGATAGTCAAATAACACATAACAAATAAATACAGTTATGCACATATTTCCGTTATTTCCTAACACAAAATTTTAAATTTTAAGTGTCAGCGGAACACTTCTTTGGCTCAGACCAGTGGCTAGGCTCTGATACCACCTTCTGTCGCAACCCCCGATCCCTTATCTGTCCCGGGAACGGGCGGACGCGAGCTCAGATTTTCGGTGGTATCAGTTATTTAATCTTGCAGCGGAAATTACTTCAGGACCGTAGTTAGGAAATGTTTATCAGAGTAAAACCACCATATTTCATATTAATAATCACATGGGCAAAATCCAAGTTTCTTATTACAATACATTTATAGGGATAAACCCTATCTTATTGAATTTAAAACATCGTTTATTAGGTAACTTTTATAGCCACATTTTCCCCAAGCCTTTAGTGCTCTCCAGCTGGCTTTCTACTAATTGGCTGTCACATTGTGTTACCTGAAACGTGTTTTAAAAACATTTATCAGTGGGAAATACTGGTGAGTGAATCCCAATTTAATCAAGTTTAATAAAAAGTCACAGTGAACAGTATTGAGAGCGATCACATTGTTTATGTCTATACAATTACTCCATTAGTACTGTCAACCCTGACTTGTGGGTCATATTACCCATTGGCTAACTCATTGTCCAATGGTAACGTATTGTCATGCTGACTTACTACTCACAGTGTAGTAAATTTGTATACAAAACCCCAACATACCGGCAGTAATTGAAGAACTACAAAGTCTCAATCACTGCTAAATTTCATTGTAAAACATTTAAGGTTTGGTAAAATATTACCAAAAGATTAACAAAAAGAGGATAAACTCACATTGCTATCTTAGACTTCGCGTAAGAGTTTCCTGAATATAATCTATAATTTATACAAATGTACATTAGTTAGTATCATAACCCTTTGAAAATATTAATGATACCCTCCCCGACTATTATAACTCTTCTACAGAAATTGAGATTGAGAATTGAATTGTGAACGACGGAAAGTGAAACCCGATGGCCTTCTTATATAGTGCTGATATCTCGTCCTCTCGTGGCCCGCGTAAAGGTAAGCGAAGGCTTACGCGGCCCGCGTCGTAGCCAGGGTAGGGTTTAGGTGATCCGGGTCATCGCCTAGCTTTGCCACGATATCGACACGTGTCAGCTCAGGGCTGCGCCATCATTCAGATCTCACGCGGCCCGCGTTAAGGTAAGCTAAAGCTTACGCGGCCCATTTGAACTAAAGGAGTCAAACGAAATCAGGTATCCACTTTGATACCGCCCGCGTAAATGGTTGGAGTGGGTCTACGCGGCCCGCCTCAGCTTAATATTTCTTGTTTTTAATTTATTTTAATACTATAACATATTTCGGGCTCGGTTTTCACATACGGGGTGTAATAAAAGACATATGAGGGTCATTTAAAATATACAGAGGTGTCGGAAATATTATGAGAGTGTTGGTTTTACCGAGAGTTGTTACAGAAAATGCGCCCCCCCCCCCACCTAGTTCCATCATGGCAGCGCGTTTTTGTTTTTTTTTTTTTTTTTTAGCTTTAGTTCTATAGACCGTCATAATTTGTTGGCATGCTGATTGAATACACCCTACATTAAATGACCAAATACTAAGTTGATGATCATTATTAGTTTATATACTCCATTTATTATTTCATCAATTTCACGTAAGTATCCGTGATCTAGTAAATGACATTTATCATTGTTAATAAATGATTTTTAAGGCAAAATTCTATTAAGCAAAGAATATACAAGAGAGGGAAATTACATACAAGATATAAATGACAACCCATAAGAACCCATACATCTTGATCTCGTCCACTGGATTGTTGGTAATTTTAGTGTTATCAACAAATTTTAGGGTATTGGATTAACTTGTCGATCGAGATAATAACGTCAATGATTAATCGAGTAAGGTGACGCGGGAGTGCGGGCTCGTTTAACATGGATGTTATTTAGGCCTTGTTTTAATTATTAGTTTTCTAATTATATATTATATTGTGGTAACCAACTTTTTAGAAGATCTTGACCGTATAAAGTCTTCAACTTTTAATCCTAGCCATTTAAAGTACCTAAAAACCTTCTAGAAGCAGCAGTTCATGGAAGTTTCACACTCTCTCTCCTCTCAATCTGCAGTTGGCGATGGTTTTACAAGATCCTTCATAATCGCGCACGTTTGCCTCACAATCGCACCCACGTTTACCGCTTTCTTCGCCCCAACCACCATAGGCTACCCATTATAAATCCTCTACCACCATCACCAATGACTTCGCTTTCTCCTCCGCATTTTTTCACCCTATAAACAGATTCAATCCATTGAACAAATCACCCCACTACGTTATGTTTGGAGTATTTACGACAGGTTCAATAGTTTGATTTCTGTGTTAAATACTGATTTAAGCATCCTCACAAATCGATTTTGCAGGTTCAACTGCCCACTCTCCCCTAATTTTAGGGTTTGAAGAGGTTAAATATAGAATGATGAGCGCAAGAAGGAAATCTGAAGTGGAGTTCTCCTTGACGACGGTTCCCCCATGCTCCTGAAATTCAATGATTCTACCTCTTCATCCACTCAAATTCACCAATTTTCCACCTGGCTTCTCTCAAACCCACTTCAATCTGTGAGCAAATTCACTCGATTGATGGTGTATCACCATGGCTGTTGATAATTCATCTTCTTCGCCTAGCTTCCGTGAGCTTGATGATGTGTTTTTGCAGGTATTTTTTGGGTTTACTTTGTTGCACACCAAGTGTTTGTGTTAAGTCCTGAGTGAAGAGTTTCTGTTTTTTGGGGGAAATTAATTGGTATGTTTTTATCCCATTCTGATATAAAACATTCATTATTTAAAAAAAATGGGTTACTTGACCAATATTTTGTTCTGAATCATATCGTTAAGTGTTTTCATCTTTGTTAATTCTTGAAGGTATGCAAAAATTCATCTCTTTTTATTTGGTGAAATCAAGAGAACGGATCCGAACGCATACATGGTCGCTGCAAGAAATCCGAATTGTTTTCTTAAAGAACACCTATAGATATTAAAGGCAGAAATTCAGTCGCTTAAATTGTACGCTATTGCCATGTTAATTTGAATACGAAACCTTTGAATTCTAACGGGTATGTGTTTATTTCATCACAATTTTGGTTAAATCTCGCTGAACTTGGGGATTTCCGTTGTTGTAATAGATTTACTCAGGACAACCTGTTGTTCAATATATATATTATATGATTTATATCTTCAAGAAGTTATACAAATTCTTCGACGGAGTTCCATGGCGGAGAAATTATAATAATCCAATCGAATCAAGATTTTATTTAATATAAGAAAACAGAAACGATTACCAAAATTAGTGTTTTTGAAAGAAGTATCAAATTGGAATAAATGTCGGGGGAAGAGAAGAGGCAGGGAAGATCGAGGAGGAACATGCAATCACTATTAGGATTCTTCGACCGCGTCGTAAAGCCTTCCATGGCACCGGTTAAAAATGGTTGCGGTGATTAAAAATGGCGGTTCGTTGGATGAGTATATGGGGAGTATCGCCGATGGTAAACCTCACGATGTTGACGCATCCAGTTCCCGGTAACAGCCTATGCGAACCAGGGGAAGCTGTGTAGTCGTATGAATTGGATGCATGTGCACTAAGATATAGATATGTTAGGAATTTTACAAGTAGGTGAAGAAATTGGAAAATGGTACGAAATGTAGATTTTTCAAAATATCCTAACAATAACATAAAAAATAGCTATTCGGTTTTTAAATACGGTCTAACCGATCCGACCTATTGATCTAAACACATTCATAATCAACACCCGCCGCAACGCGCGGGTTAACGTCAACTCGTTATGTACATATAATATATATCCCTCATTTTTTAATCAGGCTGCATATTGTTGATCAGTTCTGTTTAAACATGATGGAAAACATGAATTACATACCTGTTACAGCAGACAGGCCCGCAGAGAATCCAGTCAGAGATGTAGCCATTGAGTTCGACATACTTGTCAGGATGATCTGGTTCCTCCTTACGGTGTAACGTTATGATGGGGATGAACCGAAACTAGGGAAGGAATCGGTTGGGAGAGAGAGCCGAGAGCGATGTTATGAGGGTTGTGAATTGTCTAACTGTGTAACCCTTAAACTCTCTAATAATCTCCTTATATATACACCCAAGAGGAAACCCAATTAGTTAATAAGGGTAATATGGTCCATCAACAATTACCAACTAATTATTAATAGGTTATTAATATATTTTGATCTATATAATATAAATGATTATAAAGGCTACAAGATTAAATAATATAATATTAATATATTTAATCTCACATTCTCCCACTTAGCCGAGTAATCATTTATCATAAGTATTAGATGAGCCTGGCCAGGAGTTAACACTCATTTTAGCCTTAAACCAAGAACTATAGCAGAGAAATACAGCCGTTGAATTATCATTCGACTCAGGACCCCCATTAGTCATACTATAGCCTCAATTTAAAACCTAATAGTTATGATCAAAATACACATAAGCCCTTTAGCGTCTGTTTTGTATTTATATTTGTCTATATGTCATTACACCGGCAGAACATATGTTAGAGACATACAAAATCAAACTGAGGAAATTTTATTAATTAAAACATAAGCTAGTACAATATGCCATTAAATAAGGTCTTTAGTAAGTCCCATATTCGATACATGTTCTTCGAAAACTTTAGGTGGGAGACCTTTAGTCATCGGATCCGCAAGCATATCTTTAGTACTAATATACTCAATACAAAGATTATTTTCCTCAACTCGTTCACGTACGAACAAATATTTTGTATCGAGATATAAACCAGCTCCAGTCGAACTATTACTGTTCGAGAAACTAACGGCAGCTGAGTTATCACAGTAAAGCTTCAATGGTCTAGAAATGGAATTAACGATTTTGAGTCCAGTAATCAGATTTCTAAGCAACATTCCATGACAGGTTGCGTTGTAAACAGCAATATATTCTGCCATCATTGTGGAAGTTGTAGTTAATTGTTGTTTATGACTCTTTCATGAGATTGGTCCGCCTGCTAACATAAAGATGTAGCCTGAAGTGGATTTCTTGTCATCTTTGCATTTGGCAAAGTCAGAATCAGAATAACCTACCACTTCTAAATGATCACTTCTTCTATAAGTCAGTTTATAGTCTTTCGTCCCTTGCAGATATCTAAGGACCTTCTTAGCTGCTTTCCAGTGATCTAGACCAGGATTAGTCTGATAACGGCCTAGCATTCCAGCAATATAAGCGATATCTGGGCGAGTACAGACTTGAGCATACATCAGGCTCCCGACTACTGACGCATAAGGTATCTGGCTCATTTGCTCCTTTTCAACCTCTGTTGTCGGACACTGGAATGAACCGAAAACATCTCCCTTAACTACTGGAGCGACTGAGGGTTTGCACTGTTGCATGTTGTAACGTGTAAGGACACGATCTATGTAAGTCTTTGGGGACAATCCTAAGATCCCTTTGTGTCTGTCTCGGTGAATTTCGATGCCAATGACGTAAGAAGCATCTCCGAGATCCGTCATGTCGAAGTTATGCGAGAGTAACCGCTTCAACTCATCCAACATGTCTAAACTATTACTTGCCAATAGAATATCATCTACATAAAGGACAAGTATAGTAAAGTTACTCTCACTCATCTTGAGGTAGGTGCATTGTCCACTTGATTCTTCATAAAACCTTGCCTCTTCATGACTTCATCAAACTTGAGGTACCATTGACGTGATGCTTGTTTTAACCCGTAAATGGATTTCTTCAACTTACAGACTAGATGCTCCTGACCTTCAGGTTTAAAGCCTTCAGGTTGTTTCATGTAAACATCTTCGTCTAAGTCTCCGTTAAGGAAAGCAGTTTTGACGTCCATCTGATGCAGCTCCAAATCAAAATGAGCTACTAGGGCCATAACGATCCTTAATGAATCTTTACGAGAGACAGGTGAAAAAGTCTCTTGATAACCAATTCCCTCTTTCTGAGTGTAGCCCTTTGCAACCAATCTCGCTTTGTAGCGTTCAACGTTCCCATTCGGATCCAGTTTTGTTTTGAACACCCATTTACAACCTACAGGTTTAACACCGTTGGGTAATTCGACCAAATCCCAAACGTCATTTTTCTTCATGGATTCAAGCTCATCAATCATTGCTTTATTCCATTCAGAAGACTGATCACTGCTAATGGCTTCATTATAAGAGATAGGATCATTGAGCTTTCCAGCATCCATTTCAGTCAGGTAGGTAACATAATCATCCCAATTAGTAGGCCTTCTTTGCCTAGATGACCTCCTGAGTTGATTATCGGGTTCAGCATTGTCTTGGTTTTGAGCGTTTGATGTGCCTTCGTTATGAGGTATAATGGGTTCTGATTGTGGAGATGGAATTGGTGCAGTAGCTTTAGGTGTAGTTGTTGCATTGGGTACAAGAGGAGTAAACGGAGTAATGGTAAGCGACGAGTCTCCCCCCCCCCCGCGTCTTGTACTTCTTTCAATTCTTCGTAAGGGTTAGTACTGCTCCCACTGACCTTGAAATCCTCCAGGAACGCAGCATGCTTGGTTTCAACAATACGGGTGACATGAGAAGGACAATAGAAACGATAACCCTTTGAATGATCAGGATACCCGATAAAGAAACAGGTAACTGTTTTAGGGTCAAGTTACCTTAGGAAAGGATTATAGAGTTTTGCTTCAGCAAGGCAGCCCCATACTTTCATATATTTAAGACTCGGTTTCCTTCCTGTCCAAAGTTCATAAGGAGTTTTAGGGACAAACTTAGAAGGAACTCTATTGAGTATATGAACAGCTGCTTTTAACGCTTCAGTCCAGAGGAATAATGGTAAATTAGTGTTGGCTAACATACTGCGCACCATGTTCATAAGGGTACGATTTCTTCGTTCAGCGACACCGTTTTGTTGAGGTGTACCAGGCATGGTGTATTGGTTTACAATCCCCTGGCCCTTACAAAACTCATAAAATGGACCAGGAGCTTGACCCACATCAGTATGTCTTCCATAATATTCATCGCCTCTATCTGATCTTACAACTTTAATCTAACGATCTAATTTCTTTTCAACTTCATCTTTATAATCTTTAAAAGTTGTAAGAGATTCAGATTTTTCCTTAATAAGATACAAGTACATGTAACGAGAATAATCATCAATGAAAGTGATAAATGAAGTATGTCCTGTTATGCCAGCGATTTGGTAAAGACCACTAATGTCAGTGTGAATGAGTTCTAATAAATTAGAGCTCCTAGTGGCACCTTTCTTATTCGCTAATGTCATTTTGCCTTTGAGATATTTGACACATGTTCCAAAATCAGTGAAATCGAGAGGAGGTAAGACTTCATCCTTTACGAGACGATTTAATCGTTCTCTTGAGATGTGGCCTAAACGTTGATGCCACAACATAGATGAAGTCTCTAAGTCTCAAATCTGTTTCATCTTTGTGAGTGATTCATTAATATTATATGACAACAAAGATTTGGAAAAATCATCATCTAGTTCTAATCTATAGAGACCACCATCAAGAATGCCAGTACCATAAACAACGGAATCATAGAGAATAGAGAGTTTGCGATGACCATGGGAAACAACAAAACCGTCCATGTCTAACTTTGGTCCTGATACAAGGTTCCGAGTTACCTCAGGAACATATAAGGTATCATAAAGTTTAATACATAAACCAGTTTTCAAAAATAATTGTAATGTTCCTATGGCCTTCACTTCTAATTCCCGATCATCCCCAACTTTAAGTGTTCTTTGGTTTCTTCCTAGCTTCCGAATTGAAAGGAATCCCTGAATAGAGTTAGTTACATGAACCATAGAACCAGAATCAAACCACCAAGAATTAGCAGGAACATTTAAATTAAAGGACTCAAGTATCATGAAAAAATCGTTACCTTTCTTAGCCAGCCACTCCTTGAAGTCAGGGCATTCCTTTTGCTTATGTCCTATTTTCTTACAGAACTTGCAATAGGGTTTGCCTAAGGAGCTCTTAGAGCTGGAAGGTGCATTTGTATTAGGATTTGGCTTTTGAACTTTAGAAGCATCCTTTCTCTGATAGTTGTTCTTCCTCTTCTTAGAGTTGGAGGTGGTGAAGTTAGCAACATCAGTAATGCGATCCATCTTCATACGCTCTTCCTCCTATACGCACATAGGGACCAGCTCACTCATCGTCCATTTGTCCTTCTGAGTGTTGTAATTGATCTTGAATGCTTCATAGGACGAAGGAAGCGAAGTGATGATGAAGTGAACAAGAAAACCATCACTGATTTCCATCTCTAGCCCTTTCAGCTTATTGGCCATGTCATGCATCATCATGATGTGTTCGCGAATGCCGTTCCTCCTATCATACTTAGTCGTCACCAGCTTGAGGATAAGAGTGCTAGCGTGTGCTTTTGATGTTCCTTTGAATTGAGCCTCCACAGAAGCCAGGTAGGTTTTAGCATCTTCAGAATCAGGAATAGCTCCTCTAATTGCATTATGAATGGACTGCTTCATGAACATGAGAGACATGCGGTTACACCTAGTCCATTTTTCATGAACTATCTGCTCAGCCGCAGTACTTTGAGTGGTAAGGTCCGCTGGCTTATTCTCTCTTAAAGCATAATCGAAGTCTAGCAATCCTAGTGTAAGCATGAGGGCATCATTCCATTCAGCAAAGTTATCACCAGTCAAAGGTGGAATCCCGCAATTGGGTGCTGATAGTGGAAATAAGATGAGCAAGTTATGATACTAAGAAAGAAGTCCTAATGTGATCTAAGGGCATGTTATACTAAGGCAGGCATAAATAATGACCATTTTAATTATGAAGCTGTGATATGGTCTATTACTAACATCAAAATAATAGACTTAGTAAAATTCTACTTAAATGAAGACAAATCAGCTTTGGCCAGAAGTGTAATTATTTAAGTATGTGTGCAAAGTAATCATGACAAATCAGCTTTGGCCAGAAATGAGACAATCACTTTAGTTATGCACTTGTCAAGCATGCTAAACATAAATGAATTAAATCAGCTTTGGCCAGAATTAAGACATTTCACGTTTGTAATGCATACTCAACATAGCTTTTTATAATACTTGAACAATAAATAGATGTATTAAATCAGCTTTGGCCAGAAATGATACATCAGAAGCTCATTCAAGTTAAGCTATTTTGGTTTTGTAAAAATTATCTGATTCTAATTAGTTAATTAAATGTTAACAAAACCAAGTATTTAATAGCAAACCACCTGTTAGCGCGGATCGAACTCCGCGGTGAGTTCGCTGGGGGGGTGTAGGGGGACAGCGTGCTCTCGCATGGGGTTCGGGGCGGAGCCCCGAGCTAAATTTTAGTTCACATGAAACAGCCTAAAATAATGAGGTTTCGAGTTAGGTCTCGACTGAGTTATGAGATCTCGAGTCGCAACCTTGTTGTTTCGAGTCGGAACCATGGTCTCGACTACTGCATTTTATGAGATCTCAACTTATAATGAGGTCTCGAGTCGCAACCACGGTCTCGAGTCGCAACCACGGTCTCGAGTTGTGAAGATTGAAGCCCTTAGTCGAAATCTCAGTGGTCTCGAGTTGTGACTTTATGGTCTCGAGTCGAGACCTTTGTCTCGAGTTGTAAACATTTGATGACCCTTATGATTTCGAGTCGAGACCTTGTGGTCTCGACTCGAGATCTGATGGTTTCGAGTCGTAATCTGATGGTCTCGAGTCGAGATCTGATAGTCTCGAGTCACTGTTAATAGCAGTTTTTGTGATGATAACTGAAAACTCGAAATTTGAGGGATTATGGGATAGTGTTTCCTATTTTATTGCTAATCTAAAATTATCAAAGATTTCGAAATCATAACTGATTATCTTTTAACAGTTTCCGAAAATTTTAATAGATAAAATTCAGATCAAAACAGTAAAAAACATCCACTAATCCAAATTATATTCCAAAACTTAAGGAATTTTTGAGTTTTCCTTAGAACGAATGATGAACCCTAGAAAATTAAAACATAATTCTGGGATTCGAAACCTGAATTTTAAGACTTCTATAAACAGATTTCGGATATTAATTTACCCATAGTGATTTCGAGTGACATGATTAACCACCCTTTCTTCAAAACAGCGATTTCGGCACAATGTAACCCGAAAACAGCCGTGATTTTTAAGGCTTTAAAACTTTTCTGTTTTCCAGATTATGATCCCAGAATGATGGATACGAAAACAGAACTGATTTATCAACATATGCTCTGATACCACATGTTGATCAGTTCTGTTTAAACATGATGGAAAACATGAATTACATACCTGTTACAGCAGACAGACCAGCAGAGAATCTAGTTAGAGATGCAGCCATTGAGTTCGACATACTTGTCAGGATGATCTGGTTCCTCCTTAGGGTGTAACGTTATGATGGTGATGAACCGAAACTAGGGAAGGAATCGGTTGGGAGAGAGAGCCGAGAGCGATGTTATGAGGGTTGTGAATTGTCTAACTGTGTAACCTTTAAACTCTCTAATAATCTCCTTATATACACACCCAAGAGGAAACCCAATTAGTTAATAAGGGTAATATGATCCATCAACAATTACCAACTAATTATTAATATGTTATTAATATATTTTGATCTATATAATATAAATGATTATAAAGTACAAGATTAAATAATATAATATTAATATATTTAATCTCACACATATAACCACATACATATGAACGGCCCAGTAATAAGGGGACTTTGGCCCAAAATCAAATATGACATTTATTATTGGTCACTCATATTGCATGCATATATGAAATCAGAGAGTATTATATATTATCTAAATGTGGATAATGAAGATCTAGAGATTAAGGCCGAAGCCTTTAACCTCAGTTAGATCTTGTTGCTACGTCGGAGATATGAACCTGCAAGAAGAACAAACCGCTAGGCTCGCCGCAGAGGTGGGAGGGCCACTCTGCGACCACCCTCCGGCGTGAGGATAAGTATTTGATAGAGAGAGAAAGTAGGACGAAGGTTCAGAAAATAGTACTTGGATTGTACTTGATGTGGATATTTATAATGGTCATATTGCATGCATATATGAAATCAGAGGGTATTATATATTATCTAAATGTGGATAAAGAATGGAAACTTTTTAACAATTAATAAGTGGGACACCCACCTTTATGTTCGGACCACTCATGTCCACATGTGCGGACATATAAGATGAAGTATTTATATCCGGACCATATAATATGAGAGTTATATTCGGACCATATGAAAGAAATTTATATTCACTAATATTAATTCATAAGTTCGGACTTCCAAATTAAACAAGTACGGATCATATAATAAGTTAAGTTCGGACTCCTATACCACTTCTATGTTCGGACATCAACCAGGTTAACGACCTTAACCACAATTATGTGCGGACCCATGAAAAGAAGATACAAGTTCGGACCATGTAATGTGGATTAAGTTCGGACCATGTAATCTATGATAAGTTCGGATCATACAAAGTGTTTTATGTCCGGATCATACAAAGTGTATTATGTGCGGATTGCCTAACAATCAACAAGTTCGGACTCTCTTTAAAGCTATGCAAGTTCGGACACTTTACACCACATATTCGGACATATCAAATCCTATATGTGCAGACTTCCCAAACTAAACAAGCAAGTACGGACATGATTCCTAGAGATATACAAGTGCGGACATGATTCCTATATATATACGGACATGTAAAGGTACATACAAGTGCGGACATCAAAACCCATAAGTGCGGACTAGAGGTTTTTAATAAGTACGGACAACTCAAAACATGGAGCTACGCAACATTTTTCAGACCACAAGGAAGCAGTTCCCCGACAGCCTCCATGTTCAGAAAGACATACAAAATGCGGAGTAGAAGATTAGAGCATCACTGAGAGACGGCATACTTCAATGCAGACACCAGAAACCATGTGTTGAACAAGTCCTTCATTTACGAGACCCGGGCAGGATCCCGTAACTATTGTCGTAACAGAGCTTTTCTTTGTTCATCCCCGCTTTCGTGAGATGTGGCATGCATTCTCGTACATGTTAATCAACGCGGCGTACAAAGGAATCTCTACAACATGCCATTTGTCCAGGTTGTGGGTTTGACGTCCACCGGCAAGTCGTTTTCTATTACGCATGCGGTTATCTGTAAAGAACGAAATGAAAACATATGGGTGCTCGAAAACATCAGGTCAATGTTGAATGCCATTTGGTCAATACAAACCAAAGTAGCATTACCTTATTTTGAACATGTATTGATATGTATGTATTTTATTGGTTATATTTCCTTTGTTATTGTTATTAAAATAGTAAATTATATAAAAATTAGAGTAAAAAATGAACATGGAGTCCCAACATGTATTCTTAACAAATTAACAGATATTCCGGATACCTGCGAGTATGCCCAATACGTGACGGGCAATTACCCAACGGATAATGGGCCGGGTATGGGACAAAGAATTATAACCGGGTATGAGACTGGGATTACGATACCAATCCCGAAAGAGAAATGTACGAGGAAGTGAAAAGATATATCATGAAAAAATGTCGTAGTTAGTTTTTGTTTTTAATTATGTTTTTTAATTGCGTTTTTATTATTTTTAGTATTTGTTTTAATTTTATGTAATGTTATTTCACTATTTAATATAAATGTCTTTTTTAAATTTAGTGATTTGTTTTTTAAAGAAAATTAAAAGTTAAAAAAAACATCAAAGACGCAACCTTTCAATCCCTTTCCACATCGTGCTTTTTAGGGCTTGGGGTCTAAGCCTCTTCTCATGACGTGGCAGCCACATGTCACTCCACGCTCCCTTTCAAGCCTCTTCCACTCCGAGTAATCCTCACGGTGCGCTTGCAAGAAGATATGTTATACTCAAGCATACAAAAATTTGATTATAGAAAATTAAAGCATAGACACATATTTGTAATTGTAAATATTTTGTATAGGTTAATGTATAATTTGTGTTAACGTACGCAGCGTATGAGATTGAGTTATAACATACGAACTTCATTTTCACCTTGCGATTTTTTTATAACATGCTATTTTCTTATTTATACAGCATGTCATTTTTTCATCTTTCAACATACGACTTTTTTATTTTTCAACTTGTGAATTTTTATATTTTACAACATGCGATCTCATACACTCATACGATAAGGTATATTATAGATTACTCTTTCACATAAATTTAAATGTAAAATTTGGTTTCATTTACCATTTGCTTGCTACATATATAGAGCTGATAGTAATAGTAGCTTGTATATTTAGGCAATTGATTTACTCATTATTGTAGAGATTATAGGAGATCTAGTTTGTATATTTAGGCAATTGATTTACTCATTACAAACTAGATCTCCTATAATCTCTACAATAATGAGTAAATCAATTGCCTAAATATACAAGATACTATTAGATAGGCTGCTGGTACAATTTAATAATGTTTAATTTATTTTGACAAGCTACACCTTTTAAACTGATGGTATAATATTTTAGTTTACTTTATTAGAAAACATTTAAACCGGTTTTATATGATACTGAAAAAAATTAAATAATAGATTAATTACCAATTACACCGGTTGGTGAAACCGCTCTTTTTAGATATTCCATCGTGGTTAGGCCACACGGGGCGGTTCCCGTGATGGCATTTATAACGCGTGGAAAAACCAAAGTTCCCATCCCGCCTCTTGCTATAACGCGTTATAGTAGCACGGAATCGGATTTTCGTTATTTTTATCACGTCGTTATTCTTTTGGTTTGTGAGTGTAATTGTTGGTTGGGGGGAAATTGTTGGGTGTGGTGGTGAGTGATGACCACCCCCACTAAAAAAGGTTGTGAGTGATGGAAAAATGGTTCCTGACATGGCAGAACATGATTGGATATTGTGAGTGATGGAAAAATGATCACTAGTGACCACCCCCTCCCCTTAGAATGTTACTTATTATAACGGTCGGCGGTCCATTGTCTTTAACCAATCAAGCATGGTTAAAATAAATTTTAATATAGTTCTAAGACCGGTTTAAATGTATCCCTATTTTAACAACGTACTTTTTTATACCGGTATTACTAACGTTTATGAAATATTAAACACCGTTGTAATAGGCTCACATTTTTTAGTACTTAGAGACGTGTAAGCTTATGGTGGGCCCTGGTGAGTTTTCCCCTCAAGGTCTCAAGTTCGAGTCTTGGTGATAGGGGTTTCTCATTGAGAGGTTTAAATTGGGGATCTATTGTGCGAGGGGGCTCTCTAGCGCGGACCCGGTTAAGACAACGTATGCTAGACCTCCCGATATTCGCGAATAATTCACAACTTTCAAAAAAAAGAGACGTGTAAGCTTGACATTATATAAGACAAAATTTTGTATTCACTTGTTAACCACTTTTGTTTCATTCGAATGTTAAACGAACTTTAAATTTATAAAATAGACATTTTTGTTTTAATGTCAATAAAGGGCTGGTTTGGTGTAGTAAGCATGATACACATGGTAGTGTGTCCCTTTCTAGATATTTTTCGTTTTGCAAACAAATTTTTTACATCTAAATATCATTTAAATACCATATAAGTAGTTAATCCATTCAGACAGGGGCAGACTTGAAGAGTAATTAGTCGTAGCATGGGCTACGGCTCAACTTTGTACCAGTAGTGTAAATTTTTTTTTTCGATTTTTATACAAAGGACACCCCTAAACAACTACGTTGACACACCTAAAAAATTGTAAGCCAAAATTGTAGTTGTAAATAATAAGCCCAAATCAGTTTATTAAAGCCCAATTATGAAGAGTAAGCATTCAATAATGAAGATTGTATATAATAAGCCAAGCCCAACCAATTGTTACTAAAGCCCAGTTATAATGTTATATGTTAGCCCAAACCAGTTATAATGTTATATGTTAGCCCAGTTATAATGTTATATGTCGTAGGGATACCAAACGTCGACTCTTATGGTAATCCAAGAAACCGAAAGAATGTCATTAAAATCGACGTCATTTTGAAGTTGACATTTTTAATGAGGTTTTCGACATGTAAATTCAAGAATTAGGAAATCGATTTAGTGAGGTAACAACTAGTTTGATAACAAATATGTCGGGTTTAAATCCTTGTAACGGTTTTTCTAAGTTTGACCCATCGAAGATATTGTCGTTTACTAAGATGTACCCGGATGATTTACTACACAAGAAATAGGGACTCTTTTGGGTGATATTGAGTAATTTCGTCACACTATAAGCGAAGATGATAATTTTGCAAACTTGAATGGAATAAGTGATCTTGCGCGTGTTATGGTTGAAACGGGAATGCATAGTTCTTGTCCTTCAGTTTATAGGGTAGTGAAGCTAGCTTTGCTTTTACCGGTTGCAACCGCAACCGTTGAAAGATGTTTTTCAAAATTGAAGTTTGTCAAGACGGATTTACGCAATCGAATGGGCCCGGAATTTTTGAACAATGTTATGGTTTGTGTGTTCGAAAAGGATTTTTTTACATGAAGTAAAAGACGACGATGTGATGGAATAATTTCAAACTATGAATAAAAGAAGAGGATAAATCTATTATGTATTTGTTTTACTTTATTTATTTATTGTTAATTGTGTGATTGCACGGTGTTTTTTTTTTTTTTTGATACCCTTGAGTTAATGTTCTAGTTCCGTCACTGCATTCAGAATATTAAAATTTTTAAGTGTAGTTTGAGAGAGTACCTTATGTTTGCTTTAAAAGTTTGAAGATGAATTATGTATATTCAATTTATTTGTAAGAAGTTTTAATATTCAATTATATGACTATCATAAATAACCTTTCTAAAGATATTAACGTAAATGCAAATTTAGAAAATGATAACCCGGTTAAGATCGAGGAAGAACAAACGATCAAAAACTACAAGGAAATCTAAATACTATTATACACTTTTGGTCTCCGAGCATTGTGCAAGTATTTGGAACCTCAAATGTAATATTTTGTTTTCATTTTGTATATAGTATTCCACTGATATTCTCTGTCATGTCGATTCTAATATTGGACTTGTACAAAACCTCCACCCCCTCGATCGGTTTGTATTATCCCTTTTCTCAATGGATTCCTGAAGTATATGTAGGAGTGCAGTTCGTTCCATAAATTTCTAGCTACCTCTCTATCTCTAAGATGTTTGGATTTTCAAAACCACATGGACATGCAGAAGAGAAATGATATTCCTACTCGGATCAATACAGAACTTTTACTTGTTCAAATAACACTTAAGGTGAAGCAGGGTCCGGAATGACAAAGACAAATCTCTTTATGATAAATAGATCCGTTTTGCAAATTAGTTATTACGTGTAGTTCCACAAAAGGATCAAACTAATGACCAACCTTGCGGAGGGGCACTTAGGTTTTCGGGCATTGGATTCTTACAAATGTTTGCATTACTAAAGCCATGCATTAAGTTTATTGAGATTGTATTGCATGTTCTCGTAGATGATAAGTGCTGATATGACCTTGGTATTGTTTGTTTATTACATTGTTTAGGGTGTCCGGGGCGCCTGCGGGGAAGGGTGCGGTGAGTGTACTCCCCGACCGGGAACGCCGCCGCCGACCCCTCGGTGACCCAAATCGCGGAGTGGGGAGCGGGTTGTGTTCACCGATGAGATTTGTATTTTTTTGACCGTTTTTTTTAATTAAAACGGCTATATAGCCGTTATATATTAAAAAAAATCTCCTAAACCCTCTATAAATACTAACCCACTTCAATCTTTTTATTTTTCAAACCCAAAACAATTCCCTCTACATTACTCTCCTAAACCCTTCAACTCATCTAATTTTTTACCCAATCTTTAAAAAAAATGGATTCCGAGTTCCCTTTTTTTCTCTCCTGCCCGACTTTCCCGACGATGAAGATTCATCGTCAAGCGATAGTAGTTTATTTTTCTTCCAAAATCTCATCCAACAAGCGGAGCTACTAGACACGACATCGTCTAGTAAAAAAAAAGTTGTCCGTCGAGATCGTGTGGGAGGCCACGAAACACTCATGGCCGATTATTTTGTCGATAATCCAAAATTTAATGCCGATATTTTTCGTCAGAGGTTTCGTATGTCCAAGTCTTTGTTTTTTTTATTTTTTTAGTTTGAATGTAATTTTTATTTTTAATTTAATGAAATGTCTTTTCTTAAATTTTATTTAATTTTTATTAATATTTGTTTAATTTATAATACATGCATAATTACAACAAATAAAAAAAACAAAAAAAAAAGCAAGTCCCCCAAGAGAGGAGTGCCACCATCAAATTGAGGGTGTGGGGGGAGTTAAGTGGGGAGTTGACGTGACGGGTGCTGATTGGCTGTGGGTAAGAGAGGTCACTCCCCACTTAGAGGAGTGCCCCTTACACCCTTATGTAGTTACTTTTAGGTGGATTCCTAGACATGTCATTATGGTGCAAATGGCACGTCACCAATCGCGGCAGTGGTTTGAGATCATGACATCTTTGTGTGTGATCTTGAAGTATATTTGCACGTTATATATATCGGAGATGTATGAATTGGTCATAACTGATCATATGATACCGGCAGGAAATGGTTAGTATCCACACACCCCGTTTCTCTTTTGGTACATGTCTTGCAAGCTGTGTATTATATTATTATAGATATATGTATTCTGGTTCGAACACTTCTGCATGATATGGTGTGTGCTTATTGTTAGCTTATTATCGTGAGAATTATATATTGATCTGACATTTGTTATTTATATTATTTGTTATGTTCTATAGGGCATGTTTGGCTAAGCTTTTTAAAACAACTTATTGGCTTATTGACTTATCAAAAAGCCAATAAGTTGTTTTTGTGTTTGGTTAAGCCAAAAGTCCTTTTAGAAATGGTTTTTTTGCAAAGAAGAAAAAGGAGGTTTCAAGAAGTCACAATATTGTGACTTTTTGGCCAGCTTTTAACTTTTCAAACTACAAATTACCAATATACCCCTTCTTTACCCCTTTATATCTAAAAGAATAATCCAAACACTTTTTTTAAAAACTCCTTTTCAAAAAGTCATTTTCCCAAAAGTCTTTTTCCAAAAGTCTTTTTTAACTATAATAAGCTTAGCCAAACATGCCCTATATCTCATCATCCGGACAATCTGATATTTCTAATTTTTGTTTCTTACTTTCTGAATATCTGATTCGACTCCGACTCTCACTAGAATATTTCCCAAGTACTATTTTGAAATATGGATTCACTCAAATCCATTTGATTCTGTAGATAGTATATATTGTCATCTAAAACATTACATTTTTTAAAGATTTACTATGCTGAACTCGACTTCTTATAGTATACGGTTAAAGATTTCAGAAGAAAAGGCTTGGTTGCAATATTCTTTTTAAAAAAATGATTGTGTTTTGAAATATTAGAGCATTCACATCCCTTCCACCAAATGTAGTAAGACCGGGTGGTGTGGCTCAGCACCTCCTGCGACCTCACCGTTTCAATCAATTTTTAAAAAATGTCATCCGACTCTTCATCCGATTCATCCAGCTCTTTATCCGATGGAGTGATCGACGATATGCTTATCGCAGTGACTCATGAGGCGATTCAGTATTTGCAAGAAGAAGCCGAATCGTCTACAACAATGTGTAGATTCTGCATGCACACGTAAGGTCTTGACTCGTTCCTTCCGGCTTAAGGCATCCGCAACGATGTTCGCCTTGCCCGGCTGATACTTGATTTCACAGTCGTAGTTATTCAACAATTCTATGCAACGCCGTTGGCGCATATTTAGCACTTTTTGATTAAATACCTGTTGAATACTCTTGTGATCCGTAAATATGATACATCGGGTACCATACAGATAGTGTCACCAAATCTTTAGTGCAAATACCATCGCGCTCAATTCCAAATCACGGGTGGTATAATTCTTTTCGTGAACCTTAAGTTGGCGAGATGCGTACGCGATGACTTTCTCCCGTTGCATCAAAACGCAACCTAAACCTTGATGCGGCAAATCACAATAAACCACAAAGTCATCCGTACCATCAGGGAGTGATAATATTGGAGCATCACATAGCTTATCCTTAAGCAGTTGGAAGACCGCTTCTTGTTTATCTCCCAGTCGAACTTTTTATCCATTTGAGTTAGCGAGGTTAGGGGTTGAGCTATCTTTGAAAAATTATCGATAAATCTTCTATAATAACCAGCTAAGCCTAAAAAAAATGTCGCACTTCGGTCGGGGTGTTTGTCGACATGAATGCCTTTCTCATTCACCACGTAACCGAGAAGTATGAATTTATTAATTAGTCATCAGAGATTCATGAATTCATATTACATACGTACATACATACATACATACATATATACATACACACATACACACATACATTGTTTGAGCTCAAAATCAAACATCTAGGTGACTTCCCTAGGTGTCACACCCTGACTTTTGCGGAAACGTGATTTGGTGTGACTTGCTTAATATCAATGCATTCAACCATAACAAACAACTATATGATAAATCCAAGATGTTCATCCATTGATTAAGTTTTGAAACATTACAACAACATTGATTTAACCCCAAAAACGCAGACTTCGTATTCAGAATACAACACCAATAGGTTTTAAGTTCCACAAGGACTTTCCAAAAGACACTAATGATAACCAAGCTTTGAAACATGTATCCTATCCATGATAGGATACCCACTCTAAATCATTCAACACCGGATGACATCTTTTATTCCAGACAACACTTGAAATTTTAATGCCCGCCAGATCCATACTTAGTTTCCTGAAATACATGTAGTTTGAAAACATCAACAAAAGTTGAGCGAGTTCATGTGAGTGTTTGTGAATAAACCTTTGAAACCTTTGTAAGTATGTTTCTATGTAATTGAATTCCGGTATGAAAGCAACAAGGAAACAAATCAATTAATGTGTAGCTAATACATTAATAAACGTGACATGGTGCAGGAAGACTCAAACCTAGCAGACTTTGTACCGGGCCTTCGGCTGTAAGACATAGTCACCACATGGCTCATTCGGCAGGCGCATGGGCGAGGCTCGCTACACCCGAATAGATCTATCACTCATTCCCCTCGGTCCTAACAAGAGGATTAATGGTCTTAAGAGTGCGCCTACCCATTCACATGATCTACTGTACTTTCCATAGCTAACCATACCAATTGTTTGTAAGCATTTTGTAATCATTTGACACATGTATTTCACCCCCGAAGTTATAAAACTGAAAATAGTTAAGAGAAAAGGGGGACATGAACTCACATTTTTGCGTTCTTCGAATCCACCTGCAACTCAAAGTTTCCTCTGGCGTACACGACTACCTACAATGTACTATGGTCTTATTAGACGAGCGGGTCGTGCCTTGACTTAGTATTAATTAGTGCATTTGAGTTACGTTTCCAAGTGTCTTCATCATTATTCCAAGTTATATAATTATTTGTCAAAATAATAAATATTTTAACTTAAATTGTATTTATTAAGTTTTGGAATAATTGTTAAAACAATATATATCAACTTAATACTTCCCAAGTATTTATACTTTTATCTTCTTCCCAAGGATGGGGGTATCTTTCACTTGTATAGTCTTGCCATGTATTAGGGTCGTATCTCAGTGTGTTCATACGTACAAGGATACGTATTTTTATTGTATTCATTAAGTATTCCTTATACTTAATTTCATACTAATTATTCCGGAATATTATCTTTAATAAAAGCCCACCAATATATATTTCCAGAATATATATTGTAGTAAATATTATCTAGAAAAATTATTTATAATTTTTCTTTTGGCAAAAACATTTGTGTTTTCTCATAAGTTTTAAAGATAATATATTTTCATGTCTAACTTGGAAAATATACATATAAACTCATTTTTCATCCGAAAATGATATATTTCATATTTATTTTGAGAAAATATATCTTTCACCAAAAAATATTGTATTTCATGTTTGTTTAAGAAATGTATATTTTCTCCCAAAAATAATACATCTTCTAATAATTCCAAGAAAAATATATATTTATACTTGCCCAAAAATAATATATTTTCCCTTTGTCAAAATACGATATATTCTTGTAATAAATGTAAAGATCATATTTTCATTTTCTTGGTGTCCAAAATATTATTTACCAAAATATACTTTGTGAATAAATTTTTCGGAATATTTTGTAAGTCTTATTCCATAGTTTGGTTTCACCAATATTTTGTGTGAAATATGTATGTTTATTTCTTGGAATTTTGGTAATATTTTAGATTGTAATTCTTGGTATTTTGATGAGTTACATTATTTCAAATCCTAAAATAATATAACTAATACACAAAGTATACAAATAATCACACACATGGTGTCATCTAAATATATATTTCCCAAATACATATTTAGTCTCTTTTATATATAAAAACCAACCTCCAATAACTATAACTTTTGTAGCAAAAATTATGGCAAAGTTTATGTAATAATTTATTGTTGAAAATACACTTGTAAGTGCATGTTTATAAATATTTTTCTAAGTGTTTAGATTTTTAGAAAATTTTGCCATAGTTTCCCCTAAAAATGGAGGTTCCCATGCTTTCAAGCATATCATTTTCTTTTGTAAGAATCAACACAATCAATCCATACTCAACATTAACCAATCTACATTTACCAATCTTGCCAAAAACAAGCGTAATCTATCACTTCATGAACTTGAATATTTGTAAAATTTTGTAGTAACTTACTAGTGTTATTAGTAAGCCTTGTTATCCTTTAAAGTGTGATTAGTTCTTTAAAAACTTCATTTTTAAAGATGTTAGATGTTTACAACTTCTTGTCACATTTTCTAAAAATGTTTCTTTATAAAATTTTCTTGTTACACAAGTGTTTCTACACTTGTTTAACCACCAAAAATAGGGTTTGTTTATGTAAGAACCAAGTTTATGTAAAACTTGTATTTTTAACTTGGTTTCTTGGAAAATCACCCTTGAAGTTTTAGATCTACAAGGCTTACATTTGATTTTAATCATCATTTCACAAGAAAACATTATATTCTTTCAAGTTCATGCTTTACGTGAAGATGATTCATTAAACTCTAACATATTCATCCTCTCATCTTGCTAGATTATGTTTTTAATCATGATCTAGCAAGATCATATGATGATCTACATCATTTACATAAGTAAACAATAATCAAGTATCACAACAACCCTAAACAACATGATTTCCTTAAGATTTCTTACACTTTTAAGCTTATGTTCATGTTTATTCTTCTTATTTCTTAGTGTTCTTCAAGTTATTCATCATGTATCACCTTTTAACCACTTGAAATAGATGTAAAATAGTATGTATGATGTTCTTACCACTAGCTCAAGGCTAGGGATGATCAAGAGAAGAAATGAAGTGGATAAAAGCAAACGGTGAAGGTCCTTCAACTTCCGAAAGCTCCAGGTTTCCTTGTATGGCTTCTAACACCCTTGAGCATGTATGGATTGAATGAGAAGTGAATGAAGATGATGGTGGTGCTTGGGGTGCTCTTGGCCATGAATGAAGGGAGGAAGAAGAAGAAGTTAGTGTGTGTTGGTGTGTGAGAGATATGAAGGGTCTTGATCCTTATGGTTATACTTATAACCATATTCTCCATCTAACTCATGGATATTATGTCTAAGAAAGTACAAACACAAACTAATATAATATCAAAACAAATCTATATGGTGGGGGCCACTTGGCCGGATTTTGATGAGAGGGGGTAAAGTGTAAAATTTTGGAAGTTGGGGGGTTTAAAGTGCAAACTAGAAGGTTTAAGTATGTTTAAGTGTGTTTAGGTGTTTTTATGATTTTTAAGGTGTTCTACCACCAATACTAGCTTAATATCATAAAAAAATTACTTCTAGTAAAATTTTGATGTCCTGGTTATTGTCTGGTTGTTCGGTTCGTTAAAGTGCTGAATTGCGCAGTTTCACTAAGTATGAAGCCCCTTTTGTGGCAGTTTTAATTCCCGACACTTTGTAAGTTATTTTGGACAATAAAACATAAATTTTGTATGATATTATTGTGTTAAATAGCTGGTTATAGCTGAATTGTGCTGTTTTTCTGCAGAATTCTGCAGTTTATGTGAGTTTTAGGCACTTTTCGGCACTTAAACTATCACTAGGAAGGCAGTTTTGTGATCCTTACTTTCCTACACACTATTCTAGTGTAATACTTGATTTCTGGCTCATTTTGTGTCTCAATACAATGTCTGTCTATCTACTGAACTCTGTCAGCCTTTTTCTGATTTGCTGGATAACTGTGCTAACTGTGTTTCGTGCATCATTTGAGTCAGTAAAGTTCTCATGCAATAATGACATGACGTTAAGCAATATATGATGCACATGTATGTATATGGGTGTTTTGGTCAAAAATTACCGAAGCAATTAAGTGATCAAATTAGTTTTGTGAGGTAGTGTGCTAGTAATACTTTGTGAAAAATATGTTGGTTTGTTAGTTTGCAAAAACAATTTCAGGATATAGTCCGAGGATATCAGACTATATCAATAATCAAACAATGAGCAAAAATGTAAAGGTTGACGCGTGATGTACGAGGAAAGCCCTTGATCAATCTAGATCTCCGGCATAAAACCTCGGGAGCTGACAATCGTCGGCTGCCTTGTTCTTCTTATTGCTTGAATAACCAGGATACAGTGCAGGATAATGCTCAGATCGCTACTAAGTGGTACAATGATTGTGAGTGATGAGTGTTAATGTGTGATTGTTGCTGGAAATAAGAGTGTGAGAGTTAGAGAACTCGAATTGTGTGTGTTTCCTATGATCTGGCCATCCTTATTTATAGTTACAAGAATTAACTAATTATGCTAAAAATCCGGGATATTATGCTAAAAATCCGGGATACTTGGAATATGCCCTTCTGAACGTTAGGGGGCTGTTTCAACTCGTTTTCCACGTGCATATTAACTATAACTCCGGGTCTTCAGCTCACATAGCTGTTATAACATCAATAGCATTGATTAGCATCCGTAACTCCCATAAAATATGCCTTTCTTCAATGGTGACCGTTACAAGAGCTATTCTTCCGCCATCAACGTCCTTATCCTAACCAATTTGAGCTGGTCTTCAGGATGACTTGCTCTTCATGAACATTAGTCCCTTGTATCCAACGTTTACAAGCAAATTGTTAGTAATAGTCAGGATACTGCCTCAGGTTGTTACCAATATCCTGGTCCGGTATCCTGATCGTAATCAGCTATCATAAAATCAAGATATAGTATCAGGATATGGGCTCAGAATTTCACCCATAACAATTGTCCCAAAAAATATAACTGTAGGATATCCTGATTCCAACAGATATATTTTTCAGTTGTTCAACATTCTTAATGAGATAGAGACGTTAATGCGACTTCGTGCAACTTCCAAGGTTATACTTTCATAAGTAGGTAATCTTCTGGCATGTCTGGTAAGGATATCTATTTTAAATATTCCTGTATTTTTCTTTGTAATGTCTGAATTATCTGGTCGTCCTGTACTCAGAATAATTTTAATTTCCAGAAACACTTAGGCAATTTAACAGTTGGAGGTGGATGGATCCTGTGTTTTCTGGACAAAGCCTTCAACTGTTTATGTAAATATGCTTTAAAAACTTAATTGTGTTCTTGGTGGATGGGTCTCTTTTTGAGATGAAACCAAGAATACAATCTTTTGGACCAATAATAATAAACTAACCTTTTAGCCTTATTTGTTGTTGTTATGTTTTTATTTTGAAAGGTATGTTTTGAATATCCTGATCAAATATCCTGGTCAGGATACTGATGAAATGTTCAATACTTTTGTCATCAAAATGTTAGATAAAACTTGGTTGAATATGACTTTTTAGAAAACTTAGTTCATTTAGATAAGGTTTTCAAGACTCGAAAAATAATAAATCATACCAGAAACACTTAGGCAATAATTTCCAACCTTGACCTTTGAATCCTTTGCAATGTCCCCGGCATGGATGTCCCACGTCTGTGCAGGATATTGCATCAGTGCATGACATACTTGAGTATTTATTCACTTAGTGATTAAACTTCGTAGTTTTTTATCCACAAAAGAACGTGTGTAATCACAGTTTGTCATATCTTTGCAATCTTCTCAAAAACTTTAGTTTTACTGGGGATAAACCCTTAACGTACTGGGGATAAACCCTTAGCATCCTGGGGATAAACCCTTTGCATCCTGGGGATAAACCCTTGTTTTCGTGCGCTACAGGCGGGAGTGTATAAACTCCAAGACTTAGAAAGGTGAAAACCTTTAAACCTTAGAGAGTATGAAGATACCCTTTCGTGAGAGAGGGTGATCAATCCTCATATACCTTAAGGATCCAGGATATAGCCAATAATAACGAAGTTGTCAGCCACTTTTACATGAACTGGTCCCGCTATCTTGAACTATTCCTGGATAACTTGCGCTCCAGGCGGGGTGTTTAAACCAAATTTGAAAGAAAGGTAAATACCTTTAAACCTTTGAAGGGATCAGGATCCCTTAAACGTGAGAGAGGGGGCCAATCCTCTAATCTTTCGAAGTATCCTGAGTGTGTATCCTGGAGCTATATCCCGAAGCATATACTGCAAAACAATTGTAAACTAAGGTGGGTGTTAGCCTGGCTAACCCCCCTCCGATGCTTAAGTCAGTATTGGGTTCAAAATAAATAATATCAAATATATTAAAAGAGATAGAATTCATACCAACCTGAGTTAGAAATTAAATTCTAAACTCACTTGAAATAGAGCTTTAGGTGTATAGCATTCCAGGATCTTAGTAGCATATCCCCTTCCATATTCTTGAGTCGGTATGCTCCTTTCCTAGATTCTGATTCAACCTCATATGGACCTTCCCACTTTGGAGCTAATTTTCCATCGGCAGGGTTGGTTGTGTTCTGGAAAGCTTTCCTCAACACCCAATCTCCAACATGAAATCTTCTTGTCCTTAAATTCTTGTTATATGATTTGGCTATCCTCTGCTGGTGTGCCGCCATCCTTAGCTTTGCTGCATCTTCTAGTCGGGATCACTGCTTCTGCCCCAAATACCAAAGAAAATGGGGTTTGCCCAGTAGCATTCTTCACAGTTGTTCTATCAGCCCATAGGACAAATGGTAGTTCCTCTGCCCATTTTCCTTTTTTTGGCACCTAACCTCTACTTTAAGTTGTTGACGATTATCTTGTTCGAGGATTCTGCTTGTCCATTTGCTTGAGGATGCACTGGTGTTGACGTGATCATCTTAATTCCCCAACTTTTGCAAAAATCAGTAGTTCTTTTGCTGATAAATTGGGATCCATTATCACAAATTATCTCGGCCGGTACTCCGAATCTTGTCAGGATATTCCTCTTTATGAAGGATACCACTTCTTGATCTCTAACTTGGACAAAGGCTTCTGCTTCAACCCACTTGAAGAAATAATCCGTCATTGCCAACATGAAAACCTTTCCTCCTGGAGCCTTTGGAAGCTTTCCCACTATATACATACCCCATTTCATAAACGGCCAAAGGGATACGATAGGATATAATGGTTCTGCAGGCTGATGCAGGATGTTGCCGTGTCTTTGACATGCATCACATTTCCGAGCATACTCTGCGTGATGGACCGTGTGCGTGACCCTAAACAGTCAGTAAAGGCAGTTCATCTTCATTTACTAAGGCGGAATCAAAGTAAACAAAGTCACACAGCTTGTATCCTTTTAACTTCTTTCTATTACTGCTTTTCCAAGTCTTTACACGTGTTTCTGACTGAATTTTGACAGCAATTCGACACCTAACACATGACCAGATTCCGCTCCAACTCCTATCAAATGAGATCATCACACACATATATATAGGGGTCTGATTCCGCTTGAAACCATTGAAGCGGAACCCCATGATGATCAATCTCGAGCGGAATCACCATCTACATTTTCGAGCGGAATAACATGAATAAACCACTAAACTTGTTTTCCAACTCTAATTCAACCTATCTAGACCTAAGACTCAATTAAGACGTAGTAAACAGACATTCAATGCACCAACAGACCCCCCTTGGATGTTGACGAAGTCTTCGGCGTCGAGTCTTCAGTCTTTGTCTTTCTATCCAAAATTGCCTTGTCATTGTAAAAACTCTATTCAATCTTTATCTACAAACTTTAATCTTCAATCTCCCCTTTGATTGTTGATCCAGAATCCTGACTCCCCCTTTCACAGACTCCCCCTCTCGATCAGCTAGGGCTCGAATTCTGGTTCAAACTTTGACATTTTGTTGCCGTGGAGAACTTGATACCTGAATAATCTCTACCCAAATATAAGATATATGACAATAACAATTTCAATCCAAACTTACCATTCAAACTCAATTTGATGATCTTGTCAGAATTAGAAATCCACTCAAGTATTCAGGTCCAAATTAATGACCCTGATTACTCAACTTATCTACCAAGTCCAACTTAATAACCTTGGATGATCAGAGATAAATCACACTGACATTTGAAAACAAATTATTTTCTGAAAAATTTACAAGTTTCAAATTAATGAACTTGCTTTAACTTTCCAACTTTCTCAAACTTATCATGTTTTAGCTCCAAACTCATCTTCCAGCCCAGAAACTTCCTGCATCTGCTTCAAATTGTGAATCTGAAGATCAACTCTCCACTTTGGTTTGTCGAACAATAAAGCAGAAGTGTAAAATTTTTTTGAATTTTTTTTAAAAGGCTTCTAAACTAAAAATGAAATACAGAACTAAAATGCAGTAAACGTAAACTATTTACAAACATATTTTTGGTTGAGCGTGTTAGGGAATCATATCAGCTATTCGACAAGTCACAAGTATCGTTAAGCTTTAATTTCATACTCAGAATTAAACAATTCGCTTAGATTGTCGATATACTGATCCATTTAAAATCTCACACACATTTCAATCTGTCCAGGATACGGATTTAGTGTTTTAGAGACTTAAACTTATACATGTGTCCCACCTCTTGAATATACTCCCGTATCCAGATCCCAATATTCAGTCTTACAGGTGAGTATACCACAGATGATATCTGTAAGGGAATAAATTATGATCGAAACCGTGAGAGCTCAGGTCAGAACTACCGTTCAGCAGAGAGATCACGAATCGACTTGGGTATGTCCTCTTTAGAGGATCTTTTTTACAACAGCATTGATTAGCAATTTTATTGTCTTCATCATTTATGCTGAGGGTGATGCTATGTTTCAAGCATTGCGGAAAGTATTATTCGAGGACTAGGTCAGAACTTCCATTCAGCAGAAGTCCCGAAATAATACCCCAGATATCACTGAGTATAAAGACCTAGTATATCAAAAAGAGGAATCTTTCAAACGAAATTTCAGGGGTTACCTATATATCCAAGTAGTGTTCCCCACGAAATAAGTAAGTAAAGATTTAAGTTTATATCCTGAACAAACCTACTAAATGTGTAACTGTCAAGCCGATGTACTGTTTAACGCATTTAAACATTCCATTTCTTTAGCATACTGTAACTGTCAAGCCGATGTACTATCATTTTCCCTTTTTACACAAGCTCTTTTCTGGTTTTATAATGTTTTTGGATTTTGAAAATATCTCATGTTTTTGTATTTTTGTCATTTTTAATGTTTTTGTATTTTCTTAAAATATTACCCTATACCTCCCCCTAAATACCAAAACAGGTAAAAAATGGACAAACCATTGCAGATTGCTTCTCAACATCATCTACAATGTCTCCTTCATCAACGCCAAGAATCTCCTCCAACACCGATAAAAGCTTTATACCATTCAGTTTTAGCAAATATTGAAAACGTGTTTTATCAAATGCTTTGGTATGTAAATCAGCTTTTTGTTCGTCAGTGTGGATTTTCTCAATTCGTATCAACTTCTTCTCGAAACAATCGCGAATGAAGTGATGACGAATTTCAATGTGTTTGGTTTTAGCGTGATGAACTGGATTTTTAAGAATGTTAATCACTGCCTCATTATCAACAAAGATAGGGGTGTTTAGAAATTGCAAACCGTAGTCGCGCATCTATTGCTGGATCCACAAGATCTGTGAGCAGCAACTGCTAGCAGATACATACTCCGCTTCACATGTGGATAAAGCCACAGAGGTTTGCTTTTTGCATTTCCAGGTAACCAATCGTGATCCGAAAAACTGGCACCCTGCTGTTGTTGATTTAGAGTTAACTTTGCAGGATCCGAAATCCGAATCGGAATACCCTTCGAGCGTGAAATCGCCTTCTCTTGGATACCACAACCCCAATGATGGAGTTCCTTTCAGGTAGCGTAATATCCTTTTCACAATCACCATATGCGAAGCTCTCGGGTTAGATTGAAATCTTGCTGCGAGGCAGGTTGGGTACATAATATCGGGTCTTGAAGCTGTCAAATACATCAGCGATCCGATCATGGAACGATACATCGTTTCATCTACCTTCTCTCCACTAAGATCAGGGTTTATCCCATGATTCGTCGCTAACGGGGTGGAAGCTGGAGTAGAACCTGACATCCCGAATTTCTCCAAGATATCATGAACGTACTTCGTTTGATGTATGAAAATTCCTTTGGATAGTTGATCAACCTGCAGTCCCAAAAAGAATTTCATCTCACCCATCGATGACATTTCGAATTTCTGCTTCATAACACGTTCAGAATCTTTGCATAGATTCTCATTCGTTGACCCAAATATAATGTCGTCCACGTAAATTTGAACTATCAGAAGATGTCCGTCGACCTCTTTGGTGAAAAGAGTGGCATCCACTTTTCCACGGATGAAGCTGTTGGCTAATAGGTGTTGAGACAATGTCTCGTACCAAGCTCTCGGGGCCTGGTGTAAACCATACAGCGCTTTGTCTAGCAAGTAGACCTTGTCTTTGTGGATTGGATCGGTGAAGCTCGGTGGCTGACCGACATATACCTCCTCTTTTACCTTCCCATAGAGAAACGCCGATTTAACATCTAACTGATAAACTTTGAAATTTTTCCAAGATGCAAATGCTAGGAAGATTCTGATCGTTTCTAGTCTAGCAACTGGAGCATATACTTCTGTAAAATCTATACCCTCCTGCTGACTGAAACCCTGGACTACGAGTCGAGCTTTGTTACGAACAACAACTCCTCTATCGTCTCTCTTACACTTGAACACCCACTTGGTGTTTATCTTCCTTTGACCATCAGGCAAATCCACTAACTTCCACACTCCCAACTTTTCAAATTGGCTCAGTTCCTCCTGCATCGCATTGACCCAAGAATCTTCAGTAAGCGCCTTTCTATAAGTCCTTGGTTCAACATGCGAGATAAAACAACTTAGTGAAAAGTCAGTTTGTAAAGGAGCAACTTTTGAATAAAAACATGTAAGCCCTTTATCAAGCTGTCTTCGAGTGCGGACGCCTGTTTGCAATTCTCCAATGATCAATTCCTCTGGATGATATGAAAGAGTTCGTGGCATCACTTTGCCTGGAACATCTACATCGCCTTCCAGATTAGTAACATTCTGATTTGCACCTTGTTCACTGACTGGGTTTGTTTGACTTGAAATCTGAATTTGCTCCCCCTCAGAATCTGAATCACCACGATCAAATACTGGCATGTTCTCAGATTCTTGATTATCATTATGTGCCGACTGATTATCTTGAGCAACTTCATTTTGTTGGACATCATCATGTTCACCGGCATTGCTTGGACCTGCTTCATCGTCATTTGATGCTCGTTGTGGTCTTCTTGAATACTCAGCTGGGAACCTTTCCTGCGATTCTTCATACTCTCTTAGAATATCCAACTCGTCAAAGAAATCTTCTTCTTCATCCTTTTCTTCTTCCATGTCAAACGAATCCCACAATTTATCATAATTAAAACGCCATGAGTCACCTGGATTCTGAGGCGGCATAGTATACCCCTGACACTCAACATGTTGTGCTTCGACGATCTGCTTCAAACTTGGAACAAAGACCCGTCTTTGTGGACTTGAGTAACCCACAAATATTCCTTCGATACTCTTTGGACCAAACTTACCAAAAGGCTCTAGAACAGTGCAAGGAGACCCAAACGGTTCTAAAAACTTAAGGTTCGGTTTGCGGTTATTGATCAACTCAAAGCATGTCTTGTTGAATTTCTTCACAGTGAGAACCCGGTTGAGAGTATAGCATGCGGCGGAAACTGCTTCTGCCCAAAAATTTATTGGTAGTTTTGAATCAGCAAGCATTGTTCTGGCCGTTTCAATTAGCGTCCTGTTCTTTCTTTCAGCTACTCCATTCTACTGCGGAGTGTAAGGCGCGCTAAATTCATGCAATATACCTCTTTCATCACAATATTCTTCCATCTTGTTGTTCTTGAATTCAGTACCATTATCACTTCTAATTCTTTTGATACGCCTTTGGTACAGATTTTCAATCTTTCTGAACAACGCCATCAAACTATCAAACATTTCATCCTTTGTCTTCAGAAAAGAAACCCATGAAAACCTGGAATAATCATCAGTAACCACAAGACAGTAGAGATCCCCTGTAATACTTTTGACATTCACTGGACCAAACAGATCCATATGTAGTCTCTGTAACGGTCTGGAAACTGAATTGACTTGCTTTTTAGGGTGTGACTTTTTTTTCTGCTTGCCTTTGATGTAACTAATGCACTCCCCTTCCAGATGAAAACCTTTGACATGAACACCTATAACCAAATCATTGTGCACCAAGTGATTCATTTTTCTAAAATGTATATGACCCATCTTCCGGTGCCACAACTGCGATTCTTTCTCTGTTGCTCTAGACATAAAACAATGAGCCTGACCCGTGGTTGTAGTAGCTACACTCATGTCCAACACATACAGATCATTCACTCTAGGTGCCCTCATGATAATCCATTCTTCAGGGATAACAAATCCTGGTTTCAAGATCAAACATTCTTTGTCTGTGAAGTGAGTGGTATACATCCTGTCACAAATCTGTGAGATACTCAGCAGATTATTCTCCAGCTCAGCAATGTAGTTAACTCTCTCAAACGTAACAATCCCATTGGATAACGTTCCTTCACCAACAGTTCTACCACCTTGATTTCCTACGAATCCCACATAACCACCATTGAAATTTCTAACATCGTACAACAATGCAGTCTTCCCTGTCATATGTCGAGACACTCCACTATCCATAATCCATAATCCATCGTGAAACAGCTCTCGGAAGTTGCTGCACATATCACAAATTGATTTTAAAACACATTTCAATAAAGATGCCGATTCATGCTTCACAATTACTAACTAGGAAGCTCCAGCAAGTGCGAAATTTTTAGTGAGATTTTGATGCTACCCAAGCCTCTTTCGACTCAGGTAATTGGACTTTAATGTGAGATTTTGTAGTGTAAAGTGGCGGAAATTTTTTATCATTCATCTTTAAACTTTCCTCAGATCCAACCTCAACCTTTTTGTATAAGAAAAACTCATGTATCTTAAGTTGACCGGTTGATTGATCTTTCTTTTGAACATTCTTCTTCTCGGGTTAAGTAGAAGATTGTTTCTCCAATTGTTCATAATAATCCAAAGGAACATCCATCTTTACCGGAGTGGTAGAAGACGATTGTTTTTCTTTCTCTGAAACCTTTGGTTTAGATGAACTTTCTTTCTTGTCAACCACTTTTGGCTTCCATGTTTGTTGAGATGATGCAACCCGTATATAGAATTTGTCATTTTTAGTTACCATATTCTTAACATGTTCAATTTTGACTTTTGTTTTCTCATTTTTCAAAATTTTCTCAACAACCATTGGAGCTTTGCCTTTTGCATCAACCTTCTTCTTTTGATTCTCAACAACTTCAGTCTTAGGCTTGGAGTTGGTGCAATTTCTTGCAATGTGACCAACTTTATTGCATCTAAAGCATGTACGAGTATCAACTACCCGACTTGTGTCTTCAGACTGAGGTTGTGAGGCTTTCTTCTCAAAGAACTCTTCATTTGATTTCGAAAAAATCTTTTTTCTCTTCATCAGAAAGTGAACTTGAACTGTTCACAAACACTTTCTTCTCAACAAATTTCTTGTTTTGAAAATTCTTTCTTTGATGGTTCTTACCACCCTGATATCCACCCGACCATTTGTTTCGATTGTTATTATAAAAACGTGGTGGAACAACAGGTTTCTTGTAGTAAGCTTTATCTTTCTCAAAATTCATTTGCCTTTTTGTTTGTTTTAAACTTTTTACTTCAGACAAATCGATTTCAACCATTTTGAACACATTTGTCAATTTTGAAACATTTACATTCTCTAATGGAAACTCAGAATCTGAATACAACTTATCCGATCCCGACATCTTGTACATGACAAGAGTAGATTTTTCATTTAAGTTGTTTTTGGACTTTGGTTTCTGAATGTATTTGTTCAGAAAACATTCATCATCTTCAGCTGAATCACTTTCAGACATCAAAACACTTTCAGCTGTGCTTTTAACAATCTCTGTCTGAACACTATCATCAGATGATGAAGAAGAAAATGTAACATCAATTGAATCAGGAAGTTTCACTTCATTTTCATCTTCAAGATTAACCAACCCAGATTGCTTTTTCGAATAAACTCAGAATCTGAATACAACTTATCCGATCCCGACATCTTGTACATGACAAGAGTAGATTCTTCATTTAAGTTGTTTTTGGACTTTGGTTTCTGAATGTATTTGTTCAGAAAACATTCATCATCTTCAGCTGAATCACTTTCAGACATCAAAACACTTTTAGCTGTGCTTTTAACAATCTCTGTCTGAACACTATCATCAGATGATGAAGAAGAAAATGTAACATCAATTGAATCAGGAAGTTTCACTTCATTTTCATCTTCAAGATTAACCAACACAGATTGCTTTTTCGAATAATTGTCTAGAACAGGTGGTGGAACTTGATGAAAACCCACCCCGGTTCCATCAGAGTATACATCTTCGCCTGCTTTGTTTTTCCCGATGGGTTTGGGAACAATGTGTTGCAAAACAAAGCTTGCGAAGTTGTAACTTTTCAGCTTCAACTGGATTCGTTCATTTTCAATTTCATCTTCTTGAAACTTAAGCTTTAATTTTGCGATATCATCCAGTTGTTGATTGATTAATTCTTCTTTTAACCGAAGCATTGTTGTCAGATGAACATTTTCTTTATATATTTTACCGTTTCTTTCATCATTATCCTTAACCGTGCTTTTAAGCTTCTCAAATTTTTCAGTGATCTGACGATTTTCAAGAACTAACCTTTCACTTTCTTTCCTAACCTTTTCTTGGTCAATTTTATCATTTTCAATTTTGTTAGTTAATTCTTTTAATCTGTCAGTTGTAGCTTTCACCATTTTATCACGATCAAGGATTTGATCCTCAACACTTCTGACTCTAGCAGTCAGATCATCAACCTTCTTACCGTTGAGATAAGTGACTGTACTACAAACTTTGCATTCTTTGATGCAATTTTTGCAGTCAACATCACCATTAACTTTCTTACCTGACTCAGCCGTTGACGCGTTTGAACTGACCTGGCTTTTAGACTCAGAGACGGATTTAGAATCTACCTCAAGTGCCTTAGCAGCCAGCACCTTGTCAGCCATCTTTCCAATGTTTTCAGCATTCAACTCTTGAGTTGTGTCAATGATTCCATTATCAACCTTCTTTGGCTTCTCTACTTTCTCTTCTTTCCTTTTCTCTTCTTTCTCTTCCTCTTCTTTCTTTTTCTCTTCTTCCTCTTCTCCGCTTCCCCACCATTTTCTTTGCCAATAATCATCTTCATCTTTCATTTCTTTGATTATGGTTTCCATATCAAGAGTGTTATGGTCAATGGCTATGTTTCCCTCGGGGTCAAGATAACATTCTCTGTCTGGATCCCATCTCCTCGCTCTTTTTGCTTCACTATAGATAGCAGATATTCTGATCATTCTTTCTTGAGCTATCATCTTCCTGTAAGCATACCTCTGTTCTTCAGGTCTGGTGTCTTTCTAAGGAACAGGTTCATATTTTGCCATGAATGCATATCCAACCGCATCCTCCTCAGGTACCAACTCGCTCCAGTCGAAACCTTCATCATCATGAATCACCGCAAGAGCTCTAGATTTCTCTTTGTTATCCTCAAGCTGCTTCATTCTCGGCGACTCCGATTTATTCTGATGATAAATCGCTTTCTTGTAGTAATCTTCTCTGAACGAGTTTTCAGACTCATCAGCATAAGCATTCCGACATTCACGCTTAAAGTGATCTTTCTGTTTACACTTAAAGCATGTTACTTTAGACTTGTCAAAGCCTAACTTGGTAGATGGTCCACCAATAGACTTCCTTCCTGTGATCTCCATGAAATGCTGCGCCCGGCGAACTGCACTGGCCATACACCACCTTATGTCGATCAATTCCATCTCCTCAGGATCTATTTGATCGTAATCTTCTTTTGTCAGGTTGGTGTTGCCAATCTTGCCTGCCACAAGGCTTTCATACGATTCTAGCACAGACGTTAAGAAAACCATCTGTTGCTTTGCTGACTCCTCGCTGAAGTTTTGAGCGTTCTTTAAGTCTACAGTGATGTTGCATTGAAATAGGTTCTTTGCATCTGATTGGCTTGAATGTGACGAAGAACCACTGTGAAGTCCACTACTTTGACTCTCTTTGCTTGAAGTGTTAGAATGTTCAGCAGAAAAAGCTGTCTTGGGAGAAGTATTCTTTGGCATCATGCTTTTTGGATAATACAAATCCAAGTTCTGCTGGTATGATGAAGTGATTGACTTTGTGTGTTTTCCTTAACTCCAGCTCGTGACTCTCTAGTCTCTCAATCAACAAATCTACAGTCAACACTTCTGGCGGCTTGATAGTATTCTTCAACATCAATGCATAATATTGCCAATCCATCTCATCTGGCAACGAGTCAAACAATTTATCGACTAGCTCTTCTTGTGAGTATAAAATCCCATGTCTCGCCAGCTCTAACTTCAAGTGCCCAAACCTTTCAATCATCTTACAAACTGATTCATTCTTTAAACAACCAAAGAAATCAAATTCTTTTCTTAGCAGTTTCTTTTTGTTTTTCACTATTTCTGCACTACCCAAACATTTAACTTCTCACTTTTTCCAGAGATCTTTAGAACTGTCGTACTCGATCAAGGATATTATATCTTCTCGAACCGATTGAAATAGCAGTGCGATGTATTTTTGCTCAGCAACAAACGAATCTATTTCTTCAGATGTAGTCAAACTTTCACCCTTTTTGCCTCCATCAACGTATCCGTTCTTTAGACTTTTCCAGCTAGAATAAGCAAAGGCCATCAACCAATCTTCAAACTTTGGGGGTTTGTTATATGTTCCAAATGCGCTTTCAACTTCCAAAACATCCGATAACTTTTTCTTTGTACTCGGTGTGTTCTCATTGGTGTTGCTAGAAGAAGTATCGTCTCCAGAATTTCCAGCAAAGGCATACATATCGCTAAACGGATTCATGAATAGATCATCCATCTTGTATGTACCTGAAAAATCAGCAAACACTTAGAAATATTCAAGCGGAATCACTTGAAGCAGAATTTCTTCAAGCGAAATCAGAAAGTAAAACTTTCAAGCAGAATAAGAGTTATTCTGATTTCGAGCGGAATCAGAAATGTATTTCAAGCGGAATATGACTCTGAACTGATTTCGCTTGAAAATACAAGAATTTCAAGCGGAATCTACTTCTTTGAGCGAAATCAGATTAACATCTCAAGCGGGATTAACTTTTTAAGGGGGTTTCGCTTGAACTTTTCAAGCGGGATATGATGACATCAGCATTTCCGAAAAACTTTTCAAGCGGAAGGTCAAGTTTTTGTATGATTTTGTTCGATTTAATGTCCAATTCTCTCAGGGATTAGTTATCACTGTATTATGCTTGATATATGTCAATTTCAGGTCATTTTCACCGCTGAGACATGTTCAAATCAGTAAAGAATGAGTAGAAAAGAGTAGAAATGAGAAAATCCGGTAGAATTAAGCTGTAATGGTATGAACTCCTCGTCCTGAGCTCTGATACCACTTGATGGACCGTGTGCGTGACCCTAAACAGTCAGTAAAGGCAGTTCATCTTCATTTACTAAGGCGGAATCAAAGTAAACAAAGTCACACAGCTTGTATCCTTTTAACTTCTTTCTATTACTGCTTTTCTAAGTCTTTACACGTGTTTCTGACTGAATTTTGACAGCAATTCGACACCTAACACATGACCAGATTCCGCTCCAACTCCTATCAAATGAGATCATCACACACATATATATAGGGGTCTGATTCCGCTTGAAACCATTGAAGCGGAACCCCATGATGATCAATCTCGAGCGGAATCACCATCTACATTTTCGAGCGGAATAACATGTTAACCAGATTTCGCTTGAAATGACAAACATGTCATTTCAAGCGGAATAACATGAATAAACCACTAAACTTGTTTTCCAACTCTAATTCAACCTATCTAGACCTAAGACTCGATTAAGACGTAGTAAATAGACATTTAATGCACCAACACTGCGGCATCCTTTCTCATGGTCGGCCAGTAATATCATGTTCTCAACACCTTCGAGAACAGAGATCTGCCCCCAGTATGGTTGCCACAGTCTCCTTCGTGTATATCCTGAAGTACCTCCTTGGTTTCAGGATCTTCCAAGCACCTTAGGTACGGACCTGCAAGGGATTTCTTATACAAAACATTATTTATAATAGTAAAACAAGATACCTTTATCCTAAAAGCCTTAGGATTTGCATTCTTTGGGATATCTCCTTCTTGAAGATACTTCACAATTGGAGTCATCCAGGATTCAGGATCCTTCTCAGGATATCCATCACAAGGATCCTGGATACATGCTACTTCTTTATCCTGAGATTTGAAATGTTCCATTGCAGGATACAAGATGTGCACTATTGGTATTTGAGTTCCCTCCGGTATCCTGACAGTAGATCCTAAGTTTGCTAGAGCGTCAGCTTCAGCATTCTTTCCTCTTGGTACCTGTTCAAGTGTAAAAATTTTGAAATATCCTGCTAATTTTTTAACAATTTCAAGATATTCAGCTAACTTTCTACCTTTTACTACATAAGATCCATTGAAATGGTTAGTAATCAACAGGGAATCAACATATACTTGTAAACATCGAATATTCATATTTTTAGCCAATTCTAATCCTGCTATCAGAGCTTCATAGTCAGCTTCATTATTGGTAGCAAAAAATTCACATTTAATAGCCTGGGGTAATATGTCCCCCTGTGGCGATTTTAGTAGTATTCCTAATCCTACACCTCTTATGTTGGATGCACCATCAGTATGTAATATCCAAAATTCTGAACTTTCACCTAGTTGTTGTACTTCTAGGTCTACTTCATTTTGAATATCACTACTGAAATCAGCCAAAAAGTCAGCTAGAGCCTGAGACTTTATGGCATTTCTAGGTTCATATACTAGATCATAGGCACTTAATTTTACTGACCACTTAGCCATTCTACCTGACATCTCAGGTTTCCTAAGCACATTTTTAACAAGATACTTAGTTTTAACATGAATCCTATGTGTCTCAAAGTAATGTCTAAGCTTTGTTGATGCCATAACTAGAGCCAATATTAATTTTTCTAAATGAGAATATCTAGTTTTAGCATCTAATAGACTTTTACTAACATAATAGACATGATATTGCTGACCTTCGTGATCCTTTACCAAGACAGCACTTACCGCATTCCCTGATACAGCAAGATACAGGGATAATGGTTCACCATTCTCGGGCTTCATCAATAGAGGTGCAGTTGAGAGATACTGCTTTAATTCCTGCAAGGCGACCGCTTCATGCTTCTTTCCCCATTCGAATTTCTTATTCTTCTTCAGGATATCGTAGAATTCCTTGCATTTTTTCGAGGATCTTGAGATAAATCTGTCTAATGCTGCTACTCGTCCCATCAGTCTTTGTACATCTTTCATGTTGGAAGGTGACTTGATATCCAAGATGGCTTTGATATGTTATGGGCTTGCTTCTATCCCTCTTTTAGTCACCATATATCCTAGAAACTTTCCTGCCCCCACTCCAAAATGGCATTTAGCAGGATTTAGCTTCATGTTGTACTGGTCCAGGATATCGAATGCTTCTTCAATATCCCGGAGGTGATCCTCAGCCTTCTTAGATTTTACCACCATATCATCGATGTATACCTCAATGGTGTCCCCCAGCTTGTCTTTGAACATCATGTTCACCAACCTTTGTGTTTTGGTCAAAAATTACCGAAGCAATTAAGTAAATTAGTTAAGTGAGGTAGTGTGCTGAAAAGATGTGTTAAAAATATGCTAATTAAGTTGTTTGCAAAAACAGTTTCAGGATACGGCTCAGGATATCAAGCCGTATTTGTGATCAAACAATGAGCAAAAATGTAAAGGGTGACACAGGATGTACGAGGAAAGCCCTTGATCAATCTAGATCACCGGCACAAAACCTCGGGAGCTGACAATCGCAGCTGCCTTGTTCTTCTATTACTTCAAATATCAGGATACAGTGCAGGATATGATGCGGATCAACTAAGTGTTACAAAGAAACTCAAGTACAAGTGTTAGTGCGTTGAGAGTGTTTGCAAGTAAAGTGTGCGAATGATTGTGTGTCCCTAATCTGATCAGATCAATCCCTTTTTATAGTAAAAAGAAAGCAACTAACTATCCTACTATTCCGGGATCCGGCGAATATTCCAAATGTAAACGTTGTAGTCCACGTCTTCTGGCTTCAACGTCTATAACCCAACTGAATTGTCCGAGTCTCGAGGAGAAGAAGTCCACCTGACCGTTAGAGACTGGTTTTAACAATCTGCACGTGAGTTAATTAGTTATTACCAGGATATCGTATCAGGATGTTACCAATATCCTGATCCAGCATCCTGGCCACAATAAAACAAACAAAGTCAGAATAACAGTCAGGATATATAAGCGGAAAATCCCCCATAAAAATTGTCCCCAAAATATATCTGTTGGTATACCAATTCCAACGGATATATTTTAAATCTTATCCCTCGAATCGGGGTCATTAAGTTGAAATGACGATTGATGTGACTTTGTGCAACTTCCAAGGCGACATTTACTCTTTACCCCCTATATTCAGCCTTTATTTAGCTGGCTTAACCAGCATTATGATCATTATTTCTTCAAGCGAATTTTAGGTATTTCCTTTTCCTCTCCCTTTTTCTTTCTTTGTTTAAATTGCTCGTTTCTTGGTCGAGATTGTTCATGGCTGCCCGAACTAGATCCTAAATAACAGACTCTTCTCCTACTTTTCATAACCAGAACCTGCTAAACGAACCCTCAAAAGAGGCGTGCTCCTTTGATAACTGATCGGAGTGTCGCGCTCCGGTCAAAGATAAGATTTATAAGCCCAAATTACCCTTAACAAATAGTTAGTGGTAGTAAGGGGTCGAACCACGAAGAGTATGTGGTTTGCGTATGGATTTGATCGAATTATGAAAAGGTGTCACAATTTATGAAGCTTGCTATGATATTCTTGTATTTTTGTTTTGTTGGAAGATATGAATTTAAACTAAGAAATTGATTTAATTGATTAATCACTACGAATTAATAATTGCAAGAAAGATTGATTACTAAACGATAATAGAAAAAAGGGTTCACACCCGGTTTCGGTAATTGCTAACCTAGGGTTTCTACAAGTTTTTAGATCCAACTCAATTGTTTATGATTAGCGGATTTAGTGTACCGTGACTTAGGTGCCAATAACTATCAACGTCCTGAAGAACAGACAAGAATGCACATTGTAATCAACACAAGTAAAACCTAACCAAGACAATGCATACTACACATAACTATTTCGTAAAGTCATAACTTTTAACATCGTTCGACAATTTACAAATACGAAACAAATGCAAACTATTGTCAAAGGTTTCAAAAATCAAACACAATTTGTCACAAAGTTGAAACAAGAACAATTCGAAACCCTAAAGTTAACAACTACCTACACCGGGGTGAAATCAAGGTGATTAGCCGCTCATGGTTGAGGAAACTTGATCACCGGATGCTTGAATCATGATGGAAGTCATCTTGAAGCTTGAAGGATGGAGAATTGATGAATGATGAAGGTTTGGTGAAGGATGATGGTGGAAGGATTGATGGTATGGAGAATTAGGGTTTAGGATGAATTTATTGTGAATGATGATTGAAGATGATCTTGATGTTTTTCGGGTGATGTTGTGTGTAGTGATGGGAATCGAGATGAATGGTAGATGATTATTGGCTCTCAAATCAAAGTTCAAACTCCAAGTCAAGTGTAACTCCCGAGTTAATGCAAAAAGGACCAATGGAAATCGAGTTTAACCCAAAAATCACAAAATTTCACGTTCTGAGAAACTACAACCCGTCGGCGACGGGTAGAGGGCCGTCGACGACGGGTTCCCTTTGTGTGAATTTCTGCCGACCCCCTATATTGCTGGATACGAAGTTTTTGGCCGACGGGGTTATCTAGAGCCCGTCCGGGACGGCCTCTAGCCCGTCGGCGACGGCCTCTTGAACACCAACTTCTCATTTTTCACTCCTCGCACTCCCGGTGCTCCGGTTTTCGACTCGGTGACTCTTAAAGCTCCCGAAAAGCTCCTTAAACTCCATCAAACCTGCAAAACACATTTTTGATTAAAAGTAGGCTATCCGAAATTAAAACTTATGTAAAAACATTAAGTTATACACTAACGAACACCAGTTTTCAACCACGTATCACATCCCCACACTTGTCTTTTGCTTGCCCTCAAGCAAATCTGTTTTTTTCACTTTCACGTGGGTTGAACAACGAATACACTTCCCATTCCCGAGACAAAGGTTAAGGTCTATTGTGATACAAAAGTTCAAACCTTTTACAATTTTCACATATTTACCGGTTAAGTGAATAATCACATATAATAATGGTTATCCAAGATTAACCCGCCCGTAAAACTAACAAGTCATGCATATCCCTCACAATGTTCTCTCCACTCGGCTTAAAAATTTGCTAATGTGTATAATGTATTAGCACTTTAACAAATAATCGCTCAAAACCGATTAGAACACGTACCCGCATAGGCTTGCAACTCAATCATTCTCCACCACCGATCACGAATACTAAGCACAAGTCATAAGGTCTTTGTAAGGGTTATAACGGGGCTGGGCTAAAGGTAGGAATTGGGAAATTTTAAAGTGGCTAAGGTGATGAAAATTCGATTTTTATTACAAAAGACTATTCTAAACAAAACTAAACTATAAACATCAACTACAAGGCAACAACTTTAGCCTTTTATTTCTCAACTAAGAACATATATTTTTGTTCTTTTCTCAACAACTTTCTATCTTTTTCATAAGTTTTCTGATTTTTCTCTTTTTTTTCATATGCAAACAAACAAAAACAACTATACAAACTTTACTTCTATAATCGAATTTTCATCACCCGGGTTTAAAAGAAAAAGGTTTTAAGGTTATTGGTTAAAGGGTAGTCAAACGAAGGGTTTAGGCTCAAGATTGGCTACTAGGGGATAATTTTTGGGTAAGGGTATAAAAATGGTATAAAAGAAAAAGGTTTACCTAATGCCTTAATCATTCTTGTGCTTGTATTCGGTCTATGGTCTCGAATGTATCCAAAGTTGCAAGTTCTACAATACGCGACTAATGGTCCACTCAAACAAAGAAACATGTATATGTAAATCTATGATATAAAAGTGGCTCAAAATCTCACGTATAAGGATATGATATGTGATATGCATAAAATGCTAGTTCCTTAGGCGAATTATTCCCAAATAACCACCCGCTAAATACCCGTTATGCTTATTAATTTGAACTTGACCATGACAAAAGACCAAATGGGTTGTGCCATCCCTCGTTGACTTAGTTATTTGTGCTTTTAAGATCGCTTTTGAAACAAGAATTTTTTGAAAAATTTTTGAAATTTTCCCCCATCCCCACACTTGAGGTAAACATTGTCCTCAATGTGTAGTATTTAAATGAACGGGTCAAAGTCGAAAACTTTTACTACTCCCCCATCCCCACACTTGAGGTAAACATTGTCCTCAATGTGTAAGAACTAGAGTTTTTAAAACGCACAAGGGATGTGACACGGCTAACCTTCCCAAAATTTCACCCCTGAAAAATAAACTACAAAATACAATCCACTTGTTACTAAACTAATAATCAAAGTAAAAAGGAAACGCGTGCACCTGATTTTTGTTACTTGATGCCCATATCTTCTTCTTCTCTTCATAAAAACGGTTGTCCCGCGAACATGTTGTACCTACAAATTCTAACCCTTGTGTAGAAGCATGCTTCTCACAACCATCAAAATTTGTTAGTTACCTAGTTCTACCACTTTTATGAAAATATTACCAAGCCATGCGTTACTTTACTTTGATTTATGTGGAAAATAAGTTACAACAACAACAAGCCTAACTCACTTTCGTAGGAATCACGGTTGCATTTAGCTTATGCAACAAGCCCTTTTAAACCCCCCGATAGCTCGGGAGGACGAGAGGTCTCGTGAGGGTTATATAGGAAACACACCCACAACGTTCATTTAACTAGGCAAAAAGTAAATAATAACGAAAAAGAAATAAAGAACTAAGGTTTACAACAACAACAACACAAAACATACCTTGCCTTCACCGCTGATATCTCTCGTTGGGATCAACTGGCGGGTTTGGCTGGTATGGATAACCAGTGAGGGCTTCAAACATCTCCCTGTAGTTATCAAGTGGGCTCGACTCTCCTTGAGGTGGTGGCTGATAGGGGATCGGAATGAAGCTGGAGCCTATGGCCTCGGGCCAGTGAGGAGATGGGTCGGATGGGCCTCGTGGAACGGGAAGGTTGGGGTAGTCGGTCCACCCCGAATGCTCGACATAAGGAAGGCCGGCCTCATAGTCTCTTTGATGTCTCTCTTGATCGTGTAGGATTTTGGCATTATTAATAGCCGTTTCCTGTGAGACATATAAGGCACTCCAACGGTTGTCCTCCACTATGTTTCGGTCATGCCGTGCTTTCTCTTCCCTTTCTTCCCATGCCCGTCTTCGGGTCATATCTTCTTCTTGCAATTGCAACAAGCGTTCCATGTGAGATCTTTGGAATGCTTGTTGCTCTTCCATACGTTTCTCCATCCGCTCACGATAAGCTGCTTGGGAGGCCCACTGTTCTTGCGAGTAGGTCCCGTGCATCTCTTCCCAGTTCTCTCTCCTCCTGTTATATTCTCGGCCCTCGCCTATACATGCCAAGATGTTATCATAACACGCTTGTTGCCCGCGGTTATAATTTCTGAACGACGACCCTTGTCTTTATTTCACAAAACCTGCCACATTTGCATTAATCTCCCTGTGTCGCCTCATGTACCTCTGTTGTGGTCCCCGTGGACCAGAAGGCTCATCCTCGTCTTCTTCATCAATCATCTCTTCATCTCCCCCAGCACCTTGTTGTGCATCTGGATCAACAAAGTCATATCGGTGACCCAATTTGTCGGTCACCACATACTTGTTTCCCGACAGCTCCACATCTATTCTCCAATTTTTTCTCATTGAGGCTATGTTGAATTCATCCAGAGGTTTAGACACCCAAAGTGATTCCGGAGGCAAACAATTCTGTTGGACAATCATAGCACTGATGAGGCGTGCATATGGAATAAAACGCCTTTGAGACGCCTCCCGAGTGATCCATGTATTCATCATAACAATATGTCTCCATGACAAGGTAGGGGTCCCATACAATAGAGAATGGACAACCCTGCAATCGCTCACTCTCACTCCCCCTCGATCACCGAATCTCACCATCACATTTTCTAGGGAAAATCCTTGAAGAATTTTCCTTTCGATCGTCATTTGAGTTCTTTTAGCCTCGCCCTCATCACTGTATGGTAAAATAACCGCTGTCATCTGCTCCGGATCACCATCATTCATATGATTATCCAAAAATTGTTGCATGGTTGGACAATCATATGCTTGCACCCCCAAAGAATCAAAGCGTGCGATACAATTGATTGTTTCGAAAGACATCGTCGTTGTCCCTCGCCTTGTTTTACCAACCAATTTCCACTGAGCAGGAGGACTATCCTTATTCATAAACCTCAACGTTGACAACCATTCACACACCTCCGCCAGATACACCCGCGAGGTGTTATCTTCACACCAATTAAGCACCCTCTCCCATCCTTGGCTTTCAAACATTTGCACAATCCCGATTTGCCTAAACTCTTCCACATTCACAACCCTTTCGCACAACACCCTTTCCGGTACTGAAGTATTAACTTTGTTGACCATCTTCCACTTCCAAAGTTTGGCCTCCATCTTCCTATATTGATACGATGATAAGGGTTTGTTCTTCTCATCATCCCATACTTGAGCGCTTTTACTATCCCGGAACTTTTCCCAAGCCCAATCCTGTCTATACAGTCTTGCATCACCCTCTTCGATGGAGCTCAGTTGCTCCCACTTCTTCGGTATTAAACCGAAAGAAGAACCCGCTCCAGCTGATGAGCCTTGCTCTGTAGTCTTTTGTTTCTTTCTACCTCCAGCCATAACTACAATCACAAAAACAACAAAGCATCAATATAAACCCAAACCTTCACTAAATTCTCAAACTTTGAACATGATGTGTGATGTTGAAGTTTTAACTAACAAGTAGATGCAAAATCGCCTTTTTAAACTTCCAAAGTCGCTCATTTTATCATATACCTATCAATTTTACTTGTTAACTTGCAATTTCTTGTAAATTCAACAAGGTTCAGCATCAACTTCATGTTCAATCATGTACATAACGAGTGTAATCACTTCACTATGGTTATAACATGCTCAACTTCCATCCAAAACAACTAATCTTACTCAAAATCATGCTAGAACAACATACATTGTTTAAACAACCTACTCTTAAACTAAATAGTCTAAAATTTTGGAAGAAAAACACTAAACATATGATAATCAAGCAAAAATTTAAGGGAAATCCATACCTTTGATGTTGTAGACAAGGAGAACTAAGAAAAAGATGTAAAGCAAGTAAATTAATGAACACTCTTTCAAAAACCCAAAGCTTCACGCCCAGAAATCTTGCAAACGGGCAAGAATTGATGGAAACCGTGATGGGGGTTTTGTTCCTCTCGAAAAATTACTCAGAATGGACCCAAAAATCAGGTGATTTGGTGTAGAATTGAGAGAGTTATGAGAGCTTGAAGGTTTTAGGGTTCTTGGGGTAAAGATGGAGAAGATGAAGGGAAAAGGATGAGTTAAGAGGGAGATGGCAGGGATTTTTGGAGTAATGAATGATGTGGGTTGGTGTAGGTCGAATTTGTGGTCAATATTGAGTTTAGGTGGTGTTTGGTTAGGTGAAAAAGGGTTTTGGTTCGAGTTTAGCACCTAAAAACGAACAAGCAACGGAGCAACATTGACAACCCGTCGCCGACGGGTCCCACCCCGTCGCCGATGGGTAGGGGAAATGTTGATTGGGGCCGACGGGTTAGTTTCCTGGATACGGGAAACAAGGGCCGATGGTGTCACACCCCTTTCTGCGGCGGAAGCACGAGGTGTGATCATGAAAGGTTCTCATTGCATACGAAAGGTAAACATGCTACATGCTCGTAAAATAACATCAAATACCATAATTTGAAAACATAAGTTTAGCGTTTACATCGCTAAGTAGCATAAAACATTGTCTTAAAAAGTTTACAACTTTATTCAAAAATAAACATAAGCGACATCCAAGAGCATAAGCAAGACCGCGCGCACATCCATCCTAGTTACCTGAAATACATGTGAGTTTTGGAAAAACGTCAACATAATGTTGGTGTGAATTCATGCAGTTTTTGTATTTCACGTTTGTATACTTTATATGAAAACATAGTTTGTGTCATGTATAAATCAAGTTTTCATATATAAATCAAGTTTTCATGTGTACACCACGTACTCATGTATAATTCAAGTTTTTCTTGAGTACCCCACGTACTCAAGTATAATTCCCGTTTTCTTGAGTACCCCACGTACTCAAGTATAATTCAAGTTTTCTTGAGTACCCCACGTACTTCAAGTTATAAATCAAGTTTTAGTATGGTATGAATTTTATGTAAATAAAGTATTCCTGTAAGTATCAGGATTCTTAATGGGTTGCAAAGTCATTAACATGTGACACGACATAGGAAGTCACCAAACCTTAGGCATTTTTCTAGTTGGCATATTCTGAGACACAAAAGCACTACTCGATACTCGCCCTCACCGAGAGTGTGGCTGCCCGGCACCCGTTAGATCTAACCTTTTGTTCTGCGGTCTAGGTATATAGTTGATTAATGGTGCTTATGTATCCTATTCGTGACACGATTGCTCGTATCATTTCTCATAACGCATCATACTTGGTACTCGTCCTCACCAAGTGCGTTTCTTGTATTCTTATATCTCGTCACACTTGGTACTCGTCCTCACCAAGTGTGCTTCTTGTTATCATACCATTTATAAACATTGTAAAAATTGTAACATGTATTTCACCCCCGAAGTTATAAAACTGAAAACAGTTAAAAGAAAAGGGGGAGCATGAACTCACAACGTTGCGTTCCTTGCGTCGTAAACTTCACCGGATTTGCTTAATTAACGTCGTGACCTATACGCGTTTTCTTAACGTTAGTCACTAGACTTGCGTCGCACAAGTACAGTCACTCTCTTTTGTATTTGTATTGTTGTGTTAAAAATATTTTATATTTTTAACTATGTGTCTTACTTATATTATTTTCTCAAAAATTAATATAAGTATCTCGTGTTTTGCACTTTGCACCCGAATTATGTATCTTGTATGTTGTATGTGTATTTTGTGTTTATACTTCTTATGAGTATTTAGTGTGTTTTTAAGTCTTAATACACTAGCACGTATAACACATACTATATATACACTTAGCACAAAAGTTGGTGATCAAATAATATATATTTTCTTCTCAAAAATATACATACTTAACATAAATATTAATCTTGAAGAAATCATCATTTCTTATCACCAAAAATTAGGGAAACCTTGGTAATATTTTTAGATACATTTTTAGGGAATAAGTTTCTCAAAAACTTATATTTTTCTAAGTGTCAAAATTTATAGAAATTTCGACAGAGTTTCCCCTAAAAATGGAGGTTTCCCATGTTTTCAAACATGTGTTTATTTTCTTTTAAAATCATCAACAACTAATTTCTCAACAACAATCAACAACAATATATACTAATTTCTCTATTTCATGAACTTGAGAATTTACAAAACTGTGTAGTAACCTACTAGCTCATTTAGTAAGTCTTGTTATCTTTAAAAATAAAATTAATTTCTTAAAAACTTTATTTTTAAAGAACATGAAGTTTCACAACTTCTAGTCAAGATTTACAAAACATTTCTTTGTTAAATTTTCTTGTTACACAAGTGTTTACACATTTGTTTATTTGCCAAAAATACTTCTAATTCATAAAATATCCGGGTTTTAACAAGACTTGCATCTTCCACTTGGTTCTTTAGAAAAACCACTTGTAGATCTTTAGATCTACTAGTTTAGAACCTTATTTTACAAGAAAAATTACATTTACTCAAGTTCAAGTTTCATGAGTGGAAGGGTTCATCATCTTTTATAATTTTAACACTAACTTACTACTAGTTCATGTTCTTGTACATAATCTAGTATGGTTAGATGATGATCCATCCCACTTCTAGCAACAAACAACATCACATAATCACAACTAGACAAGTTTCACAAGATTTACACAACTAGTTTCTCTTTATCCAACTTATTCATCATATGATCAAGACTTTATGTCATGTTCTTGTGTGTGTTTGATTTTTAACCATTACATCTACTATTAACCACTTTAAACAAGAACAAGAGGATGTTTAGAAGCACTTACTACTAGCTCGTGGCTAGGGAAGAATCAAGGCGTAAACAAGGTGGATAAAAGAAATATAGAGAGGTTCTTGAGTTTCCGAAAGCACCGAGCCTCCTTGTATGTCACCTTGCACCTTTGTATGTATGTAATATTGCTAGATCAAGACTTGATGATGATGGTGGGTGTGTGTGTGATCTCGGCCGAACACAAAGGAAGGAGGAAGAAGAGAGCAATTTAAGTTGTGTTGAAGTGAGATAATGAAGAACTAGTATGCATATTTATAAACCAACTTAGTGCTTTATCCTCCATATAATATGTCTCTAAGATATCAAATATCCACCAATTAAATAATCAAGAAAATGGGTGTGGGTCACCCCTTGGGTGACCGTCAACTAGGGGGGGGGGGGGGTTATGGTTGGATTTCAAATGGATAGTTAGGATCTAGTTATGTTTAGTTAGGATTTTAAGTAAGTTATATAATATATAGTATGTTAGGGTGTACGGGGACCCTAACTAGCTTAGAAAAATAAAAACAATGCTTCTAGCATTATTTTGGTGTTCCGGGTAATGTCCGGTTGTTCGGTTAAATTCCGGTTCGTTAAAGTGCTAAATTACACTTTTTAGTGTCTTTTAAGTACCTTTTTGTATCCTTTTCAATTCCCAACACTTGGGGAAATATTCGGGATAATAAAACGTAATTCCTGCATAATATTTCAGTGCCATAATGCTGATTATAGCTGAATTATATAAAATTCTACACTTAAAGTGCGTTTCGGGTGCTTTTTAGTGCTTATTTTTGATTTCGTAATGTCTATATATTAAACCCTTGTATGTACTCTTGGGTTTTAATGTCTTCTTGTTGTTGGACCTACACCTAGGCTCCAATTTTATTGTCTGACTGCTTTCTGCAGTTCTGTTGACACAGAGTGTCTTACCGGTGAGTTTACTAGTATTTCTGACGCAACGCTCTCGTTTATGCATAAAGCAATATTTTGTAGTATACAACGTGCATGAATTCACTTGTTTAGTATGTGTTCAGACCTTGCTGACAATTAAGCACATAATTGCAGTCATTAAATAACAATTAAAGTGTACGGAAATTACCGGTTTGTGCCAGTTGTCACAGACGGGCATGTTTAGAAGCCGTCGCCGACGCCACCATACCCGTCGCCGACGGGGTTTATTTTTTTCAATTTTTTTTTTTGAAAACTAGGAGGGATTTTATGGATTTTTAATAAAGGGACTATATACATTAAAAATTCCTAAAAATTATTAAAAATCTTTTTGTAAATTTTTATAAGTTAAAATTTGAAAACACGAGAACCGTCAACGGCCCTACCACCCCTCAAAAATTCGTGTATTGTCCTCAATGCACCTAACAGAGTCTAAAACATACCTTACGTCTTCAAAACTCGTTTGGGATATCCGGACTTCACACAATCAAATGGGATTAGTAGGAAACGGAAACGATTGTTTACAAAACACACAAACAATTAAATAATTATACATAACTTTACACAAAGCGTTACCGTTCCTTTTCATTCGACATCATAAACCGGAATGCTTACCACGAAGCTCACCGATTCCTTATTTTCATCCAATTTTTCATTACCGTCGAGGAGCGGTTTTAGCCGGTGACCATTAACCGTTTGCCGTGACCCATCCTTTGGGTCCTCAATGGTAACATCACCCAATTGTCCGACCCGGGTGATAACATAGGGTCCCATCCATTTGCTTCGGAGCTTTCCGGGAAAGAATTTGAGTTTCGAATTGTAGAGCCACACCTTTTTCCCAATCTCGAACTCTTTCTTTCTCAACTTAGCATCATGCGCCTTCTTCATCCCATCTTTGCATTTAGATGCGCATTCATATGCCATTTCCCTTATCTCCTCCAACTCACATAGTTTGAGTTTCCGTTCCCTACCTGCATCATCATATTGAACATTCACTTCTTTAATAGCCCATAATGATTTATGCACAAGTTCAACCGGCAAATGACAATTTTTACCGTAAACCAACCGGTAAGGTGTAGTGCCAATGGGTGTCTTATGTGCCGTACGGTAGGCCCATAAAGCATCGTTCAACTTAATTGACCAATCCTTACGGTCCGCCCGCACGGTCTTTTGCAAAATCTCTTTGATTTGCCTATTTGACACCTCAACTTGCCCGCTTGTTTGCGGGTGATAGGGGGTAGCAATTCTATGGTCAACACCAAACCGTTTTAAAAGTTTTCCAAACCGAAAGTTTTTAAAGTGAGATCCTCCGTCACTTATGATGACACGAGGAATCCCAAACCTTGAGAAAATATTGGTTTGAACAAAGTTACAAACTACGGAATGGTCGTTTGTCTTGGTGGCTATTGCCTCGACCCATTTCGACACGTAATCAACGGCCACCAAGATATACAAATTGCCATAAGAGTTGGGGAATGGGCCCATGAAATCAATACCCCACATATCGAAAATGTCGACTACGAGGATTGGTTGCATGGGCATCTCATCCCTTTTTGAAATACCCCCTAGTTTTTGGCACTCTATACAATTCTTTGAAAACTCATTTGCATCTTTAAAAATAGTTGGCCAATAAAGACCACTATTCAACACTTTATGACCCGTTTTGTGGCCACTAAAATGACCACCACACGCAAACCAATGTAGATGATGCAACACGCTTGGAATTTCCTCGTCATCTATGCATCTTCTAATCACTTGATCCGCACACTCTTTCCACAAGTGCGGTTCCTCCAACCGGTAATACTTGATTTGAGACATGAAGTGTTGCCTCTTTCGTCTATCCCAATGTGCCGGTAAGTCACCTGTAATAAGATAATTCACAATGTTAGCATACCACGGTAACTTATCCAATTTCATAATATGCTCCTCGGGAAACGACTCATTGATCTCTAACGATTTAGGATCCTCATCAATCATCAACTGGGACAAGTGGTCCGCTACCACATTCTCGGTACCCTTTTTGTCCCGTATCTCCAAATCAAACTCTTGGAGCAACAACACCCATCGGATCAACCTCGGTTTTGCTTCTTTCTTCTCCATGAGGTACCTAACTGCAGTGTGATCAGAATAAATAATCACTTTACTACCCCATATATATGACCGAAATTTATCCAATGCATATACCACCGCGAGTAGCTCTTTTTCGGTAGTGGTGTAATTCAATTGTGCACCCGAAAGAGTCTTACTCGCGTAGTATATAGCAACGGGTTTCTTATCAACCCGTTGTCCCAGCACGGCCCCCAACGCATAATCGCTTGCATCGCACATAATTTCAAAAGGTAAAGACCAATTGGGCGATTGCAAGATTGGGGCCTCAACTAACTTTTCTTTTAATTTGTTAAAAGCGTTTTGACACTTTTCATTAAAATCAAACGGTTGATCTTTTAACAACAAGTTACACAAAGGCTTGGTTATATCACTAAAACCCTTAATAAACCGTCGATAAAAACCCGCATGACCTAAGAATGACCTAACACCTTTAACACTCGTGGGATATGGCAAAGTATATATAACTTGTACCTTTGCACGATCAACCTCTATCCCACGACTCGACACCACATGTCCCAACACGATTCCCTCTTGAACCATAAAATGGCTCTTTTCCCAACTCAAGACCAAACTAGTTTCGACACATCTTTTTAGTACTTTGTCTAGTTGGTCCAAACAAGCCTCAAATGATGACCCAAAAATTGAGAAATCATCCATGAAGATTTCCAAAGACTTCCCCACCATATCTGAAAAGATACTCATTATACACCTTTGGAAGGTGGCGGGGGCGTTACATAATCCAAACGGCATTCGCCTAAATGCGAAGGTGCCGTAGGGACAAGTAAATGTGGTCTTTGATTGATCTTCTGGATGGATGGCAATTTGGTTATAACCAGAATAGCCATCTAAGAAGCAACAAAATTGTTGCCCCGATAATTTCTCAACTATTTGATCAATGAACGGTAAAGGAAAATGATCTTTGGAAGTTGCGGTATTCAACTTCCTATAATCAATACAAATTCGCCACCCGGTTACCGGCCGAGTGGCTACCTCTTCACCTGCGTCATTTTTGACGACTTGTATGCCCGCTTTCTTGGGAACCGTCTGTGTTGGGCTCACCCACTGGCTAACCGAGATCGGATAAATAATACCCCTATCAAGCCATTTTAGCACTTCCTTTTTCACCACCTCCCTCATATTCGGATTCAATCTTCGTTGTGCATCTCGAACGGGAGTCACACTTTCTTCCGTGATGATTTTATGCATCACCACCGAGGGACTAATACCCTTCAAATCAGCAATGGTCCATCCAATCGCCGCCCGATTAGTGACCAAAACACCCATCAATTTATCCTCTTGCTCCTCGGTCAAGTTTGATGAAATGATAACCGGGAGTGTGTTGCCTTCACCAACATAAGCATATTTGAGATGCTTAGGCAACGCCTTCAATTCAACCTCTGGAGGCTCTACTAACGACGGCTTCAACTTGGTATCAATGCTCTCCGGTAAACTCTTAACTTGGTGCGTCCATGTCGGTTTTCCCTCTCTAACCGCAACACCTCCAAACTTTTCACCTCCTCGTCTATGCTCTTATCTGTTTCCACCTGTGACCTGTCAAACATATAACAATCCTCCATTGTGTTTTCCCCATCCACGACTGTGTCGCAAAGAGGTATACACGTGTCAACAATGTCCGCCATATAGCATTCATCATCAACTGGAGGGTTCATAAGTCCGGAAAAAACATGCAACCTCAACCTTCGGTTTCCAAATGTCATGTCAACCGTTCCCATTTTGCAATCAATTTGAGAATTTGCAGTTGCTAAGAACGGCCGACCCAAAATCACCGTAGGTTGCTTGGTTGGGTCCTTGGCCACATAATCAAGTACCAAAAAGTCCACCGGATAGTAAAAATCCTCGATTTTTACTATCACATCCAAGACAATTCCACGGGGTAGTTTGGGTGTCAAATCGGCTAACACCACGGTGGTGTTTGACGACTGAAGTGGACCAAACTCGTATTGGTCATACAAACTACCTGGTAGAATGCTCACACTAGCACCAAGATCTAAAAGTGCCCGGTTGATTTTGAAATCGCCTACTTGAATTGAAATGATAGGCGCACCCGGATCTTGGAGCTTAGGTGAAAGTGCACCCGAAAGAATCGAACTCACATTTTCAGTTAAATCTAATTTTTTAGGAAATTTATGAGTTCGTTTCTGGGTACACAATTCTTTCAAGTACTTAGCATAAGACGGTACTTGTTTGATTGCATCCAAAAGAGGTAAATTGATTTTTACTTGTTTGAAAATTTCCAACAACTCTTCTTGTTGTGGACCTCTTTTGTTTACAACTTTTTTAATGGATCCCTTCAATGCTTCGGGATAAGGGCGGTATTAGCCTCCACACCCTTTTCCTTAGCCTTGGGGACGGGTATGGTCACAACGGGAGTGTTATTATTCTTTTTCAAGTCATTTTTATTTTTGACCCGTTTGACCATCCTCATTCTCATCTTCACTAGCATCCTCCACCACCCCTTTAACAAACTGAGGTGATGGTGTTTTAACACCATTATCTACGACTCGACCACTACGTAAAGTAATTTTATTAATTGGTACCTCACGTGTGTTCCTTGAGCTTGACCCTTGATGCTTAGGGTTCATCGCAGTGTCACTTGGAAGCTTCCCCATGCTTCCCCTTATTTGAGCCATTTCCTCCGCGAGTTGGCCCACTTGCTTCGCCAATGCCTCATGTGCTTTGTCTCGAATCTCGTTCGTCTTCTTTATCTCCTTAATATCATTGTGAGATTCTTTTTGCATATTTAACAAAGCATCCATTTTGGCACTCAAATCATCACCACCGGTTTGATTGTTCGGCCCGCACCCATTACCGCCTTGATTATTGTAATTCTTTTGGTACCCTCCTTGGTAGTTGTTGTCTCGACCTTGGTACCCTTGATTGTAATTACGTTGGTAACCCCCTTGGTTACCACCTTGGCGATTTTGATACGATGACCCGCTTTGGTTACCCGGTTGAAAGTTCGGGTTCATTTGATTTGCAACATTCCCATATCGGAAGTTGGGATGGTTTCACAATCCGGGATGGTAAGTGTTCGAATTCATGTCATTATTCTTTCTATCCCCGAACACTTGATTTACTTCCTCGGTGTACTCACTCGGCCCCGTTGGACATTGATCGGTCCTATGGCCAATATCTCCACAATCCTCACACACCGCGAATTGGACCGCGTTCACCTCCTTCTTCTTCATACGAGCCATTTCCCGTTCTAAGGTAGAAATTCGATCCTTAGAATGGAAGTGACCGGGAAATGGGATGTTTCTTAGCTCTATCGGCCGATTCCTTCTCTTTTGACTATTTGCTCATCCTCTCCAAAAACTCCCAATCATCATCTTCATGATTGCTCAAAAGAGTCCCGTTACTCGTCGACTCGAGGCGATTCCATGTCATGTCATCCAACCCACGTACAAAGCACTTCACCAATTCCCACTTTTCTATTTGGTGATGTGGGCATCTCCGCATCAATTCTTTGAATCGAGTGAATGCTTCATGTAACGGTTCACTCGATAATTGCCGAAACGACCTTATTTCATCCCTAGCGTCGTCGGTCTTCGCCATCGAATAGTATTCGTCTAAAAAGACTTGTTGCATCTCACCCCATGTCCGGATGCTATTCGCCGGAAGTGTGAGAAACCATTGCTTTGCCTTGTCTTTCAACGAAAATTGGAACAAGCGAAGTTTGACCTCCTCTAATGCAAAGTTGTGCCCCCCGATAGTGTTACAAATTGACAAAAACTCCGCCAAGTGCGTGTACGGCTCATCATTAGACCTCCCATTGAAGTGGGGAAGTATATTGATGTAATGAGGTTTACAATCAAACATTCTCCTTTCGCACACTATAGGAGAGTCATTATCGGTAACTACCGGTCGAAAACGGTCATTCACTCCCCGTGGAGGTTGTTGACGACGTTGTGGACCGTTAACCTCTTGATCAACCGGTCTTCGGTTGTCCCTTCGATCACCTCTTCTATCACCACCTTGATTTCTACCTTGGTTACCCCTTTGATTACCTCCTCCCACGAAACGAGGAATCCGATTAGGGTTACCATTGTTGTTATTGTTGTTGTTGTAAAACCCATCATTTCGGTTCCGTTGATTGTTGTTTCGTGGTTGGCGGTTGTTCTCATAACCGTCATTTCTTGCATTCCCGTACCCATAGTCATCATTCCCCACATAGTTGGCGTTTTGGTAGCCAAACTCCTCATCTTCATACCCTCTTGCATTGTAGATGTTACCCTGATTCACGTATCCCCAATCTTCGTCATCATTAGCCCGATCATCATAATAGCCCCCGTCGTCCAAATTTTCCGTATGCACGCTCACATGTTCCGGCGATTGATAACCGGGAACACTATATGGTTCGTCATCGGGGATGGCGTTCCTCGAATTGTCTATGTTGAAAAATGGGTCTTCGTTCACGGGATTGCCACGATCTTGATTATCTCGATGGTCGGAATTGACAATCCGGTCATCAAGGTTGATGGGTAAAGAATTGTGTCGATGAAGGTTTTGTTGTTGGGGTGTTCTTTGGGTGTTGTTGGGATGTTGGTTTTGAAAAGGTGATGTGGGTGGCCCGTTATTGTTGTTACCATCCGGTCGCTCTTGAGGCATGGGTTGAACATTTTGGCCGGGATTGAAGTTGCTTCGGTATTGGAATTGATTCGGATTTTGGTTTTGGTTGAAGTTTTGGTTGGAATTTTGGTTCGCCATTGAATCGGTTTCAATGGTCGGTGTGAGTTATGGTGTTTGGTTAGTTTGATTAGAAGCAAGTGTTGCCTCTAACCGGCTTGCTAAGTTTCTTCTTGCTACTCTTTCGATTTCCTGTTCGTAGACTAAAGGTGAAGTCCTCCCGGAGTTCCGCGTATGCATGCACTACCTGTAACCTGCACAAGTAACACACCCCGCATAACAAGGAAAAAGACAAAGTACAAAAAGACACTAGACAAATTAAACAGATAATCACGCAAATTCAAACAATAATCCAAACACAAAGCGCACGCACTCCCCGGCAACGGGGCCAAAATTTGATCGGAGTGTCGCGCTCCGGTCAAAGATAAGATTTATAAGCCCAAATTACCCTTAACAAATAGTTAGTGGTAGTAAGGGGTCAAACCACGAAGAGTATGTGGTTTGCGTATGGATTTGATCGAATTATGAAAAGGTGTCACAATTTATGAAGCTTGCTATGATATTCTTGTATTTTTGTTTTGTTGGAAGATATGAATTTAAACTAAGAAATTGATTTAATTGATTAATCACTACGAATTAATAATTGCAAGAAAGATTGATTACTAAACGATAATAAAAAAAGGGTTCACACCCGGTTTCGGTAATTGCCAACCTAGGGTTTCTACAAGATTTTAGATCCAACTCAATTGTGTATGAATAGCGGATTTAGTCTACCGTGACTTAGGTGACAATAACTATCAACGTCCCGAAGAACGGACAAGAATGCACTTTGTAATCAACACAAGTAAAACCTAACCAAGACAATGCATACTACACATAACTATTTCGTAAAGTCATAACTTTTAACATCGTTCGACAATTTACGAATACGAAACAAATGCAAACTATTGTCAAAGGTTTCAAAAATCACACACAATTTGTCACAAAGTTGAAACAAGAACAATTCGAAACCCTAAAGTTAACAACTACCTACCCCGGGGTGAAACCAAGGTGATTAGCCGCTCATGGTTGAGGAAACTTGATCACCGGATGCTTGAATCATGATGGAAGTCATCTTGAAGCTTGAAGGATGGAGAATTGATGAATGATGAAGGTTTGGTGAAGGATGATGGTGGAAGGATTGATGGTATGGAGAATTAGGGTTTAGGATGAATTGATTGTGAATGATGATTGAAGATGATCTTGATGTTTTTCGGGTGATGTTATGTGTAGTGATGGGAATAGAGATGAATGGTAGATGATTCTTGGCTCTCAAATCAAACTTCAAACTCCAAGTCAAGTGTAACTCCCGAGTTAATGAAAAAAGGACCAATGGAAATCGAGTTTAACCCAAAAATCACAAAATTTCGCGTTCTGAGAAACTACAACCCGTCGGCGACGGGTAGAGGGTCGTCGGCGACGGGTTCCCTTTGTGTGAATTTCTGCCGACGCCCTATTTTGCTGGATACGAAGTTTTTGGCCGACGGGGTTATCTAGAGCCCGTCCGGGACGGCCTCTTTAACACCAACTTCTCATTTTTCACTCCTCGCACTCCCGGTTGATCCGTAACGCGTCCCGGTGCTCCGGTTTTCAACCCGGTGACTCTTAAAGCTCCCGAAAAGCTCCTTAAACTCCATCAAACCTGCAAAACACATTTTTGATTAAAATTAGGCTATCCGAAATTAAAACTTATGTAAAAACATTAAGTTATACACTAAGGAACACCGGTTTTCAACCACGTATCAATAACGCCGACATCGCGGCCTTGCGTGCCTCAGGCGCCTTCCCTGCCGGAGTAATCTTCTATCCGTTTGACCGAGAGGTCCGATCGGATTTTTGTTCCGATGAATGGGTATGCTTTTTTGCTTATCCTTTCTCCATAGGGCTTCAGTATCCATTTATGTTGGGATTGAACCCTACCAGAGGAACAGATAATGAAAGCCAAAACTGGTTCACAACAGTGGATTCGTAATAAGCAGTTGTTTATACCAGACTCCTCCCTTGAAAGAGATTATAACATCTGATGGTCCTCTATCCACTGTTTGAATACAACTGTTGCTACCCTTTAAACTGCTGACAAAGCCCTGAAGAAGTGAACACTGCTGGTTCAATCTACTGATGACAAAGCACTGCCCAATCAAGGATTGATCAACCTTGAGGAAAGCACTGATGTAAAGAGAAAGCAGTAGTTTAGTGTGTCATCTATTTTATACATAGTCAGTGGTTAAGATTAGCAATGTTTGTATAGGGACAGTAGTTACAGGTTGTTAGGTTGTTAGACGTCACTTTCATGGTGATGTCAGCTAAGATGCCTCAGTGGTTTGGATTGTCTATAAATGGAGCAGTACTCTGTACTGTTACAATTGATCATTTTGAGTGAGTTCTTCTCCTCAATTCAATCCTTTCATCTTGTGCAACCAACCATGGAGTATCCGGCTGAGGGGGAGTTTAGTTTGTAAGCATGTCTGTAATCTGTTGATTTGTATTGTAAATCTTTCGACTTAATGACAAGCATGTGTTTATCAAAACTGTTTCTCTCCTTAATTGTGTTTACAAAGTTTGTTGTTCATTTCCGCTGCACTTAAACTCTGTTCATTTCAATTTGAGTTGTTCAAATTATACAAACAAGCACAATCACTAGAGCCTTCGATCCTAACAATTGGTATCAGAGCTTGGACAGTCAAATTCGATCTAACAGTCAATTTAACATAACAGTTCAGCTCAAAATTCATTGATACTAAGGTTGGTTGTATTCAGTTGAAAAACAGAGTAACGAAAAATACATTCAAAATTGCTATTCAAAAACTCTGTAAAACAACCAAGATGTCATAAGATACACAAATTTCACACAACAAGTGATGTCATGCACAAGTCACCCATAGTTTTCAGATCTGGAAACATGTCTGGTAACTATGGTATAATCATCTTCTTTACAAAATTGATGTCAAGTGTTGATATGAATTTTGTGTTGTCTCCATCATGTTTAAAACTAAGGTATGAACCTCTGGTCAAACAAAAACCTAGTTTCATAAAAACATTAGTGTTTTTGTTAACACAAAAGGAGGGAAACTAAAACCTTAGTTACTTGATCTTGTGTGTTGAAAAACAGGTTGAGAATCCTCAAAAGGACCAAATCAACTCTGCTATAAACACATTAAGAAAATCAGGTGTTGAAATAGTCCAATTCATATGTAATGTGAGATTTGACATATGCATGTACAAAATATGACCAGATCTCTCAAAAACATTACTGCAAAATGATTCTGGATTAAGTATTTCTTCAATAAAGACCTCCCAATAAGTATTTCATTACTTATGAATGGGAAGGGTAAAAGGGGAAGAAGGAAAATCACAAGAACTCTGAAGTGTGTTTATCTCAAAACTTTTGAAGTCAAAAGAAAAAAGTATAAATATAAAACACTTAAGAGTAAAAAATTGGGGTAAAAATAGTCATCAAGCAACTGTGTGCATTCATTGGGTCAGAAAAATTCAGGTAATGGTAGTATCTCAAGTGACTAAACCTAAAAGAGGACTAAACAAGCTATCATAATCATCACATGGTAACAAAGTCCAGAACAGGGTTTTCAAAACTTATGTGTTCATGTGTCCACATTTTTGCAATCAACTGACAAGAAAATGGTACCAAACAGTGGTCAAAACGTAGTTAAAATTTCATACCACTGTTGTCAAACCACTGACCATTTTCATAAACTTGAGAATGACATGATTATGTGCTTTATTGGAAAATATATCAGATCTTTTTGGTGCTGTTTTCAGAAAATCCTTTAAATATTTTTCTGGAAAAGAATTTTCTCAAATAAAGCAGGATATATTATTCTTTATTTTTCCTGTTTGAATAATATATTTTGTACTTTTACTGGTTTTTGATAGTAAAAATTTCAATCTCCTGTCAGGATATAGAACCTTTGTTTTTATTGGTGATATTATCCTCAAAAATGGATCAAAAGGAAATGGTGTTTGTATCAAGGTTTAAGGTCATGTCAAACTCAAGTTTGTTCTTAACACTGAACAAAGTTTGATTGCTAAACAGATCTTAAAATACTTGAGTATTCATGTCCTAATTCAAAATTATGACAAACATAAGTAGCCACAGTAAAAAGTTTCCATCATCTGGGGTACTAAACCACTGTCAGGAATCTGTAAATACTTCAATATGTGTAATTGACATGTGGCAAAACCTTGAATGAAAATCTTTGTAAAAGCTTATCCACTGGTGCACTAACAGTTGTTGATATACTAGTCTTTCAAATCTTTACCATTACCCCTAACCACTGTTTTGTTCAAACATCTGCTTCCTAAATACTGTCCACTGCTGAAAGTCAACCCCTGTTCCTTCATTTTCTTGGCAAGCACTGATGCTTAAAATCAGTATCTTATCCACTGATATGTTATCCACTGATAGTAAAAATCATCCACTTTTATCACATTATTATCGTTGTAACCACTGATGCCTGCTTCATCAGTGGCTCTCAAAACAACTGTCCTCCATAAAACATCTCTTCATCAGCGGTTGACACGTAGTCAGTTTTTAGCCTTCAGATCGTCTATAACCGCTGCCACGTCTGCATTCACTTTTTCCCTAAATAAAACCCTGATCAAAACCCAAACAGGGTTTTACACTGTCAAATTGAATTTCAAAAATTCTCCTCTCAAAGCAGTTTCCAACTTTCTTTTTCAAAGCATTCTTCGTCTTTCTTCATCAAAATGACGAAACCAAAATCAAAATCAAAGTCAAAATCATCATCATCTTCCAAAGAGGTCGCTCAAATGGCCGAAGAACCCATTGAAATCCCGTACAAATCTCCTCACAACTACTTGGGTCTACTCACAAAACCCACAAACAACCATACCTTCGATTCCATCATTGACATCTTATCTGCATCAAAGTACAAAACTTTGCTAATAGCAGATGCTCCCATTTACCAACAAACCCAAAGAGAATTTTGGAAAAATGCTACTTTTGAAAAACAAGACGATAAAGTCATAGCCATCAAGTCATCCATACAGGGTAAAGCAATTCAAATTACTCCTCAATCCATCTCAGAAGTCTTTAAACTCGATGATCAGAAAGGTAACACATCTTTTCCCAAAAACGAGTTGAAAACTGATTTTCTGAAAAGAGGGTATGCAGAACAACCAAAAAGGGATACCTTACAAAAAGGCTATTTCCCTTCTGCACCTAGGGTTTTATTTCATACACTTTTAATGTGTGTTTCAAATAAAACAACTTCTTTTAACGAAATACCATTGAAGATCCAATGTCTGGGTTATGCTATTTTAAATAATAAAAATTATAATTATTCCCAGGAGATCTTTGATGATTTGGTGAAAAATGTTGATAGCAAAGCATTTCTACTTTTTCCAAGGTTTCTAAGCTACTATTTTAAACAAAAATTTGGAAAAGAGAATGAAAATTTGCTCGAACAAGGTGTTTATTTTCAAATAAACAGTTTAACAACTAAAACATTTTCTAGAATGATGGCACCTATAAAAACAAAAGAAGAGGTGCCTGAGCAGAATTTAGCAGTTACCACTGCTCCTCAGGTATCAGCTGCCGAGCCCACTGCTCCAGGTGATCATAGCAGCATAACCACTGCTTTGAAACCCACACCTGCCATTACCAAAAAAACCAAAAAGAAAACATCCAGAAAGCCCTCCAAACCCAAAACAAAGGCAACTCTGGAAGATGAGATCCCAGAGCCACTGCCAGTGACAACACAAATGTCACTTACAACCACTGCTGCTACTTCCTCACAGCAGTTGGAAGAAAGATCTCCAACATTACCTCAAACTCCTCCTGCATCCTCACAAAAGGATCAGGTTGTAAGCACAGGGACCCCACATTATGAAGCTCTGAATCCACTCGGATCCATCTTCCTCAGTCCTGATCCCAAGGACATGTCTCTTTCAACTCCCATACCCTCACCAATCACATTACCACAATCAATAATACCTTTGTTGCATGCAGTTGCTATAGCTCAGACACAAACCAGTTCCTCTCTATCACCTATCACTGAGAGTATACTCCCACAAGTGATTGGGTCTGATGCTACTACCCCTGCTATCCCAGCAACAACTGAGGAGACTACACTACAGGAGTTACAAGTAATTCCTGTCAGTAGTTCAAGTGGAGCAGCAACTACAAGTGTTGGATCAACAGATCTACATTTGGATAGTTGTTTCATTAGTAAGACTCCCTTGAAGGCAATTTCTTCTATAGCACCTCTGGTAACCACCAGTGAGTTTGTTTTAACCACTTGTACCATCGAAAGGTTATCAAGTGCTGAAGAAAGAAGTCCCCAGTACCAAGAACAAGGGGCATCAATGGATGATTTCTGGGCTTCATGTCCTAAGTCACACATTGGTACAACCACTGCTGGTGGGGAAACAGATGATTCCATGAATTTGGATGATGATTCAAAATATCAGGAATTGACGGGCAGAGTTGAAAAATTAGAAACATCTATTGCTGAAATAAAGGATATGGTGCAACAGCTGTTAAAAGCTCAAAAAGCACAATCCACTGCTGTTCCAGCTCAAGCACCTGCACAACCTGCACCTGCTGCAAATGAGCTATGGAGTATATTTCAACCCCTGCTTAAAAAACAAAAACAAATGGCTGATCAGCAGCATGAAATACATGTAAAAATGCTGACAAACATGGTGGAGTCAAGATTTAAAGATACTCAAGCAGACATCAAAGCTATCAAGGCTCATATCCAAAGCACCACTGGAGAAGTTCCTCCCACTATCCTCTTCATGGATAACCCCATTCCAGATAATGCCAAAAAGGGGGAGAAACTCAAGCAATTGAAGAAAAAGGGAATTGAAGATGGCTTGTATATTGAACCAGAACAAGAAAAACAGACATCTAAACCACCTTCTAAACCTCAAATCACAAAATCTCAAACTTCCACCCAAACAGTTGTTGTAACACCTGTTGTATCAACATCTGTTGATACTTCAGTTGTTTCAACAACTGTCAGCCAAGCAGCTGTCATTTCTTCAACACACACCACTACAACCACTGCCCTATCATCACAACCTAAAACTACACCACCACCCACCAAATTACCACCTGCTCAAAAGCAGAAGACATCTACTGACACATCAGTAGTTGTAATGACAACAGAGGTTGAAACACCAGTTGTTTCAACAGCTGTTTGCAAGTCATCCACCACTGCTCTCTTCAATGTCACATCACCACCATCACCTCATGCGAAAAAGCAGAAGACATCAGATGTTACAACATCTGTTGTAATAACAACAGTGAGTCAAACACCGATTGTCTCAACACCTACCGTTCCAAAAATTTACACCAGAAAAAGACAAACAACTCTGGCAGGTGATGACAAATATGATCCTGTGGCTGCAAAATATCCACTGGAACCTGAAGCTGTAAAAAATGAGATGAGACAATTCTACACTGAGGATGATCCTTCAAAAAAGAGATTCCCTTCTCTCATAGGCTTCATAATCCCAGAAAATATGGATGAATACCTAGAGCTCAAAGCAAGGCAAGCTAAGATAAGAGCTAAACTTGAATGCAAAGACCAAGGTGACGAAGCCATTTCAGAAAGAATGGAATTTCTGCTCACTAAAGTCAAACAGATGGAAGATTATGCAAGAGATCTGAGCAAAGAAATATCAGTTTTACCACCCAAAGCAGCTCAACGAAAAGAAATGAGAAAAGAATACCTTGCATACATCATGAAAGAAAAATTCTATCCAGCTGAGGAAAAACAGTTTGAAGAATGGCCAATCATTGCATTAAAGCATGAGACAAACATAATTGAAAGAATCAAGAATGATTCAAGAAAGAAGAAAACAGCTCCAAACTGGAATAAATACAAGAAGCTCATTGCTGACCTGACATCTGAATACAAAAGAAAGAAGCAAGAGCTAGTGGATGCAAAGGTGGATACTGCTACAGCCATAGCAAAATGGACAAAGCAGTATACCGATGAGGCTTATGAAAGGCTGAAGAAAGGAGGATGACAGATTCTGACACTCCAAAGAAGCCTAACTACAAAAAGATAGAACAGCAGATTAGTGCTCTTAAATCAATGATCACATCAGCAGATAACCCTGTCCTTGTGAAAAACCAAGAAAAAGGAAAACTGTTGACCAGTGAAGAAGCAAAAGAAAAGGAAGCTGAGTACTTTACAGAAGTCATCAAGAAAATGGATCTAAAAGAAGATAGCTCAGTGAAACTTCAAAACCTTGTCAAAAAAGGTATTAACCAAACCTGCATCACCTAACGCAGCAGCAGATATCTCAGACATTGAGCTAGATCAACAAAAGAGACAAGAACATATTGACAAAGAAGTTACAGAAGACATAGCTGCAGCAAATGAAGTCATAGAAAAGGCTTTCAGACAAATGTCTGAAGCTCAGAATACTGCTTTACAAATTTTCACAAGGCCAAAATCTCCAAGCTCATCAGTGAATAAATCTCTCCCAAGAAACCCATTGGGTTCAAAAGTACTAAAGTGGATGTCTGATCAAAAGACCCATGTATTGACCCTGGTCAGATCCAATGGTGAAGTGAAGTACATATCAAGGAAAGAAGCACTAGGTCTTGGTGTTGAAGATTTGCAGGATCTCCTTGAACTTACACTGTGCAGGGATGAGGATGACCCAAGTTCCAAGGATTTTGAAGAAGATTTTAAAAGACAAGCTAAGGAACTTCTGATGAGAAATAAAAATCCAGAATAATGAAGAGTTTTGGCATTATCTGTTCCAGGGGGAGATTGTTGGGATTGAACCCTACCAGAGGAACAGATAATGAAAGCCAAACCTGGTTCACAACAGTGGATTCATAATAAGCAGCTGTTTATACCAGACTCCTCCCTTGAAAGAGATTATAACATCGGATGGTCCTCTATCCACTGTTTGAATACAACTGCTGCTACCCTTTAAACTGCTGACAAAGCCCTGAAGAAGTGAACACTGCTGGTTCAATCTACTGATGACAAAGCACTGCCCAATCAAGGACTGATCAACCTTGAGGAAAGCATTGATGTAAAGAGAAAGCAGTAGTTTAGTGTGTCATCTGTTTTATACATAGTCGGTGGTTAAGATTAGCAATGTTTGTATAGGGACAGTAGTTACAGGTTGTTAGGTTGTTAGACGTCACTTTCATGGTGATGTCAGCTAAGATGCCTCAGTGGTTTGGATTGTCTATAAATGGAGCAGTACTCTGTACTGTTACATTTGATCGTTTTGAGTGAGTTCTTCTCCTCAATTCAATCCTTTCATCTTGTGCAACCAACCATGGAGTATCCGGCTGAGGGGGAGTTTAGTTTGTAAACATGTCTGTAATCTGTTGATTTGTATTGTAAATTTTTCGACTTAATGACAAGCATGTGTTTATCAAAACTGTTTCTCTCCTTGATTGTGTTTACAAAGTTTGTTGTTCATTTTCGCTGCACTTAAACTCTGTTCATTTCAATTTGAGTTGTTCAAATTATACAAACAAGCACAATCACTAGAGCCTTCGATCCTAACAATTTTCAGCCTTCATATCTCGTTTCTTCGAGCTTACTGGCCTTAGCTTCGCCCAAACCATGCCCATGGTTTGGCGCGTATTAGTTACCTTGGAGCGGATCAAAGCTCGTCACATGCCTAACTTGTGCATCGAAGATCTTCCGATGGCCTATCGTCTAAGATCCCATGGTTCCAGCTGGTTCCTTCTATTTTCTATCTCCAAAGATCCTCTCATTCTTAAGGCTACCAAGAACGAGGATAAATGGAGAAGAAAATTCTTTTTTTGTAAAAAGGGACTCCATTGACAGGGGTTTTGACCTTCCTAAAAGATGGTTGACTTCCGGTAGGTTTTAGGGTTTTAGGAATATCCCCAATCATATCCCGAGACTACATCTTGAACTGGTATCCTGATATGTTTATCTTTCACAGCAAACTTCAAGGAATTAGCTCCCCCAAGCGCCGAATCGGAAGGAAGAATAAAAGAAATCTACAAGCTTCCGGAAAGTGAGAGGACTTTCTCCCTGTCTCTTACAAACTCAAGTCAAAAATCAAGTTCAGAAATGTCTGGTAAGTATATGATTAGATTGATTATAGAGTATAAGTGTTAAGAAACATTTCTCCCTTTTTATAGTGCTGGTCATCAACCTCGAAGGCTTCCAACTCGACGAGCTGGACAGTTACTCCAGCCTCGCACCTGTCAAGCAAGAATCCACTCTGAAACCGGCTGATACTCCAAAGCCTACCAGTTTGAAGACTGCTACCACTCCCAAAGCTCCCCCAGCATCCAGGACCCGGGCCGCCAGCTCCCGGAAGAGGAAGGAAGTAGACCATCCTGCTACCCCCCATGTATTCCCATTTGAGAACCATGGGTTCACAGAATCCAACAAATTTATGACCGGCTTCCTCAACCAGGTTAGTATCCTTTACCTATATCCTGCACCATATGCAGGTTATAAAAGTTAATTAGGGTCAATACCTGTTTCCTTGTTTTGCAGGGTCTCGAACGCTTGGTATTCCTCTATGAAGACGCATGTGGTTCGAATGTCATGTTAGAGAGCAGGCTGAAAAAGGCCGAAGCCACCATCGCGGACCAAGCAGCGCTCGCCACCGCCAGATCGGAGCACTATGAAGCTAAATACAAGGCAATGGCCCAAGAGCACCAGTCTGCTATCCAGAAGATCACTCAGGAGGCCCAAGCTAAGTCCGACACTGCCCAAGTCCAACATGAACAAGATATGGCTTCACACCAGGAGAGCCTCAAGAATTCAGTTGTCATCTCCCTTCTTCAGGCCAGACTGAAAATGGCCTACGAGGCTATGGCCTTGGGCTTTGAATGCCCTTCTTGGAACGTCAAGGCCTGGGAGATGAAACTGAAAGATCTTGGTGGCAATCCTGTAGAGCCACCCCTAAAGTCTGCTGTGGAGGAGCCTTCCAAGGTGGTCGAGAAGGTGCATGATGCTGGTGCTTCAAAGGATGCCGGTGGTGATGCTGGGACAAATGCTGGAGAGGATGCTAAAGAGAATGCTAGTGAGGACGCTACCGATGAAGTCATGATGGGAGAGGGGGTGCTGCCCCTTAAAAGCAGCGACGTGGGCGATGATGGATGTATGTGCCAAGGCCGGAGCCCACTTTTTAAATTTGATGGTTGTGGTCTGTTAAACAATTTACTTTTCCTGTCTTCGAACAAATTATATTTCCTGCACAAAAACACTATGATGACCAAAGGTGGATGGGTCCTGGGTTTCAGGATGAAGCCCTTGGTCATCAGTTAGTATAACCTGTTTTGAACAATACAACGGTTGGAGGCGGATGGGTCTCGGTTTGAGATGAAACCTTCAACCGTTGTGTAAATATGGTAAGAAACTAATAGTGCTTTTGGTGGATGGGCCTCGGTTTGAGGTGAAACCAAAAGCACAACTTTTGACATGTTAATAATATAACTTCCCTTTGACTTACTTATTGTTGCCTTTTAATTTTTTGTTATGCACTTTTTAGTTTAAATCCCAACAATTACTGTGATAATTTCCATCGTCTCATCCAAATATTGTGAAAAGATCTTGATCAGTATATTCGGTGATATCCTATAAAGACTTTCGTCTAATGGGGTTTTCAAAATTTAAACGATTCAGATAAACCTTTTAAAGAAATAAGGACATTTCATTTTCATTTTACAATGTTTGTTCTGACAACATTTGTTTAATTAGAATGCGGTTTTAACTTTTAACCCAAGTATTATATCCCAAATATTCCAACCAAATATCCTGAGGCATATTCCGAAAGCACATTTGGAGGATATATCATAAGAATATATCAGGATATTTTAGCCTTTTTCAAACATAGTTCATAAGTTCAAATGACTTGAATAAGGTTTACAAAGGAAAAATCATACCAAGAATAGGGTATAACCCTATTTTCGAGCTTCAATTCTTTTGCAATTTCTTCCACTAAGATGTCCCCAGTTCGAGATACTTAGTACACTAAGTCCAAATTTGATCCTTTGAGCTTTACACAATCCTCTCATAAGGAATGTCCCCTGTGCATAGAGTCTTTGAACACTTAGAAATTTTCTGAACATCAGTCCCAACCATTTGAACAGTTCTTGTGTTATAAGGGGTAAACCCGAAAATGTACTGGAGATAAATCCTTAGTGTCCCGGGGATAAACCCATAAGTATCCTGGGGAAAATCCCAAATTTTCATGCGCTACAGGCGGGAGTGTATAAACTCCAAGACTTAGAAAGGTGATAACCTTTAAACCTTAGAGAGTATGAAAATACCCTTTCGTGAGAGAGGGTGATCAATCCTCATATACCTTTAGGATCCAGGATATAGCCAACAATAACGAAATTGTCAACCACTTTTACATGGACTGGTCCCGCTATCTTGAACTATCCCTGGATAACTTGCACTCCAGGCGGGGTGTTTAAACCCAATTCAAGAGAAAGGTGAATACCTTTAAACCCATGAAGGGATCAGGATCCCTTAATCGTTAGAGAGGGGGCCAATCCTCTAATCTTTCGAAGTATCTTGAGTGTGTATCCTGGAACTATATCCCGAAGCATATACTGCAAAACAACTGCAAACTAAGGTGGGTGTTAGCCTGGCTAACACCCCTCCGATGCTTAAGTCAGTAATGGGTTCAAAAGAATAAACAATATCAAAACATATTAAAAGAGATAGAATCCATACCATTCCGAGTTAGAATTTAAATTCCAAACTCACTTGAAATAGAGCTTTAGATGTATAGCATTCCAAGATCTCGGTAGCATATCCCCCTCTATATTCTTGAGTCGGTATGCTCATTTCCCTGATTCTGATTCAATCTCATAGGGTCCTTCCCACTTCGGAGCCAACTTTCCGTCAGCAGGATTCGTAGTATTCTGAAAAGCTTTTCTTAACACCCAATCTCCAACTTGGAACATCCTAATCCTTATATTCTTGTTATATGCTCTGGCTATCCTCTGTTGATATGCCGCCATCCATAGCTTTGCCGCATCTCTTGTTTCATCAATAGTATCTAATTCCTGGCAAAGGGCTTCAGGATTCTACTCAGGATCCCTGAGGTTGGATCTCGCTGTAGGTATCACCATTTCTGTCGGAATCACGGCTTCTGCTCCAAATACTAAGGAAAATGGGGTCTGACCAGTCGCACTTTTTACTGTCGTTCTATCAGCCCATAGAACAAAGGGTAATTCTTCTGCCCATCTTCCCTTCTTAGCCCCAAGCCTTTTCTTCAAATTGTTGACAATTATCTTGTTTGAGGATTCTGCTTGTCCATTTGCTTGAGGATGTACCGGTGTGGATGTTATCATTTTAATTCCCCAACTTTTGCAAAAGTCAGTAGTCCTCTTACTTATAAACTGAGAACCGTTGTCACATATTATCTCAGCTGGTACTCCAAACCTGGTCAGGATACTCCTTTTTATGAAGGATACTACTTCTTGGTCTCTAACTTGGACAAATGCTTCAGCTTCAACCCACTTTGAGAAATAATCAGTCATTGCCAGCATGAAGACTTTTCCTCCTGGAGCCTTCGGCAATTTTCCTACTATATCCATTCCCCACTTCATAAATGGCCAAGGGGAAACAATAGGATATAGTGGTTCAGCAGGCTGATGTAATATATTACTATGTCTTTGACATGCATCACACCTTCGAGCATATTCTGCAGCATCTTTTCTCATTGTTGGCCAATAATATCCTGTTCTCAATACTTTCGAGAATAACGACATGCCCCTAGTATGGTTACCACAATCCCCTTCGTGTATATCCTGAAGCACTTCTTTAGTTTCGGGATCCTCCAAGCACCTCAGATATGGTCATGCAAGAGATTTCTTATACAAAACATTATTTATAATAGTGAATCGTGATACCTTCATTCTAAAGGCCTTAGGATTTTCATCCTTTGGGATGTGTCCTTCCTTGAGATATCTTACGATTGGAGCCGTCCAGGATTTAGGATCCTCCTCAGGATACTCATCATCAGGATCCTGAACACTTACAACTTCCTTATCCTGAGGATCCGTCGCAGGATACAGGATATGTAATATTGGTATTCGGGTCCCTTCCGGTATCCTGACTGATGATCCTAAATTTGCCAAGGCATCAGCTTCAGCATTATCCTCTCTTGGTACCTGTTCAAGTGTGAAAATATCGAAATATCCTGCTAATTTTTTGAGAATTTTGAGACACTCGATTAACTTCTCACCTTTAACTGCATAGGTGCCATTAAAATGATTAGTGATTAACAAGGAATCAACAAATACTTGTAAACTCTTGATATTCATGCTCTTAGCCAATTCTAATCCTGCAATTAAAGCTTCATATTCTGCTTCATTATTAGTGGCAGGAAACTCACATCTAATAGCCTGGGGTAATATGTCCCCCTGTGGCGATTTTAGTGGTATACCCAAACCTACACCTCTTACATTAGATGCACCGTCAGTATGTAATGTCCATGATTCTAAGTTTTCTCCTAGCTGTTGCACTTCTAGGTCTACTTCATTTTGAATGTCACTACTGAAATCAGCCACAAAGTCAGCTAGAGCCTGAGACTTTATGGCATTTCTAGGTTCATATATTAAATCATAGGCACTTAATTTTACCGACCACTTAGCCATCCTACCTGACAACTCGGGTTTCCTAAGCACATTCTTAATAGGATAGTTAGTTTTAACAAGAATCCTATGTGTTTCAAAATAATTTCTAAGTTTCGTTGATGCCATAACTAGGGCTAATATCAATTTCTCTAAATGAGAATATCTAGTTTCAGCATCTAATAAACTTTTACTAACATAATAAACAGGATACTGCTGACCTTCATGATCCTTTACAAGGACAACACTTACTGTATTCCCTGATACAGCAAGGTACAGGTGTTAGGGGAGGATTTTTTAATGATCGGTGATCCTCAATTACTGTTGGGCTTAATGATCCTCACTTCTGTTTGAATTGGTGATCCTCAGAAGTATTACAGGATCAGGATCATGGATCATCGTAAGGATCCTTATACTAGCGATTGTCTACTTTAAATATGGTGTTGTTTTGCAGGATTACGAGCTTGGACTTGGTCTTGGCGATATTCCTAGAGCATATTCCATGACTTATTCCGCACGTGCTTAACTGAAGTGGACGTTATGGAGTTCGTGGAGGACTTGCATGAAATGCGGAATGTTTGTTAGCTTAGATATTTTCCATATTTAAACGGGATAGCGAGCTAAATAGAAACACTGGGCTATTTTTAGCTTCACACACACTCTTGCAACTGCTCTCACCAGCTCTCGAAAAAACACTTAGCGATTACACACCTTTTTGCACGTTACACTTTAGTGATCCTTGTAATTAGCTCGCTATCATCCGAAGTTGTAATACATTTCTTGTTTAATTTGAGTTGGTGATCGGTAGTTTCCATCACCCGAGGTTTTTTATGCCGGAGATCATTCATTGATCAAGGGCTTTTTCCTCGTATAAATCTTCGTGTCACTTGTTCATTACATTTCAGAGTGATCCTTATTGTTGTTCATCAATTCAAGCATCATACCTCACAACAGAAAGTTTGGTTGCATTATCATTGCTTGATTATTGACCAAAACAGTTTGGCGCCCACCGTGGGGCAATTGGTGCTTCATTCCCAAGAAGATTCATACCTTTGTGGTCATTTCGGTTCATAACAACCAGGCAGATGGCTTCCTCAGCGAAGAACACTTCAAACTTAATGCCGTCGTTCAGTTCTTCACAAGGCGTTCCTCCTTTGCCTCCACCACCTTCTGGATCCCAGAAGAATGCTGAGAATGCTGCGAAGAAACAAACCCCCATTTTCCAAAAACCACCAACTTCTTCTGTTTCAACCAATCCTACTACTAATGATCTTTACACTCTGATTTTGCAGATGAGGAATCACGCACAAGAGCAGGACAAAACCAACGAAAGGATCCTCCGGGAGATCGCTGAGATCAAGAAACAGAAGAAATCAGTGGAGGATCACTCCCCTCTGATGCCAAGGTCGCTGAACTTCGACACTCCAGTCATAACTTCCCAGCACTCAGCAGCTCCAGATGTGCAATACTTGGGTGAATTACCAGGAAGGCGTCATGGAACAACAACAATGAGTCAGGCATTTGGCTCTCACTACCAGCCTCAGGGATCCTATTTTCAGCCATCGGGATCCTCTATTCAGCATCAAGGATCCTTCAGCTCAGGAGGATATTTGGGAATGCATGCAGTTCAAGGATCCTCCTAGGTCCAAGGATCCTCCCAGGTCCTAGGATCCTCCCAGGTCCAAGGATCCTCCCAGGTCCAAGGATCCTCCCAGGTCCAAGGATCCACCCAGGTCCAAGGATCCTCCCAGGTCCAAGGATCCTCCCAGGTCCAAGGATCCTCCCAGGTCCCAGGATCCTTTCAGATTCAAGGATCCTCTCAACCTCAAGGATCCAACGTCTTTCAGGATCAAGGATTCTTGAGAAGTATGCAGCCCCAAAGCTCGGATGTTCATCAAGGAGACTTCATACCAATGCAAACCCTTGTTTCATCTGGTCCTTCGATCATACCAGAATCCCGCCAATATGGATACACATCTGGAATTCCAAACACGAATCCTGTGGGAGGTAACACATTTAATAATTCATACAACACTAACCATGGCTTAATGCAGGATACAGGTATCAATCAGGCTATGGCCAGGGAGTTACAGAAGCTCAAGGATATGATATCCAGTGTTCCAGGAGTGGTTAAACCCATTCCTGAAATTACAGACGGTAGCCATAGGATATCTCATTTTGCACCACCCTTATGTGATGCTGAGATACCCAAAAGATTCCAGATACCATCCATGAAATTGTACGATAGTTCAACGGATCCAGAGGAGCATGTAGCTCAATACAGGGAGAGGATGGAGATCAATCCAATTCCTGAAAGGTTAAAAGAAGCATGTCTATGCAAGGGATTTGGATCCACACTCACAGGATCTGCTCTTAAATGGCTGCTAAGTCTTCCCCCTTACTCTATTACTTCATTTGCTAATCTAGTTAACTTGTTCAATAGTCAATTCTCTTGTAGTAGAAAATTTGAACGATTAACTAGTGATCTATATAGGGTAACACAAGGTCAAAATGAATCACTTAGAGACTATATCACTAAGTTTAGTAAAGAATCCTTAGATATTCCTAATTTGGATATTGCTACGGCTGTAGAAGCCTTTAAAATGGGATTGCTTAGAGATTCATTATTCTATGATGATCTTGTTATGACACCTTGCAGGAATCTTGATGAAGTAAGAACCAGGGCCCTTAGGTTCATCCGCCTAGAGGATGACAAAAGGATCCAGGATAGATTGACAGGATCCTCAAAACAGGAGAAACAAGGATCCTACTTCAGGAACAACAAATCCAAGCCCTACAACAAGTCTGATAACCAGAACGTGCATGCAGTAGAACAAGAAGAGGATGATGAGGATTATCCTCCTATTTCTGAATACTGTTTTTCTGTTGATAACAATGAACTAATCCTTGCAATGTAGAATCTAGGTGAAAAAGCTAGGTGGCTAAGGAAGAGTGATAAACCAGCTGCTACAAAGGATAAATCCAAGTGGTGTGCATATCATGAGGATTTTGGGCATCTCACTGAAGAGTGTATTGCACTGAGAAAGGAAATTGGTTACTTGTTGAGCAAGGGGCATTTGAAAGAGCTTTTGGGACGAAAGAAGTCAAGGATCCAGGATCCTGAAAGGATCCTGGAAAGGGCTCCTGCTCCTCCAGCAGATGCACAAGTCATAAACTTCATATCCGGAGGATCAGACATTTGTGGTACTTCCTTTTCAGTAGCAAAAAGACACGCTAAGGAAACCAAGATGGATAATGGAGACAGACCCGTCCGGACCTCCGTTGTCACCCAGGATAAAGTCATAACTTTTGATGAGGATAATCGTGTTGATGTCCAGGATCCTCATCATGATGGTCTTGTAATTACATTGTTTATTTCTAACCACTTTGTTCGCAGGATCCTTATAGATGGAGGAAGCTCTATGAACATCATTCAGCTTGATGTCCTCAAGAAGATGAACATACCGGAGTCTGATATTGTCCCAAGATCCTCAGTACTTGTGGGATTCAGTGGAGAAACTAAGAATACATTGGGGGACATCAAACTCCCAATCTATATTGAAGGATTGCATTCTTATCAAAAATTTTGTGTTATAGATTGCTTATCTTGTTGCAGTGTCATCCTTGGCAGGCCATTGATACATGATATGAAGGCAGTTCCATCCACCTATCATCAATGTGTAAAGCTTCCAATTCCATGGGGAGTGGTGAAAATTGAGAGTGATCAACAAGAGGCTAAGAACTGTTATACATCATCAATGAAGCCAGCCTCAAGACCAAGGGAGCAATAGCAATTAAAGTATCCTTCAAGAGATGTCTTGGAGGCAAGAGAACAGGATTTGAAAGAAATCCTCATGGATCCTGATGATCCTGAATCCAAGATCTTCATTGGATCAGGGATCCTTAGTGACATTGAACAGGAGCTAGTATCCTTCCTTAAAAGAAGGAAAACTACCTTTGCCTGGAAACATGAGGATATGACAGGTATATCTAAAGATATAATTACTCATAAACTTGGCATTGACAGGTCATTCAAGCCAATTCATCAAAAGAGGAGGAAGTTTGCACCTGAAAGGAATGCTATTATCCAGGAAGAGGTAGACAAACTGCTTCGGGCAGGTATGATAAGAGAGGTTAAGTATCCAAGATGGTTAGTCAATGTGGTTGTTGTTCAAAAGAAAAATGGAAAGTGGAGGGTATGTGTCGATTTTACTGATTTAAACAAGGCATGTCCCAAGGATCCTTTCCCATTACCCCACATTGACTCCATGGTGGATGCTACCGCGGGTCATGAGTTGTTGACTTTTATGGATGCTTCATCTGGATTTCAACAAATTCAGATGGAACCATCTGACCAAGAGGATACAGCCTTTATGACCCAAACTGGTATATACTGTTATATTGCTATGCCATTTGGACTAAGGAATGCAGGTGCTACTTATCAAAGGCTAGTCAATATGATGTTCAAGGGACAAATTGGACACACTATGGAAGTCTATATTGATGACATGGTGGTTAAGTCCAAGAAAGCTGAGGATCACCTTAAAGACTTGGAGGAAGCATTCAATATCCTTGATAAATTTAATATGAAACTAAATCCTTCCAAGTGTCATTTTGGTGTTAAGGCAGGTAAATTCTTAGGCTATATGGTGACAAAGAGGGGCATTGAAGCAAGTCCAGAGAAAATCAAGGCTATTGTGAATATCAAATCTCCTGCCAATGCTAAGGATGTGCAAAGATTGACAGGCAGGATCGCAGCCTTGAACATATTCATATCCAAATCCTCAGAAAAGTGTAAGAAAATCTATGACATCCTGAGGAAGAACAAGAAATTTGAATGGACTGAGAAGCATGAAAGTGCCCTCAAAGCTCTTAAGGATTACCTATCCTCAGCCCCGGCCTTGATGAAACCAGAAAAAAGGGATGTATTATCCTTGTACCTAGCAGTATCCTCAAAAGCAGTAAGTGCGGTCCTTGTTAAGGATCACCAAGGTACACAACATCCTGTTTATTATGTAAGTAAGAGTTTACTTGATGCTGAATCCAGGTATTCACACTTAGAAAAACTTATCCTTGCATTAATAATGGCATCTACTAAATTAAGACATTATTTTGAGACTCATGCCATTGTTGTTAAGACTAATTTTCCAATTAAGAATGTTCTTAGGAAACCTGAAATGTCAGGAAGGATGGCTAAGTGGGCAGTGAAGCTTAGTGCATACGATATAAGATATGAACCAAGGACTGCCATCAAATCCCAAGCCTTAGTTGACTTTGTGGCAGATTTTAGTAGTGATTTGCAAAAGGAGGCTGAGTTAGAAGTCCAACAGCTTGAAGAAACTAAGGATCCTTGGATACTCTTCACTGATGGAGCCTCTAATGTAAAAGGAACAGGACTTGGAATACTACTAAAATCGCCACAGGGGGACATAATACCCCACTCCATAGCTTGTGAATTTCAAACTACCAACAATGAGGCTGAGTATGAAGCCTTGATAGCTGGTTTGCAAATTGCTAAGCATATGAGGATCAGGTATCTTGAGGTACATGTAGATTCATTATTAATCACTAACCACTTTAATGGATCCTATGCTGTTAAAGGTGAAAAGCTAATCAAATATTTGGAGATAGTCAAAGAATTGGCACTCTCTTTTGTATCCTTTAGTTTGACACAGGTACCAAGGGAAGAGAATGCAGAAGCTGATGAATTAGCCAATCTAGGATCATCTTTGAAGATCCCTGAGGATATCAAGATCCCTATTATCCATATCCTGACCCCTGCTATCGAGGATCATGTAGCTATGGAGATAGGAGAAGATTCTGCAGTCATCCCTAGTGATGATACTCAATCTCATTCAGGATCATGGATCCTCCCAATCATGAGATACATACAACATGGAGAAATTCCTACAGGAGAAAACCCAAGGGCTTTCAAAACTAAGGTATCTCAATTTACAATATTGAATAATATGTTGTATAAACGATCTCTTGCAGGACCATATCTAAGATGCATTGACGATCCTGAAATCCAAGAAGTCTTAAAGGATTTCCATGAAGGAGATTGTGGAAACCACACTGGGGGCAGGGCATTATTCTCAAGGATCCTGAGGACATGATACTATTGGCCCACTATGAAGAAGGATGCTGTGGAGTATGCCAAGAAGTGTGATCCTTGTCAGAGGCATAGTAATATCCTTCACCAACCAGCAGAACTCTTGCATCCTATATCCTCTTCCTGGCCATTCATGAGATGGGGAATGGATATAGTTGGAAAGCTTCCTAAGGCACCTGGTGGAAAAGTATTCATGCTTGCTATGACTGATTACTTCTCTAAGTGGATAGAGGCTGAAGCCTTTGCTCAAGTCAGAGAAAAGGAAGTTATATCCTTTATTAAAAGAAACATTATTACTAGATTTGGTATCCCTTCTGAGATTATTTGTGATAATGGATCCCAATTTATTGGGAATAGAACCACTAACTTTTGTGACAGCTGGGGGATTAAGATGATAACATCAACACCAGTCCACCCACAAGCTAATGGTCAGGCAGAATCATCCAACAAGATCATCATCAACAATTTGAAGAAGAAGCTTGGATCTAAGAAAGGAAAATGGGTAGAAGAACTACCTTATGTGCTTTGGGCTGATAGGACAACTCCCAAGAATGCCACAGGCCAAACTCCATTTTCTTTGGTATTTGGGGCAGAATCAGTGATCCCTACAGAGATGGTGGTTCCAACTGCAAGAACAAGCATTCGTGATCCTGAAGAAAACGCTGAAAACTTGGTTCAAGAGTTGGATACTATAGAAGAAATCAGGGATTTGGCAAGGATAAGGATAGCTAGTTATCAACAAAGGATGGCTGGAGCCTACAACAAAAATGTCAGGATCAGGAAATTCCAAGTTGGTGATATGGTATTAAGGAAAGCATTTCAGAATACCACCAATCCTGCTGATGGAAAGTTGGCACCAAAATGGGAAGGCCCCTATTTGATTGAAGCTGAAGCAGGAAAGGGGGCATATCGATTGCTAACAATGGAAGGTGATTTGCTACCAAGAGCTTGGAATGCTATCCATTTGAAGAAATATTTTATGTGACAAGGATCCATGATCCTCACCCGACAAGTATCCTTGAAGGATCCTTATAGAACAGATGATCCTCATCTCGGTAACATTCTAATCTCAAACTATTTCATTCTTTTATTCTCTTATATAAGGATAAGGATCCTGCATCCTTTATCCTCCTTTCACTTGATTCTGAGTTTTGAAGGTTCAGGTATCCTTAACTAAGGATTGAGTATCCACAGAAGTATCCAGTTATTTGGGCTTGACCCCAGTTATTTGGGCTAGTCCCCAGTTTGGGCCTGTCCCCAGTTTCGCCAGTAGCGCACGATGATCCTGGTATAGTTCATGGCAATGGGACCAGTACTCGCTTTAGGGGCTGACAATTTCATTATACTGGCTATATTCAGGATCCTACGTATAATGGTAGACGTACCATACATCCGTTCCTAAGGTTTCTAACGTTTTCACGTTAGCTAAGGTTTTGGCATTTTCATGTCACTAAGTTTGGATAGTCGCCAGTGAGGGCCATACTCCAGTTTACACACGATCCTTTGGGCTTGTCCCCAGTTATCCTTTGGGCTTGTCCCCAGTTATCCTTTGGGCTTGTCCCCAGTTGTCCTTTGGGCTTGTCCCCAGTTACTAACTCTTATCTTATATTGGCTTAGTCCCAAGTTGTATCCTATTTCAGGTTTTTGGAGATAAACGACCAAGGATCCTTGATCCTTATTTTCTACTAAGGTCTGTCTTTTGTGTTATCCTGATTATAAGTGTTAAAGGATAGGATCCTAACTTGGATTCTCAGGTATGATCCTTAACTATTTTGATTTTGTTCATTCTTCATTTGAGTAACCCTTATCCTTTGACAACTGAACTTATGATCCTTAAACTATATAACTTTTCTAAACTTATCAACTATAGGATATGTGATCCTTGATCATATCCTAAACTTTTTGAGGATATTTATTAAATTTTTTCTTTACTTAATAAGTTTAGACAAAATGAATATCACAACAATTGAAAAGTAAAGTACTAACAAGGATATCAACACAAGATAAGCCAAAAAGTTAAAGTTATTTTATTCACAAAACATTAAACCCTTTAAGGTTGTCAAAATTACCAACCCACGTTTCTACCAGCAAAACGTGGCCCGTCCACATGGGTTGGCAAAGGGTGTCCATTGTTCATAGGTCTAACAGGTGCAGGAAATTAAAGACGGAAGGATAACGAGTGGCTTCATCCCCCAAACAGAGGATCCATCCACCACCCATTATCCTGCCTATTGTTCAAGGATCCATGATCCTTAGCCCTAATTACTATTGTTCAAATACAACCCATCATTGTTCAACAAAAAACACCATAACCAAAATAAACTACCAAAATGGGCTCCGGCTACGTCTAGAAATGTCCTTCATCGCCCATTCATGCAGCCTACACCTTCGCTGCATCACCATCTCCTCCAGCTTCCGTTTCCTTCACCTGATCCTTGCCACTACCACCAGCCTCGATTGCCAGAACCTCATCCGCCTCATCTTCATCCTCCAATTCAGCCAGCCTATCCTTCCAGCCCTCCATGTCCTAGTTGCTCCTATCAAAGGCAAGATCCTGAGCTTCTTGGGCCATCTGCAATTTGGTCTTGTACATGGCAATGGCAGCGGAGACTTTAGCATCCTGCATGATCTCGTGCTTCTCATAGTCAGCATTGATCTGAGCTGCAACCAATTGAGTTTTGGCATCATTAAAGTCCTTTTCGAGGGAGGCAATCTTGTGATCCTTGAGCACCCCCACTTTTTGGAGGTCGGAGTATTTCTCCTCAAGCTCTTCAACATTCCCAACATAGTCCTCGATTTCGGAAAATTTCTGCAAAGAAGACAATGTAAAGTTAGGATCATGTGATCCTCAAGTGGATAGGATAACGAAGCTAAGTCAGCGATCCTTACATCAGCAAAGTACTCGAGGAACTGATGGCGGATCAGAGGCAAGCCTTGTAGGTTGTCAGCTTCAGATGCTTTTCTTTTCTTTCCACCTCTTCCCTTTGAAGTGGTCGCCTTGGGGATTACGACAGAGGGGCTAGCAGCAGACTTTTTCTTTGAGGATCGGACGGTGTCAAGGTCAGTGATGCTGAATTTGGAGGCGGATTTTGATGATTTTCCAACACCTACACACCCAAAACAGATAAGTATCCTTATCCCGGTTCTATTTAACTATTTATTTAAATATTTAACTATACAAAAAACAGGATACTTACTCGACATAGTGACAGAACCTGAGGATACTTCTTGAGAATCCTGGGTGTTTGTTTTAAATGATCTTTTGGCAGGATCAAGTTGCCGAAAAGCAGCAAGTCTTTCCTTTGTTGCAGGTGTTGTGATGAGATGTGCGACAGTAATAGCTGCAAGATAGAAACGAAAGGATGTTAGTGATCCTTAAATAAAAACAAGGTCATCTGGTGATCCTCCTCAGGATCCTCTGTCCTACCATGGGTGCTCCACTTCCTTGGCAGATCCTTTCCATCAGGGATAGAATCCCTTCTGACAAAGAAGAATCGCCGTTTCCAGTTGGTATTATTCTTGGTGACTTTGAAGATGGGATGCTCTTCACCGGGTTTATGCTTGAGTAGATATCGGTGGGATCCAAATGTTACGAGGTCATACATCTCTGCCAACTCCGACATTCCCAGAGCAATGCCTTCTTGCTCAATGATCCTTTCAAGGGTATATAGGACCCTCCAGATCATTGGCATAGCCTGAATGTAGGAGATGCCGGTGAGGGAGAAGAAAGACTGGGTGAATTCAGGGAAAGGATACGAGTATCCTATTGTGAATGGAGTAACCGGGAAAGCTACTCAGGTTTCAGAAATATAATCACTGAGAACGGTGGGATCAAACGGTTTGAAATCAGTGTTTGCCGGAAAGCAATGGCGAATCCTGTCTATTTGTGGATCAGTGAAGCAGCATCTTTCTTTCGCTGAATCTTTGATGATCCCCTGGCTCTTAAAAGGACTGTCTTTCGTGTGATCCTTAGCCGGAGAGGATCTTAGCATCATCTTGGTCATGGTGGTAGAGAAGAAGATGAACAGAGAAAGAAAACGTAAAGGGATAAGAGGAAGAGAAATACCTGCTTGATCTTCGGATGTGGATTTAAAGGGAGTTTCTCTTGAATTTAAATACAAATTGATCCCTATCCCTAACTTGAATTTATAATAATGGTTTTGCAGGATTGTCACCTCAGTGACGTCATGTTAGCAACGGCTAGTCCGACTACAACAGCTAGTTATCCGTTGATTCATTATGGATAAGAACAAAAAATATAACTCGATTATTTACAATTTACTCCTTATATTTTGGGGGCAATTGTTAGGGGAGGATTTTTTTAATGATCGGTGATCCTCAATTACTGTTGGGCTTAATGATCCTCACTTCTGTTTGAATTGGTGATCCTCAGAAGTATTACAGGATCAGGATCATGGATCATCGTAAGGATCCTTATACTAGCGATTGTCTACTTTGAATATGGTGTTGTTTTGCAGGAGTACGAGCTTGGACTTGGTCTTGGCGATATTCCTGGAGCATATTCCATGACTTATTCCGCACGTGCTTAACTGAAGTGGACGTTATGGAGTTCGTGGAGGACTTGCATGAAATGCGGAATGTTTGTTAGCTTAGATATTTTCCATATTTAAACGGGATAGTGAGCTAAATAGAAACACTGGGCTATTTTTAGCTTCACACACACTCTTGCAACTTCTCTCACCAGCTCTCGAAAAAACACTTAGCGATTACACACCTTTTTGCACGTTACACTATAGTGATCCTTGTAATTAGCTCGCTATCATCCGAAGTTGTAATACATTTCTTGTTTAATTTGAGTTGGTGATCGGTAGTTTCCATCACCCGAGGTTTTTTATGCCGGAGATCATTCATTGATCAAGGGCTTTTTCCTCGTATAAATCTTCGTGTCACTTATTCATTACATTTCAGAGTGATCCTTATTGTTGTTCATCAATTCAAGCATCATACCTCACAACAGAAAGTTTGGTTGCATTATCATTGCTTGATTATTGACCAAAACAACAGGGATAATGGTTCACCATCCTCAGGCTTCATCAATAGAGGTGCGGTTGACAGATACTACGTCAAATCCTGCAAGGCTGCTTCATGCTTCTCTCCCCATTCGAATGTTTTATTCTTCTTCAGGATATCATAAAACTCCTTGCACTTCTCTGAGGATCTTGTGATAAATCTATTTAATGCCGCTACTCGTCCCGTTAACCTTTGAACATCTTTCATATTTGAAGGTGACTTAATATCCAAGATAGCTTTTATTTGCTCTGGGCTTGCTTCTATCCCTCTTTTGGTCACCATGTATCCTAGAAACTTTCCTGCACCTACTTCAAAATGGCATTTGGCAGGATTTAGCTTCATGTTGTATTGGTCCAGGATATCAAATGCTCCCTTAATATCCTGGAGGTGATCCTCAGCCTTCTTAGATTTTACTACCATGTCATCAATGTACACCTCCATGGTGTCCCCCAGCTTATCTTTGAACATCATGTTTACTAGCTTTTGGTATGTTGCACCTGCATTTTTTAAACCAAAAGGCATAGCAGTATAACAATAAATACCTATCGGTGTCATAAAAGCAGTATCCTCCTGATCCGAGGGTTCCATTTGGATCTGCTGAAATCCTGAAGAGGCATCCATGAATGTTAACATCTCGTGGCCAGCAGAAGCATCCACCATTGAATCAATATGAGGTAGAGGAAACGGGTCTTTGGGACAAGCTTTGTTCAAGTCCGTGTAATCTACACAGACTCTCCACTTCCCGTTTTTCTTTTGCACCACACCTATATTCGCCAGCCATTTGGGAAATTTCACTTCTCTAATCATCTTGCTCTTTAATAATCTTTCAACTTCTTCCTGGATGATTGCGTTCCGTTCCAGAGCAAACTTCCTTCGTTTCTATTGGACAGGCTTGAAAGACCTATCAATTCCGAGCTTGTGAGTTATAATATCCTTGGAAATACCTGTCATATCCTCGTGTTTCCACGCGAATGTTGACATCCTGCATTTCAAAAAGTTAGTTAATTGATTTTCAATATCCTGAGGGATATTGCTTCCTACGAGCACCGAGATATCCAGATTATCCTGATCCAGGACAACTTTCTTCACATCCTGTTCTGAAGCCTCCATGATATCCTGGCCCCTCATCTTTAATTGCTATGCTGCACTAGGCTTTGTTGAGGATTTCATTGAAGAAGAAGAACACTCATTCGCTTCCTGTTGATCACTTTCCACCTTGACCACTCCCCAAGGGGTAGGGATCTTGATACATTGATGATAGGTTGACGGCATAGCCTTCATATCATGGATCCAAGGCCTACCTAATATAATATTATAGCAGGATAGGGAATCCATGAAACAAAAGCGCTGTATTGAGTTGACCCCTTCGACATACACAGGCAACTTTATTTCTCCTACTGTATTCCTGGCTTCTCCGCTAAAACCAACACGCACAGTGGATTTCGAAGTGACGTCCATTGGGGACACATTCATCCTCTTCAAAGTTTCTAGCTGAATTATGTTGACGGAGCTGCCATTATCCACCAGTATCATGCGTACAAAATGGTTAGCAATATATAATGTTATTACCAGAGCATCATGGTGAGGATCCTGGACGGTATCCCTGTCATCGCTGTCGAATGTGAACACTTTGTCAGTCGTGAGGGTCGTCACCCTGGTTGGCTTTTCTCCTCTTTCGGCCTTAGCCTCCTATGCATGTCTCTTGGCCGCAGAATATGAAGTCCCACAAATATCGGATCCTCCTGAGATAAAGTTAATTATCTTTGCATCCGCAGGAGGTGATGTTGCTCGTTTAGGATCCTTCTCAGGATCCTGACCTTTATTCTTCTTTCTTCCTAGGAGATCCTTTAGATATCCCTTGCTCAAGAGATAGCTTATTTCTTTCCTTAGAGCAATGCAATCCTCAGTAACATGTCTGAAATCCTCATGGAAGGCACACCATTTGGACTTATCCTTCCAATCAGCTTTTTGTTGATTCTTCCGAGGCCATCTTGCTTTATCTCCTAAACCCTGCATAGCATACATCAATTCAGGTATATTAACAGAAAAACAATATTCAGACAACTTAGGATACTCCTCAGGATCCTCGTCTTCAACAGCATTCACTTTTTTGCTGTCATTTCTGCCATATGGTTTAGAGCGATATGGTTTATACGAGGATTCTGATTTCCTGTTGGTCGACTCATAAGTTGTAGACGAATTCATCCTCTCTTGCATCTTTTTATCATCCTCCAACCGAATATATCTTAGAGCCCTGTTGCGAGCTTCATCTAGATTCCTGCAGGGATTCATTACAAGATCCTGGTAAAATTGAGAATCCTTTTGCAACCCCATCTTGAAAGCCTGCACAGCTGTTGCAACATCAAGATGCGGGATATCTAAAGATTCCCAGCTAAATTTGTTCACATAATACCTCAAGGATTCCTGGGGTCCTTGAGTTATCCTGTAAAGATCACTGGTCAGTTTCTCAAAACTTTGGCTGTAAGAAAATTGACTATTAAATAAATTAACCAAATGAGCAAAAGAAGTAATTGAATGAGGAGGAACGTTTAAGAGCCATTTCAAGGCTGATCCTGTTAAGGTAGAACCAAAACCCTTGCAGAGGCATGCTTCCTTGAGATCTGGAGGGATAGGGTTAATTTCCATCCTTTCCCTATATTGAGCAATATGCTCTTCAGGATCCGTAGTTCCATCATAGAGCTTCATGTTAGGGGTCTGAAATCTTTTTGGGATTTCAGCATCACAAATGGGATACGCAAACCGGGATATCTTGTGGCTGTCCTGGGATACTTCTGGAATTGGCTGGACCACCCCAGGCACACTGGATATCATGTCCTTCAATTTCTGAAGCTCCCTAGATAATGATGTTGTCACACCTGCATCCTGCAAAGATCCAACGCCATTAGAAGCAAGAGTATTATTATTATTAGATACATTACCAATCTGAGAATTCTGGCCAAATCCTGAAGCATGTCCTGAGCTTCTCACAGTTGACACTCTGACTGAAGAGGGTATCTCAGGAGTATGATCTTGGGAATGGCTAGGCACGATATTTCCCCGGTTATCCTCAGTATAAACTACAGAACTGAAGTTCAAAGCCCTGGGTTGTGAGGGGGTGACAGTATCTTCAGCAGGTCTGCTTGAGCTGGATTTCAAGAGTTGTATTTCTCTCATCAGCATCTGATTAGTTTCCTATTGTTGCCTCATCTGTTCTTGTACACTACCAAACAAATTTAGAATTTCCTCATTAGAAGCCAAAATAGGACCAGATCCCTGGATATTATGAGCGGGGATAACATCCCGAGCCACATGAATTTCAGTTCCTTGAGAAGAGGCTTGCGATCTCGGAGGAGGTGGTGAAAGCACCGAACTAATTGTTGCAGAGGTGGTAGCAGACACGGTGAAAGAGCTCATGTTTGATCTCGAGGCCATTAAAAATAGTGTAGCAAAAAGTTTTGAAAATAGAAAACCAAGTAACGATTTTGCAAGAACTTTTAGTAGAAATAGCACCACTTGCCCCACGGTGGGCGCCAAATTGTTTTGGTCAAAAATTACTGAAGCAATTAAGTGATCAAATTAGTTAAATGAGGTAGTGTGCTGAAAAGATGTGTTAAAAATATGCTAATTAAGTTGTTTGCAAAAATAGTTTCAGGATACGGCTCAGGATATCAACCCGTATTTGTGATCAAACAATGAGCAAAAATGTAAAGGGTGACACAGGATGTACGAGAAAAGCCCTTGATCAATCTAAATCGCCGGCACAAAACCTCAGGAGCTGACAATCGTAGTTGCCTTGTTCTTCTATTACTTCAAATATCAGGATACAGTGAAGGATATGATGCGGAACAACTAAGTGTTACAAAGAAACTCGAGTACAAGTGTTAGTGCGTTGAGAGTGTTTGAAAGTAGAGTGTGCGAATGATTATGTGTCCCTAATCTGATCCGATCAATCCCCTTTTATAGTAAAAAGAAAGCAACTAACTATCCTACTATTCCGGGATTCGGCGAATATTCCATATGTAAACATTGTAGTCCACGTCTTCCGGCTTCAACGTCTATAACCCAACTGAATTGTCCGAGTCTCGAGGAGAAGAAGTCCACCTGACCGTTAGAGACTGGTTTCAACAATCTGCACGTGAGTTAATTAGTTATTACCAGGATATCGTATCAGGATGTTACCAATATCCTGATCCAGCATCCTGGCCACAATAAAACAAACAAAGTCAGAATATCAGTCAGGATATATAAGCGGAAAATCACCCATAACACTTTGGTATGTTGCACCTGCATTTTTTAAACCAAAAGGCATAGCAGTATAACAATAAATACATGTCGGTGTCATAAAAGCAGTATCCTCCTGATCCGAGGGTTCCATTTGGATCTGCTGGAATCCTGAGGAGGCATCCATGAAGGTTAACATCTCGTGGCCAGCAGTAGCATCCACCGTTGAATCAATATGAGGTAGAGGAAATGGGTCTTTGGGACAAGCTTTGTTCAAGTCTGTGTAATCTACGCAGACTCTTCATTTCCCATTTTTCTTTTGCACCACCACTACATTTGCCAGCCATTTGGGAAATTTCACTTCCCTAATCATCTTGCTCTTTAATAATCTTTCAACTTCTTCCTGAATGATTGTGTTCCGCTCTGGAGCAAACTTCCTTCGTTTCTGTTGGACAGGCTTCAAAGACGTATCAATTCCGAGCTTGTGAGTTATAATATCCATGGAAATACCTGTCATATCCTCGTGTTTCCACGCGAATGTTGACATCCTGCATTTCAAAAAGTTAGTCAATCGATTTTCAATATCCTGAGGGATATTGGTTCCTACGAGCACCGAGATATCTGGATTATCCTGATCCAGGATAATTTTCTTTCCATCCTGCTCTGAAGCCTCCATGATATCCTGGGCTCGCATCTTTAATTGCTATGCTGCACTGGGCTTTGTCGAGGATTTCATCGAAGAAGAATAACACTCCTTTGCTTCCTACTAATCACTTTCCACCTTGACTACTCCCCAAGGGGTAGGGGTCTTGATGCATTGATGATAGGTTGACGACACAGCTTTCATATCATGGATCCAGGGCCTACCCAATATAATATTATAGCAGGATAAGAAGTTCATGACGCAAAAGCGCTGCATTGAGTTAACCCCTTCAACAAACACAGGCAACTTTATCTCTCCCACGGTATTCCTGGCTTCTCCACTGAACCCAACAAGCACAGTGGATTTCAAAGTAATATCCATCGGGGATACGTTCATCCTCTCCAATGTTTCCAGCTGAATTATGTTGACGGAGCTGCCATTATCCACCAGTATCCTATGCATAAAATGGTTAGCAACATATAAAGTTATTACCAAAGCATCATGGTGAGGATCCTGGACAGTATCCCTGTCATCGCTATCGAACGTGATCACTTTATCAGTCGTGAGGGTTGACATCCTGGTTGGCTTATCTCCCCTCTCTGCCTTGGCCTCCTTCGCTTGCCTTTTCGCCGCAGAATATGATGTCCCGTTAATGTCGGATCCTCCTGAAATGAAGTTTATTATCTTGGCATCCGCAGGAGGTGATGCTGCTCATTCAGGATCCTTCTCAGTATCCTGACCCTTATTCTTCTTTCTTCCTAGGAGGTCCTTCAGATATCCCTTGCTCAAGAGATAGCTTATTTCTTTCCTCAGAGCAATGCAATCCTCAGTAACATGTCTGAAATCCTCATGGAAGGCACACCACTTGGACTTATCTGTAACACCCCAAAAATGGGTTTGGTAATCAAACCACGTTAATAGTAATGACGGGCAAAATACTGTTAGTGGCAAAAATTAACCCGGTAAATATTAGGATTTAAATAAAAAAACTAGATGATAATTAAAAAGTAGGATAAATACTTTGAGAAAACAAAGTATGTGAAGAGGCCCGAGTTAACAGGACTTAAAATAAAACGGGTTATGACTATCCCGAACACACTAAGCTAACTAGGAAAGTTTAACCTAGTTAATAAGACAAAATATTGTTGAAGACAAGTAGGTTGTAGCCTACTTACTAATTAACGAAACATGAGGGGCCTTGGGTTATTAAAAATCAAAAATAAAAACACAACACACAGTGTGTGTGCGTGATGGAGATCGACCAGGAGAACTAAAAAGGGGCTCAAACCCTAACTTCAGCAAAATCAACAAATTGAAGCTTGATTCAAGCCCTAAATCTATGCATGAATACATAGAAACGATCACCTAGTCGTGAGGATCGTAAGGTATGTCAATTTTTTTATATTTATGAAGTTGAGAATTCTTGATGAACTTATTAAAATCGAAATTCAAGCTTGAATTATTGATAATTGGATGAAACTAGGAGGAATTCATGTTTAGAAACAAACCCTAGTTGAAAAATTGATGAATTGGTGTCAAAACTAGGGATTTGATAATTACCCTATTATGTGCTAGGTAGGTTTTATGATAATATGATTAACACTCGGATTAGAGTGTTAAATTGATGAATATTGATGTTATGATATAAGTTCTAGTTGTAGCTCATGAACGCTAGACATAGAGGGTTGATTTTGATGTAAATCTTGGTAAAAATAACTAGTTATGAACTAGTTAGTAAATATGTAAAATTATGCACATTAGCTGTTTGTTAAAATGCCTAAATCAGAACTAAAGTGTTGAAATTTAGAGTGAAAACGCGTATTTGAATGATATGGCAATTATGCGTAATATGAAGTAATAAGGGTTCTAAACATCATGTCGATTTAGATTTAATGTTGTAAACCATGTGATTGAAAATAGTTAACTTTGATAAACTAAGTTAACTAATCATGAAGTCGAATAGTAGCTTCGACATAGAAAATAAGTGAGGTGGAATAGTCATGATTGTTAATGACTAATTAAACCGCCTTGTAAATGACTGACAATAGTTTGACGCTTAAACGAGCTAGGTGGAGGCTTGGGAAAGAAGCGGTCAAATAAATCAAGTACGGGAGGAGAAGCATTAACCGGATGAGAGGTAAGTGAAACTTACACCCTCTCGTAGAATATTTGCTTATTTTATGAGTACAAATGCGATAAATATAATACGGGAAACATCGATTTTCGATGCAATTGATGCGAGTCGGACTAATATAGACAATAAAAACCATGGGTTATGGTAAAAAGGGCGAAATGGTAACTTGGTCAAGAAAGGACTAAGAAATTATGAGTTTTCGATAAGATTACCTTGTAATGTAATCTAACATTAAGAAAAAGGGTAAAAATGGAATTTGGTCAAGTGTTGACTAATGTAAACCGAAGTTAAAAAGGGTACTCATGGCGTAAGCCGAAATGGGCTAAATAAGTACGGAAAGGGATCAATGAAAGGAAAAATCTGAAATGGGTCGGATGGGCAAATTGGTGAATAAAAACCATGTTTTTGCTATACATGTAAAGGTTTGGCCGTATAGGCCAAACGGGTCAAATGGTGGTGGCAACACCATTTGACAATATCGACTAATGTGGTTGTCGAGCCTTATGCTAACAGGAACGATTAGCAATTCTGATGATTTCATCACCATAGAAATTGTGATAATAAAAGCAAGGTATAAATTGGGTCTAATTGTCGACCCGGGCCAGGTACGCATATTTAGAATTATACTTAAAAAGCGATATTTTGGTCAAATATTAGCGAAAGTCCTTCGTAGTAAATAAGGGACTAAAATTGACCAAAAAGCCCTCGATGGGTCCCTCGATGGGTAAATTAGGCGAACAACCCATAAAGGTTGTTTAGTAACTTGCATTTGATTATGCAATCATTAAATTTGAATTAAAGTTATAGGTATGCACCTTCGTGGGTCAAATGCCTAAAAATGGGTCAATTGCGTAATATGACCAACCGAAAGGTAAAATTTGGGAAAATTGGTTAATTATGTTAAATCCACCACAAAAATTAATTGTGGTGGAATGTAAGTAGTTATCCTAATATGAGAATGCAAAGTGTGAAATGAGATAAGCAAGTTAGATGCTTAAATGCATGAAAACTTCTAAACGGGTCAAAATAAAGTAGGTGGTAAAATGTTGGTTTAAGTGTAATAAAGAAAAACGTAAACCAGGTAACGGGAGCGTAAACTATATGAATAATGGATCCGGGTAATGGATCATAGCTTAGATATGTTAAGAAATGAACCCCAAGCGATTAAAATGAGTTTGCATAGCTTTGGATGTAAATTGGGTGAAAAATAAATGTGCAGAGTTGACACGGCCGGGTGAACATTTGACATGGCCGGGTGAAGGGGCTGTGAAAAATACATGTTTAGCTGACACGGTCGGGTGAACATTGGACACGGCCGGGTGAAGGGGCTGAAAAAAAAATCTTGTGTTCAATTATTTTGTTCAAATGCTTTGATTTCTAATCGTTTGAATGAAATGTAGGTTTAATATGCGATGCCGGTGGACGATCAAGCTCGTTAAAGAATCGAACACAATCAAGATTCAAGCTTCCGCGAAATGATTCGTCGTCACGTTTTTAAATGGCGAATTTTCTATGAAATGTTGAATTGTGTTATTTCTTAAAGTTTTTAAGAAATACATATTTTGTAATGTATGTGTAAACATATTTAAATAATTATAATCAAAATTTATTTAAAAATCGTATAAATGGACTAAGGGTCTTACAAGTTGGTAATCAAAGCCCAAGGTTAAAAGAATAAAGTGTTCGGTTCGAGGTTTGATCGCAAATCCGGTATGTACATGTATATTAATGGTTTAGTAAGAGTTAAAGTGTTAAAAAACAACACATAGAGTTATCATGTAATACACGCTACTCCAATCAAATCGGTAAAGGATTAATATAGTCAACAAAATTACGCGCGTTGACGCGTATAGTAGAAAAGCCTTGTATTATAATACGGGCAATTATTGAAATTGATGTTACTAACTCTTGTAAATGTTTTAGTTGAAGGACACTCGCATCGGAAGATAGCGGGAGTATCACGAATTGCGGATTTGATGAAGGAACGGTCCAAAGTACGACAAGTAAAACATGCTCACCAAGGACCCAAATCGCGTGGCGATCGCGAACAAGGCTAATGGCAAGAGAAGCCCGTTAGGGCAAGCATTACCAGGTGCACATTTTAAATTTAATTGCGCAAATAGTAATATGCAACAAATATGTAGAGATTGAAAGTTTCATATGTAGAGTGAAAACTTGGAAAAACCCGAATAGAAAACCTATCCGGGATATTGTTTCCAAGAGAAACAAATAGAGTCATTACTTACATGGGATGTAATGTGAAAATTATAAAAAGCTCATGTATACCAGGTGTTGATCGCTTACTCTGGCCAAGTAAGTGGTGAGCACGTGGTACCATGAACTTTTTATGATGGACATACTTACATCCAATGTAGTAAGGACAGGGTAAATGGGACAAAATTAAAAGTACCCAAATGAATCAAATGAGCAAAATATTTAATAATAATGTAAACGCACAGCCGGGTTACGAAAGCGTATTACATTAAGATAATGAGCCCGAATGAAGGGACAAAGATTAATGTAAAATGACTAAGATGTGCATTGGGAGGGGGTGTACTTACACTCGAACCCGGAGAATGCAAATATGTAAAATGACTAAGATATGCATTGGGAGGGGGTGTACTTACACTAGAACCCGGAGAATGCAAATATGTAAAATGACTAAGATATTCATTAGGAGGGGGTGTACTTACACTCGAACCCGGAGAATGCAAATATGTAAAATGACTAAGATATGCATTGGGAGGGGTATACTTACACTCGAACCCGGAGAATGCAAATATGTAAAATGACTAAGATATGCATTGGGAGGGGGTGTACTTACACTCGAACCCGGAGAATGCAAATATGTAAAATGACTAAGATATGCATTAGGAGTGGGTGTACTTACACTCGAACCCGGAGAATGCAAATATGTCTCTTAACGGGCCGTTTTTGTAAAACGTCAAACTTGAGGACATAGTCGGGATATAAAAGTGAAACGAAGTCTTAATGCATACCGGAAGGGTTGCAATAATAACGACTTCGGTAAAACACCCGGTTGATGGGTAAGGAGTTAAACACATGCGTAGACCGAGAAACGGGAACTCGGATGGAAAGTTAAATGACTCGGGTTTTGAGTCATGACTAAAAGACGACAAGATGACGTAAATAGAAATTTTGATAAATTATGTTCAACTACTTTAAAGTTGAACGGGTCGAACAAAGAATGAAGTTTGACATCCATAAATGATAAAATTTCACATGAATAAGTCAAACGGGTTGAATATAATATAATGCCGGATGGCATTAGTAAGCGCAAGCTGAATAACGGTAACGTTAAAAGCAAAAGAATAATGAGCCCGGTAATGGGACATAATCAAATACGAATATATGTAAACTGGATAATGGTGAGCATAAGATGAACCGACACACAAATGACGTGAGAAATCATAAAGTCGGAAAATTTGTCTGAAAGAAAAACAAATGTAGCCTTAGACTACGGTCATGGTCAAAGGAAATACCAAGACGAAAATAAATGATTTTGTACATAAAAGGGTACCTTAACGCCATATACATATATAGGTGTATATACCTTTGAATAAAGACTTGAATAAAATATGATCTACGGGATTATCATAACCTACGAGATTATAAATAAGGCTAAGGTCTACGGGACCAAAAAGACCCTTTGGTCACAAATAGAAAGAAACGAAGGGTTAGGGTCTCACCTTAATGAGGTAAAAAGATGAAAATCTAAAGAAATAGCCTACGAGGCTAAGAGAAAGAACCTACGGGTCAATAGTATAAAACGAGGGAACTGATTATTATTCCCCAGGTAAAACGAGAATGGAAAGGAAAAAATTACTGATTGTCAATTTCCTTGATATGAGTAATTGACGTAAGACAAAGATAAAACGTTAAACTAAAATTCAGTTTTAGTAAGAAACGACGTTTTAACAGATATGAATATTATAAAATGAATTCGGAAAATGATTAATATCAAGGAATATAGATCTTAACACCGTTAGGTGCAAGGCGATACATTCGAAGGAAATATTTTCGATAATAAAAGTCAACATAAACTTAAACAAAATGTGATGTGATGTGATCACGGTCACAAAAAGTGATATAGAATACAATCAAGTCGTAACGCGAATTACGAGTTATGAAAATCAGAAAAACACGCAAGAGGCAGGGTTGGCAATAAGATATACCCGAATGACGGGGAATAAAGTCACAGCGACTAATCAATCTAGCCGGTAAAACCTTTTAAAGTCGGAATAGTGTTATGACTTATACAAAGCGCCTGTTTAAATAAGATTAGCTTGAAGTAAACATGTTGAAAATAAATACAACCGAGTGATCAGATGACAACTCGGTCAAATAAGTGACTAAAATAAGAAATACAAGCTGAAAATAATGGCCTTCGAGGCCTTACACGTGAAAGGCACATACGTCATACGCCTTAAAACCAAAACATATTACCATGCTTTTTGGTGAGATTATTATTATATGCGAGCAATTGCGCAAGTAGTTGCTGAAACCAAGTCCGTAGAGTTGAACCTAAGGCACTACGTAAGAAAGGTTTCAGGGACGAAACCTCTTTACGGGGGGTAGACTTGTAACACCCCAAAAACGGGTTTGGTAATCAAACCACGTTAATAGTAATGACGGGTAAAATACCGTTAGTGGCAAAAATTAACCCGGTAAATATTAGGATTTAAATAAATAAACTAGATGATAATTAAAAAGTAGGATAAATACTTTGAGAAAACAAAGTATGTGAAGAGGCCCGAGTTAACGGGACTTAAAATAAAACGGGTTATGACAATCCCGAACTCACTAAGCTAACTAGGAAAGATTAACCTAGTTAATAAGACAAAATATTGTTGAAGACAAGTAGGTTGTAGCCTACTTACTAATTAACGAAACATGAGGGGCCAATAATGTTAAGTGAGAAACTTGGGTTATTAAAAATCAAAAATAAAAACACAACACACAGTGTGTGTGCGTGATGGAGATCGACCAGGAGAACTAAAAAGGGGCTTAAACCCTAACTTCAGCAAAATCAACAAATTGAAGCTTGATTCAAGCCCTAAATCGATGTATGAATATATAGAAACGATCACCTAGTCGTGAGGATCGTAAGGTATGTCAAATTTTTGATATTTATGAAGTTGAGAATTCTTGATGAACTTATGAAAATCGAAATTCAAGCTGAATGATTGATACTTGGCTGAAACTAGGAGGAATTCATGTTTAGAAACAAACCCTAGTTGAAAACTTGATGAATTGGTGTCAACACTAGGGATTTGATAATTACCCTATTATGTGCAAGGTGGGTTTTATGATAATATGATGAACACTCGGATTAGAGTGTTAAATTGATGAATATTGATGTTATGATATAAGTTCTAGTTATAGCTCATGAACGCTAGACATAGAGGGTTGATTTTGATGTAAATCTTGGTAAAAATAACTAGTTAGTAAATATGTAAAATTATGCACATTAGGTGTTTGTTAAAATGCCTAAATGAGAACTAAAGTGTTGAAATTTAGAGTGAAAACGCGTATTTGAATGATATGGCCATTATGCGTAATATGAAGTAATAAGGGTTCTAAACATCATGTTGATTTAGACTTAATGTTGTAAACCATGTGATTGAAAATAGTTAACTTTGATAAACTAAGTTAACTAATCATGAAGTCGAATAATAGCTTCGACATAGAAAATAAGTGAGGTGGAATAGTCGTGATAGTTAATGACTAATTTAACCGCCTTGTAAATGACTGACAATAGTTTGACGCTTAAACGAGCTAGGTGGAGGCTTGGGAAAGAAGCGGTCAAATAAATCAAGTACGGGAGGAGAAGCATAAACCGGATGAGAGGTAAGTGAAACTTACACCCCCTTGTAGAATATTTGCTTATTTTATGAGTATAAATGCGATAAATATAATACGGGAAACATCGATTTCCGACGCAATTGATGCGGGTCGGACTAATATAGACAATAAAAACCATGGGTTATGGTAAAAAGGGCGAAATGGTAACTTGGTCAAGAAAGGACCAAGAAATTATGAGTTTTCGATAAGATTACCTTGTAATGTAATCTAACATTAAGAAAAAGGGTAAAAGTGGAATTTGGTCAAGTGTTGACTAATGTAAACCGAAGTTAAAAAGGGTACTCATGGCGTAAGCCGAAATGGGCTAAATAAGTACGGAAAGGGATCAATGAAAGGAAAAATCCGAAATGGGTCGGATGGGCAAATTGGTGAATAAAAACCATGTTTTTGCTATACATGTAAAGGTTTGGCCGGGTCAAATGGTGGTGGCAACACCATTTGACAATATCGACTAATGTGGTTGTCGAGCCTTATGCTAACAGGAACGATTAGCAATTCGGATGATTTCGTCGCCATAGAAATTGTGATAATAAAAGCAAGGTATAAATTGGGTCTAATTGTTGACCCGGGCCAGGTACGCAAATTTAGAATTATACTTAAAAAGCGATATTTTGGTCAAATATTAGCGAAAGTCCTTCGTAGTAAATAAGGGACTAAAATTGACCAAAAAGCCCTTGATGGGTAAATTAGGCGAATAACCCATAAAGGTTGTTTAGTAACTTGCATTTGATTATGGAATCATTAAATTTGAATTAATGTTATAGGTATGCACCTTCGTGGGTCAAATGCCTAAAAATGGATCAATTGCGTAATATGACCAACCGAAAGGTAAACTTTGAGAAAATTGGTTAATTATGTTAAATCCACCACAAAAATTAATTGTGGTGGAATGTAAGTAGTTATCCTAATATGAGAATGCAAAGTGTGAAATGAGATGAGCAAGTTAGATGATTAAATGCATGAAAACTTCTAAACGGGTCAAAATAAAGTAGGTGGTAAAATGTTGGTTTAAGTGTAATAAAGAAAAACGTAAACCGGGTAACGGGAGCGTAAACTATATGAATAATGGATCTGGGTAATGGATCATAACTTAGATATGTTAAGAAACGAACCCCAAGCGATTAAAATGAGTTTGGATAGCTTTGGATGTAAATTGGGTGAAAAATAAATGTGCAGAGTTGACACGGCCGGGTGAAGGGGCTGTGAAAAATACATGTTTAGCTGACACGGCCGAGTGAACATTGGACACGGCCGGGTGAAGGGGCTGAAAAAAAATAATTTCTTGTGTTCAATTATTTTGTTCAAATGCTTTGATTTCTAATCGTTTGAATGAAATGTATGTTTAATATGCGATGCCGGTGGACGATCAAGCTCGTTAAAGAACCGAACACAATCAAGATTCAAGCTTCCGCCAAATGATTCGTCGTCACGTTTTTAAACGGCGAATTTTCTATGAAATGTTGAATTGTGTTATTTCTTAAATTTTTTAAGAAATACATATTTTGTAATGTATATGTAAACATATTCAAATAATTATAATCGAAATTTATTTAAAAATCGTATAAATGGGCTAAGGGTCTTACATTATCCTTCCAATCAGCTTTTTGTTGATTCTTCCGGGGCCACCTTGCTTTGTCTCCTAGACCCTGCATAGCATACATCAGTTCAGGTATATTTACAGAAAAACGATATTCAGACAACTCAGGATACTCCTCAGGATCCTCGTCTTCAACATCATTCACTTTCTTGCTGTCATTCCTGCCATATGGCTTAGAACGATATGGTTTATACGAGGATTCTGACTTCCTGTTGGTCGACTCATAGGTTGTGGATGAATTCATCCTCTCTTGCATCTTTTTGTCATCCTCCAGTCGAATATATCTTAAAGCCCTGTTCCGAGCTTCATCCAGGTTCCTGCAGGGATTCATTACAAGATCCTGGTAAAATTGAGAATCTTTTTGCAATCCCATTTTGAAAGCCTGCACGGCTGTTGCAACATCAAGATGTGGGATATCAAGACATTCCCTGCTAAACTTATTTACATAATCTCTCAAGGATTCCTGGGGTCCTTGGGTTATCCTGTAAAGATCACTTGTTAGCTTTTCAAAGCTTCTACTGTAAGAAAATTGATTGTTAAACAAATTAACTAAATAAGCAAACGATGTAATCGAATAAGGAGGAACGTTTAAGAGCCATTTTAAGGTTGATCCAGTTAAGGTAGAACCGAAACCCTTGCAGAGGCATGCTTCCTTAAGATCTGGAGGGATAGGGTTGATTTCCGTCCTTTCCCTATACTGGGCAATATGCTCTTCAGGATCCGTAGTTCCGTCATAGAGCTTCATGTTAGGGGTCTGAAATCTTTTTGGGATTTCAGCATCACAAATAGGATATGCAAACCGGGATATCCTGTGGCTGTCTTGGGATACTTCTGGAATTGGCTGGACCACCCCAGGTACACTAGATATCATGTCCTTCTATTTCTGAAGCTCCCTAGAAAATGCTGATGTCATACCTGCATCCTGCAAAGATCCAATACCATTAGTAGCAAGAGTATTATTATTATTAGATACGTTACCAGTCTGAGGATTCTGGCCATATCCTAAAGCATATCCTGAACTTCTCACAGTTGACACCCTAACCGAAGAGGGTATCTCCGGAATATGACTCTGGGAATGGCTAGGCACAATATTCCCCCTGTTATCCTCAGTGTATATTGCAGAACTGAAGTTCAAAGCTATGGGCTGCGAGGGAGTGACAGTATCCTCAGCGGGCCTGCTTGAGCTGGATTTCAAGAGTTGTATCTCTCTCATCAGCGTTTGGTTGGTCTCTTGCTATTGCCTCATCTGTTCCTGTATACTACCAAACAAAGTTAGAATTTCTTCATTAGAGGCCAAAACAGGAGCGGATCCCTGAAACACCAGATGTGTTGACATTCTGAGCAGGAGGAGTGTCTCGGGATAGTTGGCTTTCATTTTTCTTTTGAGGAGCTTGAACTTGTGGAGGAGGAGGAAGCACCGAACCAGTTGTACCAGAGGTTGTAGCAGACATGGTAGAAGAGCTCATGTTTGATTTTGAGGCCATTGAAAATAGTTGTGCAAAAAGTTTCGGAAAAAGAAAACCAAGTAATGATTTTGCAAAAGCTTTTAGTAGAAATAACACCACTTGCCCCACGATGGGCGCCAAATTGTTTTGGGCAAAAATTACCGAAGCAATTAAGTGATCAAATTAGTTTTGTGAGGTAGTGTGCTAGTAATACGTTGTGAAAAATATATTGGTTTATTAGTTTGCAAAAACAGTTTCAGGATATAGTCCGAGGATATCAGACTATATCAATAATCAAACAATGAGCAAAAATGTAAAGGTTGACGCGTGATGTACGAGGAAAGCCCTTGATCAATCTAGATCTCCGGCATAAAACCTCGGGAGCTGACAATCGTCGGCTGCCTTGTTCTTCGTATTGCTTGAATAACCAGGATACAATGCTCAGATCGCTACTAAGTGGTACAATGATTGTGAGTGATGAGTGTTAATGTGTGATTGTTGCTGGAAAGAAGAGTGTGAGAGTTAGAGAACTCGAATTGTGTGTGTTTCCTATGATCTGGCCATCCTTATTTATAGTTACAAGAATTAACAAATTATGCTAAAAATCTGGGATATTATGCTAAAAATCCAGGATACTTGGAATATGCATTCTGAACGTTAGGGGGCTGTTTTAACTCGTTTTCCACGTGCATATTAACTAAAACTCCGGGTCTTCAGCTCACATAGCCGTTATAACATCAATAGCATTGATTAGCATCCGTAACTCCCATAAAATATGCCTTTCTTCAATGCTGACCGTTACAAGAGCTATTCTTCCGCCATCAACGTCCTTATCCTAACCAATTTGAGCGGGTCTTCAGGATGACTTGGTCTTCATGAACGTTAGTCCCTTGTATCCAACGTTTACAAGCAAATTGTTAGTAATAGTCAGGATACTGCCTCAGGATGTTACCAATATCCTGGTCCGGTATCCTGATCGTAATCAGCTATCATAAAATCAAAATATAGTGTCAGGATATGGGCTTAGAATTTCACCCATAACATATGGTAATGATCATAAAGCAATTCAAGCAATTAATTGTAATTCAGCACAGTTATTAAGCACTAATCATTATTTAATAATTGTACGGATGCATGCAAATTTGACAGTTGTCACACTAGGGTTGGTGATCTGATACCACTAAAACACACACACATAATGAAATGTTACAAGTAACCCCCTATTTATAAGAGTAGACTAATAAGTATGCGCTTTGCACTAAGCACATACTTTGCATTCCATGCGTTCCACTTTATAAGAGAACGTTTCACCTCCTTGGGAATGCTCTTCAAAGTGTGAGCCTCATCATAAGCGCTCACCTTTTCATTTGAAATCGCAAGTCACCAAAAGTAGGTCCTTATAATTAAATCACTGAATTTAGCGTCATCGACCCATCAGTGATCCTACCATTGTTACTAGCAGTCTAACTTGCCAAAAATCTGCCAATAAAATATGTTTCGATTTTATAAAATTCACCTAATATAAACAATATCCACATAAGCACTTAAAGAAAATAAAAAATAAGATAACAAAATGTTACCTTGGTGACCTGGTAGTTACAAATATTAGAATACTAAATTAATGTTCAGTTAATTTATAGAGATAAAAAAAGTTTGTACGACTAAACTAGAACAATTGGGAAACTTGATTGCTTTTGTATATCATTTTCCAAAAAATGTATAGAATGGCTTTTCAAGAATCTCTTTTCTATCTGGGGTTTCGCCTTTCGACATTCATCACAAGGGAGAAAATCTTTTAACTGTGACACAAGGGGCTTATCGCCAAACAATTTGACGACCTCTGAGGCCCCAAATAGGTTTTTCAGCCAGATGTGTAAGTAATCCGTGGGGTTTGAATTGGTCGTCGGCCAAACGATTTGGCGATCTCTTGTTTTTTGTAAAAATAAAGAAGTGGTCACCAAATGGTTTAGTAATCTCTCGCTTTTTTGCATACATCTTTGCATGAGTGGTCGCCATTCCATTTGACGATCTCTGGTTCTTTCTATAAACCTACCTGGGGTCTTCAAGGTCAAACAGTAAATGGTTTGGTGATGACCCCTTTGTGTTAACAAGACAAAGGTTTTGCCCTCCTGTGCTCAATCGGAATGGAGTATACCTAGAGGTGGCAATCTTGACCCAAAGGCTTTCAAATGGGTTACTTTGGGTTACTTTTAAAATTATATGGGTTAGTTTGGGTAAGATATTTTAACTAAACGGGTCACAACGGGTCAATTGAAATTCCATCTTGTTATTTTCGGGTCAAAGCGGGTCGACAACTTTAAAGAAATGGGTCGATGTGGGTCGACAACTTTAAAGAAATGGGTTTCGGATCGCAACGGGTTTTATGCCGACACGAGTTTCCGCATGGGACTGGTTTTAGGCCTACACGAGTTTCGGGTCGGGACGAGTTTCGTACCATTTCGACCCGTACCGTTTCGACGCGAACCGTTTCGACGCGTACCGTATCGACACGAACCGTTTCGACACGTACCGTTTCGACGCGAACCGTTTCGACCGGTACCGTTTCGACTCGTATCGTTTCAACCAGTACCGTTTCAACCCGTACCGTTTCGAATCGAACCGTTTCGACGCGTACCGTTTCGACGCGCACCGTTTCGACGCGTACCGTTTCGACCAGTACCGTTTCGAATCGAACCGTTTCGACGCGTACCGTTTCGACGCGTACCGTTTCGGCGCGTACCGTTTCGACCAGTACCGTTTCGAATCGAACCGTTTCGACCAGTACCGTTTCGAATCGAACCGTTTCGACGTGAACCGTTTCGACACATACCGTTTCGACCCTACCGTTTCGACCAGTACCGTTTCGACCAGTACCGTTTCGAATCGAACCGTTTCGACGCGTACCGTTTCGACGCGTACCGTTTCGGCGAGTACCGTTTCGACCAGTACCGTTTCGAATCGAACCGTTTCGACCAGTACCGTTTCGAATCGAACCGTTTCGACGTGAACCGTTTCGTCACATACCGTTTCGACCCTACCGTTTCGACGCGAACCGTTTCAACGCGTACCGTTTCGAATCGAACAGTTTCGACGTGTACCCACTACTAATAACTGCATATCGATAGTAATTATATTCTCTGTTAATCGATTCGTTGACGATGCAAATCAACAGATTTAAGTAATTGTTGCATTTCAATAGACTTTGTTTTCTCAATTTTACTCAATTTTCGATTGTAAGTAGCAATTGATAGCATGTAATAACTGTAAATCAGTTGTAATCATGATTTCTGTTAATCAGTTCGTTGATGACGCAAATCAACAGAACGACTTAATTGTTGCATTTCTATATATGGTTGTTTTCTCAATTTTACTTCTGCACGTAGTAATTGCTAGTAATGCATATTAATAGTAATTAATAGTAACTCTTGCATTGAGGAACCCATAGTAATTAATAGTAATTGTTGCATTGACGAACCCATAGGAAGGAGCATGGCGTTCAACATGGATAGTCACTTAAAAAAACATTTTTTTAACCGTCCCGACCCGACCCGAAACCCGTTCTAACCCGAACCCGTTTCGACCCGAACCCGTTCCGACCCGAACCCGTTTTGACCCGAACCCGTTTCGACCCGAACCAAAACAACCCTTTTTTTAATTGACCCGTTTTGACCCGAACCCGTTTTGACCCATGACCCGACCCGACCCGACCCAACCCGTTTGCCAGGTCTGTATACCCTCCCTTCCTTTTGAGTTGTATTTTTTCATTCACTTGTATTATCCCAAATTTACTCATGAAAGAATTTTAATCATATCTTCAAATTGTAAATCAGCATTGAAGTGTTTAAACAATTTTAATTGAACTATAAATATCACCCATGGCGGACTAATGTGTATTTGACAAAAAAATCCAATCGTATCATTTGAGAATATGGTTGAACTCATTATCCACACCCTAAGAAAATATGGTTAAACTTCTCATCCACATCCCAGAAAATAATTTCCAGTTCTGCCGCTGAATATCACCATGCATCTTATAATTAAATTAAGGAATTGTTAAGAATTTTAGAAATACTGTTACAACTTTATTTGAATAAAATGAAATGTATGCTTTAAAAAGTGAATGAAACTTCAAAATACAACATATTTACTGGAGTAATATTATTTTTTTAATTCATCACAATGGATAGTAAAATCGGTAAAAACCAAATCCATAATTTATCACAAAGGATAGTAAAATTGGTAAAAACCAAATTTAAAATAACTAAAAAGGAAAAGATAATATGAAAGGATGACAACGTGCTACACGCTACTTCTCTTTCTGGCCGAATTTTTTTCAAAAAAAAAAAAAATAATAATATCTCATGCATGAATCACTTATAAATCGGTTAAAGCTCTTACGTTTTGAACCACCCCTCGTCCTTTCAAAGTTAATTATGTCTTCTTCACTTCTTCCACTTAACTCTACCTTGATTACCGTTCCTTCAACAATACCCAACGAGCATTCAAGACTCGAACCAACCCAACCCATGGGTCCAGAGTCTCATGCAACGCCGCACCAGATCATGATCACATTGACAACAAACTCATACTCCCCGAACCCCAAAAGCTTGTGCTGCCCAATGTAGACCGGAGGAACCTGCTTGTTGGGCTCAGCAGCCTCTACACCGCTGCGAACCTCGCTTCCTTGCCAGAAGCAACAGCTACGCCCATAGAAACTCCTGACATCATGATCAAGTCAAAATGCAAGACAGAAGTGACTTCTGGTTTTAATGGTGAGGATGGCCTTAAAAATGCTTCAAGGACAAGAAAATGCTGTCCTCCTATCTTTGGGGGGCAGATAACTGATTTCAAGTTTCCAACCGAAAACACGGTGAGGATGAGATGGCCGGCACATAATGGGACACCAGAGCAGGTGAAGAAATATAGACGTGCCATCGAAGCCATGAGGAAACTACCATTTGATGACCCGCGCAGCTTCAAGAACCAAGCTAAAATCCATTGTGCTTATTGCCACGGAGCTTACACTGAATCCAGTAAAGAAATTCAAGTCCACAACTCATGGCTCTTCTTTCCTTTCCATCGCTGGTACCTTTACTTCTACGAGAGAATCCTCGGAAGCTTGATTGGGGATCCTACTTTCGCCTTACCTTACTGGAATTGGGACGATCCAGACAGAATGCAGATTCCAGAAATCTTTGTAACCAACAAAGATATTAATGGCAAGACAAACACCCTGCAGGATGATGTGCACCGGGAAACCCGTCCCCCAACAGCAGTAGTGGATCTGAACTTTCTTGGCAAAGAAATGAACTATCAAAGTATTGAGGAACAGAAAGCCTGCAATCTTAGTCTATTGTACCGAGAGCTAATCAGAACCGAAGGTGATCTACTAGGCTTCTTTGGGGGTATATACGGAGCTGGAAGTGACCCTGTTCCGAATGGTGCTGAGTCAGTTGGAACCGTGGAGCGTGGGAGTCACACTGCCGTACACCTATGGGTAGGTGACTCAAAACAGCCTAATAGAGAGGACATGGGTCGTTTCTACTCTGCGGGTTATGACCCTCTTTTCTATTGCCACCATGTAAATGTTGACCGTATGTGGAAACTATGGAATGATTTGAGCCCAGCAAATGTAGAACCGAACCACCCAGACTGGTTGAACGCATCATATGTGTTCTATGACGAGAATCAGAAACCTGTACGTGTTAAAAACAGCGACTCCGTCTGCTTGAAGGCCCTCAGATACAATTATATCGAAGAGTGCCCCATTGAAAACTTAGCCTGGCGCAAATATCGACCGGCCAAACGTAACAAAAGCGAACAACTTGAGTCCACCAAAGATAAGGAGCCAGCGGTGGATGAATTCAAGCAACCGGTGATTCTAAAAAATACAGTGGAGGTTCGTGTGAAGAGGCCAGATAAGAAAAAGGCCAACGAAACTTTGCTGATAAGTGGAATAAAGTTCGACTGCAACAAGTTTGTGAAGTTTGATGTGTTTGTAAATGACAAGCTTAAAAACGGTGTTGTACCCACTACGAAAGATCCTGAATATGCAGGTTGTTTGCACAGATTCCACATAGCAACGGGGACAAGATGTTCATGTCAAGTGGAGCTAGGTTTGCGCTAAAGGAGTTGTTGGAGGACACAAATACGGAAGACGAAAAGTACGTGACAGTGAAATTGGAGCCAAGGGTAGGGTGTGAAGATCTCACCATAGATGAAGTCACTATAATCAACCCAGAACCCTAAGTATTTCTGTAGCATTTATGAGGGCTTTTATCTATGTTGTTTAGCTAAAAAACACGTTAAGTTGCACGGTTTCCCTTATGCTCATGTAATCTATAAACCTGGTCTAATTAGTTTTCAGTATAAATTAAAACCTTCCATTAATAGAACCTTATCTATGGTAGCAATAGGGACAAAAAAAAAAAAAAAAAAAAAAAGGGAAATCCGATCCCGCTCCATTGACACCCATCCGTGTGGCAAGGATATATGTGGATGGCAAATACTATCACCTTTTCCGTCCCTTACCAATGTAATCCATACACCTTTAATTCATTCCATGCAAGCATAAACGTGGGTTCCTAAACTGAATTTCCTTTATTTTCTTAGGCCGGAGGGTGTGGGGGCGTCACCCAGGCCATGTCAGCCTCTATAGCGCCCTGGGGCGCTATACCACCACTCCCTCAAAGTTAAGAGGGGGCGCTACAGAGGGGGCTCCATGGTGGTAACGAGGGAGAAGGGGGTTATCAGGTGGGGCCCTCAACTTTTCATCCAATCAAAAAAAAAATATTTAATTTTGTTTAATAGGGGGCTCCATCCCACACCGTGCAAATTAAAGGGGGGCGTTATAAAGCCCCATGGCAGACGTGGATCCTACGTGGCGCTTACGTGTCTTGATAAAGCCCCTAGGGGCTCCATCCCACACCCTCCAGCCTTAGACTGGAGGGTATGAGGGCCAGGCCATGGCCGGCGCCGCACCCCCACACCGCCCCCCTTAGCTGTTAGACACGTACATATTAATAATATAAGCTAGATATTATACTTATTATTATTTCTTATTTCCTAAGTCAAGGCGGTTATCGCCATTTTATGTATCTGTATATATACATCACATATGACACTAATCTGCAATATCAGTTCATTTTTATGAACGAACGAATTCTGTCAAAACCCTAATCTGATTCAAGGAAATCTAACATAGTGGTATCAGAGCCACACAGCGATCGAAATCCTTATCAACACGAACAACCGATATTCATATCAATCCAGTAATGAATCAAAAGCAAGGGATTCAAACCCAAAGTCCTAAACTTACTGGACAGAATTATTATCATTGGCACATTCAGATGAAAGTGTTACTCGAGTCACAAGAACTATGGAATATTGTTGAAGACGGATATCAAGAATTGGAAATCAATCCCACAGAGGACGCAACCGCAGTTTATGGAGATTCAATCAAGAAAGACAAATGAGCACTACACATCTTATTTCAATCGGTAAATGATACTGTCTTCGAGAGAATTGCCATGGCCAAATCATCAAAGGAGGCTTGGAGTATTGTTAGTTGCATTTTTTGGCATAATTTACCACATTTTAGCATGCATATTTAACGGCATTTTAGGCATTTAAACTATAGATATTGCATTGTTTTGGAAAATTCGCGTTTTTGTGGAACGGAATCTACTCTGGACGTTTTAGTGATTTTGTAGGCATGGAGCTCGGTTGTAAGGAAGGTCAAGAGATAGTGAAAAGACTCGTAAAGACTCGAGAAATAAATAAAGTACGGGATCAAGTAAAAGTGGATAGCATGGATTTTTAGTTGGATAATTTACAAGGGTCTGATCAAGAATAAAAAGAAGTTTATTTGTTCATCGAATGAACTAATTGGAGATGACATTGGGCTGAAATAAACTTCCTAAGTTTAGGCCAATTGATCACCGTTGGGCTGCCAAAGAAAAGAAAGATGAAAACACAAAGTGGGAGTTTTTCACAATTTGAAAAAAAAAAAAAAAAAAAAATAATCATCATCAAAAACAACTTGAACGAAAAAAAGGGAATCATATCTTTGGGGGACGGCAGCGAGTAGAAGAAGAAAAGAGAGCATTTTTCTTTCTTTAGTTTTTTCCTAGAACAATACATACTTCAATCTTTGTTTCGTAAGTTTTAATTTTTTTTATGTTTTGTTTCTCAATTGTATTGATTGAACTAGCCATCATGTCCGGCTAGTACCGTATAGTTTCAACATTAGGGTTTGTTTTCTTTGATTTGGTTCACAACGAAACGGTTATGTTAGATCCGATTATTTTATTAGTTTGTTTGTGTGATTCTTGTTTTTAATACGGATTCAATCCGAAAAATATTAGATTGTTAATAAACCTGATCAATTTATTAATTTTTCTAATAAAGTTCAGTCAATTTTTAGAACCTTAATAAAGTTTTAATTTTTGACGCAAGGAACAAATAATGGTTCAAGTTTGTCTAAGAATTTGGATTTATTATAGAATCATACAATCTAGTTAAACATACCGAACGGCGTGTGTGTTTGATTATAATTGATACTTCCATACCGCAACCCGCACGCTAAAATCCGAACGGCGTGAGTTTAGAGTAGCGGGTTGGCTCTAATCAATGAACGGCGTTTGGTTAGACATTAAATAGAGTGGAGGTCTGAACTGTGTGACGTCTAGTGTCGATACAAACTACTATTTAAAAAGGATCATTGCACCGTGACCGTTAATGATCGTAAGTCGAACCGAATCAAGAAATTGCCCTGGTGTTAAAATTAGTTTTTAACATCTGAATTTTTCCAACCACTTTAATTAGCTTTTCTTTTTAATCTATAAATTATTAATTGTTTTTTTTTTTACATTCTAGTTTAAACTTAAAACCCCTCTTTCAAAACAACCGTATTTGTGTCTAAAACGTTTTGGCATAATTCGTTAATCTGTATCCCTGTGGACACGAACCTGACTTCCATTCATACTACTTTTAGTGTGTCTAAGTGGGTTTATTTTATATTTATTTTCTGGATTCGACACCCAACAAGTATTCTGCACAAATCATACAGAGGAGAAAACCGGGTAAAAACTGTAAAACTTCAAACCCTTAGATGGGAATTTGATGCATTAAAAATGAGAGATGGAGAGGCTATTGAAGATTATTTCAATAGAATAACTCTAATAGTTAATCAATTAAGGATGAATGAAGAAAAAATTAGCGAACAGCGAATTGTAGAAAAGGTTCTACGGAGTATGACTCGAAACTTTGAGTCTGTAGTGATCGCTGTTGAGGAAACAAAAAATTTAGAGGATGTTTCCACCGAAGAACTGATGGGAATTCTGCAATCCCATGAATTACGAATGAAGCGATATGAAGATCCTCCGATTGAACATGCATTTCAAATTCAAAATGCAAATCAAGATAGGTTTGACAAACTCGAAACGTGCGGGAGGAAGAGGACGAGGCAGAAATAAAGGCCGATACTTGAGTTCAATCAGATGTTATAATTGCTAGAAACTTGGCCACACAGCCAAGTTCTGTCAAAAGAAAGATGAAAACGGAAACACTGATAACATGTTAATTCATCAGGAAGATGAATCGGAAGAGAAGGATGACACTATGTTCATGATTTTCAACATGGAAGAGGCAGTTAAAGACGATTGCTGGTATTTGGATAGTGGCTATAGTAATCACATGACAGGAAACAAAGGCTTATTCACAAGGTTGGACGAATCTCTAAAAAAGGAAGTAAGAACGGGTGATGACAAGAGGTTAGAAGTGTTAGGCAGTGGAGAAGTCATGATTTCAATACGGGGAAGAAGTAAAAAAGTACCAAACGTGTTTTATGTAAAAGGTTTGAAACACAACCTTTTGAGTGTGGGACAACTCATACAAAAGGGATATACGGTCAAGTTTCAAAAGGAACAATGTACAATCAAGGACACAAGTAATGAAGTCATGGGTATCATAAGAATGACAAACAACAAGATGTTTCCACTCAACCCCGAAAGTGATCTAACATTAGCATTGACTATGACAACGAAAGACACCTCAATACTATGGCATAAACGGTTCGGGCATGTGAATTTAGACACTTTGGTAGATCTGGGAAACAAAGGATTGGTACTCGGGTTACCGAAAATTTCAAGAGATACTGGCATATGTGAAGGATGTGTATCAGGCAAACAAGCAAGAAAATTGTTTCCAAAGAAAACCAAGTGGCATGCAACCAAGCCACTACAACTCATACACTCGGATATATGTGGTCCGATGAGGACGGAATCCATTGGTGGATGTAGATACTTCATCACCTTCATCGACGATTTTTCAAGAAAAACTTGGGTTTATTTTCTCAAACTTAAGTCCGAGGCTGTGAATTAATTTTAAAATATTCAAAGCGTTAACGGAGAAGCAATCAGATCACATGATAAAAACCTTAAGGACTGACCGTGGAGGAGAATATTGTGGAAAATTGTTTCAAGAATTTTTGAAGGTGAATGGGATACATCATCAACTCACCAATAGTTACTCACCCCAACAAAATGGGGTAGCGGAGCGAAAAAACATAACGTTAATGGAGTTAAGCAGAAGCATGATGAATATAAATAAATTGCCAAATCAATACTGGGCAGAGGCAATAGCATGTACTACTTATATTCTAAATCGTACGGTTACCAAAACTAGACCGAATACAACTCCTTTTGAAACATATGGAAGGAAACCCAATGTGGAACACTTTAAAGTTTTCAGTAGTGTAGCTTATGTTCATATACCCAAACAACAGTGGAACAAGTTGGATGACAAAACTGAAAAGATGATCTTTGTTGGATCTTTGTTCATATACCCTCAACAGACTCTGAAAACGAAGTGATTAACACAAGAAGTATTAACAGCATTTACAGGGATTCAAGGGCTCTAACAGAGGCTGAAGTATTGCAAAAGTATAATGAAAATCAGGTGATTAATTTTGTTATTTATGCTAGAGCTGATCCAACCACTTACGAGGAAGCTAGCAAAGATATGAAATGGAAGGATGCCATGGACAAGGAAATGGACTCCATTTATAAAAATCAAACGTGGGATCTGGTAGACCCTCCAAGAAACCAAAAACCTATAGGGGTCAAGTGGATCTACAAGACGAAATACGATGAAAAGGGTAATATAGACAAATATAAGGTAAGATTGGTGGTAAAAGGATATAAACAAAAGTTTGGAATAGATTATCAAGAAGTATTTGCTCCAGTAATCAGATTCGAGATGGTACGGTTAGTATTGGCCCTCGCGGCTCAAAATGACTGGCATCTTCATCAAATGAATGTAAAAACTGTGTTTTTGAATGGAAAATTAAATGAACAAGTTTACATAGAACAACCACAAGGATACATCAAACAAGGAGAAGAAACAAAGGTATGTCATCTCAAACTAGCGTTATATGGTTTAAAACAGGCACCAAGGGCGTGGTATAGCAGAATAGATACATGATGTGCGGTAAGTGTCGTATATTTTAGGTGTATATTTTAAGCCCTTTTTAACACTTATTTTAGCCAAGTTTTAAATTTATAAAACACGATATTTCACTAACACTAAACACACATATGGGCAAGTGCACCCATCGTTGAGTGTAGTATAGCGTTGGTAAGATACCGAGGTCGTCCAAGGACACAAGAGCTTTTAGTACTGGTTTATCCTCAACGTCTAACCAAAATAAAAAGTTTAGAAAAATGTTTTAAACTAAGAAAAATAAAAACTAACTAAAATGCTGAAAATAAAAATAAAAATAAAAACAGATAGACAAGATGAATCACTTGGTTCCGACTCGTATCTAGTATAACCTTTGATTATTTCCGCACTTTTGCACATAATTAAGAGATTATCTTAGTTATTGTAGCAGGCCCCTCTTTTGAAGGTGACGTTACCCTCACCCCAGTAGTTTGAGTCAGCAGGGATACAATCCTAAAGGGGTGGATTATTGGAAGATAATGAATTAAGTTATTAATGCAGTATTGTGGTAGGCCCCGCTTTTGGCGGTGACGTTACCCTCGGCTAAGTAGTCTGAGTCAGCAGGGATACAGTCCTAAATAGCCGGGTTATAGTATTAATAGTAGTTAACTTATGAGGGGATCAAAGAGTTTGGACCCCCGCCATCCAATACCGTGAAGTATTGAAGGAGGTCCTACTAAATTTGACCCAGGTCCATTGCAGGACCTCTAAACGCTGAACAATGGCAAGACCTTTACCAAACCGTTCCCTTAACCCCCTACCAGGTAGCCAACATACCTCCATATAGACCGTGGAGATATGAATGGTGAAAATCCTTTATTTTATATAGACAGTAAAATAATGCCAAGACACCACGGACAAACGATAAGGAAAGATCACCTTCAACATAAGTAACTAGTTATTAAAGTCATTAATACAAAACCAAATAAAAAGTGCAAAAGATTAGAAATAAAAAGTATTATACTAGACACTTTGTCTTCACCAAGTGATGTAAGAGACTTAGGCAAACATGGCCTTGATTGTCAAGAACTCTTACGATCAATCTTGGATCCCGAGACGACTCACACACTCTATGATGGACAATGGATGATGGTGGTGGATGATGGTGTTGTGATGGTGGTGGGTGGTGGATGAAGTGTGAGAGAGGTGGTGTGCCAAGGGATGAGTTGCAATGAAACCAAGCACTCCTATTTATAGGCTGAACAGAAGCCTGGGCACGGCCCCGTGTTCGCTGGGCACGGCCCCGTGCCCGTCTGACACTCTCTCTCTTCATTAATTGTAATTCGCAATTACAATTAATGCGCCTGCAGTACTTTCGGCACGCCCCCGTGTCCGCTGGGCACGGCCCCGTGGTGGGCAATAGAAGCTTCTACAGGTTTGTCTTTTGTGCCAGGGCTGACCATTCTGGACACGGCCCCGTGTTCGCTGAGCACGACCCCGTGTTGAGCTGGACACGCCCCGTGTCGGGCTGGGCACGCCCCGTGTCGGGCTGGGCACAGCCCCATGCTCAGCTTTTCTTCTTGTTTTTGCTTTGGGAGTTGTTGTCGAGGGGTCGGGCATGCCACGTTTCTTCCTTTTCTTTGTATTTATGTTGGTTTTGGCTGTATTTTTGTTCCTTTTGTTCGTTTAAGCTCATTTGACCCTGTAAATTCAAAAGGAAGACAAAAACATACTTTTTCCAACATTAGTACTAAAAAAGGGTTAGTTTTATGCCTTATTTGATGTAATTTATATGTTGCATTTTACACACATCAAATACCCCCACACTTGAATCTTTGCTTGTCCTCAAGCAAAACTCTTTATAATGTGGCTTTACACTCCCAAATGGAATTGGTAGAAGAGAAGGTTTTTGGGCTTGTCATAGAGTGCCGGGAATCCAAGATTCTTTATTAGGCTTTATTTTTATGTTATTTACAATCCTATTCGTTATGATTTATTTTGAACTTTTCATAAGAGAGATTACTTATTTGGGCATAACATGCCTCTTTAAAATTTTATTTATATACAAGTTCACATACCTCACTGGGAATCACTCAACACTCGGCCGAAGATGTATTTTTGTGAAACACTCGAGAGCGGCATGGAACTTACTCCTACCATAGGCTTGCCAAGCAATCAATCCTCCTCCTTTTTAACTTATATACCTTTGTAAATATCAAGAGGACTTTGTGGGTTAAGGGTTAGGCTTGGTTTAAAGGTAGGTGGTTGGGTTAGTGGTTAGTAAAAGGGCGAAAGGCGTAAAAAGCATCGGTTTTCGTAAGACCTCTTTTTTTTTTTTTTTGATGAAGCCACTATTCAAACAAAGTTATTTTTGATAAACTTGTTTGTTTATTTCTCTTTTGCTTCATCATCATCATCATCTTTTTTTTTTTTTTTTTGAAAGTCATAAGAAAAACCGAGCTTGTTACTAAAACAAAGGGTTAGAAATAAAAAGGTTTTGGTGGGTGAAAAGGTTTTTGTTTTGGGTTATGAAATGAAAAGGTTTTAGGCTCAAAGGGTTTAACTAGGGAGATTTTGGGTAGGTGGTAAGAAAAAAAAAAGAAAAATAATGGTGTAGAAATAAAAAGGGTTAGTCCTAATGCCTCCATCATTTACTTACTCGGGTTTAAGTTGGTAAGGACCGGGAATGTATCGTCATGGCAAGTTCTAGAGTCGTAAGAACCAAGCGGCTATTCACACAAGAAACGAAAGATGAGCATTTAATTTAAAGGTATATATTTGTATGCTCAATAAAGGCTCAAAACTCACTTTTGTGGGAATGGGTTTTTATGTGATCAAGTATATATAATTAAATTTTAACTAAGCTTGTCATGCCTTTTCATAATTTTCTTATGTTGGTTCTTTTTATCACGACGCTATCGGTTGTAAATTTGTAAAAATATAACCTTTTTAGAATTTTGAAATTCCCAAATTAAACCTAGACAAGTAAAAAAAATGAAAATTTTTGAAAAAATTTGGGGTGATTAGCTATTCCAATAGAGTTTTGTGTAAGGCTTGTATTTAGGACTTGCAAGATTCAAGGTTTTAGCATCCCCCCCCCCCCCCACACTTAAATTACACATTGTCCTCAATGTGTCCCAAAAATAAGTTTTTAGGTTGATTGAATGTGTAAAAGTGGGTTAAAAACAAGATTTTATGGTACTGGGTAGCTGAACACGGGGTGGTGTTGGCTGAGCACGGCCCAGTGTCCAGACTGCCAGTACCAAAAGTAAACAGAAGGCTGGGCACGGGGGCGTGTCCAGTGAGCACGGCCCCGTGTCCAGGTACCTGAACTGGGCATTTTCTATATAACCTTGGGCACGGGGCGTGTTGGGGTGAGCACGGCCCCGTGCTGAACTTGCTGTAATGAAGAAAAATCATCGGGAGGCTCTGTTTTTGTGTATGGGGTGTTGGTTCAAGCTTCCCTTATCATCCTTCACCATCCCAAGTGTGTTTTATTCCTGAAAATTAAAAACTAAACTAGAAAACATAAAGGTTAATCTAAACTAAACTACGGATAGTTCCGCGGAATGCCTCCGTGGTGCGCCACGTTTATAAGGGTCCTTGGCTAGACCCACCTTATCGGGTGGTTCTGGCTCATCTTCAATTAGGGGGTCGTCATTGCCGAATGGATATTTCATTGATCGCTCAAGATCGACACTTCTTTTAAATGCCCCTAATTGAAGAGGTAGATTGTTGAACTTCCGGTTTTTCAAAGCTTCGTGAGTTTTTACAAATGGTCGTCCCAACACTAGAGGAGCGTCATCGAGGATGACAAAATCGGTCGGGATTACCATTTGATTTGTTTGAACCAAGACATCTTCAACTATACCGATTGATTGTATTACTTTCCGATTAGATAGAAAAATGGGTATTTGAAGTGGAGAAAAATCACTAATACTTAATTTTTCGAAAATGTAGTTAGGCATTATGTTAACACAAAGATCTTTATCGATTGTGACATTACTAATAAACGAATTTTGAAAGAAACATGGAACCGGTGTAATGTTAATTTCAAATGGGTCTTCTTTTATTAGTGACGTTTGATCATTAGTTAACTTAACACTTACCGTTTCGTCAATTTTAGTGTTAGTGTTTAACTCTTTTAAAAACTTAGCATGAGTGGGTACTAAACAATGATCTTCGAAAGAAGGTGACAAGTGATTAATTTCTTCAAAATTAGACTCTTCTTGAATTTTAACGTTGTCGGACTCACCTTTTTCGTTGTTTAACTCATGTGTCGGTTTTTCACTTATTTGTTCTTCCATTTTAACACTTTTAGTTATCTCTTCCTTTTTTAATTCTTCTCTTGCGCGGGACTCCTCTTCCCTTGCGCGAGCTTCTTTTATACATCGATCGATAACTCTAATGTGTTCTAATATCCTATCGGTCACTTCGGTTATAGAAAAAGAATCGGTATTTTCTAAGCTTGAATCCGGTTGTTCGATCCTTTGTTCCTCATAATACCCATATGAAGTAGATGGTTCGCACCATTGTTCTTCATTGTAAGTATATGATGGATAAGGGTCGTAATTTTGTTCTTCGTAATACTCATATGAGGTGGGTTGTTCACGCCATGGTTCCTCATAATAAGCATATGAAGGTGGTGGCTCATATCTTGGTTCTTCAAAGTATGAGTATGAAGGCTCATACCTTGGTTCATCAAAATATGAGTATGAGGGAGGAGGTTCATACCTTTGGTCTTCATAGGATGTGTATGAAGTTGATGGCTCGTACCTGGGCTCCTCATAGTAGGTGTATGAATTGGATGGTTGATATGAGTGATTGTATTGAACCGAGCGTGAGTTACGACAATTAGTGCAATAATTACCCCTATAATCATCCTCATCATAGGTGTAGTTGTAACCTCCTGAGTATTGATCCATAAGAATCACTCAGCAGACCACAACCAAGTCTCGAGATCAGAAAACAAAAATAAAAACAGAAACAGAGGCTGGACACGTCCCCGTGTTCAGTGGACACGGCCCCGTGTTCAGGATCTGTATCTGGGCGTTTTAATTAAATTTACTGATTTCGTTGAGCACGGGGCGTGTTCAATGAGCACGGCCCGTGTTCAACCTACTGTAAATGCAAAACTAAACTAAAATGTAGAAAAATGTGAGCCCGTTTTAAAAAGGTTTTGAAAAACTGATTAGGCCGTCGATTTTAAGCTTTCCTAAAATCCTTGTGTCCCCGGCAACGGCGCCAAAAACTTGATGTGCGGTAAGTGTCGTATATTTTAGGTGTATATTTTAAGCCCTTTTTAACACTTATTTTAGCCAAGTTTTAAATTTATAAAACACGATATTTCACTAACACTAAACACACATATGGGCAAGTGCACCCATCGTTGAGTGTAGTATAGCGTTGGTAAGATACCGAGGTCGTCCAAGGACACAAGAGCTTTTAGTACCGGTTTATCCTCAACGTCTAACCAAAATAAAAAGTTTAGAAAAATGTTTTAAACTAAGAAAAATAAAAACTAACTAAAATGCTGAAAATAAAAATAAAAATAAAAACAGATAGACAAGATGAATCACTTGGTTCCGACTCGTATCTAGTATAACCTTTGATTATTTCCGCACTTTTGCACATAATTAAGAGATTATCTTAGTTATTGTAGTAGGCCTCTCTTTTGAAGGTGACGTTACCCTCACCCCAGTAGTTTGAGTCAGCAGGGATACAATCCTAAAGGGGTGGATTATTGGAAGATAATGAATTAAGTTATTAATGCAGTATTGTGGTAGGCCCCGCTTTTGGCGGTGACGTTACCCTCGGCTAAGTAGTCTGAGTCAGCAGGGATACAGTCCTAAATAGCCGGGTTATAGTATTAATAGTAGTTAACTTATGAGGGGATCAAAGAGTTTGGACCCCCGCCATCCAATACCGTGAAGTATTGAAGGAGGTCCTACTAAATTTGACCCAGGTCCATTGCAGGACCTCTAAACGCTGAACAATGGCAAGACCTTTACCAAACCGTTCCCTTAACCCCCTACCAGGTAGCCAACATACCTCCATATAGACCATGGAGATATGAATGGTGAAAATCCTTTATTTTATATAGACAGTAAAATAATGCCAAGACACCACGGACAAACGATAAGGAAAGATCACCTTCAACATAAGTAACTAGTTATTAAAGTCATTAATACAAAACCAAATAAAAAGTGCAAAAGATTAGAAATAAAAAGTATTATACTAGACACTTTGTCTTCACCAAGTGATGTAAGAGACTTAGGCAAACATGGCCTTGATTGTCAAGAACTCTTACGATCAATCTTGGATCCCGAGACGACTCACACACTCTATGATGGACAATGGATGATGGTGGTGGATGATGGTGTTGTGATGGTGGTGGGTGGTGGATGAAGTGTGAGAGGGGTGGTGTGCCAAGGGATGAGTTGCAATGAAACCAAGCACTCCTATTTATAGGCTGAACAGAAGCCTGGGCACGGCCCCGTGTTCGCTGGGCACGGCCCCGTGCCCGTCTGACACTCTCTCTCTTCATTAATTGTAATTCGCAATTACAATTAATGCGCCTGCAGTACTTTCGGCACGCCCCCGTGTCCGCTGGGCACGGCCCCGTGGTGGGCAATAGAAGCTTCTACAGGTTTGTCTTTTGTGCCAGGGCTGACCATTCTGGACACGGCCCCGTGTTCGCTGAGCACGACCCCGTGTTGAGCTGGACACGCCCCGTGTCGGGCTGGGCACGCCCCGTGTCGGGCTGGGCACAGCCCCATGCTCAGCTTTTCTTCTTGTTTTTGCTTTGGGAGTTGTTGTCGAGGGGTCGGGCATGCCACGTTTCTTCCTTTTCTTTGTATTTATGTTGGTTTTGGCTGTATTTTTGTTCCTTTTGTTCGTTTAAGCTCATTTGACCCTGTAAATTCAAAAGGAAGACAAAAACATACTTTTTCCAACATTAGTACTAAAAAAGGGTTAGTTTTATGCCTTATTTGATGTAATTTATATGTTGCATTTTACACACATCAATACATATTTTATGCAACACGAGTTTAAAAAGTGCACATATGAGCATACTCTATACATTAAGGACACCAAGGAAGGAAAATGGTGATCTGTCTATATGTAGACGATTTAATTATAGCAAGCAATTATGTGAAGTTAATTTCTGAATTCAAGGACGCAATGAAGAGGGAATTCGAGATGACTGATATGGGAAAATTACATTACTTTCTCGGTATGGAAGTACTATATGAGAATGGTAATATAATTCTATCTCAAAGAAAATATATGAGGAATTTACTTGAAAAATATAGAATGGCTCAATGCAATACAGTCTCGACACCAATGGAATATGGCCTCAAATTGTCAAAGGATGATCCGGAAGAATTTATAGACGAGGGTGTGTATAGAAGTCTTGTAGGTAGTCTAATGTATTTAACAAACACGAGACCGGATATCATGTTTGCAGTAAGTAAAATAAGTAGATTCATGAAATGCCCAAAAAGAAGTCACTGGGAAGCAGCGAAACGCATACTCAAGTACATTAAAGGCACTCTGGATCAGGGAATCATGTGTTCTAAAGGAGGAAAACAGAAGTGTCACACCCCAACCAATGGCGGAAACATCGGGATGAGACGAAGTGTGAAGATTGCTAGAGACATCATAACGCTATTTGTGACAATATTTAATAAACCGATTTCATTGCATAAATTAACTGTCAACATTACAAGAAATTCGAATAACAATAAGTTCAAGAAATACATAACAACATAGGCAAAGTTGATACGACATATTAAACCTAAACGTCTATATGTGTATCTAGGCATCAACGCTACTTCTTTTCATAGCATCATCATCATCAACCTGTAACATGTTTAAAAATACAATTCAATGCAAAAGCAATGGCGAGTATACAAGTTTGATATATACATAGCAAAAGATAAGTTTCGAACGATTCCTCATAGCAAGCATGTGATTCAAGATAAGCAATAAACAAGACATGTGTATAACCTATCAACCCAGGCAAGACGCACATGCTCATGACATAACCCCAAGTTTAACGGGCGGGGCGTCAGTCCTATAGCGCTACATATGTCACGGTTAGGCTCGTACGAAGTTAATGATAAGTTCCACCACATAATGTTTTCACCCATGTTTAAAGTATCAAGCAATCACGTATACAAGTATGTTGTAGGAATGTTCATGTGTTTGAGCAAAATGTTCATGTGTAAGTTGTTGATAAGTAAACATGTTACACCCCAAAAAGTGGTAAACATAAAAAGGGGTTGCGAGTATACTCACGGTTCACAAGCTTTCCGACTTGAATCCCGCGAGTGAGTTGGTGGATGTATTAAGTTGGAGCACCTAGTCCTCCTACACGAGGAAACATTGGTGTGTGAGTTTGGCGTTAACGGAGGATTATGAATTTGGAGTTTTAACATAACATAAAGTAGAAGAAAATATGATACGAAAATAATCATCTTGAACTTAGTAACCCTTGTATGACACTATGTAACCAATATGGTTAGAATGTTTTCATGGGTAATATGCCCATTAGAATCATACTTGGTGTTTTAGGTCTTAGATGATATTCTACTACTTTAACATATAAACACAAGTTTAATATCAAAGGTTCGAATGGATAAATATAGTTCTTAGGTTATATATTACATATTATTTAGTCAAAGATTTCATGTAGGAGGTAGAAGATTAAAATCTTCATTTAGGCACCTCAAAGTGTCATAGAATTCATACATGAGGTAGGAAGAACAAGCTTCCATTTAGGTACCTCGGGTTATTTATTAACATATATGTCATGGAGGAGGTAGGAAGGCGAACCTTCCATTTAGGAACCTCGAGTTGTTTATTAACAATATGTCATGTAGGAGGTAGGAAGGCGAACCTTCCATTTAGGAACCTCATGGGTATGTACAAGAAGTAATACAACTAATCTAGGCAAAACATCAAGTGATGTGTGGACTTGTTATGTTGGTTAGCCTATGCTAGCCAAGTAGTCACACTATCTTCAAGTTCAAGACTTGGCATCACTTGCAAGCTATTAGCTTGATTAAAACAGAAAGTTTAGAGTGTTTAGACACTCCTAATAAGTGTAAAACAATCTTGGTTTAACTTCATTAGTCATGTTATGGACTAGAAGCATGAGAACACAAGCTTGCTTTGTAGTTTAAGAATGTTGCAACAAAACAGAAAGTTCTTGGACCATTTCAGGGCAATTCCAGGTCTGGTTTCTCCAAGGAGAAGTCAAGGAATCAAACCCCATGGTTATATGAACAAGTAGGAAGAAGAATCAAGTGATTTGGTTGAGAAATGAGCAAGTTATACCCTTTTTAGTGTGAAGGTAAGAATCTGCCCGAAAATGCAGCTTTGCAAGAGATTAGAGAGTGTAATTGTGAGTTTTAGAGAGTGATGAAAGTGGTCAAGAGCTTGGGGAACATGTGGTATATATAGGGAAGTGTATTAGGGTTGTTTTGGGTCATAAATGGTGCAAGACTTGGTCAAAACAAGGAAAATCCCGCTCAAAATTGCATCTGGTCGCGAACTGAACGTACATCTGCAGACCTGAAGGCCATGCGGCCCGCATTCACTTACCCAAAACCCAAAGCGGGCCGCCCGGGCTTTGCATAAGTTTCAGAAATGTACATTTTGGCCCCTGAAGTTGCTATTTTGATGTTTTTGGGTCATTTAAGGGCCAATCTTGCCATAAAAGCATATTTTAAGGGTAATTTAAGTATGAGGAGTATAACCAAGTATAATTATACGTATGAAGGTTGTATCCAAGTATCGTTTATGATCGAAACACGTTTCATGCATGCGTTTCATGTATTTACAAGTTTAGTACATAATTTCCAAGAATCACGAATAAGCATCAATTGTTCCACGAAGTTGAATGTTTGAGCATGTATAAAGTATGTGTAACATGAAATTAACAAAATACGAGTTTCATTCATGATCCAAGTCTCGGATTTTACAACGGTTACAAAGAAAGAACGATTACAAGAGTACAAAGTTCCCAAAGTAGAAATACGAACAACACTTGAAATAAAAAGGAAGGTGCAAATAAGCCGGGCGTTACAGTCTCCCCTCCTTTAGGGAATTTCGTCCCGAAATTTAAGAAGACTTAGGGAAAAGATGAGGATACTTCTCCTTCATATCACTTTCGAGTTCCCAAGTAATTTCAGCGCCACGTTTTCCTTCCCATCGAACCTTGACGATAGGAATTCGACTGCGCCTCAATTCCTTGGCTCCTCGGTCCATGATTTCGACCGGTTTTTCCACAAAGTGAAGTGTTTCGTTGACTTGTAAGTCTTCGAGGGGGACGTGTAGTCCTTCGTCAGCTAGACATATCTTCAAATTGGACACGTGGAAGACAGGGTGCACATTGTTGAGTTCTTCCGGCAGGTCCAGTTTATACGCAACCGCGCCAATCCTTTCGAGAATCTTGAAAGGACCAACGTAGCGAGGTGCGAGTTTCCCTTTCTTGCCAAAACGAACCACGCCCTTCCAAGGGGATACCTTGAGAAGCACTAAGTCGCCTACCTCGTATTCCACTGGGTTGCGTTTCTCATTGGCGTAGATCTTTTGTCGATGCCTAGCTTTCACTAAGTTGTCTCGAACCTGTAAAATCTTGTCTGTCGCCTCTTGTATGAGCTCGGGACCAGTGATTTGAGCGTCACCAATCTCTTGCCAACAAAGGGGCGAGCGGCACTTGCGACCATACAATGCCTCAAAAGGTGCCATTTTAATACTCGAGTGATAGCTGTTATTGTACGAGAATTCGACCAATGGAAAGTGTCTATCCCAGTTGCCACCAAAATCTATTGCGCATGCGCGAAGCATATCCTCTAGGGTTTGGATGGTGCGCTCGGTTTGACCGTCTGTCTGAGGATGGAAGGCGGTACTAAGGTTAAGTTGAGTACCCATAGCGGATTGAAAGGTTTGCCAAAGGCGAGACGTAAAACGAGCGTCACGATCGGAAATGATGTCAACGGGAATACCATGGCGACAAATGATCTCATCAGTGTAGATTTGGGCCAATTTTGCGACCTTGAAATCTTCACGAATGGGGAGGAAGTGAGCTGACTTGGTTAATCGATCAACGATTACCCAAATACTGTCGTGGCCAGCAGAGGTGCGAGGGAGCTTAGTGATAAAATCCATGGAAATGCCCTCCCATTTCCAGACAGGAATTACTGGTTGTTCGAGCAATCCAGAGGGACGTTGATGTTCGGCTTTCACCTTTGAACACGTGAGACATTTGGAAACGAAAGTGGCTATATCCTTCTTCATTCCAGGCCACCAATAAGATGTACGCATATCATGGTACATCTTGTCGGCACCAGGGTGAATAGAATACTTCGTGTTATGCGCCTCTTTCATCAAGAACTTGCGAAGGTTATTGCGATTAGGAATCCAGACACGGTCGAGATAGTGCAACATACCATTAGGTTTGGACACGAGACTGTTTTCAGCACCACATTGCATCTCGTTGTAGAGGTTACCCTCATTAACAGATGCATATTGGGCTTCACGTATACGATTCTGGAGATCATGGACGAGTTGGAAACAACGGATACTTTTGACATGAGTTTTACGACTGAGAGCGTCTGCTACTACGTTTGCTTTACCTGGGTGGTATTTGATCTCGCAGTCGTAATCGTTTAATAGTTCCACCCAACGACGTTGACGCATGTTCAGTTCTTTTTTATCAAAGATGTGTTGAAGGCTCCTATGGTCGGTGAAGACCACACACTTGGTACCGTAAAGGTAGTGTCGCCAAATCTTTAACGCAAAAACAACTGCTCCAAGTTCAAGGTCGTGAGTAGTATAGTTCTTCTCATGTATTTTGAGCTGTCTTGACGCATAAGCAATGACCTTGTCTCGTTGCATAAGCACACAACCAAGACCAAGGCGAGAAGCATCGCAATATACGACAAAGTCGTCGTTTCCATCAGGAAGTGTGAGGACAGGAGCATGGCATAGCATGTCCTTGAGCGTTTGAAACGACTCCTCTTGCTCGGGACCCCAAACAAAAGGGTTATCCTTTTGAGTCAAGGAGGTCAAAGGGACAGCGATCTTTGAAAAGTTGGAGATGAAGCGACGATAGTAACCAGCAAGACCAAGAAATGAACGAATTTCGGATGGAGATTTAGGTGGGACCCAATTCTTCACAACTTCAATTTTAGCAGGGTCGACATGGATACCGAGTTCGTTGACTGTATGACCAAGGAATTGAACTTCTTTTAACCAAAATTCACACTTGGAGAATTTGGCGTATAGACGTTCAGCACGAAGAAGTTCGAGAATAAGACGTAAGTGTTGTTTGTGCTCTTCTTGCGTCTTGGAATAGATGAGAATGTCGTCAATGAAAACAATCACAAAACGGTCCAAATATGCTTTGCACACTCGGTGCATCAAGTCCATGAATACAGCAGGTGCGTTGGTCAAACCAAAGGGCATGACCACGAATTCGTAGTGACCATAACGTGTACGGAAAGCGGTTTTAGGCACATCTTCTTCGAGAACTCGAAGTTGATGATACCCAGAACGAAGGTCGATCTTCGAAAAGCAGGTCGCGCCTTGCAACTGGTCGAAGAGGTCATCGATGCGCGGAAGAGGGTATCGGTTCTTGATAGTAAGTTTGTTGAGTTCACGATAGTCAATACACATTCGAAATGACCCATCTTTCTTTTTGACGAATAACACGGGAGCGCCCCAAGGAGAAGTACTAGGGCGTATAAAGCCTTTATCAAGAAGCTCTTGAAGTTGACTTGAGAGCTCTTGCATCTCAGAGGGTGCTAAACGGTAGGGAGATTTAGCAACGGGCGTTGCGCCAGGCACTAAATCGATGCGAAAGTCGACAGAACGAGCAGGAGGCGGACCAGGAAGATCGTCGGGAAACACATCAGGGAAGTCACGTACAACGGGGACGTCGCTTATGCTTGGGCCTTTGTCCCTCTTTTCCACAATGTGGGCAAGAAAGGCGAAGGTACCCTTGCGTAAGCATTTGTTTGCTTTGATACACGACATAAGCTTAAGGCCTTGAGAAGGCTTTTCACCATAGACGTGTAGGAAATCACCGTTTGGAAGAGGTAAGCGAATAAACTTATCAGAACAGACAACTTCAGCACGAACTCGCCTAAGCCAGTCCATACCTACTATGACGTCGAAACTACCCATTTGCATAGGTATGAGGTCGATAGAAAACGTATGATCGTTAAGAAGTAAAGAACAATTGGAGAGAACGGAATCAACAGCGATGGTTTTACCATTAGCAACTTCGACGGCGAAAGATTTTGGCAACTTAGAACGTTTACACTTGAGTAAAGATTCGAATTCTAACGATACAAAACTTTTATCGGCTCCAGTATCAAATAGGCATGAAGCATAAACATGGTTAACAAGAAACGTACCAGAAATGACGTCGTTCGCGTTCTGAGCCTGAGCAGTGGTGAGAAGAAAAGCTCGACCTCGAGCGGGTGGTAGAGCCTGTTGCTGCTGCTGTGGCTGTTGCTGTGGCTGTGGTTGTGGTTGTTGCTGTCGGGGTTGTTGCGGTTGGTATCGCTGAGGGCAAACGTTGGCCAGATGGTTGACGTCACCACACTTGAAACATGCTCGTACCGGAGCGACTTGATTTGGGGCCAAAAGGGCTTGGTTTTGATGAGCCTGTGGTGGGGTGCGGCAGTATGGGGAAGTATGCCCAATTCGACCACACATGTCGCACTTTCGACAATGAGCGTTCGGAGAGTGATGATATTGACATTTATCACACTTAGGTAGCGTCCCTGCGTAAGGTCTGCGCGGAGTTCCCTCGTTGGCATTAGCAGGTATGGCTTGTAGGGGTTGTGGGTTTGGCGGAGTGACGACCGCATAATTTTGGCTCGAAGCCTTCCGCTTCTTGCCCTGGTTTCTCCTGGATGATCGGGAGTGTGAGGCTTCATCAGTAGTAGTGTCAGTTGTAGCTTGGCGTGCACTCTTCGTTGAAATCTTGTCAAAGGTTCCATTAAGAACGCAGTTGTTGTTAAGTTCAGTGGCTATTCGAAAAGCATCTTCAATGGTTTGGGGGTTGGCGGAGGCAAGGTGATTAGTCAGGGAAGGTGCAACACAACGAGTGAATTTGGCTATGGTCTTGGGGACGGTCTCGACTTGTCCAGGACATAGGACACTAAGTTGTTTAAAGCGCGTGATCAGACCAGCCATGTCGCTCCCTTTCTGAGTAAGGATCCAAAATTCGTTTTCCAATTTTTGGAGTTCGTGGGGAGGACAGAAGTGGTCTTTCATAAGTTGTTTGAATTCATCCCAAGGCATAGCATGTGCAACATCGTTTCCCCTTTTGTTGCGTTCCGTCGTCCACCATTCGAGTGCCTCATCACGAAATACCCCAGTGGCATTCAAGGTTCTTAGTTCATTAGGGCAGCCACTTTGCAGGAAGGTAAGCTCAATTGCATCGATCCAGTTCATCATGGCGGTAGTGCCATCCTTGCCAGTAAACTCTAAGGGTCTACAAGCCATAAATTGCTTAAAACGGAAGGTCGATTTGGGTTTGTCTGCCCTTGAGTCGACGGAGCCATGCGGTGAATCGGTGTTTGTCTGAATCTTGCTAACAACGTCGGGTAGGACCTTAGCAAATTGTTTGGCCATGAATCTCATGCAATCCTTTTGTGACATGGTTTTGGAGGTCGAACCTCTCCTGGACTTGGTTCTCTTTGATGCACCGCTGGACGACATCTAGAGATGAAAAGAGAAGGAATGGATGAGACTTGATCATGAATTCAAAATGAGTTTGCAAATTTCAAGCATGTAAGTACGACGTATCATGTAAGGTTCACATATAGCATAAGTTTCCAACATGTATTCAACAAGTATAACACATATGATTGCGTAAAAGGGTATAAATTTAGTTTGTTCGCGAGAGTTATTATTGTTCTTGGTTGCGATGATGTGCGAAATGAGTAAGAAAAAAAAAGAATAAATAAATAAATTTGAAATGAAGAACGTTCAAGTATAAAAATCACATATAAATTGAGATACATAAAAGAGAGGCTCAATAAAACATTGGATTGTTTCGGGTAGAGAAACGTCGACTATTCCAAAGTGGGTCGAAAGTCCTTTCGAATTAGAGAAAACGTGCTTTGGCCTATAGGTAAAATACTCTCGTCGGGAGGCGACTAACGGTATCTTACCCTTCCAGTTACTACACGTCTCTAATCGATTGAAACAATCGGGACTTTGGCGAGATCGAAAATCGAGGAGTGGGACTTAATCGACAAGGTGCGGGTTTCACCCCTAACTTGACGATTTCGTACCCTAAGTGTGGTTGATACTTGTCGGGTCAAAATAAAATTTCGACACTTTGACAAGGGTCCACTTGAGTTGAAAAGGAAATTACCATTAAGTTGTGGATTTCACTCCTAGCTTAATGGTGAAATTTCGTGCAAAATAGTTTAAGGTAGAATGAGAGTCGTTTACCAAATTGTGGGTTTCACGCCTATTTTGGTAAGGTCGTCTCGTTTATGTTACAAGAGTATAAAAGTAAACAAAAGTGTGTTTGTGTTAGCCTTAGGAAAGGCATGTAAATTTAATCAACAAGAAGTGTAGCTAGGAAGCATGTAAAGGTAGAATGCATAAGTTTTAAACAACAAATAAGAGGCAAAATTCTTAGAACTATAGACTAGGGCAAAAGCATAGCAATTTTCCTAATTCCCTATAGTTATGGCTCTGATACCAATCTGTCACACCCCAACCAATGGCGGAAACATCGGGATGAGACGAAGTGTGAAGATTGCTAGAGACATCATAACGCTATTTGTGACAATATTTAATAAACCGATTTCATTGCATAAATTAACTGTCAACATTACAAGAAATTCGAATAACAATAAGTTCAAGAAATACATAACAACATAGGCAAAGTTGATACGACATATTAAACCTAAACGTCTATATGTGTATCTAGGCATCAACGCTACTTCTTTTCATAGCATCATCATCATCAACCTGTAACATGTTTAAAAATACAATTCAATGCAAAAGCAATGGCGAGTATACAAGTTTGATATATACATAGCAAAAGATAAGTTTCGAACGATTCCTCATAGCAAGCATGTGATTCAAGATAAGCAATAAACAAGACATGTGTATAACCTATCAACCCAGGCAAGACGCACATGCTCATGACATAACCCCAAGTTTAACGGGCGGGGCGTCAGTCCTATAGCGCTACATATGTCACGGTTAGGCTCGTACGAAGTTAATGATAAGTTCCACCACATAATGTTTTCACCCATGTTTAAAGTATCAAGCAATCACGTATACAAGTATGTTGTAGGAATGTTCATGTGTTTGAGCAAAATGTTCATGTGTAAGTTGTTGATAAGTAAACATGTTACACCCCAAAAAGTGGTAAACATAAAAAGGGGTTGCGAGTATACTCACGGTTCACAAGCTTTCCGACTTGAATCCCGCGAGTGAGTTGGTGGATGTATTAAGTTGGAGCACCTAGTCCTCCTACACGAGGAAACATTGGTGTGTGAGTTTGGCGTTAACGGAGGATTATGAATTTGGAGTTTTAACATAACATAAAGTAGAAGAAAATATGATACGAAAATAATCATCTTGAACTTAGTAACCCTTGTATGACACTATGTAACCAATATGGTTAGAATGTTTTCATGGGTAATATGCCCATTAGAATCATACTTGGTGTTTTAGGTCTTAGATGATATTCTACTACTTTAACATATAAACACAAGTTTAATATCAAAGGTTCGAATGGATAAATATAGTTCTTAGGTTATATATTACATATTATTTAGTCAAAGATTTCATGTAGGAGGTAGAAGATTAAAATCTTCATTTAGGCACCTCAAAGTGTCATAGAATTCATACATGAGGTAGGAAGAACAAGCTTCCATTTAGGTACCTCGGGTTATTTATTAACATATATGTCATGGAGGAGGTAGGAAGGCGAACCTTCCATTTAGGAACCTCGAGTTGTTTATTAACAATATGTCATGTAGGAGGTAGGAAGGCGAACCTTCCATTTAGGAACCTCATGGGTATGTACAAGAAGTAATACAACTAATCTAGGCAAAACATCAAGTGATGTGTGGACTTGTTATGTTGGTTAGCCTATGCTAGCCAAGTAGTCACACTATCTTCAAGTTCAAGACTTGGCATCACTTGCAAGCTATTAGCTTGATTAAAACAGAAAGTTTAGAGTGTTTAGACACTCCTAATAAGTGTAAAACAATCTTGGTTTAACTTCATTAGTCATGTTATGGACTAGAAGCATGAGAACACAAGCTTGCTTTGTAGTTTAAGAATGTTGCAACAAAACAGAAAGTTCTTGGACCATTTCAGGGCAATTCCAGGTCTGATTTCTCCAAGGAGAAGTCAAGGAATCAAACCCCATGGTTATATGAACAAGTAGGAAGAAGAATCAAGTGATTTGGTTGAGAAATGAGCAAGTTATACCCTTTTTAGTGTGAAGGTAAGAATCTGCCCGAAAATGCAGCTTTGCAAGAGATTAGAGAGTGTAATTGTGAGTTTTAGAGAGTGATGAAAGTGGTCAAGAGCTTGGGGAACATGTGGTATATATAGGGAAGTGTATTAGGGTTGTTTTGGGTCATAAATGGTGCAAGACTTGGTCAAAACAAGGAAAATCCCGCTCAAAATTGCATCTGGTCGCGAACTGAACGTACATCTGCAGACCTGAAGGCCATGCGGCCCGCATTCACTTACCCAAAACCCAAAGCGGGCCGCCCGGGCTTTGCATAAGTTTCAGAAATGTACATTTTGGCCCCTGAAGTTGCTATTTTGATGTTTTTGGGTCATTTAAGGGCCAATCTTGCCATAAAAGCATATTTTAAGGGTAATTTAAGTATGAGGAGTATAACCAAGTATAATTATACGTATGAAGGTTGTATCCAAGTATCGTTTATGATCGAAACACGTTTCATGCATGCGTTTCATGTATTTACAAGTTTAGTACATAATTTCCAAGAATCACGAATAAGCATCAATTGTTCCACGAAGTTGAATGTTTGAGCATGTATAAAGTATGTGTAACATGAAATTAACAAAATACGAGTTTCATTCATGATCCAAGTCTCGGATTTTACAACGGTTACAAAGAAAGAACGATTACAAGAGTACAAAGTTCCCAAAGTAGAAATACGAACAACACTTGAAATAAAAAGGAAGGTGCAAATAAGCCGGGCGTTACAAGAAGCTTGTGGGTTTTAGTGATAGTGATTATGCAGGAAATATAGACGATAGCAAAAGTACATTCGGATATATTTTTCACCTAGGATCAGGACCTATATCTTGGCAATCTAAGAAACAAAAGGTTGTAGCACTATCTTCAACGGAAGCAGAATATATGGCACTAACCCTAGCTGGCTGTCAAGCGATATGGTTAAAAGGGATCCTAGATGAACTGCAGGGAAAGAATGATTATCCAATACCTATATGCTGTGACAACAAGTCTACCATCTGCCTAGCAAAAGATCCAGTATATCACGGAAAGAGCAAGCATATACGAGTCAAGTATCACTTCATCAGAGATCTGATCAAAAAGGAAGATGTAGCGGTAATTTTCTGTGCAACTAAGGATCAATTGGCTGATATCATGACAAAGGCGCTGCAATCGAAGGATTTCCTCCGTTTAAAGACTTTGCTGCACATGATGCTTCGGTGATCTAGCATACGGGAGGGTGTTAGACACGTACATTTTAATAATATAAGCTAGATATTATACTTGTTATTATTATTTCTTATTTCCTAAGTCAAGGCGGTTATCGCCATTTTATGTATCTATATATATACATCACATATCACACTAATCTGCAATATCAATTCATTTTTATGAACGAAAGAATTCTGTCAAGACCCTAATCTGATTCAAGGAAATCTAACATTAGCTTTGTCCAGGCTTCTCCGTCGCCCCAAGGACGGAAGCGACGTGCCTCTCCTCCACACACATAACTATACATACATACATACATACATATATATATATACATATATATATATATAGCCCCATCCTCCACCCCCTTGGTCCATCCTCTTTAGGCCCATCCTCACTTCCGGTGACGTGGCGGCCCATCCTCCGTCACCATTTCCAGTCTTATAAAAAACACAAACACATATTATAGTTATAGTTGAAGCAAGTCTTAATATAGAAAACTCTTCAAAGTATATTTGATTATTTGCTCACATTATTTCGTTTAACATATAAAAGCTCGAGCTCGAGTTCGGCTCGATTCGAGCATTATTTCTAAAACTCGAGCTCGGCTCGAAGGTAATTTTTCAAGCTAGAGCTTGGCTTGGGTTCAACTCGTTTAGTATTTATTAATTAATTTATATTAATTATAATAATTATTATACATATAATTTAGTTATTTTTTGTATTTATATAAAGAGTAAATTACAACTTTTGTCCTTTATGTTTGAACCAAATTGTAAACGGCGTCCTTTGCATTTAAATTTGACGAGTTTTGTCCTTAAAATTTTAAAATCCTGCACGTTATGTCCTTTAACCCTAACTCGGTCAGATTTTTTTGTTAAATATGGTCATGTGCCTTGCACATGAGGGTATTCTTGTCATTTTACCTCTTCAGGGACTATTAAGTAAATAACCTATATTAAGGGACTAAATGTGTAAAAAGATTAAAGAATAAGATATAAATAAAAAAACTTAATTAAAAAAGTATTTCTCTCTCTCTCTCCTCTCTCTCTGTAACACGCGTCTCCACTCTCTCTCTCTATCTCTCTAAAAACCCTGCCCTTTCTCTTTCTCTCTAAACTCTCCCTCTCTCTTCTCTCTCACCTGAATTTTTGTGGGTTCCAGAGGGGGCGAATTGGTGGTGGGGTGGTGGCGTTCACTGTGGTGGCAGGTGGGGGACAATGGGGGCTGGTGATAGCATGTAAAGAGGCGGTGATGGCTGGTGGTGGCAGGTGGGGGACGATCGGATTTGCGGCCGTTTTCCGGCGGATTCTTCTCCAAACTGTCGACGAAGTTTTGAATATGCGTTTGAAGTTGTTTTTGAGCAGAGATTAGAGACGATAAGTGTTCTCGAAGTCAACAAGCGCATACGCCGATAACACTACTGAGATCGGTGTAATGCTTGTTACACCTCATGTATAGATATAAAATTTTGTATCTATCTATCTATGTGTTATGGATGATTAAATAGTTATTTATGGTGGCTTCAAAGCTCCATTGATGATCACATGACGATGATAACAAAGATTCTGATGGTGAATTTGTGTTTGTCTTCTCTTGTAACATAGAGGGAAGAAGACAGGATGTGTGATTGTGAGGGATGGGAGAAAGGGAAATGAAAACAAGCAAAAATGTGTTGTGTGTTGTGGTTTGTTGCGTCGGCGGCGTTGGAATCTTCGTCGGAGGAGGAGCGGAGTATGTCGAATTCTGACAACGGGAGGCTGAAGTCCAGCGATGGTGGCGGTGGGTTTTGAGTGTGGGGTTCAAGATTAAGGGTTGAGATTGATTGGGTTCATATGATTTTTAATAAGGTTTGTTTTTTATTAAATTATTTTAAATAAATAAGTGAAAGGACTAAAATACCCTTAGGTGATCAGATTTAACCAAAAAATTTAACTGGGTTTGGCCTAAAGGACATAACGTGTAAGATTTTGGAACATTAAGTACAAAACTTGTCAACTTTTGCGCTAAAGGACAGCGCCTGCAATTTGGTGTAAACATAAAGGGAAAAACTTGTAATTTACTCTTATATAAATGGTAATTATTATTATTATTATTATTATTATTATTATTATTATTATTATTATTATTATATAAATATATGTTTAATATATTATTAAAAAATATATAAATAGAAAGATCGTTTAGGCTCGTGAGCTGGCTCGAGCTCGAGAAGCGAAGCTCGGGCTCGGGCTTGTTTACTAAATGAGCTTGTTTTTAGGCTCGAGATTGAGCTCGAGCTCGTTTAAGCTCGGCTCGTTCGAGTTTTTTTTCGAGAGTAAATTACAAGTTTTGTCCTTTATGTTTACACCATTTTGCAGGCGTTGTCCTTTAACGCAAAACTTTACAAGTTTTGTGTTTTATGTTTGAAAATCTTGCACGTTTTAACCTTTAGGCCAAACTCAGTTAAATGTTTCTGTTAAGTTATGTCATGTGCAAGGCACATGAGGGTACTATTGTAATTTTACCTATTTATGTAAAAAATAAAAAATCTCCATATATAAACCCAAAAACTCTCTCTCTCCCTCTCTCAACACTCTATCTCACTCTAATTCTCTCTCTCTCTCCCCTTTCAAGAATCAAATTCATCTATAAGAACCCCAATCAAACAGATTCAAATAGTAATCATCTAGAAGATCCGGTGCATCCAGTGTCCTCTCAAAAGTCTATATTCAACCTCTTTCAAATTTAACAGATCCTCACACAAAATTACTTAAAAAACAAATCGATTCGAAATCAGCAACAAGCTGAATAACGTAACGAACTCAGATCGATCTCATAACAGTTTGCACTAATTAGCATAACAAATAGCAACTTATCACATAACTGCACAACAAACCCTGGCTAAGACAGAACAATAATTGAACAATCAACCTCTTTCAGTATCAACAATCTGATCAAATAATCCAAATTAGCATATCATAAAATAACGTAATAAAACAAAATCACTTCAAAATCAACAAGCTGAACAATAATCTATCAAACTCCGAATGAGTACGATAGCTGTAACGGCCTGGTAACTGTGGACGTAATGGTTAACAGCTGGACCACTGGAGGTGCCGGGAGGCGGAACCGGCTGAGGAGAACCGTTCACCGACGACTCAGATGGCGGCGGATAGGTGTTTACGCCTTGAAAAGTACCGTAATGATGAGGCGGTTACTGTTGATCTGGATCATACTGCTGCTGGTTGTAATCGTTTGGTGATTCACTCATGATTTTGTTGTAGAAATTGAGATTGAAGAAATTCTAGGGTTTTAGGTGATTTTGATCATATATGCATTTTATTTTTTACGTAAACGGGTAAAATTACAACAGTACCCTCATGTACCTTGCACATGATAGGATAATCTAATTGGGTTTGGCCTAAAGGTTAAAATGTGCAAGATTTTGAAACATAAAGCATAAAACCTGTAAACTTTTTGCGTTAAAGGACACCGCCTGCAAGATGGTCTAAATATAAAGGACAAAACTTAGAATTTACTCTTTTTTCGAAACGAGCTCGAGTAGCTCGGCTCGTTTGACCCCGAGCCAAACACATCCATCAAAACTCCCTTTCCCTTAGTGGAAGTGGTAGCCTTGGCAATTCTTTAGAGATAGTACGCCAGGAAACGTGAACTAGATAAACAATTTACGGATGGATTTTATCGGATACTATCTACGGATTAGTGGGATGGCAATCGAAAACGAACCCAATGGGTAAACATGAAACCCGACACTTTTGGACAGGTAATCGGTTATAGGACCGGGTTTGGGTTAGTTTTTATTTTTTTCGCGGGTTTGAGATCTGGTGATATCCGTTTAACCTGTAGGTGGTGCAGTGGTGCGCGTGGACTTGTTTAACCTAGTAGACTCGGGTTTGATCTTTGGGTTCTACAGGTTTTATATTTTTGTTTTTCTTTCTTTTGTTTTATTAAAAGGATCCCCATGTTTCAACTAAATCCCAAATGGCCCCTCAACTTTAATAAAATTTTAACTTAGCTACTATCTTATTTACCTTAAAACTTTCTTTAAAACCCAGCAAAACTAACTGGGTTATATTATGACATAAATAATTTGAATTGAAATATTAATTAAATTAATCAAACAAGTAATTGATTAAAGCGATAAATGGATTAAACTAAAGAATAATTCCTTCGTCGGTATTTATTTCACGAAAATTTCCGAGGTTTCAAAGGTTAGGATCCAGATTTCAAAACGAGTCGGATTTCTGGATATCCGTTTTTTACGGATGTTACAATGAATATGGTCTCTAGCTCCTATTTCAAAAGGAAATGGTAACCGGGTTACCTGCAATTACTTCAATCTCATAATGTGAAGGTTGTATGCTTGGAAAACAAACCAGTGTAAGATTAAATATATTATGTAACAATATTTAATCTATAGCCATCATAATCATTTACATAATATATAGATCAAAATATATAATAACCTATTATTTAAATTAGTTGGTAATTGTTGATGGACCATATTGCCCTTAGTAACTAATTAGGTTTCCTCCTGGGTGCCTATATAAAGGAGTCTTATGTTGAGGTTGAGGGGTTACTCAGTTGCACATCCCATTAGTCATAACATCATAATCAACCTCCTCTCCTACACCGATTCCCTTATCGGTTTTCTTAGCCCCATCATCAGTTAGCACCCTAAGGAGGAACCGGATCAATCTGACAATCATGTCGAACTCGATGTCATCTTCTCTGACTGGATTCTCCACTGCTTTGAATGCAATAACAGGTATGATTTCATGTTTTCTTTCATGTTTGAACAGAACCGAACCAACATGTGGTATCAGAGCATATGTTGATTAGTCGGTTCTGTTTTAATCCGAAAATCTGGAAAACGGAATTGAAAAATTCATAGCAGATTACATTTTGCCATCCGAAATCCTCATTACGGACGTTTTCGGATGATTTCGGATGATCACGGATCTAAGTTTCATCATTTCGGATGCATTACGGATCATTACGGATCAATTTTGATCATTACGGATGATTTCGGATCTGGAAGTTCATCATTACGGATCATCACTGATCATTACGGACGATTTCGGATCTAAGTTCCATCATTACGGATCATCATTGGTTATTACGGATGATTTCGGATCATTACTGATGCATTTCGGAAAAAGGTTTGAATTTTTGATTTAGGGTTCATCATAAGTTCCTCATTACGGACCATTTCGGACTCATTACGGACCATTTCGGACTCATTACGGATTCTTTTCGAACTAAACATCCATCACGGATCATTTCGGACTGAGTATCATCATTTCGGATCAATTTCGGACTAAGCCTCATCCGAAATCATCCGAAATGCGTCCGAAATGGATTCATCCGAAATCATGAGTGTTTAATGTGAACTCACCGCGGAGTTCGATCCGTGCTAACGGGTGGTTTGCTATTAAATAAATGGTTTTGTAATTTACTTAGTTAATTAATCAGAATCAGATAATGTTTTGCAAAACCAGAATAGCTTAACTTGAATGAGCTTTTGATATATCATTTCTGGCCAAAGCTGACTTGATACATCTACTTATCATTCAAGTATTATGAAAGCTATGTTGTGTGTGCATCATAAGCATGAATGTCTTAATTTCTGGCCAAAGCTGATTTAATTCATTCATAGATGGCATACTCAACAAGTGCATAACTAAAGTGGTTGTTTCAATTTCTGGCCAAAGCTGATTTGTTACAAACATTTTGCACATATGCTTAAATGACTACACTTCTGGCCAAAGCTGTTTTGTTTTCGTTTAAGTAGAATTTTTTAGCTAAGTCTATTATTTTGATGTTAGTAATAGACAATATCACAGCTTCATAATGTAAAATGGTCATTATTTATGCCTGCCTTAGTTTAACGTGCCCTTAGATCACATTAGGACTTCTTCATTAGTATCATAACTTGCTCATCTTATTTCCACTATCAGCACCCAATCAGGGAATTCCACCTTTGACTGGTGATAACTTTGCTGCATGGAAGGATGCTCTCATGCTTACACTTGGAATACTGGACTTTGATTATGCTCTAAGAGAGGATAAGCCAGCGGACCTTACTCCACAGAGTACTGCTCCTCAGCAGTTACTTCATGACAAATGGACTAGGAGTAACCGCATGTCTCTCATGTTTATAAAGCAGTCCATAAGCAATGCTATAAGGGGAGCTATTCCTGATTCTGAAGATGCTAAAACCTACTTGGCTTCTGTGGAGGCTCAGTTCAAGGGGACGTCTAAAGCACACGCTAGTACTCTTATTCTTAAGCTGGTGACAACTAAGTATGATGGGAGGAGTGGCATTCGCGAGCACATCATGATGATGAATGACATGGCCAATAAGCTGAAGGGGCTGGAAATGGAGATCAGTGATGGTTTCCTTGTTCATTTCATCATTACTTCGCTTCCTTCGTCTTTTGAAGCATTTAAGATCAATTACAACACTCAGAAGGATAAATGGACGATGAGTGAGCTGGTCGCCATGTGCGTACAGGAGGAAGAACGTATGAGGATGGATCGCCATACTGATGTTGCCAACTTTACTACCTCCAACTCTAAGAAAAGGAAGAACAATTATCAGAGGAAGGATGCTTCAAAAGTCCAAAGGCCTAATTCTAATCCTAGTACAAGTGCAGCTTCCAGCTCTAAGAACTCCTTAGGCAGTATCCGCTGCAAGTTCTGTAAAAAGACAGGACACATGCAAAAGGAATGCCCTGACTTCAAGGAGTGGCTGGCTAAGAAAGGTAACGATTATTTTATGATACTTGAGTCCTATAATTTAAGTGTTCCTGCTAATTCTTGGTGGTTTGATTCTGGTTCTATGGTTCATGTTACCAATTCTACTCAGGGATTCCTTTCAATCCGGAAGCTGGAAAGAAACCAAAGAACGCTTAAGGTTGGGGATGATCGAGAATTAGAAGTGAAGGCCATTGGAACATTACAATTAGTTATGAAAACTGGTTTATGTATTAAACTTTATGATACCTTATATGTTCCTGAGGTAACTCGGAACCTTGTATCAGGACCAAAGTTAGACATGGACGGTTTTATTGTTTCCCATGGTCATCGCAAACTCTCTATCCTCTATGATTATGTTCTTTATGGTACTGGCATTCTGGATGGTGGACTCTATAGATTAGAACTAGAAGATGACTTTTCCAAATCTTTGTTGTCATATAACATTAATGAATCACTCACAAAGATGAAAGAGAAACGAGACTTAGAAACTTCATCCATGTTGTGGCATCAATGTTTAGGCCACATCTCAAGAGAACGATTAAATCGTCTCGTAAAGGATGAAGTATTACCTCCTCTCGATTTCTCTGATTTTGGAACATGTGTCAAATGTCTTAAAGGTAAGATGACATTAGCGAATAAGAAAGGTGCCACTAGGAGCTCTAATTTATTAGAACTCATTCACACTGACATTAGTGGTCCCTACCAAATCGCTGGCATAACAGGACATACGTCATTTATCACTTTTATTGATGATTATTCTCGTTACATGTACTTGTATCTTATTAAGGAGAAATCTGAATCTCTTACAACTTTTAAAGATTATAAGGCTGAAGTTGAAAAGCAATTAGATCGTCAGATTAAAGTTGTATATCAGATAGAGGCGGTGAATATTATGGAAGACATACTGATGTGGGTCAAGCTCCTGGTCCATTTTATGAGTTTTGTAAGGGCCAGGGGATTGTGAACCAATACACCATGCCTGGTACACCTCAGCAGAATGGTGTCGCTGAAAGAAGAAACCGTACCCTTATGAACATGGTGCGCAGTATGTTAGCCAACATTAATTTACCATTATTCCTCTGGACTGAAGCGTTAAAAGCAGCTGTTCATATACTCAATAGAGTTCCTTCTAAGTCTGTCCCTAAAACTCCTTATGAACTTTGGACAGGAAGGAAACCGAGTCTTAAATATATGAAAGTATGGGGCTGCATTGCTGAAGCGAAACTTTACAATCCTTTCCTAAGGAAACTTGACCCTAAAACAGTTACCTGTTTCTTTATCGGGTACCCTGAGAACTCTAAGGGTTATCGTTTCTATTGTCCTTCCCATGTCACCCGTATTGTTGAAACCAAGCGTGCCGCGTTCCTGGAGGATTTCAAGGTCAGTGGGAGCAGTACTAACCCTTACGAAGAATTGCACGAAGTACAAGACGCGGGGGGGAGAGACTCGTCGCTTACCATTACTCCGATCACTCCTCTTGTACCCAATGCAACTACTGTACCTGAAGCTACTGCACCAACTCCAAATTCACCTCTACAATCAGAACCCATTATACCTCATGACGAAGGCACATCAAACTCTCAACACCAAGACAACGCTGAACCCGATAATCCACTCAGGAGGTCATCTAGGCAAAGAAGGCCTACTAATTGGGATGATTATGTTACCTACCTGACTGAAATGGATCCCGGAAAGCTCAATGATCCTATCTCTTACAATGAAGCCATTAGCAGTGATCAGTCTTCTGAATGGAATAAAGCAATGATTGATGAGCTTGAATCCATGAAGAAAAATGACGTTTGGGATTTGGTAGAATTACCCAACGGTGCCAAACCCGTAGGATGTAAATGGGTATTCAAAACAAAACTGGATCCGAATGGTAACGTTGAACGCTACAAAGCGAGATTGGTTGCAAAGGGCTACACTCAGAAAGAGGGAATTGATTATCAAGAGACATTTTCACCTGTCTCTCGTAAAGATTCATTAAGGATCGTCATGGCCCTAGTAGCTCATTTCGATTTAGAGCTGCATCAGATGGACGTTAAAACTGCTTTCCTTAATGGAGATTTGGACGAAGATGTTTACATGAAGCAGCCTGAAGGCTTTAAACCTGAAGGTGAGGAGCATCTAGTCTGTAAGCTGAAGAAATCCATTTACGGGTTAAAACAAGCATCACGTCAATGGTACCTCAAGTTTGATGAAGTCATGAAGAAGCAAGGTTTTATGAAGAATCAAGTGGATCAATGCACCTACCTCAAGATGAGTGGGAGCGATTTTACTATTCTTGTCCTTTACGTTGATGATATTCTATTGGCAAGTAATAGTTTAGATATGTTGCATGAGTCGAAGCGGTTACTTTCGCATAACTTCGACATGAAGGATCTTGGAGATGCTTCTTACGTCATTGGCATTGAAATTCACCGAGATAGACACAAAGGGATCTTAGGATTGTCCCAAAGGGCCTACATAGATCGTGTCCTTACGCGTTACAACATGCAACAGTGCAAACCCTCTGTCGCTCCAGTAGTTAAGGGAGATGTTTTCGGTTCATTCCAGTGTCCGACAACAGAGGTTGAGAAGGAGCAAATGAGCCAGATACCTTACGCGTCAGTAGTCGGGAGCTTGATGTATGCTCAAGTCTGTACTCGTCCAGATAACGCTTATATTGCTGGAATGCTAGGCCGTTATCAGACTAATCCTGGCCTAGATCACTGGAAAGCAGCTAAGAAGGTACTTCGATATCTGCAAGGGACGAAAGACTATAAGCTGACTTATAGAAGAAGTGATCATTTAGAAGTGGTGGGCTATTCTGATTCTGACTTTGCAAAATGCAAAGATGACAAGAAATCCACTTCGGGCTATATCTTTATGTTAGCAGGCGGCCCTATCTCATGGAAGAGTCATAAACAACAGTTGACCACAACTTCCACAATGATGGCAGAGTACATTGCTGTTTATAACGCAACCTGTCATGGAATGTTACTTAGAAATCTGGTCGCTGGGCTCAAAATCATAAATTCCATTTCTAGACCATTGAAGCTTTATTGTGATAACTCAGCTGCCGTTAGTTTCTCGAACAGTAACAGTTCGACTGGAGCTGGTTTATATCTCGATACAAAATATCTGTTCGTACGTGAACGAGTTGAGGAAAATAATCTTTGTATCGAGTATATTAGTACTAAGGATATGCTTGCGGATCCGATGACTAAAGGTCTCCCTCCTAAGGTTTATGAAGAACATGTTCGTAATATGGGATTTAGTAAAGACCTTATTTGAGCATATTGTACTAGCTTATGTTTTATGTTAATGAAATTTCCTCAGTTTGATTTTGTATGTCTCTTAGAATATGTTCAACCGGTATAATGGCATATAGACAAATAAAGTTACAAATCAAACAAAGGGCTTACGCGTATTTTGATCATAACGATTAGGTTTTAAATTAAGGCTATAGTATGATTAATGGGGGTCCTGAGTCGCATAATGATTCAACAGCTGTATTTCTCTGCTATAGTACTTGTTTAAAGCTAAAATGAGCGTTAACTCCTGATCAGGCTTATGTAATACTCATAGTAAATGATTACTCGGCTAAGTGGGAGAATGTAAGATTAAATATATTATGTAACAATATTTAATCTATAGCCATCATAATCATTTACATAATATATAGATCAAAATATATAATAACCTATTATTTAAATTAGTTGGTAATTGTTGATGGACCATATTGCCCTTAGTAACTAATTAGGTTTCCTCCTGGGTGCCTATATAAAGGAGTCTTATGTTGAGGTTGAGGGGTTACTCAGTTGCACATCCCATTAGTCATAACATCATAATCAACCTCCTCTCCTACACCGATTCCCTTATCGGTTTTCTTAGCCCCATCATCAGTTAGCACCCTAAGGAGGAACCGGATCAATCTGACAATCATGTCGAACTCGATGTCATCTTCTCTGACTGGATTCTCCACTGCTTTGAATGCAATAACAGGTATGATTTCATGTTTTCTTTCATGTTTGAACAGAACCGAACCAACAACCAGAACACCATTTGCATCACCTACGTGGAGAATCATGGCACCATTATAACTGATCCATGTAGATTTTGTAAGACCAATGAATGTTGAATCTCCTGAAGTTAATCGCTATTTCGTTTTATTAACGAATGATTATTCATGTATGAGTGGGTGTATTTCTTGCATAGCAAAACTGAAAGCTTTGAGAAATTTAAAGCTTTTAAAGCAAGAGTGGAACTTGAATCAGGAAAACGTGTAATGGCTCTTCGTACAAATATAGGTGAAGAATTTCTTTCAAAGAAACTTCTATTTTCTGTGAAACGCTTGACTCCATCTTGAGCTAACGGGACCTTATACTACGGAGCAAAATCAAGTGGCAGGGAAGATAATTTGCATTGTCCAAGAGATAGCAAAGTGTACATTACAATTAAAGAACTTGAGCAATGAATCCCAGGTCGAGGTTGCCGCTACTGATGTCTACATGCTCAATGTTATACCCACTATAGTGGTCCAACAGAAAATCACGTATGAAGTATGGTATGATCACAAGCCATCTGTAAGTCATTTACATTTTTTGGGGTGCGTTGCTTATACTCTAAAACCAAAACAACTTAGGAAGAAGTTGGATGCAAACTCAATTAAGTACATCGTTGTTGGGTACAGCCCCAATTTTAAAGCTTATCATCGATTTAACCCAGCAAAACAGTCTATTATTACTAGCAGAGATGTAGTTAAAAAAATGTTTGAGTAGTTGGTTAAGCTTAGAGAGCGGCCCTTCTTGTTTGGGTTGTATTGAGTTAAAGTAGGTGACACATTCCTATTGAAGAGTAAACTGCCATTTTGGTCCCTGTGGTTTGGGCACTTTTGCCATTTTAGTCCAAATCTCAAACTTTTTACATCTGGGTCCCTGTGGTTTGCATTTTGTTGCCATTTTGGTCCAAAAGTGAAATTTGACCAGAATCCCCAAATTAAAACCCCCTGTTTTGTCCTTACCCTCAGGGGTATTTTGGTCATTTTAGAATTATTCTAACTAAATATTAATTAAATCTTTTTCTATTTATGATTAAACATAAATAATGTGATTTGTCTCTCTCCTCTCTCTCTCTCTCTCTCTCTTTCATCCTCGACCCAAATGCAGCACAGATTCAAGTAACAAAGTTGGGAGATGCGGATGCAGCAAAAACAAAAACCACCTGCAACTCAATCCGGGAGTGAAGATGCGGGAGTGGAGCACATATCATGTGGAGCAAAAACAAAAACAAAAACCACCTGCAACTCATCAGGTCGAGGATAAATCATAGCAGATGCAGGGGGTTTAAGTTAATGATTAAAAAGCACAGATTCAAGTAACCACCAAATTCAAGTAACAAAAACCAATCCAACACATATTCAACTAACCTTGCATAAATCATAGCAGATGCAGAGATGACGATGACAATGGTGGATCTGACACACGTCATCACCATCTCGCCAAGCACCACAACCTGCCACCACCACCACCGCCATAGTTCCTCCTCGGAGATCTATCCCCCCACCATCATTCTGTCTCTTCAAACAACATTCCACTGTAGGAGATCTATGTCGCCGCCGTAGTTCCTCCTCGGAGATCTATCCCCCACCATTTTGCACTAGAAAGAGAGAGAGAGAGAGAAACAGGAGAGAGAGAGAGCCGAACGAGAGAGAAACATGAGAGAGGGAGGAACGCAGAGATGACGATGACGATGGTGGATCTGAGTTTCGGTAGGGACGACGCCGGAGTGGTGCTCAGGTGGGACGACGCCGGATTATGATGATCGATTTAGGTCTGCATTTTGTTGATGATGATGATTTAGAGAGAGAGTCAGTTATTTGGGGATGATGATGATTTATTTGGGGATGATGTTAATTAAGAAAATGTAAAATGAAAAGCAAAATGGCCAAAATGCCCCTGGACTAAAAGACAAAATAGGAGGTTGCAACAGTAAAAAAAATAGGATTTTTGAATTTTGGACCAAAATGGCAACAAAATGCAAACCACAGGGACCCAGATGTAAAAAGTTTGAGATTTGGACTAAAATGGCAAAAGTGCCCAAACCACAGGGACCAAAATGGCGGTTTACTCCCTGTTGAATAATGATATTAGTCCATGTGAGTTGCTAGGAAAACGCCCCCTCCACCTAGTTCCATCATGGCAGGCCATTTTCTTTTTGTTTGTTTTAGCTTTAGTTCTATAGACCATCATTTATTATTCGTTGGCATGTTGATTGAATACACCCTACATTAAATGGCCAAATACTAAGTTGATGATCATTATTAGTTTATATACTCCATTTATTATTTCATCAATTTCACATAAGTATCTGTGATCTAGTAAATGACATTTATTATTGTTAATAAATGATTTTTTAAGGCAAAATTCTATGAAGCAAAGAACATACAAGAGAGGGAAATTACATACAAGATATTAGAAATTAAATGACAACCAATGAGACCATTCTATCTAACTTCGACCTATTTTTCACCCATAAGAACCCATACATCTTGATCTCGTCCACCAGATTGGGAATGGCAACGTATTTAGAGGAGAAGACCACTTCATACCTCAACTTCTAGATAGCCTAACAGGATATCAGAACTAGAGCTTGAATAACATTCTTCTTTATAGCCGACCAGGTACTCTTTCATGTGTGTTAAGCAGATCCGAAAAGTAGAATCCGAATATAGGAGGAATGGAGCACCAATTTGTGATATCTTGCCACAACATAGCACCCAGTAAACAGGTGATCGGTAGATTCCTCGGTCGAGGCACATAGTGGACAGACACTGGTAGACATCATAATTACCCTTTTGGCTAAGGAGACCTTTGTGGGGATTCTATTTAGAGGCACTTTCCATCTGAATATGTTGACCTTCTGTGGCACCCAGTTATTCCATTCAAATGTGTATCCTTGAGTTGTAGACACCTTTGTGTTGGGTTAATCTTGATGTTTGGGTTGTTTCGGGTCAAGTACGGGTGGTCAAGCCGGGTTAGGAAGCGGATACGGGTTAGATTGTGATCCAAAGTTGCAGCAAAGAATGAGTCTTGGTTGACCGAATAATGTGGGAATGAAGACTGAGCAAATTGGAAAAGTGAACGTTGGGTTTGTTCCAGGAAATTAGGAGAAAGTGGGTTTTAATTTAGCATGTGTTTGTTTTGTTTTTATTATAAATAGAGTAGTAGTGAATGTATTTTTAGAGAGCAGATTCATAATTATATCATTGTAATTATTGGTGTTTTAAACTAAATATAGGTATAGGGGTCATTCTGTAATTAGTAGTTAGTTAGTTTATGTTGTAATTAGATTAGTTAGAAAGTACGAGGACTAGATGCGACACTTTGGAAGATTGTAACCTACACATTAAGGGAACGACACATCCCTGGAGTCACAGCCCTTCATGTGCGACAGTATCAAGGCAGGATCAAGAGACAAACCTCTTGAAGATCAATCTCAACCACAAGTTCAAGAATCGCAACCGTTCGTGAAGAGATACATCTCTACAATCGCATCTATTCGTATAGTATATATAGGGTTCAAGTATGTCAATTGTAATCATCACTTTTCATTCAATACAAGCAAGTTATTGTTCTTTGATTCTCAATTCTTTATATTCTAACCTGTGATTCACATGTTCGATTACCAACAGTGGTATCAGAGCCAGGTTAGTCGATCAAGGGAAGATTTGCAGCGCAAGAAATCGAAGAGGTGGTCCTCTTTGTGATTTTCGATTACAAGCAAGGCCCATTCAGGATCAGAAGAAAGTGTTCGAATTTTTTGTTACTAGAAGCATACTTCAATTCTCAAAAGAAAAGAAGGAACTATATATATTTATTTCTTGGATTCTGAACATGGTGGAAAAGTAGGGAACAAAGTCAAGAAAGGCATCTTTTCTTGGGTTTGTCAAAAAGCAAGAGAGGCTTGGTTTAGTAAATTGACAATTTGAAAGAAGTAGATTTTATTTTTATCTTGAAAGTCAGACAAGTTGTGAATTGCTAGAGGCAACAAAAAATCAAAAGGAGAATACCAGATAATATTGCATGTTGCAATTAATTTCTGTTGAGACCAAGAAATACATAGCAGGCATCATCGTTAGAAACCAGTGGATTAAAAAAGGATTAGAAAATAGCAAGATAGAATCCCTGAATTCGTATAGCAAGAAATCGAACCTGTATCGGTGTCACGGCCCCCGACCCGGTTTGACCCGTTTCAGGAGCCGCGGAACAGAAATACTGCGGTATTGATTTAATTGAGTTTAACAGCGGAAACAGGATCGCTTAAAGCTAAAATTTTTCCCTTTTATTTATTTCACAATTCGGGATAAAACCCCGATAATTTACAATATTATATTTTTACTATAAAAACGTGATATTACAAAAGCATTTATTTATTTTATATTGAGCCACTAATTTAAGCTTGTAATGCTTCCCCAGCACTTTTCCTGAATTACAACAGATCACCTGAAACATGTTTGAAAAAGGTTTTGTCAGCGGGAAATACTGAGTGAATCATTCTATTTACTAAAATGACACATTTGTTATAATTTACAGTATTAAGAGCGATTACAATGTTTCTGATATCAAGCCAACTACCCACGGTACTTGTCACTCGACCCATTGGCCCATTCGTCCAATGGTGTCTGTGGCTATGGTCATATCCCCCATTGGCTGCCCCAATGGTGACGATTATCAAGTAATGTATACAAAACCCCACATACCGTCTGTAACTTGGTGATTACAAAGACTTAATCCCCGTAATTATAACTTTGAAAATAACATGATTTTGTAAATAGATTTAATAAAAAGAGAGAATGACTCACATTGCTGATTTAATATGGTCAGAGTCTAATCTATGATTTAGCCTTGTTAACCTAATATAAATACAATGCACACAAAACTGGGTTAGTAATCAATCCAGCAATTACGATAATTTACGAGATCAAATTATCACAATAAATGTCAAAATGCAATACTTTGTCCATCGAATTAACGATGATCCGTTGAATTAACAACGAATGACAATGTATAATACTTTACCCATCGAATTAACGATGATCCGTTGAATTAACAACGAACGATAAAGTATAATACTTTATCTATCGAATTAACGACAATCCGTCAAATTAATGACGAACGATAAAGTATAACCCTAATGTGGGCGGCATTTAAACATGCATTGGATATCTTGATCGTCGGATAAATGAATCGTAGCAGCGATTGTGCTAATACCCTGTTTTGTAGAAGAATTTCAATACCCGGGGGTTGAATTTTGAGTAAACAGAACGTATCACAGTGTATTTGTGAGAATTATGTCGACGTAAAATGTTCAGAAAACGACTACCAAGGTCTGTTATTTATAGGTGAATTTTGGGATGCCCTGCGCATCGTAGCAAAACATCCCCTACGATGCGTATGGGTCTTTTAAAGGCCTGCGCATCGTAGGCCATAACCTGCTACGATGCGTATGGGTTAAAAATAGGCTCATAGACTAGCCACGACTGGGACTAGCCTTGCTGAGTTGCCATACTCGAATTTCAGTAAATTGACAACGAATTTTGAAGATAATTATCAACTAGGGTTTACCCCCCTTGAGTTTTAGGGGCCCTAATCCTGATTCTGAAATTTATGAAAATTTCAGGGTTTGTTCAGAATCACCTGGGTCTCTCAATTAGGGTTTCCTTTTGGACTAATTATTTTAATAATTATGACTTTTTATGAGAGTTGTTACATTCTCCCCACCTTAATAAAAATCTCGTCCTCGAGATTTACTGGAATAAATGTGGATACTTTTTCTTCATTTCTGACTCCAGTTCCCAAGTGTATTCAGCTCCCCTCTTTGAGTCCCACTTGACTTTGACTAAAACTAGTCGTTTGTGTTTGAGAAACTTGATCTTTCGATCCTCAATTTGAAGAGGTTTCTCAACAAATTTTAATTTTTCGTTTATCTCTATATCTCGAAGAGGTACTACCAGAGATTCATCTGATAAGCATTTCTTGAGATTGGATACATGAAATACATTATGTACTCCAGATAATTCTTCTGGTAATTGTAAACGATAAGCTACTGGTCCTATACGTTGGATCACTGAAAATGGTCCTACGTACCTTGGACTTAGCTTTCCTTTCTTTCCAAATCTGACTACTCCTTTCCAAGGAGAAACTTTCAATAGTACTTTGTCTCCAACTTGGAATTCTAACGGCTTGCTTCTATTGTCTGCATAACTCTTCTGACGATCTCGAGCAGTTTTCAATCTTTCCTTGATTTGAGTAATCTTATCAGTTGTTTCTTGTACTATTTCAGGTCCTGATAATTGACTCTCTCCTATTTCTGCCTAGCAAACGGGAGTTCTGCACTTTCTTCCATACAGTGCCTCGAATGGAGCGGTTTCAATGCTTGAATGATAACTATTGTTATAGGAGAATTCAATTAACGGTAAGTGATCATCCCAACTTCCACCAAAGTCTATTACACATGCTCGGAGCATGTCTTCTAGAGTTTGGATTGTCCTTTCACTTTGTCCGTCTGTTTGTGGATGATATGCAGTGCTCAGGTTTAGTCGAGTTCCCATAGCTTGCTGGAAACTTTTCCAAAAATGGGAAGTAAAACGACTATCTCTATCCGAAACAATGGAGAGTGGAACTCCATGTAAGGATACAACTTCATCTACATACAATTTAGCCAGTCTTTCCATGCTAAAGGTTTCTTTCATAGGTAGAAAGTGAGCAGATTTGGTTAATCGATCCACAATTACCCAAATCGCATCATTACCTTTTCTGGTTTTGGGTAACTTAGTAACAAAATCCATTGTTATAAGTTCCCATTTCCATACTGGCATCTCCAATTGTTGTAATAATCCTGAAGGTTTCTGATGTTCTGCCTTAACTTGTGAACAAGTAAGACATTTAGAAACATAACTGGCTATGTCCCTTTTCATTCATATCCACCAGAAATTCTTCCTTAAATCTTGGTACATTTTATTGTTTCCTGGGTGCATAGTGTACCTAGATTTATGAGCTTCTTCTAAAATCTTAGGTCTTAAATCTCCCTGTTTAGGTACCCAAATTCTACTTTTATGGAATCTCCAAATTCCATCTGCTCCTTGTTCTAATTCCTTGATTCGTCCTTTCATCCCTTCAGCATCATCCTTGATTGCTGTAGTTTGAACATTCTTCAATTGTTCCATTAAATCTATTTGTAGATTTAATCTGAGAGCACGAACTCTTCGTTGTTTCTCATAATACTTACGACTTAAAGCATCTGCAACTACATTCGCCTTTCCTTCGTGATACTGAATATCACAGTCGTAGTCACTTAAGATTTCCATCCATCTCCTTTGCCTCATATTTAACTCTTTTTGCCCAAATATATATTTTAAACTTTTGTGGTCGGTGTAGACAGTAAATTTACTTCCGTAAAGATAATGTCTCCAAATCTTAAGGGCAAAAATTACGGCTCCTAACTCTAAATCATGAGTCGTATAATTCTCTTCGTGCTTTTTCAATTGCCTTGATGCATACGCAATTACCTTTTTACGTTGCATAAGCACACACCCATATCCTAATTTTGAAGCATCACAATATACTTCAAAATCTTCAGTTCCTTCTGGTAAGGCTAAGATTGGTGCATGGGTTAGTTTCTGTTTCAAAATCCTAAAGGCTTCTTCCTGTTTAGGTCCCCATTCAAACTTAGTGGCTTTACAGGTTAACTTAGTTAATGGTACGGCTATCTTGGAAAAATCCTTAATAAACCGTCTATAATACCCAGCTAAACCTATAAAACTTCTAATTTCCATTGCTGTTTGTGGAACCTTCCATTTGGTAATTGCCTCTATCTTAGCAGGATCTACATGAATACCTTCATGATTTACCATGTGTCCTAAAAATTGCACTTCCTTTAGCCAAAATTCGCATTTCGAGAATTTGGCGTACAACTTTTCTTTTCTTAACAAAGTTAAGAGTGCATGAAGATGTTCACAATGCTCTGTCTGACTTTTGGAATAAATAAGTATATCGTCTATGAAAACGATTACAAATTTATCCAAATACGGTTTACAGATCCTATTCATCATATCCATGAATGCTGCAGGTGCATTCGTTAACCCGAAGGGCATGACTGTAAACTCGTAATGACCATACCTAGTTCTGAAAGCAGTTTTAGGTATGTCTTCTTCTTGTACCTTCAATTGATGATATCCAGAGCGTAAATCTATCTTAGAAAAATATCTAGCCCCCTGAAGTTGATCAAAAAGATCATCAATCCTAGGTAATGGATATCGATTCTTAATTGTAACCTTATTCAATTCCCTATAATCGATACACATTCTCATTGAACCATCCTTTTTCTTTACAAACAACACTGGCGCTCCCCAAGGGGATGAGCTAGGTTGTATGAATCCTTTACTTAGTAATTCATCTAATTGCTTTTTCAGTTCTAACATTTCTGTGGGTGCTAACCGATAAGGTGCCTTGGCTATCGGTGTAGTTCCTGGAATTAGATGAATCCTAAATTCTACTTCCCTATCTGGAGGTAATCCTGGTAAATCTTCTGGAAATATATCAGAATATTCTGATACTACTGGTATTTCCTTAAGATCTTTTCCTTTAGTGCTAATGATTACTGAAATCATATACACTATTCCTTGTTTTCGTTCATAATTAGCAACTTTCATTACTGATATGAACTTCATGGGTTTCCGTGGTTTATCTCCTGTAATCCTAATTACTTCTCCGGTAGGTGATTGAATTTCTATGGAATTCTGATCACAAAGGATTCTAGCATGGTTGGCTACTAACCAATCCATTCCTAAGACAACATCAAATTCAGCTAAATTCATCGACAATAGTTTTGCAGAGAATTTATGTCCTAAAACTTCTATGTTTCCTTCTTGCAACACTTTATCTATTTTAACTGAATTTCCGTCTGCTGTTTCAACTGTAAAAATCTGCCTAATATTGGTTAAAGGTAAACTAAGAGCTTGACAGAATGAAGTATTTATAAAACTTTGGTTTGCACCAGAGTCAAATAATACTTTTGCGTACACATTGTGAACTAAGAACGTACCCGCTATCACATCTGGAATAAGTTCTGCTTCTTGCGTGGTCAGCTGAAATGCTCTGGCATTCTTCTTAGTAGTTCCTTCAGTCGTCTTGGGTTTGTTATCTACTGGTTTGACCAATTTAGGACATTCTGTTTTATAATGCCCCGCTTCTCCATAATTAAAACAGATTACTGTTTTCTTTTTGCAGTTTTCTTCACGATGTCCTATAGCTTTGCAAAAATTGCAAGTGATATCGCACCTTCCATAATGCTTCTTTTTGCATTTCCTGCAAAATGACGGAGTTGGAAATTGCCCTGTTCCTTTTCTCTTGAAGCTGTTATTATTACCCACACGAAATCCTTGGGTAATTTTCTGAGCTAGTGCCTTCTTCCTATCTTCGTCTCTTGTACGTACCAATTCATCGGTCAGAGTGTTGGCTAATTCTACCGCATCGTCAATAGTGCGAGGTCTCGCAGCTTTAACAATATTGCGGATTTCGCTAATTAGCCCCCAAATATAGCGAGAAATAAGTACCGGTTCTGGTGAAGCCAGTGTTGGCACCACTCTTGCATATTCAAAGAATGTCGAGGTATATCCGCGACAGTCCACACTCATCATCCGATGATTTAGAAATTTATTCGCCATCTGTTCCTTCTCATACTCAGGACAGAATTTTCTTTCCACCAAACCTTTAAATTCTTCCCAAGTCATAGCATAAGCTATTGCTCTTCCTTTTGATTGTAACACAGTATTCCACCACTCGAGTGCTCCTTCTTTGAACAGATTGGATGAATACATGACCTGGTCATCTTTACCACATTTACTTATTGCAATGACTGCTTCGGTTTTCTCTAACCAACGCAGTGATGCAGTTGCTCCTTTATTGCCTGCAAATTCAGTGGGTTTACAAGCAAGGAATTCTTTGAAAGTGCAACCAGGCGTTGCAGTTTTCATTTTCTTGGTTAATGGAGCTTGATGTGGTTCCTTATTATGGTTAACATGATTATTGCCTCCATTTACACTATTACTGAAGTTATCTTCAGTAATCTGTTTGCTCGGAACAATTTGTTGCGGTTCGGGTGGATTCTTTATAGCAGCGACGAATGCTGGAATAGCATTGGCTATCCCTTGAGCAACAATGGTTTCGATATCTTGCCGAGTCATGTATTGATCTCTTGAATGTTGTTCAGAATGATTAACTTCATTAATAGGTTCATTACCACTGTTTGCCATCTGATAATGTATATATATAAATTTTATTAGTAACTGACAATTAATAATTATATACAAATAATCAGAAAATTTTATAATACAAATATGGTCAAAACAATCGATTTTTCGATTTCATTTATATATCTATTATGCATCATTACTCACAGATATCATACAAAGTTTTATTGGTTATTTACAGACTAACTTTATTAGTACTATTATACAACTACCATATTATCTCTCGTCACTTGTTGTTAAAAACGCATTTCCCTCTCGTCGTATTTCCAAGCAATCTGTCCACCTATCTCCCTCATTCTATTCCCCATATCAAACAACTCTTCGCCAAAGTGGCGGAGTTCGGCCATGTTTTCAGTACTCATGGGTGGATTAGGTAATGGTTCTGGATTGAATTGTGGAAAAAAAGTGTATGGATCGTTGACAATATTTTGAAATTGCCAATCGTTTGTCCACCATTCGTCCATTCCTATGGGTTGGGAGTGGACTATTGGATCTGGAATTGCTGCTGGTTCCCAATTCATAGGGAATTGGTTTTCAATAGGATAGGTAAAAAGATTTGTCTGGACAGGCTGAATTGTCTCACAGTTTTCTAACAGAAAATCTATCTCCTCTTGAAAAGTTCTTTCCTGGGTTGGATTGGAACTCTCCCCGATTTCTCTCTGAGCTGGTATAGACCCTTGCCCAACTTCCATTATTACTTCTTTAGTAATTTCCTCCATTTGTATTTCTATCTCCTTATCCTTCTTTTTGTCTCCAGTTTCCATTTCTTGTGGTTTGGAATTCTCTCCGGTTATGACTTCTTTTCCCTTTTTCAAAGGATTATTTATTTTGGGCAGTTTCTTAGCTGGCTTCTTCTTACGGATTTTCCTCCATCCTACATAAGTTCTTTTCTTCTGTTTTGGCTTGCTCAAAGGTGGAACCTTGAATTCTACTGGTTGTTCAACATCGGGATAGTAACTAGTATATTCTTTGGAAGCTTCGATAGTTACGGGATAAAGATTAAGGTTCTGAAAATCTTCAGATATCTCACTCATGCTGATGTAGCATATATGCAAAATGCATAAAATACTAAGTTAAAATTTATAAATAAACTTTGTAATTTATTCCACACAGTGTACTAGTTGATTTACAAAGATAACTGACAACTACACTTAGGTTTCAAATTTTATTTATCACACAAGGTTTCTAGATTTATGAGTATAGAGTGATTAAACTTTAAAGATTTATATTTTCTGCTACTGTGGCTAGCATATATAAATTTGCCCATTTCTCATCTAGTTTATCTTCCCAAGGTGATTTATCAATTAATTCCTGAGTTTCCCGTTTAATCCTCTTTTCTCGGATTTTCTCTTTACTTTTCTTAATAATCATTTCCCTCCTGTAAGGAGAAAGTGATTCCTCGTATTGTGCCTTTTGCACGAATATTCCTTCTTCAGGAATTTCCGCCTGATTCGAGGATTTGGTTCGGGATGAACTTCCTTTTTCATTTGATGATTTCTCTAATTTAAGATAGATGCTTGACAACTTTTTCTTACCCATTCTGTAACTAACAAATAATCAAATAATCAGTTAATAATACAAATAATCACATAACAGTAATCAGGAAAAATTAAGTATTTCTAAATACTTAATTAGCTTAACCCAGTGGCTGTAATCAGGAAAAATTGAGTATCAGCTTAACCCAATGGCTCTGATACCACCTTTTTCTGTCACGGCCCCCGACCCGGTTTGACCCGTTTCAGGAGCCGCGGAACAGAAATACTGCGGTATTGATTTAATTGAGTTTAACAGCGGAAACAGGATCGCTTAAAGCTAAAATTTTTCCCTTTTATTTATTTCACAATTCGGGATAAAACCCCGATAATTTACAATATTATATTTTTACTATAAAAACGTGATATTACAAAAGCATTTATTTATTTTATATTGAGCCACTAATTTAAGCTTGTAATGCTTCCCCAGCACTTTTCCTGAATTACAACAGATCACCTGAAACATGTTTGAAAAAGGTTTTGTCAGCGGGAAATACTGAGTGAATCATTCTATTTACTAAAATGACACATTTGTTATAATTTACAGTATTAAGAGCGATTACAATGTTTCTGATATCAAGCCAACTACCCACGGTACTTGTCACTCGACCCATTGGCCCATTCGTCCAATGGTGTCTGTGGCTATGGTCATATCCCCCATTGGCTGCCCCAATGGTGACGATTATCAAGTAATGTATACAAAACCCCACATACCGGCTGTAACTTGGTGATTACAAAGACTTAATCCCCGCAATTATAACTTTGAAAATAACATGATTTTGTAAATAGATTTAATAAAAAGAGAGAATGACTCACATTGCTGATTTAATATGGTCAGAGTCTAATCTATGATTTAGCCTTGTTAACCTAATATAAATACAATGCACACAAAACTGGGTTAGTAATCAATCCAACAATTACGATAATTTACGAGATCAAATTATCACAATAAATGTCAAAATGCAATACTTTGTCCATCGAATTAACGATGATCCGTTGAATTAACAACGAATGACAATGTATAATACTTTACCCATCGAATTAACGATGATCCGTTGAATTAACAACGAACGATAAAGTATAATACTTTATCTATCGAATTAACGACAATCCGTCAAATTAATGACGAACGATAAAGTATAACCCTAATGTGGGCGGCATTTAAACATGCATTGGATATCTTGATCGTCGGATAAATGAATCGTAGCAGCGATTGTGCTAATACCCTGTTTTGTAGCAGAATTTCAATACCCGGGGGTTGAATTTTGAGTAAACAGAACGTATCACAGTGTATTTGTGAGAATTATGTCGACGTAAAATGTTCAGAAAACGACTACCAAGGTCTGTTATTTATAGGTGAATTTTGGGATGCCCTGCGCATCGTAGCAAAACATCCCCTACGATGCGTATGGGTCTTTTAAAGGCCTGCGCATCGTAGGCCATAACCTGCTACGATGCGTATGGGTTAAAAATAGGCTCATAGACTAGCCACGACTGGGACTAGCCTTGCTGAGTTGCCATACTCGAATTTCAGTAAATTGACAACGAATTTTGAAGATAATTATCAACTAGGGTTTACCCCCCTTGAGTTTTAGGGGCCCTAATCCTGATTCTGAAATTTATGAAAATTTCAGGGTTTGTTCAGAATCACCTGGGTCTCTCAATTAGGGTTTCCTTTTGGACTAATTATTTTAATAATTATGACTTTTTATGAGAGTTGTTACAATCGGTTCTAGCAAGTCAAACCGATTCTTGGTTCAAATAGCAAGTTCCGGACCGTTTGGTTCAAAATAGCAAGTAGCACGTCCAATCATCACGATTCGGTCTAGCAAGAAACGACCTTTCTTGGTCAAAGCAAGAAAAAGCAAGTACAGCAGGTCGATCAAATTAAGTCAAATTAGCAAGTTGGTTGGATAGTTTTTTTTATCAAATTCGCAACAGCAAGTTAGCAAGAATCTGATCAGCAAGTCGGTCAGAACCTGATTAGCAAGTGGGTCAAGGTACATAAAAATCTGATTAGCAAGTCGGTCAGAAACGCAAAAACCTGGTTAGCAAGTTGGCCAGACGCAAGTACTAAGTAATAAATTTGATCTACACGGTCAAGAAAAGGATCATCCGATCACAAGCAAGATAGGCAAGAAAAGCAAGGCGAGAAAGAAAGGAGGCATGACAGAAAAAGAAGGAAGTGCATCAACGTCACTCCACGAGCAAGGGAATGTATCTCTTCAATGCCCAAAATTGAAAGAGGCGAATTACACCCAATGGGCAGTTATGATGGAAACAATCTTGAAGGCATATAGTCTTTGGGAAACAGTTGTTTCAACGGAATGGATAAACGAAAAGAAAGCGCACACAACGAAAGCAATTATCTTCCAAACGTTACCAGAAGATGTTTTGATGCAAGTTGTGCAATACGAAAAAGCAAAGGAAGTATGGGATGCAATCAAAGTTCGTTATCACGGAGCAGATATGGTTCACAAAGCACGTCTACAAACTTTAAGGAGCGAACTAGAAGTTTTAAAGATGGATGAGAACGAAACAGTAAGTAGTTTCGCAAGCAAGTTGAGTGGTATAAAAGCCAAATTTAAAACTCTCGGTACCACTATCAAAGACAAGGAACTTGTAAGGAAATTACTCACCTCTGTTCCGAAGAAGTTCCTACCCATCGTGGCAAATATCGAACAATATTCGGAAATAGACAAAATGCCATTTGAAGAAGCAGTGGGAAGAATAATAGCTTTTAAAGAACGTCTCAAAAGTCAAGACAAGCAAGAAGATAATAATCAAGGAGGACTCATGATGGCAAGTACAAATAATCAGTTTGAAAGTTTGCATTATGGAAAGGGCCGTGGTGTTCAAAACTATGGCAGAAGTAAGGACAAGGATCTTTCAAATGAGGAAGAGGACGTGGAAAAGATATGGGTCCAAGAAACCAAGACAAGAGCAAGTTCAGATGTTATGATTGTGGAGAACTTGGTCATTTTGCAAGAGATTGTACCAAGTGGAAGGAAAAGGAGAAAGACACGCAATAAGAAGCCAACCTCGCATTGGAAGAGGAACCAATGCTACTGCAAGTCAAGCAAGTTGAAGACCTTTGTTAAACTATATTTACTTTACGGGGGAGTATTGGTGTTTTAAACTAAATATAGGTATAGGGGTCATTCTGTAATTAGTAGTTAGTTAGTTTATGTTGTAATTAGATTAGTTAGAAAGTACGAGGACTAGATGCGACACTTTGGAAGATTGTAACCTACACATTAAGGGAACGACACATCCCTGGAGTCGCAGCTCTTCATGTGCGACAGTATCAAGGCAGGATCAAGAGACACACCTCTTCAAGATCAATCTCAACCACAAGTTCAAGAATCGCAACCGTTCGTGAAGAGATACGTCTCTACAATCGCATCTATTCGTATAGTATATATAGGGTTCAAGTATGTTAATTGTAATCATCACTTTTCATTCAATACAAGCAAGTTATTGTTCTTTGATTCTCAATTCTTTATATTCTAACCTGTGATTCGCATGTTCGATTACCAACAGTAATCTCTTACAATGTTAATATATTAGAAAGTGTACGCGAAGTGTGTGTGTTAACCTGGGTCTGAACCAACACTTTGAAGCTAATATCCTGCATAATGAATGCACCAAAAATACCTCATCCTGATTTCCTAGCCATGTCCATGAATCCTTGCGGTCTTATGCAGGATATTATGCAGAACAAGTCGGTGCATTCATTAACATGATAGTATCAAGGCAGGATCAAGAGACACACCTCTTCAAGATCAATCTCAACCACAAGTTCAAGAATCGCAACCGTTCGTGAAGAGATACGTCTCTACAATCGCATCTATTCGTATAGTATATATAGGGTTCAAGTATGTCAATTGTAATCATCACTTTTCATTCAATACAAGCAAGTTATTGTTCTTTGATTCTCAATTCTTTATATTCTAACCTGTGATTCGCATGCTCGATTACCAACAGTAATCTCTTACAATGTTAATATATTAGAAAGTGTACGCGAAGTGTGTGTGTTAACCTGGGCCTGAACCAACACTTTGAAGCTAATATCCTGCATAATGAATGCACCAAAAATACACCATCATGATTTCCTAGCCATGTCCATGAATCCTTGCGGTCTTATGCAGGATTTTTGCGATAACCTGGGCCTGAACCAACACTTTGAAGCTAATATCCTGCATAATGAATGCACCAAAAATACCCCATCCTGAAGCTAATATCCTGCTAAGTTAGTGTGTGTAAAATTTTACTGGCATTGCGAATTTGCGATAGCCGAAGCAAAGATCTGCCCATCGCAAATTCGCAATGCTAGTAAAATTTTACACACACTAACTTAGCATGTTAAGTAGCTTTAATACATGAACGATCTATATAAGAAAGATTCAAATACGTAGGATGGTATTATATCATATTTTGGAATACACTTAAAAGTTACAACAAATAAAGGTGAAGATTCCTTGAATATCAAGTTTCAAACCACTTTAACCGTTATTAAGGTTTCTGCAAACGAAAGACAAGGAACAAGTCGGTGCACCACACATCAAGGGCCACACACATGCACATATATATGTAAGCATATAATCAAGATCATTTCAAGCTTATAAGTCTAATTACAAATCTGTTCATATAATCGATCAAACATAGCATAATCCAAGATGGCGGTATGTATGTTTTCTTTAATTTCCACCTTCATAATAATGGTTGTAACATTGATTGACTTGAAACTAAAAGTTATCGGTTTCATGCATATATAGATCATAGAAATGCGAGTTCATGTAGATTGCCCCGGATGCGAGAACAAGATCCGAAAAGCTCTTCAAAGGCTCAAAGGTACATACATATATACACATATACATGTAGAGGCCGGTTATTGTACAAATTGCCTTAACGTACGCAATGCAGTATCAACATGCGATTTTTTTTTTTTGGAACATGCGATTTTGACTTTTTTTAACATGCGAATTTGATTTTTTAACATGAGAACTTTTTTTATAACATGCGATATTTGGTTTTTCACAACATGCGATTTTCATTTTTTGGTAACATAACGTGCGATTTGTCATCGCGTACGCAACGTACGTTAAAACATATTGTACGATATTATACATCATATATACACCCAAAGGTAACTTACTTTCACTTTTTTATCCCTGTATAAATAAGAAGAAAAGTAATATGTTTCCTCACTGTAAGTTACAATTATTTTTCCCATATGTAAATAACTTTTTACACACACTTTTAGTTATACAAGATTACAAGATTATATATAGAATGATGAAAAAAAATATTTCTTTTTACAAATTGTTGTGAAAAAAGGGGCAAATAATTAGAAAAAATTACATATTTTGTGATAGTAGAAGCTTCAATTTAGAAGACTTGTTAATGTGTGAATAGCGAGAAGAAGATAAGTAATTCATTTTTTCAATTTTAAAAATTTTACATATATAAGAAAATTGTTGACATGTAATGTTTATTCATCTATTTTAAAATTAAAGAAAAAATAATTCAACAAAGTTTGTTTATTTATACAACCTACGTATAAAAAGACATAAGAAAATATTTATTCAATGAACTTTTATGTATATAACATATCCATTTGTGTATAAAATGTAAAAATTTCAAAAATATATGAGCCATTTGTAAAACTTTCAACAATTTAGGTTTGTTCCTGGTTTTCTCGCACTAAAATCCCCCCTCTGAAATGAACCTCCCACTTCTCTTGCTAGTAGGGGCGTAGCTTAGTTGATACCCGGGGCCGCAAACCCCCCCCCCCCCCCCCCCCCTCTTCCCCCTAGTTATTTTGCCTAAATATTTATATAATATATAAATTGGGTCTCATGACTTTCCCCCCTGGAAACTTTTGGTCAAGCTCCGCCACTGCTTACTAGACTCGTATTTATAATGAGAAAATATATGCAGGGGTGGAGAACGTAGATATAGACATGGGCTTACAAAAAGTGACAGTCACAGGAATTGCCGACGAGAAGAAAGTGTTAAAAACGGTTAGAAAAACCGGCCGGCGAGCCGAGATATGGAACATACCTTACAACCCTGATATCCGTACACATAACTACAACGTTAATCAACATGCTCAACAGCAACAACACCAAAATGGTGGTTCGGGCCCAGCCCCCTCCGCGACATTCTACACCCGACAACCATCTTCTACGTCATCGTATAACTACTACAAACACGGTTATGATGACCACTATGTTTATAATCCGGTCCAGTCCTCGGGTTTGATCGGACACCAGACGGGTGCTGCGTTTAGTGATGAAAATACCCATGCTGCTTGTAAAATTATGTAGAGATATACTCATGTATAATATATATTGATTTGGATGTTATTACTAAGTCCATATATGTACCATGCTATTTGTTATTTTTTGTAATGTAATTCATTAATAGTGTTTGCTTATTGTCATAAAAGATTATTGTTCATTTTAATTATATATCCTTATAGCTTGCTGTCAGTAGCAAGCTATTGGTGAGATTATTTGTTATGTTTACTTATTGTCATAAAAGATTATTTACATTTTAACTAGTATTAAGCACCCTCGCGTTGCGGCGGGGGCGTAAAACTGTTTCGAATAGTATCAATGTCACACCACTACTAGCGACAACCAACACTGAATTTGTGGCGTGTTAAGGCAGAGAAATTATACTGAAACGTAAAACATAGAAAATAATAACTAAGTTGATCTAGAATCCACACGTTATGACGAACCTGTCAAACGGGTAAAAAATAGACGACGTTAAAACGTCGAATCACACAATCACGTTGCGTTGTGTTAAGTCGCAAAACTTAAAACGAAGCGTAAAAACCTTGAACCCTACACACACGTTGCGGCGTGTTAACTCGCAAAATTTAGAACGAAGCGTAAAACAAAAAATTTGCGAAATATGAAAAGTAGAAGGGACCAAATTTGAAAGTAAAATAATTGTGAGGTTAAATTGGAAAAGATGAAAAGTTTTGGATTAAAAGTAAAAATTTAAATAGTTTTTGTTTAAAGTAATTTATCAAAGACTTTTGGACTAAAAGTAAAAAAAGAAAATCAATATTTTTTAAAACTCTCCAAGCATTAGGTACAACACCCTCTAAGCACAAGTAAATTGTTAATTTATAACATTTAAATTAAATGCTTTTGTACAACCATTGCATGCACAAAACACCAATATAGCACGGTATACAACCTCTAATGCAAATATTTAAGTTAAACGCATTTGTACAACCATTACATGCATAAGACACCAACATAGCATGGTGTACAACCTCTAATGCAACAAAATGTTACAAAATATAGTATTATATAATAAAATATATAATAGGAAGCTATTTATGAGATTTACCAGGTACGATTGTTGTTGTTGTTGTATCATTAAAGCAACTTGTAATTTATAAGGGTAAGACTATGGGTTCATCAGCTCGGTTTTTTATTTATTTGGATTACTAGGCTATCACCCGGGAACATCCCGGGTTAAGAGAATTTAGTTTTGGATAATAAAAGGTACACAAACAACATATTTGAAAGTCGTTAGTATCTTCTTTCCCTTCTGAAAATAATTTATTTGTTTCGTTTCATCAGTATCATAAGTTTGTCTACATGTGTATTCATAGTTTTTGTGTAAAGCTTATTACGTTTTAATTGTTATTGAGATCTGAGTTAAAAAGTTGTTTCGTAAACCGATAGAAAATGTTATACTGTTTGTTTTTTAATTATGTTATATTACTATTTTGATAATTGTGATGAAATCTATACACGACATATCATAAGTTGATTAAATTGATAGGAGAAAAAAATATTGATTAAAAATGATAGATTTATTCATAGATATAAAAAAACATATAAAGATCAAACAACCACGTCAAACTCATTAGTATCTTTTTCCCTTCCCACAATAATTTATTTGTTCCGTTTCATCAGTATTCTAACTTTGTCTCCATGTGTATTCATAGTTTTCGTGTAAAGCTATAAAAATATTTCGTAAACCCATACAAAATGTTATATTGTTTGTTTTTAAAATACATTATATTATGCTTTTACTTGAATTTTCAACTAATAAAATTCATAAACATATTTACGAAATTATATTTATTTTGTTTTCTTTTTTTCTTTTATTAAGACTCATTGATTAATGTTTTCAAACGTGATATTGTTTTATTAGCTTAGTTATTTATGTTATAAATAATAACCCATGAATTGAATCTTTTTACGTGCCAACTTCAACGTCCACTTCCCACATACACACATATCTATACTGCATTGGCACTCCATCATTTACGGATAAAAGTGTAAAGGTGAAGCTAATTTGACTTGATGTTTTATCTATACTATTATAAAAAGGAAAAGTGATGGACAAGATAGTAATTTTATTTGCGTACAAATTTTGAAGCATTATGTACAATAGAGAGAAGTCATTTTAAAGGGGTTAAACTTGCACCTTTTCCAAAATTTTAAGACACCATAAGGGTGTTTTAGGGATTTCAATCCATAGAATAACCCCTACAATTAACTCCATTAGGCAATGAATCGTTTCTTTTCTACGTTTGGAGGCCATGAAATAGTGAGAACAAAGAGAAGGGAGAGAGCGTAGACCTCTGGCGACCGATGACTTTTCCGATCATTGGCAATTGAATCGTTCCTCTTCCTCACGCCCCTCTATGTCATTGTTATCATCCAACGTTTGAAGGCCATGAAATAGCGAGAACAAAGGGAAGGGAGAGAGCGTAGACCTCTGGTGTATAATGTAAGACTACTCAGGAAACAGAGGATGGAATGAATAGAGAGCAGATGGAGAAAGCATCTTCGTTAAGGTGGGGAATTCTTCGTGGAGCCCTAATTTCTTCTCCGTCTTCCACCGACTCAGGTAACTAACTCTTTACTCGATCTACTCCACCCTGCATATCACATGTTAAACTGATGTTGAAATTAGGTATTTGATTTACTGTGCAAATATAACGAAGAGGAGAATTGATTATTGTTGTATGTTATAAAATGTTGTTGCAGGTTTATCAATCGGAGTAAAGTGAGAAATCAGAAGAGGTTTTTCATCTTTTTTGTACATGCTTCTATCAAGGTATGATGTTTATGGCATCCTTATCTTCTCATTAGACTTTCGTTTTTGAATTTTTTTTCTTAATACAAGTTCATCTTCATGCCACAAAATCAGTCTTGAATATCTCTAATTTAAATATAAATTAAATTTCATATGCAGATAAGAAGATATGTATATCATGATGTTAGTAGGGTTGGAGATGCTGAAAAATTAATGGATTGTTCTTCTGTTCAAGTGAGTTTCAAGTTTCAACCAATTTTAAATTAAAGGTACTATTTGTTATGAATCCTTGAGATATGGTTTATTTTTATTTAATTTATTTGTATACAGTTCTGTAAACTTTCAATTGATTAGTTTGTTTATTTAAGTTAGTAAGTAGATTTGTTTTTGATGAACTCATTTCACTTCGTAGTGTACTGTTTTTGCTCGTAAGTGTTTTATGCTCACAATAATAAGTTTCTGAACTTAGTTATTGTTGTAGATCAAGCATTTGAACTTGAATTTGATATGTTTTGGTTGATTTGATAAGATTTGTTTTTGATGAACTGTAACTGTTCGAATAGTAGATATTTTGTTTATAAAGTATTGATAAATCGTGTTTTCGAGTTCTGTAAGCAGATTCGTTTTCTGATGAACTTTTTTAACTTCAGAGTTTATTGCTTTTGATTGTAAGTGTTTTATGCTCGCTGTATCTTCAAATCTGTTGTTATTTTTAAGTAACGTAACAAATTCCACTAGAACAAGATGAGGCCATCTGAGTGGAAATGGTTTTCAGGTGAAGCATAATTTTGACTTTATTATTAAGTCAATATTCCTCTTCGTAGCCTATGATTCTCTTCAAATTTCAATAACCTCTGTGTTTTGTTCTATGAGTTTGTTGCAGCTGCTGATATGAATAGAGTGAATTACTGAAATCAAACACGCAACCTCAAGAGGAGGATATGAAAGAAGACATGGCATTTGGTCAATTACTTCATATCATCCATCCTCAGTCCAAACCCTCACTCTTGTTCAGTCAATTATTTAAAGGCTCCCTCTATTTGGACACACCCAAGTTCTTAAGAGGCTGTGATGATGAATTTCATGGATGGGAGCAAAGTTTGAGATTATCCGCATCTTGGCAGGGCAATCAATCCGGATGGTAATGTGAATGATTCTCTCACATCACAACCGATCGATTTGCAGCCATGGCAGATTTATCCTCATTTGCTTCATTGTTTCACATCTGAGCCTCATATGTATAATCACTAGATTATAGACCCGTGTACTACCAAAAAAAAAACCAGTTTAGGTTCCGAAACTGGTGATGTTTGAGATCATAGACTGTTGAAAGTTGAAACCGGTTTGGATACTTAAAGAGGCTATAATGATCAACTTCAGTCTGTCCAAGTGGATAGGAGCAAAGTTGAGATAATCCACATCTTGGCATGGCAATCCGGATGGGTATGTTCTCAAATTGCAACCGGTTAATTTGCAGCCATGGTGGATTTATCCTTCTTTGTTCTCTTGTTTATAAATCTGAGCCTCATATCTATATATAAACATTTTGTTTTTGCATGAGAAATTTGATTTAATTAATTTTCATAATTTGCAAGTGCTGACTTTGTATCATATAGTTTCTCAACATTGAAGATTACTCATGTGTCTCAGGTTTTATCAGTTGTTGGTAAGAGATTATACAATTATTTATCTGGTTTTGATAATGGAACTACTGAGAATGTGAAGAAGATTGTGTCAACACTTAATGCTGGTGAATTGCCATCCACCGACATTGTTGGTAAGTAATTACTTTATAGCCACCATTTTGAAATCTTTGTTACTGATATCATGTAATATACTAATAGCTTTAATCTGATGTGAGCCATGAAGTAGGGTGTTTAGGTTAAAAAAGTTATGCCTAATATAGATTAGAACTATATCTGCCACACAAATCTTTCTTTTAAGTGTCTACTGTCTTAAATTCCTCCACTGTTTCTTTTACAGTATTTTGCATTAATGGATTTTAAAAAAATTCTCAATGACCCTTTATTTTTGCAGAGGTGGTGGTCAGCCCTCCTTTTGTGTTTCTTACCACTATTAAAAGTGAATTGAGGCCCGAAATCCAAGTTGCAGCCCAAAATTGCTGGGTTAAGAAAGGTGGTGCTTTCACTGGTGAGGTTAGGTATGTATCATAGTATCATTTGCAATTCATTGTTATCCTATCTTCAAACTGTTCCTTTCATTATGTCGAATATATTTTTGATCTTTTTCTTCTTTAAATGTATAATGTAGTATACTTGAACATTGAAATATTAAAGTCGGTTTTCTATATGTGTAGTGCTGAGATGCTCGCCAATTTGGGCGTCCCATGGGTCATCCTGGGTCATTCGGAAAGGAGAGCCCTATTGAATGAATCAAATGAGGTATACTTTGTCTTGCAAAGTTTATAACTAGACCAAGCAAATTGAGCTAACTATGGTTGTTTTCTTCTAATTCAGTTTGTTGGAGACAAAGTTGCATATGCACTTTCTCAAGGTCTAAAGGTGATTGCTTGTGTTGGAGAAACCCTTGAGCAGCGAGAAGCTGGAACCACCATGAAAGTTGTTGCTGAACAAACCAAGGCAATTGCTGGTATATATCTAAAAACTACTATTGCTGCTCAAACATTCATCTGTAAATAATAATTCAAACAAAAAACCCAATTCAAGTTCAGTTTTAAACTCAAAACACCCCCTCCTTTAATTATCTCACTATTCAATTCTGCAACTCAATCGTTCAACTCTCTGTCTTCTCTCAACCCTCTCTGTATTCTATCTTCTTTCTCTTAATAAATCCATAGCTACAGGCTTCACTTCCATTGCTTATCTTTTTTTCAATCTCGTGGAATAAGTGTATATTAACTCAATTATTGATGGAAAAAGAAAAACAAGTTTTTTTTTGTTCCTAGCTACCTGGATAAACCATGACATTAGTAACTTTTTTTTATGTAATTGGTGAATCCAACAATTTTTCAGGATGTTTGGAATAGACAATGAAGCATGTCCCTTTAATGAAAAAACCTGGTAGATCATTATTTTCGACCAAACAGGCAACTGCTAAAAAACTTTGCCTGGAAGTGCACCTCGATCGGTCTGTAAAATGTTTTACCGTAGGTCAGTCTTTTTTTTTCTTCCATTACTTTGGTTATTCACCCGGACAACTTAAATGACTATCAGAACTACGATTTAATGCACAATATTTAAAGTTTTGTTATTCTCTTTAATTTTGATCGTATTTTGTTCTTTTAAAGTGTTATAGTTTAGTTTTGATTAACTTAACATGTCCACTCTTAAAAGGCTTAATCAGTCTGTTATATAATGTGTGTATGTGACTTAAATGAAGGTTCCTTTTCATCTATATCTAGCACTCCTACATTCAACTTATCTCTCTTGTGTATAGCTATGACAGTAATTTAGGTATATTCTCTTAACTCTATAACAAAAAAGCTTAATGAAGTGTTTGTACATGAGGCTACAAACACGCTGGATATATCTCCACAAAAGGGGTATAAATGCATATGGTATGCTACGTGTGAATATGCTGTTGGATTGGTAGCTGCATTAGCAGCTGGAATTCTTACTCATTCTCCGCAGCCAGCACTTCTATATCTGGTATGTTTCTGTTAACGCCATTGCACTTGTTTTGACCCTTTAGCGATTAAACATAATGATTGAAATTGCCAATAATTGTCACCTATCTAAAAAATTAACCAAATCAAGAAAGTAATTTGCATCAATTTGGTTAAATATACTTTTGTGGGTCGATATTGAGATGCTTCGTTTAAGTTAATTGGTTCAAGTTAGGTTGCGGTTAGAGTGGTTTGACTTTTATTTTCTGGTCAACATTTGATTGGTGTAGGTGCCATCGACACTTAGACCGATAGTTGTAATCTCCTGGGCACGAAAGGAGTTAAAGGAGTTATGAGAAGGATCGACACCGAATCTTACAGAGAAAATACATTTGACAGAAGTTTAAGCCATGGAACATGTAAAATGGACTTTTTTGGATAAGTTAAGAATGATGTTGCTACTTTGGAAATAACATTTTCTTTAATATTATTATTATTATGACTTCGAATCATTTCTGCGATATATAAGAAGTCGGTTTTGTTTCTTAAAATGTACAAAACTGGGCTTGTTTTCGAATTTTATGAGGGGCATAATGGGTATTACATACTGGGTTTTTTGATGGCCCAATTAGTTTTTTGTGTTTGTGTTAGGTTTTTAGGGGCATGAATGATTTACAAGGTATAGTGGAATATACCTCATTGTTGGGCCAAAACTGGTTACTTTTAAATTTCATTTTTTTTTTTGCAACTTTTTTTAGAAATAGACCAATATGCCAATATGGTAATCTATGTTAAAGGTATTGTACATGGTAAGTGTTGATGGTAAGTTGGTGGTATGTTCACGCCCCTTATTGTCGACTCCGCGGCAACGCGCGGGTTTCCCACTAGTACAATAAAAAGATGCATATTGTTCAAGTGTTAGAAACATGATCATAAATGAAGCCCTTGTAGAATGATAAAGGTCCCTAGTGCCACAATAAACATTTATTTTCAGTTGAGTTGGTAAGTCTAATTTGATTTACACCAAAATTTCCATTTACTTCTTTATACAAACCGGAGATAACAACTTAAGTCATTTTTTAAAGTCTTAATAAAACAATCAATTGTGCTTGTGTAGCTTAAACCTCCCATTACTCTTGATTTCACCTGCAAAAAAAAAAATCAAAACTTAATAAAAAAAACCCATTTCACTAACGAAAAATTCAAAACTTAATAAAAACCCCATTTCATTCGCAATGGTATGTTTTTCAAAGGAAACAGTAGGCGATGAGACAGAAACTACCAGTGACAATGCTTCATAGGAATAGACACAAAAAAATCTAAAGAAGGATTATTTTTTCTGCTACGACTGCATACTAACAGGTTGTGATATCGTACCAAAGACATTGACCATAAAACCATAGTTGCCTCGCCAATGGACTCAAAAACTTCCACTTTCTTTGAATCATAATAGTCATTATATCCTTGGAAAAATTACAAAAAGATCATTTCATGCGTATTATAAACCTTTTAAAGGAACACTGGGGCATGCAAACTCAGAGTCATCAAAAGACGTGTAAACTGAACCATATCTGATATCGTTGTCATAAAAACTACTTTTAAGGAGATATCTTTTTAACAAACCACTCATGAACTTCTTTACTTTCCTACATGTTCTAGTCATTTAAGGAAAAAAAATAAGTTAGCAAAGCAACCACTAACCAACCAAGCTGATGAACGATACATTATTTCTTCATGATGTACCCAAGAATCCAACTAATCAAGCCAACGATGATGATAGACATCAAAGGTGCAACACCTCCTTGGCTTTTGTGGCTTCTGGGCCTCAAGAGGTCCTAATATTTGCAACAAAGGTGCTAATTAAGTTATTACCAAATAAAAGGATAAAACAAAGGACGAGTTGCATATAGGTACAAGTAGAGGTAGCACAATGGACACGTGAATTGAAATAAGTAGTTTCTCATACGAGTCGGCTTGAGCCAAAATGCTTTTTGTCCAACATACGATTACAAAAATAAGATTATTTCAGTAATAATATTTTTAAAATGAAATGATTTAGTAGATATTATGCTTCAAAAGTACCTTTTAGAGTTTTAGGTAACTTAAAGAAAGTTTTTGCCTATTTTGCATACAACAAACCTGAACCGACACATCTTGTTAAAAGGGAAAAGGGTCTCACCAGTTCTTGTCAAATTCTGTTACTTTCCTCACTTAACTTTGAAATAAGAGATCTCACCTGAAAATCCATGAGCATGTTAATCCAACTCATTCCTTTTGAGAATCCATTAATGAAAAGGGGACCCATAATCATGTCCACGGTGTCTGTGGAACTCGTTAAAAGCATAAAACAGCCAAACAGACATAGCATCATGGCAACCAACAAAATACTTAAAGTAATGAATTATGAATGCAAGTTGTAGCAATACAGAAAATGACTTTTTTATGTTCATATAATACAAACCAGAACAAATAAGTTAATTACCAATGATCATTATCTTTGTCTTTTTATTACATATAAATCACTGTTCTTGTAAAAAATGGAAAAGAACAGAACACAACACGGCACACATACGCATTGACTCAACTCTGAGGATTTGTCAAGAGAATCTACATGCATTTTTGAACCCTACAATCAAGAACAGTAACAATTTTGATGAACCAATAAGACAATTGACCAGTCAAACAAAGAAAACGCGAAACAATAAAATGGAAATTGTTCTTTACCATCTCGGGGGTGATGTCTTTTGGAGTTGCTCCCGCCTTTGCAATTATACTTTAAAGGAGAAACTTGTCCCTACATTGCATGTCAGGAGGAGCCTCCTTCTGAGCTTGCATTTTTACTTTCAATAAAACCAAAAAAAAAATTAACAAAAAAATAACAACCTTTAACGTCATCAATCGTTAGGATACTGTAGAGCCCAAAATGAACATGCATTCGATACATATCCTATCATTTTTGTAATAAAACCAATACATTTATAGGAAGGAAATCGAGATTGTCCAGGGGTAGTTCCCCGCACAATCGAAGCATTATTCAAGCAATCAGCAGATAGCAACCATACATATCTTTTTAGCTTTGAAATTTACCTTAGTCAACTCAAAGATTTACTCATACCCCGACGGTGAGTTTAATATATATAATAGACTAAAACGGCATTTTCGATCATGAGGTTTGGCCAGTTTTGCGACTTTCATCAAAAGGTTTGTTTTTCCGCATCTGGATCCAAAAGGTTTGAAATCTTGCAATTTTCATCAGGCTCGTTAACTCCATCCATTTTTTTCCGTTAAGTCAGGGGTATTTCCGTCTTTTTTCAATAAATTAAAGGGCAACCAGATCTTTTTCACTTTATGTAAAAAGACCGAATACCCCTGAAAAGGACCGAATTGCCCTTTAACAAAAAAGACAAAAATACCCTGACTTAATGGAGAAAAATGGATGGAGTTAATGAGCCGGATGAAAATGGCAAGATTTCAAACTTTTGGAACCAGATGTGGAAAAACAAACCTTTCGATGAAAGTCGCAAAACTTGCTAAACCTCAGGGACAAAAATGACATTTTACTCTTTATAATGTGGCAAAATTTATACACTCATCATATCACTCTGATGTGTTCAAATATTAACATATAAATTTCATCAAACAAGGCATAAAACTAACCCTTTTTTAGTACTAATGTTGGAAAAAGTGTGCTTTTGTCTTCCTTTTGTATTTTCAGGATTAAATGAGCTCAAATTAACAAAAGAAGCAAAAAGACATCAAAATCTAACATAAATACAAGAAAAGGAACAAGACGTGGCATGCCCGACCCCACAACAGCATCTTCCCAAGCAAAACAAGAGATCAGAAGCCTGAACACGCCCCGTGCTCAGCCAGCACGGGGGCGTGCCCAAGTGTCAGCAGAAAAGACAAAGTGGTAGAAGCTTTCTATTGCCCACCACGGGGCCGTGCTCAGCGGACACGGGGCCGTGGTCAACTATAAGATTCGCACAATCCAGCAAATCTGCATAGTACAAAGATTCTTCTGCACCACGGGGTCGTGCTCAGCGGACACGGGGGCGTGGTCAACTAATAAGACAAAGCTGCATTTAATGAAGAAAGAGAGGATGTGGACACGGGGCCGTGCCCACTGGACACGGGGCCGTGCCCGAGCTTCTGTTCAGCCTATAAATAGAAGTGCTTGGCTCAAGCTCAAACCATCCCTTGGCACACCACCTCTCTCACACTTCACCCACCACCCACCACCACCATAACACCATCATCCACCACCATCATCCATTGTCCATCGTAGAGTGTGTGAGTCGTCTCGGGATCCAAGATTGATCGTAAGAGTTCTTGACAATCAAGGCCATGTTTGCCTAAGTCTCTTACATCACTTGGTGAAGACAAAGTGTCTAGTGTAATACTTTTTATTTCTAATCTTTTGCACTTTTTATTTGGTTTTGTATTAATGACTTTAATAACTAGTTGCTTATGTTGAAGGTGATCTTTCCTTATCGTTTGTCCGTGGTGTCTTGGCATTATTTTACTGTCTATATAAAATAAAAGATTTTCACCATTCATATCTCCACGGTCTATATGGAGGTATGTTGGCTACCTGGTCGGGGGTTAAGGGAACGGTTTGGTAAAGGTCTTGCCATTGTTCAGCGTTTAGAGGTCCTGCAATGGACCTGGGTCAAATTTAGTAGGACCTCCTTCAATACTTAACGGTATTGGATGGCGGGGGTCCAAACTCTTTGATCCCCTCATAAGTTAACTACTATTAATACTATAATCCGGCTATTTAGGACTGTATCTCTGCTGACTCAGACTACTTAGTCGAGGGTAACGTCACCTCCAAAAGAGGGGCCTACCATAATTTGCATTAATAACTTAATTAATTATCTTCCAATAATCCACCCTTTTAGGATTGTATCATTGCTGACTCAAACTACTGGGGTGAGGGTAACGTCACCTTCAAAAGAGGGGCCTACTACAATAACTAAGATAATCTCTTAATTATGTGCAAAAGTGAGGAAATAATCAAAGGTTACACTAGATACGAGTCGGAACCAAGTGATTCATCTTGTCTATCTGTTTTTTTTTTCTTTTTTTTTTTTTCAGCATTTTAGTTAGTTTTTATTTTTCTTAGTTTAAAAACCTTTTTCTAAACTTTTTATTTTGATTAGACGTTGAGGATAAACCGGTACTAAAAGCTCTTGTGTCCTTGGACGACCTCGGTATCTTGCCAACACTATACTACGCTCACGATGGGTGCACTTGCCCATATGTGTGTTTAGTGTTAGTAAAATATCGTGTTTTATAAATTTAAAACTTGGCTAAAAATAAGTGTTAAAGGGGCTTAAAATATACACCTAATATATATAACACTTCACACGCATCACACTCGCATATACTAATAATTATGTGAAATCGAAACTTTTTACTGTCTTTCCATCCAAACCGATCCTAACAGTGGGATTGTGATCGATAATCTTGTAAGCATCCAAGTCAGCAACTTTAATCATGCAATAAGTCTTTATAGACTCGGAAGTCAACTCAGATCAACTACTTCAACAAATTCCAATAAAGTTTCTAGTAGATCACATTGGTGACTCTCTTCTCTTTTTTCCTGAATAAGAGCAGGAAATTCAATTCATTATCATAATGTCGTAAACAAAATGTTTTTTATTATTATTTGCAGCATGATTCGCATGTCAATGACTTGTTCTGATGCTACCGAAAGGCGAAAAGTTACAAATAAAATTTGGATGGTTGATTTGGGCGGAAGGGAGCGCGTTTTGAAAACGAAAGCGTGGGGAAGAAGATTTGAAGAAGGAAAAGCTATTAATATTTCTCTTTCGGCCCTTGGTGATGTCATCAATGCTCTCCAAAGAAAGAATAGCCACATACCTTACAGGTAACTGAAACTAAAGATACTCACGTGTTGACCATTTTCCAAAGTCAAACTCAGTTTCAATATACAAGTAGCAATTAGACCCATTCACTAATGAACATGTTGATTCTGGTTGTGTTATATCCTTAACGGGTCAAACAAATAAATAGAGAAGTCAGCTAAAAATGGGTCAAATCTTTTTTAATGCAGAAAAGAAAAAACCTCTTAAATTATTTTTTTTAGACAAACTAAGATTATTATCAAATTTATATAATTTCTTAAATCATTTTGTACCCGAACTCAAATATTGAAAAGAAAGATCCCGACCCAGACCCAATTATTATTAATACCCGAACTCAAACACTCATCTTGAGTTTGGTAAGCAAATCTTGTTTCTTGGATTCAAGTTCACCCGAATAACCCAAAGACCATTAAAAAAAAACCCTATAAACTATTTGTTCTTATTTTAGGCTAAACTTGGCTCGGGGTCGATAAGGCTCGACTCGTTTCGAGCTTTTTCTCAAGCAGCTAGCGAGCAGTCTGTGCAAACCTATTTGTTCACCTGTCACCAAGACCACATCATAGTACAAGTTACGGAGCAGTCTGTGCAAACCTTGTAAGTACAAGTCCTTCTATCGACTCCTTCCCCATTAAATAAAAAACTATCAAATCAAGAGAAATGAATAACAGATTAGCCAATTTAAACACATATGTATATTCATCAGTGAAAAGAACGTGCATACTTGACTTGATGAGGACTTATGAGGCATGATGATGTCTCTACATTATCCGTTTGAGCAACAAATAAATACTGCACAAAAATTAAATACCCACAGTTTGATTAAAACAGATTTATCGGTCATCATACATGATAAAAGCTAACACTTCTATAAGAAATGCTTACTATTTTGTCATTAGGAGAAGTTCTTGAACTCTTTGATATATACAGATCCGTCACATATGAATCATAACCTGGCTAATAATATACACAGCACAACAATTCAATCACAGATTTACATGATACCTTTCTTTAAAATAATTTTTAAAAAAATGAACAATAATACCTTGGTCTCAAAAAGAGAAAATATTTCACCCATTTTCATTCCTGGATAGAACCTGAAAGTAAACTTCTTCCAATGTAAATTCATGATTCTGAATAAAACTTCATATAAAGACAAAGATGATACAAAAATGGCATATTACTCTAACAATAATAACAACACAAAATAAGGCATTGATTAAAGAATCTCCTAGCTACACATACCGTTTATGTAACATTTTCTGATTCTTGAAGTCATCCATCATTTTCTTCACAAACTCTAAAGTTACTACATCTCCCTCTATTCTTGCACCAGCATATTGTCGTTCCACGTCTGTAATTAAATAAAAACATATAAAAAAACCTCATCATAGCACATCTTTCGCTTTTGTTGGAATCAGACGGGGGACCTTCCATTGGCAAAAAAAACAACAAATTAACAATTTTTATGCATTCAGCATAAAATTATGGTTTGTTTGCAATATAAATCCATGTAATAATTGGAAAGGCTCATTAAGTAGACGTGCTTGCCACCAAAGTCAACATTCCAACCAAGCCGCAAGCCCGCAATTCACAATCATGTCACCATTTTTAATACCTTGAAACTTCTCAACGATGGCATTCCACCAATCCGCATGAGCCAACCTCCACCTTTTAGCAACTGCAACTCATAGATCGCTTGTTTAGAGATTTAAATCACCCTCTTTTATTTCATTATTTATAAAATAAAAAATAAAAACCGTACAAAAGATGTTAGCACGTCAACCCAACCTATGTCCAGCACATTTTGACCATTACTTAAAAACTGACCCGTTTCATTTTCTTTATGAAGGGGAACCAGAGACCCTTACTTTTATATCTGAACTTGGCATTCTTTGAGCGTCCACATCATCTGATTGACCGGATGTCACATCATATTTGTCACAGGTACCTAATGATAAGATAATCGAAAGTCACCTATTAGTTCCTGATTGCATAGTGTGTAATTGATCACAACTTGCAAGTTCCCACTTTATTAGTAGCATTGGATTATATGTACAACTGTCATACCTTCTCTACTTGTTCTTGGTATAGATCTGTTCGATAATATGCGGTTAACATCAACAAATTTGGGTTAAATGAGTTGAAAAGTCTGCAAAACAACAACGAAAAAGGAGAAATAGGTATGGGCTGAAGACCGAATAGAACTTTCATAACTTATATCATTTATACCTGCTTAATGATGCATTGTCATACATATTTAGCCTCTCAAAGAAAGCTAAGGTATAAAACGTGAACCGATCCACAACTGAGACACCAACCTGTATCACAACAATTTCAACAACGTTAGTGTGCAAGTTAAATATATAGAAGCTTTGCTGTACCCCAATCCGTTCAGAAGTAAATGGGTCGAATATAAGCTTTTCAAGTTATTAACTATTTAACAACATGAATATGAGATCATACTCACATCAGAATCAAGTTATGTGAATACAAGTTTTGCCCTTTCATGCTACTTCCAATAGCCAAAACACCGGGTGATTGAAGCTGAAAAAGAAGAAACAATCCACACTGTGATCAATACTCAGACAAATATGAATCGGGCTTGTTACATATATAACTATGAAGACCAGTTTTAAACGAAGAGGAAACAACGATGGATACATAGGAAAGGTTGTCAACGGTTCGATTTCCCATAACGATACACATGGCTGCCTCTCACCAGCAGTTGACTCATCCCAACCGACCTATAAATATATCAAGATTTAATAAGTAAACCAAACAAACAAACAAATTTAAATCGTATATAAGAAATAAGTGCTTCAATATAAATATACCTTCACTGATCGCTAATGAGAATTAGGAAAAACATACTATTTGCTATGACCATAATATGTAAGTTTCCAAAGTGGTTTCTCCTACTGAAAGTCTTCACTAATCTGGCGCTTGCAAGTCTCTGGATCCGTGCAACTTTATAACACAAAAAATTAAACACAATCAGTTCTCATGACATAAAAAGGTTTAACCATGCAAAGACGTGGTTACGGGTCAAACCGACTCATTTACCTTGAAAAGATGAAGGTCCGGGATACCAAGGTCGTTTCAAACGAGGAGGAAACAACAATGGATACATATGAATCTTGTTAGAAACTCAAAAATTCACAAAAACAGAAATTGTCGAAAATAAATAAATAACCTTCGCGACTTCCCCAATGATATCATATCAAGCAAACTGGCTTATCAGCAAATGAGATGGCTTCTTGTCGCAAATAAATAAATAACCTTTCATAAACGCAGGGAGTTAATATGGAGCATAGGCCTGCATTGATACCATGATTCACAGAACACAAACTCTAATAGCTACCTGTAACATCTTTAAAACCAAAGAATTCAGAATGATGAAATTATTATCCTAAATTTGAGCCTCTTAAAATCTAACCCTAATTAATTGACAAATAAAGAGAATACCTATTCGGAAACATTACATAGTTTTTCGTCAGTCATCCCATGTTCGACGAAATTCCTAGCTGCATGTCCAGCCGCACTTCTACTTCCAACTATCAAAAACTTGAAATCGGCTCGAAAGAGTTTAGGTAAATCTCAAACAATCAAAATTTGTCATAAAAAATAACTCTCTCGATTCTCATTAGCTAAAGAGGCTGAATCAGAATAACTAAATCACACCAATAATGATGCAGATTTTTCGTATGCTTTGTTTCAAGATCAAATGTCAAAAATCTCGATTCTCAATAACTCTCTCGATTCTCATTAGCTAAAGAGCTTCACGAACATAAATCCGACCATAATCTCCCATGGCAGGTAGGCTTTCTGACGAACAGTTGAAAACGAATATATCAAAATCAAATGTCAAGAACTTCGAATCGGATACAGAAACTTACCATGAATACAATCTTTAGAGGCAACTTTTGGGTGGCGACGATCGAAGAAGAGTAGATTACGATTGGGATTCAAGATCTGAAGAGTTTTCTAGGGTTTTGCAAAGTAGCGGTGGTGAAACGTATGAGGGAATTAGAATGATTAGGGTTTTTAGTTCCTTATATACCCGGGTCAATTCATGCGGGTTTGGATAGAAAAAACGGATCCCGTGTAAAAATTAGAGATTTCCATCATTTTCCCGCCCAAAATTTTGTGAGGTTGCACAATCTAGTGACACGTGTCCCACACCTTATTTGTTTAGGGTAAAGTTCTTGTACAAATAATCTTAACATACTAAACATACAAATTGAAGGAAAACTCAAAAAGACAAGGTGGCATTTTTGTAATTATCAATAACTATCAAAGTTACTCTACAAATATACCTAAAAAAACCTAACCACTCCCCCCACCCCCTAAAAACCTAAAAAAACCTAACCCCCCCCCCCCCACCCACCCCCCAAAAACCTAAAAAAAAACCTAACCCCCCCCCCCCCCCCAAAAAAAAAACCTAAAAAAACCTAACCCCCCCCCCCCCCACACCCCCAAAAACCTAAAAAAACCTAACCCCCCCCCCCCCCCCAAAAAACCTAAAAAAAACCTAACCCCCCCCCCCCCCCCCACCCAAGCTAAAATGCTAAAAACTAAACCCCCAAAAAATCTAAAAAAATAAAAAAAAAACACACAAATTATTTTATTTTATTTTTTTAACATTTTTTATTAAAAAATCGCTACTTTTAGTAGCAGCAAAAAAAAAAACAAAAAAAAACAATTTTTTTTTTTTTTTTTTGCTAACGAAATGTAGCGATTTTTTAATAAAAAATGTTAAAAAAAAAATTTGTGTTTTTTTAGGTATTTTTGGTTGTAACTTTGATAGTTGGTGGTAATTACAAAAATGCCACCTTGTCTTTTTGGGTTTTCCTTCAATGTGTATGTTTAGTATGTTAAGATTATTTGTATTTGATCTTTTGCCTATTTGTTTATTATATATATAGATTCGATTCGGTTTATTTGATAATGATTTTTAATCGTACGTTATCAAAACTGAAACTGAATGATTCAGCATATTTGATAATGATTTTTAATTGGTCATTATCAATAACGAAACCGAACTAAGTAAAAAACTTGTTTTCACTTACGGCTAAAACCATATTAACCAAATATTTTTTTGACCAATTTTGGTTTCTGTTTATGTTTCAAGCAACAACAAGTCAACTACAAATTTAAACAATACATTCTTTTAACATATACCAAGACCTAAAACCAAGAGTTTAAATAAAAACATACAAAACCCGGAAATAGTCTAAAAATTACAAACTTCAAACGAAAAACCAAAAAAATAGTTCGTCATAACTAATTAATTGAACTCGGCTTGGACTCTTGGAGTGTTAAGTGAACTGTGGACCAAATTAATTTAACGGGCTAAATCATAAGTATATAAAACTCAAGAAAACTATATAAAATTGGCTAAATCATAAGTATATGAAACTCAAGAAAACTATATAAAATTAAGAGTAAAGTTCTGTTTTGCTCCCTATGGTTTGATCGTTTTAACGGTTTTGCTTCAATCCTTTAAAAATAGCTATCTTACTTTTGTCGCTAGCTTGCTCCACGACTCTTAGTTAAAAATTTCAATTACAGGTAGGGATATCTCGGTAATTTTACATATAAACATAAGGGTGTTTTGGTAATTTTACAAATAAAAATATAATTATTTACAATTAATTTATTAAGTTCATTTTTGTATTTACACATGTTGGAAATTTTAGTGAAAATGAGTTTTTCACAAAATATTTTGGACATTAATAATATTTATATATGTGTTGTATAAATAATTATTTATAGGTTTGTGTTCAAACTATGTCCAAATAGAGCTGAGATGAATGAGATATCGAAGCTTGAAGTTGTATGTTTGGAAAAACAAAGATGAGAAAAAAAAATGGATTGAGATTTGTCATCTTGTCCCACATAGGTGGAATGACAAAACTTAAAGTGGTATATAAGGAGGAGCACTCCTTGAAGACAAACACCAGTGGGGACCCTAAAGGGTGCGGAGCACCCTTACTCGTGCACATATGCGCGCGTGCCGTGGGCTATAGGCCCTATGTAGTGCGCTTTGAACTTCGCACACCGCCTTTGTATTTTTGTCCATGAGCGCGTGGTCAAATACATGGCGGGTCCGCTTATGGCGCACCCTTGGGTGGCGTAGGCGGATGCCATGGCATGGCACATGTCGATGTGGCGCGCGACTACGCAAGGCTATGTGTCCGCGCGAGTTCTAGTGCGGTGCGCGGTGGCGCACGAGTATGGATGGCGCATGACCAGGTGGCGTCCTGGTATGCGTAGTAGCATCTGTGTGGCGCGCGACTCAGTTAAGTCAGTCAACCCGGTCTTCACTAGTTACTAGAATGTCATGAATTGATATGACGGTTTCATTTGACCACATTAATTCCATTTTATTGCACATCAATATTGTTTATTACTAGATTGATGATCTTGTTAATTACAATATTAATGGTACATTTTATTACAAATTAATATTGTTTATAATCTTGTTAATTACAGTATTAATGGTTAATATGTTTCATCTTTTGTAAGTATATATATATATATGAACGTTGGGTTCATATGGTATGATATATACTAGAGAATCTCAATAACTCAAAAGTGTTAGAAACGAGTTTCTGTCACATTGAGAGGAGAACTCTCAAACTAAACAACTTCACGTTTTTCTACTAAATTAGAACACCATTATACCCGGTGGAATCTCGGGCGTGAGTGCCATCTCCGGCAGTACACATACTGTTCCGGTTGTTGTACCCTGGGAGACAGACCGTCTGAGAGAAGGCGCGGAATCTGTTTTAAGGGAAGCGTGTTGAACACGTGCCTCAACCAAAACCGTCAACAATTTTGCTTGTCTTGCAGCGGAGTTTCGATCTCGGAGATGCGGTTGAAGTTTTCAAAGACATTGGCTTTGAATCAAGATTGGTACAATTTAGTTGTATTTTATATTCGTTTATTTAGTTTTTGTAACCGGTATTGTACTAATCGAATTTCCCACAAATAACGAGAGTCTCGTTATTATTTATTATTTATTTTGTAATATATTTTAATAAAAAGTGAACCTAGTTCTTACAACACATATGTAAAAGATTTATACTCTCTCTCTCTATATATATCCCCTCTCTCTACCCTTTCTACCCACTTCCACCACCACCTGCCGACTTCCAACCACGACCAACATCACCTCGACCTCCACCCACCACCACCTTCATTTTCCGATCATCACCACGGTCGCACCATCACAACCACCATGTCACACCATCACCTTTGTCCTTAATTACCGTCGTCAACCAAAGCCACTAGCACCAGCGGCACCAATGGTGGTGGAGGTTTCAGATCACGGAGAACGTACATGGTAGCAAAGGGTGGTGACTGCTGTGATCGGGGTCCGGTGACTAAACGGAGATAATGATGATGATGGTGGTGGTGGTGGTGGATTGGTGGTCCGATGAGGTGGTATGGGTGATTGGGTGGTGAAAGGAGAACGAGAGTGTGATTTGGACTTTTGGAGTTAATGACAAATAAAAATTAAATAAGTATATGTAAAAATACCAAAATACCCTTAATATTAACTGAAATTTTTAACTGAGTTAGAGATGTGGAGCAAATTGGCAATAAAATGGAAACATCAGGGAGTAAAATGGCTATTTTTAAAGGATTTGAGCAAACCATTAAAACGACCAAACCACAGGGAGCAAAACGGAAGTTTACTCTAAAATTGATTTAACTAAATTTACCACCCGCCGCGATGCGGCCGGGAGCGGTTATATATCACAGTACATTCACATCGCCTACCCTACCTACCAAGTCTGTACAAAATATTGTTGTGGATAAGTTGTACAAAAGTTGTTTTCCGAGTGTATGCTTCTTGAAGACGATGGCGATAGGTGATCCAGCTTATTTAAGGCGTTCAGCTGCATAGTGTTCCTAGGCTGCAGCCATCCAAAAAGCAGTTTTATATGCGATCATTCTTAACGCGCCTTCTTTGAGGCGCGCTTGACTCTGCAGCGGTAAGGAAAAAAACACATTAGAACGAATCGAACCATACAACTGTAGGCGCATATCCACCATTAGTCTGATTGTTATTAGGTTTTATGTTAATGCTAGCATATTAAAATCAAAACAACAATATCATAAGGGCTAAATCACAAGTATATAAAACTAAACAAAACTATACAACTGGGTAAACGTTTACACGGTTAAACTGAATCAAGTAAATTGCATAACCGAAAACCAAATCAGTAACCGAATTGGTTATTTGGTTACTGTTAGAAACTGAATAAGAATTCGCTTCGGCTTTTTCGGTTTTGGTTAATTCCTATCCGAATAATGAAAAAGCTCTGCGTCGCTAAGATTCGGCTCTAGCCGCTGCCTAACCAGCCATTTTAATTAAACAGTTAAACCAATACCAAGCATCTGGGCTCAACATGACCTAAAAGGACCAAAAATAAACAGAAACAAAAAATCAATTTTGATGAACAAAAGCAAGTGCTTTTATGGCCAAACAACAAATCTGAATTCCCCCATAAACAATAATCATACAAGGCTTTAAAATCTTCAAAGGGGTTGATTGTCTGTATGCATGCATTCATGACTCAAACCTCTACCCACAAATCTACACTTCCATCTTTTTCTGTTTTACATCACTGTATACCAACACACAAATATTACACCTTAAACACACACTAAATCCACGCCACCTCTTGCGTACTGCTAGTCCTAGCTCGAGCCTCGGCCAATGAAACCGCCATCGCTAGCATCATCTGCTCTTCAAAGCTCTCAGGAACTATATTTCCACCATTTTCCACCTCATCATACTGCCCTCTGCTTACATCATCATTATCATCTACCGTCCGTAAACTACCATCGTACCCAAATTCTGAATTCTCGTGATTAATTTGGAGATGGTTATCAAGTGATAATAACCCTGTTTGGCTGTGGTTGGGATGCGCGTTGTATGTCGATAGATTCCCGCTGTAATTGTTGTAATTAGTTGAGGATTCCCCTCCCGTTTGCTGGCGTTCAGCGAGAGCGGCTATGGCGCATGCGAGTCCACCGGAAGGGGATGAGGATGAAGCTGAGTATTCGGCTTGTGGGGCCATGGATGCTAAGAGGCGAACTTCGGTTGCGTATTTTGCTAATTGGGCGGCGTCACCGTAATTAGGGTTATCATGCCTGTGCTTGTTATCCTCCTACAACCATAAACACACTTAAATAATCTTAAAACGAACAAGATGTGGCAATTTAAGAAATTTACGACTGTAACGAGCATGTAAATTATACTCTTTAAGTACCTGAAAAGACAACCAGATGGCTTCCATGAGCATTATGTTTTCAGGATCAAGATCAAACTCATCATCTCTGCATTCACGTAAAACATAACATAAATATAAGTAAAATGTGATCGTATAACTATTCATTTTAAGCTAGATACACAAATATGGTGAGGTTTTAAAAGCAAGAAGCGCACAAAAGCGACAACGTCTAAAACCGAGGAGCGAAGTGGCAAGTGCAAAAGCGCACCGCTTTCTCACCTGAGGCGCAGATAATTATATAACTTTTTATATATTTCCTAAAGGTTTCTAGCATCATTTACCCAATATTTAGAGACAAGCAAGCTTTATATATGTTTCAATATGGAAATTACATGCAAACCACTTGGGGTGTCCCAGTGGCCAGCCTCACCCATCTCTTCCCAGAGGACCCGGGTTCGAATCCTCCCAGGTGCAAAAACTCCAGGCTTTCGCTTCCGGTTGGGTATTAACCGCCAGGCAGCTATGGGGCTAAGCTAGCTTGTGGAGTGGGATCACTCCAGCGGTTGGGAGGACCGTGCAATATCCCCCCCCCCCCCGAAATTACATGCATGTACATCCTGAAAAGCATGTTGTACAACAACCTTCTACACAAAAATATGGGGAATAAATGAGGCACGCACCCAATGGTCAATATTTTGCCGATAAATCGCGCCGCAGGTGCGCTTTTTGAAGAAAAAAAAATATATAACAGGGTTTGATTTTTTTTTTAAAAGGTTTGGTAGTTTTAGACTTTTAGATTCATAATAGAACAAATTTCATAAAAAAAAAAGGTAACAAAGTTTGATTTGTTTTTTGTTCGGTAATCATCGTTGCTTACACCCATATGATTATAAAGGTAACCGACTTTTGAAAATTTTAATAAAAAACCTGAACAAAAGTTGTGACTTATGGTAGGTTACCCGGTCATAGTGATGAAACGGGAACTTACGTGTTGTGCGGTTGACCATGTTGAGCGTATTCCTACATCTAATAACCGGTTGACTTTGAAGATTACCATAAATGAAAACTTTCTAATAGTTTGAGCCTTATGTAGTGCTAAAAGGATATTACACTGCAATAAGCCACTCATAATATAATCCCATTTGTAAGAGTCAAACTCGTCAAGGACGTTGGTTGACCATACAAAGGCTTATAATTACCAAAAAAAAAACAAAACATCCCTAACTAAACTGTCATCGTTTGACTGACAGAGTCAAACATAACATCCTATACTTCAAGCCTTCACAAATAACAATAGGTACAATATATGCAAGTAACCAAACCAATTTTCAAAGTCCGCACAACACAATTATCATGGGAAGGGGGAACATAATAGTATGAACCGATCTTAAAATGCAAAGCATAAGAGAAAATATAACCCACCTGTTCTCCCTACTGCGTGCGGGATGTCTCATTGTTGCAGGATTTGAAGCGGAAACTATTTCCTCACCTTCTGAAGAAGATGCCGCTGCATACATAGAACTTATTTTACCAAACTGAAAGAAGATGAAAAGGTAAACAATGACCAGCGTAACAAATTAGCAATTTTAACCAACAATTAAATATCTTCGTACCTCCTCTCGAGAAATTGTAAGCAGTAAACTCATGTGAGATGCTTAAAACTATGGTTTGTTTATTGATGCATTTTTAGTTTTTTTTTTTTTTTTTTTTTTTTTTTGCATATGCTTTTTTGGCAGGAAGAACAAATAGTGATAAAAACCTAACAAACGTGCTTTTACAAAAAAAAAAAACCAACAAAAGCAACAAGGTCTAAAACGAAGGTGCGAAGCACAAAAGCGACAAGGTCTAAAACCAACGGTGTGAAGCACAAAAGCGCACCAATTTTCGTACCCGAGGCGCAAATAATTATATAATTTCTTATACATTTCCGATAGGTTTCCAGCATCGTTTACCCAATATTTACACAAACAAGCTATAAATATGTTCTAATATTAAAATTACATTTATGTACAGCCAAAAAAGCATGTTGTGCGACAACCTGCAGCACAAATATATTGGAAATACATGAGGTGCGCGCCTCAGGGTGACTTTTTTTGCCAAAAAACACGTGCCTCAGGTGCTCTTCGTGTAAAAAGCGCGCCCTATGTAGCCTGAAGCGATGGGGCCTGCGCCTTGCGCCTAGACGCACCTTAAACGCGGCTTTTTAAACCCAGCTAACAAATTGCAAAATCTAACGAATTACCAATTGAAACTATCATTTAATTCTAATTTTACCTCCTCTGGAGAAATATTCAACCTCCGTTGGCTCAATTCCCCTGTTTGAAGAACCCGTCTCTTGTCTTTTGAGCATTCTTTCCTCTTCATCTTGAATCTCTTGTTGTCTCATTCTTATTTTCGCTTCTATCACTCTTTGTTCTTCCTGCAAAAAAACAAAGTTAAAAATGTGAGCGATAAGCCAACTATAAATTAAGCACACCCCTGCACGAGTTTAACGCTTTACAATTTGCTCTTGCCCCTTTTCCTCTTTAGTTTTCACGCCTCTATACTCGACCGCATAGTTCAACGTTTTACAAAACGGACATCTTCGTTATGTCAAGAAAACATTAACAAAATAACAAGATATCACAACTTCATAATCATATTATTTTCATTATCGTTATCATTATCATTATCATTATCAATATAATACACCGATAAGGATACTGCGTAGGGCGCGTAGAATTCGGTGTCTTCATCTGCAAAAAACACTCTAATACAACAACACAAAAAAAATGTCAACAAACTTAACATACAAGCATTGGCGAAGTATAGAAGGGGCGGGGAGGGGCGCCCGACCCCCCAAACTTTTCGCTCAGTAGTGTTATATATGTAGTTTTCGTATAGAAAATTTTGGGTATATACGTTTTCGACCCCCCGGTTCTATAGATATTTTTTGGTATATACGTTTTCGACCCCCTGTCATTCGGGTCAAGCTTCGCCGCTGCATACAAGTACACAATCATACAGTTCACAACTAGTTTCAAACACACAATAGTACAATACCTACCTGTACAAATCCCTTTTGTACAACATCTTGATCTATTCAAACTTGGATAATACTGAAACCAATTCAAAAACAAACACAAACCCATCAAAGAACATCCACAACCAATCAAAACAAAACTTGCAGAACAAGAAATCACAAACCAAGAAACAAATAGGGCATTCTTCAAGATCACAACTGCAATCATCATCACCAGGATAACAAGGAGCAAGCTTTGAGTCAAGAATAAGCTTTCTAAGCTTCTTATGATCTACATCTTTGTGTTGATACAGCCCCTGAGGTCTTGTATACTTTTCATCAACAACTTGTCTTCTTCTGCCCAACTTATTCCCCATTCAAGATTCACCAAAAACCCCCAATTTATTTTCTTGTTTTGGACAAAACCCTAATTTCAAAATTCGAAATTTACAGCGGAAATTGGGAGAAGGAGAAGAAGGAGACACGTGGGTGTTGAATCAAGAAGTGGGGGTTCGATAACATGTTGAAGAAATGGTATGGAGATCGAGAGATTTGTAGAGGAGAAGAGGGGACACGATCAGAAGTTTCTGTGAATATATAGGCGTGTGAGTGTGGGTATTGTTGTTGTGTATGTATATATCTTGTTAATTTTTTTTTTTATTTTTTTTGAAAGTAGTATATATCTTGTTACAATAATCATTGAGAGGGATCATTATGTTTTGAGTTAACTTCCATTTTGCTCTCTATGATTTGGTTATTTTAACGGTTTTACTTCAATAGTTTAAAAATATTCATTTTTCTCTCTAATTTTTCTAACTTATCGTCATTTTACTTCCCGCCTCTAACTCCATCCAAAAAATCCATTAACTTGAAGGGTATTTTGGTAATTTTATAGATAAAAGCAAGGGTATGTAAGTCTTTTCATCTAAATAAACCTATAACTTGTTTATTTACATGTATATAAGTAATTCTTTTCTGATCCCCATCTTTCCAACCACTCTTTCTACCGGCCACCACCATCCACCACCACCTGCAACTACCACCTGCTGACCACGACTACCACGACTTTTAACTAAACGTTTTAATTGAGTTAGAGCCAGGGAGCAAACTACCGAAATATCCCTACTTTTAATTGAATGTTTTATCTGAGTTAGAGCCAAGGAGCAAACTGGCGACAAACTCGAAAGATCAGGGAGGAAAATGACTATTTTTAAATTATTTGAGCAAAACCGTTAAGATGATCAAACCACAGAGAGCAAAACGAAAGTTAATTCTTATTATTATACATTGGTAGAGTTTACTAATTTGGTATTTTTATATGATGGTGATGTAGTAGTTTTCTTTTGATTCGAGTTAAATTGGATTATATTAAATTGTCCACTTGGCATTTGTGTATTTGTGTTTAAGAAAATGTTAAAAGAAGATGAATAGACTTGTATGTGGATACGTAAACAAAAACACATTACGTATTATAAGCAGTTTAGACAGCGTCAGCTATTTCATTTCGGTTTCTTTCCTTTCTCTAGGGGCTCATGACACGCAAAAATTAGAATTAATTTGGGTGGTAGTATTTGGATGCAAGTTGAAAGACCCAGAATTTTGGATTGAGTTCGCAAATTGATTATTGAAACCATTGTGGGATTATTGATTTTCAGGACAAACAAACTCAAAACGGTAAAACAAGACAAGTTATACATACAAATTTATTTACACAAGCATATAGTAAAATTATTTTATGGACTTTGAAAAAATAGAGAAGATACAAATCTGTATTTTTTGCTACTTGTTAGTTTACACCTTTGAACTTTAATTTGTATTTTATTAAATAAATAAATAGTGGAAAGTTGCATTTCACTTTGTACTTTTGACCAAGTTAATCATATTAGTTGAAAACAATATAAAGGATTCTAAATATAGCTTAGTTGTGAGTTTGAACGAGGATTTTAATAGGTTCTTGAACAAGATGGAAAATTGTAAACCTGGCTCGAGAAACAACCTAATGTGACTTGAGGGTGTTAGATCAAATAGGGTTTTTCTGTTATAATTTCTTTGTTAGAGGTTTGATATATGGTTTATGATCTTGATTTGGGAAGTGTATTTGGGTTATAATTTTCACCTTTAATATACACGTCGCAAGGTATGAGAATTTTGGTTTCGGGTGTTGCTTCAATGTGTGTCGAGCTCGTGATTTTTAGATTGTACAAGTGGATATTGACTATTAATTTACAAAGTTGTGCTTTTCAAATTGGTCTCGTTCACTTATGTGTATATTTCATTTGTGATTTTCTCTATGGCTTTGTTCACATTGTATTGCTTCACACTGATTTGGAATTGGATTGTAGGGTAGTTGTTAGGGTTGGTATTAATTTAAAATTATAATAATTATTATTATGATGATGTACTCACAACTACCTCCTCGTCATACATGATTTATACGTCTTAAAACTTAAAACATCTTGTCTTTGTATGATGATGTTAGAACGATACATATTTAAGATTTTATTAAGAAATGGATGGGAATAGTATGCTCAAGTCACATATGGATTGTGGCATACTAGTTATAGATTTAGGTCGCAGTGTTTAAAAACTATGTCAACGTTAATATTAAGAATGATCGACATGATATTTTTATAAGTTTTCTTTAAACCTTTATAAGTTATATCTTCATTTGATACAAATAGTTACAAATTTCAAGATTCCATTGAGTTATAACAATTAAATCTAGGGGGTAAGTAAACATGTATGTAAATATATTTCTTGTAACATCCTAAAAACAGATTTGATAATTAACCAATTTAACTGGGGATGAGCGGGTAAAATATCATTAGCAGTAAAAGGTTAATCTGATAAACATTATGATTTAAATACATAAACCTAGTGTTAAATAAAAGGTGAATAAATGTGTTTTAGAAAATAAAGTCTATAAAAGGCACGGGCTATCGGGACATAATTTAAGTCGGGTTGTAGCATCCCCAAACTTAGTAAATAGAATTATCCTGTTCGTTTGATAATTAACGTGAATTATGCAATAGGAATATTAACCTAGTTAAACATCATTTATTTATCAAGTAGAAACAAAAAGGTTATGGCCTACTAAATAACAAATCAATCCTTAGGGGCCAAAATGGAACACAAATAAAAGTGGTGAATATAAAAAGGCAAGGAAAAAAAATAAAACACTGTATATATGTGTGTCGTGTTTAGAGAGATAGGGAGGAACCCCCCCCCCCCCCCCCTCAAACAAAGAAATTTGCAAGATTGAAGGTGTAATTAAGATGGAAATCCTTGCATGTTTGAAGGATTTTAATCATCCATCCCCAATAAACACAAGATATGTTGTAATTTCACATTTTGAAAGGTGTTCTATGAAGAGGAACTTAAATATGTTGATCTTAAATTGGATATTGTTGATAGTATGATGAAATTGATGGTATATTAGTGTTTATGATCATCATATTTTCTTGTATGTGTGAATTACTTGAATGATTTAGAGGTTTGGATAGGTGTTCATACATGTCTAGAAAATGGGTTTTTGACATGAAAGATGAACCTATGATTAACTGGTTAAAAGTATGAATTAGCTTATTGTTTTGGTCAAAAAATCTGATGAGGATAATGCAACCAAACTCTCTGTTACGGGGTATGATGCTTGAATTACTTTGTAGCAATAAGGATCACTATGAAAAATAAATAACAAGTGACACAAGGTTTATACGGGGAAAAAGCCCTTGATCAAGAGTTGATCTCCGGCACAAAAAACCCCGGGTGATGGAAACTACCGATCACCAAGCTTAAATAAATCAGTAAATGTTTACAACTTCGGATAGTAACGAGCTAGGTACAAGGATCACTAGTGTGAAATGTGTAAAAGTGAGCGAAAACTGTTAAGTGTTTGCCGAAAGCTTCAAGAGTGCGATTGTATGAGAGTGTGTGTAGCTGAAAATGGCTAAGTGTTCTAAATACTAGCTCGTCACCCCTTTCAAAAATAGAAGTTAACTACGCTAACAAACTATCCGACTTTTGTGCCAAGCTCCCACGTTCTCCACAACGTCCATTTCCAGTCAAACGTGTGCGAAATACCCGTGGAATATTCCATAGTAACGTTGCCAAGACCAAGTCAAGCTTGTTACTCCTGCAAAATAATACGGAACACAAACAAACAATCGTTAGTATGAGGATCCTTAAGGTGATCCATGATCCTGATCCTGAAGCTCTTCTGAGGATCACTATCTGTCACAGAAGTAAGGATCATTAGTTAGGATAACAAGTAAGGTCACTAATTGTTAGAAAATCCTCCCCTAACAATTGCCCCCAAAATATAAGGAGTAATATGTAAAATGAACGAATTATATTTTCTTGATCTTATCCGCAACTAACTATCGGAAATATAGCCGTTGATGTAGAACTATCCGTTGCAACTATGACGTCACAGAAGTGACAACCCTGCACAATCATAATTATAAATAGGAGTTATAGATAGGATCGTTTGCATTTAAATTTCAGAGATACTCCCTTTATAACTGCATCCGAAGATAAACAGGTATTCTCTCTTCATCTTCTTCCTTCTTTTGCTCTGTTTTCCGTCTCTTTCCATCATTCTGTCAAAGATGTTGCTCCGGAACTCCCCTGCTAAGGATCACCCGAAAAACAGCCCACTGAAAAGCCAGGGGATCATCGAAGATTCCATAAAAGAACGCTGCTGTTTCAACGATGCGCAGATTGATAGGATCCGCCACTGCTTCCCGGCGAACACCGTGTTTAAGTCTTTTGATCCCAATGCCCTGAGTGATCATATTTCCGACAACTGGGTTGCTTTTCCTGTCACTCCGTTCACCATAGGCTATACATATCCTTTTCCAGCCTTCACCCAATCTTTCTTTTCCCTAACCGGCATCTCTTATATCCAAGCCATGCCGATGATATGGAGGGTTTTGTATACCCTTGAAAGGATCATCGAGCAGGAAGGGATAGACCTAGGAATGTCAGAGCTGGGAGAGCTGTATGATCTTACTACCTTTGGTTCTCATCGTTATTTGTTCAAACGTAAACCTGGTGAGGAACACCCGATCTTCAAAGCTACCAAGAATGATGCTAACTGGAAGCGGCGTTTCTTTTTCGTCAAGAGAGATTCTATCGATGATGGAAAGGATCTACCCAAGAAATGGGCTACCCATGGTAGGGTGGAGGATCCTGAGAAGGATCACCAGAGAACTTTCTTTTGATATAAGGATCACTTATATACTTTTGCTTTCTTGTTATGCAGCTATCACCGTCTCACACCTCAGAATGTCTCCTGCTGCCAAAGAGAGACTCGACACTTTCAAGAGACTTGATCCTGAAACAAGAACTTTCAAGACAACCACCCAGGATTCTCAGGAGGTATCCTCAGGATCTGTCACGATGTCAAGTAAGTATCTTTGTTTAAAAATTTAAATAAATAGTGAAATATAAGTGAAGTAAAGATACTTATCTTGTTTTGGTTGTGTAGGTGCAGGAAAATCCACCAAGTCTGCTTCAAAGTTCAATGTCACTGATCTCACCACCGTCAGATCCTCCAAAAGAAAGGCTCCTACCAGCCCGACAGCTTCAGTCCCCAAAGCACCCCTCAAAGGAAAGGGAATCAAGAAGAGAAAGGCCTCCGAGGCTGAGGATCTGCAGGGTCTGCCTCTGATTTGCCACCAATTCCTCGAGTACTTCAACGATGTAAGGATCACTGTCTCTGCTCGTATATCCTGCTGACATATCCTGCTGATTTGAGGATCACTTGGTCCTGACCTTATCTTTTATCCCTTTTGCAGAAATTCGCTGAGATTGAGGACTATGTTGGCCACGTTGAGGATCAAGATAGGAAGATTGCCGACCTCCAACAGGTTGCATTGCTAAAGGACCTCAAAATTGCTGATCTTCAGAAGGAACTCCAAGATGCCAAGACTAAGACGGCTAAAATTCTGATCGACCTTGACTATGAAAAGCATGATCTCATAGAAGGTGCAAAGGTCTCTGCTGCCATCACAATGTATCAGACAAAACTAAAGATGGCCCAGGAAGCTCAAGATCCTAACTTTGACAGAAGCAGCTGGGATGTTGAGGACTGGAAAGCAAGGTTGGCTGATCTTGAAGATGATGAAGAGGCTGAGGAGGTTTTGGCGATCGAGGCTGGAGGCAAGGGTGAAGGTGGTGAAGCAAGTGGAGCCGGAGGTGGTGATGCAGCGAAGGTTTAGGCTGCATGATTGGGCGATGATGGAAACTTCTAGACATAGCCGGAGCCCAATTCTTTTAGTTTGATGGTTGTTTTGTTGAACAATTTGATGGTTTGTACTGAACAATAGTTTTTAGGATTAAGGATCATGTATGATCCTTTGGACAATAGGCAGGATTGCAAATGGTGGAGGGATCCTCTGTTTGGGGGATGAAGCCATTGTGATCCTGCCGCCATTATATTCCTGCACTACTTTGAACCTATTATCATGGACACCCTTTACCTACCCCAGCGGACGGGCCACGTATTGCTGGTAGATGCTCGGGGTAGGTAATTTTGACAACCTTTTAAGGGTTAATCTTTTGTTAATAAATAAAACCTTAATCTTTTGTCGCTTATCTTGTATTGTTATCCTTTTTGTCTCTTTAATTCTCAATTGTTTTGATGTACACTTATTGAATAAACAATTTTGAATAAGTCAGATTGAAAATATTTAGGACATGATCCATGATCAAATTTCCTATAGTTAAAGAATCCCAAAAAGTGATATATTTTAAGGATCACAAGTTTAGTTGTCAAACTTTAAGGGTTATTCAAATAAACAATGAATAGAATTAAAAATAGTTAAGGATCATACCTGAGGATCCAAGTTAGGATCCTAACCATAATCAGGATAACTATAAAATAAACCTTAGAGAGAAGTAAGGATCAAGGATCCCTAGTTGCTTATCTTCAAGGACCTGAAATAGAGCATAACTTGGGACTAAGCCAATATAAGATAAGAGTTAGCAACTGGGGACAAGCCCAAGGATAACTGGGGACAAGCCCAAGGATCGTATGTAAACTGGAGTATGGCCCTAACTGGCGACTATCCAAACTTAGTGACATGAAAATGCCAAAACCTTAGCTAACGTGAAAACGCTAGAAACCTTAATAACGGATGTATGGTACGTCTACCATTATACGTAGGATCGTAGGTATAGCCAGTACAATGGAATTATCAGCCCCTAAAGCGAGTACTGGTCCCACTGCCTTGAACTATACCAGGATCATCATGCGCTACAGGCGGAACTGGGGTCAAGCCCAAATAACTGGGGTTAAACCCAAGGAACGGATTTTGCTTCTGCAGATAACCAATATTTTGCTAAGGATACCTGAACTTTCAAAACTTAAAATCACGTGAGAGATGGATAAAGGACACATGATCCTTATCCTCATATGAAAAAATAAAGAAATGAAATAGTTCAAGATTAGGATATTACCAAAGTAAGGATCACCGATACTTTAAGGATCCTTCAAGGATACCCCTAACGTTAGGATCATCTGTGCGATGAGGATCCTGCTCACATGAAATATTTCTTCAAGTGGACAGCATTCCAAGCTCTTGGTAGCAAATCACCTTCCATGGTTAGCAATCTATATGCCCCCTTTCCTGCTTCAGCTTCAATCAAATATGGGCCTTCCCATTTTGGAGCCAATTTTCCATCAGCAGGATTGGTGGTATTCTGAAATGCTTTCCTTAATACCATATCTCCAACTTGAAACTTCCTGATCCTGACATTTTTGTTGTAAGCACCAGCCATTCTTTGCTGATAACTGGCTATCCTTATCCTAGCCAGATCCCTGATTTCTTCAATAGTATCCAGGTCTTGAGCCAAGTTCTCATCATTTTCCTCAGGATCACGGGTACTTGTTCTAGCAGTTGGAACCACCATTTCTGTTGGGATCACTGATTCTGCCCCAAATACCAAAGAGAATGGCGTTTGACCGGTAGCATTCTTGGGGGTTGTCCTATCAGCCCAAAGCACATAAGGTAGTTCTTCTGCCCATTTCCCTTTCTTGGATCCAAGCTTCTTCTTCAAATTGTTGATGATGATCTTGTTGGATGATTCTGCTTGACCATTAGCTTGTGGGTGGACTGGTGTTGATGTTATCATCTTAATCCCCCAGTTGTCACAAAAGTTAGTGGTTCTGCCCCCAATAAATTGGGAACCATTATCACATATAAGTTCAGAAGGAATACCGAATCTAGTTATAATATTTCTTTTAATGAAGGATATAACTTCCTTTTCTCTGACTTGGGCAAAAGCTTCAGCCTCTATCCACTTGGAGAAGTAATCAGTCATAGCAAGCATGAATACTTTTCCACCAGGTGCCTTAGGGAGCTTACCAACTATATCCATACCCCATCTCATAAATGGCCAAGAGGAGGATATAGGATGCAAAAATTCAGCTGGTTGATGAAGGATATTGCTGTGTCTCTGACAAGGATCACATCTCTTAGCATACTCCACAGCATCTCTCTTCATGGTTGGCCAGTAGTATCCTGTCCTCAGGATCCTTGAGAATAATGCCCTGCCCCCAGTGTGGTTTCCACAATCTCCTTCATGGAAGTCTTTTAAAACTTCTTGGATTTCAGGATCCTCAATGCATCTTAAGTATGGTCCTGCAAGAGATCGTCTATACAACATATTATTTAAAATTGTGAATTGAGATACCTTAATTTTGAAAGCCCTAGGGTTTTCTCCTGTAGGAATCTCTCCATGTTGTAAGTATCTCATGATTGGTGAGATCCATGATCCTGAATGAGTTTGAGTATCCTCACTGGGGATAATTGCAGAATCTTGCCCTATCTCCATGGCCGCATGATCCTCGATGGCCGGGGTCAGGATATGGATAATAGGGATCTTGATATCCTCCGGGATCTTCAAAGATGATCCCAAGTTAGCCAATGCATCAGCTTCTATATTTTCTTCCCTTGGTACCTGTGTCAAACTAAAGGAAACAAAGGAGAGTGCCAATTCTTTGACTATCTCTAAATATTTGGTTAGCTTTTCACCTTTAACAGCATAGGATCCATTAAAGTGGTTTGTAATTAACAATGAATCTACATGTACCTCAAGATACCTGATCCCCATATGCTTAGCAATTTGCAAACCAGCAATTAAGGCTTCATATTCAGCCTCATTGTTAGTGGTTTGGAACTCACAAGCTATAGAGTGGGGTATTATGTCCCCCTGTGGCGATTTTAGTAGTATTCCAAGCCCTGTGCCTTTGACATTTGAGGATCCATCAGTATAGAGTATCCAATGATCCTTGGTCTCCTCTAGCTGCTGGACTTCTAACTCAGCTTCTTTTTGTAAATCACTACTGAAATCAGCCACAAAGTCAGCTAGTGCTTGGGATTTGATGGCTGTCCTAGGCTCATATCTTATATCATAGGCACTAAGCTTCACTGCCCACTTAGCCATCCTTCCTGACATCTCTGGTTTCCTGAGGACATTCTTAATTGGAAAATTAGTTTTAACAACAATAACATGAGTTTCAAAATAATGTCTCAACTTAGTAGATGCCATAATTAATGCAAGAATAAGCTTTTCAAGGTGTGAATACCTGGATTCGGCATCAAGTAAACTTTTACTTACATAATAAACAGGATGTTGTGTACCTTCATGATCCTTAACAAGGACCGCACTTACTGCTTTTGAGGATACTGCAAGATACAAGGATAGCACATCGCCTTTTTCTGGTTTCATCAAGGCCGGGGCTGAGGATAGGTAATCTTTGAGAGCTGTTAAGGCATTTTCATGCTTCTCAGTCCACTCGAATTTCTTGTTCTTCCTTAGGATATCATAGAATTCTTTGCACTTCTCTGAGGATTTGGATATAAATCTGTTCAAAGCTGCTATCCTGCCTGTTAGCCTTTGAACATCCTTAGCATTGGCCGGAGATTTGATGTTCACTATTGCTTTGATTTGTTCTGGACTGGCTTCAATGCCTCTCTTTGTCACCATATATCCTAAGAATTTACCTGCTTTAACACCAAAGTGACATTTTGAAGGATTAAGCTTCATATTATATTTATCAAGGATATTGAATGCTTCCTCCAAGTCTCTTAGGTGATCCTCAGCCTTTATTGATTTTACCACCATATCGTCTATGTAAACCTCCATAGTTTGTCCAATCTGATCCTTGAACATCATATTCACCAGCCTTTGATAAGTTGCACCTGCATTTCTTAGTCCGAACGGCATAGCAATATAGCAATATATACCAGTTGGAGTCATGAAGGCTGTATCCTCTTGATCGGATGGTTCCATTTGGATTTGTTGAAATCCAGATAAAGCATCCATAAAAGTTAACAGTTCATGACCCGCAGTTGCATCCACCATGGAGTCAATGTGGGGTAATGGGAAAGGATCCTTGGGACATGCCTTATTTAAATCTGTAAAATCGACACATACCCTCCACTTTCCGTTTTTCTTTTGAACAACAACCACATTGGCCAACCATCTTGGATACTTGACCTCTCTAATCATACCTGCCCGGAGCAATTTCTCTACCTCTTCCTGGATAATGGCATTTCTTTCCGGTGCAAACTTTCTTCTCCTTTGATGGATTGGTTTGAAGGACCTATCAATGCCAAGTTTGTGAGTGATTACATCTTTAGATATACCTGTCATGTCTTCGTGTTTCCATGCAAAGGTAGTCTTTCTCCTTTTGAGGAAGGATATGAGGTCTTCCTTCATATCGCCAAGGATCCCTGATCCGATATAGATTTTGGATTCAGGATCATGAGGATCCATGAGGATTTCTACCACATCCTGCTCTCTTACCTCCAAGACATCCCTTGGAGGATACTTTGATTGCTATTGCTCCCTTGACTTCGAGGCTGGTTTCATCGATGAAGTATAGCAATTTTTTGCCTCCTGCTGATCACTATCGATCTTGACTATTCCCCAAGGACTAGGGAGTTTCACACATTGATGGTAAGTAGATGGGACTGCCTTCATATCGTGTATCCAGGGCCTGCCAAGGATAACATTACAACAAGATAAACAGTCAATAACACAAATTTTTTGATAAGAATGTAGGCCTTCGATGTATATTGGGAGCTTAATGTCCCCCAGGGTATTTTTAGTTTCGCCACTAAATCCCACGAGCACGGAGGACCTTGGTATGATATCTGATTCAGGGATACCCATCTTCTTTAGAACATCAAGCTGGATAATGTTCACTGAGCTTCCTCCATCTATAAGGATCATGCGGACAAAATGGTTAGAAATGAAAAGAGTAATAACTAAACCATCGTGATGAGGATCCTGGACATCAACACGATCATCCTCATCAAAGGTTATGACTTTTCCTTCGGAGACACTTGATGTTCGAACGGGTCTTTCTCCATTATCCATTTTAGTTTCCTTTGCATGCCTTTTAGCTGCTGAGAAGGATGTGCCACAAATGTCTGATCCTCCAGAAATAAAGTTTATTACTTGTGCATCTACTGGAGGGGCCGGAGCTTTCTCAGGGATCCTTTCAGGATCCTGAGTCCTTGACTTTTTTCTACCCAACAATTCTTTTAGATGCCCCTTGCTCAACAAGTATCCAATTTCCTTTCTTAGGGCAATGCATTCTTCTGTGAGGTGCCCAAAATCTTCATGGTATGCACACCACTTTGATTTATCTTTGGTTGCAGCTGGTCTGTCATTTTTTCTGGGCCATCTGGCTTTATCACCTAGATTCTGCATCGCAATGATTAGTTCATTGTTATCAACAGAAAAACAATATTCAGAAATTGGAGGATAATCCTCATCATCCTCTTCCTGATCAACATCATGCACGTTCTGGTTATCAGATCTGTTATAGGATCTGAACTTGTTGTTCCTGAATGAGGATCCTTGATTATCTTGCTTTGAGGATCCTGCTAACCTCTCCTGGATCCTTTTGTCATCCTCTAGCCGGATGAACCTAAGTGCCCGGGTTCTTACCTCATCTAGGTTCCTGCATGGTGTCATAACAAGATCATCATAGAACAATGAATCCCTAAGCAATCCCATTTTGAAGGCCTCAACAGCCGTGGCTATATCCAAGTTGGGAATGTCTAAGGATTCTTTACTGAATTTGGTAATGTAATCCCTTAATGATTCATTATGACCTGGGTTATCCTATATAGATCACTAGTTAATCGTTCAAATTTTCTACTACAAGAAAATTGATTATTAAATAGGTTAACTAGATTAGCAAATGAGGTAATAGAGTAGGGGGGAAGACTTAGCAGCCATTTGAGAGCTGATCCAGTAAGAGTGGAACCGAATCCCTTGCACAGGCATTCTTCCTTTAACCTTTCTGGGATTGGATTGATCTCCATCCTCTCCCTGTATTGAGCTATGTGTTCTTCAGGATCCGTCGAACCATCATACAGCTTCATGGTTGGCACATGGAACCTCTTGGGTATCTCAGCATCACAGATTGGTGGTGCAAAACGAGATATCTTGTGGCTTCCATCTGCAATCTCTGGGATAGGTTTGACCACTCCTGGAACACTTGATATCATATCCTTCAACTTTTGCAACTCTCTGGCCATGGCATGGTTAATACCTGGATCCTGCATAAGGCCATGGTTAGTAGTATAAGAATTATTAAAAGTGTTACCTCCCATTGGATTCAAATTAGGAAGAATGGATGTTAATCCATATTGTTGGGGCTCTGGAATGATCGAAGGACCAGTAGAAGCAATGGTCTGCATCGGAATAAAATCTCCCTGATGGACATCTGAACTTCCTGTTTGCAAACTCCTCAAGGATCCTGGCATCTGGAAGGATCCCTGAAACTGGGACGATCCTGGAACAAATGAGGATCCTTGAACCTGGGATGATCCTGGAACAAAGGAGGATCCTTGAACCTGGGATGATCCTGGAACAAAGGGGGATCCTTGAACCTGGGATGATCCTGGAACAAAGGAGGATCCTTGAACCTGGAATGATCCTGATGCCTGGGTCACTGTTGTTGTTCCGTAGTGCACTCCTTTTGGTCCACCCACATATTGAACATCTGGAACCACTGATGGCTGAGAAGTAATCACCGGAGTATCAAAATTTAAAGATTTGGTACCAGTGGGGAATGATCCTCTGCTGTTTTCTTTTGTTTTTTGAGATCTCCGATTTCTTTGAGAATCCTTTCATTGGTCTTATCCTGTTGCTGTATATGATCCTTCATCTGCAAAATCAAAGTAAACATGTCACTAGTAGTGGGAGTGTAAGAAGCAGAAGAAGTTGGAGGTTTGGAGAAAATGGGAGTTGGTTTCTTCTCGGCATTTTTCTGAGGTCCAGAAGGTGGTGGAGGCAAAGGTGGAATGCCCTGAGATGAATTGACCGCAGACATTGCAGTAGAGGTATTCTTCAATGATGAAGCCATGTATTTGTATACAATGAACCGGAATGATCACCAACAGAAAAACTTCTTAGGAATGAAGCACCAATTGCCCCACGGTGGGCACCAAACTGTTTTGGTCAAAAAATCTGATGAGGATAATGCAACCAAATTCTCTGTTACGGGGTATGATGCTTGAATTACTTTGTAGCAATAAGGATCACTATGAAAAATAAATAACAAGTGACACAAGGTTTATACGGGGAAAAAGCCCTTGATCAAGAGTTGATCTCCGGCACAAAAAACCCCGGGTGATGGAAACTACCGATCACCAAGCTTAAATAAATCAGTAAATGTTTACAACTTCGGATAGTAACGAGCTAGGTACAAGGATCACTAGTGTGAAATGTGTAAAAGTGAGCGAAAACTGTTAAGTGTTTGCCGAAAGCTTCAAGAGTGCGATTGTATGAGAGTGTGTGTAGCTGAAATGGCTAAGTGTTCTAAATACTAGCTCGACACCCCTTTCAAAAATAGAAGTTAACTACGCTAACAAACTATCCGACTTTTATGCCAAGCTCCCACGTTCTCCACAACGTCCATTTCCAGTCAAACGTGTGCGAAATATCCGTGGAATATTCCATAGTAACGTTGCCAAGACCAAGTCAAGCTTGTTACTCCTGCAAAATAATACGGAACACAAACAAACAATCGTTAGTATGAGGATCCTTAAGGTGATCCATGATCCTGATCCTGAAGCTCTTCTGAGGATCACTATCTGTCACAGAAGTAAGGATCATTAGTTAGGATAACAAGTAAGGATCACTAATTGTTAGAAAATCCTCCCCTAACACTTATGATAATTGAAAGCTTATGTTAACTTGATGTTAATAAGTGTATAAACTTGTGGAGTTGAAAGAAATATGGTAATTTTGGATAGCAAATTGAGCTAATATAATGGCCCAAAAATGACACCCACCAAGTGTTCGATAAAATGCCGAAGTTAGTTTTATCGAATTGATAGTGTGTCTAAGTATGTTAATTTGCAGTTTAACTTTTTAAAAGTCAATCTGACTTAAAATAAACTTGAATGATAAAAGAAGTATAAAAATCTACAAGTGTGATGGACATTGTAATTGATGACTAATCTAATTATCTTGTGGATATTATCTGTTAGTTTTACTCTTGACAAGCTAGGTGAGTGCTTGGAAAGGAACAGACCAAACGAGTCAAATACGCGAGGAAGCTCAAATGGACACAAGGTAAGTAAAGCTTACACCTCCTACAATAGAATCATTACTTAAGTGAAGGATGTATTTGCTTAATAACAAGGTTATCAAAAAACGGTTGCGATTAGATGGATAAAAATGTTAAGATGAGACCCATTGGTGTAAACCATGAAACGGGTCAAAATGGATGAAATTATTACGAGCTAATGTTGGTGACAAATGAGAAATGTTAAGACGAGACCCCCATGGTGAAAACCATGAAACACGTCAAAATGGGTAAAACTATGTTAAAAAGGAGACCTTATGTTAAAATGGGTAAAATTATGTTAAAAAGGAGACGCTATGTTTGTGATTAAACCAAGAATTATAAAAAGGAGACCTTATGGCATAAGCCATAACGGGTCAAGTAAGTAAACAAGTAAATCACATGTTGGTCATAAAACTAAGATTTATAGAAGTAAGACCCTATGATGTAACCCATAATGGATTAAATGTGTAGAAAAGGTAATTTGATCACATGTTGGTAATAAAAATAAGAATTATAGAAATAAGATCCTGTGGTGTAAACCATAATGGGTTAAATTGGTAAAATCATGTTAAATCACCCATTCTTGGTGATGAACACTGTATGGGTTTGTTTGAGATGCCTAAAGGGCAAACCAAAAATAGTCAAAAGGGAAAACGAGTCACATGGGTTAAATGGTGATGGTGTCACACCCCCATAATACCACATGCGGAAACACCGCGGGACGTGTGACGTATCAGGATCCAGCCACCAATCACATTGAACCACAACATAGCATTAAATAAAAATTTCCATTTATTTCATAAAGTAATTCCAAGACACAACTTAAAACAAATAAGTTTAGCGGAAGCATAATTTAAATAGTTATTCAAGTGTTTCAAAACAATGTGCAAAACCAATGAACATGTATCCTAGAGCTACGACCCATGACCACTCCAGCACTCCCAGATAACAAGTTCCAACCATGAATCTAACGACCTGCAAGCATGCAGACAAGTGTGTCAGACGACACTGGTGAGTTCAAAGTTTGTTAACCCGTTTAGTTACTGTTAGGGGTGGATTTCTAAATGATCAGTGATCCTCATTTACTGTTGGGTTTAGTGATCCTCAATTCTGTCTGAAGTAGTGATCCTCAGAAGTGTTGCAGGATCAGGATCATGGATCATCATAAGGATCCTTGTACTAACGGTTATCTACTTTGAATTCGAAACTGTTTTGCAGGAGTACCAGCTTGGACTTGGTCTTGGCGATATTCCTGGAGTATATTCTATGTTTATTCCGCACGTGCCTGGCCAAAAGTGGACGTTATGGAGTCGTGGAGGACTTGCACCATTTGCGGAATGTTGGTTAGTGTAGATATTTTCCATTTTTAAAGGGGTAGCGAGCTAGTTAGAAAACACTTGGCTATTTTTGGCTGCACACACACTCTTACAACTGCTCTCACCAGCTCTCGTTAACTCACTTGGCGATTACACACTTTTTTACACAATACACTATAGTGATCCTTGTACTTAGCTCGCTATCATCCAAAGTTGTATTACATTTCTTGTTTAATTTGAGTTGGTGATCGGTAGTTTCCATCACCCGAGGTTTTTTATGCCGGAGATCACTCATTGATCAAGGGCTTTTTCCTCGTATAAATCTTCGTGTCACTTGTTCATTACATTTCATAGTGATCCTTATTGTTGTTCATCGTTTCAAGCATCATACCCCACAACAGAAAGTTTGGTTGCATTATCATTGCTTGATTTTTGACCAAAACAGTTTGGCGCCCACCGTGGGGCAATTGGTGCTTCATTCCTAAGAAGATTCGTATATTCGTGATCATTTCGGTTCATAACAACCAGGCAGATGGCTTCTTCAGCAAAGAACACTTCAAACTTGATGCCGTCATTCAGTTCTTCACAAGGCGTTCCTCCCTTGACTCCACCACCTTCTGGATCCCAGAAGAATGCTGAGAATACTGCGAAGAAACCAACCCCCATTTTCCAAAAACCACCAACTTCTTCTGTTTCAACTAATCCCACTACTAATGATCTTTATGCTCTGATTTTGCAGATGAGGAATCATGCACAAGAGCAGGACAAAACCAACGAAAGGATCCTCCGGGAGATCGATGAGATCAAAAAACAGAAGAAATCAGTGGAGGATCACTCCCCTCTGATGCCAAGATCGCTAAACTTTGACACTCCAGTCATAACTTCCCAACACTCAGCGGTTCCGGACGTGCAATACTTGGGTGAATTACCAGGAAGGCGTTATGGAACAGCAACTATGAGTCAGGCGTTTGGTTCTCACTTCCAGCCTCAAGGATCCTCTTCTCAGCATCATGGATACTTCACGACAGGAGGATATTCAGGAATGCATGCAGTACAGGGATCCTCCCAGGTCCAAGGATCTTCCCAGGTCCAGGGATCCTCCCAGGTCCAGGGATCCTCCCAGGTCCAGGGATCCTCCCAGGTCCAGGGATCCTCCCAGGTCCAGGGATCCTCCCAGGTCCAGGGATCCTCCCAGGTCCAGGGATCCTCCCAGGTCCAGGGATCCTCCCAGGTCCACGGATCCTCCCAGGTCCAAGGATCCTTCCCGGTCCAAGGATCCTCCCTTATCCCAGGATCCTCTCTGGTTCCAGGATCCTTTCAGGTTCAAGGGTCATCTCAACCTCAAGGATTCAATGTCCTTCAGGATCAGGGATTCTTGAGAAGTATGCAGCCTCAGAGCTCGGACGTTCATCAAGGAGACTTCATACCAATGCAGACCATTGCTCCCTCTGGTCCTTCAATCATGCCAGAGTCTCGTCAATATGGATTCATATCGGCAATTCCAAACACGAATCCTGTGGGAGGTAACACTTTTAATAATTCATATAACACTAACCATGGCTTAATGCAGGATACAGGTATTAATCAGGCTATGGCTAGAGAGCTACAGAAGCTTAAGGATATGATATCCAGTGTACCGGGAGTGGTTAAACCCATTCCTGAAATTGCAGATGGTAGCCATAGGATATCTCGTTTTGCACCACCCTTATGTAATGCTGAGATACCTAAAAGATTCCAGATACCATCTATGAAGCTGTATGATGGTTCGACGGATCCAGAAGAGCATGTAGCTCAATACAGGGAGAGGATGGAGATCAATCCAATTCCTGAAAGGTTAAAAGAAGCATGTCTATGCAAGGGATTTGGATCCACACTTACAGGATTTGCTCTTAAATGGCTGCTAAGTCTTCCCCCTTACTCTATTACTTCATTTGCTAACCTAGTTAATTTGTTTAATAGCCAATTCTCTTGTAGTAGAAAGTTTGAACGATTAACTAGCGATCTATATAGGGTAACACAAGGTCAAAATGAATCACTTAGAGATTACATCACTAAGTTTAGTAAAGAATCCTTGGATATTCCTAACTTGGATATTGCTACGGCTGTAGAAGCCTTTAAAATGGGATTACTTAGGGATTCATTATTCTATGATGATCTTGTTATGACACCTTGCAGGAATCTTGATGAAGTAAGAACCAGGGCCCTTAGGTTCATCCGCCTAGAGGATGACAAAAGGATCCAGGATAGATTAGCAGGATCCTCAAAACAGGAGAAACAAGGATCCTACTTCAGGAACAACAAATCCAAGTTCTACAATAAGTCTGAAAATCAGAACGTGCATTCAGTGGAACAAGAAGAGGATGATGAGGATTATCCTCCTATTTCTGAATATTGTTTTTCTGTTGATAATTACGAACTAATCCTTGCAATGCAGAATCTAGGTGAGAAAGCTAGGTGGCCAAGGAAAAGTGATAAACCAGCTGCTACAAAGGATAAGTCCAAATGGTGTGCATACCATGAGGATTTTGGGCATCTCACTGAAGAGTGTATTGCACTGAGAAAGGAAATTGGTTACTTGTTGAGCAAGGGGCATTTGAAGGAACTCTTGGGACGGAAGAAGTCAAGGATCCAGGATCCTGAAAGGATCCCGGAAAAGGCCCCTGCTCCTCCAGCAGATGCACAAGTCATAAACTTTATATCCGGTGGATCAGACATTTGTGGTACTTCTTTTTCAGCAGCAAAGAGACATGCCAAGGAAACCAAAATGGATAATGGAGACAGACCCGTCCGGACCTCCGTTGTCACCCAGGATAAAGTCATAACCTTTGATGAGGATGATCGTGTTGATATCCAGGATCCTCATCATGATGGTCTTGTAATTACATTGTTTATTTCTAACCACTTTGTTCGCAGGATCCTTATAGATGGAGGAAGCTCTGTGAACATCATTCAGCTTGATGTCCTCAAGAAGATGAATATCCTGGAGTGTGATATTATCCCAAGATCCTCAGTACTTGTGGGATTCAGTGGAGAAACTAAGAATACATTGGGGGACATCAAACTCCCAATCTATATTGAAGGATTGCATTCTTATCAGAAGTTTTGTGTTATTGATTGCTTATCATGTTGTAATTTTATCCTTGGCAGGCCATGGATACATGATATGAAGGCAGTCCCATCCACCTATCATCAGTGCGTAAAGCTTCCAAGTCCATGGGGGGTGGTGAAAATTGAGAGTGATCAACAAGAGGCTAAGAATTGCTATACCTCATCAATGAAACCAGCCTCAAGACCAAGGGAGCAATAGCAATTAAAGTGTCCTTCAAGAGATGTCTTGGAGTCAAGAGAACAGGATTTGAAAGAAATCCTCATGGATCCTGATGATCCTGAATCCAAGATCTTCATAGGATCAGGGATCCTTAGCGATATTGAACAGGAGCTAGTATCCTTCCTCAAAAGAAGGAAAACCACCTTTGCCTGGAAACATGAAGACATGACAGGTATATCTAAGGATATAATTACTCATAAACTTGGCATTGACAGGTCATTCAAGCCTATACATCAAAAGAGGAGGAAGTTTGCACCTGAAAGGAATGCTATTATCCAGGAAGAGGTAGATAAACTACTTCGGGCAGGTATAATTAGAGAGGTTAAATATCCAAGATGGTTAGCCAATGTGGTTGTTGTTCAAAAGAAAAATCGAAAGTGGAGGGTATGTGTCGATTTTACTGATTTAAACAAGGCATGTCCCAAGGATCCTTTCCCATTACCCCACATTGACTCCATGGTGGATGCTACCGCGGGTCATGAATTGTTAACTTTTATGGATGCTTCATCTGGATTTCAACAAATTCAGATGGAACCATCTGATCAAGAGGATACAACCTTTATAACCCCAACTGGTATATACTGTTATATTGCTATGCCGTTTGGATTAAGGAATGCAGGTGCCACTTATCAAAGGCTAGTTAATATGATGTTCAAGGAACAAATTGGACACACTATGGAAGTCTATATTGATGACATGGTGGTTAAGTCCAAGAAAGCTGAGGATCACCTTAAAGACTTGGAGGAAGCATTCAATATCCTTGATAAATGTAATATGAAACTAAATCCTTCTAAGTGTCATTTTGGTGTTAAGGCAGGTAAATTCTTAGGATATATGGTAACAAAGAGGGGCATTGAAGCAAGTCCAAAACAAATTAAGGCTATTGTGAATATCAAATCTCCTGCCAATGCTAAGGATGTGCAAAGATTGAAGGGCAGGATCGCAGCCTTAAACAGATTCATATCCAAATCCTCAGAAAAGTGTAAGGAATTCTATGATATCCTGAGGAAGAACAAGAAATTTGAATGGACTGAGAAGCATGAAGGTGCCCTTAAAGCTCTTAAAGATTACCTATCCTCAGCCCCAGCCTTGATGAAACCAGAAAAAGGGGATGTATTATCCTTGTACCTAGCAGTATCCTCAAAAGCAGTAAGTGCGGTCCTTGTTAAGGATCACCAAGGTACACAACATCCTGTTTATTATGTAAGTAAGAGCTTACTTGATGCTGAATCCAGGTATTCACATTTAGAAAAACTTATCCTTGCATTAATCATGGCATCCACTAAATTGAGACATTATTTTGAGACTCATGCCATTATTGTTAAGACTAATTTTCCAATTAAGAATGTTCTCAGGAAACCTGAAATGTCAGGAAGGATGGCTAAGTGGGCAGTGAAGCTAAGTGCATATGATATAAGATATGAACCAAGGACTGCCATCAAATCCCAAGCTTTAGCTGACTTTGTGGCAGATTTTAGTAGTGACTTGCAAGAGGAAGCTGAGTTAGAAGTTCAACAACTTGAAGAGACTCAGGATCCTTGGATTCTCTTCACAGATGGAGCCTCCAATGTAAAAGGAACAGGACTTGGAATACTACTAAAATCGCCACAGGGGGACATAATACCCCACTCCATAGCTTGTGAATTTCAAACTACCAACAATGAGGCTGAGTATGAAGCCTTGATAGCTGGTTTGCAAATTGCAAAGCATATGAGGATCAGGTATCTTGAGGTACATGTAGATTCTTTACTGATCACTAATCACTTTAATGGATCCTATGCTGTTAAAGGTGAAAAGCTAATCAAATATTTGGAGATAGTCAAAGAATTGGCACTCTCTTTTGTATCCTTTAGTTTGACACAGGTACCAAGGGAAGAGAATGCAGAGGCAGATGCATTAGCCAATTTAGGATCATCCTTGAAGATCCCGGAGGATATCAAGATCCCTATTGTCCATATCCTGACCCCGGCTATCGAGGATCATGTAGCTATGGAGATAGGAGAGGATTCTGCAATCATCCCTAGTGATGATACTCAATCTCATTCAGGATCATGGATCCTTCCAATCATGAGATACATACAACATGGAGAAATTCCTACAGGAGAAAACCCAAGGGCTTTCAAAACTAAGGTATCTCAATTCACAATATTGAATGATATGTTGTATAAACGATCTCTTGCAGGACCATATTTAAGATGCATTGAGGATCCTGAAATCCAAGAAGTCCTAAAGGATTTCCATGAAGGAGATTGTGGAAACCACACTGGGGGCAGGGCATTATTCTCAAGGATCCTGAGGACAGGATACTATTGGCCCACTATGAAGAAGGATGCTGTGGAGTATGCCAAGAAGTGTGATCCTTGTCAGAGGTATAGTAACATCCTTCACCAACCAGCAGAGCTCTTGCATCCTATATCCTCTTCCTGGCCATTCATGAGATGGGGAATGGATATAGTTGGAAAGCTTCCTAAGGCACCTGGTGGAAAAGTATTCATGCTTGCTATGACTGATTACTTCTCTAAGTGGATAGAGGCTGAAGCCTTTGCTCAAGTTAGAGAAACGGAAGTTATATCCTTTATTAAAAGAAACATTATTACTAGATTTGGTATCCCTTCTGAGATTATTTGTGATAATGGATCCCAATTTATTGGGAACAGAACCACTAACTTTTGTGACAGTTGGGGGATTAAGATGATAACATCAACACCGGTCCACCCACAAGCTAATGGTCAGGCAGAATCATCCAACAAGATCATCATCAACAATTTGAAGAAGAAGCTTGGATCCAAGAAAGGAAAATGGGCAGAAGAACTACCTTATGTGCTTTGGGCTGATAGGACAACTCCTAAGAATGCTACAGGCCAAACTCCATTTTCTTTGGTATTTGGGGCAGAATCAGTGATCCCTACAGAGATGGTGGTTCCAACTGCAAGAACAAGCATTCGTGATCCTGAAGAAAATGCTGAAAACTTGGCTCAAGACCTGGATACTATAGAAGAAATCAGGGACTTGGCAAGGATAAGGATGGCCAGTTATCAACAAAGGATGGCTGGAGCTTACAACAAAAATGTCAGGATCAAGAAATTCCAAGTTGGTGATATGGTATTAAGGAAAGCATTTCAGAATACTACCAATCCTGCTGATGGAAAATTGGCACCAAAATGGGAAGGCCCCTACTTGATTGAAGCTGAGGCAGGAAAGGGGGCATATCGATTGCTAACAATGGAAGGTGATTTGCTACCAAGAGCTTGGAATGCTGTCCACTTGAAGAAATACTTCATGTGATAAGGATCCATGATCCTCACCTAACTAGTATCCTTGAAGGATCCTTACAGGACAGATGATCCTCACTCTGGTAATATTCTGATCTCTTACTATTTCATTTTTATTATTATCCTATATAAGGATAAGGATCCTGTATCCTTGATCCTCCTTTCACTTGATTCTGAGTTTTGAAGGTTCAGGTATCCTTAACTAAGGATTGAGTATCCACAGAAGTATCCAGTTATTTGGGCTTGACCCCAGTTATTTGGGCTTGACCCCAGTTTGGGCCTGTCCCCAGTTTCGCCAGTAGCGCACGATGATCCTGGTATAGTTCATGGCAATGGGACCAGTACTCGCTTTAGGGGCTGACAATTTCATTGTACTGGCTATATTCAGGATCCTACGTATAATGGTAGACGTACCATACATCCGTTCCTAAGGTTTCTAACGTTTTCACGTTAGCTAAGGTTTTGGCATTTTCATGTCACTAAGTTTGGATAGTCGCCAGTAAGGGCCATACTCCAGTTTACATACGATCCTTTGGGCTTGTCCCCAGTTATCCTTTGGGCTTGTCTCCAGTTATCCTTTGGGCTTGTCCCTAGTTATCCTTTGGGCTTGTCCCCAGTTATCCTTTGGGCTTGTCCCCAGTATATTAGGCTTGTCCCCAGAATTGTTGGGCTTGTCCCCAGTTACTAACTTTAATCTTATATTGGCTTAGTCCCAAGTTATATCCTATTTCAGGTTTTTGAAGTTAAATGACCAAGGATCCTTGGTCCTTACCTTTTACTAAGGTTTGTCTTTTGGATTATCCTGTTTACAACTGTTAAAGGTTAGAATCCTAACTTGGATTCTCAGGTATGATCCTTAACTATTTTGATTCTATTCGTTATTTATTTGAGTAACCCTTATCCTTTGACAACTGAACTTGTGATCCTTAAACTATATTACTTTTCAGAACTTATCGATTATGGAATATGTGATCTTTGATCATATCCTGAATTTTTTGGGGATATTTCTTAAATTTTTCTTTACTTGATAAGTTTAAACAAAATGAACATCACAACAGTTGGAAAGTAAAATGTTAACAAGGATATCAACACAGGATAAGCCAAAAAGTTAAAGTTATTTTATTCACAAAAGATTAAACCCCTTAAGGTTGTCAAAATTACCTACCCCGAGCATCTACCAGCAATATATGGCCCGTCCGCTGGGGTAGGTAAAGGGTGTCCATTGTCTAAGGGTCTTGGTAGTGCAGGAATCAAAAGACGGCAGGATCACAATGGCTTCATCCCCCAAACAGAGGATCCCTCCACCATTTGTAATCCTACCTATTGTTCAAAGGATCCATGATCCTTAGTCCTAATTACTATTGTCTTAAGTACAACCCATAATTGTTCAACAAAAAACACCATAACCAAATAACCAAACTTAAAAAATGGGCTCCGGCTACGTCTAGAAATGTCCTTCATCGCCCATTCATGCAGCTTACACCTTCGCTGCATCATCATCCCCTCCAGCTCCAGTATCCTTCGCCTGATCCTTGCCACTACCACTAGCCTCGATTGCCAGAACCTTGTCAGCCTCATCCTCATCCTCCAACTCAGCCAGCCTGGCCTTCCAGCCTTCCATGTCCCAGCTGCTCCTATCAAAGGCGGGATCCTGAGCTTCTTGAGCCATCTGTAGCTTGGTCTTGTACATGGCAATGGCAGCGGAGACCTTAGCATCCTCCGTGATCTCGCTCTTTTCATAATCAAAATTGATCAGAATTGCAGCTGTTTGAGCTTTGGCATCGTTGAGATCCTTTTCAAGGGAAGCGATCTTGAGGTCTTTGAGCATTGCTACTTTTTGGAGGTCAGAGTGTTTCTCCTCTAGCTCTTCAACATTCCCAACATAGTCCTCGATCTCCGCAAATTTCTACAATGAAGACAATGCAAAGATTAGGATCAAGTGATCCTCAAATGAGCAGGATAATCAAGTTAAGTCAGTGATCCTGTAACACCTCGAAAATTCACGTCCTATAATGTGTAGACACGTGTCAAATGTTTAAACGTGTGAAAGAAATATTATAGAAGGACTAAAGTTGACAAACATGGAAAGTATATGTGAATATACGTATTCTAAGTGTCAACTGTGAATAAATATAATGTATATTAACCCTACACGATGCTCATACCTTCAAACGAATAAATCATGGATCATACGAAGCTAAAAGTGAGAGATTTCAAACTACAGGGACCAAATGTGTCAACATGTTTAATTTATACCTTTGAGTGACTTTTTGACAAACCCGAAGCTTTGTAAATGTTAATTATGCTCACTAGAATGCACTATAAAAATTTCATAAAGTTTCGTCAACGTATGAGAAAGTTATGATCAAATTCGTGTGCGAAGTGTTAAAGCGTAAACGTTGGAAGTTACGACTTTTCGGGTGATAATAAAGTTACCCGGGGACTTGGCAAAGTGGGTATATGTTTTAAAGCCTTACTAGATCAATTATAAGGGTTTACCATGCAAGAAAAAAGTGCCTAATCGGGTTTTGAAGAGCCAAGGACCAAATCGCAAAAGATCAAGAATGCTGAAATCTGCATGCCGTCGCGCCACGCGAGGGTCCCTCGCGCCACGCGAGGGTCCCTCGCGCCACGCGAGGGTCCCTCGCGCCACGCGAGGGACTCCCAGAACCGAGAAAAACGGGCTGTTGTCTGCAATGGCTGTTATGCGCGACCTTTACCCGATTTTTCACATCTCTTGGCCCCTAAAGCACCCCCTAGGCACTAGTAACAAGTGTTGATCAGTTGTGGGCACTAGTAGACTTGTTTGTCAATCAAATGTGGTGAGTAAATCCACTATAAATAGGCCTTCAAGTCACAAACATTCTCACACCAATTCCTTCAACATTCTGATCATTCCTGGAGCTCCAACCTGCTTTCAAGAGTTCTCTAATCAAGCTTAGGACCTTTGTAAGTTTCCTAACCTTCTCTAATTACTTTTAGCTTAGTTAATTAGCTAAAAGTCAAACCGTTGTAATTACGGTTTGACTTCGAGATTAGTCAACAATGGCTCAGTCATATCTCGAATTAAAAGTAGTTATAGCTTGGTATTTATGTGGGTAATAAAACTTCAAAAGGGTTTCCCCTGATCATCACTCTAACCAGGTCAAAAGTCGGGTCAAACTTATATTTAAAAAGTCAACAGGAAGTCTAAAATGCCATTTATGCATAATTAACATTGTAGATCATATACAACCTGTTGCATCATTGTTATAACTTAGTAATAAGAGTAAGAACATGTCTAAACATGTTCAACCCGACAATTTCCTGTTTAGACCCGGTTCGGAACCGAAAGTCACATAGTTTGACTTTCATTTTGACTTTCAGTTCTGAACCATTTAGGCATGTTTTAGAAATGCCTCAGAGCTTTAATTGGACTAGGTTACATGTTAGAACAACCCTCTGTGATTATACACCTTGGTTCATTAGTTATCCAATTAATATGCATGTTTCCGTTAATTGCTCATATGTTGACCGTTATGCCCTTATTACCTTAAAACGTGATTTATGAAAATGTAAAAGTGTAGAAACCTTAAATACTGATATATAAACTTGTATGCAAAGTTTGACATCAGTTTGACTTGTAGATTAAGAGTTATGCCCAATATCGCAAATTTAAAGCTTTATGTTAATAAAACGGCGTAATTAGCGTATAGCCTAGTTAAGCCTACATTTTGGTATCAAACTTAATACCCACTGATGTAATATATTATTTTGGGATTTTTAAAGATTTTTAATTAATTTTAGGCTGAGCATAACTAGTAGTCGTAGGCTTAATCCGGTAATTGTCGGTTTTGCCCTTACGGGCCATAAAATGAGTTTTACATATCTAAACGACTCCAAACCTTTTGCTACTGATCACATATGATAAATAAATTATTTTAAGCCTTCTGGAAATATAAAAATATCAGATTTAAGTATCGAACCCGGAAATGGCCTTAAATCGCCTTATTTAGCGTTATTAACGCATAGTATGTATAAAAATTATATTGAACATACCCGGGTTGATACCTACTGATATACGAGGCAAATTATAATATTTTAACAGTAAGCAAAGGTTGATAAACTCAGACTTCAGTTTTGAGCTTTTCGGCTTATGTGAAATTACCAAAATACCCCTACGGGGCATAGTTTGGTTAAAAATGATAAATTTCACATACATGCTTTAACCTACTGATATAACTTAGCAAATTGAGTATATTTTCTGATTACATCAGACCTGTAACTCAGGTTGTTACTTAAACGCTTTTATAAACTTTTAAATGACCAAACTACCCCTACGGGGCCTAGTTTGTGTTTAAACACGTTTCGGGCATAATGAAAGACATCTTACTGATGTCACAACATATTTGAGGCATAATTAACTTAGGAAACCTGTATATAACTCTCATGAATACCCGTCACGCTTATTACGCGCACGGTTCGGTTTATGTAACAAGTTTACATAAATTAGCCGAAACGGGTCAAACCTTAACGGTTTTATCTCAAAATCCAGAATGTGAATAATAAACCCATATTAAACAAGTCTTCAAACTTGTCGGGTCTGAATCACATTCTATCCGGTCTTCGCTTAATCGTGCGTACGAACCGTATCTTGAAACTAGCCGGTCTAAGCTTAAGCTTAATAAAAGGCCCGTTAGAATTCTAATAGGTTATTATAAACCTTCGTTCCAGATTAGGAGGACCAGTAAAAGCTACGTGCATTTTTCTTATTGTGATTAATACTTACTCAGGTAAATACTTTTAACTTATTTTCCCTATACGGGCTTGGGTTACAGTATATGGCTTACCGCTTGATCGGGCATCAAATCTCCACCGTTAAAGTGGGTAGTTGAATAATTTGATCGGCTCGTTTAAACAGTCTTGTTTACTTTACAGCCTTTGGGGGGTTAATGACCATGTCCCGGATATCCTTGGCATCATCTTACGAGATGGCCACGACCTGAGCACAGGGTGTAGGCGTACACCTGTCAGTGTATAACTCTATATTGTGGTGTGTCTATTGATCTTTAACCCGGACAAGATCCGGGCTACTGAACGCATAAGTAACATGTAATTCGTTCACAAGATTATAATATTGAATAATTCTCCCAAGTTAAACAAAAATGTTTATGCCACGTGCATCCAAACAAATTTTCAATCATTTTCCAAAATGAGCCAGTTGAATGTATTTACCAGTGTAAACTGACGTATTTTCCCAAAAAGACTGAATGCAGGTACTAAACGAAATTGGCTGGATTGACTCCTAAGCATCAATAACAAGTCTCGCAAGCTTAGGATGCCTGAAGTCTGTTGAACCATTAATATTATTTTGTTTCGATCCTCCTGTGGATAAACTTCCGGATATTGTTACATTGATAAACAATATTAAATTCGGTTGTATCATATTTTAAATTTGCTTCCGCTGTGCATAATAATATTGTGTTGTTTGACTATTACGTTGCCAACCACGTCACGATACTCCCCCCACCGGGCCCACCGGTGACACGTGGAAACCGGGGTGTGACAGGTTGGTATCAGAGCCAACTCTGAGCGAATTAAACACTAGCCTTTTGTGTTTAATCTCAGTACACAATAGCACAATCTAAACTTTCGAGTCTAGACATATAACATAGGACAAATTCTATTTTGTTCATTTTTGTCTTATGCTTTATTTTTATATCTTGTTGTTGTTATCTCATGAAATATTGGCAGGAATCAAAAATGCCGCCAAGATTCTTTAGGAGACGAGGACGAGGCAAGGGGCTAGTCACCGCCCCCAACGATAATGAAGCTGGACCTTCGAATGTTCGAGCTCCATCTACGACAGAAAGTGACGATCCCCTGCAGAACCGGAGAAACCTTTTTGAGCCGGCTAGACGGTCGGTCTCACATACTTCAACACCTCCTAACCCTTTTGGGCCTCAGCCGGATTATGAGCCCAACAATCCGCAGCCCTCCTACATACCACTACAGCGATCTCTATCGCATCATTCGTATGGTGACCCCACACCAGTTTTTCGAGGCCGGTTTAATCCGGTAGGCTACGTGCCAAAACCCGTGGGTTTCAACCCACTAGGGCCAGATGACCATTTCTCTGGCGACAACGCTGACGACATGGACGAGGATACGGACCCCGTCGAACCCGCAAGTGGCACACCAAACCATCCGATCAAAATCTCCGACGGATCTTCATTCCACGGATCACCTTATGTTGGTCCGGACAGCTTTCAGGTGATGTTCACCAGGCACGAGTGGTACTATACACCTCCTCACCACTCGTCGCCTCATGAGCAACAGCAGCCACAACAGCAGCATCATCAAGATTCCTCTGAGGATAACCGATTTGTGGCAGTTACGCCACCACCTCCACCGCCACCAGTACAGCCGGCACCTCCTCAACCGCCAAGGCGTAGGAGAACTGGTGCCCGAATGTCGTCACGAGCAAGGGACTTCCATTTCAGTTCCCCACGTCAGTCAAGTGACAGTCACTATCTGCCACACCAGGAGGACCCACAAATGGGTGGACCTTCAGAACCAGCTGTTCCACAGCCACCGCCAATGGGTTTTGACAACCCAATACCAGCATATACGGGTTCCATGGCATACAACCCGTTTGAACCACCAAATCACCACAATTATGGTTACGCGGAGGCCGACCCTTACCTGGTAGCAGCAAACTACAACACCCAAGGACCCTATGGAGAACCATGGGGAGTGGGGTACCCAACACATGGGTACCAGATACCTCCTAGGCCTATTATTCGGACTCATTCGCAGCCGCCTAGGTTCTCACCACCTGAACATGAAGAACTCCTTCAGAGGTTGAATCAAGTTGAACGGGTAGTTCACGAAGACCGTAGGGAGAGACAGACTTTCTTCCAAGGATTAGTAGGATTGATCAAAGGGAAGAACAAGAAGGATCATTGAATCCTTCCTTTATCTGTATAAGCCCCTGCGTGGGTGTATTTGGTTGTTAAGCCCCTATGTGGGTATATATGTGTGATGATTTGACCCCTGCGTGGGTCTGTTTTCCGTTAACCCCTGCGTGGGTATGATGTTTATTTGTTAAGGTCCCTGCGTGGACTAGTTGTTTGCTTAAAGCCCCTGCGTGGGCAAGTACTTGTTTGACCCCTGCGAGGGTAAGTTGTTATTTGAAAAGACCCGTTTAGGGCAGTGTATAATATTTTGAATAAATCAATGGAATGTTTGTTTTATAAATTTCATGTTTGCCATTTTGCGCATAAATAATTTATAAATGAAATAAATAAATTAAAATCATTCCTTTTTAAATTAATCTGCCTATGTAATTTTTTGATTAAGAGTCTTAAAGTGTGAAACCTAGCCTCGTGTCAAATATAAGACCGGGCCAAGATGGTAAGACCTGTTTAAAAGATTCAAATCCCTGTTAACATCTTAAAACATGTTAACACTCCTGGCAGAAGTGATTTGTTAAAATCACATGTCATTCTTATATGTATAAGGATTCTTTAAAAGATTCCAAACCCAATTATATGATCTCTGAGTCATGGGTTAAGATCATCAATTAAGATGATCATATTTTACCATACGTAGTAATATGATGCCTACGGGCCCAGCTCACTTCCATATGAGCCAAAAGACAGTGGTAGCTATGACCCCCTGTCTGATAAGGATAATGAACTAGGTTCAAACCTTAAAAGTCTTGATTCTCTGAAATCATAGCTTATAATTTAAATTGTCCATGTGACTAAGCCTTATGAGCTAATATATATTGTTATTGTTTATAATTAGGATAAATTTTAATTGAAATCCTAAATTAATACGATTAATAAGTTAACCAAATATGGTCTCTGTTTACCATGGTTAACGAGTTACCCTAAGGGGTAATTCCATAATAAACTCCCAAATAAAATATTGTCCTTGGTTTCTGCAACAGTTCAATTCAAATGGCTGACTCAAATGAAATAAATAGCCATCCAGTGGAGCAAAATGAGAACGCCCAGATTACGTTAACGGGTGCTGAATTAAAGCGATCATAGACGGCGCTGTTACACAGGCTTTGGAAAGGCAGTATGAAGAATACAGTGGTACTCGAAGTAGGACCCACTCTGCACCACATTCAAAGCCCAAGACACATTCTGAGGCTCATAGCAAGCCTCCTCCCAAAAAGAATGGACCCAAGAAAGATGGTGATGACCGTCAGTCCACCAACCATCAAAGTGTCCCATCTCAACAATTAGTACTGCATCAAGAACCCCGTAACAAGGGTTGCTCCTATAAGTACTTCGTGTCTTGTAAGCCCAGGGATTTTACTAGGGAAAAAGGAGCCGTCGACTGTATGACTTGGCTGGACGAGATGGACACGGTGGTAGATATCAGCGGGTGCGCTGAAAGGGATGTAGTTAAGTTTGTGTCACAGTCCTTTAAGGGTGAAGCGTTAGCATGGAGGAGATCTCTGATCGAGGCCACCGGAAAAATCCCATTGTATAATATGTCGTGGGATCAATTCATTGCCCTAATCAAGGAAAATTTATGCCCTCAACATGAGGTGGAGAAGATAGAATCTGACTTTCTATCCTTGGTGATGACAAACCTCGACTGTCAAGCTTACCTGACGAGCTTCAATACGATGTCCCGGTTGGTTCCTTATCTGGTAACCCCGGAGCCAAAAAGAATCGCTCGTTTTATCGGAGGTTTAGCCCCGGAAATCAAGGCAAGCGTAAAAGCTTCTCGGCCAGCTACCTTCAGGTCTGTAGCTGACATTTCCTTATCCCTCACTCTGGATGCGGTCAGGCAGAGATCGCTGAGGAATAAGGAGGCTGAGAAGAGGAAGCGTGAAGATGATGGTTCACGAAAGTCGAACAAAAAGCACCGTGGGAACGGTGACAACAAGAAAGGGTTGGAGTCGAGGAAGGATGGGCATAATTCTGGTGAAAAGCCCAAGTGTAAAATTTGCAAGAAGCAGCACTATGGAAAGTGCAGACTGGAGTCAAACTCTCAGACTCAGTCAAAACCCTTTGCTTGTGGTATTTGCAAGTCCACGGATCACAAAACCCTGGATTGCAAGAAGATAAAAGACGCAACGTGCTACCGTTGCAATGAAAAGGGGCACATCAAGACAAACTGCCCAAAATACAACAAGAAGCCGGAGGAGGCTAAGAAGACTAATGCCAGAGTCTTCAGAATGGACGCGAAAGAGGTTGTGCAAGACGATAATGTCATAACAGGTACTTTCCTTGTAAATGATGTCTTTGCAAGAGTACTTTTTGATTCAGGCGCAGATAAGACTTTCGTAGATAACAAGTTTTGTAAATTGTTGAATTTACCTGTCAAAACCTTAAGCGTAAACTATGAAGTAGAGTTAGCAGATGGTACCATAGAAACCGTCTCCACTTTGTTAGATGGATGTGTTATATCCATTAAGAACCATTCTTTTCCTCTATCTCTACTTCCCTTTAAGTTGGCTGGTTTTGACATAGTTCTGGGTATGGACTGGTTATCTCATAACCAGACCCAAATTGTCTGTAACAAGAAACAAGTGGTAATAAAGACTCCGTCTGGTGAATCACTTACCATTCGGGGAGATACCCAGTATGGGCTGCCTGAGCAGGTGACTATGCTCAAGGCTTCTAAGTGTTTGAAGAAGGGGTGTGTCATTTACATGGCGCAAGTGATTATTGATGAGCCTAAACCGAAGATAGAAGACATCCCTGTCATTTCTGAATACCCAGAAGTGTTTCCAGAAGATCTACCTGGTCTACCACCAGATAGACAAGTCGAATTCAGGATCGATATCTTCCCCGGAGCGGCACCAGTTGCTAGAGCACCATACAGATTGGCACCCACAGAAATGAAGGAGTTGCGGACGCAGCTAGATGAATTACTGGCTAAAGGTTTCATTAGACCTAGTTCATCTCCTTGGGGAGCGCCAATCTTGTTTGTCAAGAAGAATGATGGGTCGATGCGTCTGTGCATCGACTATCGCGAGCTCAATAAAGTCACGATCAAGAATAGGTATCCTCTGCCCAGGATCGACGATTTGTTCGATCAGCTTCAAGGGGCAAGTTACTTCTCGAAGATTGATTTGAGGTCAGGCTACCATCAATTGAAGTCAAGGATGAAGACGTGCACAAGACTGCATTTAGGACTCGTTATGGCCACTACGAGTTCCTAGTGATGCCTTTTGGGATCACTAATGCACCGGCCGCGTTCATGGATCTCATGAATCGCGTTTGCAAGCCATACTTAGATAAATTCGTCATCGTTTTCATCGACGACATTCTTATCTATTCGAAGAATCAAGCTGACCACGAGAAACACCTTCGCTGTATTCTCAAACTCCTGCATCAGGAGAAGCTATATGCCAAATTCTCCAAGTGTGAATTTTGGCTTCGAGAAGTCCAATTTCTTAGACATGTGGTCAGTGAGCACGGTATCCAAGTGGATCCCGCTAAAGTTGAAGCTGTTATGAATTGGCAAGAGCCAAAGACACCTACAGAGATTCGTAGCTTCCTGGGATTGGCAGGATATTACAGGCGTTTCATTGAGAATTTTTCAAGGATTGCTGCACCCCTAACTTCCTTGACCAAGAAGAAAGTAAAGTTCGTTTGGGGCCCTAAGCAGCAAGAATCCTTTGATATTCTGAAGCAAAAGTTGAGCAACGCCCCAGTACTGACATTGCCAGATGGAATAGAAGACTTTGTGGTTTATTGTGATGCTTCGCACACTGGCATGGGGTGTGTGCTTATGCAGAAAGGCAAGGTTATTGCCTACGCTTCACGACAATTGAAAGTGCATGAAAAGAATTACACCACCCATGACTTGGAGCTGGGTGCCGTTGTATTCGCACTGAAGCTTTGGAGACACTATCTTTATGGTGTCAAATGTGTGATTTATTCTGATCACAAGAGCCTCCAACATCTGTTCAATCAGAAGGAATTAAACATGAGGCAACGCCGTTGGATGGAAACTTTAAATGATTATGATTGTGAAATCAAATACCATCCCGGCAAGGCGAATGTAGTCGCCGATGCCTTGAGTCGGAAGGAAAGGGTTAAACCCATCCGAATCAATGCCAAGCGCATGGAAATAAAGAACAGTTTGATGGAAAGGTTGTTAGCTGCACAGAAGGAAGCTGTGTTGGAAGCTAACTATCCTAATGAAAAGTTAGGAGTAACTGAGGAGCAGTTAACTCTTAGCAAGGACGGACTTCTGAAATTAAATGGACGAATATGGGTTCCAATTTTTGGAGGACTTCGTGATGTCATCCTCCAGGAAGCCCATAGTTCCAAATACTCCGTTCATCCTGGAGCTGATAAGATGTACCAGGATCTGAAGGCAAATTATTGGTGGATAGGCTTGAAGAAGTCTGTAGCCACCCATGTAGCTAAATGCTTGACATGTGCGCAAGTCAAAGCCGAGCATCAAAAGCCGTCAGGCTTGCTACAACAGTCTGAACTTCCTACGTGGAAGTGGGAAATGGTAACTATGGATTTTATTACCAAGTTACCCAAGACAAGGAAAGGCAATGATACAATATGGGTTATAGTTGATAGACTGACTAAGTCAGCACATTTCTTACCCATCAAGGAGACTTATAGCTCCGACATGTTAGCCCAGTTATACGTTGATAAGATTGTAGCCCTACATGGCATACCTGTGGCCATTATCTCTGATAGAGATACTAGGTACACGTCGCATTTTTGGAAGAGTTTCCAACAATCTTTGGGCACACGTTTGAATTTTAGTACGGCTTATCATCCTCAGACTGACGGTCAGAGTGAGCGTACTATTCAAAAGTTGGAAGACATGCTACGTGCATGTGCGATCGATTTGGGTGGTAGCTGGGATAAGAACCTACCATTAATCGAATTCTCCTACAACAATAGCTACCATACCAGCATTAAGGCTGCGCCTTTTGAGGCATTATACGGTAGAAAGTGTAGATCGCCCGTCTGTTGGGCGGAAGTTGGAGATGTCCAGTTATCAGGGCCAGAGATCGTGTTCGAAACAACGGACAAGATTGTCCAGATTCGTGACCGTCTCAAAGCTGCTCGGGATAGGCAGAAGAGTTACGCTGATCCTAAGCGTAACACTTCGAAGTAGGTGACAAAGTCCTACTTAAAGTGTCACCCTGGAAGGGGGTGATGCGGTTTGGTAAGAAAGGCAAGCTAAGCCCGAGATACATAGGACCTTTCGAGGTTATCGAACGTGTCGGGTCAGTTGCCTATAAGCTAAACTTACCAGAAGAGCTCAGTGGAATTCACAATGTGTTCCACATCTGCAATCTTAAAAAGTTTTTCGCTGACGAATCACTGGTTATACCACATACAGATGTGCATATAGACGAGAGCTTGAAGTTTGTGGAAAAACCTTTGTCGATTGAAGATTGACAGGTAAAGAAGCTTCGAAGGAAGCATGTACCTATTGTAAAGGTCAAATGGGATGCCCATAGAGGTCCCGAATACACGTGGGAGGTTGAATCCACGATGAAAGAAAAGTACCCTTACTTATTTCAGTAAATCTCGGGTCGAGATATATTTTAAGGGGGTGAGGATGTAACACCTCAAAAATTCACGTCCTATAATGTGTAGACACGTGTCAAATGTTTAAACGTGTGAAAGAAATATTATAGAAGGACTAAAGTTGACAAACATGGAAAGTATGTGAATATACGTATTCTAAGTGTCAACTGTGAATAAATATAATGTACATTAACCCTACACAATGCTCATACCTTCAAACGAATAAATCATGGATCATACGAAGCTAAAAGTGAGAGATTTCAAACTACAGGGACCAAATGTGTCAACATGTTTAATTTATACCTCTGAGTGACTTTTTGACAAACCTGAAGCTTTGTAAATGTTAATTATGCTCACTAGAATGCACTATAAAAATTTCATAAAGTTTCGTTAACGTATGAGAAAGTTATGATCAAATTCGTGTGCGAGGTGTTAAAACGTAAACGTTGGAAGTTACGACTTTTCGGGTGATAATAAAGTTACCCGGGGACTTGGCAAAGTGGGTATATGTTTTAAAGCCTTACTAGATCAATTATAAGGGTTTACCATGCAAGAAACAAGTGCCTAATCGGGTTTTGAAGAGCCAAGGACCAAATCGCAAAAGATCAAGAATGCTGAAATCTGCATGCCGTCGCGCCACGCGAGGGACTCCCAGAACTGAGAAAAACGGGCTGTTGTCTGCAATGGCTGTTATGCGCGACCTTTACCCGATTTTTCACATCTCTTGGCCCCTAAAGCACCCCCTAGGCACTAGTAACAAGTGTTGATCAGTTGTGGGCACTAGTAGACTTGTTTGTCAATCAAATGTGGTGAGTAAATCCACTATAAATAGGCCTTCAAGTCACAAACATTCTCACACCAATTCCTTCAACATTCTGATCATTCCTGGAGCTCCAAACTGCTTTCAAGAGTTCTCTAATCAAGCTTAGGACCTTTGTAAGTTGCCTAACCTTCTCTAATTACTTTTAGCTTAGTTAATTAGCTAAAAGTCAAACCGTCGTAATTACGGTTTGACTTTGAGATTAGTCAACAATGGCTCAGTCATATCTCGAATTAAAAGTAGTTATAGCTTGGTATTTATGTGGGTAATAAAACCTCAAAAGGGTTTCCCCTGATCATCACTCTAACCAGGTCAAAAGTCGGGTCAAAGTTATATTTAAAAAGTCAACAGGAAGTCTAAAATGCCATTTATGCATAATTAACATTGTAGATCATATACAACCTGTTGGATCATTGTTATAACTTAGTAATAAGAGTAAGAACATGTCTACACATGTTCAACCCGACAATTTCCTGTTTAGACCCGGTTCGGAACCGAAAGTCACATAGTTTGACTTTCACTTTGACTTTCAGTTCTGACCCGTTTAGGCATGTTTTAGAAATGCCTCAGAGCTTTAATTGGACTAGGTTACATGTTATAACAACCCTCTGTGATTATACACCTTGGTTCATTAGTTATCCAATTAATATGCATGTTTCCGTTAATTGCTCATATGTTGACCGTTATGCCCTTATTACCTTAAAACGTGATTTATGAAAATGTAAAAGTGTAGAAACCTTAAATACTGATATATAAACTTGTATGCAAAGTTTGACATCAGTTTGACTTGTAGATTAAGAGTTATGCCCAATATCGCAAATTTAAAGCTTTATGTTAATAAAACGGCGTAATTAGCGTATAGCCTAGTTAAGCCTACATTTTGGTATCAAACTTAATACCCACTGATGTAATATATTATTTTGGGATTTTTAAAGATTTTTAATTAATTTTAGGCTGAGCATAACTAGTAGTCGTAGGCTTAATCCGGTAATTGTCGGTTTTGCCCTTACGGGCCATAAAATGAGTTTTACATATCTAAACGACTCCAAACCTTTTGCTACTGATCACATATGATAAATAAATTATTTTAAGCCTTCTGGAAATATAAAAATATCAGATTTAAGTATCGAACCCGGAAATGGCCTTAAATCGCCTTATTTAGCGTTATTAACGCATAGTATGTATAAAAATTATATTGAACATACCCGGGTTGATACCTACTGATATACGAGGCAAATTATAATATTTTAACAGTAAGCAAAGGTTGATAAACTCAGACTTCAGTTTTGAGCTTTTCGGCTTATGTGAAATTACCAAAATACCCCTACGGGGCATAGTTTGGTTAAAAATGATAAATTTCACATACATGCTTTAACCTACTGATATAACTTAGCAAATTGAGTATATTTGCTGATTACATCAGACCTGTAACTCAGGTTGTTACTTAAACGCTTTTATAAACTTTTAAATGACCAAACTACCCCTACGGGGCCTAGTTTGTGTTTAAACACGTTTCGGGCATAATGAAAGACATCTTACTGATGTCACAACATATTTGAGGCATAATTAACTTAGGAAACCTGTATATAACTCTCATGAATACCCGTCACGCTTATTACGCGCACGGTTCGGTTTATGTAACAAGTTTACATAAATTAGCCGAAACGGGTCAAACCTTAACGGTTTTATCTCAAAATCCAGAATGTGAATAATAAACCCATATTAAACAAGTCTTCAAACTTGTCGGGTCTGAATCACATTCTATCCGGTCTTCGCTTAATCGTGCGTACGAACCGTATCTTGAAACTAGCCGGTCTAAGCTTAAGCTTAATAAAAGGCCCGTTAGAATTCTAATAGGTTATTATAAACCTTCGTTCCAGATTAGGAGGACCAGTAAAAGCTACGTGCATTTTTCTTATTGTGATTAATACTTACTCAGGTAAATACTTTTAACTTATTTTCCCTATACGGGCTTGGGTTACGGTATATGGCATACCGCTTGATCGGGCATAAAATCTCCAGCGTTAAAGTGGGTAGTTGAATAATTTGAACGGCTCGTTTAAACAGTCTTGTTTACTTTACAGCCTTTGGGGGGTTAATGACCATGTCCCGGATATCCTTGGCATCATCTTACGAGATGGCCACGACCTGAGCACGGGGTGTAGGCGTACACCTGTCAGTGTATAACTCTATATTGTGGTGTGTCTATTGATCTTTAACCCGGACAAGATCCGGGCTCTAGAACGCATAAGTAACATGTAATTCGTTCACAAGATTATAATATTGAATAATTCTCCCAAGTTAAACAAAAATGTTTATGCCACGTGCATCCAAACAAATTTTCAATCATTTTCCAAAATGAGTCAGTTGAATGTATTTACCAGTGTAAACTGACGTATTTTCCCAAAAAGACTGAATGCAGGTACTAAACGAAATTGGCTGGATTGACTCCTAAGCATCAATAAAAAGTCTCGCAAGCTTAGGATGCCTGAAGTCTGTTGAACCATTAATATTATTTTGTTTCGATCCTCCTGTGGATAAACTTCCGGATATTGTTACATTGATAAACAATATTAAATTCGGTTGTATCATATTTTAAATTTGCTTCCGCTGTGCATAATAATATTGTGTTGTTTGACTATTACGTTGCCAACCACGTCACGATACTCCCCCCACCGGGCCCACCGGTGACACGTGGAAATCGGGGTGTGACAGATCCTTACATCATTAAAGTACTCGAGGAATTGATGACGGATCAGAGGTAAGCCTTGAAGGTTGTCAGCTTCAGAGGTCTTTCTTTTCTTTCCACCTCTTCCCCTTGAAGTGGTAGCCTTGGGGATTACAACGGAGGGGCTAGCAGCAGACTTTTTCTTGGAGGATCTGACATTGTCAAGATCAGTGATGTTGAACTTAGAGGCAGATTTTGAGGATTTACCGGCGCCTACACATTCAAAACAGATAAGTATCCTTATTCTATTTCTATTTAACTATTTATTTAGGCATTTAACTATACAAAGAACAGGATACTTACTTGACATAGTGACAGAACCTGAGGATACTTCTTGTGAGTCCTGGGTGTTTGTCTTGAATGACCTTGTTGCAGGATCAAGTCTTCTGAAAGCAGTGAGCCTTTCCTTGGTGGCAGGTGATGGTATAAGGTGCGAAACAGAGATAGCTGTACAACAGAAACAAAAGGGTGTTAGGGATCCTTATACAAAAACAAGATTATCTGGTGATCCTTCTCAGGATCCTATATCCAACCATGGGTGCTCCACTTCCTTGGCAGATTCTTTCCATCCGGGATAGAATCCCTTCTGACAAAGAAGAATCGCCGTTTCCAGTTTGTATCATTCTTAGTGGCTTTGAAGATGGGTTGTTCTTCACCGGGTTTACGCTTGAATAGATATCGGTGGGATCCAAATGTTGTGAGATCATACATCTCTGCCAACTCTGACATTCCTAGGGCAATTCCTTCTTGCTCAATGATCCTTTCGAGGGTATATAAGACCCTCCAGATCATTGGCATAGCTTGAATATAGGAGATGCCGGTGAGGGAGAAGAAAGACTGGGTGAATTCAGGGAAAGGATACGTGTATCCTATTGTGAAAGGAGTGACCGGGAAAGCTACCCAAGTTTCAGAAACGTAATCACTTAGAACGGTAGGATCAAACGGTTTGAAATAGGTGTTCGCCGGAAAGCAATGCCGGATTCTGTCTATTTGCGGATCAGTGAAGTAGCACCTTTCATTCGCTGAATCTTTGATGATCCCCTGGCTCTTAAGAGGATTGTCCTTCTTGTGATCCTTAGCAGGAGGGATCTTAACATCATCTTGATTATGAAGAAGGTGAAGAGAGAAGGAGCAGAGAAAGAAAACGTAAAGGAAGAAGAGAAAGAGAGATACCTGTTTGATCTTCGGATATGAATTTAAAGGGAGTTTCTCTTGAATTTAAATGCAGATTGATCCCTATCTCTAACTCCTATTTATAATGATGATTTTGCAGGATAGTCACCTCAGTGACGTCATGTTCGTAACGGCTAGTCCGATTACAACGGCTAGTTATCCGTTGGTTAATTGCGGAAAAGAACAAAATACAACTCGTTTATTTACATAATTACTCCTTATATTTTGGGGGCAATTGTTAGGGGTGGATTTCTAAATGATCAGTGATCCTCATTTACTGTTGGGTTTAGTGATCCTCAATTCTGTCTGAAGTAGTGATCCTCAGAAGTGTTGCAGGATCAGGATCATGGATCATCATAAGGATCCTTGTACTAACGGTTGTCTACTTTGAATTCGAAACTGTTTTGCAGGAGTACCAGCTTGGACTTGGTCTTGGCGATATTCCTGGAGTATATTCTATGTTTATTCCGCACGTGCCTGGCCAAAAGTGGACGTTATGGAGTCGTGGAGGACTTGCACCATTTGCGGAATGTTAGTTAGTGTAGATATTTTCCATTTTTAAAGGGGTAGCGAGCTAGTTAGAAAACACTTGGCTATTTTTGGCTACACACACACTCTTACAACTGCTCTCACCAGCTCTCGTTAACTCACTTGGTGATTACACACTTTTTTACACAATACACTATAGTGATCCTTGTACTTAGCTCGCTATCATCCGAAGTTGTATTACATTTCTTGTTTAATTTGAGTTGGTGATCGGTAGTTTCCATCACCCGAGGTTTTTTATGCCGGAGATCACTCATTGATCAAGGGCTTTTTCCTCGTATAAATCTTCGTGTCACTTGTTCATTACATTTCATAGTGATCCTTATTGTTGTTCATTGTTTCAAGCATCATACCTCACAACAGAAAGTTTGGTTGCATTATCATTGCTTGATTTTTTACCAAAACAGTTACCAGATATCAGTTTAAAACATTTCAGAGATTTGATTTTGTTAATAACTCGATTACCGCAGATGGCTCCAGATTATTTGCCCATCCCCAATGCTCTATCAAACATTGGTCGAGTGGTTAATGTAATTAGTTCATGACCATCCTCCCCGGTACGGTGTGAGGGTGCCAAACCTAATAGCGATATCAACTAATAACCCGGTTGCCTCCCCGGCAACCAATTCGGTATATGATGGGACTTAATGATAGATATGAGTGTATTAACCAACATCCCGAGTTTAACATTCTAGTCAAACCCAATAACCCAGTATTCCTCCTCGGAATACCTACCAGATGTCCCTCTCCGGGACGCATGCTTGAAAAAGAGCAGTGAACTCACCTTAGATTTGCTCGATATTTATCAAGTTACCCGTTCCAGTTAATCAACCAACCCTACCGCGGTTACCAATCAAGATCAGTTTCATAATCAACCAAGTCACGTATTTCACACAGATTGTATTTATCACAAAGATCACAATCTAACATGTAGCAAGTACTCAGTTTCTATACAAGTCCACATCCCATGTGCAAGTCTCATAATCACATACAACAGGTGAAATGGCTACTCGTACTGGTCAAGTCAAGGCCCTCATTCATAGTTAGCATTATTATCATGCAACAAACACAACTGTCAAATAACATAAACAACATAACTCTCACTGTTCAGATCATTGCCTACACGGCGAAGTTCCACATGACGAAGGATCAACCTTCGTCGAAGCCAAGTCATGATGAAGAATCCCTTGACGAAGGATTAACCTTCGTCGGGTTTAAGTGTGACGAAGGATCCCAAGGTTCGTCAAAAGACATGTCGACGAAGCTTCAAGATTGTTCGTCGACTTGATTCTTCGTTAGAAATTGTTCGTCAAAAAGCGCGGACTAACCGAAGAAGTGTTGATCGCGTGGATTGACTAGGGTAAAGGGAAGATGATTCGCAAAAAGGATTCAAAAGAAAACAGACTGCCGTCGAACTCCCAAGAGAAGGTTAGGGTTTGCTAAAACAAGAGTTTCGTGAACCTTGTGCAAATATAAAATCAAACAGACGAACTGGGCTTCTATTGGGCTTCGAAGAGTTCTGGGCTGACGAAGATTCCCACTGGCGACGAACTCCATCCTTCGTCGAAATGGGTGACGACGAAGACTCATTCTTTGTCGAGCAGATTTGTGGCGAAGAATCCATCTTCGTCACAAGGGGTTCTTTGTCATTTGTTTTCATTACTCATTAGTCATTAACATATGACATTAAAACAACTAATCACCAGAATACACTAATCTTTCAAACAATTGCACATGACATAACATAAAACAAATTGACAATACAGAATTACAAAACACATGGTAAGTAGAGGAAAGAGCTTGAAATCCCGGGTTGTCACATCATCCCCAACTTGAAAGAAATTTCGTATCGAAATTTGATAAGTGATCCAAAGCAGCACGGTGTTATGTCAGGATGACTGTGGATTTTCCCCAGGTGCCACATCATCCCCAACTTGAAAGGGAATTTCATCCCGAAATTCACCAGTTGCATCAGGATTAGATTGATCAGTTGGGAATAGTTGAGGATACTTGAGCTTCATTTGATCTTCGCGTTCCCACGTGAACTCCGGTCCACGTCTCTAGTTCCAACGAACTCTCACGATCGGAATTCGACTATGCTTACGGACCTTGACTTCCCGATCCATAATTTCGATGGGTTATTCGACAAACTGCAATTTGTCATCGATTTTCAGTTGTTGAAACGGTACTATAAGTGTTTCATCGGACAAACACTTCTTTAGTTGCGACACGCGGAAGACATCATGAACATTACCCAACTCAGCAGGTAACTCGAGCTTGTAGGCCACTTTACCGATCCATTCCAGAAAATTGAATGGCCCTACATAACGTGGATTAAGCTTGCCACGCTTCCCAAAGCGCACCACACCCTTCCAGGGTGAGACTTTCAACATAACACGATCGCCTACCGCGAACTCCAAGGGTTTCCTACGCTTGTCAGCGTAGCTTTTCTGCCGGTCATGCGCTACCGCCATACGATTTCTAATCTGAACAATCTTTTCTGAAGTTTCAAGCACAAGTTCCGGGCCTGTGATCTGGCTGTCACCCACCTCAGCCCAACAAAGAGGTGAACGACATTTCCGTCCATATAATGCTTCGAACGGAGCTGCCTATGTGCTGGTATGGTAACTATTGTTATAAGAAAACTCTATCAAATGTAAGTGTTTCTCCCAACCCTTACAAAAATCGATCACACATGCTTGCAGCATGTCTTCAAGTGTCTGGATGGTTCGTTCACTTTGACCATCCGTCTATGGGTGATAAGCGGTGCTCATCTCGAGACGTGAGCTGAATGATTTAAGCATTGATTGCCACAAATCCGATATGAAACGCGGGTCACGATCCGAGATAATAGAGGTTGGCACCCCGTGCCAAGAAATCACTTCCTTAAGATAAACAGCAGCTAGTTGTGAGAACTTATCCGTTTCCTTGATTGCTAGAAAATATGCTGACTTTGTGAGACGATCAACGATCACCCAGATGGTATCGTTTCCGTTTTTAGTTCTTGGAAAACCTCTGACGAAATCCATAGCAATTTGTTCTCATTTCCACATGGGTATTTCTGGTTGCTGAAGCAGGCCCGAGGGTTTCTGATACTCTACCTTAACCTTCGCACAAGTCAAGCATCTACTCACGTACGTCGCAATATGAGCTTTCATCTTCGGCCACCAATACAAAACTTTAAGATCCTGGTACATCTTATCCGAACCCGGGTGAACAGAGTATCGAGACTTGTGTGCTTCGTCCATCACAAGATCTCTAAGGTTTCCAAACAAAGGGACGCATACTCGTTCCATGAAGTAGAGTATACCATCAGATCTCTCTACAAGTCGTTTCTCCATTCCCCGTAAATACTCGGCTTTTAGGTTTTCTTCTTTCAATGCTTCAGTTTGAGCCGAACGGATCTGGTCAGGGAGGTTCGAGTGAATTGTGAGTTGTAAGGCTCGTACACGTTTAGGTTTCGTTTCCTTCCGACTAAGGGCATCCGCTACAACATTAGCTTTGCCTGGATGATACTTGATGGAACAATCGTAGTCGTTTAAGAGTTCCACCCAGCGACGCTGTCGCATGTTTAACTCTTTTTGGTCGAAGATATGCTGGAGGCTCCTGTGATCGGTATAAATCGTGCATTTGGTACCGTACAAGTAATGTCTCCACATTTTAAGCGCAAATACCACAGCTCCCAACTCTAAGTAGTGAGTCGTGTAATTCCTCTCGTGGACCTTCAATTATCGAGAGGCGTAAGCTATCACCTTCTCGCGTTGCATCAACACGCAATCGAGACCCTGAATAGAAGCATCACATTATACCACAAAATCTTCAGTACCTTCATGTAGAGACAAGATTGGTGCACTGCAGAGTTTTTGTTTCAAGAGTTGGAAAGCATCTTCCTGTTTCATCCCCCATGAGTACACAACGCCTTTCTGTGTTAATGAGGTAAGAGGTTGAGCGATCTTCGAGAAGTCTTTAATAAATCTGCGATAATACCCAGCGAGACCAAGAAACTATCGCACCTCCGAAGGATTCTTCGGTGCCGCCCAATTTCTAATAGCATCAATCTTTGAAGGATCCACGTGTATCCCCGATTCACTCACAATGTGGCCAAGGAAGTGTACTTCTCGAATCCAGAAGTCACACTTTGAGAATTTCTGTAAAGCTGCTCATTCCTCAGAAGCTCCAAAATAAGGCGCAGGTGTCGCTCGTGATCCTCCTAGCTCTTTGAATAGATCAGAATGTCGTCGATAAACACGATGACGAAATAGTCGAGATACGGTTTGCACACGCGGTTCATGAGGTCCATGAAAACCGCTGGTGCGTTAGTCAATCCGAATGTCATAACCAAAAACTCATAATGGCCATACCGCGTTCGAAATGTTGTTTTCGGTACATCTTCCTCTCGGACTCTCATCTGATGATAGCCCGATCTTAAGTCGATTTTTGAGTAAAAACTTGACCCTTGCAACTGGTCAAACAGATAGTCGATGCGCGGCAAAGGATAACGGTTCTTGACGGTCACCTTGTTGAGTTCCCGATAATCAATACACATATGAAAGGACCAGTCTTTCTTCTTCACAAACAGGACTGGGGCTCCCCAAGGCGAAGAACTGGGTGGGATAAAACCCTTATCCAACAGTTCTTGAAGTTAATTAGATAACTCTTGCAACTCCCCAGGTGCAAGACGATTTAGATAACTCTTGCAACTCCCCAGGTGCAAGACGATAAGGAGCTCGAGCAATTAGGGCCGCTCCTGGTGCAAGATCAATCTGAAATTCCACTTGACGGTGAGGAGGTAAACCAGGAAGTTCCTTAGGAAACACATCAGAAAATTCGCAAACAATTGGCAGGTCTTCGATCTTCCTCTCTTCAGGCTGAGGTTCTGTAATAAGTGCCAAAATAGCAGGATACCCCTTTTGTAGACACTTCTGAGCTTTCATAGCTGAGATGATACCTACCATCGCACCTGTAACACCCCGTGTTTCGAAAGTCAAAGTCAAAGTCAAGATTGAACTCAAAGGAAGAAAAGATTGCTAATTGCGGTCTGTCACTCCTTGCTTAACTACTGTTTTGACTTCTTTGACTTGTAGTTAATCTATTTATGTTATCGCATTAGTTGTATTATGTGGAGTACTTATTAAAAATCTAGGATTAGTAATTATCGCGTGTTTTATCGTCTTATCGCTTATCGCAACGCAATCGCATTCGCAGCCCGAAATACGCATTCCGGATATTGTTTTACGTGTTTGTGCCTTTTTATGTGTTACCTGTGCATGTTTAATTATGATTATATTGTGGTGATTAATCGAAACGCAATCGCAACGCTATCGCAATCGAATCGCAAACGCTAAACACAAGTTAATTAGGAGGATTGTATGTTAGATATAGTAGTTGGGATTAATGGATAACTCTATCGCATCACAAAACTCAACGCACGAAACGAAACGCCGCTACTCAAATCGTTGGAACCACTCGATCGAGTGACAGCTCGATCGGATGGTCAACCAATCGGATTGCCATCCGATCGGGCAGCCATCCAATCGGTGACCCACTCGACCTTAGGCACTTTCCTTTTTGGGAAACCCTAAAAATACCCCCACCTGTCACATGATTTGATGTCACAGCTCCTTCACCCGAACCAGACGCTCAAGCACACTTTTCTCTCGATTTCTCTCGATTCTTGTAAGTTTTCAACCTAAATCTTGTACGTCTATGATCTACACACACTTCTTCATCGTTCTCTCTTTTGAATCTTAACTATTAACTGTGAAATCAGTGGATTTGAGGTGTTCTAGGATGACGTCATCATGGTGTTCTTATGAACTTCATGTTTTGGCTTCAATCCACCAAGAACAACTTAGATCTGGACGATTTCCACATGAATAAACAAAGATCTTACATAGATCTGAACATATTCATGGTGAAAAGGATTGAAAGATGGTTTTCTAACTTCTTTCAACTCTTTTACACTCAATGCATTTAAAACCAATAGAATCAGAGTTTGTTCTGATCTTCTACTCCTTCTTGGTGATGTGTTGGTTCAAGATCTGAGTTCTATCTATGGGACAACCGATTTCGGGTTAAACATGAACCACCGTCCCGAACAGTCAACTGACCGGACTAGGGTGATTCCTGTCCGATCGGATTACTTGAGTCTTGACGAGGGTTCTGTTGTTTGGCACGATATCAAGTCGTCTCGAATCAAAACTACAAACTATCAAAACAACCAAGTGTCAAGACGATCAGGCTGTGGACGGATTGTCATCCGATCGGTTTGCCATCCAATCGGACAGCCATCCGATCGGTTTGCCATCCAATCGGACAGCCATCCGATCATGTGATGATTGGAACTTTGATACTTAAACAATTTTCAACATGTTCAATACACAAGATTGCCATCCGATCGGATAGCCATCCGATCGAGTGACCGTCCTACTGTGAACTTGTTCTCAAACTGAGAAGCCTCGACCCTCGGATTGCCGTCCGATCGAACGACCGTTCGATTGACCGACCCGAAGGGAAGAGATACTTCTCTATTTTCAAAATGCTACAACGAAAACTTCAAAAGACAAACCATCATGCACAAACACATCTTAACCAGACATGATGTCAATCTGACCGAATGGCCATCCGATCGGATGACCATCCGAATGGATTGACTTCCGATCGAATGACCATCCGATCGGGTAGCCATCCGATCGGGTTGCTGTTCGACACTTGGTTCCTTTGCACCGTTCTACGCACCGCTCATCGCTTATGCTATCGTTCTGACCAGGCTAATCTCACTCTAGCGCTCCCTTCAATCCATTAACTTCCATCGCTGTGAGTATACTCGAACCCTTTTTGCTTTACGCACTTTTGGGTGTTACATACGTTACTTATTCTGAATCACATCAAACACACTACACAATACTTTAACGCTAACCGCTACTGCATGTATACGTGACCCGATGAATGCTTGTTTGTTATGTTTACACATAGATTGCTGTCTACCTGCCTTAGCAACGATAGTACTATAGTTTGGACTCAGCACCTGTTCACTCAGGGGTTGTTAACGACCATTAATCACATGATACGCAGTGGTGAATATGTGTTGCGAACTGCCTTACGCAGTCGACCCGCAGTCATTGGTATTGATAGGATCTTGTCGATAACTAACATGCTTCACATCACACGTTGTATGTTTTGGTTATGCGTAAACGATTTCGAACTCTATTATATTATCAAACTTATATGCTCACCTTTACACTATGTGTATTGACTTTTACTTTAACGTATGTGGTAGGTGCTTAAGATGCTAGGATGCCTTGTTTGCTGTGTGATGAAATTGAGGCTAGGAAAGAGTCCTAGAAACAAATAAACAAATTGTCCATATTGAAATCTGAGTTGTCGGATCAGTAGTTGTTTGTGAGACAAGTATTTGTAATAACTGTTTTATTTGGATATGTTATGGTATGGGATATGACGTTTTAAGTATCTGGTAATTAATAGTTGTTATGGATACTCATGGACAATCTGTTTCGCTCAGTGCCGCGCCCTGATGATTCCGCCATCGATTGGGGTGTGACAGATTGGTATCAGAGCCATAACTATAGGGAATTAGGCAAGACTCGACCTTGTCCGGGTCGGTGTCTTAGAAATGACCTAGTCTATAGTTAAGTACCAACAGACCGACTTGTGCATACCCTGTAGGGGTTTTATACGAGCTTACTTGCTATATCTCGCTATTCTCGCTTACACTACACTATCACTGCACTCTAATTTTCGAAAACGAACGAGTGATTAGGTCGGGATGAGGTGTGGCAACCGCAAACTCTCGACCAAATCACTTGTTCAACTCGTATTTTTACCTATAAACAGGAGAATTTGCGTTGAATCAGGAGTGAAATCCATATTTTGACGCAAATTTCCTTTCCTCTTTTATCAAAACAGGAACAAAGTTGCTAAGTCAGGGGTGAAACCCGAACCCTGATGACTTGTTCCGTGCTCTATTTTATTTTAACAAAACTCTCACCAAAGTCTCGACGGACTCCAACAACCTGAAGTCACACTGTAACCGGAAGGATGCGTGTCATTCGTCCAAATTCGAGGCGAAAGCACGGTCCCAAGAGCTAAAGTGTGTACCAAAGGCCCTTGTGAATAGTCAAACCACTTTGGGTAGTCAATGTCTATCGAGCCTTAGACAATCAATACCTGATTTTATATGTTTCGATTCCGAGTCCGCAACTGCCGACTCTGATATTTGTCATTTTTACGTGGATTTTATGTGTTTTGTGTGATTTTATTTGTTATGTGTTTTGACTTTTGGTGGATTATTTGCTTTTCACTCTTCGCTTTGATGGACACACACGAACCACACTGCACATCTACCTAAAAACGCTGACAAATCGCTGATATTTGTGGATGATCGTATACTATGTCATACGTTGTACTATACTACTCGCTGTGTACTCGCTAATCGCAATCGCTATTCTCGAATGCTCGTGGACTGTGAATGATAGGTTTCTGTATTCTGACTGCCTCTTGTGTTTCTGTGCTTTACATGCTTATGTGTTTCTGTGCTTATGTGAATGTGTGATTATGTGCCTATGTGTTTAGGTATTACATGATTGTGTTCCTGAGCTTTAGTAGTGTTAGGTGTGTGAGGTGAGATTTGATTATATTGTGTTTGAGTCCTATGACGATGTCTGATGCAGACAATGTCGTCATCTGGATCTCGCGCTATCCAAGCCGCACGCCGAAAGCAGGCGGATAAACGCCTCGCCTCTATGATCACTAAACAAATGGCAAAGGTTGTTCCTCAGATCGTCAATGAACTATACGAGAATGTGAGCAAATCTTCTAAAGAGTCCAGGACTGAGACTCCTAAAGCTGCATTTAGCTTCAAGCAGTTTAAAGCTGGCGGACCGAAAGAATTTACTGGTGAAGATGGTCCTACGGCCTTGTTTCAATGATCTCCGCACTCTCAACGCAACCGGCGTCTTCCAATCCCGAGCTTTAGATTGGTGGACGACCGAGAGAAACAAACGCGGAAATGATGCAGCTTACGGTTTGACGTGGGATGAGCTGAAGAACGTCATGTTGGAAGAGTTATGCCCTCCCCACGAGCGCCAAAAGTTGGAGGACGAATTCTGGCATATCAAGCAGAAGGATGGTGACAATGCTGCTTTAACTGCTCGCTTCTAGCAGCTTAGCATAATCTGTCCTGGTCAAGTTAAGACTCCTGATGTGACGATCAAGAAGTATATCCGAGCTCTGCCGGATTGTGTTGCAGATTTTGTGCAAGCTTCAAAACCAGCAACAATCGAAGAAACTTACTTGCTTGCCGCTGAAATAAACGACAAGCGAGTCAAGTCTGGCTACCGGGATAAAGCCACCAAGAATCTACACCAAGCTACCACCGCACCAACCGCTAAAACCGCTGCCACTCCTCAGTCTTCAAAGGCCTCTCGTTGCAAGAGGAAGAACAACAGCAACTCCAACAACAAGAACTGTGCTGTCACCACTGCTGCCCCGCTCCAAGTTGTACCAGCTCAGCAGCAAACGCAACACCGCCAAGTCGCGGCACCGGTAACCCAAGAACCGCCAGCAAAGCGTGCTTATACTGGTCCTCACCCGGCTTGCCCGACTTGTACCTTTCACCATCCAGTGGGAATCGCCTGCAGATTTTATGTACATTGCAACATGTATGGCCATTTCACCGCCAACTGTCGTACAGGTCCTCATCAAGCTCCAGCTCTAGCTACTGCTCATCAAGCTCTACTTCCTGCTCCTCAAGGCCAACAAGCAACTCCGGCTGTCACACCCCAACCGATGGCGGAAACATCGGGGCATGGCACTGAGCGAAACAGATTGTCCAAAAGTTTCCATAATAATTATCATTACCAATTAATTTAAAATAACATGTCCCATACCATGTCTCAAAAAACAATACAATTATTACAGACAAAATCTAGGCAAATAGTTCTGTTCCGATAACTCAGATTTCATTTGTACAGACAACTATTTGTTGGCCTCTAAGACCTTATTCTAGCCTCGATTTCCTAGCAGATAAGCATCCTAAGCACCTGTCACATACGTTAAAATAAAAGTCAATACACATAGTGTAAAGGTGAGCATACAAGTTTGATAATAGCATATATAGTTCGAAAGCGTTACGCATAACCAGCACGTACACAGAGTGAAATGAGGCATGTTAGTTATCGACATGAACCTATCGATACTAATGACTGCGGGTTGACTGCCCAAGGCAGTTCGTAATACATGATCACCACTGTAATCCATGCAAATAATTGTCCTTAACAACCCTCGAGTGAACGGGTGCTGAGTCCAAACTAATAGTACTATTGTTGCTAAGGCAGGTAGACAGCATTCCATGTGTAAACAAAACAAACAAGCATTCATTAAGCCACGTATGACATGCGGTAACGGTTAGCGTTTAAATAGTATTGAGTAGTGTGTTCGATGTGATTTGAATATTTGTAACGTATGTAACACCCAAAAGTGCATAAAGCAAAAAGGGATCGAGTATACTCACAGCGATGATGGATTGAAGGGAGCGCTTAGAGAGTAGGGTTAGCCTGATCAGAAAGATAGCATAACGATAAGTGACGCGTAAAACGATGCAAAGTGTAAGTGGCTCGGACAGCAGTTCGGTCAGATGGTAATCCGATCGGATGGCTAGTCATGCGAATGACAATCCGTTCGGATGGTCATCCGGTCGGGCGGTAGTCCGGTCGGATGACTATTCGAGTGGATTGTTTCTTCCTATGAGTAGGATGTGTTTGAGTATGATGGCTTGACCTTTGAAGTTTTCGTTGTAGCATTTTGAAAACATTGAAGTATCTCTACCTTTCAGGTCGTTCGGTCAGTCGGACGGTCGTCCGGTCGGACGGCGACTCGAGTGGCGAGGTTACTTGGTGAGAACAATTCCACTGCAGGGCGGTCACTCGGTCGGATGTCCATCCGAGCGGGTGGCAACCCTGTTGTTGAACATGTTGAAAATTGTTTAGGTGTTAAAGTCCAAATGTCTCATGATTCGGGTGGCTGTCCGCTCGGATGATAGTCCGGTCGGACAATAACTCGTTCAATAACCAGACTTCAATCGTTGGCAAAATAGTTAAGTGTGGGACCCAAGGTGCAAGCCGTTCAGACAGCCGGTCGCTCGGATGGCTGTCCGTTTGGACAGCAGTCCGATCGAACGGCACTCCGTCCTGGTCGTTCCGTTCGTCTTACACTCGGTCGTTTGATTGTTTGTCGTATTATCGAGATGTGTTGATATCGTGCTAACTAACAGAGTCCCATCCTAAGCTCTAGTGACTTGCTCGAACAGGAACCACCCAAGTTCGGTCAGTCCACCGGTTTAAGACGTTTGTTCTTGGTTAACCCGAAATCGATAATCTCGTGGATAGAATACGGATCTTGAACCAATACAACCACAAGATTGAGTAGTGAGTCGGCACAAGCTCCGATTCTACCGGTTTTGAAGGCATTGAGTGTAAAATAGTTGAAAGAAAGTTGGAAAATCTTCTCTCAATCCTTTTCACCGTGAATAAGTTTAGATCTATGCAAGATCTTTGTTAGTTTATGTGGAAATCGGTTAGATCTAAGTTGTTCTTGGTGGATTGAGGCCAACAATGAAGTTCTTCAAGAACACATGATGACGTCATCCTAGAACACCTTGAATCTTGATGATTTCACGATTAAAAGTTAAGATTCAAAAGACAGATAGGTGTAGGAGTGCGTGTAGATTAAGGAAGTACAAGATTTAGGACGAGATCTTACCGAAATTGAGAGAATTCGAAGAAAAGGTGAAGAGCACGAGCTGGTCTGACAGAGAGTTGCCAAAAGTAGAAAGAATGAAAGTGACAGTAGGTATTTATAGAGTTCCAAAAGAGGAAAGAGCTGGCCGGTCGGATGGCATCTCACTCGGGCGACAGCTCGGTCGGATGGCACCTCGACCGGATGGCAGCCCGGTCGGATGGCAATCCGGTCGGCTGGCATCTGGTTCGAGTGTTCGGTGCGACGATTTTTGGTATTTCGATTTCGTTTGCGAGCGATGCGAATGCGATAGAGTTTCCTATTCAAATTACTTTTAATCCCAACTATTCATATCTCGCGCTATCTCTTCTCCACTAATTATCATAGTTCGATTTCGATTGCGATTGAGTTCGATTGCGTTTGTGTTTCGATTGCGATTCGATTGATTACCACATGTAACATAAATAAACATGCACAAGTAACACATAAGGCACACACACACGTATAACAGTAACCAAAATGCGTAATTCAAGTTGCGAGTGCGATTGTGACAGCGATTAAGCGATTAAACATGCGATAAATAGAGATTAATATGCGATTATTAATAGATACTCCACATAATACAGCTAAAGCGAAAATAAAATAGACTAATTACAAGTCAAAGAAGTCAAAACAGGAATTAAGCAAGGAGAGACAGATCGCAATTAGCAATCTTTTCTTCCATTGACTTCAATCTTGACTTTAACTTTGACTTTGACTTTCGAAAACACGGGGTGTTACACTGGCACCCGCGATCAATTCTAGAGTCTGATTTGCGTGTGGTGATCCCAACCACTTCGCAAATATGTGCCTGAATCGAGTTGTGAAGCAAGAGCCACAACAGCAGCCTCAGCAACAAGCAGCTCGCGCTCGAACTTTCAACATTAATGTGCGCCAGGCTCAGTCTGACAACAACGTGCTCAATGGTACGTTCCTTGTGAATGGTATTTATGCTTCGTGTTTGTTTGATACTGGAGCCGATAACTGCTTTGTATCGCTTGAGTTCGAAAAGCTCCTTAATCGTAAGCGTGCCCATCTCCCCTCGACGTTCGATGTTGAAGTTGCCACCGGAAGAACCGTCGCTGTCAACTCTGTTCTTCGTGATTGTACTCTCGAACTCAACAATCACATCTTTCCTATCGACCTTATTCCGATGCAGCTCGGTAGTTTTGATGTCATAGTAGGCGTGGACTTTCTTCGCGAAAACCATGCTGAAGTTGTTTGCTTTGATAAGATGATTCGATTCTCGTTCGCTAATGGGGATCAACTTTGTGTGTATGGCGAAACTCTATCGAAAGACCTCAAGCTCATGTCATGTATCCAAGCTAGCAAGTATCTCCGCAAGGAATACAGAGTTTTCTTGGCTAACATTGTAGTAGCGGAGAAGGAAAAGAAAGGAAAGACAGAAGTGAAAGACGTCCCTGTTGTTCATGAATTCCCTAACGTTTTTCCTGATGATCTTCCAGGCTTACCTCCAAGTCGTGATATCGACTTTCGCATTGACCTCATTCCTGGAGCAAATCCTGTTGCTAGAGCTCCTTATCAACTCGCCCCGTCCGAAATGCGCGAACTCTCGAGTCAACTCCAGGAATTGCTTGAGAAAGGCTTTATTCGCCCTAGCACCTCTCCTTAGGGCGCGCCAGTCCTTTTCATCAAAAAGAAGGATGGATCGTTCCGGATGTGCATCGACTACAGGGAATTGAATAAGCTGACAATCAAGAATCGCTATCCTCTACCTCGCATCGATGATTTGTTTGACCAATTACAAGGCACTACGTGTTTCTCCAAGATCGATCTATGCTCAGGCTACCACCAGTTACGCATTCAAGAGGAAGATATACCCAAAACCGCTTTTCGCACTCGGTACGGCCACTATGAGTTCGTTGTTATGCCTTTTGGTCTAACCAACACGCCTGCGGTTTTCATGGATCTGATGAATCGCGTGTGTAAACCTTTCCTCGACCGCTTCGTCATCGTGTTCATCGATGATATCCTGATCTATTCCAAGTCGAAAACCGAACACGCGCAACATCTACGTTTGGTTCTCGAGCTACTCCAGGGGAATCGACTCTATGCCAAGTTCTCCAAGTGTGAATTCTGGCTGGAGGAGGTTCAATTCCTCGGTCACATTGTCAATAGTCAAGGTATTCACGTCGATCCCCCGAAGATTGAAGCTGTTAAGAGTTGGGTAACACCTAAGACCCTGTCTGAAGTCCATTCTTTTCTCGGGCTAGCGGGCTATTATCGCCGATTTATCGAAGGATTCTCAAAAATCGTTGTGCCGCTTACTTCCCTCACGCACAAAGACAGGCCTTTTGTTTGGGGAACTGGATAAGAGACTGCCTTTCAAACCCTCAAGTATATGCTTTGCAATGCTCCTGTTCTCACTCTACCCGACAGAAACGATGACTTTATCGTCTATTGTGATGCCTCGAACCTTGGCCTTGGTTGTGTTCTCATGCAACGAGACAAGGTTATTGCTTACGTATCTCGTCAGCTCAAGATCCACGAGAAGAACTGCACAACCCACGACCTCGAGCTAGGCGCAGTTGTTTTTGCGTTGAAGATTTGGCGACACTACCTTTATGGTACCAAGTGTACGATCTTCACCGATCATAGGAGCCTACAACATATCTTTGACCAGAAGGAGCTAAATATGCGTCAACGCCGGTGGGTAGAACTTCTCAACGATTATGACTGTGAGATTCGTTATCATCCTGGCAAAGCAAATGTCATTGCCGATGCTCTCAACAGACGGAGTTATTTACACAGCGTCAGTAATATTCAAGCCCCGTATGATCTCGAAACCCTTATCCGCGAAGCACAACATGCCTGTTTTACCGAACGCACTTTGAAGAAGGAAAGGATTCTCAACGATGGGGCCCAGCTAGTGAATAAATCGAATGGGATATTCCATTATCTGGACCGAATTTGGATCCCTAAATGGACCAATTTACGAAAAATTTTGATGGACGAAGCCCACAAATCGCGATATTCTATTCATCCCGGTGCCGACAAGATATACCAGGACCTGCGCTACAAGTACTGGTGGCTGGGCATGAAGAGGGATATCGCCCTCTATGTTTCGAAGTGCCTGACTTGCTCGAAAGTCAAGGCTGAGCACCAAAGACCCTCTGGCTTACTCGTTCAACCCGAGATCCCTATATGGAAGTGGGAGAGTATAGCTATGGACTTCATAACGAAACTTCCGCGTACGCCATCAGGTCACGACACCATCTGGGTTGTTGTTGACCGTTTGACTAAATCTGCTCACTTTCTGCCAATACGAGAAGACTATAAGGTAGAAAAATTAGCCCGAATCTACACCAAGGAGATCATTTGTCGACATGGGATGCCTCGCAACATCATTTCTGACCGCGATGCTCGGTTTACCTCGCGTCTTTGGGAAACATTTCAATCTGCTCCCGGTACTACGCTTAATCTAAGTACCACTTTCCATCCCCAAACCGACGGCCAGACTGAGAGAACGATCCGTACTCTTGAAGACATGCTCTGTTCGTGTGTCATAGATTTCGGTGGTAATTGGGACGCATACTTACCTTTAGTCGAATTCTCGTACAATAACAGTTATCATTCCAGCATTCAAATGGCACCATTTGAGGCATTGTATGGAAGAAGATGTCGATCGCCTATTGTATGGCACGAGATCGGACACTCGCAATTAACCGGTCCTGAGCTATTGCAAGAAACGACTGATAAAATCCTCCAGATTCGAGACAATCAACTGAAAGCTCGGAGTCGTCAGAAAATTTACGCCGATAGACGACGAAAGCCCCTTGAATTTGACGTTGGCGACCATGTACTCCTAAAGGTATCACCTTGGAAGGGTGTGGTCTGATTTGGCAAGAGAGGAAAGCTCGCACCTCGATATGTAGGACCCTTTAAGATTCTGGAAAGGATCGGAAAGGTGGCTTACAGACTCGAACTACCGGAGGAACTTAGCAACGTTCACCCGACTTTCCACGTTTCGAACCTCAGAAAGTGTCTGGCTGAGCATGATTTACACGTTCCACTCAAGGACTTATAAGTAAACGAAACATTACACTTCGTGGAAAAGCCTGTCGAGATCATGGACCGACAAACCAAGCAGCTCAGGCGCTCACGCATTCCCATCGTAAAAGTTCACTGGGAAGGCAAACGAGGCGCATAGTTTACTTGGGAGCTCGAAAGTGACCTAAAGGCGAAGTACCTGCAGTTGTTCGTTGCGGCTTCGGCCTAATTTTGGGATGAAATTCCCTTAAGAGGGGGAAGCTGTAACACCCCGTGTTTCGAAAGTCAAAGTCAAAGTCAAGATTGAAGTCAAAGGAAGAAAAGATTGCTAATTGCGGTCTGTCACTCCTTGCTTAACTACTGTTTTGACTTCTTTGACTTGTAGTTAATCTATTTATGTTATCGCATTAGTTGTATTATGTGGAGTACTTGTTAATAATCGAGGTTTAGTCGCTAATTATCGCGTGTTTTATCGTCTTATCGCTTATCGCATCCCAATCGCATTCGCAGCCCAAAATACGCATTCCGGATATTGTTTTACGTGTTTGTGCCTTTTTATGTGTTACCTGTGCATGTTTAATTATGATTATATTGTGGTGATTAATCAAAACGCAATCACAACACTATCGCAATCGAATCACAAACGCTAAACGCAAGTTAATTAGGAGGATTGTATGTTAGATATAGTAGTTGGGATTAATGGATAACTTTATCGCATCGCAAAACTCAACGTACGAAACGAAACGCCGCTACTCAAATCGTTGGAACCACTCGATCGGATGGTCAACCGACCGGATTGCCATCCGATCGGACAGCCATCTGATCGGTGACCCACTCGACCTTAGGCACTTTCCTTTTTGGGAAACCCTATAAATACCCCCACCAGTCATATCATTTGATGTCACAGCTCCTTCACCCGAACCAGACGCTCAAGCACACTTTTCTCTCGATTTCTCTCGATTCTTGTAAGTTTTCAACCTAAATCTTATACTTCTATGATCTACACACACTTCTTCATCGTTCTCTCTTTTGAATCTTAACTTTTAACCGTGAAATCAGTGGATTTGAGGTGTTCTAGGATGATGTCATCATGGTGTTCTTATGAACTTCATGTTTTGGCTTCAATCCACCAAGAACAACTTAGATCTGGACGATTTCCACATGAATAAACAAAGATCTTGCATAGATCTGAACATATTCATGGTGAAAAGGATTGAAAGATGGTTTTCTAACTTCTTTCAACTCTTTTACACTCAATGCATTTAAAACCGATAGAATCGGAGCTTGTTCTGATCTTCTACTCCTTCTTGGTGATGTGTTGGTTCAAGATCTAAGTTTTATCTAAGGGACAACCGATTTCGGGTTAAACATGAACCACCATCCCGAACAGTCAACTGAACAGACTAGGGTGATTCCTGTCCGATCGGATTACTTGAGTCTTGACGAGGGTTCTGTTGTTTAGCACGATATCAAATCGTCTCGAATCAAAACTACAAACTATCGAAACAACCAAGTGTCAAGATGATCAAGCTGTGGAAGGATTGTCGTCCGATCGGATTGCCATCCGATCGGATTGCCATCCGATCGGATAGCCATCCGATCATGTGACGATTGGAACTTTGATACTTAAACAATTTTCAACATGTTCAATACACAAGATTGCCATCCGATCGGATAGCCATCCGATCGAGTGACCGTCCTGCTGTGAACTTGTTCTCAAACTGAGAAGCCTCGCCACTCGGATTGTCGTCCGATCGAACGACCGTTCAATCGACCGACCCGAAGGGAAGAGATACTTCTTTATTTTCAAAATGCTACAACGAAAACTTCAAAAGACAAACCATCATGCACAAACACATCTTAACCAGACATGATGTCAATCTGACCGAATGGCCATCCGATCGGGTTGCTGTTTGACACTTGGTTCCTTTGCACCGTTCTACGCACCGCTCATCGATTATGCTATCGTTCTGACCAAGCTAATCTCACTCTAGCGCTCCCTTCAATCCATTAACTTCCATCGCTATGAGTATACTCGAACCCTTTTTGCTTTACGCACTTTTGGGTGTTACATACGTTACTTATTCTGAATCACATCAAACACACTACGCAATACTTTAACGCTAACTGTTACTGCATGTATACGTGACCCGATGAATGCTTGTTTGTTATGTTTACACATAGATTGTTGTCTACCTGCCTTAGCAACGATAGTACTATAGTTTGGACTCATCACCTGTTCACTCAGGGGTTGTTAAGGACCATTAATCACATGATTCGCAGAGGTGAATATGTGTTGCGAACTGCCTTACGCAGTCGACCCACAGTCATTGGTATTGATAGGATCTTGTCGATAACTAACATGCTTCACATCACACGTTGTACGTGCTGGTTATGCGTAAACGATTTCAAACTCTATTATATTATCAAACTTGTATGCTCACCTTTACACTATGTGTATTGACTTTTACTTTAACGTATGTGGCAGGTGCTTAAGATGCTAGGATGCCTTGTTTGTTGTGTGATGAAATAGAGGCTAGGAAAGAGTCCTAGAAACAAATAAACAAATTGTCTATTTTGAAATCTGAGTAGTCGGATCAGTAGTTGTTTGTGAGACAATTATTTGTAATAACTGTTATATTTGGATATGTTATGGTATGGGACATGACGTTTTAAGTATCTGGTAATTAATAGTTGTTATTGATACTCATGGACAATTTGTTTTGCTCAGTGCCGCACCCCGATGATTCTGCCATCGGTTGGGGTGTGACAGCACCACTGTGATGCCCTTGGACCGATAGAGATTCTCCACTACGGAGAGGAATACGCACGATTTTCTCTTTACAGAGAATGTCAGCACGGTGCTTGGACAACCAGTCCATACCAACCACTACGTCGAAACTACCGAGGGTTATAGGAAAGAGGTCAATGTCAAACACTTGACCCACAAGATCAAGTTTGCATCCCATAATAATGTGTGAAGCTTCAATCGTCTTACCATCTGCTAGTTCTACTACATGCTTAACTTCTAGAAGTGTTGGAGTTAACCCTAATCGTTGACTGAACTCTAAGGATACATAGATCCAATCGGCACCGGAATCAAATAACACAGAAGCAAAGAGATTGTTCACAGAAAACGTACTAGTCACGACATTGCCGTCCTTCCTAGCATCACCTGCTCCAATCGTAAATACCCTCCCACGAGCACCATTGCCCCCATTGTTGCCATTATTGTTATTCCCAGCATTGTGATTGTTATTCTGACGGTTGTTGTTATCATTGGCGTTTTGATTCAGCTGAGGGCAATCCCGTTTAATGTGACCTTCGTCCCCACACTAGAAACACCCCTTCCTATTGCCTTGATTCTGATGGGGCTGCTGCTTCTGCTGTTGCTGATGCTGTTGTTGTTGCTACTGATTCTACTGCTGCTGCTTTGGGAATGGGGCTCTACAGTCTTTTACCATATGGCCCACCTTATCACACCTATGGAAAGCTCGGACACATGGTCCATGATGATGATAACCACACTTGTTGCACTTTGGCTTCCTACCAATGTAGGAGCCTTGGCTCTGATTGCTGTTCTGGCCTTGGTTAACTGAGGACGACTGACTGAAACTACGATTATTGTTGTTGTCTGGACTTTTCTGCGATTGGCTTGCACTGGTCGCTTTGTCAGCATCGTTCCATTTACGCTTGTTGTCACCAGCAGGTGTATTAGTAACAGTAGGAGCAACAGAAACACGAGGCGGTAGCGAACCACGCTCGACCTCTTGGTAGGTAATCTTGTGTGCTAAACGGATGATCTGAGGCAGGTTGTTAAGATTTGCAGCAGTGACCAAACTCTTTACTGATGGTGCTAGGCCTTTGATGTACAACTCGATTCTTCGAGGTGGGGGTCGAGACAAGTTAGGGCACATGTTTGCTAGCTCATAAGATAGTTTCGTGTAAGCCTCGATCTCGGACTCTTCCATCTTCAGATTGTAGTACTCGTTCTCGAGTTTTTGAATCTCGTCACGAGGACAGTACTCCTCCCGTATCAACTCTTTGAAATCATCCCAAGTAATTGCATTAGCCATCTCGATGCCCAACATTTGCACCTGGGCATTCCAGCAAGTTAAGGCACAATCCTCCAAAGTGCCTGTAGCGTACTTCACCTGGTCCCCCACGGGGCAGTTTCACATAGCGAACACTGACTCAGCTTTCTCAAACCAACGTAGTAACCCCACAGCCCCTTCAGTCCCACTGAATGTCTATGGATTATAATCCATGAACGTTTTAAACGTGCAGACAGGCGGATTGTTTTGATTCTGATTCACTTGTTGACCTAAGGACGAAAGAAAAGACAATACACGAGTAAGAGTTGAGTTCGCGACACAGGAATAAAGAGTATGTGGCACATAGCGTACCAACCTGATAAGCCGCTAGGGCTTCAGCCACACGAGTGTTGATTAGGTCAGTTAATTCAGCCTGGGTCATATTAATGTTGCCACGTCCACCGCCGTGGCCACCACCACGTCCACCATTACGTCCACCACGTCCACTCATGATTCTATATAAGAGAAGGGAAAAGATTAACGGTCGGAATTTAGTAGGAGTCAAACATCACGATGACTTCTACAGTCTACTAGGTTTACATCAGGTAACAGAGCGGAACCCCCTTCACACTTATTAAGCCTCACTGGGACTCGCATGCACCCCACATTATTATTATGTGTGCACCCATAATAACAATGCAATTTGCATGTTTATCTCAGCTCCTTCCAACTTGTACTAAAAGGTTCCTCAAATTCGAGTAGTAAGACAAAGGACATCACAAAACATAAATCATGAAAGTCTAGAGGAAGGTTGTATTGTGACTCTATCAACCACATAATATAGGCAAATAACACATGAATTCAGTCTGGAGTGCTAAGTGTGCAATCACATGCAACATCATACAATAGTGTACACTAGATATGCTACGCAATAAGTAAACGAGAGACGAACCTTGCAATCTGGAGCTGAGTGTCATGGTCGATTTCGAAGCTGTTCGGTTATAGTCTGGTTTTATAAAAACGTTTTAAACCCTAGTTCACTATAACCAGTGGCTCTGATACCAAACTGTCACACCCCCATAATACCACATGCGGAAACATCGCGGGACGTGTGACGTACCAGGATCCAGCCACCAATCACATTGAACCACAACATAGTATTAAATAAAAGTTTCCATTTATTTCATAAAGTAATTCCAAGACACAACTTAAAACAAATAAGTTCAGCGGAAGCATAATGTAAATAGTTATTCAAGTGTTTCAAAACAATGTTGAAAACCAATGAACATGTATCCAAGAGCTATGACCCATGACCACTCCAACACTCCCAGATAGCAAGTTCAAACCATGAATCTGACGACCTGCAAGCATGCAGACAAGTGTGTCAGACGACGCTTGTGAGTTCAAAGTGTGTTAACCCGTTTAGTTACCAGATATCAGTTTAAAACATTTCAAAGATTTGATGTTGTTAATAACTCGATTACCGCAGATGGCTCCAGATTATTCTCCCTTCCCCAATGCTCTATCAAACATTGGTCGAGTGGTTAAGGTAATTAGTTCACGACCGTCCTCCTCGGTACGGTGTGAGGGTGCCAAACCTAATAGCGATATCAACTAATAACCCCGTTGCCTCCCCGGCAACCAATTCTGTATATGATGGTACTTAATGATAGATATGAGTGTATTAACCAACATCCCAAGTTTAACATTCCAGTCAAACCCAATAACCCAGTATTCCTCCCCGGAATACCTACCAGATGTCCCTCTCCGGGATGCATGCTTGAAAAAGAGCAGTGAACTCACCTTAGATTTGCTTGGTATTTATCAAGTTACCCATTCCAGTTAATCAACCAACCCTACCACGGTTACCAATCAAGATCAGTTTCATAATCAACCAAGTCACGTATTTCACACAGATTGTATTTATCACAAAGATCGCAATCTAACATGTAGCAAGTACTCAGTTTCTATACAAGCCCACATCTCATGTGCAAGTCTCATAATCACATACAACAGGTGAAATGGCTACTCGTACTAGTCAAGTCAAGGCCCTCATTTATAGTTAGCATTATTATCATGCAACAAACACAACTGTCAAATAACATAAACAACATAACTCTCACTGTTCAGATCATTGCCTACACGGTGAAGTTCCACATGACGAATGATCAACCTTCGTCGAAGCCAAGTCATGACGAAGAATCCCTTGACGAAGGATTAACCTTCATCGGGTTTAAGTGTGACAAAGGATCCCAAGGTTCGTCAAAAGATATGTCGACGAAGCTTCAAGATTGTTCGTCGACTTGATTCTTCGTTAGAAACTGTTCGTCACTTAACAGACAATTTTCAGGATTCCTGCTGTGATTACCCATTACCCTCATATTGACAGTTACAGATCAATGACATGATTCAATACATTCTTATACACGCAAAAACAATCTGCAGTAACAGCCGTTCAATATCAACGAATCAATAATTACTCCTATGATTTACAATGATCCCTAATCATCATTTAACATAATAGATATTAACAGTATTCAATCATTCAAACCGATCAAACAATCACAATGTGTTAACAGTCTATGATTTCATTCGCACAATCAAACCCTAATAGCTAACAACATCAATCCTACAACCGAACCCTAATAAAGCATGATCAACCATACAAGGAATCTGGATTATAAAACGAGGACTAACCGAAAAAGTGTTGATCGCGTGGATTGACTAGGGCAAAGGGAAGATGATTCGCAAAAAGGCTTCAAAAGAAAACAGACTGCCCTCGAACTCCCAAGAGAAGGTTAGGGTTTGCTAAAACAAGAGTTTCGTGAACCTTGTGCAAATATAAAATCAAACAGACGAACTGGGCTTCTATTGGGCTTCGAAGAGTTCTGGGCCGACGAAGATTCCCACTGGCGATGAACTCCATCCTTCGTCGAAATGGGTGACGACGAAGACTCATTCTTCGTCGAGCAGATTTGTGGCGAAGAATCCATCTTCGTCACAAGGGGTTCTTTGTCATTTGTTTTCATTACTCATTAGTCATTAACATAACACATTAAAATAACTAATCACCAGAATACTCTAATCTTTCAAACAATTGCACATGGCATAACATAAAACAAATTGTCAAAACAGAATTACAAAACACGTGGTAAGTAGAGGAAAGAGCTTGAAATCCCGGGTTGTCACATATGGTATCACCATTTAAACTCGATATTTAATGTTTTATCTTGTTAAGTTTCATACTTACATGTAATCATAATGTACGGGCATTCTTTGCCATGAATTATCAAAAAGAGTTGCAAGATATTCATAACGGGTCATTGTCTTTACCTCGTCATGTATGTGTAATGGGTCATACTTTCATTGGGAGCTTTTGGTCCAACTACAAATTGTTGATTCAAAGATGGATAATAGACCACCTCAAGTGAGGTATATCTAGTATTTATATAAAATGGGTCTTAGAGCCACAATGCGTCTAAGATATAAGACATGGCTGAAAATGATTTGGGTAAAAGGATGTTATTAATCCTTATGTCCTTAGAGACATAATTAATTTTAATGGGAAAACAAGTTAAAAGTGTTACTAGTTCTCATCTAACCTTTAAAAGTTCTTCGGTTTAGAAAATAAGAGCTTATATTTGACTAAAATGCCCTCGGATAATTGGTTTTGGGTAAACTACCTCCAAGGATAGATTTGATAATGAATCCTTTAATAAAGTTGATTCTTCCAGTAACTAAAAATGAGATACTTGAACTAAAAGGTTTTAAGTCTTATAACGGGTCGATTTGGGTAATGCACCATACCGTAAGATAATAATGAAAAGTTAAGATTTTGTCTAAAGTAACCAACCATAGTTTGAGTTGTGGTTGGTAGAAACGATGAGAACATTGATAAGAAAGTAGGAGGCATGAGCTAAGTGCATAATGCCTCCTAACGGGTCGGTTAAGTAATAAACCCAAATCGAATAGTAAGAGCGAAAAACTCAAAGAATATGAGCCCGAGTAGTGGGCTATGGCTTAAAAGTGTAGAGGAATAAACCTCTAAAGAATAATTGAACTTGTGTATGTTTTGTGTTAGTCAAATTTATTAGTTTTTGCTTTTACTTTAATGTTGTAGTATCTTCATACTTAACCGACATTCTCGTTTTCACTTCATCCACCATCACTCTCGTGTATGCTTCATTACGAGGTGAAACACTTCCCTACCACAACTTTGGTACTTGGTAGATCACTTCGCCCTAGTCACCTTTGGCGCAAAATCACTCAGCCATGGAGCTATTACACACTCTTGCAAGGGTGGTTGGCTGGTTGCTTATAAGTTATAAGCAAACCTCATGGTGGTCTTTGCACCCTTCTTTTTTTTTTTTTTTTTTTTTATCATTGAGCAGTCATTTTTAAAGGCATTTAAGGGCATCAGTTGGTGATTCGGCTATTTCCTTCTGGACGATGAAGCTTATCCCACATTGTCACATTAACTGACACTAATCATGTTATTTTAAGGTCAGATCTAGTAAAGTTTGTCTCGATTTGGTTTAGCTATATCAAATAAAATAATAAATCCAGATTTGCTTTGAACGACGAATGTTACTTTACTCTTACTTTTAGGTTATAGGGTATGCTTATGACCACCACGACCCCCCACATCAACACCATGCCACCCAGCTCTAATCCACCATCCAAAACTACTACTCTAAAGGTGTGGTCATGACCCAAACTACTATTCCCTAATTTACTTTAATTTATTTTTGTATATAGGAAAAGGAAAAGGAAAAAAAGGAAACACTGGAAAAAGGAAAACGAGGCCCGTGGTTTATGTGGTTTAATCCACGCAAACCACGATCCATGCATATGGGGGGGTGGTGTAGCATTTAATTAATGGTGTTGTGTAACCCTTCAGCTTTACTCTTAAATTATATCAATATATTTTTAGTTTTAACTCATGTTAGAAATTGAACCTTTTCATTCTCCCTTAGAGGCAAATCCTCTTACCAAAATAGTAATCTGGATAAGGAGTGTGTATAAAAGTAGAACACGAAAACGAAAATTTGATGATAATACATAAAGTTATCTATATTAATTATTAGTACATACACACACCCCTTACAAAAACACAATGTTACGAATCTTTTTGTATGGGAAAACCATAAAAATGGCTTATCTTTACCGGCATTTTACGGCAATTTAACTAAAAATTAAAAAACAATCTTAACCAATTGGAATGCGTTGAAAATGAATAGTTAATTTGATGATGACGTTTTTTTTATAAAAAAAGGGTAAATAAGGAGAAAAGAGGAGTAGGAGACCAAGTAAAGAATAAAAAGGATTCAATTGTCCACGCGCCCTTTTTAGATGCGTGTACGGCACCTTTGCTTCATTCTTCTACTTCCTTTTTATTCTTCTATCAATTTTGGTTTTTTATTCTTTGTTAAACACCGGATTTTACAATTATTTTAATTATTAATCCACATTAATATTTACATGGGAGTCATTTGGATATGCTGGCAAAGTTTTAAATTGATATATTTATATGTCATGGGAGTCATTTGGATATGTTTGACAAAGTTTTAAATTGATATATTTATGTCAAATGTTAATATAACAAAATAATTACACCTTCTAAATTTTATTTTATTGTTGTATTATTATTACTAGTATTATTATTATTATTATTATTATTATTATTATTATTTAAACAATGACATTTCTCTATTTCCATTCTGAAAATCGACACTGCCTAGACTGTTTATCACCACCAATTCACTTCTTCCTTACATCATAGTCCAATACTTCCCTCGTATTCGTCACCTCTTCTTTGCATCATCCTACGATACTTCCCTCTTATTCGTTTTACTACCATGAAGAACTTCTTATCAAACACAAATCGGTACTCTCTAGACTTGATATCAAAACTGAACGACATAAAGTGAGTACGAATTTATTTGGCATGAGTGGTGTGTGAAGCTTAAATCTCAAAAATAAATAACTTGTAAGAGAGTACGAGACGGTTTATATTTTTATGGATTTCGTATCCTTTTAAGTTTTTTAAGTATGTAGAATGATTAATTTATTAATCACTCATATGGTGAATGATGATGATGTATATGTGCATACAAATGGGGTTATTTTATTGATGTGTTTAGCTTGATATATTGAAATACTTACGTTGCTTTTAAACTAAGCGTGCACACTAATATTTCCTTAAATGTCAAAGTGTGCACATTGTGTTCCAAAACTACCGATACATGACCTTTAATCATCATTGTCATCAATACTTTACGTGTGTGGGGTGCCTCCTTTTTTTTTAAAGTACATTAAATATGTTCTACTAATAATAGAAAAAATACACTCTTAATAGGGATAATTTTATGGTCTCAATCCTATATAGTATAAAGTATGTATTTGTAAATGACATTGTAAACTTTTATAGATGTTGAAAATGCTTAATGAATATGTCACATATCTCTTTAACTTTCTGCCTTCCTCGAAATCATCCAGGATACTATTCGTTACAACTTACAACGTACATAATATATCGTCATGAAAACAGTAAAATAGTCTACTCAACTCACACTTATAATAAAATTACTTTTTTTTTGAACGGCTAATTTCTTTAATCCCCTGTCGTCTGTGGAGCGTGAACCCAAGACCTTCTCCTTTCCAACCTAGGTGTTTTAAAGGCTTTGTCTTTACCAATGGACCACCACCCCATTGGTAATAAAATTACTTTTGATAAGTGTGATCTTGTTGTTAACTAAAAAAATGTCTTAAAATAAAATAAATTTGAGTTAACCCACAATACAACCATCAACGTCAAGGTTAGAGTTCGACATTATTTGGGAGCTATAAAAGTTTTTAAGTTTTTCTTTTTCTATTGACTTCTATAATTAATGGTTCTTATGATGATTTAAGAAAGTCAATCACTCGTGTATTGATAAAGTTCTAAATATCACATATTTTACTACCCATTTATAGTATCAATTAAAGTATTAAACCAAACTTATTATCAAAAGCAAACACCACTAATATGAAATAGCAAGGTGTTTGTGTGGTGTTACTCCCAGTGTTTTAAAGACCGGTAAATACCGGAGGGTTATACCGGTATTACTGGTGTCGGATGCAAATCCGATACGAAACACCCCGGTAAATATGTGAAACGGCATAAGATTCGTATCAGCGGTAAAATCCGGTATACCGGTTTGAACCATCATACCGGTACCGGCCCATGGTAATTTTGGTTTGGGTTTCTAGTATTCTAGAGTTTTATCAGATATATATATCATCGATCAACATTGAAAACCATCGTCACGTACGGTTCATCACTTCATCCACAAGATTCAGCTCCATCTTCATCGGTTCATCACTCCATCTTCATCGTGCTTCCAGTTCCATCTTCATCGGTAGTTTTACTTATTTCAGTAAAATAATCTGAGATTAAATAGATCCACAAGTGAGTCAAAAAGTGATGTTATGTGAAAGATTGTATTTTAAAACTTGAAAAAGAAAGAGAACATGATAATAGTTATATTATAATTTATTATGTTAGTGAAAAAAATAAAAAATGATAAGTTATGTCAATATAATTCATCTGTGTATGTATCTCTATGAAATTATAAAGTTAACTAGTTCATCCGGTTGAACCACCCGGTACAACCCGGTTCTACCGGTTAAGCCATTTTTAAGGCCATCCTGGTATGATTTAAAAACCGATTTTTAAAACATTGGTTACTCCCCTTAAAGTTAAGAATTCAAGCCTCGTCGAAAAAGGATTTGATGCAATTTAAGTCGTTCAAAAAATAATATAAAATAAGTTATTTTGGAATCAAATTTATCATTATAACTAACAAATTTATATTCATTATAACTAGTCTTGCTTGTTTTTTTTGAACGGTGACTTTCTTTTTGAATGACCCAATGTCACACCGTCTGATCAGCGACCCTAGTCAAGTCTGCCCAGACTTACGTTGTCTTAACCGGGCCCGCGCTGGGTTGGCCAGACTTGGTTATGGCGTTCCCCCGAAAACCGTACTGTCTCCACACGAGTTGCCTCACTGAAGTAACAGCCGGATGAAAACCGGGGTGCGGCTCAGTATCGAAACCCCCTCGGTGGGTTTGTCACCATCATTGCCCAATATGATACAAGTGAGAATTGAACTTGAGTATTCATTGGAAAACCCAAGTCTCCTACCACTAGGCCACAAGTGAGGGGATAACTACTCTTGCTTGTTACAACAAAGTTAATCTTAATTAAATGAAATTTTGGGAGACAGAAGGGTCAACGATTCAATTCAAGCTATTGTAATTTTGCCAAACAAAATCTTAATGTTATGTAATGTTGTTTGTTTATATATTTTTCTTTTTACCTCATACCATACACCATACCTACATTTTATCACACATCTTGCAAATTTCACTTATATATTTTTCAAAACGTGAAACACCCATGACTTACCAAACTACAAATGTACATATTGATTTGTTTATTGTTTTTTAGATATTTGATTGAGTAGCATATAATCAATATGTTTTATTTTATTCAAATAACTAGTTTAAGAACCCGTGTGTTACACGGGTGGTATCAAAGTAAATTATATTATTTAACAGTGTTGATATAAACTTTTAAACGAAAAAAAACGCTCCATTACTTAAGTAAATATTAAATTAAAATGAAGCTTTTGATTGAAGTTAACGTTGACCTGTTCCCGACTGATTGTAAACCAAGTTCTTTCTCTTGTGATTGAAGCGTTTGTGGAGGAAAAACTCCTTTCCAAGTCCCGAAATGATGTCCCATACCAGAATGTAGTGTAGAATCAACCTGTCTATACGCCTTACAGAAAACCTATACAACGAAACTATATAAATATCAACATAATTCATTCATCGTCACATAAAAATTGCATGATTAAAGATCTTACCTCGAGGAGTTTGGTCGAAAAGTATTTAATGCAATCCCGCCCAATGTCTTCACAATATTGTCGAGAAGATACACTGATGGCAACTTCTGATTACTCGAAACCTAAAAATCTGGGCCGAAGTTGAAGAAGTAGTCTAAGCCATTATATATGAAAGTATGTTTGCCTGATAACTCTAAATTTTGTGAAGTTTATAACGTGCAATTAAATATAAAATGATGGAAGAGAGAGAGAGAAAGAGGTGTAAAATGGTGGAGGTTCATGTTTTAGGATAATGATGCCACCAAATTAGTTAGTTTAGGACAATGGATGAATTGAGTGATATGACGGGTAAAAATTAGAGGACGTTAGAATAGGAAGTGCAAGTGGCCCTTCCCCCCTTAACCTTTTTGTTGTCTCTTTTATATATTTTTTAAAAATTACCAAAATTTAATTACTTATATTTTCTTATTCACTTTTTACCAAAAATAACTAAAATAAAAATACCTAGATGTAAAGCCCGTCACGATGTGGCCAGGGCCTTGCAAATTACAACGCAATGAACCTATTTTAGTCTTTTCATACAAACTGCTTGTGTTTTAAAACAACATACCTAACGATTAACAAAGCGAAGTACATAGTTACATTGATTTTTAACATAAAGTTTGCAAAAAATACAATCAATGTTATAACATAGTCACGAGTACAATGTAACTATGTACTCGCTCCATAGCATAAAAACTTCTTTAATTGTGCTTTGTTTATCACGTCGCCAGTGATATTCCGACGTGGGAAAGTGAATCAAACAACTCTCCCGCGAACTCTTCCGAATCTTTACTCATCCCTCACATATTAAAAAAGATTATACAAAACCATTAATAAAAATGTATTAAGTGACCGTGGATGTAAGGCTTAGTGTCGCTGGTGAAGTGGTGAGTCCACTTGTACGTTTTACTATATACATCTTAAAAATAAAACAAATGGTGAACTCACATTTTATTGGTAAAAATAATGTCGTAGTTTATGAATTGATACAGCTAATGGAATATATGTATTGGGAATTAAGTAAATTAACTCATCAAACATTTTTTTCCTCTTCATGGTAGTAAAAGTATATTAATATAACTTATAAATTGTTTACATTCGGATACTTGGATTATTATTATTGTGGCAATCATAACTAACGCATTACCAATTATAAAACTAAACTTGTGGGACAAACCAGACGCACAGGGTTGTACTGGTACTAAAATTACCCATTTCGACCCATTATCTAACGCGCTAATTTGGCTACCTCTAAAAAGTAGTGACCACTATATAAGCATTATGATAGACAAACCTGATGTGGAATCACAGTGAAAAATCTGAAACTGACTCATTTATTATTTGAGGATGGATGAACATTCTTTTTCCTACTATTCCTTCCACCCAGGGCCTGTATTCGCTGCCCATTTGTCGTTAAGATCAGCAACAGATATCATGCTGCAAGAGACGAATAGTTAAACTAAGTTAACAAATAACTGAAGCTAACCACTTAACAAAATTCCAATCACCACCAATCTTTCTTCATCAAAGTCATGCCAAGTGAATTCAACCGTAAGAAAAACTGAAATTATATCAAACTTTGTAGTGTATGAGTGATTTCCGTTCGGCTAATTCAGTTATTTATATACAAAGCATAACCAGTAATCGTTCAACTATTTTAGTTTTTCTGCCAACCCTATTTAAATGCTTGTATGTTATGGTTTTGATATGATAATTGGCTAATAATAGCTTAATAATATACATGGTATTGAAATTAGATTCCCTTCAGCCAAGTCTCGGGTATCTACAGTGAGGACAATCGCCTTACAACCATCCATTTCGGCTCGTTTAACCAGCCAAGTTACCACATTCATGTCTTTATACACCTAGCATTTGACAAAGACATTTAGGGAACAATTAACATAAAATTTTGAACTGTTACACGAAATAAATGTGTGTATGTTGAATAATCTTTGTAAGGATAGGAGGGACTCATATAGAGTCGAAAAAACCAAACACCCAGACCCGTTGAAGCAACCTCCTCGACACGGGAGGTCGTCCATGAGGATAATGTCCGGAAAAATTGGTGTATAATGTAAAAAACAAAATTCAAAGATTGAAAACGGCAACGGAAACCACGATCATATCTTGGTTTCCGCTCAGTGGCATAAATGATGCCCACAAAATAAATAATTAGCAATTTTTTCATTTATATGTGCAGAGACTTATGCTAAGTAAATCTAGGTAGTCAAAAGCTTTCGGCGCACTCAAGACACGTAGGGTAATCAAACCAATTGGGGTAGGCCCAGTTGGCCGCCGACACCCACCTCTTCCCAGAGGTACCGGTTTCGAGTCTTGGGAGTGGCATATGTCGCCCAGGATAAGAACTCGGCAAGGGGAATTCACCGCGGAGCTAGCTTAGTCGGGTAGCGGCTCCCGGAGTGGGATCACTCCTGCGGTTGGGAGGACCGTGCACTATCCCCCCCCCCCCCCCACACATAGGGTAATCATGTCGCCTAGGCGCTTAAAAAGCAAGGCCCGAAGCAAGCAAGGAGCACGTGTTATCCAGTCCATTTTTAGGCTACTTTAGCCTATTATGGACTTGTTTTAGGCTAATTTAGGTTGGTTCAGATCATTTTGAGCTATTACAGACGGGCTCAGAGCGGCGTTTTCCAGTTCAAGCCGGTTCACTGCTCCTGTGCACGTAGATGCACTCAAGGCGGTTTAGCTAAGGTGTTGAGCAGAGCCGAACTTGGGCGCCTAGGAATTAAGACAGTTTGACTACAGAGAAGTAAGTATACAATCGCCATCAAAGTATCTATTTCACAAGTACAAATTTTACCCATTAGTTTTTACCTATACATCATCATCATCATCATCATCATCATCATACTCAGTAAATCACACCTATAGCAAAGCTAGGTAGGGTCTGAGGAGGGTGAGATATAGACAACGTTACCTCTACCCCGTAATTTAAATCTAGATGCTTAACACCTTACTATTTATTCTCCAACCCAAAAAGGAATATAGTTAAACATAATAGATGAGATGTATCCTGAATCAAAATTCAGCTGATTATAATTAACCACATTTGATGAGATTAAAATCTTGAAAAAATAATTGGATTTTAGAGCCTGTTAGGGTTCAATCACAGGAACAACATTTACGCTTGTAGTGTTTAGTAACAAATGTTCGAAACCATACCTTACATCGAAATGGTGGTACCAAACTTGTCATTTGCAATCAGTTGTCCAGTAAAACAGCAACAAATTTGCAAATCCTAAGTTCAAATTGGGACATCCTTTGAAAATGATTAACATCATTAAAATAAACCGACTCCACTTACCTCTCCACCGATTTCAGCGTCTTCAAAGAACGATTCTCACATGCGCAACAACCCTTAAATCACTTTGGTACCACCCTTAAAAGCCTTAAACTGAAAAAAGAGTCAGAATAGGGGAAGAACGGCGCAAGAGAAAGAGTGAGAGAAAGTGATTAAGAGATAAAAGAGAGAGTAAAGTGCAACGTACCGGAAGACCCACGTGTTTAAAAAAGCCGCCGCCTGATGCGGCTCTCTAGTTCGTCGGTCGCTGCAGGAGGTCATCAAAATAGAATAGACAATGATGAAATAGACTGATGGAATCGATTCATTTCAGGAGCTCAGAACCGTTACCTCCGCTGGTGACCTATTAAAGTATTGATGCTGCAAACCGCCTGGGTAACTACAGTAGATGCAGCCTGTGTATTTGCCTGAGACCCGTTGGTGGTTAATGTAGCTAATGGAGAACTGAATCTAAATATGCTACCACCCTGCTATCAGTTCCAATCACAGCTGCATGCCATGCACCGCCTGCAATCACCATGGGCTGCAAGTTCAATGCCTGCAACTGTTCTATCAATCTTGGTTTTTTCCATCGGTTTTGGTCCCATGCCCTAATTTTCCTCAGAAACATCCAACCGAGTACACCGACCTGTTTGAGAAACGAAAATAACATGATAAGTAGTGTAAGATTCAAGATTCTTTCACCATGTAGGTAACTTTGCAATGTAAGCAGTTAGCAAGTCTTCTTACACAAAAGATTGTTAAGCATCCAAAACTTAAAATATCGTATTGAGCCAATGCATAAAACCAAACAAAGAGACCACCTGTTGTGCCTCGGTTCTCCAATCTCCATGATATATGTTACCAAAGTATATATATCAGCAAATATTATGATTTAAGATGAGTTTTAAATATCAAAATAAGTGTGTTAAACTTGGGACGTGAAAGCATTATTTACTTATTCTAATACATACTAATTCATGAGCGATTCGGCGAAGCATAAGTTTTCTCCGTGCTCTGCAGCTTGCGCGGTAAACGATAACAATATGCCCAAGAGTGAAAACCACGGATGATAGAAATAATACAGGCATCCCCCATGATTTCTTTAAATGAAGTCTTTTTCTTGAAGGAAAAGATGTCGAGTTGTGAATTGACAATGAAAATGAAAACTGTTATTGATAAAAGAAGAACTAAAAAGGTGGAGCATAATGTAACCGTGCCAAGATATTGCCCGTGTGAAAGCACAGGACCGTCATAGATCATATAGACACCTGAAATTACAAACGGAAGATTTATACATTACTCGTTAAAAAAGGTCCCAGTTCAGCTTCAGTGGTATTGATATTTCACGAGTGTGCAGATGAAAAAACATATTTAATGATTAATGACTAAATTGCCATGTGAAAGCAGAGTCAAATCAGATCCCTATTCTTTCACCTGACAATCTCAATTGCCCTGCCAAGATGTAAAAAAAAATCTCATATTACTTTAATTCACTCAAACTTGGGTACATTATTTATCTTTAATAAGCTCTCACAATTTCTTAGATTTCAGTCACCAAATCAGATAATAATCATTACATAGATATATACAATACATACATGACTAAAACCTGGTTACTTTAAAGATGAAATCGATGAAAGCACCATGGTAGAAAGCGCCACTTACCTCCATTTCATCCGCATCGCCAGCCACCTTGTAACGGTTCCAGCAAACCTCCATCGTGTGCTAATCGATTTCACTGAACTCTAAAGTTGAAACCCGAGATATAAAGATACACATTCAACATAAAATTGAACAATAACAACCGGTTGGTTTAGGGTAAATTCAATCACTATGATGAATACACAATCGATAACCATTAATAGATAAAAAAAAAGGTTTTAAAAACCCTTTGAATTCAACACTGAATGGTTAAATCCAATAACTATGATAAATACACAATAAAAATAATAAAAATACCCTAAGGAGGCAACATACGAAAGTGAACATAGTCATTGCAAAATCAAAAAAATAAAAATTACAAATCTGACACAAGAGTGAATAAGAAGCACTTACTAACCTTGAATCGTGGCGTCCGCTAGAGAAGGAGAGATTAGGGTTTATGATTAGAAAACGGTAGAGGAAAGATTCTTTTGAACAATAACTCTAATTTAAACGCGTGTGTTAATTTCCTGATCAGAAATTTGGGCGGCATTACCTTGAGGGGAATTAGGGTTTGTGAATGGAACGGCTGAAGGAGCAAATGGAAGAATCAAAAAAGGAAACTCCAAATCAATAGCGATTGATTGATGCAGCGCGTGAAGAAAAAAAGAGGAGGCCGCTTCTGTGGCTTTGGCGCTCATTTTTTTTCATTAAGCGGTATTAAGTTGCCAGGTGGCAATAATAGGTTTTAGCAAATGCCAAGTGGCACTAAGTTGTTTTGTTTTAATATAGATAATAGATAGATAGACCCGGTCACGTGCAAGAGAGCGTGCTCCACTATACCTCATCTATTTGTCTCTTAATCATTACATTTCCTAAATCCACTGAAGTTGTATTTATAAATAAAAAAGACAAATGTCATCGTAAGCCTATATTATATTACCAACTATTTATATGGTATAAATATATAATTACAGTGAAAAAAAATTACTAAATAATATATCATGATGTACAAAGTATATTCTTTATCTAATACTCCTTTATTTATATGGTATAAATATATAATTACAGTGAAAAAAAATTACTAAATAATATATCATGATGTACAAAGTATATTCTTTATCTAATACTCCTTTGTGGTTGAACCGGTGGAAAATAGGACGGATTAAAATAAAAAACGATAAACACGCAAACAAACGATGAACGTAAAAGTAAAAAGACAAAATAAGGAAGCTTGGATAAAAAGGCTCAGTGTCGCTAAACGACCATGACATTTATACATGCAAAGTAATGACATAAGTACAACTATATGGACCATCGCGACTTGTGGGATTGCGGCAGGACAATAATGGCAAGAAGACTACATCGGCAAACGAAACAAATAAATTATGTAATATATATATATATATATGTATGTATGTGTGTGTGCGCGCGCGTGCGCTGTGTGTACGCGTGCATGCACACACATATAATTTGTTCTCTTTGGTAAGAAGGGAGAGAAAAGAAAAATCGTCATATATGTTGAGTAATGGAAACAGATAGTCTAGAGTCATTTAATATCGGTTTATAACAAAGAATTATAAAATGAAATATAGAAAACCCTTAGGCTCAGGTATATACTATAATTTTTAGAGAATTTTTGAAGACCCGGCGTTTATATTCATAAGGCGGGCAATCAACATGGAGAGAGAGGGTGCTAGAGAGAAAAATGCAAGTTCATTGTACACGAATGGTCTATGGGGCTGAAGATTGTGTTTTGTGCCAACGTTGAGGAGAGAGGGATGCGTCCATAAGCCTATTGATGTTTTTCGTTAAAGACATACGAAGGTGAAGTTGGGTAGTGTATGGTGTGTGTTTGATGTTGGAGACATTGTTCACGACTAGAAATCGCTTCCATTTCGATTCGTCTTTTTGTGTGTTTATAATTTTCTTAAAAATGTAAAAAAAAAAGCATGAAAAATGTTATGAAAGATACCACGTTGTCTAGTAATAATCATGTTCTTTATGTGAAAAATATGGTTTGGTGAAAGCAAAGCATTATCATAAATTATCATAACAAACAAGATGTTCTAACGAAATTAGGCTCCATAATAATTAAAAGGCATATTTTGAGTAGGAGCCCATCACGGAGCTTTACTCCTAACTAACATATAAAAAGGTTTTATGTCAATTTTATAAACTAATACATATTGATTATTAAGTTTAATTTAAAAAAAAAAAAACAGCAAAGTCCCCCCCCCCCCCCCCTAAATATACATACATCTCCTAAGGATTGAACATTGGTCTCCACACAAGAGTTAATTCCTCTTAATCACTAGGCCAAGGCTTTTAAGTTCCTTTTTGTTCAAGTATGTGTATAGGGTTAGGATCAAATACATAGTTTCCTACCTGTCAAAAAAAAAATTTTACATAGATCCTAAAAATAGGAAGTCATAGAAAGGTATTAAGCGGATTATGGTTGACTTTATTCAAAAGGTATTGGAATCTTCTCATCGAACTCTACACTGGGATTTTAAGTTTTCACTTTTAGATTTTTAGGTTGTAGATTTTAGAATTTTTGTTTGGATCGTTGTATCTTTCTCTTTAGCATTGCGTCTTTTCTATATTTGCGTTATTGTGTCTTTTTTTTTGTGACTCATTGTTTCTATTTTCCTAGATATTTTGTTATATTCTGCTCGACATTATGTTATATTTTGTGGTCCATTTTTCTTTGTGCCTTTCTCATCTTTAGAAGATTTTGTAGGATAAATTTACTATGTGCGTATAAATAATCGAAATAGTCACTAATAAACCCAACATTTATATTTTTATAGAAATATATTATAGTCGGAATACAATTTGTTTCACATTCTCGGCATCATCCTTCTCTTTTATTAAAGCATTCACATCCCCTCCCCCATTTCCAATATATAATTACATTAATAAATCACTACATTTTTTTCTCTTTTCAGTTAAATAATATTTTTATACATTTATAAAGCATTCACATCCCCTCCATCATCTCATCCCTCATTATCAGTTAAAAAATACTTTTGATCAAACTCTGTCACCGCCACTCACAACCACTTCCAAAAAATATAAAAAAATTAATAGGCCAAAAAATATAAAAAAATTAATAGGGGTTAACAGTGTTCCCCAGATATACAGATTGAACAATAACATTTTCTCTTTTCTCCACACATAACCACTAATAACCATTTATTATAATATGCAGAAACCACTCTCATAAAAATAATGTAGAATGGGATCGATGTGAATGCTTTAACTTAAGGGTCACCCACTGGTTAATAATCTTTATATAAATAAGGTAACTATTTTTTTTTTTTTGACTAAAATACTCTTATTTGCTTACATAATGGTGGTTCGGTTAGTAAGGTTAGGGTTTGGTTCACCCACTTAGGAAAAACCTAATCCTAAATTTCTTACTTATACTAATTACGTACTTTTTAAACCGAACAAAAAATCATGAATTTAATCGGTTATATAAAACTGTTATACATCTTTAACCATAAAATCGTAGAAAATTTTAGAATTCACTTTTTTTTTTTACAATTTATTAGAATTTCCTTTTAAAGTAGAACTAGTATTAAACCATCCCCGCGTTGCGGTGGGGGCGTAAAGCCATGCCAAGTAGCACCAATACTACACCATTGTCGATGATCACTAACACTCGAAAAGATCGTTAAAACACCAAACGTAAAGCAAAATAAAATCTTTGAACCACGTACGCCCGTTACGGCGTGTTAATGCGAAGAAATTGGATCAAAACGTAAAACATAGAAAAGAAAACTAAGTTACAACCAACAATGCCAAGAATTATTACAAATTTATAGTATATAATTTATCAAAGTGTACAACCTCAACACATAAACGTACAACAAAACTAAGCATGAAACACCATTAATGCAAAAGTTACAACCACTTAAAGCCTAAGTATATTACAAATTGATATTATATAAATAACTAATACACAATTTTTCTTTTACAATTTTAGAATTTCCTTTTAAAGTAAAAAAACTAATACACAATTTATTAAAAAATGTCAATTTCGTGGCCTTCTGTTCGAAAAATACACTCAATCAAAAAAAATAATTTTATTATATAAATATAGTTTAAGACAAATCATGAAAACTTTTTATGGTTTTCATGTTATAAGAGTGTATCTGTGTCGTTGGTACGTACGAACATATAACATAATAACAAACATGTTAAAGATAATTATGTTTATAATTTTTCTCATTTAAAATTTTCTAATGATTGTGTCGTAGCTAAATTTTGTAGTTGTTATATATAACCAAAATCTTGCTTTCTTGCAAGTAACATGATTCCATATTCATCTATATATTAAAAAAGCAATGTTTTGAACAGTATAATAATAAATATAGTTTTTTTAATAATTTTTATTATTTTCTTTATTTTTAAGTTAGATAAGCTTGTGTCAACCGGTATTGGTATCGAAAATACCAGTTACGGTTATCGGTACATGAAGGTAAAAATCGACACCAGCCTAGTACAGAAAACACCAAAAGTCGGTATTGAATTGATTTTGAAAATCTTTTAGTTCGGGAAATTTGGTACTGCTACCCGGTACCATTTGCTCATCCCTGATCACGGGTGTCGCATGAACAACAACGGTGTCGTCCAACTTTTTTTGTTGATTTTCTTCAACTTTTAATGATTTCTTTTTTTAGTTTCAGTGGTAGGGATGAACTCGGTGCCAACCAATACCGAATTGGTACTCGTACCGAAAATACCAGTTACGGTTATCGGTACATGAAGGTAAAAACCGACACCAGCCTAGTACAGAAAGCACCAAAAGTCGGTATTGAATTGATTTTGAAAATCTTTTAGTTCGGGAAATTCGGTACTGCTACCCGGTACAATTTGCTCATCCCTAATCACGGGTGTCGCATAAACAACAACGGTATCGTGCAACTTTTTTTGTTGATTTTCTTCAACTTTTAATGATTTCTTTTTTTAGTTTCAGTGGTAGGGATGAGCTCGGTGCCAACCAATACCGAATTGGTACTGGTACCGAAAATACCAGAGTTACGGTACCGGTATATGAAAGTAAAAAACGGTAGCGAACCAGTACCGGGAACGCCAAAAGTCGTACCGAATTGGTACTTAAGATCTTTCGGTTCGGGAAATTCGGTACCGGTACCCAATATCATTTGCTCATCTCCGACCATAGGTTTCATACGAACAACATTATTACCGTATAACTTTTTTGGTTGATTTTCTTTTGGTTATCTTTTAGTGTTTTTTTCTATATTTTCTTTTTATTCTTGTCAGCGGTTTCCGTACGCAACGCGCTCGTAGTGATTTCAAAACACATGTAAACACAGACTAGACAACAAAAGACGTTCGCCGCAACGCGGCGATAGTAAAAAACTAGTTGGCATTAATAGATCGTTTTGTCTTCTCTTTATGGTGTAACTACTTAAAAGATGTTTGATGATATCAAATGGCATGCCCTACTCTTTATTTTTATAAAGCTGATTAGGACGACCAGGTTATACTTCACCGTACTGTCGTGCCTTCGGGTGAGTGTTCACGGGCTTCGGCCCTAGGTGAGGGTTTTCCCCAGTTCGGAGGCGAGTTATCCTGATGTGCTGAATTTCACCAGTAGCCCATTTGACGGATTCGTTGGCCGTTCAAAAGAAAATCCAATTTACTTGTCTGGATTTGTCTAATCATGATTGTTACAAAGCTTTAGCTAATAGGGTTAAAGCTTCATTGGAAAAAGAAATAAAGATGGGCTAAACCCAACTGGGCCCAAGTTTATCTACAGTGCCTGACCCTGACTTAAATTTGGTGTTTTTTTAGAGCCCGGCCCATTCATATTCGACCTAATTCCATCCATCTAAAATAGTTTCTTTTAAAGTTAAAACGTATTATAAAAGTCAAAAGTTTAATTTTTGTTTACACAATTTAAAAATGTGCCTAGAAAAGTTTTATTGGCACTTCTTCTTCTTTTTAAGTAATACTAAATCTCTAACTTTTTGTTACATATTCTATTTATTTGTTTGACATATTATATTAGTTATGTAAATAATATATAGGATCGCTTGTGATTGAACAGGCCGTGTTCGGGTGAACTTGTTTAGCATATTTAAGTAAAAACTCACCAGCATGTTTAACAAATTTTTTCAACACCGTAACAACCGGGATTTGTTTAGATAAATGATTTAAATATCTTTTGTTATTGTTACTTTGTTTTTAGTGTGATCAAAGGTTGATGTCTTTGATAAGAACAAATATATACGATTTAACTCGTCAATCCGACACAATTAACGCCCCTAGATTATGAAAAATATTGTTGTATGTAAATTTCTAAATGAAGAGGTGGAGAAAGTGAGAAAAAGTAAATATATTGTTTAGATTCAAAAAGGCCTCATGTCATAAGTAGGTTTTACAGGTTTGAATAGCCTTGAATATCCTTCTGAATGGTTTACTTATTATTCTCATATTGAAATGTTTCAGTCGTACTTTTAAAATCTCAATCGAATAAAATACGAAAAACAAGAACTAGTATAATTTTACATTATGGAAAGGGAAAATTACCAAAATGTTGGTTGACTAAGAGTGTTTTCAAATTTGTCACCCTCCTGCGTCCTTGGAAGGAGTACTCAGCCTCGGATGTAACGCCCTGCGTTTTCAAACTTACGATACTTAGAAACCACTGCTTGGAATTCTATTTTTGGAAAACTTGCATTCTCGTAATCATCCCTTCTTCTTAATCAATTGTAAAATACGGAACTTGATTCATAAATAAAACTCGTATTTTGTGAATTACATGTTGTACATACTTTATACATAATCATACGTTTAATTGGGAAACAATTAGTTACATATCCGTAACACTTGCAAACGTGTAATAAACCTACTAATACGTAACATACATGCTTCGTACAATACTTACATACGAGTCTTATACTTAATCTTATTCATTTGATACTTGTGTTACCTTTAGTACACGTTAAGTATGCCTAAATACCCAAAAATGATCATAAAATACGTAATATATAACATCTAGACATGTTGCAAATCATTAAAATCAAAGAAATAAAAATTTATGTTCCTGACAAAGGCTTACGGACCGTAAGCCTCATCCCTTACGGTCCGTAAGGGGGTCTGGCGGGCAGATTGTTTTTCAACTCGCAAATTTTGCACGAATCCCACCAAAACTCATCTCCCCAATCACTCTAAACCCCATTAAAACCCTCCTAACCACTCCCTAACTTCTCCCCTATAAATACACACCTTCTCCAAGCTCAAAACATTTTACAAACACTCCCAAATCTCTCTCAATCACTCAAAATCGTTGCTGCAAATAAGAGTTCGGACAGATTCATCGAGCTTTACGAAAATGGGCATAACTTCTTCATTTCTTATCCGTTTTGGTCCATTCTTTTTCCAGAACGCTTGGCTTGACCTTGGCTTCGATTCTAGGGGTGTTTCACAGCAAACAAGTCCCTGGAACTCTGGCAAAAAGGCTTCAAAGTCCACTGTTTAAGTTTATTTTCATTAATCTTTGTTTAGACATGAGTTTAACTCACTCAAACCTATGTCCTTATGCTTATACCCACTCCTATGGTTAGTTAGGCTTAAAAACAAGGTTGAGACATACAAAATCAGAGGATAATCCTCAAATACTTTTTGTTTTATTTAGGGTTTTTGACCCACAAGTCATGTTCAAGCTTAAAGCTTGATGAAGGAGTGATTATGGAACAGCTTGGGTTTGTCCAACATAGAATCCCCACATGACTTGATGATTTCTCATAGTATAGTTGTTCTTATTCTTATCTTAATAATGTTCAAGACCCTCCTTGGTTGTTTTTACATCAAGTGTAGTGGTTGATGTGTGTAAAATGCAACATATAAATTACATCAAATGAGGCATAAAACTAACCATTTTTAAGTACTAATATTGGAAAAAGTGTGTTTTTGTCTTCCTTTTGTATTTTCAGGATTAAATGAGCTGAAAAACACAAAAGAAGCAAAAAGACAGTTAAATCCAACATAAATACAAGAAAAGGAACATAAGTGGATTGCCCGACCCCTCAACGGCATCTTCCCAAGCAAAATAGAGAAGGCAGAAGACTGAACACGCCTCGTGCTTAGCCAGCACGGGGTCGTGCCCAAGAAGCAGCAGAAAAGACAAACCTATAGAAGCTTCTATTGCCCACCACGGGGCCGTGCCCAGTGAACACGGGGGCGTGGCGAAAGTACAGCAGGCGCATTAATTGTAATTGCGAATTACAATTAATGAGGAGAGAGAGTGTCAGACAGGCACGGGGCCGTGCCCAGCGGACACGGGGCCGTGCCCAGCCCTCTGTTCAGCCTATAAATAGGAGTGCTTGGTTTCATTTCAACTCATCCCTTGGCACACCACCTCTCTCACACTTCATCCACCACCCACCACCATCACAACACCATCATCCACCACCATCATCCATTGTCCATCGTAGAGTGTGTGAGTCGTCTCGGGATCCAAGATTGATCGTAAGAGTTCTTGACAATCAAGGCCATGTTTGCCTAAGTCTCTTACATCACTTGGTGAAGACAAAGTGTCTAGTATAATACTTTTTATTTCTAATCTTTTGCACTTTTTATTTGGTTTTGTATTAATGACTTTAATAACTAGTTACTTATGTTGAAGGTGATCTTTCCTTATCGTTTGTCCGTGGTGTCTTGGCATTATTTTACTGTCTATATAAAATAAAAGATTTTCACCATTCATATCTCCACGGTCTATATGGAGGTATGTTGGCTACCTGGTCGGGGGTTAAGGGAACGGTTTGGTAAAGGTCTTGCCATTGTTCAGCGTTTAGAGGTCCTGCAATGGACCTGGGTCAAATTTAGTAGGACCTCCTTCAATGCTTCACGGTATTGGATGGCGGGGGTCCAAACTCTTTGATCCCCTCATAAGTTAACTACTATTAATACTATAATCCGGCTATTTAGGACTGTATCCCTGCTGACTCAGACTACTTAGCCGAGGGTAACGTCACCGCCAAAAGCGGGGCCTACCATAATATTGCATTAATAACTTAATTCATTATCTTCCAATAATCCACCCTTTTAGGATTGTATCCTTGCTGACTCAAACTACTGGGGTGAGGGTAACGTCACCTTCAAAAGAGGGGCCTACTACAATAACTAAGATAATCTCTTAATTATGTGCAAAAGTGCGGAAATAATCAAAGGTTATACTAGATACGAGTCGGAACCAAGTGATTCATCTTGTCTATCTGTTTTTCTTTTTATTTTATTTTCAGCATTTTAGTTAGTTTTTATTTTTTTTAGTTTAAAACATTTTTCTAAACTTTTTATTTTGATTAGACGTTGAGGATGAACCGGTACTAAAAGCTCTTGTGTCCTTGGACGACCTCGGTATCTTACCAACGCTATACTACGCTCACGATGGGTGCACTTGCCCATATGTGTGTTTAGTGTTAGTAAAATATCGTGTTTTATAAATTTAAAACTTGGCTAAAAATAAGTGTTAAAGGGGCTTAAAATATACACCTAATATATATAACACTTCACACGCATCAAGTTTTTGGCGCCGCTGCCGGGGACACAAGGATTTTAAGAAAGCTTAAAATCGACGGCCTAATCAGTTTTTCAAAACATTTTTAAAACGCGCACATTTTTTTCTGCATTTTAGTTTAGATTTGCATTTACAGTAACCTGTACACGGGGCCGTGCTGCACATTTTCATAAAAACACCCAGTAACAGTAGCTTGAACACGGGCCGTGCTCACTGAACAGGCCCCGTGCTCATCGAAATCAGTAAATTTAATTAAAACGCCCAGATACAGATCCTGAACACGGGGCCGTGCTCACTGAACACGGGGCCGTGTCCAGCCTCTGTTTCCGTTTTTCTTATTGTTTTCTGATCTCGAGACTCGGTTGTGGTCTGCTGAGTGATTCTTATGGATCAATACTCAGGAGGTTACAACTACACCTATGAGGAGGATGATTATAGAGGTAATTATTGCACTAATTGTCGTAATGCACGCTCGATTCAAAATAATCACTCATATCAACCATCCAATTCATACACCTACTATGAGGAGCCCAGGTACGAGCCATCAACTTCATACACATCCTATGAAGACCAAAGGTATGAACCTCCTCCCTCATACTCATATTTTGATGAACCAAGGTATGAGCCTTCGTACTCATACTTTGAGGAACCAAGATACGAGCCACCACCTTCGTATGCTTACTATGAGGAACCTTGGCGTGAACAACCCACCTCATATGAGTATTATGGAGAACAAAATTACGAACCTTATCCATCATATGCTTACAATGAAGAACAATGGTGCGAACCATCGACTTCATATGAGTATTATGAGGAACAAAGGGTCGAACAACCGGATTCAAGCTTAGAAAATACTGATTCTTTTTCTATAACCGAAGTGACCGATAGGATATTAGAACACATTAGAGTTATCGATCGATGTATAAAAGAAGCTCGCACAAGGGAAGAGGAGTCCCGCGCAAGAGAAGAATTAAAAAAGGAAGAGATAACTGAAAATGTAGAAATGGAAGAACAAATAAGTGAAAAACTGACACATGAGTTAAACAACGAAAAAGGTGAGTCCGACAACGTTAAAATTCAAGAAGAGTCTAATTTTGAAGAAATTAATCTCTTGTCACCTTCTTTCGAAAACCATTGTTTAGTATCCACTCATGCTAAGTTTTTAAAAGAGTTAAACACTAACACTAAAATTGACGAAACGGTAAGTGTTAAGTTAACTAATGATCAAACTTCACTAATAAAAGAAGACCCGTTTGAAATTAACATAACACCGGTTCCATGTTTCTTTCAAAATTCGTTTATTAGTAATGTCACAATCGATAAAGATCTTTGTGTTAACATAATGCCTAACTACATTTTCGAAAAATTAAGTATTGGTGATTTTTCTCCACTTCAAATACCCATTTTTCTATCAAATCGGAAAGTAATAAAATCAATCGGTATAGTTGAAGATGTCTTGGTTCAAACAAATCAAATGATAATCCCAACCGACTTTGTCATCCTCGATGACGCTCCTCTAGTGTTGGGACGACCATTTGTAAAAACTCACGAAGCTTTGAAAAACCGGAAGTTCAACAATCTACCTCTTCAATTAGGGGCATTTAAAAGAAGTGTCGATCTCGAACGATCAATGAAATATCCATTCGGCAATAATGACCCCCTAATTGAAGATGAAGATGAACCACCCGATACAAGTGAAGAGATTGACCACTTTGTTGAAGAAGAGGTCGCCATAGAACAAACTTTTAAAGTTCTTGATCGAAATGAGCAACCAAATAAGGAGTCTCCTAAAGACCCACCACTTGAGCTCAAAGAACTTCCAAAAGGTTTGGAATATGCTTTTCTAGACAAAGATGGTAATTTACCTGTAATTATTTCGTCTAAATTAGGTAACTTAGAAAAGGAAAAATTAATTAATCTTTTGAAAAAACATAAAAACGCAATAGCTTGGAAACTTGTAGACATAAAAGGAATTAGTCCTTCTATGTGCACACACAAAATTTTGATGAACGATGACTACAAACCGGTCATACAACCACAACGTCGAGTAAATCCAAATGTTCAAGAAGTGGTTAAAAACGAAGTCATCAAGCTACTTGACGCCGGACTTATCTATCCTATCTCCGATAGTCCTTGGGTAAGTCCCGTCCAAGTAGTTCCAAAGAAAGGAGGTATGACGGTAATAACTAACGAAAAGAATGAACTAATACCAACGAGAACCGTCACAGGATGGAGAGTATGTATAGATTATAGACGATTAAATAAAGCAACAAGAAAGGATCACTTTCCTTTACCCTTAATTGATCAAATGTTAGAAAGATTATCCGGTCATAAATTTTATTGTTTCTTGGATGGTTTTTCAGGTTACTTTCAAATCCCGATAGCGCCCGAAGACCAAGAAAAGACAACTTTCACATGTCCCTATGGAACTTTTGCTTATCGACGCATGCCGTTTGGTCTATGTAATGCCCCAGCAACATTCCAACGTTGCATGGTAGCTATTTTCCATGACATGATAGAAAAGACAATGGAAGTCTTTATGGACGACTTTTCTATCTTTGGGGATTCATATGACCAATGCCTCGATAATCTTGAACGAATGCTATCCCGATGTGAGGAAACTAACCTCGCCCTTAATTGGGAAAAATGCCATTTCATGGTAACGGAGGGAATAGTACTCGGTCACAAGATCTCAAGCGAAGGAATGGAGGTGGATCGAGCCAAAATAGATACCATTTCTAGATTACCACATCCATCCTCCGTACGAGCTATCAGAAGTTTCCTAGGGCATGCCGGATTTTATAGACGGTTTATCAAAGATTTTTCAAAAATCTCAAGGCCTCTAACGAAATTACTTGAAAAAGATGCTCCTTTCATCTTTGACAAGGATTGCAATCAAGCATTTCTAACCCTAAAGGAAATGTTAGTCAATGCACCTATCATGATAGCGCCTGATTGGAAATTTCCTTTCGAAATCATGTGTGATGCTAGTGACTTTGCAGTTGGAGCTGTCTTGGGACAGAGAAAAGAAAAGCATTTCCACCCAATCTATTATGCTAGTAAAACACTTAATGATGCACAAGAAAATTACACAACAACTGAAAAAGAATTACTAGCTGTGGTATTTGCTTTTGATAAATTTCGTTCTTATCTTGTTCTTTCTAAAACTATAGTCTATACAGACCATGCAGCCATTCGATATCTCTTCAAAAAGCAAGACGCAAAACCACGTTTGATTAGGTGGATTCTACTCCTCCAAGAATTTGACATTGAAATCAAGGACAAAAGAGGAGCAGAAAATACCGCAGCAGATCATCTTTCACGCTTAGAAGACCCAGCTTTGGAAGCAACCAGGGACGAGCAAATCAACGAAAAATTCCCTACTGAGTCCCTAGAGATGGTGGAATACAAGGAAGAACCATGGTACGCCGACTATGCTAACTACCTAGCTAGCGGTATAGTCGCAAAAGGATGGCCACATCATCAAAGGAAAAAATTATTTGCCAATGTGAAACACTACTTTTGGGAAGATCCATATCTTTTCAAAATGTGTGCCGACCAACTCGTCAGACGATGCGTACATGGTAGTGAAGCACGAAGAATTCTCCGCCATTGTCATGAAGGTCCATACGGAGGACATCATGGTGCTGCTAGTACCGCACGAAAGGTATTCGATTCAGGATTTTATTGGCCAACCATTTACAAAGACGCTCAAGGTCTGGTAAAAACATGTGATGTTTGCCAAAGAACAGGTAATATTTCTTCCAAAAACGAAATGCCACAAAATGGCATTCTTGTTTGTGAAATTTTTGATGTGTGGGGACTCGACTTTATGGGACCTTTCCCACCATCGAAAGGAAACAAATATATACTTGTGGCAGTAGACTACTTATCTAAATGGGCCGAGGCACTTCCAACAAATGATGGAAGAGTCGTGGTAAGATTTCTGAAAAAATTATTCTCTCTTTTTGGCACACCTAAAACTTTAATAAGTGATAGAGGTACCCATTTTTGCAACCATCAACTTGAATTTTTTTTAACAAGATATGGGGTCTATCACCGGGTTTCAACAGCATATCACCCTCAAACAAACGGACAAGCCGAAGTGACTAATAGAGGTTTAAAACGAATACTCGAAAAAACCGTAGGGTTAAATAAAAAGGAATGGGCTGATAAATTAGATGATGCTTTATGGGCTTTTCGAACTGCTTATAAAACAACAATAGGTACAACCCCGTATAAGCTAGTCTATGGAAAAAGTTGTCATTTGCCAGTAGAAATTGCACACAAAGCCTACTGGGCAATCAAAAATGTAAACTTGGATTTAGAATTTGCTGGTAAAAATTGATTTTGTCAATTAAATGAATTAGACGAGCTTAGGAATTATGCATACTCAAACTCTGAAATTTATAAGGAAAGAATGAAAAATTTGCATGACAAACATATTAAACCTAATGAATTTCGGGTAGGGGATCTAGTTCTTTTGTTTAATTCACGACTTCGATTGTTTCCTGGTAAATTAAAGTCTAAGTGGTCAGGACCTTTTTCCATCACCCATATTTTTCCACACGGTGCAGTAGAAATTAAATCTCGAAATGGGCCACCATTTAAGGTCAATGGCCAACGGCTGAAACTCTATCAAGGATTCATTGAGGATGAGGAAGAAGAGATCTCGCTTCAAACGGTGGAAGAATAAAAACATCATGCCTGGTAAGTTACGAACGATTGAGACGACAAAATAAAGCGGTAAGTTTTCTAACCATAGCTTATGGGAAAAAGGGGCACTCACACGTGCACTTAAAAAAAAAAAAAACTTGCTCGGCACGAGGCCGTGTCCGCTGGACACGGGGCCGTGTTCGCGCTGCAGACGGGATAAAATTCCTTTTTCAAAACAGTTTCTTCATTCCGCACGCCCCGTTTCCCCACAAAAGCTCTGGTTCCAGGCGATTTTTCGCAAAATTTCAACGTCTCCTATCGATCTAACAACATCAAGGTATGATTCTATCACTCTTAGTAGTTAGATTAGTTACTTGCATGTAGTTAAAACACCAAAAATTTGGGGAAAAATCTAGGGTTCTTGAAGTTCATCCGGATCAAACCTCAAATTTTTGTTTAGATCTGTTTGCATTTAGTTAGATTAGTGTTAAAGGAAGTAAATATACTTGTATTGTTCATAGATTCACCCGATTTCTTACAAAAACCCCAAACCCTTGTTCTTGAACCGAAAAAGATAAAATTGATAGGGTAAACAAGATATTTTGGAAAAACGGCACTTAGGGTTTCATTTTCGGGGGAAACCGCACCTTTTGGACCAAAAATTTTCAAGTTTTCGAAACCGGGTCGAAAAATGAAGTTTTTGAGTAACAGACCTCTGGACACGGGGCCGTGTCCGCTGAACACGGGGTCGTGTCCAGCCCGCTGTTTGCAGTTTTGTACGAAAATATTTCTGTTTCGTGCTAACTTTTGGTGTATTCTTGCAGATGGCCAGGAAGTTCACAAGATTTAACGCCAATGAGCTAGATGCAAGAGCTCGATACGAGCTTCTTCAAACAAGGCCCGAGGAATACCCGAGGCAAGCTTGCACGGACTTGCTAACCATGGTGAATCAAATTGACCGTTTCAACAACATTGTCACGGGACCACTCAGAGTCGCACTAACAACTCGACTCCGTTCCGTCCATGAATGCACCTTGGAATTCTACAGCACCTTTGCATTCACTTCAAGGTGCGACCCGTTCGATAATGACGGGGTGTCATTCCGGTGTGGCGGAACGAGGTATTCGATCTCTATGGCACAATTTGGGTCGATTATCGGGTTGTATGCGGAAGAGGATGCAGGAAACGAAGAAAATACTGGGGGAATGAGAGAGATAGGTGACAACGAACGCCAAGCCATGTGGGCTCAGATTGGGGAAGGGTTCTACAATCCGAGCAGCACTAAGAGTATAAAGCTGAGGGATCCGCTATACAGATACATTCATAGGCTCCTCGGCTACTCTCTTAGCCAAAGGCATGACAGTAGTGGCGTCGTTGGGTTAAGAGATTTTCTTGTCCTCCACTGCATTCACAACCGCAGGCCGCTCGATGTTCCGTTCCTCATACTCCGAAACATGCATCACAACCGCCTTGCTAGTGCACCAACTCCTATTTTCTTTGGGGAATGGGTGTACCGTCTTTTCAAGCACTTCGCCCACATACCTAGGTCATTTGAGAGGAGCCCATGGTCGGGTACGGTGGATATTCACATATGTCGCTCAATGAACCTAATTTATGAGGCAGAAGACGGGACGGTAACCTTTCAAAGGATGCAAGGTCATGCATGGAACCCGCAAGAAGCGCTTGTCCTCCCAGCTCCGCAACATCATCAGTATCAATACCAACCCCACGGTGATCCGGGCCAATCATCCTCCTCGGGAGGCGGTTTTCCTAACTTTCAAAGTTTGCATGATTTGTTGCAGGAAAACCTTATGTGTACTAGGAACACCTATAACATGGAGAGCAACACCTACCACCGGGTCGGAGCTATTGAGAGAAACCTATCCGAGATCCAAGACGATGTTGGATACATACGAGACCACATTGCACGCCATGGAGGGGATGATGACGATGATGATGATGACGATGCTATGGAGTAGGCGAGAGGAGCAGAGGAGGAAGCGGTTGATTGATGACTCCACAGGTTTAAGTCCCTTTATCTATCGAACAATTGGTGGCCTGCGTGCCAAATGTTGAACAATTTACTTTCCTTGATCACTTTTATTTTCCGTTTTATTTTTTCTTTTACTTTATGCTTGGAACAATTAACTATGGTAATGTAGGATGTTTGTGTTGCTTGGTGTGGTATTAAGTGATGAAACAGGTACAAACCAAGGCTTGGGGTGCTAAGCCTCAGCACTTATAGGGCCAGGATGGAAAAACCGGGGGAAGAAACCTGTTTTTCAGGCTTTCAGACTGTCCACACGGGGACGTGTCCAGCCAACACGCCCCCGTGCTCACCTCCCAGACCTGCTGTTTGGTTACTGTCCTGCAGATTTTTGTCAGACACGGGGCCGTGCCTAATCAACACGCCCCGTGTTCACCTTCTGTAAGTTCTCGTTACTGGCAGTTCGCCACGGGGTCATGTCCAGTGGACACGGGGCCGTGTCCAGACTACCAGTAACATAAATCTTTGCTTTTAACACCATTTTACACATCTAATCAACCTAAAAATTTATTTTTGGGACACATTGAGGACAATGTGTAATTTAAGTGTGGGGGGGGGGGGGGGGATGCTAAAACCTTGAATTTTGCAAGTCCTAAATACAAGCCTTACACAAAACTCTATTGGAACCGCTAATCACCCCAATTTTTTTTCAAAAAATTCATTTTTTTACTTGTCTAGGTTTAACTCGGGAAATTCAAGTTCTCAAAAAGGTTATATTTTTACAAATTTACAACCGAAAGCGTAGTGATAAAAAGAACCAACATAAGAAAATTATGAAAAGGCATGGCAAACTTAGTTAAAATTTGATTATATATACTTGATCACATAAAAACCCATTCCCACAAAAGTGAGTTTTGAGCCTTTATTGAGCATACAAATTTACATCTTTAGACTAAATGCTCATTTTTCGTTTCTTGTGTGAATAGCCGCTTGGTTCTTACAACTCTAGAACTTGTCATGACGATACATTCCCGGTCCTTATCAACTTAAACCCGAGTAAATAATGATGGAGGCATTAGGACTAACCCTTTTTATTTCTACACCATTATTTTTCTTTTTCTTTTACCACCTACCCAAAAATCCCCCTAGTTAGCCCCTTTGAGCCTAAACCTTTTCATTTCATCACCCAAACCAAAAACCCTTTTACCCACCAAAACTTTTTTATTTTTAACCCTTTGTTTTAGTAACAAGTTCGGTTTTTTCGTATGATCGTTCAAAAAAAAATGTGTTGATGATGAAGCAAAAAGAAAATAAACAAACAAGTTCATCAAAAATAACTTTGTTTGAATAAAAGCTTCATCAAAATAAAAAGATACAAAAATAGAAAGTCTTACGAAAACCGACACTTGTTACGCTTTCCGTTTTTTTTAACCACTAACCAATATCCCAACCACCTACCTTTAACCCAAGCCTAACCCTTAACCCACAAAGTCCTCTTGATATTTACAAAGGTATAAAAGTTAAAAAGGAGGAGGATTGATTGCTTGGCAAGCTTATGGTAGGAATAAGTTCCATGCCGCTCTCGAGTGATTCACTAAAAATACACCTTCGGCCGAGTGTGAGTGATTTCTCCCGTGAGGTATGTGAACTTGTATATAAATGGAATTTTAAAAAGGCATGTTATGCCCAACTAAGTAATTTCTCCTATGAAACGTTCTAAATAAATCATTACGAATAGGATTGTAAATAGATAAAAATAAAACCCAAAAAGATCTTGGATTCCCAACACTCTACGACAAGCAAAAAACCTTCTCTTCTACCCATTCCATTTAGGAGTGTAAGCTACATATTAAAGAGTTTTGCTTGAGGACAAGCAAAAGTTCAAGTGTGGGGGTATTTGATGTGTGTAAAATGCAACATATAAATTACATCAAATGAGGCATAAAACTAACCCTTTTTAAGTACTAATATTGGAAAAAGAGTGTTTTTGTCTTCCTTTTGTATTTTCAGTATTAAATGAGCTCAAAAACACAAAAGAAGCAAAAATACAGCTAAATCCAACATAAATACAAGAAAAGGAACATAAGTGGATTGACCGACCCCTCAACGGCATCTTCCCAAGCAAAATAGAGAAGGCAGAAGACTGAACATGCCCCGTGCTCAGCCAGCACGGGGCCGTGCCCAAGAAGCAGCAAAAAAGACAAACCTATAGAAGCTTCTATTGCCCACCACGGGGCCGTGCCCAGTGAACACGGGGGCGTGGCGAAAGTATAGCAGGCGCATTAATTGTAATTGCGAATTACAATTAATGAGGAGAGAGAGTGTCAGACAGGCACGGGGCCGTGCCCAGCCCTCTGTTCAGCCTATAAATAGGAGTGCTTGGTTTCATTTCAACTCATCCCTTGGCACACCACCTCTCTCACACTTCATCCACCACCCACCACCATCACAACACCATCATCCACCACCATCATCCATTGTCCATCGTAGAGTGTGTGAGTCGTCTCGGGATCCAAGATTGATCGTAAGAGTTCTTGACAATCAAGGCCATGTTTGCCTAAGTCTCTTACATCACTTGGTGAAGACAAAGTGTCTAGTATAATACTTTTTATTTCTAATCTTTTGCACTTTTTATTTGGTTTTGTATTAATGACTTTAATAACTAGTTACTTATGTTGAAGGTGATCTTTCCTTATCGTTTGTCCGTGGTGTCTTGGCATTATTTTACTGTCTATATAAAATAAAAGATTTTCACCATTCATATCTCCACGGTCTATATGGAGGTATGTTGGCTACCTGGTCGGGGGTTAAGGGAACGGTTTGGTAAAGGTCTTGCCATTGTTCAGCGTTTAGAGGTCCTGCAATGGACCTGGGTCAAATTTAGTAGGACCTCCTTCAATGCTTCATGGTATTGGATGGCGGGGGTCCAAACTCTTTGATCCCCTCATAAGTTAACTACTATTAATACTATAACCCGGCTATTTAGGACTGTATCCCTGCTGACTCAGACTACTTAGCCGAGGGTAACGTCACCGCCAAAAGCGGGGCCTACCATAATATTGCATTAATAACTTAATTCATTATCTTCCAATAATCCACCCTTTTAGGATTGTATCCTTGCTGACTCAAACTACTGGGGTGAGGGTAACGTCACCTTCAAAAGAGGGGCCTACTACAATAACTAAGATAATCTCTTAATTATGTGCAAAAGTGCGGAAATAATCAAAGGTTATACTAGATACGAGTCGGAACCAAGTGATTCATCTTGTCTATCTGTTTTTCTTTTTATTTTATTTTCAGCATTTTAGTTAGTTTTTATTTTTTTTAGTTTAAAACATTTTTCTAAACTTTTTATTTTGATTAGACGTTGAGGATGAACCGGTACTAAAAGCTCTTGTGTCCTTGGACGACCTCGGTATCTTACCAACGCTATACTACGCTCACGATCGGTGCACTTGCCCATATATGTGTTTAGTGTTAGTAAAATATCGTGTTTTATAAATTTAAAACTTGGCTAAAAATAAGTGTTAAAGGGGCTTAAAATATACACCTAATATATATAACACTTCACACGCATCAGTGGTGAACACATAAGAGGTGCCTAAATGGGAGCTTGTTCTTCCTACCTCCTACATGACTTCTATGACACATTTGAGGTACCTAAATAAAGATTAAATCTTCTACCTCATGCTTGAAATACTTGTACTAAGGACTTATTAATATATACTACCTAACCTAAATAATATATATATACAATCGAACCTTTGATGTTGAATTCATGTTCATTTGTCAAAGTAGTAGAACATCATCTAAAGACCTAAACCTTGTTATGATTCTTATGAGTGTTCAACTCATGAAAACATTATTATAACCCTCGTGGTTACCAAGTGTCATACAAGTGTTATGTGTTGAAGATGATTATGTTGATACAATACTTTCATGTTGTTTTATTCCGAATCTCGACTCTAAGCATACTTGAACTTTAACCCTTATACATTCGGACTCTAAATCTCTACTCGTCAACAATTGGATAATCGGAAAGCATATGCAAACCTTGTGAGTATACTTGAACCCCTTTTTCGTTTACCACTTTTTGGGGTGTAACATGTTGTTTATAAACTTACACACAAACTTTATCATAATACATAAACATTCCTATTACACGCATGCTTATTTGATTACTTAATACTTTAAACTTGGGTTGAGGACATTATGTGTTAGACTTATCATTAACTTCGTACGAGCCAAACCATGACATATGTAGCGCTATAGGATTAACGACCCGCCCGTAGACTTGTGGTTATGTCATGAGCATATTGCGTTTCATTATTGGTTTGATATGTTTGACACATGCCAATTTTGTAGTTTATCTCGTATCAAGAGCTTGCCACATGGAATTGTTTAAACTTATCTTTTGATACGTATGTACCAAACTTGTATACTCGCCTTTGCTTTTGCATTGAACTTTATTTTAAACATGTTACAGGTTGAAGATGATGATGCTATGAAATGAAGTAGCGTTGATGCCTAGATACACATATAGACGTTTAGGTTTAATCGTTGTATAAATTTTGATTATGTTGTAGTGTATTTCCCTTGAACTTGATGTTATTTGATTTCCTTGTAATGTTGACAAATGAATTATGAAATGAAATCGGTTTATTAAATATTGTCACAAATAGCGTTATGATGTCTCTAGCAATCTTCACACTTCGTCTCATCCCGATGTTTCTGCCATTGGTTGGGGTGTGACATCGGAAGCGTCCGCCTTTCATGTTGAAGCGTCCGCCTGTCATGTTGAAGCGTCCGTTCTCTTTTCAAGCGACACGTGTCCGATGAAACGTCCGCCTCAGTTTTGCTAACGCGTCCGTGAAGCTTCGGAAGCGTCGACAACGATGTGGCTTTGTATTTTTTGTGCATACATGGGATCCCGTTCATGGAGTCAAATTTTTATAAGTTATAAACATTGTAACATGGGATCCCGTTAACATACATGTTATTTTTAAACGATATAAACATGTTATTTTTTAGTTAAATTTTTTAGTCCCTATTTTTTAACTTATAATCATGTTAACGGAGTCAAAAAAAATTTATATTACACACTATTAATACTAAACATCAAAACATAACATAATAAAAACCAAAATAACAACACATAATACTCTAAAACCATATCCTAATAGCCTCCCACTCCGAGACATGTTTGAATTCATGTCCCTCGTCATGACGGTAGTTGATGAGGGCCACTTCCTTCTGATCGTCCTCACCAAGGTCCGGCATTTCTGTCTCCACTTTCTTGAAATACCGATCAAACCTCTCACATTCCAACCGCAGGACACAGAACCTGGAGGATAATGCGTCAACGGTCCGGTTGTGATCCGGACCACGTAGTTGGGCGAAAATATGTTGAACACGAACCCAGAGCCCACCGTGTCCTCGTCGTGGAGGATCGGTCATGGCCTCCTCCCATGCTTCGCAAAGAGCAATATCTTCAACGTCAGTCCAGGAGTTGGCCATTTTCGGGTCGTTGACGGCGTCGGAGTTGTTATAGTGAAATGGCTGAGAAAAGTTTGCAAACTTTTGAAAATGGTGGGTGGTGATAAGTTATAAGTGAACGGGGTTGTTATATAGTGGGGTAAATGTGTGCAACGGTAAAGTTAAACGGCTTTTTAGTTTCCCTTTTTTTGTTAATTATTTAAGCGTCGGCCGAGCCTCGGGAAGCGTCGGTCAAACCTCGGGAAGCGTCGGCCAAGCCTCGGGAAGCGTCGGCCAAGCCTCGAAAGCGTTGGTCAAGCCTCGGAAGCGCCATCCAAGCCTCGAAAGCGTACACAGGGACGCTTCAAAAAGTATATGGTTATGATGCGTCGGTGACTGACGCATTTTGCTAACGGAGGCGGACGCTTCAACTTGTCGGAGACACGTGTCGGATTGAAAAGAAATGGACGCTTCAACGTGATAGGCGGACGCTTCTGAGGCTGTGAGGACGTTCCAATGACGCACGAATGTGACAAAATTGAAAAGTGACTTGTGTTGGGTTATTTTTGCCCATGAGAAAGCCCAACAAATTTATTCTACATGGGTTTTATTACTATTATTATTTTAGAGTAATAAAAGAAAAAAAGAAAACAAATTTTGTTTTGGTGCTCACTGACGTCAACACAAAAGAAAGAAGTCAAAGTGATTTCTATTGGACCAAAAATTGTTTTGGTGGGCTTGCATTTGTCTCACATAAACAAATGTTTTTTGGTGGGCTGGCTTTGGACGCAAGTAACAAATAAATAGGTTCTATTTATTTATTTTTCTGCTAATTCAGCCGAAAAAACAATATTGAGAGATAAAAAGAAGGGTTTCTTTGGGTGCCTCTGCCATCGCAAGAGAAGGAAAAGAGAAATCATTCTTGGTTTGTTTTGAAGATAAGAGACGTTCTAGTTTGGTGATACCTCTTACTCGTTTATTCGTATTTGTTTTTATTCCATATACTTAAAGTTAGTTTGTGCCAAGTATATGATGATTTTGTATGCCTCTAGTTTTATCTAGGGAAGACTTTGTATTGCTATTTTGGTGATAGTGGATTTTAAGCGGCTCTAGTAGTCTCGTGGTTTTTACTCTCTTTTTTGAGAGGTTTTCCACGCTAAAATTCGGTGTCTCTTTATTATTCCTTTTATACCTATTTGTTTGCATCCTCACAGGTTCATTCAAGTTGGGAAAATATTTGGTCAAACGAAGTTTGCTTTCGCGTTTTTCCCATCAGAGTGGTATCAGAGCCATTGGCTCTTGTTATTGGGTTGAAATTTGTTTGAACGATGGAAGCTAATACAAGTAGGATTGTGAATTTAAATGGTTCTAATTATCATGTTTGGAGAGGCAAGATGGAAGATCTCCTTTATGTGAAAGATTATTATATGCCTGTGTTTAATACCGATAAACCTGAAAGTAAAACAGATGAAGAATGGAATATCTTACACAGAAAAGTTTGTGGCTACATTCGCCAGTGGGTTGATGATAATGTTTTGAACCATATTAGCGGGGAGACTCATGCTCGTACTCTGTGGAATAAGCTTGAGGAGTTGTATGCTCGAAAGACCGGGAACAATAAATTGTTCTTGATTAAACAGTTGATTAACTTGAAGTACAATGATGGAACTCCTGATACTGATCACTTAAATGTTTTTCAGGGTATTATTAATCAGCTTGCAGGAATGGGTATCAAGTTTGAAGACGAGATACAAGGCTTATGGCTTCTTGGTACTTTACCGGATTCTTGGGAGACTTTTAGTACATCATTGTCCAACTCTACAGCAAATGGTATTATTACTATGGAAATGGCTAAAGGCGGTATTTTAAATGAAGAGATGAGAAGAAAATCGCAGGGTTCCTCTTCACATTCGGATGTCTTAGTCACAGAAAGCAGGGGGAGAAATCAAAGTAGAGGTCCGAGTAACAAAGGGAAGCATCGTAGTAAGTCCAGAGGTAAGTTTGCTGATTATGAGTGTAATTATTGTGGTAAGAAAGGACATACAATTAAATTTTGCAGACAACTGAAAAAGGAGAACAAGAAGGCTAATTACAACAATCAAAAGAACAATCATAAGAAAGATGATGGTGGCAACGACACTGCGGAAGTTAATTCTGCTACTGAAGAGTTCTTTATTTGTTGTGATTTTGACATGGTGAACATTACACATGATGATTCGAGTTGGGCTGTTGACAGTGGTGCTACATGCCATGTGACGTCACAAAGGGAAATTTTTTCATCTTATACACCTGGTGACTTTGGGGTTGTTAAGATGGGTAATAACGGGCTATCAAAGATTGTAGGTGTTGGGGATGTTTGCTTGAAGTTTGACACTGGGATGGAGTTGGTTTTACGCATTGTAAAACATGTTCCAGATATTAGACTCAATTTGATCTCCGCAGGTTTACTTGATGATGATGGTTACCATAGTACCTTTGGTGATGGTATTTGGAAACTCACTCGTGGTTCTTTGATCGTGGCAAGAGGTAAAAGAACTTCAAAATTATACAGAACGTATCCGAAGATCTCTAAAGACTCGGTCAATTTGTTAGTGAATGCTGATATGACTGACTTATGGCATAGGAGACTTGCTCACATAAGCGAAAAGGGGATGTCTATTTTGTTGAAGAAGAATGCCTTGCCCGATTTGCATGATGTTCATTTGAAGAAGTGTTCTCATTGTCTTGCAGGTAAGCAAAGAAGAGTTTCTTTTAAGAGTCATCCTCCTCATAGGAGAGACAATATACTTGATTTAATATATTCGGATGTTTGTGGTCCTATGAAGACTAGAACACTTGGGCGCTGCTTGTATTTTGTCACTTTTATTGATGATCATTCGAGAAAAGTTTGGGCTTATACTCTGAAGTCTAAAGATCAGGTATTAGTTGTGTTTAAGCAGTTTCATGCCTTAGTTGAGAGACAAACTGAGAAGAGGCTCAAGTGTATTCAGACAGATAATGGAGGTGAATACATTGGTCCTTTTGATGCTTATTGTAAAGAGAAAGGTATTCGACATCAAAAGACTCCTCCAAACACACCACAGCTGAATGGTTTAGCAGAACGGATGAATAGAACATTGGTTGAAAGGGTTAGATGTTTGCTATCACATGCAGGGTTGCCTAATTCCTTTTGGGGTGAAGCTTTGAACATCGCAATAAATGTTATTAATCATACTCCTTGTGTTCCTTTGTCTTTTGATGTTCCTGACAGGGTTTGGAGTGGCAAAGATGTTTCATACGATGATTTGCGGGTCTTTGGATGCAAGGCTTTTATGCATATTCCCAAAGATGAAAGAACAAAGCTTGATATAAAGACCAAGCCATGTATATTCGTTGGTTATGGGGGAGATGAGTTTAGACACAGGTTTTATGATCCAATCTCGAAGAAACTCATAAGAAGTTTCGATGCTGATTTTATTGAAGATCAAGGTTTGAAATGTAACCTTCTTGGTTTTCACACATGTTTTGCTTTGACTTACATTGTAACAAATACCGTATTTGATATGAAACTTATTTGAACATACTTGCTTTGTGCTTATACATGCTTATACCAATACAAACACGTGAAACAATTGCAAATTTGTTGAGTTTTATGCTATTAAACAAGGTTACATAAACTATAAGAGCCTATTGTGACATTTTGTGAAACTACTAGTTGAGGGACCTATTTGTCATCTTTGAAACTATACAAATACAAGGGTTAAAAGTGCAATTCCTTTAAACTACAAGTTTAGGGTCCTTTTGGTCATTATTGAAACTCATTTATAAAAAGAAATAAATATGGTTTATTTTATTTTAAAAGTACAAGGTTCATTTGGTCATTCTTGAAACTTAAACTTTAGGGATTTATTCTGCCATTTACAAACTTATTTTAACTATAAATTCTAACCAAGTTAAATTTAGTATAGAAATTCTTTCTTTGAGAACTAACCCAGTTAGTATATCTAACTGAATAAACCAGGGATCATTTGTGACGTTTTCCGAAACTTCAGGGACCATAGTTGCATATTTTTGAAAATCAGATTAAAAAGGGGTCCTTCTGTATCGGACCGGCCTTTGCTGGGATCGAACTCGTGACCTCTCAGTTGTAAACGCAACGCCTTAACCAGTTTATCCTCCTGTACAGGAGCTGATAGATTTAGAACATTAATTCATATATACACACATTAGGAAACTAATTATTTTATTAAAATTAATTCTGAATTAAAAAGGTTTAATTATCAACGAACCTGCGCCCCTCCGCACACATCAGCGTGCACCAACCAGCTTTTCTACCAGCCCATATGTGTTTGATTTAAGTTTGTATTTTATTTATATTAACTTTAAAATAAATATGAATTATATTTGACAGCACAACAGTTACGGGTTTCGAACAAAAACACACCAAATCCGACCAAAAACCGATCTATTCCACTTGTTTAATTGTTTAGGTGATATGAATAATCACCCACTAGTTCCCAACCACTTTGCCAACCTGTTTTCACACTCAATCGACACAAATTCGTGCTATAACAACTATGAATCAGAACTTTTTATAAAAAAATTAAAGTAGATCTAATCCACTGATTTGTGTCGAATCTAAGATCCAAACTTCGTGTATTTAAGTTCCCTACATTCCTAGCAACATTCCACACCATTTACAAACACTTAAACACCCGAAATCGTCGGATTAAAACCTGCAACTCGCCGGAATAGTCACTTTTTCGCCGGAATCTTTGTCAACCATCTCTTTCGTCAATACCGGTTAGTTTTTCTTGTGTTAATTAGTTAGTTTATGCCTATAGATCGTTCCTAGGATTTAATTTAGAGATAACATAGGTTTGCCCGTAGAAATCAAGAGTTTGACTTTTAGTTTGACCGGGCCTTCTGACTTTGACTTCTCTTTGGAGAAGGTGACCAGGTCCTATTTGGTTATAAGTTTAGCAGTCCTAAACCAAACACAAACAGAAGCTTAGCCCAGTGGTTAAGACTCTGATTGGTTACAACACAGACCCGGGTTCAAACCCGAGGGTCTGCTTTTATTTTTATCTTTTTACATTTTAACCAATCCAATAATTTTTACAGCATTATTATGTACTTATACATATTATAAAACAGCAAAATCAGTTAAGTTATTTATAAAACTAATTTTTATAATATTAAAACAGTTTATTATTATATAATTCATAATAAATCCATTTTTAAGAAATAAATACTGAAAATTTCAGCTTAATTATTTTAAATGCTAAACTTTACAAAAATAATACTTTTACTGATATTTTATATAATTTTGATATTTATATAATTAAATCAGTTTCATTACTTATAAATATAGTTTAATTTAATATATTTAAATTATATAACTATATAATATTTATCCGAAATTATTTTTATGACAAAATATACTTGTTACTGAGTTTATATAAATTTAGAGTCTGAATTTTTATTACATTTAATTATTTAGATAATTAAACTTATATAAACTTATTTATTATTATTTTAACCATTTTAATTCATTTTATTTGTTTAAAGTGATTCCAAGGCCATAATAATTATTTTAAATCAGTAATATTCAAGTTCAATAATTAAAAATGTTATTTTTAATTATTCAGATTTAATATAATTATTTTGATAATTAGTTTTATAATTATCATATTAAGTCTTTTTAATAAAACATTTATCATTTATCATATAATGTATATTTTAAACCATCCAAATTAATTTATAATTTTTATAAATTAATTATATCACTTGTACAATATTTTGCCAATAATCATTATGTTTAATTAAGTTATTTAATTACACTAGTTAAATATATTTGATTTATTATTACAAATGTTATATTATATATTTTTACAATTATATTATTTATGTTAAATTAATATTTTTCATAAATAATTCCTTTACATCATATCCATTTTCCGAGACCTCTTGTTAGGCTATCCAAACCACAAAATTACCATTTAGACAAACCATACCAAAACCTATAGATTTAGGATTTCCTTTTATACAATTAAACATTATTATTAATACAAACTTTATATTGATGCATGTTCAAACGATTAGAGTGACGTTGGATCTTATTTCCACAAACTCTTACATTAAACTTACTTGTTGGACTTACCTCACTCAAGGTGAGTTCATAGTCCCTTTTTACATTATTTTTGGGATGATACATATGTTACAATGTGATACAAACTATTTGCTATTTTGTGGTTTCCCCCGATTGCCTTTGCATTTGCTTAATACTTGTTGTTGTTTTGAGAAGTTTATGTTCATCAACTTGCATAAGCCCATCGGTTGTATTATAGCGCTATAGGATTGACACCCCATCCAAACTTCCAACTTTGCAATTTTGTTGTTTTTTTGTTTGGAACCACTACATACATACAAGGAAGGATGGATGATATTTCTGAGTATCGTCATAGGTTTGAATGTACCATTAAGTAACTACATGTATTACTCTTTTGCTATAAAGACATATCGACAACCACTTTTGTTAAAACTTTATCTATATCACATTTACATTTTTGCCTAACAAAACCTATGAATTCACTCAACCGTTTGTTGACCCAATATTTTCCTAACATATGTTTCAGGTGACAATGTTTGATGACATAATTTGCAAGAACATTTTACACAGGATTGATCAAGACTTATGCCTTAGATTAAATCCGAATTTATCATTTGTAAAACAATTTATGTTGTATTTGTGTATGTACTCTTATATTCTCAGATGTGAATGCAATCTATTGAATTGAACTTAAATTATATTTCAACTTAACATAATCTCCATGTGCTCAATTGCATTCTGCCTGTTTCGTGATGCCGTTGACTTTTCCCCCTCCGGTCGGGGTGTTACATGAAAGATATTGAGAAGACAAAGATAGTTCCTCAACATACTGATGATCTTTCTGATTTGGATCTGGTCCCTCCTCAGCACATTGAGCCACATAATGAAGATGACATTCAAAATGATGAACAACACGGTACTAATAATCATGATATTCCAGAGCAGCACGAGTTAGATGAGGGTTCTCATCCAGAGTTACCAGTACCAGGTATGCCAACATTTGTCCCACTCAGGCGGTCTACAATAGACCGTCATCCTTCTACCCGTTTTTCTGCTGATGAGTATGTCTTACTCTCGGATGGGGGAGAGCCCGAGTGTTATACAGAGGCTATGGAAGATGAACATAAAAGAGAGTGGTTTGAAGCTATGCAAGATGAGATGAATTCCTTGTATGAGAACATTACCTTTGAGTTGGTGAAGTTGCCTAAAGGCAAAAGAGCTTTGAAGAACAAGTGGGTCTACAAAGTGAAGACTGAAGATCATACCTCACGGCCTAGATACAAAGCTAGATTGGTGGTTAAAGGGTTCAGTCAGAGAAAGGGTATTGATTTTGATGAGATTTTCTCTCCGGTCGTGAAGATGAGTTCCATTCGAGTGATTCTTGGTTTGGCTGCTAGTCTTGATCTTGAGGTTGAGCAAATGGATGTCAAGACAGCTTTCCTTCATGGTGACTTGGACAAGGAAATCTATATGGAGCAACCTGAAGGTTTTCAGGTTAAAGGTAAAGAAGATTATGTCTGTAAGCTTCAGAAAAGTCTATATGGGTTGAAACAAGCATCGAGACAGTGGTACAAGAAATTTGAGTCTGTTATGGGGAAGCAAGGCTACCGATAGACTATTTCAGATCACTGTGTTTTCTTTCAGAGGTTTGGTGATGATGATTTTATCATTTTATTACTCTATGTTGATGACATGTTGATTGTAGGCAAGAATGCAGAGAGGATTGTTCAGCTGAAGAAAGAATTAAGCAAGTCTTTTTCTATGAAAGACTTGGGGCCAGTAAAACAGATTCTTGGCATTCAGATTACTAGAGATAGAGCTTCAAAGGAGCTGCACATGTCACAAGAGCAATACATTGAGAAGGTGCTTCGCAGGTTCAACATGGATAAAGCAAAAGCGGTTAGTTCACCTCTTACTCCCAACTTTAAATTAACCGAAAAAGATTGCCCTTCTTCTAAGGAGGAGATTAAAGACATGGATAAAGTTCCATACGCGTCAGCGGTTGGAAGCTTGATGTATGCAATGGTGTGTACAAGACCTGATATTGCCCATGCAGTAGGTGTTGTTAGTCGGTTTCTATCAAATCCAGGTAAGAAGCATTGGGAAGCAGTTAAGTGGATTTTTGGATATCTACGTGGTACTTCCAAATTGGGTATAACATTTGGGAATGAAGAACCAATGCTTGTTGGTTATACGGATTCTGATATGGTGGGAAATAAGGACAACATGAAATCTACTTCGGGTTATTTGATGACTTTTGCTGGGGGAGCTGTGTCTTGGCAGTCTAGATTGCAAAAGTGTGTTGCTTTGTCTATTACAGAGGCTGAGTATATGGCAGCAACGGAAGCGTGCAAGGAACTATTGTGGTTGAAAAGATTTACGCAAGAGCTTGGCTTTATGCAACAGCGCTACGTGGTCCTTTGTGATAATGAAAGCGCTATTCACCTTGCGAAAAATTCTATGTTTCACAAAAGAACAAAACATATTGATGTTAGGTATCATTGGATTATAGATGCTATTGAAGACAAGCTATTTGAACTTGACAAAGTTCATACCGATGATAATGGTTCCGATATGTTTACTAAATCCTTAGCAAGGGAAAAGCCGAAGGTATGTTGCTCAATCGCCGGGATGGCGAACTCTTTCTCATAGACAAAAAGGTGGAGATTTATTGGGTTATTTTTGCCCTGAGAAAGCCCAACAAATTTATTCTACATGGGTTTATTACTATTATTATTTTAGAGTAATAAAAGAAAAAAAGAAAACAAATTTTTTTTTGTTTTTGTTTTGGTGCTCACTGACGTCAACACAAAAGAAAGAAGTCAAAGTGATTTCTATTGGACCAAAAATTGTTTTGGTGGGCTTTCATTTGTCTCACATAAACAAATGTTTTTTGGTGGGCTGGCTTTGGACGCAAGTAACAAATAAATAGGTTCTATTTATTTATTTTTCTGCTAATTCAGCCGAAAAAACAATATTGAGAGATAAAAAGAAGGGTTTCTTTGGGTGCCTCTGCCATCACAAGAGAAGGAAAAGAGAAATCATTCTTGGTTGGTTTTGAAGATAAGAGACGTTCTAGTTTGGTGATACCTCTTACTCGTTTATTCGTATTTGTTTTTATTCCATATACTTGAAGTTAGTTTGTGCCAAGTATAAGATGATTTTGTATGCCTCTAGTTTTATCTAGGGAAGACTTTGTATTGCTATTTTGGTGATAGTGGATTTTAAGCGGCTCTAGTAGTCCCGTGGTTTTTACTTTCCTTTTTGAGAGGTTTTTCACACTAAAATTCGGTGTCTCTTTATTATTACTTTTATACCTATTTGTTTGCATCCTCACAGGTTCATTCGAGTTGGGAAAATATTTGGTCAAACGAAGTTTGCTTTCGCGTTTTTCCCATCAACTTGGTCAACCAACATTTTGGTAATTTTCCCTTATGGAAAGTGTATTACAAAATGTATCAAAACATATGTAAATCAGACCAAAGACCTCACTATATATAGGAAACCATCACAACATTTAGTTACATTTTTAGACATTATCATGATTATAGAATCTTTTTCTTTTTACATATCATGCATTTATCTTACGTATAACTCATTATTTTGTACAACATATGTTTTGATGGAACAAAATCTACTTTGGATTGTTTTAAATGTTTTTTTAGAGATTATTATATAGAGATTATGTTTATAATTTTTTATATAGAGATTATTATAAAAGTAGTCTTTAACCAACCTGGATTATCTTTGCGACACCATTAACTTCCCCTTACTTCACCAATAATTTCTCCTCGATTTGCGACATTGAGTGCGTGTGGCGTTACAGTTAGCAAGACGATGGCGACCTAAATTAAAAATGAATTGCATATTGCTTGGAGTTAGAATTGATCATTTTTTGTTCCAGTTCTTCAGTTGGGTTTTGCAATAAATCTAGTTATTGTTCAGTTTCTTTGGATCAACTACATTAATACACATAGACTATATAAAATATTTTTTAAAAATTAGAGGCCATATCTTTTGGAGGCCCTAGGCTCTTGTCTTAACATGGAACACTATAGGTACGGCCCTGCCATACAATAATATTATGCCGCAACACTATCCAATACAATTAAATAAATAAAACGCTGAAACTTGTGTCTAACACATGTTCGTGAACCTAGGATCCATCCCACAAACCGAACCCATGGTGGTTATAACGGTGTTCCATTGGTTCCGGGTGAACCCACGGCTCCATCTTGGAGACACCTCGTCACCCTAAAAGCATATTCAATAATGTGAGGAAAAAAAATGTCATGTCATGTCATCCACTGCCCCAACACTCTCTCTTTCTCTCTTTCTCTCTATCGCTCTTAGTGGTGTTTAAAAAATCGCGGCTCGCAGCTCGCTCAAAAAAAATTAGCTCAAAATTGGCTCCCTTGTAAACAAGCCGGCTCGGCTCGCTCGGTTTGTAAACAAGCCGAGCTCAAGCTAGGCCTGGCTCGGCACTTCAGCTCGTGAGCTAGCTCGATAAGAAGGTTTACCATATTCATATATAAGTATAGTCACAGCTTGTTTGACTTCAGTGTGATTAGAAGAAAATGAACCATCGAACTAGCAGAGCCGGCCCAATGGGCTTCCAACCCTAGGCACAGGCCTAGGGCCACCCAAATTGAAAGGCCTCCAAATTTATTGTAGGTTTTATATACTAGGCCCATTTTTTGATTTTATCCTAAACAGTAGGGGTGTTCAAAACCGGACATCCGAATTTTGGATATCCGAAATTTTCGGATACTAGATTTCACTATCCGAATCCGTATCCGAAATTTCGGCTATTCGAAATTTCGGATACGGATTCGGATAGTGAATCGGATATCCGAAAATCCAACTTTTTATTTAATTTTTATTTTTTATTATGTTTTCATATTCGGAAACAGATATTTTGGATAGTTTCAGTTATCCGAATATAAGTTTTCGAATCTTTTTCGGGTATTTCGGATATTTTTTGGATATTTTCGGATACTTCGGATATTCGGATATCCGAAAAAAATGAAAATTAAATTTTCGGATATTTCGGATATCCGAAATATCCGAAAATTTTGAAATCACTATCCGAATCCGAATCCGAAAATTCGGATATCCGAAATTTTAGATATCCGATTTTTCAGATTTTTCGGATTCGGATTCGGATATTTCGGATCGGATTTTCGGATACAGATACTTTTGAACACCCCTACTAAACAACCCAAACATTGTCTTAAGGTAAAACGGTGCTGCTCTGTCTCCCACACAGTTCACGAGCAGCCGAACAGGTAGAAGAAAAGAATGAAAGGCCGAAGGCAGCTGGGTTGTTCAGGTTGGAACTCACGCTGTCGTGAGTATTGTCAGTCGATACTCGATTGCAGCCTTGCAGGAGCCTGAATCGTCGATTGCAGGTTACAGACTTATAGGTAAGTAATTAACCTATATATCTTCTTCTCGATTGAGTTTTGTCAGTCCTCAAACAAACCCTCAGTTCTCCTGAATCGTCGATTGAGTATGAATTGGTTCTTCACGATTGAGTTTTGTCAGCCCTATCTGCAAAGATTTTTTTTTGTTTCTGTTGTTGAAGAGCGCAAGCAGGAGTTCTTCCTTTATAATTACTACTAGCAGATTTGATATACCCTGCCTCAGTAGTTGGAAAGTGAGTTTTTTTTTATTTAATATTTTTTATTCTTTTCGTGTGTATTTGTGTAAATTTTCACACACTATATCAGATACAGTTATTGTTAAATTAATCATTTATTTATTTTGGGGACAGGATGTGTAGTGGCTCAAATCAATAACCCCGTTACCGGATATTGTGGCAGACACTCAGATTCGCGAACTCAGTGGCACAGGTTAGATATCTGATATTTTTCTAAATCAAGTTGTTGTTTAGGGAATTAGGGCTTATTCTTCTTTCATAATTTGCTATTTTTCTGAATCAAGTTGTTGTTTAGGGAATTGAGGCTTATTTAAACATATACTATGATTATAGAAAACAAATGACTTTCAAAAAAAAAAAATATTAACTACGCCAATTGTCGGTCCCAAGCCTGGATAAAGGAGGAGGGTTTTGTTACTAAATATGTTGAAAATGATAATTTTTGCAAAAGGGCCACCACTTTGTAGTTCGATTAGGGCCTCCGAAAACGTAAGAACGGCACTGCGGACTAGAGTAAAAATTTTAAAATAGAGGGTAACGAAGGCTTAAGCTAGTAAATGATTCATTGTCAAAGACAAAAGCTAACCTTCGCATTCTTCATTATTTTTGTCCCACATCGCTCAGAAGACAAAAACTAAGGGAGTATATCCCCTATAAAATAAGGCAAAGACAACACACAAAGTGAATTAATTATTTATACTTGCATGTTTAGCCACTTGGTTCAATTACATTGCAATTATTTGTCCCATAGTCTTTGACTAATTTCATCTTTGAGGGCTTTTTAAATAGTAAATTTTGCGGTTTTTTGTTAGTTCGAGCCGAACCGAGCTAGTTCGAATTTCAATCAAGTTGAGCTCGAGCCTCAGATTTCAGCTCGATTTAAAATTCGAGCTCGAGCTGACCCGGCTCAAATTGAGTTCGAGCCAAGCTCGAGCTAGGTCTGGCTCGGCTCGACTCAGCTCGCTTACAGCCCTAATCGCGCGCGCTCTCTCTCTCTCTCTCTCTCTCTCTCTCTTCTCTCTCTCTCTCTCTCTCCCTCTCTCGTATTTTCTATCTCTTAGAAAACAAGTTTCTCACTATTCTCTCATCTTTCCTCCCAGTCACATGCATGATTTTATTCGTTCTTGAGGAGAAATTACATCACCTTCTCTTACCTCAACCTCGTCATCCCTCCCCTCCACCTAATCATTTCTCTCATCAAAAAACATTTAAAATCACGGAATGTCTAAACAATTTAGATTGTTGAGTTGATACACAATTCAATAAAGATTTAAAAGTAAAGAAAACATATTATTGTATTAAAGAGAAGTCCTTGGCCCAATAAACCAAAAATAAATAGACGTTCTCCTTTCTTCTTCCTTGTTCTCTCTACACAAACCTAACAATAATCTCCGGCCACCCGTGTAGGCTACGTGAAGATTTATGTTAAATGAATGAAACCAAATCCAGCTACCGTAAGTCTAAATCTAACAAATATAATTTTCATACGTTAACTATAACTAATTATAAATACTTGTTTCCTTATGCTAAGGTGTTCTTGTATTTTCACAAACCGTTTTTAGATGATGTAGTTAATTAATTGGACTTAAATGGTTAAAAGTGGAAACCATGGTGACCCAATGGTTTGAAGGTAGGCTCAATTTGTTTAAATGATCAAATATACATCAGAAAAACAACTTAACTCAAAATTATATTACAATGTCTGGATAGTCGCTGTAGTTTGACCAACTTCTACCTTGAGTCCCAATTTTTCTAAAATTACATGTATGTTCCTCGTGGTTTACTCGGTTGTTGCTTGGATAACCCCCCAACTTGATGATCGTTAGTTTTCTTGGTTAAGTTGATGTGAAATGACAAAATTACCCTTACTTTTAAAAAAATGGAAAAATTACAAGTTTGTTCTTTATCTTTATACCACTTTTCAAGCGGTGTCCTTTTTAACGAATGTTGACAGACGGTGTCCTTTACTAGGATTTTTTTTTGCAAGTTTAGTCCTTTACACCCAACCTAGTTAAAAAACCCTGTTAATTGTTGACAGGCGGCGTCCTTTACTAGGTATTTTGTTGCAAGTTTAGTCATTTACCTAGGTATTTTGTTGCAAGTTTAGTTCTTTACACCCAACAATTAAAAGGGTTTTTTAACTGGGTTGGGTGTAAAGGACTAAACTTGCAACAAAATATCTAGTAAAGGACACCATCTGTCAACATTCGTTAAAAATGACACCGCCTGAAAAATGGTATAAAGATAAAGGACAAAACTTGTAATTTTCCTAAAAAAAATGAAGGTTAAGAGGGGCTGTCACCATTATCTATATCTATAATAAATGAAGCCATTGGGGGACACATGCCACCCTATGGTTTAAGCCAAATCAGCAAACACGTGGCATATGGGGGGGGGGGATATTCCACGGTCCTCCCAACCGCTGGAGTGATAACACTCCACCAGCAACCTAGCCTCATGGTGCCAGGGGGTGAATACCCCATCCCGAGCTGAGTCCGTTTCCTTCTGGGAAGAAGGTGGCCGATTGTCCCCGTGCCTGGACTCGAACCCGGGTCTCTATGAAGAGTAGGGGTGAGGCTGGCCAACTGGGACACCCCAGTTGGTTAAACACGTGGCATATGTCTTAGGGGCGGATTGATTTAGCTTATGATATAGGCTTCTTCTTTACTATCTCTCTCTCATTCTCTCATAACCGTCGATACCATTAATCTGAAACCCTAATCGCCGATTCCTCTGCCTCCTCCGGATCACAATTTTCCTCTGTGACAACTGTCACTTTTCCGTACATTCCGTACACTAATTGAACAGTAATCTGTGCTTTAATAACTGTGCATGATCTAGTTTACAAGACAAATGAATTTCTGATTACTGTTATATACATACAAAGGCATTTCATGTTGCAAGACTTTTATCATTACTACATGCAACACGATATAGTTCTAATAATGCACAGAACAGAATTGGCACCATTATCGGACAAACTAAAAGCACTGACGGGAGTTCAGTACAGAGACAGGAAATGTTTTGAAAACCAGCGTGAGCCAGAAACCAAGTTCTACACTAGTATAGTGTGTAGGGAAGTAAGGACCACAAAACTGCATTCCTAAGTGATAGTTTAAGTGCCGGGAAGTGCCTAAACCTCACTCAAAGTGAACTAATTATTTATACTTGCATGTTTAGCCACTTGGTTCAATTACATTGCAATTATTTGTCCCATAGTCTTTGACTAATTTCATCTTTGAGGGCTTTTTAAATAGTAAATTTTGCGGTTTTTTGTTAGTTCGAGCCGAACCGAGCTAGTTCGAATTTCAATCAAGTTGAGCTCGAGCCTCAGATTTCAGCTCTATTTAAAATTCGAGCTCGAGCCGTCCCGGCTCAAATTGAGTTTGAGCCAAGCTCGAGCTAGGTCTGGCTCTGCTCGACTCAGCTCGCTTACAGCCCTAATCGCGCGTGCACGCTCTCTCTCTCTCCGTCTCTCATATTTCTATCTCTTAGAAAACTAATTTTCCCACTATTCTCTCATCTTTCCTCCCAGTCACATGCATGATTTTATTCGTTCTTAAGGAGAAATTACATCACCTTCTCTTACCTCAACCTCGTCATCCCTCCCCTCCACCTAATCATTTCTCTCATCTAAAAACATTTAAAATCACGGAATGTCTAAACAATTTTCATTGTTGATTTGATACACAATTCAATAAAGATTTAAAAGTAAAAGAAAACATATTATTGTATTAAAGAGAAGTCCCTGGCCCAATAAACCAAAAATAAATAGACGTTCTCCTTTCTTCTTCCTTCTTCTCTCTACACAAACCTAACAATAATCTCCAGCCACCCGTGTAGGCTACATGAAGATTTATGTTAAATGAATGAAACCAAATCCAGCTATCGTAAGTCTAAATCTAACAAATATAATTTTCATACGTTAACTATAACTAATTATAAATACTTGTTTCCTTATGCTAAGGTGTTCTTGTATTTTCACAAAGCTTTTTTAGATGATGTAGTTAATTAATTGGACTTAAATGGTTAAAAGTGGAAACCATGGTGACCCAATGGTTTGAAGGTAGGCTCAATTTGTTTAAATGATCAAATATACATCAGAAAAACAACTTAACTCAAAATTATATTACAATGTCTGGATAGTCGCTGTAGTTTGACCATCTTCTACCTTGAGTCCCAAATTTTCTAAAATTACATGTATGTTCCTCGTGGTTTACTCGGTTGTTACTTGGATAACCCCCCAACTTGATGATCATTAGTTTTCTTGGTTAAGTGGATGTGAAATGACAAAATTACCCTTACTTTTAAAATAATGGAAAAATTACAAGTTTTGTTCTTTATCTTTATACCATTTTTCAGGCGGTGTCCTTTTTAACGAATGTTGACAGACGGTGTCCTTTACTAGGTATTTTGTTGCAAGTTTAGTCCTTTACACCCAACCTAGTTAAAAAACCCTGTTAATTGTTGACAGGCGGTGTCCTTTACTAGGTATTTTGTTGCAAGTTTAGTCCTTTACCTAGGTATTTTGTTGCAAGTTTAGTTCTTTACCCCCAACAATTAAAAGGGTTTTTTAACTGGGTTGGGTGTAAAGGACTAAACTTGCAACAAAATACCTAGTAAAGGACACCATCTGTCAACATTCGTTAAAAATGACACCAACTGAAAAATGGTATAAAGATAAAAGACAAAACTTGTAATTTTCCTAATAAAATGAAGGTTAAGAGGGGCTTTCACCATTATCTATATCTATAATAAATGAAACCATTGGGGGACACATGTCACCCTATGGTTTAAGCCAAATCAGCAAACACGTGGCATATGTCTTAGGGGCAGATTGATTTAGCTTATGATATACGCTTCTTCTTTACTATCACTCTCTCATTCTCTCATAACCGTCAATACCATTAATCTGAAACCCTAATCGCCGATTCCTCTGCCTCCTCCGGATCACAATTTGCCTCTTCCGAATCTCACTCAATAATTGACGGTAATGTCCGACAGATTTAAGGTAAGATTGATCTCAAATTTGACATTGTTTAATCGATTCGCACCCTCCAATCTCTTCTGCGTCGCTCATCTAGGGTTTCTTCTAGAAATCGCAGTAGGTACTATTTATAACCATACTATTATTTTGTTTTGGTTTTGATTTTTTATTGATTTTGATTATCAATTTGGTCAATCGGAAGGAAGTGGTTGCAGTTTTTAGGAAGAAAAAAGTGAAAATGAGTTCTTCAGAGAGCAAATCAAAGCATTGTTATGGTAGTATGGATTTAGGTAATGGTTTTTTAAGAAGCATACTTGATTAATGGCTTCCTCCTAATCGAAGACTGAAAACCCTAAATCTTTCTTGATTTCGCTATTTGAAAACTCAAAACCCTAGATTGAATCATCGCCTTTTTGTCTGTTGTTTAATCTGAAATTTAAATTGTAATAAGGATGATCAGCAGGAAAGTGGAGGAGTGAAATGAAAATATTATAAGGGGTTTGATGAAGCTTCCTCCTAATCGAAGATGCATCAACTGCAATAGCTTGGTATGAGTTCCTCCCCAATAGATTCTTTGTGAAATGTGTGTGTTTTCATGTTTATGCAGGTAAGGTGTTCGATGAAATGCTTATTTGTTTTTTGCAGTCCTGTAAGAGCAAAGTTATGTATGATTCATAGTCGAAGTCAATTGGGCTACGATGACTTTGATTAGAATGTTTGGCAGTGTAATGAACCTAGGATAGCGTACTAAATATTTTGACTTGATTTTTTTCTTTGTTTTTCAGTTCAAGGGCAGAATCTGGTTGGAATTTGTAATTTGGTTTAACTGATTGCAGTGTTTTTTAGCATAATGCCAAATCTTGCTTATGAAATTAATTTTTTTTAGTTTGTAACATGTAATATTGGGAAAAGGCTTCACTATTTGCAATAGACATCTTCATAATGTGATAGTTAAGATTTTTAACTGAAATATTAAAAATGGATCCTTGATTTCTGACCTCTGATACTTAACCAGGTATGAGTGATATTCGCAGAAAAAAGGTTGGAGATTTGAAGTGGTCTAAGTCACAGATAAGGTAAATTTTTTTACTTTTGCTTTTATTAAATTTTGGGAAAAGATGGAATTTGTTTGATCATTCAGCAAAAGAGACCTGCATGACATGTGTTTTTTTGTGTGCAGGAAACAAGTGTTGCAATGTCCGGGGTAGATGTCTATGGAAAAGCCATAAGTATGGTATGGTTGTAGATGTTATTTATCTACTTTTCAATTTTCATCCCTCATGACAGACTAATAAATTTGTTTGAAAAGTAGTACTTACCTTAAGTAATTGTGAACAAGACAAAAAGCGTTTACTGATGTTTCTTTTACATTGGTAAAAGTCAGTTTGACCATATTATGTACAAATAGTTATATATAATTACAATAATTTAGTGATAAGACTACAATTACAAGTAAAAAAGTGAAAATATGATAACTTACAGCCGTTAACATGAAGAGACTTTCGATGTTAGTATTTCTGTATTAAATTTGTTGAGGATTCGTGAATGAGACCGTTGTAGTTTAATTATGTTTTCTATTTGAATGAAGGTGCTGGCTTATGATTTTGGTATCAAGCACAATATATTGAGGTGATTGGCATGTTATGGGTGTACCATTGTTCCCTCAACATCGCCAGTAACTTAGACTATTAAAATGAAACTAGATGGAGTTGTTTTCAGCAATGGGTTAAGTGACCCGTCTACGGTTCCTTATGTTGTTGAGGTTGAAGGAGATTATTGGTAAGGTTTCTATTTTTGGAATTTGCATGCGACATTAGTTGCTTGGTCGGGCCTTGTGTGGGAAAAACATATAAAAATTAAATGAAGCTTGCTCGTCATGGAGGAAATAACCTTAGGGATGTAAGTATTGAGATTAGTGCATGGGTATTTATAACTGGGGCATCAATTTTTGACAGAGGCACAAAAATAATCAGCTTTTAGATTGGCAAACTTGATCGGTTTAAATAAAACGTAATTCCAAATTCATTCGTAATCAAATCGATACCAGTACCATCTTACCCGTACCAATACCGAAGGTACCAAATACTGAAATCAATAAAACTGGGTACTGGTACATGTACCGAATACCCAAAATCGGTTCGGGTATTTGGGAAAAAATCTCACCGATAGTGGAAATGATCTTAACCGAATGAAATTACAGGTCATTCGAGCTGACATATTTTTCATAATTATATGTCATTGGTTGTAACAACTCCTATCAAAAAGTCTTAATTATTATTTTAATTATCCAATAGGAAACCCTAATTAAGACACCCACGTGATTCTGCACAAACCCTAAAATTTTCAGAACAATCAGAATCAGGATCAGGGCCCCTAAAACTTAGGGGGGGTAAACCCTAGTTACGATTATCTAAATTATGTGCTGTCAAATTCAAAATTTTCAATTTCATCAACTCAGCAGGTCTAGTCCCACACGTGGCAACCCTATGACCATTAGGTGCCCCTTACGGACCGTAAGGGATAAGTCTTACGGTCCGTAAGCAATGTCAAATTTTGGCTATAAATAGCAGACATTGGCATTTGATATTCAGCGTACGTTCGACGAAGAAATTCGTTTTAGGCACTGAGTTACGTTCTGTTTATCACAATTAACACACACGGATCACTAATCGACGCCGCAATACAGGGTAATAACTCGATCGCTGCTACGATTCAATGTCCGATCGATTAAACTATCCAATGGATGTTTAAGTGCTACCCACATTAGGGTTTATGCTTTGTCATTCGTCGTTAATTCGATGGATGTTTAAGTATCGCACTTTGTCATTCGATGTGAGGGTTTGATCTCGTGAGTTATCGTAAAAGCTGTATTAAGTTACTGACCGAATTGTGTGCCTGTTATTAATTTAGGTTAAAAGGCTAATCAGTAGGCTAGACTCTGCTCAAAATTAAATCTGCAATGTGAGTCATTCTCTTTTTATCAACTATTTTACAATACCTCAAATTATTTTCAAAAGTTTTAATTACAGGGACTAAGTCGTGGATATCTTGAATCACTGGCTAGTGGGGTATTGTGCACATTACTGATTTTCTCCCAGTTAGGTTCATTGACCTACTAGGGATAATCATCACTATTTAGGTTCATTGACCTAATAGTGGTATGACCATCGTCACCATTGTGACATGTCACCATTGTGACATGTCACCATTGTGACATGTCACCATTGTGACACGACGCCAGATAAAAATAAGATAGAAGCCATTGTAATCGCTCTTATGCTGTAATTAATAACTATGCATCATTTTATGTAAATAGAATGATTCACTCAGTATTTCCCGCTGACAAAACCTTTTTCAAACATGTTTCAGGTGATCTGTTATGATCCAGGAAAAGTGTCGTGAAGCACTACAAGCTTAAGGAAGTGGCTCAGGATAAAATAAAGAAACATGTTTTGTAAAATAAAAGATTTCTTCGTGAAATCAAATGATTGTAATTACCGGGGTTTTATCCCGAGTTGTGAAATAAAATAATCGGGAAATATTTCAGTTTTAAAAAGATCCTGATAATAAACTTCCGCTGTTAAACTCAATTAATTAAATACCACGGGATTTCTGTCCTGCGGCTCCTGAAACGGGTCAAACCGGGTCGGGGGTCGTGACAGAAAAAGGTGGTATCAGAGCCACTGATCGAGCCACTGATTTAAGCCAATTAAGTATTTAGAAAATACTTAATTTTTATTAATTGCTATTTTGTGATTATGTGTTTTATTATCTGACTAATTTTGTACAGTATGGGCAGATCTTTATATGCTAGCCACTGTAGTAGTAAATAGAAATCTTTAAATATTTTGATTCAAGTTTTAGCACCCTTATTAAATATAAGCCAGAAACCTGATTCAGTAAATAAATAAATTTACAAATAAAACCTAGTATGTTTCATATTCGGTTGTTTCGTAGTTACCCAATATGAAATAATATTTAAAGGTTTTCTATGAAATTTTGTTATAAAATTTTAAAATCAGTAATGGTGTGTATTGATGCATACTATTAAATATAAAAATGGAAATCGAGAAATCGATAGTTTTAATTATATGTGAAATTATATAATTGTTTTGTGTATAATTATTATTTAATCAATACTAATAAAATATATATATTAATTATCAGATGGAAAACGCTAATAATGAACCAGTTAATGAGGTTAATCAATCTGAGCAACAACCGGGGGATCAATATATGACCAGGCAGGATATAGAAAATATCGTTGCTCAAGGGATAGCCAACGCTATTCCAGCAATCGTTGCTGCTGTTAAAAATCCAATCGAACCGCAACAAATCGTTCCTAGCAAACGTATTTCTGAATATAGCTTCAGTAATAGCGTAAACAGAGGCAATAATCATACTAATCATGAGAATGAACCACGGCAAGCTCCTCCCCCTAAGAAAATGAAAGCTGCAACGCCTGGTTGCACTTAGAAAGAATTTCTTGCTTGTAAACCCACTGAGTTTGCAGGCAATGAAGGAGCGACTGCGGCACTGCGTTGGTTAGAGAAAACCGAGGCAGTAATTGCCATAAGTAAATGTGCTCAGGATGATCAGGTCATGTACGCATCAAACCTTTTCAAAGAAGGGGCGCTAGAATGGTGGAATACGGTGTTACAAGCAAAAGGAAGAACGATGGCGTATGCTATGAACTGGGAAGAATTTAAGAGCTTTGTAGAAAGAAAATTCTGTCCCGAGTATGAAAAGGAACAAATGACAAATAAGTTTCTAACCCACCGGATGGTGGATGTAGATTGTCGAGGGTATACTTCGACATTCTTCGAGTTTGCTCGAGTGGTACCAACCCTGGCTTCGCCAGAGCCAGTACTTATTTCTCGTTATATTTGGGGATTGATTGTCGAAATCCGTAATATCTTCAAAGCTGCGAAACCTCGCACGATTGATGATGCGGTGGATTTAGCCAATACTCCGACTGACGAACTAGTACGGACAAGAGAAGAAAATAGAAGGAAGGAAGTAGCCCAAAAGATTACCCAAGGATTCCGTCCGGGTGACCATAACAATTTCAAGAGAAGAGGGAATGGGCAATCTTCCACTAGCCCATTTTGCAATTCTTGCAAAAGGAAGCATTTTGGAAGATGCAAAGGATATTGCAATTTTTTCAAAATTCCGGGGCATCAAGAAGAAGACTGCAGGAGGAAGAAATTTTCAGTCTGCTACAACTGTGGAGAAGCTGGACATCTTAGGCCAGATTGTCCAAAACTGAACAAACCATCTGACAATAAAGCCAAACCTGTAGAAGGAGCAAAAAGGAATGTAAGAGCCTTCCAACTGACTGCTCAGGAAGCAGAGCTCATTCCAGATGTAATAGCTGGTACGTTCTTAGTTCACAACGTTTACACAAAAGTATTATTTGACTCTGGTGCAAACCAAAGTTTTATAAATACTTCATTCTGCCAAACTCTTAACTTACCTTTAACCAGCATTAGGCAAATTTCTACAGTAGAAACGGCAGATGGGAATTCAATTAAAATAAATAAGGTTCTGCAAAACGTAGAAATAGAACTTTTAAGTCATAAATTTTCTGCAACCCTATTATCTTTGAAATTAGTTGAATTCGATGTTGTGTTAGGAATGGATTGGTTAGTAAACAATCATGCTCGAATTATCTGTGATAAGAATTCCATTGAAATTTGTGCACCCACTGGAGAAGTAATAATGATTACAGGAGATAAGCCATGTAAACCCATAAAGTTCATATCAGTAATGAAAGTTGCTAATTATGAACGAAAGCAAGGAATAGTATATATGATTTCAGTAATCATTAATACTAAAGATAAAGAACTTAAGGAAATTTCTGTAGTTTCAGAATACCCAGATGTATTCCTAGAAGAATTACCAGGGTTACCACCAGATAGGGAGGTAGAATTTAGGATTCATCTAATTCCAGGAACTATACCGATAACCAAGGCACCTTATCAGTTAGCACCCACAGAAATATTAAAACTGAAAAAGCAATTAGATGAATTATTAAGTAAAGGTTTCATACAACCTAGTTTATCACCGTAGGGGGCACCAGTGTTGTTTGTTAAGAAAAAAGATGGTTCGATGAGAATGTGTATTGATTATAGGGAATTGAATAAGGTTACAATTAAGAATCGATACCCATTACCTAGAATTGATGATCTATTCGATCAATTCCAGGGAGATAGATATTTTTCTAAGATCGACTTACGTTCCGGATATCATCAATTGAAAGTACAAGAGGAAGACATACCTAAAACTGCTTTCAGGACTAGGTATGGTCATTACGAGTTTACAATCATGCCCTTCGGATTAACGAACGCACCTGCAGCATTCATGGACATGATGAATAGGATCTGTAAACCATATTTGGATAAATTTGTAATTGTCTTCATCGACGATATACTTATTTATTCCAAAAGTCAGGAAGAACATTGTCAGCACTTGCATTCACTCTTAACTTTGTTAAGAAAAGAAAAGTTGTATGCCAAATTCTCAAAGTGTGAATTTTGGTTGCAAGAAGTGCAATTCTTAGGACACATGGTGAATCACGAAGGCATTCACGTAGATTCTGCTAAGATAGAGGCAATTACCAAATGGAAGGTTCCGCAATGGAAATTAGGAGTTTTGTAGGTTTAGCTGGATACTATAGACGGTTTATTAAGGATTTTTCCAAGATAGCTATACCATTAACTAAGCTAACCTGTAAAACAGTTAAGTTTGAATGGGGACCTAAACAAGAAGAAGCCTTTAGGATCTTAAAGCATAAATTAACAAATGCCCCAATCCTAGCCTTACCAGAAGGAACAGAAGATTTTAAAGTATATGGTGATGCTTCAAAGCTAGGATTTGGATGTGTGTTAATGCAACGCAAAAAGGTAATTGCGTATGCATCAAGGCAATTGAAAAAGCACGAAGAAAACTATACCACTCATGACTTAGAATTAGGATCCATAATTTTTGCCCTTAAGATTTGGAGACATTATCTGTATGGAAGTGAGTTTACTGTCTATACGGATCATAAGAATTTAAGATATATATATTTGGGCAAAAAGAATTAAACATGAGGCAAAGGAGATGGATGAAAATCCTAAGGGACTACGACTGTGATATTCAGTATCACGAAGGAAAGGCTGAAGACGGCTAGAAATCGCCAGAAGAGTTATGCAGACAATAGATGCAAGCCGTTAGAATTCCAAGTTGGAGACAGAGTATTGTTGAAAGTTTCTCCTTGGAAAGGAGTTGTTAGATTCGGTAAGAAAGGAAAGCTAAGTCCAAGGTACGTAGGACCATTTCCAGTGATCCAACGTATAGGACCAGTTGCTTATCGTTTACAACTACCAGGAGAGTTAGCTGGAGTACATGATGTATTTCATGTATCCAATCTCAAGAAATGTCTATCAGACGAATCTTTGGTAGTACCTCTCCAAGATATAAAGGTAAACGAAAAATTAAAATTTGTAGAGAAACTTCTTCAGATAGAAGATAGAAAGATTAAATTTCTCAAAACACAAACGATTAGTGTTAGTTCAAGTAAAGTGGGATTCAAAGATAGGACCCTAATACACTTGGGAACTGGAATCAGAAAAGAAGCGAAAGTATCCTCAATTATTCCAGTAAATCTCGAGGACGAGATTTTTATTAAGGTGGGGAGAATGTAACAACTCCTATAAAAAATTCTTAATTATTATTTTAATTATCCAATAGGAAACCCTAATTAAGACACCCACGTGATTCTGCACAAACCCTAAAATTTTCAGAACAATCAGAATCAGGATCAGGGCCCCTAAAACTCAGGGGGGTAAACCCTAGTTACGATTATCTAAATTATGAGCTGTCAAATTCGAATTTTTCAATTTCATCAACTCAGCAGGCCTAGTCCCACACGTGGCAACCCTATGACCATTAGGTGTCCCTTACGGACCGTAAGGGATAAGTCTTACGGTCCGTAAGCAATGTCAACTTTTGGCTATAAATAGCAGACATTGGCACTTGATATTCTGCGTACGTTCGACGAAGAAATTCGTTTTAGGCACTGAGTTACGTTCTGTTTATCACAATTAACACACACGGATCACTAATCGACGCCGCAATACAGGGTAATAACTCGATCGCTGCTACGATTCAATGTCCGATCGATTAAACTATCCAATGGATGTTTAAGTGCTGCCCACATTAGGGTTTATGCTTTGTCATTCGTCGTTAATTCGATGGATGTTTAAGTATCGCACTTTGTCATTCGATGTGAGGGTTTGATCTCGTGAGTTATCGTAAAAGCTGTATTAAGTTACTGACCGAATTGTGTGCCTGTTATTAATTTAGGTTAAAAGGCTAATCAGTAGGCTAGACTCTGCTCAAAATTAAATCTGCAATGTGAGTCATTCTCTTTTTATCAACTATTTTACAATACCTCAAATTATTTTCAAAAGTTTTAATTACATGGACTAAGTCGTGGATATCTTGAATCACTGGCTAGTGGGGTATTGTGCACATTACTAATTTTCTCCCAGTTAGGTTCATTGACCTACTAGGGATAATCATCACTATTTAGGTTCATTGACCTAATATTGGTATGACCATCGTCACCATTGTGACATTTCACCATTGTGACACAGCGCCAGATAAAAAATAAGATAGAAGCCATTGTAATCGCTCTTATGCTGTAATTAATAACTATGCATCATTTTATGTAAATAAAATGATTCACTCAGTATTTCCCGCTGACAAAACCTTTTTCAAACATGTTTCAGGTGATCTGTTATGATCCAGGAAAAGTGCCGTGAAGCACTACAAGCTTAAGGAAGTGGCTCAGGATAAAATAAAGAAACATGTTTTGTAAAATAAAAGATTTCTTCGTGAAATCAAATGATTGTAAATTACCGGGGTTTTATCCCGAGTTGTGAAATAAAATAATCGGGAAATATTTCAGTTTTAAAAAGATCCTGATAATAAACTTCCGCTGTTAAACTCAATTAATTAAATACCACGGGATTTCTGTCCTGCGGCTCCTGAAACGGGTCAAACCGGGTCGGGGGCCGTGACATTGGTGTATCATTCTTATCTTCTGTTTATATTTTCTCTACAGATACCTACACGATGTTATCTACATTACTTGCTTTGTGCAACTCACGTCTATCATATCTAGGAAGTTTTGGTGGATATACACCGTGGTACAATGCATGTTTTATTCGTCTTTTTCATAATATATTTTTCTAGAAGCTTCTTCAAGTAATGAAAAATGATTTCTTTCTTTCCAGATTCCAGCATTTGCAGTGTATAAAGGATGGGGTTTGATTAAGGGGTTTCTCCCTCAAGGTCCTGAGATACTTTTTTGTACTTAAATTCACCCTTTGTTCACTTCTAATAATATATTTGAATCTGTTATGAAACTGTAGAGGTGGGGCCCCACTTATAAATCTATTTACCATTTAACAGGGAGTTGAAGAGGATGAAAAGACCCGGAAGAAAAGAGAGAAGATGGAGAAGAAAGCCTCGAGGGGGAAATTTGACAAAGCAAAAGCTCGATAGATTCAAATTTGATTACATTTTCCTCTGTGGTTTAGTTTCGTTGTAACGATATATGTAACAACCCTCGGTAAAACCAACACTCTCATAATATGTCTGACACCCTATTATATTATAAAATGTCCCAATATGTTTTATATTATACCCCGTATGTGAAAACCGAGCCCTAGTTATGTTATAGTATATAAAATAAAATAAAAATCTGAATTATAAGCTGAGGCGGGCCGCATAAGACCTCACCTCGACTTCACGCGGGCCGTATCAAACCAGACTTTGACTTTGCTGACTTCTTAAGTTAAAGCGGGCCGCGTAATAGGTTTCATTAAGTTCATGCGGGCCGCGCGCGTTCCAACTGGTGGCGCATCCCTGAGCCGACACGTGTCGATATCGTGTCGAACCTAGTTGATGACCCAGCTAAGCTACTGAGTTGACTAGAGTCAACGCGGGCCGCGTAAGGCTTAGCCTTACCTTACGCGGGCCGCCTGAAAGTCATATTTCACAACTATAAATAGCAGGCATCAGTTTACGATTTCCGTCGCTCATTCACACTTCTCAATCTCGAATTCTGAAAGTATAGGCATAATATTTTGGGTATTATACCCCTAATTAGCGAGGTTCTGCTCCGTTGTAAGTATTATAACCCCGGTTTCATAATACTTACGCTGCCCGATTGATTTAGGGTTCCGTAACAACTGTCGTGGTTCTGCCCGACGTAGTTGTTGGAATACCGTCTCGGGGAGGGTATCATTTATATTCTTTAAAGGGTTATGATACTAACCAATATATATTTGTATAAATTATAGATTATACCCAGGAAACCCTCACGCGAAGCCTCAGATAGCAATGTGAGTAATCCTTATTTTGTGTAAACCTTTTTGTGAGTTGATCCACTTTTTGTAAATCTTTTGTTAAATGTTTTTACAAAACCTTAAATACTTTTCCATGCGAATAACAGTTATTGAGTATTTGTAAGCATATAATTATGATGAGTATGTTGGGGTTTTGTATACAAAATTTGTTACCACCTGGTCAAGGAGTAACATGTCCACAAGTCGGGTTCGACAGTACCATGGATGTTAATTGTGATGTCTTGGAAACAAATATAATTGCGGGATCGCCCTCAATACTGTACACTGTGAAATGATTTTTATTTAAACTTGATTAAACTGGGATTCACTCACCAGTATTTCTTGCTGATAAAATGTTTTAAACACGTGTTTCAGGTAACTTAGTGTGAAGCCAATAAAAGCCAGCTGGACAGCACTGAAGGCTTGGAAAAGTGGCAATAAAGTTACCTAAAATAAAATAGAATTTATTCCTATGAAAACGTGTGTACTATGAACTTGGGTTTCATCCCATTTGTTTAATATTATAAAATATGGTGGTTTTACTCTGATAAACATTTCCTAACTACGGTTCTGATGTAAATTCCGCTGCAAGACTAAACAAACTGATACCACCAAAACTCTGAGATCACGTCCGCCCGTTCGCGGGACAGATAGGGATCGGGGGTTGTGACAGAAGGTGGTATCAGAGCCTAGCCACTGGCTCAAGCCAAAGAAGTGTTCTGCTGACACTTAAATTTTAAATTCTATGTTAGGAAATAATTTATGTGATTAAGTGTTTTATATTAATTGACTATTTGTTAGTTTACAGTATGAGTAAGAGAAGAATTTCGGATATCTATCATAAATTAGATAGTTCACCCAAAGAAAAGGGAAGTTCATTCCAAACAAATTTCTCAGGATATTCAGCAGATATTGAGGAAGGAATATTTGTCCGTAAAGCACAGTATGAAAATCCACTTACCTCTAGTAAAAGAAGTCGGATTCTTAGAAAAAGTCAAGAGAATATGAAAAAGTCTCAGGAAACCCAGAAAATATGTAGTAACCCACCTTGGGAAGATAAATTAGACGAAAAATGGGCAAATCTCTACATGTTAGCCACTACAGCAGTAAATGTTAACTTATAGTTGAACCGCCAAACTAGTATCAGCACCCATGCCACCTACGGGCTAGAAACTTTAAAAGAACTTCGTTCATTTGACAACAACCTAGTAAGAAGAAAGAGATAGAATAAACCTTACTTAAGATGCATGTTGAGCATAATATTCCTATAACCTAGTTAGACTAAAATAAGTTACGGATGTATAACCAATAATATATTTCGAATTTCAGTTCTAGTTTGTAATAAATATATAAATCGCAATATTTCATTTCAATCAATCTGTTTGTATAATTGTACTAGATATTCGTTTATGATAATTAAACATTCGGATGAACAACAAAAGTGAATCAAGAAAACTAGAATAAGGCCTAGAAGTACAAGAGAATTTTTAATGCTATGCCTTAATATGAAGCTTTGAGATAAACCAATTGCTTGCATAAATAAAGTGTGATGGTTATTGGTATCCTGTGAAGATAATGACTAGAACAGTGCCTGTATGATAAATAAGCAATAACACTTGGCCACTGTTATTTCTTGTTTATTGATACTACTCGGTTCTAGAATATGATTCCTCATGAGAATACTAATTTCCTTATTTCTTGATGTAAATGATGTCTTTTTAAGATCATGATTTGAAATAAGTTTATGGGTAGAAAATACTATGATAATTACCTCTCCGGTAAAACTGGGCATAGTGCGGTAGACTCTTCAGCTTGTCCGGGTGAGATAAGGTTACCTCTCCGGCGAGACCGGGTGAGATGGGGTTACCTTTCCGGCGAGACTGAGTGAGATAAGATTACCCCTCCGACAAGACCGGGTGAGATGAGGTATATGTTATGATAATGGAATTCCCTAAATAATGCTATGATCTGATGTCTGATTTGTGAATCTGTTGAATATTTTGACCTTATGAATGGTCTGTATATTACAATATGTGAATTACATATATGAAGAAATCCAAAAGATCCTAAAAAATTGATAATGAGAAATAAAATAAAATATGTGTGTACGGATGCATATTACTACTAGTGTGTTTTTATTTCTATTGGTATTATAATTTTATTTCAGTACTAGTGTGTAATAGACGCATAAGTAAATGAAAAGAGTATAGTCGCAATGATCGACGCTTTTGGCAAAAATACGTGTCATGTGATTAACTATAGTAAGATATTAATTGTGATATTAATATGGGATAAATGCTTAAAATTCAGATGGCCGACGAAGAAAATCAAGGAAATCTGAATAACGATAACCAGAGTAACATTAACATAGTTAATGATAATCCGAGTATCAATAACAATGGAAATCAAGTGGATAATAGTGCTATTCAACACATAGTGGCACAAGGAATTATAGATGCTATGCCATTTATTCTTCAAACTGTTAAGGATGCTGATAATAAAGGTAAACATAGCAGTAAGCGACCTGTTGAACCAGAAAACAGTGTCAACAATGGACCAGTATTTCAAATGCCTATTCCCAAAAGAAGAAGAACCATGCCTTATGGTTGTTCTTATAAAGAATTCTGGTCTTCTAAACCAATGGAATTTTCGGGCAATGAAGGGGCCATTGCAACCTTACGCTAGATAGAGAAGACTGAGGCAGTCTTAAGGATAAGTAAGTGTGCTGAAGAAGACAAGATATTGTTTGCTTCTAATCTGTTTAAGAATGCAGCATTAGAATGGTGGAACACTATCCTCCAGACAAGAGGAAGTGATAAAACCTATAATATGGAATGGGAAGAATTTAAAGACAAGGTAGAAAGGAAGTTCTGCCCACCCAATGAAAAGGAACAGATAGCAAACAAGTTCCTCAACCTTAGGATGACTGGTGTAGATAGTAAAGGGTACACTACTACATTCTTTGAATACGCTAGGATAGTGCCAACCCTTGCATCACCAGAACCGGTATTAATCTCCCGTTACATCTGGGGATTAATTGGAGAAATTAGACATGTAGTCAAGGCAACCAGACCCCAAACCATAGAAGAAGCCGTAGAACTAGCCAATACTTTGACTGATGAACTAGTTCGTACTAGAGAAGAAAATCAGAGGAGAAACTTAACCCAAAGGCTTACCCAAGAATTTCGTTCTGGGAATTTCAATCATAGGAATGTAAATTCTACCTTTGCACCGTATTGTGGGATCTGCAAAAAGAAGCATTCTGGAAAATGCTCTAACCACTGCAATTTCTGCAAAGCACCAGGACACAATGAAGAGAACTGCAGGAGGAAATCCAGCAATGGATTGTGTTTTAACTGTGGAGAAAAAGGTCATATCAAGCCAAACTGTCCAAAACTGGCTCCAGCTATGAATAACAAGAATACTAAAAATGCTAGAGCATTTGTTCTGACTGCAGATGAAGCCAAGATGATTCCAGATGTCATCGCTGGTACGTTTCTGGTTAATGATGTCTTTTGCTAAAAGTATTATTTGACTCTGGTGTAAACCAAAGTTTTATTAATACATCGTTTTGCAAATTTCTAAATCAGTCATTAACTAAACTACCACACGAATGCTTAGTAGAGACAGCCAATGGAGAAACCATTAGGATTTCTGAAATCTTGCAGGGAGCAATAATAGAAATTTGAAACCAAACGTTTAGGGCAAACCTTTATTCAATGAATCTAGCCGGATTTGATATTGTTTTAGGAATGAATTGGTTAATAACCAATAAAGCCAGTATGTTACGTGATCAAAAGTGAATTCAAGTAAATTCATCTAAAGGTAAAACGATCACAATTAAAGGAAATAAGCCATCTAGATCCACAAAATTCATCTCTGTGATGAAAATTGCAAGTCCTATAAGAAAATGTTCTATAGTGTATTTGATTTCTATAATCACTAACACTAAAGGAAAAGAACTAAAAAGACATTCCAGTAGTATCTCAGTTTTCAGATGTCTTTCCAAAAGAATTACCAGGACTACCTCCAGATAGAGAAGTTAAAATTCAGAATTCACCTGCTACCAGAAACATCGCCAAAGCAGTCTACCGTTTGGCACTCGCCGAAATACAGGAATTAAAGAAACAATTCGATGAATTGTTGGAGAAAAGAATCATACAACCGAGTTAGTCGCCATGGGGAGCGCCGATATATTATTCATTAAAAAGAAGGACGGATCAATGCGTATATGCATTGATTACCATGAATTAAACAAAGTCACGATTAAGAATCGGTACCCATTTCCGAGAATCGATGATTTGTTTGATCAACTACAAGGAGCTCGATTTTTCTCTAAAATTGATTTAAGGTCAGGATATCATCAATTAAAGGTACAGGAAGAGGACATTCCTAAGACCGCATTTAGAACAAGGTATGATCATTATGAAATTACTGTCATGCCATTTGGTTTAACCAATGCCCCAGCTGCATTTATGGACATGATAAACCGAATATGTAAGCCATATTTGGATAAATTCATAATTGTATTCATAGATGATATTCTAATTTTCTCTAAGAATAAAGAAAAATCATGCAAGACATTTGCACGTACTTTTAAGTTTATTAAGAAAGAAAATAATACAATCTGGGTGATTGTAGATAGGCTAACCAAGTCAGCTCATTTTCTACAAATGAAAAGAAACTATCCTCACATATTTCAGTAGATCTCGAGGACGAGCTCTAAATTAAGGTGGGGAGAATGTAACAACCCTCGGTAAAACCAACACTCTCATAATATGTCTGACACCCTATTATATTATAAAATGTCCCAATATGTTTTATATTATACCCCGTATGTGAAAACCGAGCCCTAGTTATGTTATAGTATATAAAATTAAATAAAAATCTGAATTATAAGCTGAGGCGGGCCGCATAAGACCTCACCTCAACTTCACGCGGGCCGTATCAAACCTGACTTTAACTTTACTGACTTCTTAAGTTAAAGCGGGCCGCGTAATAGGTTTCATTAAGTTCATGAGGGCCGTGCGCGTTCCAACTGGTGGCGCATCCCTGAGCCGACACGTGTCGATATCGTGTCGAACCTAGTTGATGACCCAGCTAAGCTACTGAGTTGACTAGAGTCAACGCGGGCCACGTAAGGCTTAGCCTTACCTTACGCGGGCCGCCTGAAAGTCATATTTCACAACTATAAATAGCAAGCATCAGTTTACGATTTCTGTCGCTCATTCACACTTCTCAATCTCGAATTCTGAAAGTATAGGCAAAATATTTTGGGTATTATACCCCTAATTAGCGAGGTTCTGCTCCGTTGTAAGTATTATAACCCCGGTTTCATAATAGTTACGCTGCCCGGTTGATTTAGGGTTCCGTAACAACTGTCGTGGTTCTGCCCGACGTAGTTGTTGGAATACTGTCTCGGGGAGGGTATCATTTATATTCTTTAAAGGGTTATGATACTAACCAGTATATATTTGTATAAATTATAGATTATACCCAGGAAACCCTCACGCGAAGCCTAAGATAGCAATGTGAGTAATCCTTATTTTGTGTAAACCTTTTTGTGAGTTGATCCACTTTTTGTAAATCTTTTGTTAAATGTTTTTACAAAACCTTAAATACTTTTCCATGCGAATAACAGTTATTGAGTATTTGTAAGCATACAATTATGATGAGTATGTTGGGGTTTTGTATACAAAATTTGTTACCACCTGGTCAAGGAGTAACATGTCCACAAGTCGGGTTTGACAGTACCATGGATGTTAATTGTGATGTCTTGGAAACAAATATAATTGCGGGATCGCCCTCAATACTGTACACTGTGAAATGATTTTTATTTAAACTTGATTAAACTGGGATTCACTCACCAGTATTTCTTGCTGATAAAATGTTTTAAACACGTGTTTCAGGTAACTTAGTGTGAAGCCAATAAAAGCCAGCTGGACAGCACTGAAGGCTTGGAAAAGTGGCAATAAAGTTACCTAAAATAAAATAGATGTTTTTATTAAATAAAATAGGATTTATTCCTATGAAAACGTGTGTACTATGAACTTGGGTTTCATCCCATTTGTTTAATATTATAAAATATGGTGGTTTTACTCTGATAAACATTTCCTAACTACGGTCCTGATGTAAATTCCGCTGCAAGACTAAACAAACTGATACCACCAAAACTCTGAGATCACGTCCGCCCGTTCCCGGGACAAATAGGGATCGGGGGTTGTGACAATATACCCACATGTTATAAGTTATTTGGTCGTTTTAGACTTTGGAAATTTACCGACTACTAAATTCGGGATTAATTTGGTCGTTGAGTCTTCATCACATGGTTGGTTCTATATGAGGTTCGTTGGTGCAAGACTTTATCAAACTACATTTTCGTTTTGGTGTTGTTTTATTGTTGGAATTTGTTTTTTTTTTAACATCAAGAGTGGTGCATTTATTTTACACCTTGTCTAATTTTGTTCAATGCCAAAGACTGCATTAGGCTCATTCTTAGACGTAGGTACCTCTTATTACATATCAAGACTACCTGGATTCTTTGGTAATTTTTACTCTCATTGTGTTTTGCATTTAACAATCTAAACATCATCTTCATGTAACAACTTTAACTAGGCAAATATCATATATCACGATTTGGATGCTTATGGTTGAATTCTACATGCTAATTTGATTATTAAGTTTATATAATGCTAGGAGAATATGTAGGTCTTATGTAGTCCTAGCTAAATGAGTTGGTCAGTCACGGGTCGGAACGGGTTGGTATAAACTAGAAAAGATTTTATAAAAAGTTGGAAAAAAGGAAGTAGAAAATGTGAAACAGCTTTAATTGTGTCAAAGCTACTAAGTAATTCAAAATGCATAATAATACTTATCGGTTCCGCTAATTAAGAGTGAGGATAAACTACAAGATGGGCCGACCATACTATCATCATACCTAAAAAATGAAAATGATGCATGAATCTGAACTCATGCTAGGAATCGATAAGTTCCCAATTGTATTTTCAATTGTATGTCAGTATATGTATTTTCAATCATTAAAGTTCGTTACACTTTTATTAATTTTATCCAAAATTGTATGTTAGTATAAGTATTTTCAATCATTAAAGTTCGTTACACTTTTATTAATTTATCGTTTTTGTTGTTCAGCCACTGTCTTTTTACATAGTATTAAATTTGAATAAAAATAATAAGTTTTTGGTTGAAGTTGCTTATACTAGACAAAGATGTGAATGTAACGAGTAAAACAACAAATGTAGTCTACAAGGACGTTTTTTCCGGGATTTAATAATTTTCTGTTTGTTTATTTCAATGTATACGTTTGTACAGAATATTACATTTCAAAGTAAATAATATGGTTTTGATTGAACCCGCGTATTACGCGGGCATTAACCTAGTTTGCGTATAAAACTAACCCTCTCCCCTACCCCTTTCTTCTTCTTCTTCTTTGCAAACCACAACCGACGACCACCCTCCATTATCACCACCACCTTCTACCTCCTGAAAAACCGCCACCTACAACCACCACCATCTTCTGCCTCCCACGCACAATCTCCTAAAAAACTACTTCTAACCACCACCACCACCACTAGCACCTGAAGGGGTATGGTCCCAAAACGCTGCGCAGACCTTTATTCAGGTCGCGCGCAAGACCATACTCCTTATTCAACAAAGTGTTTAACCATAACCTCGCGCGGGTTACTCCAACATGGATTAACCCCGCGCGACGTCTCAACAAGAGAAAACACAAATATCAACACTTAGCATTCTGAATAAGAGCCTCCAGCTCCTATAATCCTGCGCGGGCTAGTTACGTGCCCAGCAAGGGTCGCACAAGAACTATAGCGCAAGGCCACTTCAGAAGGTACGAAAGGTACGAGTGACAGAAGAAAGGAGCCAATCCGCGTCCTCCGCGCTGTGCTCAAGCGTGCTCCACGATCGTCTGACGTGCAGGAGACAAAGAGTACACAAGGACGCCTATGTGGCACCAATCACAAGGCAGAGACACCTGCCCCACGATCTCCACTTGCCTGCTGATGGCAGTAGGATGGCCAGGCCGACAACTATGACATGTGGCTCCAATCACGGTGCGCCAGCACCGGAGAACTTCTAGAAGCCACTAACGGTCGACACCAGTGAGACAAGGAGCATATCCTCTATGTTGTCGCCTTCCGGCCTAAGGCCCATCAGCCCACATCCTCTTACACCTCTCCGGCTATAAATAGAGACCTCAGTTCACAGGTTAAACATTCTCTTCCCTCTTCTCTTCACTCTTAACACACAATCATCTCCTAAAAGCAGTTACTTATTCTCACGCCGGAGTCTGGTTAAGAGGGAAACCCCCATATTCCCCTCTTAACGAGCTAACGGTGTTCTGTTTTGCAGGATTAACGGATCATTAAGGAGCTCAGAAAGTCATAAGAAGATTAACCCTTATGGTAGAAACATAAACCAAACTAATCAACCCCTAAAATTAGTTATGTGTTTCTTCATTGGAGCAGATACTTCACAGGCCACGTCATCACCGTACTTACTAATTTTCACATTGGCACAATATTGCAAAAGCCAGAAACATCTGGGCGGTTAGCAAAGTGGGCGATCGAGCTGGGGGGCCACAACATTCTTTATAGGCCGCACCCAGTAATCAAGGGGCAAGTGCTAGCGGACTTCGTCACTGAAGTCCCAGAAGATAAAATCAAAGATTGCGAGAAATTTGAGACTCCCATAAAAGACACGTCCGAGGGGCTATGGTTGCTTTACACCGATGGAGCCTCAAACGAAGATGGCGCAGGAGCTGGATTGCGCCTTGTTAGCCCTAAGAAACATGAATTCACACACGCCATCAAGTTGGATTTCAAGAACACCAACAACGAGGCGGAGTATGAGGCATTCTTGGCAGGCTTGCGCCTCGCCATCAAAATGGGAGCTCAAAACCTACAAGTGCATGTTGACTCATTCTTGATCGCCAGTCAAATCAACGGATTATATGATGCAAAGGGCGAGGTTATGGCTTTGTATTTAGACCAAGCAAAAGAGTTGCTTCAACGATTCAAGTCATATAAGGTAGTGCACATCAATCGCTCAGAGAGCAAACCAGCAGACGCCTTGAGTAAGCTCGCTTCAACTTTTTTTCAACATATCGCCAAAGATGTAAGAATCGAAGTACTAAAAAACCTGTCCATTTTGCTACGTCAAGTGAATGTGATCGAGATAGGGCAACCATCTTGGATGACCCCCATAATCCAGTATATGCACGAAGGAATACTCCCTGACAACAAAGCAGAGGCAAGAAAGATACAGAACAAGGCCCTGCATTATGATATGAATGGCGGTATCTTGTATCGAAAATCCTTCTTGGGGCCACTTCTGCGCTGTGTGGACCCCCAAGACGCAAATTACTTGATAAGGGAGATTCACGAGGGATTCTGCGGCATACATGCAGGCCCACGCATGGTCGTTGCGAAAATTATGAACGTTGGATACTACTGGCCAGGGATGCACGTTGACGCTCTAAAGGAGCTGCGCAAATGCGACTCCTGTCAAAGGCACTCCCCGAAAACCCTGCGCCCGAAAAACGATCTTATCCCTGTATCCACTGCTTGGCCTTTCCAGCAATGGGGAATTGATATGGTGGGACCTTTCCCCGAAGCTTCTGGCGCCGTCAAATTCATAATCGTGGCTGTCGATTATTTCACTAAATGGGTGGAGGCCAAAGCTCTAGCCTCAACTACTGCAATGATGGTGCGTAAGTTTATATGGGAACACATCATTTGCAGGTTTGGCCTCCCACTCAAGATTGTAACCGACAATGGCACCAGCTTCGCGTTTGACGACCTTCAAAAATGGATGAAAGAAATGAAGAACGAACACACTTTCTCTTCCGTTGCGCACCCTCAAGGCAACGGCCAAGTAGAAAGTGTCAACAAGAGTATTGTCGATGGGATAAAGGCCCAACTGGGAACAAAGAGGAGAGGCTGGGTAGATGAGCTCCCGAGCATCCTGTGGGCTCATCAAACCATGCCGAAAACAAGTACTGGCGAAACCCCTTTTAGCCTAGTTTATGGCTCTGAGGCGGTTATCCCAGCTGAAATTGGCCTCCCCTCACCGTGCTTGACAGCAGTCAACACAATCAATAATGAGGCAGAGCCTGTATTGACTTGGATTTACTCGAAGAAAGGCGTGAAATAACGCGAATCAAAGAAGCCAAGTATAAGACGCAATTGGAGAGGTACTACAATGCAAGAATACGCATTTGTACCTTCACTCCAGGAGACTATGTGTTCAGAGACAATGAGGCTTCAAACGCTGAACGCCGCAGAAAGCTAGCACCCAAATGGGAAGGCCCATACTTAATACACGAGGTGCTAGGGAAATGGGCATACAAATTGCGCACCCTGGATGGACATATCATCCCGCGCATATGGAACGCGCAACAATTGCGCAAATGTTATATGTGACAACTCTCGGCCTTGCGCCTTTATCCACTTATGCTGGCCTTACGCCTTTTGTAACTTCCTATGTCGGCTATACGCCTTTATTTTACTACAACAATGTATGTTGGCCTAAGCGCCTGTTTCCTACTTAATGAAAGCATACTCCTTATGTTTTTCTTTTGTCATGATGACTTCTACGTTACAAATGCGTGTTAAATTTTTTTTTTAGCACGAAAACACTTCAGTAAATTACGAGCTCTTGAGTTATGCCTCCAAGGTCCTCCGCGAACATAGCGCGAGACTAGGCAGTTACGCTCACACAAGAGCCACACTTACATTCATTCGCGCTAATTTAACCAAAGTTTCTAACAACAGTGCAATAATTGTAACTTCAAAGTTAATAGCAAGCACAATGCTATATTATAAAAGGCGCACCGCACAATGAGCACACAAGAAATAAACAAAAACATCGTTGATTCATTGCAAAGTAGCGCGACCGCGCGTCAATTACATTCAAAGGTCTAAAAAAGAAAATTACAAGGCACGAAGCCTACCAACACTATCTACTCGTAAACATCACCATCGTCATCATCCTCATGATCATCACCATCACCATTGCCATCACCATCGTCGGCTGGTTCTTCATCAGACAACTCCACGGTCACGGGAGGGTCGAGAATCTGCTTTAAGCGTTAACACCAGTCATCATGCTCCAATGCCTTTGCGACCAAATCCATCACAGGTAGTGATAGATGATCAGAAGCCCTCTCAGCGTGTGCTAACTCAGCATCAGCCTGATCGGTCACTGAGCAATGACTAACATCAAACTCTTGTCCAAACACTTCTTCAACATGTTGCGCACACTCTAGATAACCTCCACGGTGACCAACCGCGCGTGAGGCATCTATGAGAGCAACAACAGCTCCATCCAGTTCTCCAGCATTCAGGATAGAGTTGGCCATCTACAGCAAAGGCAATGAATAAGAAATAGGTTTTAATAAATAAAGCCTAAGTTAAGAAGAGAATCATACCAGAACTACTCCTCTGCCACGCATCCACTCAGCCTCGGCAACCAGCGTGTCAACGATGCCTTGAGCCTCAGAGTAGTTGTTCTGCGCTATGTTAAGGGCGGATGTACTCATGTCTCGCGCCTCCTCAGCTTTTCGCTTGTCCTCCTCAGCAGAAGCATCTTTCCCTCTCTCAGCTTCAAGGTCAATTTCCAAGGACTCAGTTTTGTCGGTTTGCTCTCGCAAACGACTCTTCAACTCTTCAATTTGAACGTCCTTAGCTGCCAGGACTTTGTCCCTACTGGACACCTGCGCTTTCAACTCAGCCTGCAGAAGGAAAGACAAACTTAGAGAATTTCACAAGCAAAAAAGCATAAAGGAAGGAAGGGTTAACAATTATCAGACTTTAACATGTTCCCTATCAGCCTGAACATCTTCAACCTTCCCTTTCAATTCAGAAACTTGACCCTCGAGTTCGGTAATCTTGGCTCGGGCCGCGTACATACGCTGATTATCTTTCTCATAAATTTTCTTCCAGTCAGCACGCTCCTTCGCCAGAAGATCTTCAGCAGCACGAAGCTTGCCCCGAAGACCTTCACGACCCCACTCCTCCGATTTCCTATCGGACTCAAATTTAGCCTTTTCTTTGGCAAATGCAGCATTAGCCTTCTCGAACTCTTTAGCCTGCCTCACAAGGCGTTCACGATACTTCTCCCAGTCGGCCCGCTCTCTAACCATCGTTCGCCACTCGCGCACGATTTGGTGGTTAGCAGCGCGGGTATTGGCTTCTCCAACCACATACGCTTGGTACAAACCATCGTGCGTTCACGCCCCTTGACGGTTAACCTCACCAGGAGGAAACGAATTCAAGAACGACACGCACTAAACTCCAGGAAAGTATCCTTCTGCTTTAAACCCCATGGAGCTCGGTGGGGAGCATCGCCGCGAGCCTCCTCGGTGTAAGTTTTGTAATAGATATCACCTAAAGTATCTTTAGGACCGATAGGAGCTTGCGGTACGGATCCTCCCGCACCACCTGTGCCACCCGCAGTCGCACCCGATCCCCCAGCCAAAGTGACTTGAGCAGTTTGGGTGGGGGCATCGACCTGCACAGGCTTGGTTGGCTCAACAACGCCAGGTATTTTACCTCTCATGTTTTCCTTCTTCTCATGAAGGGGCTGGTCAAGCCCCGGGATACGGACGACCTCCGGACCCTACGCTTTTTCATGAGCAGTAGTAGCAGCGGCCCCGGTCTCCTTCGGATCACCACCAACAGGCTCTTCAGCAGCCTTCTTCTTTTCTTTCTCCTTATCCCTCTCAGCAACCTTGTCAACGGGTTTCTCAGCAGCTTTCTTCTTCTCCTTCTCGGACTCTACCCCAGCAGTCTTGAAAGGTTTGATGGTAACCTTGGGCCTCTTCTGCGCCGGCTCTGGGGGATCTTTAAACACGAAACCTTTCTTCTCAGGGGTCTTCTTTTTGGCCTCTGCAGAAACATAAGTGTCAAAAAGAGGTAACAACAAAGAAAGCAAGGCGGCTAAAGAAACTAACCGGGAGAAAATTTATAAAGAGAGCGCAGGTTACTCTGTTTTCCGATTAAAGGGACTCCACCAGCTTTCTGCACAACAGACGCACCAGCTGTGGTCTCCTCCCTACTTCTTTTACTGCTTATCAACTTCTCAGCAGGCTCCTCTTCTTCATCAAGCGCGATAGAAGACGGAGTGGCTCCAACATCTGGGTTTCGAGAACCCGCGCTCCCTGAGCTCTTTGAACCAGCAGCTCCTGTTTTCTTCTTGCCTATACGTGACAAACCTTCAAGTGAGTCACTGATAATAACGTAATCTTCCAAGTTACTCTGACGAAGGCGGAGAGTACCTTTGTCAGCAGCACCAGCAGTCGCGCGGCTACTCCCGCCCTTCTTGCTGGTCACCTCAGCGTCTACGGTAATCACCTTCTTCCGTTTGTTGGGTTTTTTCTTCCTCTCTTCAGGGTCAATCCCCAAGTCACGCAACACACCTGCAAAGATGTTAGACCACGGACTTAGCTCCCCATTCGAAGACCCTACAGACTCCTCGCTGGAAAGGTAAAGAATTTCTTTCCCAGCGGAGGTCACAGCTCGCAAGGGTCGGGGATTGGGAAGATGCGCACCTTCAGTTGCGGTAGGAGGATTGGCGAAAGCTCCAACAACAGGGTACATGAAGCGCGACTTGATCGTATCATACCAATACTGCTCCCCTGACCTCAGCGGGCGCACGCCCATAGATCCACCAAAAGTGGGAAAGGCAGCTTGGTAAAGGTGTACCTCTACATTCAAAATTCAACAGTTAAATGCAGGGAAATTATACAGAAAATCAAGGAAGTAACTAACCTCTATCCTCAAACTTCAATACTAGCACCTCTTCGCTATCCTGCGGCCACTGGTCACTCATCTGCGCCGCGACCAAAACATTTTCACCAAACACTCGATTTGCAGTGGCGGTAAGCTTCACATACCAATCTTCCTTCTTGGGAATCGCCAGCTCCTCCTTCTCGATCACATCGGTCCATGGACGGAAGATCATGGCAATAGGCATCACCTCCTCGCGAATGAAAAAGAACTTCTGTTTCCAATCATGTAAACTCTTGGGTGGATTCAACAAGATCTTTTTAGCAGACCACCGGCTACCAAAGAATAAAAAACCCATATTTCGAATTAACTGGTAAAATACCCTGAACCTTTCAACTGTGGGCTCTATGTCATGGGTTCGGCATAAGAACTCGAAGTGCCGCACCCTTACCATACCGAGTGGACTCATATGAGAAATGTGAAACCCATAAAATGTAGGATATCGGCCAAGAACTCCGTCGCCGGCAACCGGAAGTTGCCCTATAGGAAGAAGTCTTCAAAAAGGGTAATATACCCCGGCGGTGCATCGGCGGCCTTCTGATTCTGGCCGGGGTATCGAGCATCCCATTCCGTGGGAACCGGAATCCTCGTGTGATCTGTTCGAATAACCCTAAGTCCCATTTGAGGACAGGAACGGGACCTTCTTCACCTGGGTTTTCTTCTGGATGATGTTCTTCAGCCATGGATATTCAACCAGAAAGTTCGAATATTTTGAAAAACTTGAAGATCTTGAAGATCTACTACTGCGGGCTTGAAGATTTGAAGATATAAAGAAGACAGATAGAGAGGAAAGGTAGCAACAGTAGAAGAAGTAAGGACCTCCTCACCCCTCATCGGATATATATACCCATCGCATTTAATGCGATGGGTAAACGTGCCGAAACCACCGCGCACGTAGCCTATCAACAACTGCCACGTCGGTCGCTAATCCCGGAGTGACGGTTACCACGCTCGCGTGGACCTCACTCTCCTGACGGAAAGCCGAACCGTCAGGGACAACTTGATGACGGCCGTGTCAGCGGTCAACTCAAACGTCGCCATCAACGACATTTCTTACCAACCTGTCAGAATTCAAAATTCGTGGTTTTCCCGCTCAAAATTACTACAAACTTCATGCAGAAGCCATTTAGGCCGCGCAACATTCATAACTATCCAATGAGCCTGCGCGATTAAAACTAGAAAATGGAGAATCACCAAGAATCAGTTATGGTAGTCGCGCCGTAGCAATTGTCAAACATTTACACGCGCGCCGTCTACCATACCAAAAGCAAGCATTTTTAGCACCTCTCTTTTCTATGTCCAGAGCTCCAACCACTTGCTTCGCGCTTGGTGCAACACTGGACTGGGGGGACTTGAAGGGGTTTGGTCCCAAAACGTCGCACAGACCTTCATTCAGGTCGCGCGCAAGACCATACTCCTTATTCAGCAAAGTGTTTAACCATAACCTCGCGCGGGTTACTCCAGCATGGATTAACCCCGCGCGACGTCTCAACAAGAGAAAACACAAAATTCAACACTTAGCATTCTGAATAAGAGCCTCCAGCTCCTATAATCCTGCGCGGGCTAGTTACATGCCCAGCAAGGGTCGCACAAGAACTATAGCGCAAGGCCACTTCAGAAGGTACGAAAGGTACGAGTGGCAGAAGAAAGGAGCCAATCCGCGTCCTCCGCGCTGTGCTCAATCGTGCTCCACGATCGTCTGACGTGCAGGAGACAGAGAGTACACAAGGACGCCTATGTGGTACCAATCACAGGGCAGAGACACCTGCCCCACGATCTCCACTTACCTGCTGTAGGATCGTTTTGAGACCTAAACGAGTCGTTCAGAAGAGTTCTTAGACAGAATCAGAGGCGGAATTCATTGATTCGGTCTTCGTTCAGCTTGTATAACACTAGAATCACTATTAACTGTCTTGTTTATTGATCTGATAACAATTTACAGACCAGAGACACTTCGACAGCACTTCGGCGTCGGAAAGTAATTTTGTACGGAATAACATGATCAAGCACCTATTTATAGACCTCTAATTTCGCATGGAATGGTTCATGCGAAATTACATTCTCACGAAATTAAAGATTCATGCGAAATTACCAAGTAATTTCGTGCGAAATTACCAGTTGATAATTTCGTGCGAAATTAACTTCTAACCTAATTTTGACAATTTTCTCGTACTTTGTGCCTTGATCTTTCAATACTAATCTAAGACTCGAACGAAGACGAAGTCGACAGACGTATGCACCAACACCTGCTGATGGCAGAAGGACGGCCAGACCGACAACTCTGACACGTGGCTCCAATCACGGTGCGCCAACACCGGAGAACTTCTAGAAGCCACTAATGGTCGACACCAGTGAGACAAGGAGCATATCCTCTATGTTGCCGCCTTCCGGCCTAAGGCCCATCAGTCCACATCCTCTTACACCTCTCCAGCTATAAATAGAGCCCTCAGTTCACAGGTTAAACATTCTCTTCCCTCTACTCTTCACTCTTAACACACAATTATCTCCTCAAAGCAGTTACTTATTCTCACGCCGGAGTCTGGTTAAGAGGGAAACCCCCATATTCCCCTCTTAACGAGCTAACGGTGTTCTGTTTTGCAGGATTAACGGATCATTAAGGAGCTCAGAAAGTCATAAGAAGATTAACCCTTATGATAGAAACATAAACCAAACTAATCAACCCCTAAAATTAGTTCCGTGTTTCTTCAGCACCTAAAAAACCGCCACCGGCAACCACACCACCTTCTGTTTCCCAGTGACCACCCACGCACAATCACCTGAAAAACAGCTACCTGCAACCACCACCACCACCACCTTCTGCCTCCTCGACCCTCCCACTACTAGCATGAAAAACAACAACCACCACTTTCTGGATGTTAAAATCGCTGGAAAAAGAGGTGGTTTTGTGGTGGTGACCATTAAAGAATAATAAAGGTTTTGAAGAAAAAGAAGAAGAAAGCTCGGGTGAGGCCCTCTATTGTTTTTCAATTTTAATTTTAATGTGAATGTGGGACAAACTATAATTGCTAAATGATGAGATGTGTATATTTTTTTACTTTATAATTATTATCTTAATAGTAATGGTAGTACAGTTATTTTATACACACTTAACTAGACAAACTAATAATCATTCACTCAAGGAAGTAGGAACTATTCCACTAACAATCGAACAAACCACAAAGAACAAAAATGTAAATTTAGGAAATTCGGAACTAAAGATGAAATTTGGTCAAACCTATCTGACCATTTTTCTCTTTTAGAAATCACAAAAGGCCAATATGAGATTTTTAATATTTATGTTCATTAAAATATATATATATAATGTAAGTATCTATAGAAAACCCACTTTAATTTAGAAAACCCGGGAAACTCTAACCTCCCGATGTTTTTTTTTTTTTAATATACACATGTTATATACATGTTTTTAAGGTATTTGGGCAAAAAAAATCAAAAAAGCGCCGAGTAGATATTTAAAAAAAAATAAACAAGTTTTGGTGTAACACGTGTTACAAATATGTCAGATGAATGTAACACGTGTTACACCAAAACTTATTTATTTTTTTTTTAAATATCTACTCGGTGCTTTTTTGATTTTTTTGGCCCAAATACCTTAAAAACATGTATATAACATGTGTATATTTTAAAAAAAAAAAAACATCGGGAGGTTAGAGTTTCCCGGGTTTTCTAAATTAAAGTGGGTTTTCTATACATCATTCCTCTCTATATATATATATATATATATAATTATGCAGATTCAGACACACAACCTGCTAGTCATATAAACGTGTCCTAACATTCGAGATGTAGTATTGTAAGTTCAGGTTCCAGTTTACTGCTGGTCCGATTTTCTATTTTTATCGATAGAAGTTTTGCGGTTAAAAAAAAACATAAAGCTGTCCGGTCCCATCACCTATAAAGCTTTCATTTACAACCTTTTCAACACAGCTACCGACGATCTAGACATTGCTAATAATATAATAACTAAATCAAATGTCACAAGTTGACTAATTATAAGAGGATAATATTCTTATATAATTGTGATTATGATAATGATAGATGTGCTTTGCAACACCAAGCAACAACCTTAATCTATTTTGGATTGTTTATATGTTAGATTCACATCAGAAAATACCAACAATATATCATTAAACTCTTGAGTAAAAAAAGCATGTATAAAAACTCGAATCGTGACTCATGAATACATATGGGTAAAACTACCTAGCTAGCTATTCATAAACAGTGGCAGATCGAAGAGTTTCTAGTTTTTGGGCAATTGAGGGGCTTAACCAGACTTTTATTTTTCTTTTATTATTATTATTTTTGTGTGAAAATAACACTAATGTTCGTAAACCCGAGTGGTCCATATGTATGTATTTTTAAATCTGTTATAAACAAGTAATAGAAAATTAAGTACTTTTATAAAAGTTTTGTATCATGTATGTGTACTAATACTTTGATTTACATGTGCATACATACATAAATTTGTAAAGTAAACAAACAATGAAGATATGTATTGGAAAAACGAATAGAAATACATGAATATACAAATATGGAAGCTTATTTATGTATACGGTATTTAATCAACATAAAGTTGATAGATATCATCCATGGTAGGAAGCTCAAGTAGCAACTTATCAAGGTCTCTAAACGACATCCCTTTCTTCAACATCGGCGTAGTCACATCACTGCGACCAACGCCAACACCAACACCAGCACCACTAGCGCCGTATGATAACTTATTTTTAGGAGAGGGGGCGGGAGGGGGTGCATCTTTCCCTGTGAGGCGTTGAACCACGGATTTAAAGCTCATGGCGTCAGTCTCAACATACTCGGTGTTGATGATCACCACCTTCACGGGCTCTCCTCTTCTTGATCTTGACATAATCTCGGTTCTTGATTTGTAAGTGTAAACAAACAAACGAACTAACTTATCGAGCTATCGACTTGATCGAGTTATGGAAAATTGAAGATGAAAAAAAGGGCCTAAAGTGTAATCGAAATGAGCCTTTATAAGAGGTAAAGTACAAAAAGATGACCGAGATGAATATAAAATTGTGTTTATAGGTTGGTTTATATAGGAATGCATCGAGGAAGACATTCGGAATGAGGGTGTGGGTGTCTCCTTGCTTAAGTAGACTAAATTGTCAAAATATTCCTTCAACAATGTTAGATCTTCAACTTTCACCCTTTTAGTTTTCATTTTCACATTTTGGTCCACTATTATTATACATTATAATATATAGATATATATACATACACATATTAGTTAAAAGTCTTGATAAATAGTGTTTTGGGTTTCTTAAGTGTTTATATATTTATTTTTATTCTAATTTTAAGCATTTATTTATATTTTAATAATACATTACTCCTTTCTATGATGATAAATTAATTGGGTACCAGTTTCTTCATGATCTAAACTGATCGATATCGTTGAAATAACATCGATGTTGGTACCGGTGTTCATTTTTTTATTGTTTTATGTCAATGTAAAACACATGGTGATTTCTCTATCGAACTTAGTGTTGGTACTGATGTTCGTTTTATCGTTTTATGTGGATGTAAAACGAGTGATGATTTCTATATCGAATATGAGTGTTGGTGCCGATGTTCGCTTTCATATTTTTCTGTCAATATAAAACAGGTGTTGATTTATATACCGAGTGCATGTATCGTTCACGTACTGTAATGACCTGAACAGATACCGATCCAATGCTCACGGTAACGTACCACCGCACATGCGAACTATTACCCTAGTAATATATTAATATGTATCCGGCCTACGGTTGTAAACTAGTCCTGTCGAGCTAACTCCGAGCTCAACTCATTTATTTAAAAAAACTTGAGCATAGCTCATTTAGAGTTTTACGTCAAAATTTTGAGCTCGACTTGATTATATAAATACTATGCTCATATATTTACGCCAGCCTAGTCGAGCTCGATATAAAATGTATGGGCTTAATTTGTTTATGTTGGGTTTGATTCTAGATTTAAATGAAATATCATAAATAGCTCATGAGTGTCTCGGCTCATTAACACCCCTAGTCTTACCAACTTGTCATTTCTAAGGGGAGTGGCAACACTCACCGAATTGGGTTTTGGATAGGGTTTTCGATTCGGGTACACCGTCGCTATTCATTCGGGTACCAAAAGTCAGGTAGTGGCTTAGGGTAGTGCTTACTGATTGAAGGGGTGTGAGGGTAGGAGGTAGATAAAGAGAGTAGTGTGTCGGGAGAAGAGGGTAGTATAAAAAGGTGGGATCTATTGTTAGGGTAGTAGTGCGATCAATAATGTGTTTTAGGGTAGTTTAGGGTAAAAGTGATTTCGCAAAGCATGATCGGTGGAATTTCGGGTACATTTAGGTTGTGCTCTGACCCCCTAACGTTTTAATATTATAGTGCCTTTTAAATATATTATTACTATATATTATTATTACTATATATTACTAAATGAATTGAAATGAATAGTGATTTTAATATTATAATAATATATAGTTTTTTTAATACTTTTATTATTTTAATATATTTTAATACTATAATAATATATATAGTTTTTTAATACTTTTATTATTTTAATATTATAATAATAGTTATTTTCTTTACTTTTTAACTTTAATCTTTGGTACCGGTACCCAGAACAATTTGCTCATCTCTGACCACGAGTTTCACACGAACAACATCGTTACCATACAACTTTTTGTTTGATTTTCTTTCGGTTATCTTTTAGTGTTTTTTTATACATTTTCTTTTTATTCTTGTCAACAGTTCCGTTCGCAACACGCTCGTAGTGATTTCAAAACACATGTAAACACAGACTAAATAACAAAAGAAATTCGCCGCAACGCGACGAACTTCACCTAGTTATTTTCTTAAACTCTAACTAAATATACATTATTTGTATAGATTTTATTCATGAACAAACAAAATATGCATTATCATAAACTAGATTTTATTTTTAATAGGCTCAGTAGTATTAAGTTTAAAAAAATGAGCTAAATATAAGATGTAATAATGACTCCAACGGTTCGAAACCCATCAAAACCGTATACACATTTTTTATACAACTTCCTAGGGTGAGCAAGTTTTGGGTCTATCCTGATTAACCCGAGAACCCGAGCAGACCAACTCAAAACCGTCCAACCTCCACATTCGAAACGGGCCTAATGTTTGAAATATCCTTATATTTCTCCAAATTGCATATGAATTCGGTTGATTCATGCCCAAAATGCATATGAATCTGAATTGTAACCCGGTTGATGTAAACCCAAAATTGATGCATGCCCAAATTACGATATGGTCCTATCCGAGACTGTGCCAACCCGACTAGCCCAACCCGCGTAAACCTAGAGCAATCCACACTTTAGTGGTCCACTCCTCGGGTTTCATTTTTCAAAAATTTGATTTCGACCCGAAGCACAACCTTACAACCTATCATGTTCTTTAGTTTAAAAAAAATACTATCTTTATAATATTTAATTATATATTGTTTAAAAGAAAGTATGAAAAAGAATACTAAGAAAATTTTTCATCCAAAATGAAAAGAAAAGTTATGGTCCAAAATGCAAAAAAAAAATTTCAAAGGTCAAATAGTGCACAATGAACATTAATAAAGGACTTTTTTATGAGATGCAAGGTTAGGAGAAGTTGACCGTTAAAGATAGCAGTCTAGAAAGACTAATATAATATAAAAAAGGATCTGGTCAAGCCACATGATACCAAAGGTCATCCATCCGCCGAACCTTCGTGTGAAACTTCACCATCGAACCTCTGCTTGCATTATTGGCCACAATTGCCATTCATGTCTAAACCGATTATATGAAAGCTTGACATATGTTAATGTTAAAATCATCTTATTAACTTTATAATTTCGTATTTTTACAATATAACTCCGAGTAGCAAGTAGAGATATGCAGCGAAACTTGATCCGAATGACGGGAGGGGAGAGGTCGAAACCGTATATACCAAAAAAATCTATAGAACCAGGGGGTCGAAAACGTATATACCAAAAAATTTCTATATAACCGGGGGGTCGAAAACGTATATACCCAAAAATTTCTATACAAAAACTACATATATAACACTACTGAGCGAAAATTTCGGAGGGCCGGGCGCCCCCTTTCCCCCCGGCCCCTTCTATACTTCGCCCCTGGAGATATGTGATGACAAACACGTTGTTACATTCCTACATATTGTCACAATGACAGATCAATAAGAAAAATTTAGGGGCATTTAAAAAAAAATCATACATAGGTAATCCTAATATTTGCTCAGGGGTATCTGATACATAAAACGGAGGAGAGGAAAAGAATTGCATTAATTCTGATTTTTGCATTTCGCCGACAAAGTTGAGGAACAGCCCGGGTACCCTACCTTCTTTATAGATCCGCTAGTGCGCACTTATCTCTTAGCATGTAGCCTTAAGTGACGATATTGTTTGCTGTTTAGTATGTTTCAAGTTACGATTATCTTTGAGTTCATGAAGTAATAAACCACAACCACACATGTGAGTCAATACCTAACCAATCAAAATTTGTGTTCAAACCATATTGGAGCATACCGGTTGTATTTAAGTTCATATAAACAGAATATGTTAAAAAGCTACACGAAAAAAAAAAAAGTTATATGATATATATGTTAAATAAAAAGTCTTAAAATGATAACAACGTATTGATTATACGCGTTGTTACTTTTTTTTTATTTTTTGTTTTATATGCATGTAGTGTTTTCATGTAACTTTTAATATATGATTTATATATGTTTGAATAAAACGCTTTGATACGGTTACTTGTGTTTTACTATAATTTTTATCAGGAATTGAGATGCATCCAACATGTAGAAATATTTTCAGGACTGATAAATACATTATATTAAGCACCACTTAGTTTATAAGAGTAAAGTTTACGTACAAAGTTTCTTATCGTACAAAACGTACGAAATGTATGAAAAAGCCAAAAAAATTTGGTGGTATTTTCGTAATTATTTACTCGTAAAGTAATTATCAAAATTACTCTACAAATGATCTTGGGGTACTTTTGATCTTGTAGAGTAATTTTGTAAAATGTTCTTGTAGGTAATTTTGATCTTGTAGAGTAATTTTGTAGAGTATCATAGTTACTCTATAAATGATCTTGTGTGGTAATTTTGATCTTGTAAGGTAATTTTGAATTGTATGTTGTTTGATAAACTTACAGAGTAATTTTGATAATTACGCTACAAGATCAAAATTACTTTACAAGAACATTTTACAAAATTATTTTACAAGATCAAAATTACCTTACAAGATCATTTGTAGAGTAATTTTGATTATTACTCTACTCATAAATAATTACGAAAATGCCACCGCGTTTTTTTCAGCAAAACCTTCAGTTCGTACGTTTTGTACGTTAAAATTATTTATATTTGATCTTTTGGCTAGTTTATAATACAACTTGTATAATAAAAGGTCATAACAGTGTATTCGAATTTAAAGGAAATATTATATTATCAAATCAAAATTATATAATAACCAAACAATATAAATAGATGTTTTATGAGAAAGACAAAGGCTCAAGAAACATCTAAGATATATAAGTGGCAAAACTAAATAAATGCACGGTTCTAAAAAATTGAATCCCATTGCTTGTAGAATAAGAAATTTTATGTGGACCCAAAAAATATATAAAAATAATAAGTTTAGTTCCATTTGGAATGATTTAGTAATTTTCTATTTATTATTACTAGGTTAGAACCCCGTGTAATACACGGGTTGAATAAATGTAATTTTGTATACCAAATAATAAAACAATATATTTTTAAAAATCTCATTTATTATATGAGTTGAATAAATGTAATTTTATATATTAAATAATAAAAAAAGTTATATATTTAAGAACCCCGTGTATCGTATAAGTTAAGTAAATTTAATTTTTTATATTATATAAGGAAAAAAATTACATTTTTAAGAACCTCATATATTGTATGGGTTGAGCACATGTTATATACCAATCAATAAAAAGTTATATCTTTTTATATCTTTATAAGCCCTTTGTATTATAAAACCTTTGGACTAAATTGACAAAATGACTCAAACCACAGGTACTAAAATGACATTTAACTCTTTACATTATATTAATTTATATTTAGTGTACGTCTTTTGTTAATTTCAAGATAAATAATTTTGAAATCTAATAAATATTTCAAAAAATTGTATTATAAAAAGTTATATCTTGTTATATCTTTATAAACCCCGTGCATTATAAAACATTTGGACTAAACTGGCAAAATGACACAAACCACATGGACTAAAATGACATTTAACTCTTTACATTATATTAATTTATATTTAGTGTACGCCTTTTATCAATTTCAAAATAAATAATTTTGAAATCTAATAAATATTTCAAAATACTATATTATCTCCTATACGAATTGTTTAAATTTATATTAAATTTTATTTTATAATTATCTTTTAATTAATATTAATTATAATTAAGTAGGAGATAAAGATGAGAAAGCTAAAAAATAGATGGATCCAATGAATGACATGTGTCCCTTTATTGGTTTCTTTTATTATATGTACTAGGTTATAACCCCGTGTGTTACACGGGGTGAATCATAACTATAATATTATATAAAAAATATGTTCATAATACGATCTAAGTATCTATACTATAGAGTAATATGCAGACCAAATACGAAATAAATATTGGAGTTTGTATAGTCATTCATAATAATATGATATGTTATTTGTTTTAGGATTTGTCACATGAACTTAAAATTTTGTACCACTACTAATATTTGTTGTGACATTTTCTTGTTTAAAGGTAATGTGTCTGATTTTATCTGATAATATATTATTTAGAAGGATTAATGTTGGCATAATATTATATTTTCTACCATCTAAATATATCAATAAAACCAATTAACTATAGTTGAGAAAATACTATGTATAGTGTAATACTTTACATGTACAATTGAACCAATGAAACATATATATAAGTGAAAAAATAAAGACATGAGACTTTATACGACAACTAAAATTTAAAAAAAAGGTTATGACATTCCGAATGTAAAGATACCTTTCACACACCTCTACATCTTAGTTACAGTAAGAAAAAATATGTATGTTAAGAGTTTACCTTGTTTTAAAACACATATATCTAGAATTTTTTTTAAATAATTTAAAAAAATTCTCATTTGATTAAAGGGGAATAAATTATTACTTATTTGACATGGTAAACTTATCTAGTTTTACCATACCGGTTTTGTACGACACATAAAGCGCTTTTAATGCTAGAATGTATTGCAACAATTCTTTAGAGTTGGAATTGAACTTTAAGAAGTAACATGTTTGATTTTCCAAGTTCTTAGAGCATTCACATCCATTCCACCATATTTTTACCCTATATTACACTAAAAACCACTATATTTTCTCTCTCATTTTCAATTAAATAATATTTTTTATACCTTTATCATTACGTTTTCTCTCTCCTCTACTCACAACCACTTTCAAAATATATTAAAAAATTATAGGAGATGAACAGTGTCCCCTCAAATATACAGATGAACAGTAATATTTTCTCTCTCCTCCACTCACAACCACTTTTTATACTTTTTATGTTATAAAAATTTTACTCATATATTTTGGTGAAATGGATGTGAATGCTCTTATCTTTAACAAAATTACAATTATTCCAATTATTTTGTTTGACATATATATTGTCAATTAAATTGATCAACGATTACAATTTGTTCTAAAGTTTCGGTTCCATCAAATTTTAATTCAATAATTCCAATTATTCAATTTGGATATATAAAAAAAGAAATGCACCTTAAACTCGTAAGAGTTGGTTTTTAAGAGTTGTACAACACATAATTTGTTTCAATTAAAAGAATTGTTAGTTATTTGATTAGAATTTTAGACTTTAGATTTACAATCAAGATAAAATTCTAATATAATATTTAAATCTTTTTAATTTGAAATTTGAAATTTATCTATAAATTATGAATGCCCTTGTTGAATGACATGTGTCCAAAATCAGGTTTCTTTTATTATATAGTATAGATAGATTATATTTTAATATTACAAAAAGGTGCCAACAGTTGCAGTTTTTATAATAATTGACTTTTAAAGCTTTGTGACGAATAAGTCTCTTTAGAATCAGCTCCAAAGTTCTGTGAAACCAATATAATATATTCAAATATTGATTTATTAACATTTATATAAATAATATATTATTAATTACAGCACAAAGAGACTCACATTGAGAACCTTCCTGGGATTTTATGAATTCATCATTTGCATGAGTCAAAAGGTCCTGGGTTCTAGAATGAAGATACCCACTTATATAAAATATTTAATTGGTTGAAAACTTTTAAGTGATCACTTGTTTTTCATTCTGATTGTAGATTTGTAGTTGGTTAGATGGATAGGCCATCTAGACTATTTTATGTTCTTTTTTGGATTCATGTTTAATAGATCCTTGTTACATTTGTTTAGGCTGTAAGCGAACCGATTGTTCAACGAACAGTTTGTGAACTATTCGGTGGAAAGTTTGTTTTTGTTCGTTTGTTTAATAAATGAACGAACACGAACAAAAATCTGTTTGTTAAGTTAACACACGAACATGAACAGGGGTTGCGTTCGTTTGTTTATGTTTGTGAACGTTCGGTAATGTGTTCATTTATGTTCGTTCATTTAAATGTTTTTATATGTTGTATTTTCTGTTTTATTGTTTTTTAAAATTTGAAACCCTAGTTTGTGTTAACTCTTGACAAACTTCTTAAATTTGTGTTAAAAACTATGTCAACTGTGTTCGGATAATTGTGTTAAGTGCCTGTTTATTTTTTGGTGGATTCTCCATAATCTTTGTGACGAAAATTGCAAATTTTATTCTAAAATGAATATATGTTTGTGTGTATTCATTTGTGTTCATGAATGTTGTTAGTGTTCGTTTATATTCATGAATATTTGTTTGAGCTCATTTGCGTTCGGTAACTATACGTGAACAGTTCATGAACACGTTTATTTCCTTAACGAACGAACACAGACAAGAAATCTGGTTCGGTAAGCATTCACGAACAGTTCTTGAACAGACCCATTCCTTAATTAACAAACACGAATTCGTGTTCGTTCAGTTTATTTAAAACCCTTCGTTCTATAAATTGTTTGACACGACATATCAATCAAATGGCTACATGAAACAAATATTACAAATTTATCAACACATGCAAATATTGTTAAAAGAGTATGGTCTATTGTTAATACAACTTAGGGTGTTTATTTGACATATTTTATGACAACTTTCAACAATTTTACAAAAGTATGTAAAATAGTTTTAAATAAAACAAAACTGTTATATCAATTTGTACACATCTGACTTATTTGGTGTTCTTTTAAGGCGGTAGGCAAGCCAAATTTCCAACTTGCCCAATCTCTTTCTTTCAATCTCATTGACTCAAAACCCCATAGGGGACCATATTAAATACTTTGAAATATCTAAAAAAAATACCATGTTTATTATCGTATTTTTTTCCTAAAATAATGTTGTTAGTGTAGTACAATTATGTACGGCCTTAAGTATCTAAACGTTGAGTTGAATTGACTTTAATATATTTCTTTAGGAGCACGCATCCGAGAAACTGTAAACTTTTGTAATATGTTTCACGTCCCAAGTAGAGGTTCGAAAAAAAAAAAAAAGGAACCGAAATAACTGAATCATACAAAAAAACTAATGGTTCGGTTTTGAATTGTCTGAAAACCGATTCACAGTTCGGTTTTAGTTTTGTAATTTCCGAAAACCAAAAATACCGAACCAAAAACAAAAAAATTGTTTATTATTAATGTTTGTTAATGAATATATGGAATTTTTATTTTTAAATATAAAGTAGAGTTAATTGCCATTTTAGTCCCTGAGTTTTGTCTAAATTTGCCATTATAGTCCAAATAGTTTTTTTTCCGCCTCTAGGTCCCTAACTTTTACCTTTTGTTTCCATTTTGATCACATACCCTAACTCCATCCAAAAACCCCATTTTTAACCATGGGTATTTTGGGGATTTTAATTTTAAATCTTTTCAATTGCCATTTTGATCAAATTCTAAAAAATCAAAAAAATTCTAAAAATAAAAAAAATTTAAAAAAATCCAAAAAATTCTAAAAAATAAAAAAGAGTAAATTGCAATTTTACCCCCCACTGTTCACCCTTATGTCGCAACCTTACCCCCTAAGCTCAATTTTGTTGACTGATCTGTTGACTTTGTGGTGAAATGACTATTATACCCTTTTATTTTACCCCCTGTGTTTTGTTTACTCTGTAATTTTACCCCCTGCCACCACTGCCACCGCCATTCACCACCACAACCACCACTGCCACCTCCAGCCACCACCCTCAACCACCACTGCCACCGCCATTCACCACCACCGCCATCTCCTCTCTCTCTCTCTCTCTCTCTCTAAAAAAAACCCACCACCCGCCTTCATCTAATCACCACCATCATCTCCACAGCCCAGCCACCAATCATACACATACATGCAACCAAACCATTCTCTGCAAACACCAATCTTATTCAGAATCACATTGACGATTTGCACCAAAATAAAAAGACTATGAATTAAACAACCACATCTACGAATTAAACAACCACAAAATCTGATTCAGAATCACATTGGTGGCCGGACCATTCCAGAGGTGGTCGGACCATTCCATCACCACCACCAAACAACCAATCTGATTCAGAATCACTGAATAAAAAACAGAGCAATAATAATGAGTTGTCATGTACCAGAGGTGGCCGAACCATTCCATCACCACCACCAAACAACCAATCTGAATCAGAATCACTGAATAAGAAACAGAGCAACAATAACCACCACCATGGCTTCCTCTCTCTCTCCTCCACCTTCTCCACCCCGCTTCTCTCTCATCACCACCCATTCACAAATGAGTTGTCATGTACCAACACAAGAAATATACACGTCACCGATGTCTAGAGAATCCGGAATGTGCAGCTGCAAAATGCACATATATGAACCAAAAGTATACAATGTAGAGTGACTGAAAAGAAACATTAGATCTTACCTCAAGTTGAGTCAGCATTTCAACTGTGGCTTCCATATCACCACCGCAAGCTGTGTAGACACTGGAAAGAGACTCATCGGAAACACCAGCGAAAACCATCTGAAGATAAGCCAAATTCATGTCGTGATCAACATCCAGGGCATGTTTTCCAGCTAACTCTGAGCTGTGTGATGATGAACCGTAAGAATCAAAACCAGAACATCAAGAACAATTGATGCATATTATGAACATCAAATCAATAGCTAGCTGTTGACAAGAACCAGAACATCAAGTACAGGTAAGCAATTAAACCAGATCCCTCTGTCACAACAGCTCCATCTCCGGTCATCCTCTCCGGCGAATGGCGGTGGCAGTGGCCATCAGAAGAACTTGCCGCCGATTAGAGTAAACGCCGGAATCATCTTCACCGTCGCTTGTTAACTTGCCGCCGATTAGAGTAAATGCCGGAATCGTCTTCACCATCGCGAATGGCGGTGGCAGTGGCCATCAGAAGAACTTGGTGGCTTCACCGGCTCTGGTGGTGGTTTCCAATATATATATTAACAATAATAATAAAAATAATAATATAATAATAAATATAAGGTAAGATTACCAAAATACCCCTCCATATAATGGTCAAACTACCATTGACTGAGGCCGGGGGGTAAAAGTGCGACATAACCTCAAACAGTAGGGGGTAAAATTGCAATTATTTCCTTAGGGGGGGTAAGAGTGCCAATCACCCCTAACCTCAGGGGGTAAAATTGCAATTTACTCAATAAAAAAATTATAAAAAAATCATAAAAATAAAAAAATTTCTAAAAATAAAAAAAATTCTAAAAAATCAAAAAAATTCTAAAAAATTAAAAAAATCATAAAAATAAAATCTAAAAATTCTTAAAAATCATAAGAAAATTCTAAAAAATAAAAAAAAATCATAAAAATTCTAAAAAATTCAAAACAATTCTAAAAAATCATAAAAATTCTAAAAAATCATAAAAATTCTAAAAAATAAAAACAAATTCTAAAAAATAAAAAAAAATCATAAAAATTCTAAAAATTCAAAAAAAGTCTAAAAAATCAAAAAAAAAACTAAAAACTCAAACAAACATATTTTAAAGTTTCAAATTCAAATAATGACGATATATTCCTCGTCCAGACGAATATATTTTCAAGTTTTATCTATTTTGTTGAGTGAATGAGTGGTTATGATGAGATAGAACCACTAACTAACGAACATGCATGTTATGTTTTAGTTTATAAAATCTATATTTCATTATATTTATATTTAGTAAATTATATTAATTGATACAAAACTAAAGATGAAAATATTATTGTAATAAATAGTTTTGTTATGAAAACATATATAAAAAGGCCAAAATGGTGATATTTAATGTGGAAATGTATGAATGCTTGTGAAAGATGTCAACTTAAAATGAAATTTGTTTTTTTTAAATAGATAAATGGTTCTATCTCATCATAACCACTCATTCACTCAACAAAATCGATAAAACTTGAAAATATATTTGGTTGGACGAGGAATATATCGTCATTTTTTGAATTTGAAACTTTAAAATATGTTTGTTTGAGTTTTTAGATTTTTATTTATATTTTTTTTAGATTTGTTTTTGATTTTTTAGGTTTCTTTTGATTTTTCAGATTTTTTTTTATTTTTTAGAATTTTTTTTTATTTTTTGATTTTTTAGAATTTTTATGATTTTTTTGAATATTTAGAATTTTCTTATGATTTATTTGATTTTTTAGATTTTTTAGATTTTTATGATTTTTTAGATTTTTTAGAATTTTTTTTATTTTTATGATTTTTTTATTTTTTATAATTTTTTTGGATTTTTTTGGGAATTTTTTTGGTTTTTTAGAATTTTTTTATTTTTAGATTTTTTTTATTTTTTAGAATTTTTTGATTTTTTAGAATTTTTTGGATTTTTTAGAATTTTTTTTAATTTTTAGAATTTTTTTGATTTTTTAGAATTGGATAAAAATGGCAGTTGAAAAAATTTAAAATGAAAATCCCCAAAATACCCCTGGTTAAAAATGGGGTTTTTGGATGGAGTTAAGGTATGTGATTAAAATGGCAACAAAAGGGAAAAGTTAGGGACCCAGAGGCGAAAAAAAAAACTATTTGGACTAAAATGACAAATTTGAACAAAACTCGGGGACTAAAATGGCAATTAACTCTATAAAGTAATTTATAAGAAACTAACTAAGTGGTTAGCCCAAAAAAATTAGGCATTATTGGGTAATGATCAATTAATCATTGAAAAACAATTGAGCCTAAAATTTTCAAAGCCTAAATGGCGAAGAAAAACAAAACCGAACAAACACATTGTGAAAATCGAAAAACTGAAATTGAACAGTTTTCAAAAACCCAAAAATTGAATTTTCTGTTTTTGATTGATTTTTATTCGGACCAAGCCAATTCGACTCATCCAAAGCAAATCCCGTGGTAAGTGGTCAAACACTATTAGATGGTGAAGATGACATTTTAGGAAATATGTAAAGTGTAAGAATATAAATAAATAAAACAAACAAAGGCTCTCCTTTTTATCGAGTTTCCCTGCGTGTGGTATGTATCCAACCTACAAAAGATAGCGACTTCCAATTTACGACTAAAATAAGGTTCAAGATCGAGTTTCCCCGCGTCGGCTCCACACAATTTACTGGAAACATACAAATTACGTTTGAATGGTTTGCGTATCCACATACCGGAGAAATTTATTTCTAATTTTAGATTATTTAATAAAAACTTTAAAATGAAAAACATAATATTTGAAATGTTGTTCTATAACAACTCAATCAATACAAGTGCGGTTGAAATTTAAAAAAAAATATAAACCGATTTGCAATGGAGATTTTTTCTATAATCGATGTGTCGCACATATTATTAACTTGGTTGTGCATTACGCTCTCTCCATTGGTATTGTCGATAATTTCAAACATGCTTTTAGAAATATGTTACGTCTTGTTTTTAAACAAAGTAGAGAAAGATGTATGAAATCTAGAAAAAAATTGGTGACAATACGAATTACTCTTTTATTTAGGTGTGAATTGGGACACCCCTGCTAGGTGGATTTCGACGGTGCTATACAACAAAAACAAACTTTTCGTAATCGTCTTGTATCGTGTGCTCAAGCTGTATTGAAGATCTTAGCCATGTTCTTAAGGTTTATAAAAAAAAAAAAACTCAACTACAAGATTATTGAGAGTTAATTATTCCATGAGTTCGGAAGTAATTCATGAATTATATTTAATGGCTAATAAGATAAACGAGTTTAAAAATAAAAATGAATTACTCAAATGATTGTACCCATGAAGGAAATTTTTTAAGAAATATTTTTTTGAACTACCGTAGTTTTTACTTGTGCCGCCACTTTAAACTTGTGCTTAAGTGTTACGGGGGTTGAAACTATAATAGATTAGATAAATACCGATTTCAGTTTGTACGAACATGATCCAACTTGGGCAATCGACAGAAAACATTCTTTCCAACATAGTCTTCAAACAATGTATGATGTTTTTCTAATAAGATACTGCCCGAACACGTACACACTCACGGGATCAAGTGATACGTCAAGTAGGAACTCGAAGCTTAGTTTATTTAATATTGTGAGAAATGAAATGGTTAGACGACAACGGGGTAACACCCAAAGGAGCTAGCCCGGGAGACATAAAGGAACGGATTTTATTTCCACGTATACTCTTAAGGACATTGAAATATATGATATCTTGGCGGAAAGAAAATGAATCCCAACTTTTGATCCTAGCCGTTATGGCTCGCGATTTACTACGTGTCCAAGCTTCTATAGTAACTTTAAAGTGCCCCTAAGAATTGTCATTTACATCGAAAGTGAAATTTAAAATGCCCCTAAGAATTAATATCGGACATCGGGTCATAGTTTGGATTATTGAAATCCAATTTACCTGGAAGTTATGATAATATAAAATTTTAGAGTTTAAGCCAGACTCGGCTCGCTCCTTGAAAACCCTAAAGAAGCCAAGAAATCGAAATTTGTTATCGGTCCCGGAAGTGTAAATTGGGGTTGTGGGGAATCACAAACACCAATTCCTCAACAATTTGACAAACAAATGGATTGTTATTAAGCTATGAGCCATTTAGTCCTAAATAGGCAGTAAGAAAGTATTTAAATATCTATGTGCTACACCCAAGAACACATATGAGGTTTTAGTTGAGTTGAGCATTGATGTTGTTTTTGGACTAAATATCAATGGTCATTAGTGGTTTTATTTGTGTTTTGATTTAAAACATGTTTTAGGAAAAAAAAAAAAAAAAACATTTTGATGTTGAAACATGTTAACATGTTGTTTGGATGCCTAAGAATCCAGATTTAAGGCATTGAGATGGATTTGGCTCGAAAAGGAAACACACAAAACTCTTTTTTTTTTTTTTTTTGAACGGCAAATTTGGATCACTGACGGACCATTGGAGTATCATTGTGCCACCAACAGAACCACCCGATCATATCCATCTCCACCAATTCAGGAGGAAACCCAATAAATATGGGAAAAAACCCCATATAAGAATCGAACCCATGACCTAATGGTCCCAAAGCCGTATCCCACCCCCCAAGATGCCACCAGGCTATAAAGCCATGGGCCGCACAAAACTCTTTTGACAGTAAAAGTTTTGACCCATACTAATACGGCCCTTTGTAAGCCTGCCAAAACCGACGGGTCGGGTCGGATCAAGTCAAAACGGGTTCTGACCATAATAGATACGGGTCAAAACATATCGTTTTAAAAAGTATCAATTATATTCGGGGAAAAAGGGTCTGACCAAAATGGACTCGGTTTACGTTCTTAAATTGAGGCGTTACCGCCACATAAGTCGACTTAGAATCACCATAATCTTGATGAGCAACCCTAGTTTGCTCATTGTCTGTAGATTGCATTCTGCAATCAAACATGATGGAAGGAAAGAAAACAAAACAAAAAACAAGTTCTCAACTTAGGGAGTGTCTTCCGGTTGGTTCATATAACTACTGTGTCCATGGCCGAAATGCCAGGACAAAAAAAACATAAAAAGTTAAAAAGTACCGAACATAACGTTCCATCACCACCTCACGGATGCATGGGTGCATAGGTTAAGGATGTTTGATCAGTTGGTTGGAAGAGAGCGAGCCACTCGAGGCCTCACAGGTGTCTTCGAAGGACTCACCCTACAAGAATCAACAAATTGTGTTTTTAATCAACTTCCTGCTTATCATAACATTTTAGGATAAAAAATAATTATGAAAATTTACCTGATTGGTTGTGTTCCTAGTGTTTGGCCACAGCAATCCAACGCCACAATCGCACTCTCGGCCTGCAAATTGTACAAAATATTAAAACACACACACACATCATCAAGAAATCCCTAGTGATACACATCAAGAATCAAGATTCGTTTTTTTTATTTATTTATAATATTGTTATGGTATCAAAATGAATGCTACACAGTACACAGCATTTAAGAATGAATGTGATATATATGATTAAAAAAACTAGAGTAAACTTCCGTTTTGCTCCCTGTGGTTTAGTCATTTTAACGGTTTTGCTCCAATAGTTTAAAAATAGCCATTTTCCTCCCTGATTTTTCTAACTTATCTTCATTTTGCTCCCAGCCTCTAACTCCATCAGGGAGGAAACTGGCGACAAACTCGAAAGATTAGGGAGCAAACTGGCGACAAACTCGAAAGATCAGGGAGGAAAATGGCTATTTTTAAACTATTGGAGCAAAACCGTTAAAATGACCAAACCACAGGGAGCAAAACGGAAGTTTACTCAAAAAACTATATTACAACAATACCAATTTAAACTTTTTCAATAAGCAATTTAGTAGGTTTTATGCATTTGAAACACTTCAGATGGCTTTCGACCCGTTTCCTCTATAGTTAAAATTTTCAGCTTGACCCGTTTGAGATAAAACATCACATAATTGTCCCATTTATAAGTGAACGGGTCAAAAATACCGCCTCTAGTTGTATCTTTCAACTTGTTTGACATGTTTAGTCCATGTGATCCGTTCTCCATTTAGCTAAATTTATTTTTAAATTTTGATCCATTACAGATAACTTACAACCCAAAATCAACCCGTTAAAAAGTAAACGGGTCAACATTGCCATCTCTAGGGTTTAATCAACATTTAGTCGAGATGCACAAACGTGATAGTCTTTGGGAATATTGAGAAAGAATATTAAAACTTTACCATCACAAATTCAACAAAAGCAATGCGTGTTGAATGAACATGGTCCCCCAATAGCCTGATGCGAGAAACCTTCGCAACAAGTTCAACATATTTAATAACTTTTTATATATAAGATAAGACAAAAATAATTAATTATATAAATAATTTAACACCGTCCTGACCTCGCCACATCTTGCTTCGAAAAAGTTCTTGACCTCAGCTTGAGAAACCTGTAATCCAACAATTCTTAAGATTTTTTTATTTATTTTTGCAGAAAAATACCTAATTATCATTTTTTAAAATAAGGAAAAACCCAATTAACATAGAAAATGGAAAGAATGCAAAAAGCTACAACCTTTTTGTCAATATTTGTACAGTAGACTGTCCTTGCACACATCTCCTTCTCATCCTCTGACTGGATTTTAGATCATCACAAAGGTAGATAAATAATTATTAATAAATAATGACATCTTTTTTTTTATATAACTATTATAGACAATAAAGTCTAGGGGTGTTCATTGTCCGGTTCAGTCAGCTTGATAAAAATTCTAGGTCAAACCGCTGACTATGGATTCTAAGAACGACAAACAAATCGGCCAAGGTGAGTGGCTCAGCCTGAAGGGCCGGTTTAACGGATTTTACAAATTTGGCGTTTAACGGTTCAGTTTTGGTGGTTTGGCCACTTTAAACTGATTTTTTTTTGGTTTCAAAATCATTAGTGTGTGTTGAAATGATAAAGATGGTTCATGATTTTAATACTTATAGATAACTACATATACCAAAAATGATATATATATATATATATATATATATAGGCTAAAGATAAATAGAAAACCACCTTTTATTGAGAAAACCCGGGAAACTTTAAGCTCCCGACTTTTTTTTTTTTTTTTTTGAAAAAATTACCACACGTAATATACATGTTTTTAAGAGTTTTGGGCAAAAAAAATCGAAAAAGCGCCGAAGGATTATTTAAAAAAAAAAAATAAACAAATTTCAGCAACTTTGTTGTGTAACACTGCAAAAAATGCTGAAACTTGTTTATTTTTTTTTAAAAAATCCCTTTGGCGCTTTTTTGTTTTTTTTGGCCCAAAACTCTTAAAAACATGTATATTACATGTGTTATTTTTTTCCAAAAAAAAAAAAGCCGGGAGCTTTGAGTTTCCCGGGTTTTCTCAATAAAAGTGGTTTTCTATATATCCTTGCCCTATATATATATATATATATAGGAGAAGGATCCGTTAGGAACCACCCCTTATTGCGAGAACCAATGTGAACACAACCAAAAAAACCTAAAAATAGCTAGAAAACACACATTTTTTTTTAAATATTTTTTTTGGCTACTAAAAGTAGCGATTTTAATGTAAAAAATATTAAAAAAAAAATTGTGTGTGTTCTTTTGATTTTTTTAGATTTTTTTTGTTTTTTTTAGGTTTTTTGGGGTTTAGTTTTTAGCTTGGGGGGGAGGGGGGTTAGGTTTTTTTAGGTATTTTTGGTTGTGTTCACATTGGTTCTCGCGGTTCTCGCAAACCATGAAAAACTGAACTGTTTGGATCTCAAACCAGCCAACTCGCTACAGTTTGGGCGGTTCGGTCAGTTTCAACGGTTTATGAACACCGCTACATTAAACTAGATATCATTACAGTGATTTATACCCTGGGAAGGAAAGTTGGATTCACAGGAAGAATTGCGGTTTTTGAAGGCAAAACTCTAACTTGAGAGAACCCCAACATTATGCCACAAAGATTAAGAGCTGCTCTTGCAGAATCTGCAACCAAATTTCAATTAAAAATGGCTAATCTTTATAAAGAAAGTAACCAACTTTGGTATGATTTCTATAACATGTAATCACCTTATTTTCAGCCAACCGCGTTAGTGTCACGTCAGTAAAAAAAGTCAACATGGTCAAAAGTAACCAACCCGCCATCAATTAGACAGGTTACTCGGTTAACGGTTATATTATCTTGAAATGAATTTTTGAAAAGTTGGTTGCCTTAAATTAAAAAACTTTGAAACTATAATGGTTACTACATTTTGAAAATTATAGATTTAAAGACAATAAGTCCAACATACTCTCGTCAGCAAACTCCACGAATGCAAAGCGGATACGTGAATGTGGATCGCCACAAACTCGACAGTCCAGAACCTTAAGAATAACATATAATATATGAACATAAATAATCAGTTATCATAAAAATAAAACTGATTAAATCATATTTAAGAAGTTACATGTCCATAGGCGCTAAACAGAGCAGCAAGTCGCTCTTCGGTGACCTACAAACAGTTAAAACACATCACATAACTAAAACTGGATCAAAACAATTCAATAACTAGAAGAAAGAAATAAGAATTCTTGCTCACATTATGATCGATGTCCGAAACATAAACGGTTCTCTTAATACTATCTTCTCTTTGAGCTCTATAAGCTCTACCATTCAACCATCTTCTTCCCTGACTGTAGTTATTTCTCCTCTAACATAACAAAATCATAAAAGAATTCAAAATTGTAGAAATTCAAGATTATAACATAAGGTTTGAAGTTGATGTTTGGGAACATGGATGGATTACATATATGATATATCGATAATTTGCATACCCCCCCCCCCCCCCCCCCCAAACCGCCCTAATTACATCAAATGTATCTCAACAAGAATCAAGTTAGATCTGATCAATGGAAATCCATAACAATGAAGAACATAAAAACCTTAAAGAATGCAAATTATGTAAGGATCATGACTATGATTAACCAAAACTATCTACACATAACAAAAACCTCAAAAATCAAAATTTATAGGGTTAATTGACCAACATACCCTGCAGTTAGGGGGGTGTCCTTCAATGGCATCCATAGAAGAATTGAGATAAAAAGCAGGAGCAAAGTAATTAAGCTTATCGACATTTCGAGTAACCGGAGAGTGTGATGAAGGAAAAAACTCTTTAGCCATTGGATTCAGCTTCAAATTGGACAAAATACCAACAATTCCTTGCATTTCCATTTCTGAATTTGAATCAGTTTCAGACCCTTTTTTAGATTCAACAAGTGACCCATTATCATCAACATTTGCAGCATTAATATTCTCACTCTCATTAGTAACAACAACAACAACGTTGTTGTCAACAGAAGCAGCAGATTCAATTTCAAGACCAGCAGCCATTAAAGATTAAACCCAAAACCCCACAACCTCAAAACCCAAAAAGATTCAAAATTTATTCAAGAAAATGAATACCCACAAAAAATAAAGATGAAAATCAATGAAAAAGGGGAAAAGATTAAATCTTGATGTCAAAAAACGGAAGAAAAATAATTGCTGATAAATGAAGCAAACCCAAGATTTCTTTCTTTCTTTCTTTCTTTTTTTTTTTTTTTTTTTTTTTTTTTGCTTTTTCTTTTAAATTTAGATATCAACGATCACTTATTCACTTGCAGATTAATTATATAAAAAAGTGGATTCTTTCTTTATACAGACACAGAGAAAGTCTATAAAGAAAGACCCATTTGGAGAAGCACAATGAAAATGGGAAAAGATTGGGAATTGAATTGCAGGGGTAGGGTTTATGAACCAATGTGATCAGAAGATGATGATGGGTTTGTCTGGGGAGAAAGAGGTGAGTTGGATGTGTATGAAACAGTGAAATTATATGCAAATGGGTGTAAGAGAGATGAAGGTGAAGGTGAAGGTGAAGGTGAAGGTGAAGGCGCATTCATTAAAGTGGACAACTTTAGAATTGGGAAAGGTAAACCCTATTTTGGAACTTTATGCAACAATCAATATGTCATTCATAACTGCCTAGCTTTGGTTAAACTTTAACTTAATATATATACACCCCTTTTTTTAAAGAGTAAACCGCCATTTTGGTCCCTATGGCTTGGCTAGTTTTGCCACTTTAGTTCAAATCTCAAACTTATTACATCTGGGTTCCTGTGGTTTGCATTTTATTGCCATTTTGGTCCAAATTTTAAAAACCCTATTTTTTGACTGTTGCAACCTCCTATTTTGTCTTTTAGTTCAGGGGCATTTTGGTCATTTTGCTTTTCATTTAACATTTTCTTAATTCATATATATATATATATATATATATATATATATATATATATATATATATTAATATACACACATCACAGATCTGAGTTCATCTTCATCATCGACCAGCTCTCTCTCTCTTCCCTGAACTACCACCACACCACCACCACCGCATCATCCCCACCACCACCAACACCACCATCACCGTGATGAGAACCGACATCGGAAAACGACACCCATCTCTCTCTTTCTCTCTCCAAACACCCATCTATCTCTTCCCTCTCTCTCCTCTCTGTCGAACACCACCACCACCACCATGATGAGAACCGGCGGAGCAGGTGAAGGAGGTGGTGGTTCTCCGTGATGAGAACGGCAGCGACATAGATCTCCGACAGTGGTGGGATAAGGTGACGGTGATGAGAACGGCGGTAGTGGTAGATGGGGGCGGTGGTGGTAGATGGGGGTGGTGGTGGTAGATGGGGGCAGTTAACGGTGAAAATTTTGGAAAAAAGGGAAAATCTGTTAGGGTTTTGAGATGGCGGCGCAGGCTAGTCAAGCTCAGGCAGTTAACGGTGGTGGTGGTGCTCAGCAGGTTGTGACGGTGGTCAGGTGGCGGCATGTGAACTTTTCATTTTTTTTCTTTTGTTTTGAAATAGGTATTGATAGTTGATCTGATTTCGATTTGATTTAGTGGGCTTGTTTGTAATTTGGATACGGTTATTGGGTTTTGATCAAGATTTGATTTTGTTTGTGGGTTTGTTTTTTAAGTTTGTGGGTGGTGTTGGAATCTGGGTTTTAATGATGTTCTTGATCTGGGTTTTATTGCAAATATGATATTTGATGATGTTTTGATGATGTTCTTGATCTGGGTTTTGATGATGTTCTGATGATGGTTTTGATGATGTTTGGGTTTTGATGATGTTCTTGTCTGGGTTTTGATGATGTTCTTGATCTGGGTTTTGATGATGATGTTTGGAGTGGCGGTGGTGGTGGTGCTATAGAGAGAGAGAAGAGAGAGAGAGGGAGGAGGTGGCGGTGATGGTGGTGCTATAGAGAGAGAGAAGATAAAGATGATTATTTTGATTTGGGTTTTATTGAAAAAAAAATGAAATTTAAAAAATGACCAAAATGCCCCTGCACTAAAGGACAAAATAGACAGCTTTTAACAGTCAAAAAGGGGGATTTTTGGATTTTGGACTAAAATGGCAACAAAAACCAAACCACATGGACCCAGATGTAATAAGTTTGAGATTTGGACTAAAGTGGCAAAACTGGCCAAACCACAGGGACCAAAATGGCAGTTTACTCTTTTTTAAATGTTAATAATGTTTAGGCACCCCTCTCCTATGGCATTTAATAACTTCTCTTAAGGGTGGACGGGGCGGACCGTAAGCTAGATGGAAATATGGGATGGGACGGGTTTTACGAGAACACTACTGTAGTCCGTAAGTTTTGTGGGTTTAGCCATTTGAACCCATACCGGGTTTGTAAACTCGTGCTAGATGGATTTCTTTAATGTTGTACGCTGACAACGGGCCAGTGGGAAAGCCCACTTTACCCGCTTTGGACTATCCTCACGAGGGCCCAATTGTACGAAAGCCCACAAAATAGAGTTACCTTGTCCATTAAGGCTTCTCTCCTTTTGTAACGGGCGGGAAAATAGCTAGCAAAGATAACAGGCTTCATTTAATGTTTGATGAGAATGGGATCTCGTCTGAAACAATGTACTTCTCCGGCTGGAGCATTAATTAAGGTGAACATCTCACCGTTGGGGGTCAGACACGTGTCTGCACCCCCCGAGAGCCCCCAAAAACCGTTAGATCACATGTGGGAGATATCTAGTGAGATAAGGACCGACTGTTATATAAGAGCAAGCAAGAAAGAACAAAGGCAGGTATCATCTCCGGAACTATCTCATTTACTACACTCTCATTTACTCTCCTCTCATTAATTCCGACCAATATTCTCTTACATTTAATACCCACACACGTATTTATTAGATTCACACCAAAGAGGAAACCTTCCGGTGATTCTACTCATCGGGAGAAGCTCCTCTCATTTTCCGGCAAGTTTACTTACTCTCACGCCGGAGCTTGGTCACGGATCCCCCTCCCAGGGTCCCCTGTGACGAGGCTAACGGTTTATTCTTTTGTAGCTTCAAGGAGCGGGATATCTTGACGTCAGCGAAGATCCATTTAACGTCAGCCGGGATTTGGGTATTCGACATTGGCGCCATCCGTGGGACATCAGCTCGGCCGGTGTCTCCACACTGAACTCCGACGTCATAGACAACCCGTTTTAGGAAAGGTAGCATGGACGTTACACCCGGTTCACAGGTCATTCAGACGATACAGAATGATCATGACAAAGTTACGATGGAAGATATAACCAATGAGGAAGAGAATGAGAATCAGACAGAATTTTTGGAAAAAGAGGAGACCATCACCCCGGATTTTGTAGCCATGCACCGAGAGAAACTGAGGAAGTGCCTCAAGGACCTAGAAAGACAAGAGAAGCTTGACAGTATCAGGGCTAAGTTGTCGTTTGATACACCCTCTAATCAAGATAAGGCAGACCCCCAAAACAAGGGCAATGGAGATGACCCACTGGAAACATTCATGACAACCCTCAGACAAATGTCCTCGGAAGAAAGGGAGGATCTCATTACGGGAAAGAAACCAAAAGGAAAAGAGAAGGAAAAGGAAAAACCAAACAACGACGGCCTGAATCAACCCTACCTCCCACGGGACTTAGCTGAAGTCTCAAAATTTACCCGGAGGATAGCAGAAGCACCAATGCCCCCTAAGACAAAGCTACCCCCAAACTTTGACCGATATGATGGGACAAGAGACCCTGAGGATCATCTCCATGCTTTCAGGGGGCAGGGCAACTGGGACGGTGGCCCATGCCGGTCTGGTGCCATATGTTTGTACAAACCTTAACGGAGGGGGCCCGGCTCTGGTTTGACAGCCTCCCTCCGGGGGGAATCGATAGTTATGAAGAGTTAAGCGAGAAGTTCCTCAGGAACTTTGGTCAACAGAGAAAGGTGGTCAAGAATCCAAATGAGATCCTCCACATAATGCAGAGGGACAATGAGCGAATAGACTAGTATATGGAGAGGTTCGTCAAGGAAAGCATGAACATCAAAGACGTCCCGGAGGTCATGAAAATCAGTAGCTTCATAAACGGGCTGAAGCATGCACAGCTGTGTGAAAAACTGGGGGAGGAGTTTCCCCACTCATTTGACAACCTCATGGACAGGGTTAGGGCCTTTGTTAGAGGGAAAGACACGGTCAGCAAAGCTAAGGAGACGGATGTCACACCTCGGAGGGTCACCCCAACCACAAAGCTCCCTGACAAAGGTACACCTTACTCCCGAAAACCTGCTTTTGATAGAATGATGCATGACAGAGTGAGACCCTTATACTCCCCGTACAGACCCCGAGGGAGGGGTCCCTCTTTGTACTCCGATAATTTCACCCCCTCACCAAGACACCGAGTGAGATACTGGCCACGGAAAGGGTAAAGAACTCCTTCCCAAGGCCACCACCCATAAAACCCGGGCCGAAGGCACAACCAAATGAGTACTGCGATTTTCACAAAGGCTTTGGCCACAAAACCGATGACTGCATGTATCTAAAAAGGGAAATAGAAACCGCGGTGAAGACGGGAAGGCTAGCCCATCTGGTTAAAGAAATCAAAGAGGGAGGGGGGACCGCAAGGGAAGAGATGTAAGGGAGCCTGGGAGGGCAGATGTTGATATGATTAGAAGGAGGAATGAATTCGATACCACCCGGAGTGTAAAAGCCAGGATCCTGGGCTCCCCGAACTGCATGAAAGCTCCCATCCTTATGCCATACCTGGAAGAAAGCGAAGTGCAACGACTTCCCCTAAACATCTCGGCCATAATAGCTGGCCATAAGGTGTCTCGAATAAATGTGGACGGAGGGTCCGGTGTCGAGGTAATATACGAGCATTGTTTCCTTAGATTCGACAGAGATGTAAGAGATCGGTTGGAAGAAGATTCCATCCCCTTGGTGGGATTCAACAACAGCATATCACACCCCTTGGGAAAGATCAAGCTCCCATTCACAGTTGGGGTAGGGGATCGGGTCCGAACGATAAATCTGACCTTCACAGTGGTCCGGGCACCCTCAAAGTACAACGCGATTTTAGGAAGACCTGGAATTGGAGACTTACAGGCACAGGCATCCACCCCCCACGGAGCTTTAGTATTTCAGACACCGAAGGGTCTAGCATGGGTTAAATCTGCTTATGAGGTAATCTCTTCCGTATCCAAAGAGGAAGCACCTGAGAAACCCCAGAAAAAGGGAGTAGAAGAGTGGGTCCTTAGCGACAGGTTCCCAGAACAAACGGTCAAAGTGGGAAGCCACCTAAGTGACAAATGCAAGAGTGCCCTGAAGGAGTTGCTTCTCCACAACATAGATGTGTTTGCATTTCAACATGGGGACATGACAGGAGTCCCCAGGAGCCTGACCGAGCACCGGCTAAACACTTATGTAACACCCCAAAAATGGGTTTGGTAATTTAAACCCGGTTAATATAAAGGAACGGGTAAAAATACCCTTAGGGGTAAAAGTGAACCCGTAAATGAATATCAACTAGGAAATTATGTTAAGACATTAAAGTGTGCAAATGGATACTTAACCATATATATTTAAAACTTAATACTTGAGGGACCAAATGTGCATAAGTTGAAAGTGGAATAATGAAAGTTAAAATCTCTAAACACAACACATACATCAGACGTATGTGTGTGTGTGTTCGACATTAGGTGAAGCAAGAAGAACAAAACCCTAAATACTACTAATCCATCAAATTAGAAGAGAAATTGAAGTGTAAATTGATGCATGTATCCAGATTTACGATCCTCTAAGTGTGCTCAACATCAAGTAAGTTGAATTTTATGCTTTAGTGATGTTTAATGATATGGGTTATGTGTAATCCATGGATGTATTGCGAAATTAAGCATGAATGTTAGTTAATTTCAACATAAGGAAGTCGTAATGTGCTTGATTTTGACTATATTGATGGTTTGATAAGAAACCCATTTGAAATTGTGATGATATGATTAGTGATGATGATGTATGTGTTAATTCTTGATATAGTTTGATGAGTAAGGTTAATATATGCATAATGATGTTATAATAACCTGAATATTTGAAGAATTCATGTGTTTGTGATGTTTTGCCATGATTTTAGAAAATATTTGGTAGAGATGTGCTTAATAGGCTTGTACATTTCGCTAGATAAGTAGTATGCACATAAGGTGTTCGATGAAATGCTTGAGCTGAATTGATTATGTATGAATATGAAGAATTTTAGATTTAAAAGATCTAATAATGGCGTGGAATATGAATATGAGTAATGAACGTTAGAGTGAATGATGTAAATGCGTGTATATGATGTATAATGTGAAAACTAAATGCAAATGTGATACACCCTTTAGGGTCGAAGAAAGGAGGAGAATCAAGTCAAGCGAAAGCATTAGGAGCGCACGACTCCGGTAAGTTCTTATGAACTTCGTTTACTCTACTAGTAGATTTATGAATGATATTAATGATAATATGAACTAGTACAATTTTCCGTTGTAGATTAAAATTGATTAGATGCAAGAAATTACACTTGAAGAAGGTTTTAAAAGTGATGTTGTAGCGAATATGAACCAACCCGTCTAAATGGGTTGAAATGATTAGTGGAATGATTCTCATAATGTTTATATATTGACTTGTTCATAACGGGTCAAATAATGTAAGTGAACTCCGAACTTACCCTTTTGTTTGGTAATGTAATTATGATATATGGTAATCATTGAATGTAATATAAGAAGATATGAATCGATGTTATTACTAAGTTAAGTTTTAGTGGAAATGGGTCGGAAGTGGTTAAGAAAGAAATTCGATTAAGTTTGGGTAAGAAAGGGAACTTACATAATGAATTATGCATAAAGATGAATTAAGGAGATATACATGTAGGATGTAAATTGTAAGTACGTGTATGAATAGATAGTGAATACATGCTTGAGTGAGTATTTAAATTATATGCTTGAATGAATAAGATGAGTTATGTGTATTTGAGGACATGTTCATATGAAAGAAAGCTAATGATACTAACCGTTTTCTATTGAGAATTAATGTGAAGCATAGGTATGTTAACAATGGAGGTGATGGTTGACTTTGCAATCCGATGCGAGTGATCGAATGGATGGATGAAGGGGCTAGTATAAGAGAAAGCATGATATGTTGACGCCTTATTATACATGTGTTAACATTTTGTATTATGTCATCGGTTACTAATGATATGATTGAATGTGGTGACTGCAGGTTGTACAGGTTTATGGATGTTTCATCAAGAAGTGTACGCGGTTGAAGATCGAGTCAACGCATGGATTGTACGTGGGTGTGAATGTGGTCACTTAATTTTATATAAGTATGTTAGTTTTTAATTAATTTATAAAAAGGGATTAATGTATTTAAGTGAAAGAATGAATATAATGATAGAAAATTTTTAAAGTTCGTATTTCCGCTGCGACTTTCGATTATAACGTGTTAGGGCGTTACAACTTACACATGGGCAAAACCGGTGAAACAGAAAAAGCGAAGCATGGGACCCAACAAGAGACGGGCTGCTTGTGAGGAAACCAGAAAACTGCTCAGGGCAGGGATAGTTAGGGAGGTGAAGTATCCGTCCTGGATCGCCAATCCGGTTATGGTTCAAAAGAAAGACGGGGGGGGGGGGGGTGGAGAATGTGCATCGACTTTCAAGATCTGAACAAAGCATGTCCTAAGGACTGTTATCCCCTCCCGGAGATAGACGTTCAGGTAGACTCTTTGTCTCAGTACCCCCTGAAGTGCTTCCTGGACGCCTACAAGGGGTACCACCAAATCCAGATGTCAATGGAAGACGAAGAAAAAACTGCCTTCATCACAGACGAAGGGACATTCTGCTACACCAAGATGCCCTTCGGTCTTAAAAATGATGGGGCCACATATCAGAGGTTCATGAACGCTTTGTTCAGGGAACAACGGGGAAGGAACCTAGAAGTATACGTCGACGACATTGTTATCAAAAGCCTGACGGAGATGGCCATGATAGACGATATAGCCGAGACTCTCAACACTATGCAAGATGTGAACATGAAGTTAAACCCTGGGAAGTGCTGTTTTGGAGTAGAGGAGGGGAGTTTCCTGGGAGTAGTGGTCACTAAAGGAGGAATCAAAGCAAATCCGGAGAAAACCCAAGCTGTGGCCGAGATGCGATCTCCCAGGTCCCTGAAGGACATTCAGCAGCTAAACGGGAGACTAATAGCGTTGAACCGTTTCTTATCAAAGGTAGCCGACAGGACCCTTCCCTTCATGAAAGTGTTGAAAGACTGCCTCCAGACAAACAAGTTTAAATGGACCACAGAGGCTGAGGCTGCCTTCCAAGAAATGAAAGCTTACATCTGCAAGCTCCCAACGTTGGCCACCCCAGTACCCGGGGAGCCGTTGCTCCTATACCTGTCCGCCTAAAAAACGACCATAAGTGCGGTCATGATGGTAGAACGGGAAGGGAAACAGATCCCCATATATTTCATCAGCAGAACACTTAAAGGTCCCGAAGAACGCTACATGCCTCTGGAGAAACTAGCATTGGCTCTAGTCTTCGCATCTCGAAGACTCAGGAGGTATCTCCAAGGGCACAAGATTACCCTGATGACTGACCAACCCCTTCAAAAGGTACTCAGGAGACCGGAGCTGTCGGGATGGTTGGCTAAGTGGGCTGTGGAGCTGGGGGAACACTCTCTGGAGTTTAAGCCCAGGACGGCCATGAAGGGGCAGATACTGGCCGACTTTTTAGCAGAGGTACCCGAGGATGAAGAGAAGGAGCTTTTAAAATGGGAAGCCTTGGAGAAAGAAGAAAAAGAAAAGGAGGACGAGGCAGTGTGGAAACTACTCACCGACGGGGCCTCTAGTGAAGAAGGGAGCGGGGCAGGCATCACACTGATAAGTCTCGAGGGGATTGAGCTGACCTACGCCGTGAGGCTGGACTTCGAAAACACCAACAACACTACCGAGTATGAGGCCCTCTTGGCAGGAATGAGACTGGCACAAAAAATGAAAGCAAGGCACGTGGAAGCTAGCACTGATTCACAACTGGTAGTAAAATAGTACCAAGGAGAGTATGAAGCCAAAGACAACATCATGGCTCAGTATGTGGCAAAAGTGAAAGAAATGGCCAAGGCATTTAAAACTTTCAGACTGGAGTACATCCCCCGAGGAAGAAACAGAAAATCTGATGCCCTCAGTAAGCTGGCCTCGGTGGCATTTGACCACCTCGCGAAAGAAGTTAAGGTGGAGTTCCTGACATCTCCTTCCCTTAACACGAAGGAGGTAGCTGCAGTTAAGAGTACTCAGGAAACATGGATGACACCGATTATCAAGTTCCTCAGGGATGGAATTTTACCCGAGGGGGAATGGGCAGCCAGAAAGATAAGGGTCAAAGCCCTGCAATACGAACTGATTGATGGGGAGTTATACCGAAGATCATATCTGGGTCCATCCCTGAAGTGTGTCGATATGGAAGAAGCTGAATATGTGGTTAGGGAGATGCATGAGGGGATTTGCGGAATGCATTCGGGCCCAAGGACGATAGTGACGAAGGCAATGAATGCAGGGTTCTACTGGCCACGAATGTACGAGACAGCATCCGAGGAAATCAAGAAATGTGATTACTGCCAGGTGCATGCACCAATGACCCACCGACACAAACACCCCATGATACCGGTCTCAACATCTTGGCCATTCCAAAAATGGGCTATCGACATAATTGGGCCATTCCCGGAGGGCCCGGGAGGGGTCAAATATGTAGTGGTGGCTATTGATTATTTCACCAAATGGATCGAAGCAAAGGCCCTGGCCAAAATCACTGGAGAACAGATGCTGCGATTCGTATTAGACAACATCATCTGCAGGTATGGGGTCCCAAAGGAGCTGGTAAGTGATAATGGCGTCCAATTTGCTGGAAGACCTTTTAAGCCATGGTGCGAACAGATGCACATTCAACAAGTGTTCACTTCCATCACCCACGCCCAAAGTAATGGATTGGTAGAGAGAGCTAACCAAAGCGTCATCAAGGGAATGAAGGGAAGACTCGGGAGGAAGCAAAAGGGATGGCTGGAAGAATTACCATTCGTGTTATGGGCATACAGAACAACTCCTAAAGGTTGTAATGGGGAGACTCCTTTCAGCCTAACCTACGGGACAGAAGCTGTTATCCCAGCTGAGATAGGATCCCCAACTGCCCAAATGAGGCTCCGGGAAGAGGAAAATGAGCAAGACCTCAGGACGAACTTGAATCTCTTGGAAGAAAGAAGAGAAATAGCGGCAGTCAGGGAGGCCAAATACAAGAGACAACTGGAAAGTTATTACAACGCCAGGATGAAAAAGCTCAACCTCGTCCCCGGAGACCTAGTCCTAAGAGCAAATGAAGCCAGCCTGCAGGAAAGCACCGGAAAGCTAGGCCCCAACTGGGAGGGGCCCTACCGGGTCATATGGGCGAACGGCAAAGGAACTTGCAAATTGGAAACACTCGAAGGTAAGGAGGTCCCCAGGACCTGGAATCTCATGCAGCTTAGGAAATATTATGTGTAAGGAGTCCACCCCCAAGGAAAACGGCCAAGAGCCACTTTTGTAGTAGTTAACTATTAATCTGGGGTTCCCCCAAAGACAGATCTTTTGTAACAATTTATGACGGGAAGTACAAATCCCTAGGAAGTAAATGGAAAACGGACAGTCAACATGTCCTCTTTTGACAAAACAATGGGTATTACACCTGGGCAGACGTGCCCAGGAAAACCATTAAGCCTAATTAACAGGTAAACACACGTGTATAAGGCATTTCAAACATGCCAAAAGCCCGGCCGTGGGGCAAATAAGGGTCTAGCTAACCCAAAAGAAAACGGGCAAAACAAGTCAAAAACATAATACCACATTATAAACTTGCCCATCGATTGGCCTCAAACAGACAATCATAGTTTAACAAACAAACAAAAAATACAACATACTTTTGTAAACAAAACCACAAAAGGAAGTTTTCTTTATTCATATAAAGTACATACACAAAGAAAGGCCTCAGTAACTTTGGCAAGAGTAAACGACACACGGAATAACAAATATAGCAAAGCGAGACGAAGATATAGCTCCTCGCTAAGCAGTCTAAAAGTCCCCAGGGAAGCACCAAACTGACCCTCGGTAAAAGCCCCTGCAAAACAAACAGCCACAACAAGAAACAGGCAAAAGACAAGAAAGCAATACACAGTCATAAGCTACATGATTAGAAACCAAGGAGGCCCCCGACATGAAGGACCCCCTCCCAAGCAACAAAACAAAGTTCAAAAGTGCCCTAGGGCAGGCAAGTTATCCATATCACAACCATATTGAAAGATGTTAAATGTCCGAAATTCACTGGGGATCACCCCCGGATAAAGACGGTGGAGACGAAGGGCCAGCAGAGGAGAACAGAGCTTTTAATTCATCAATAGATATCAGGGGATGCTCCAGGATTTTCTCAAGGATGGCCGGGGTTTTACGCCCAAATTCCTCATTCAACTTGGACAACCTCTTCTTTGCCTTGGAATTGTAAAGAGGAGTCTCCTTTCTTCCCAGGCCCTGAGTGGAATAGGCATAGCCATCCTTCAATCCTGACTGATAGCCAACATCCCTGTATGCCCTGTAAACCTCCTCCAGGCCATTCTTGAAATCCTCCGACTGAGCAACAGCAGCAAGGACGGCTCCAAAACCTTCAGTAATTAGCCAATGCTTTTCCCTTGCCAACCACTGATTGTCGTCAGAAGTTATCCCATAGTCTGCATACATGGTGTTGAGTTGCTCCTGGGAAACGGAGCCAACTTCCTTTAAATGCTTCAGCTCAGCAGCCAACTCTTCTTTCTCTCCAACCAACACCGCCATCTCCTGCTCCCAAGCCCGCTCTTTCCTCTCCAGCATAGCTCCAGCCCCCTGGACAAAAGATCAATATATATATATATATATATATATATATATATATATATATAAAGAGGGGGAGGAAAGGACTGTGTACCTTCTCCTCCTGCAACTTCCTCTTAGCATCAACCACTTGGCACCTAAGTCCAGCGGCAACAGACTGGGAAGCCTTAAGCTCAGCCTTAAGCCCTTCATTTGCCCTCCTCAGATCATCAATCCTCTACAACATACCAGCCCCCCTAAAAAAGCTCTCACACAGGGACATGCTGTACTGATCCTCGAAAAGATCGTCCCTTAAAGCAGAATTCACAAATTTATGGGAAGGAGGAACAGCATGACTCAAGAAGCCCCTAGCAGACTCAGGAGTCCCTATCACCGAGGAACTGGTCACCTTCCATTTGGGGACATAAGTAAGCGGGATAGCATCAGCAAACAGGGGAGCAAGAGGGGATCGATGAATAGGACCCTCAAGGAGAGTGGGTCTGCTAGTCCCAGTAGCATGAGAGGGCGAAAGCTCAAAAGCTGAGGAAAAACGGTCTACGCCCACCTCAGAGGCCTTATCCCGGACACGGGAAGAAGAGGGACCAGTAGGAATCTCTATGGGCTCCCGAGAACTCCCCTGTGAAATAAGAAAAAGAACATCAGAGACAAGGCAAGAACATGAAAAATGGAACGAGAGAGAGACAAGACTCACCAGCAAAGGAGCACTCACTAGGATCGAAGACTTCAGATGTTTGGACAGAGAACCTTTGATCCCAGCAGGGGGAAGATCGGAGATGGCTTTCGACAAAGGAGGAGGTTTTTGACCACTGGCACTCCGGAGTCTTTGACGGATACTACGGGGAGCAGGGGCTGGCTGAGGACTGGCAGATCTTCTCTTACGAACCAACTGAATTTCCACATCTTCATCATCACTCTGACCAGAAGGATGAACAGGAGGAAAGTCAGGGGAACTTTCCTCCTCATCAGAAGAGTTCTCCTCATCACCACCCACGGCAGTGAAACCCCCGGCCTGAACGGATCCCCCAGCAACCTGCACCTCCGCGTTCAATCCAGGGTCAATCTCGTTGTCAACCACAAACTTGACATCTTTGGAATCGCCTTGAAGAAGCTTCCACAAAGTCACCTCTGCACAAAAAAGAGACACTAAAGATGACTGCACAATCTTTAAGACATAGAAAAGGGGTAACTATAAGCAACAGATCAAGAGTAAAGAAATACCCTTTTTGCCAAAAAAAGCCCTGGGATGAACCGGATAGGAGGGGCTCAACCCTCCCATGGCAAGCATCCCCTCGGAGAAAGTGAACGCCCTCGTCGGATTCTCACACATCCGTTTCCACTGAACGGTTTCAGTAGCAGACAGGGTAGGAACAACATCTTCAATCGCAGCATCAAGATCTTTTGGCAATGAGGACTCCGGCAGCATAGCAGCAGAGACAAAGATGAATCTGCTTTTCCAATCCTTCGGATAAGTGGAGGTGGGCATGAAACTGTAACAGGGCTTCGAGACATTGTTCTGCCGTTTTGCAAAGGTAAACCAGTCCCCATCCGAAACTAGCTTATAGAACATGCAGAACAGAGGAACAGAAGGCTCCCCTGAGATGGAGGCACAGGATAGCTCAAAATGGACCACCCTCATAAACCCTAAAGGGTGAATATGAGAAAAATGAACACCAAAATGACGAAGTAAAGCGACTTTGAAGGGAGAAAGAGGGTACCGAACCCCACAGGAAGAAAAAGCCAGTGTGTAAATGGGGATTCTGTCTGGTGTACATTCCGCCGGTTCATTAGGACCCGGCAGGGAAGGAGAAAACTGTTCAAGGATCTTTCTACGCTTCAACGAAGGACTTCAAGTCCTTTTCCGTCAGAACTGATCTTATCGATGAACGGCCGGAGCGACTCATGATCGGAGAAAGAACGATGATTAGGAGGAATCGTTATGAAGAAGAAAAGGGATCAAAAATTTGAATGGAAAATCTGAAAGAGGGATAGGGTATTCAAAGAGATATAACTGACATGCAGGTAACTGTCACGTCAGTCGTCTCTTCAAAATTCAAAAAAGGAGGCACGTGTTACTAGAGGGTTAACTCCCGCTATAGGTGTTCGGCGATATGATGATTAGTGGGGACGGTTAATTATAACTGACCTAGAGTGGACCCACAGGGGAAAACTACTCTTTGAACAGTTGTGACTCAGCCCCGGATCATGAGCCTCGGGTCTCAGAACCAGGGACTAAAGATGACTTGACAACGGGCCAGTGGGAAAGCCCACTTTACCCGCTTTGGACTATCCTCACGAGGGCCCAATTGTACGAAAGCCCACAAAATAGAGTTACCTTGTCCATTAAGGCTTCTCTCCTTTTGTAACGGGCGGGAAAACAGCTAGCAAAGATAACAGGCTTCATTTAATGTTCGATAAGAATGGGATCTCGTCTGAAACAATGTACTTCTCCGGCTGGAGCATTAATTAAGGTGAACATCTCACCGTTGGGGGTCAGACACGTGTCTGCACCCCCCCGAGAGCCCCCAAAAACCGTTAGATCACATGTGGGAGATATCTAGTGAGATAAGGACCGGCTGTTATATAAGAGCAAGCAAGAAAGAACAAAGGCAGGTATCATCTCCGGAACTATCTCATTTACTACACTCTCATTTACTCTCCTCTCATTAATTCCGACCAATATTCTCATACATTTAATACCCACACACGTATTTATTAGATTCACACCAAAGAGGAAACCTTCCGGTGATTCTACTCATCGGGAGAAGCTCCTCTCATTTTCCGGCAAGTTTACTTACTCTCACGCCGGAGCTTGGTCACGGATCCCCCTCCCGGGGTCCCCCGTGACGAGGCTAACGGTTTATTCTTTTGTAGCTTCAAGGAGCGGGATATCTTGACGTCAGCGAATATCCATTTAACGTCAGCCGGGATTTGGGTATTCGACATACGCGAGTTTCCAGAAAGGTAAATGGTGTATTGGATAGTGATGTGGCATAATATTATTGGATGGTTGGTTAAAATAGGTAGTAAGTTTAACTAGATGTGTTGCCCATCCATTTAGGGCTGAAATAGATAGGAGTGTGTTCAAATGATGTGACATACAGGAGATTGGGTTTATGCATTCAAATAAGTTGATAAAAGGTGCCCCTTCCACCTTAGGAGAGGAAGGGGCGTCATCGGGTAGGCTCAATCAGGTACTCCTACCTGTTCGGTAACACTATCGTGGGCGGTTCGGGTAGGGTATGAGGGTGGTGTTTACAGATTGAGGTAGGTGATGATTATGTGTGTGTGTGTGGGGGGGGGGGGGTGTGTTTGCCTGAAAAACAACATGGCGGGGTCTAGTTGGCGGGGTCTAGTAGTACCTTCGGTGACACAGTCAGCGGTTTTCAAGGTTTCCGTCGGGTAGCCTAGGTGGCACCTGTTTGTGGTGTTTTCGTCTGGGAGAACACCTTCCTCTCAAATGAAATACAATTTACCTTAATTTCTTTCTAAAAAGATAATAATGCATATAATGTTATTCTAATTTTAAGATTAAGATTATATATACATTTCGTATAAGGTTTTATATATGTTAGTTTTGATTAAAAGAAATATTAGATAGTGAAAATTCAAGAGATAACTTATGCCATAGGCATTTATTACTTAATTAGTTTCAATGAAACCAAAAGTATGTATGGGTCATGATGAAATGAATGAAGGGCGATATCCCCTTCAAGTTATATTTGTTAACAACTTTAATTGGGTGTTTGGGGTTCCATTTGCAAGCTTGTTATTGACTTATAACTTTTAGAAAAATGAGCTTTTTATAAAACGATGTTTGGGCAACGTGTTGAAAAGGAGTTTTGATGCTGTGAAAATGATAAGTTAATTGGTAGTGACTTTTCCAAAAATGAGAAAGAAGAAAATGAGAAGTTGATAAGCAATTACCTATAAATATTACGGTTGTTGGTAATCCTGGCGGTAATATAATTACTCAGATTTTGTATATATCTAGATCCGACCTTGATCATACACAAAATTTGGGACTCCGAGCTTTTTGCTAGTCTCTGTTTTCTATTTGAATAAAACAATCGTTAAAAAAATATATATGTGATTTCAAATGGTAAAAAGGTGATACGAAATGGCTAAAAGATTGAAGAACTAGAAGAAAGCTTTGGAAGTGGTGTTTTACTTGACATTGTGAAAAAATTGGAATGTGAGAAACAATGGGACTTAAAAAAAACATTCTTTTCTGTGTTAAAAAAGTGGTAGATGCCGTTAAAGAAGACTCATTTTTATGGCTTAAAGATATATCCTCATTTGTTTGACTTGATTAGGATAGATGGTGTGAGTTTAATGTTCATGATGTCATATTGTGTTGCTGGTTGATACGTTTTGGACTCCCAGCTTCTTGCTGGCTCTTGTTTTCTATGTCGTTGTTCGGGGAAGAAGATATGTGATTTTTAATAGAAAAGGAACTCAGAAACTTCATTAACTATTAAAAATCTTTAAAAATGTAGTTGTACTTCTGAAAACAATTTTTCAACTCAAGTTAATTGCACCAATATATGTATTATACATGACACAAATTGCCATTGTATTTAGCGAACTTTAAATATGTTCTTTTGATATATCAAGCTTTCAAAGTAAGACATAAAAGTCTTTTACATAATATGATAAATCTAACTTAAAACACCTGGCAAATTGGTATATATAGAAAATATAAAGATATGTTAATCTTACGGATGGTCTTATTACACCTTACTATACCGGTACCAAAAGTTGGTTTATTGCGAGATTTTGTACAACCAAATTAATCACAAGATCAGGCAAAAGTTGAGGCTAGTCCCCCCCCCCCCCCCCCCCCCCGTTTTTGAACGGCAAATTTGGATCACTGACGGACCAAATTAATCATCGTGTCACCAGCGGAACCACCCGATCATATCCATCTCCACTAGGCATAATGCCTATACACCAATTCAGGAGGAAACCCAATAAGGGTGTAGGGAGTGGTTAGACACTTGAAAGTGGTAAGCTTCAAAATCAACCAATGAGAGTGTGCCATGTCATTCAATGAAAAGTGTTTAAAGTATGCTCAAAAGTGTGGGTAATGGTTAGACACTTCATGAATTGGTAAACTATTTAAAAAAAAATGTGTGATTGGTTGAGATGGCATGGACCCCACCACACACACCCCCTTTCTCTCCTTTCCTCCCTCTCCCCGATCGGTAACCAAACACCGATCCCATCCCCTCACCGCGCGGCAAACTCCTTTTGCCGAACCACTTTGCCGCCCACACCTTATCCCCTAAATATGGGAAAACCCCTCCTTGCGGGAATCAAACCCAGGACATATTGGTCCCAAAGCCTTATCCCACCCCCAAGATACTACTAGGCTATAAAGCCATGGGCAAGACTAGTCCTCTTGATAGAGACATATACTTCTTAGAAGGGAGACGCTAGATTTAAAATCTGATAATGAAAATAACTTCAAATATTTTGTGTAAAATATGATAGGATTAACATTTTCCATTAACAAAACAAAAACAATATTAGGCAAAAAGTCAAAATGGACCGCTCAGAATCACACAACATATTACCGGTTTGCTTGTCAGTTTAATTGGTTGATAATTAATATTTTAAGACCTATAAAAAGTGTAAAAGTTTGTTGTGAGTTTCATCAAAAGTAGTATATAAATAATAAAAGCATCTACAATCTACAAATAAGAATAAAATAAAAGGCTCAAAAGTAGTATATAAATAATAAAAGCATCTACAAATAAAAAAAATAGAGGCATCTATAAACAACAAAAAATAGAACAAAAAACTTTTGCGGAGACATCATTTTGATTATGGTCATGATTGTTTTAAACTTTTAATCGTCGTCATGACAACTAGTATATGAGGGTGTAACGCCTTTTCTCACTTAACTTGATATATATTAACTAAACCTTGTAAATTTTTGTGTTTTATTTTCTTTTCGTGCAAATTTGTTTATATTATTAGTGGTGGAGACAAGATTTACCTTTTGGAGGGTAGCCGAAGGCTCAACCAAACTTTTAGTGGGTATGATCGAGACTTTTATTATAAAAAAACTAGTAGAATGCCCGCGCGATGCGGTGGGGGAGACACTTTGTATTTCGGCACTTGTTTCTGGTAGTTTTCTTGTTCATATAATATTTATTGTATCATCATTATAGTGGATATACGTCATAGGCGAAGTCATCGATAAGTCAATTTCATTATGGCGTGCATCGTTCGTTCGTTTTAGCTATTATCCTCAACTGAAGCTGATATTCATCTCAAACGATCACAAACCTACAAATGCGTTACAATAATAATTAGGTATTAACTTCATTTTATGTCTCATGACACATTTTAATTATTATTAAATTAATCATCCAAATTTACTTTGACTAATTATTTTATAATCCATCTCTCAAATCATCTCAAAACACACGTTATTATGTTTGCCATAGTTTATCATTTTCATTATAATTACTTTACTTTTTCTATCAAAATAAATTATAAATTATGGTTATAAACAACACAAATATGCAAATTAGCTACATATTAAAGTGGTAATCATGCAGAGAAGTAAAAACAAGTGGTTGTGAACCAAGTTCAAATGCTACTGTACATTTACGTGGTTTGGTTTACCGTTTATTTTTTATTTTTATTTTTTGGATATCTAAAATTGCACTAAATCCGCGAATGGTGTATATATAGAAATACGTCGTTTGGTTTAACATTTTTTTTTTACAACAACAATTTTCACTTCATATTCATTTGATATTGTGAATACCAGCTATCTCCATCCTTTAGCCGAAAATACTGATTTGGTTGACTAACATATATCTATATATATATATTAATGATCTAAATTTACCAACATAAATTCTTAGTTTTTGAGAGTTCTAGAGCATTAGTTTTTCTAAAAATGACTAATTTAGTGTTTCATATATTATTTACCCAACTTAATAGAAAGATGAAAAGTTGTGTGCAAGTACTATTCGAAAAAAAGTTGTGTGAGTAGGTTGTATAGTACACATCATCATCATCATCATCGTACTCAGTATATCCCACCTATAGCAAAGCTAAGGTAGGGTCTGAGGAGGTTGTATAGTACACGCACCCATTAATTCTTTATCTTCTTTCATGTGCACAACTCACACACATAATTCTATATCTTTCAATCAGAACATGATGTTATAGAAGGATTAGCATCGGTACCCTAGATCAGAAAGAGAGTTGGGTTATGCTTTGTGGATCAATAGGAGATCTTCGAACAACAAGGCAATGAATTTGTGATGATTTAGAGAGTTGACAACGTTGGTGTGCAGCTGCGACTAAAGAAAGCTATTCTTTGAATATTCGAGTTACGAAACACAGCAGAAGAGTATCGAATAACAATACATACCTTAGGCATTAGTCGTTACAAGTGGAGGTGACGTGTCGGAGGTCTGCTGCGGCTATGAAAAATAAATGGACTGGATTAGATATTCAAAACTGTGGCTCGAATAGAGAATGAAGGAACAATTCAGAGACCTAGCAGCGAGATCTCGAATGTTATTTACGGTCACTTGGTTACAAATAGAGGTAGCCATATAAAATGGAATAGAAAAGCTTACCGAATAACCAATCACGTGATGCGGAGTCGTTGGAGTTGTTTCCTTGCGGCAGAGGTCGGTGGCAAAACAGATATTGAATTAGGGTGTGTAAGGCAAATAGTTGATAACAACTTTGTGAGGTTTGAACTTTTGAATCGGGAATCATTCGAAATATAGTGTTGATTGTTATTGAAAGATAACTATATTTCCTGGTTATCCTGTGAGTTTGTTGTGTTGAGAGAATGATGGTTGTTTAAGGTTTTGAATTCGTAAAAAGAACGGCGGATCTTTTGATTTGAATAAAAGTCAAAGAATTAAGTTATTAATTATTATTACTATTATTATTAATTATTAGTTTGTTTTCATTTCTTTTATTACAACATTAACTTTGTTTTGTTCTTTTTTTTAACTGCTAATTTAAGGGCTAAAAAATAAATATTCTTTAAAAGACCAAATTACGCTCATTTTAGGGGTCTATCTATAAATAAAGGGGGAGAAAAGTTCTTATTTTTTGGGTATCTTAAAATACCTCTCCCTCATGCATTATAATATAGTATATAGATTATTTGTTATTTTCTTAAATCACTTGTACATTAAAGCATTATCTACTTGTACCTTTTAATCCGTGCGTCGATATTGAACAAAACAACTACCGAAACGTCGACAAAAATGTGTAGGTCGTCATGCTATCTTTGGATTTTTTTAAACATTATAGTTTATAAGATATGTCAAGAATAAGTAAAAAAATTATAAGTTTGTTATGGAGGGGTGAATTCTAACTAATTATCTATAATTTTGTTAAAACCTTTGGGATTTAAGAGTAATAAGTTTAGAGGCTAAAAAATAAATAGTGTTTAAAAGACCAAACTACCCTCATTTTAGGGGTCTTTCTATAAATAAAAGGGGGGGGGGGATTCTTATTTTTTTGGGTATCTTAAAATGCTCTTGCCTCATGCATCTAGTATAGATTACACTAATTGTTTTTATGTGAAAGGACGGACGCCCCCAACCTAATGAGTAGGAACGCCCCTGTATGTTATCCACGTTAATATATAAGCAAACATATATCTATACCCCAAGTGATGTTCTATAAATACATTTTTGAAACAGGAAATACTTTTTGTAATATCATATCTCCTCTATACTAATAAATAAAAATAAAGTACGCTTGATGGGTTTTCAACCTCCTTCTTTGATTGTTGCCACTTGTCACTTGTCACTTTTTAGCTGTTTTTTGTCATGTGTCACTCTCTTAGCAATTCTCACTCTTTTTCCATTTAATTTAATAATTTGCATTAATCATCGAAATCACCAGAGTTGTTTTCAAAATCATATTGAATATCTTTGTACTACTAAATAAAAATAAAGTACATTTGACGGGTTTTCAACCTCCTTCTTTGATTATTGTCACTTGTCACCTTTTTAGCTATTTTTTGCCACGTGTCACTTTCCTAGTCATTCTCACTTAAAATTAATTAGATATATCCATGTAATGTAATAAGACCACTAACATGAGGTCGTAGTCACACGCAAATTTAATCCAAATTACAACTAATAGATAGCAGCAAATGGGTATCGAACACAGGGAGTTTGTGGAAAGTGTGTTGATTATATTGCTTTGTGAATTAACTACAATTAAACTAATTCGCAGAAATTAAAATTCAAGAGTTTGATTGTTTGGTTTTAAGAACTAAATTACTAACTAATTGCAAATCAAAATTGGTTGTTAAACAGATAAAGAGAGAATGACCATCTTAGGGTTCCGGTTTCCATTAACAATTGTGCCTAAATCCAACTAGAAAGAGTTACATAGACATAACTCATGCATAAACGTTTGTTGTGATAAAAGTAAATTAAGTACTCGGATTAGATAAACGCGAGGTTGTTACCCGATGACCAATTAACCAATATCCAACCCTAACCCCTCCCGTGACATCTCGATTGTCAACGACACCAAGAACGTACGGTTTAGACTAAGATCAAAACATCAATTAATAATTTACAATCAAACATTCATGCACCATAATAAACATAGTAAACAAACCAAGTTCATTATTCTAGAAATAAAGATAAACACACAAAAGTCATAAGGAAAACCTTCCACCCAAGATGATCACCGAAAGTTTAGCCGGACATTGTATGGTGGATCATCATAACATCAAGATTAAAGTTCATACGAATCGAAAGACAAAACGAAATGTTAGAAATTGTTCACAAACACTATCCCCAGCCAAAAATCGCCCCTGGAACTCTGAGAAACGTCTCCAATGATGAGATATCCCAAAAGACACTTGAAAACGGTATTAAAAGGGGCAGTTACACATTTTGCGTCAGGGTCTACCGTAAATTACGGTAGCTACCGTAATTTACGGTAGCAATAAAACCATTACGCTCAGTCTTTACTGCCTTACGGTGGTAAAAAATTGTCAGTGTCTACCGTAAATTACGCTAGCTAGCGTAAGCTACGGTAGGCTTCAGCAAGCAATTTTGTTTTCTTTATAACTTTCTCGTTTCAACTCCGTTTTCTTCGCCGTTTTCGCCCACGTTCTCTTAATTTCATCCTCTATCTTGTCATCATCTTAATTCTTCAATTACAATAATTGATTTTTTTCATTTATTTGTACCTAAAACACAAACAATCGTAGTTATCTAATTCTAGACAATTACTCGATTAAATGTAGGATTTTAGTATCGTTTATACCACTTAAGGGTTGTCCTACGGACTACCCGTCACATCCCCACACTTAACCGCTGCTTGCCCCAAGCAACTCATTTAAACAAACCACAAATTACTCAAGCGATCAAACACAAACCAAGCAACCAAATGTCCTCATTTACTAACTTTTCTTAAAACCGCACATAACACACCCCTCACAATAACTCTCCTCTCGGTGACAAGTAAAAACTAGCAAAGATAAGCTAGCTCACACTTAAAGCAAACATGTGGTTGCACGACAATAAGCTTGTAATTAAATCGGTCCTTCACCTAAATGATTTGCTAAATATGCACGTGAATCAAAGGAACTTAGAGGTTGTAACGTGACAAGGAAAATGGGTAGGAAATGGAAATACATATGCAAAGTAGCTAACGATTCAACCCGGTCTTTTATTTCTAACTAAAACAAAACATAAATAACTATATACAAACTATCTCATTCATTTTTTTTTTCATTTTTCATTGCTTTTTTCTCTTTTTTTTCTTTCGATTTAACAAACATAACAAACAAGCATACTAGAACAAGATGATTATACTAATAGACCGGGTCAAAAAAGGGTTAATTTTTAAGAGAAAGTAGGCACGGGTTAACAAAAGATCGGCTCAAAGCTCAAATGGGCTACTAAAGTCCAAACCTCCGCCCCTCTCGCTACCATGCTCATATATATAATTTATGAGGTCCAACCCCCCAAATCCCACACTCACACTCACCAAGACGAGGCTACCTAATTGCCCTAATCCTTTTCATATGCATATCAAGCTAAGGCCTCAAACCGCATTCAAGCACAAGTTCTAATGCACCCCCACCCATTGCCACTCTTATCAATAAAGATATATTCTCATAATTCCAAGAAGTGGCTCAAACTCTCACCAAGAAAAAAAAAAGGTATACGGGGTTGCCGGTGTGTTATGCGGTTTCAATACTTTAAGTTTTCAAATTTAGACCAATTTTCGCTTTATTACAAAAAATTTTAAAAATTCCCCCCCATCCCCACACTTGGGATACATTGACCCCAATGTATGGCTTTCTAGGGAAATATCGCTCCAAACACACCAAACTCTTTTTATTTATTTATTTATTTATTTATTTTAATCTAAAAGCAAACAAACTAACTACCAATATTTCAAAGCTAAAGAACATAACAAGACTAAGGAAAGAGTACATTGACCTGGTGAAGTTTGACACAACAGATGTTGTAGATAATCCGACTTCCTATCACCACTTTCACACAAATATCCACACATCTTCCCCACACTTGAATGTCGCCATGTCCCTGAAACATAGAAAGATAAAAACAGCAAGATCAATATAAAACCCCGGGTTGCCTCCCGAGCAGCGCTAAGTTTCGAGTCTTCAGCTAGACCATGCCACCCTCATTTATGGTGGCTCAAAGAATCGGTTCCTATCACCTCCCCCACTGTAGCTTGTCATTGGTTGAAATGCATCCATCAAATGTCCATTCGGTGGAGAGTCAACTACATACCTGCTCGAACCCTCATACTTCTTTTCACACCCGATGGTTTGTTTGTTTTTATTTTTTGATGCACACTTTTCATATGGTCACTAGATTCTCTACCATTCTCTTCAATAGATTCATAACTAATCTCCCTAGTATGAACATCAAAATATAACTTACGGTTCTTTTCGATCATAGTAATAACCCCGTCTCTACAGTTGATTTGAGCATTTGCTATATAAAGAAATGGTCGACCTAAAATTACCCTTTGTTGTGATGCCAATTTGGTAGAGGCATAATCTAAGACAAGAAAATCCACCGGATAGTTGAATTCTCCCAACCGAATCATGACATTCCTAACCACTCCTCGCGGACGCCTCCAACTCTCATCCGCCAAACTCACCATGGTGTCTATATCTTCGAGCGGACCAAAATCATACATGTCATATAGATCACCTGGTAATACACTCATGCTCGCCCCGTAGTCCAACAATGCGTGAGGGATTTTTAATTTTCCCACACGGATAAGCATGATTGGTGCTCCATGTTCTTTATCATTCTCACCATCGGTGTCCTTCCCTATACCTGTATTTATTTGACACGAAGAGGTTAGAAATTTTTTATTAAATTCAGTACTAGGAACGGTGCTTACCACATTGATATTAACGCTTTTTATGTTCTTGGGATTTGTCACCGTGTCACTCGGTAGCTGGCCTTTTGCTTTCTTCAGTATCGCCACTTCACTCGCAAGTTGATCCATTTGAGTGGTCAACGATTGAATAACTTTGTCACGGATTTCATCTTTTTGCATACAAACCTCATCAAGCTGATTTCTTTGTTGCATCATTTGCATCGCTTTCAACATCTCCATGACCTCATTTCCACCCGAGGAACCTTGACCCGAAAACCCACTTTGTTCATTACCCGGTTGTTGGAATTGCCTTTGGAAACCTTGATTATTAAATTGTTGGTGAGGAGCATAATTTCCTTGGTTTCCTTGAAAGTTCGTGTTAAGTTGATTTGACGAGTTCCCATATCTAAAATTTGAGTGGTTTCGTAACCCGGGGTGATATGTGTTCAAGTTCAGATTATAATTTCTACCACCCCCACCTTGACTTTCAATAACATTCACTTCTTCATATTGCCCTCCACCTCCTTGGCAATTTTCGGCCGCATGCCCCAACTCATTACAAAGCGCACAAACATCATAAATTTGATTCGAAGTTTGAACACTACTATCATCTACCACATGCACTTGAGTTCGGGTAATGGCCGGTCGTGCTCTCCTTGATGATTGAGCCTTCCTTTTCGATGTGACCGCCATTTGTTCCAAGAATTGCCAATCATCTTGCTCATAATTGGTACCGAATGTACCATTCGTGATAGACATCAAATCGCGAGCATCCTCGGAACATAAACCCTCATGAAAGGCATTCAACAACTCCCAAAGTTGTATACCATGATGAGGACAATTTTTCAACATCATATTGAATCGTTCAAATGCTTCATGAAACATTTCCCCCGGTTGTTGTTGGAAACTTCTCAAGCTCCTCCTTGCATCATTTATCTTTTGGGTCGTGAAGAACTCTTCTAAGATTATTTGTTGCATTTCAGCCCATGTATAAATTAACGCGGAAGGCAAAGTATGAAACCACCTTTTTGCTTTATCTTCCAAGGAAAATTGAAAGAGAACCAACTTGACATCATCCGAAGAGAAACCTTGCCCTCCAATAGTATTGCAAATAGAGTCATATGTCTCTAAATGAAAATATGGTTCTTCCATTGCTAACCCTTTAAACTTTGGCAAACTTTGAAGTGCGGTAGTTCTAACCTCAAAAGTCCTCCCATCCGGATGATGAGGAATCACTACCGGTGAAGGATTATTAGTAATAACCGATCTAAAATGAGCTTCGATCCCCCGCACCACCTCTCGAAGATGTCTTCGTGGAGCACCCAATGGTACTCTTGGCCGACCCATTTGCCCTTGCATCGGCCCTTGAGGTGCAAATGGTTGTTGAAATTGAGGTTGTTGCACCGACCTTTGGAATTGTGGTTGTTGATATTGAGGACGAACTTGTTGTAAAGGCATTGCCCATTGAAATTATGGCCCATGTAGCCGAATTTGTTGTACCCCCATTGGTGGCCTACCCATATCTTGAACTTGTTGCAATGATTGACTTTGTTGACCCGCACTCCTTGAGGTCCCAAATTACCTCCATCACCCCCATAGTAAAATCCCTCTTCTTCGTATCCTCTAAAGTCTTCTTCATATCCATCATCATATCCATCTCCTCCTATACCCGAAGACTGCACAAACGGAAAAGACGAATAGTGGAAACCCGGTTGGTTCGGTGGTCGATATGTAGAGGTAGTATGAATGACAGTTGAACTTGGTGGTATTGGGTAGGTAGAGGATGATTTACCCGAAGCTGGAAAGAAATGTGAAAGTGGTGGAATTGTTGAGGAAGGGCTATAGGTAAGGGTAGGTTCAACTTAAGTAGTAATTGATGATGTGGTGTTGGTTGGTGTAACATCATGTGGTAGAGTAGGATTGGTAGTGGAATTTGGAATGGTGGTATTTGGTGAAGGTTGTGTTGATGTAGGTATGAAGGATGATGTTGGTTGACCCGTAGTGGGTGGTACTTGTGATTCATCCTTGATGTTCCTTGGTGTAATGGGTGAAGTAGGTGAAACAATGACTTTGTTTTCTCGCACTAAAACTCGGTTTTAACGCAAAGTTCTTTTAATTTCCGGATCAAACGATAGTGGTGATGACTTGTGAGAGCCCCTAGTATGCAAACACCTGAAGTACCTGCACACTAAACACAACCAGCGTAAACCTAAAATAACAAACAAAAACTACTAAATTAACACACGTTGCGCACTACTCCCCGACAACGGCGCCAAAATTTGACGTGAGGTCGTAGTCACACGCAAATTTAATCCAAATTACAACTAATAGATAGCAACAAATGGGTATCAAACAAAGGGAGTTTGTGGAAAGTGTGTTGATTATATAGCTTTGTGAATTAACTACAATTAAACTAATTTAAAGAAATTAAAATTCAAGAGTTTGATTGTTTGGTTTTAAGAACTAAATTACTAACTAATTGCAAATCAAAATTGGTTGTTAAACAGATAAAGAGAGAATGACCATCTTAGGGTTCCAGTTTCCATTAACAATTGTGCCTAAATCCAACTAGAAAGAGTTACATAGACATAACTCATGCATAAACGTTTGTTGTGATAAAAGGGAACTAAGTACTCGGATTAGATAAACGCGAGGTTGTTACCCGATGACCAATTAACCAATATACAACCCTAACCCCTCCTGTGACATCTCGATTGTCAACGACACCAAGAACGTACCGTTTAGACTAAGATCAAAACATCAATTAACAATTTACAATCAAACATTCATGCACCATAATAAACATAGTAAACAAACCAAGTTCATTATTCTAGAAATAAAGATAAACACACAAAGGTCATAAGGAAAACCTTCCACCCAAGATGATCACCGAAAGTTTAGTCGGACATTGTATGGTGGATCATCATAACATCAAGATTAAAGTTCATATGAATCGAAAGACAAACCGAAATGTTAGAAATTGTTCACAAACACTATCCCCAGCCAAAAATCTCCCCTGGAACTCTGAGAAACGTCTCCAATGATGAGATATTCCAAAAGACACTTGAAAACGATATTAAAAGGGGCAGTTACACATTTTACGTCAGGGTCTACCGTAAATTACGGTGGCTACCGTAATTTATGGTAGCAATAAAACCATTACGCTCAGTCTTTACTGCCTTACGGGGGTAAAAAATTGTCAGTGTCTACCGTAAATTACGCTAGCTAGCGTAACCTATGGTAGGCTTCAGCAAACAATTTTGTTTTCTTCATAATTTTTTCGTTTCAACTCCGTTTTCTTCGCCGTTTTCGCCCACGTTCTCGTAATTTCATCCTCTATCTTGTCATCCTATTAATTCTTAAATTACAATAATTGATTTTTTCATTTATTCTCCGTATTCCTTCCATTTTAAGCTCCATTTGTACCTGAAACACAAACAACCGTAGTTATCTAATTCTAGACAATTACCCGATTAAATGTAGGATTTTAGTATCGTTTATACCACTTAAGGGTTGTCCTACGGACTACCCGTCAACCACCCGTAGTGGGGCAGTATTTGAGCGTAAATTGCCTCAAAAACGCCCTGAAAACGCCCGTGCACCGCCCAGTTGTGCGTTTTTTTTGCATTTTTTGGTTGGGCATGTAGATTAAATGCCAGATGAAAAATTTAGAAACCAATAACAAATTTCCAACTTATATGTTTTATTTTTCTAAAAAACTAATAATTAGGTAATCATTGTTGGGGCATTATGGACATTATACCACTACACCCATTTTAGAAAAACGTCCCATAATGCCCCATTGCTGACTGGACCACCACATGGTGGATAATGACTAAGGGTCTTCCTTTACCACTACACATGGTCTAATTTGTATTAATCATCGAAATCACCAGAGTTATTTCCAAATTTATTGATATAATTTAACGGTTTCCACTAATCTAGGAGATCATCACACCATAGTTTTCAAAAGTCACATATTTAACATCATATTGGATATCATCAATAAAGATCAAGATATCTTGTATTCCCTGCCGACTATTTTATTTTATCTTTTAAATATTCAGGTTTTCATGAAAACAATTTTTTTATTTGTTACCCATTAGTTTCTATTGTCCAAATGACAAATCTATGTTTTAGAAAATAAGTTTTTACTAAGGTTGTAATCTTTATTACAAGAATGACTGACTTTAACATGTTGATTGTAAAAAGATTTTATTTAGCAATGAAAGTTGGTGTTAGCTTTGGAAAGTTCAAGTATCATGTGAGGTGGTGATTCTTTGTGTCTACGACAATCTTCATTTATGTTTTAGGTAGGTTTTCAACTGTAAATGTTGCCATTTTGACTTTAGGTAGTCAAATTTTTATTTACGGTCATATGTGGCTGCAAACAACTTGATTTTCTAAAAAAAAAAAAACTATAGAATAATATAATTAATATGATACCTTATTTCATATATTACGGAGACAACTGGTTTTACACATCGTCAGCTAATCGCTCTCGTGAGATAGACTGAAATTAATGTTCTTAGATAAGATGGCAAACTTACTAATTAAAAATCAAATACTTTATATAAAAAAATTACGCTAGTACATGATATGTTATGCCTCAGTATACGTTTTCGCCATGTGGATCTCATTAAAATTCTTTATACTTACGCTAGTACACTAAACTTGTATGTTCACCAATACTTTTGTGTTGATATGTTACTTTAATATATATTGCAGGAGCTTGATGTTGATGCGTTGAACAAAAATCTAATAGGATGGACAAGAAACACACTTAGATTAAAATTATGTTTTGTCGTTTAAATTTGTTATGTTCTAGATGTTGTATTTCCGTTTGAAACAATGTAATTCCCTTTTATTATGAAATGAAAAATCGTTATTTTAAATACTTGTCACAATAGTCGTTATGAAGTCTCTTACAATCTCGTTTTCGTCTCACTCCGATATTTTCGTCATTGGTTGGGGTGTGACAATTTAAATCCAATTTGCCTTTTTTAATTGAAGGCGTTCTTGCCTCTCCTCGTCTTGTTTTTTGCCTATACTCCAAATGTTGTCTTCTGATGTCGGTTAAAGCCTATAGTCTTTCATTCATTTCTATAAAACGATCATTATAATCAACAACAGGCCTCGAAGTCGTTTTCCTTTGTGATGTTCCCCACTTCTCCTCCCGCCTGAATGCGTGAGCTCTAAAATTTCAAGTATATCATCTTCATCATACTTGTTCAAGTTAACATTAATTTGAGCTTCCGAAGATTGGCTCGCATTAGGGGTCTGTTTGGTATGGCGTAATGGAATAGACGGGTGAATGGAATATACGAGGTAATGGAATGGACGATGTAATGGAATGGATCATTACCATTCCATGTCTTGTTTGGTTACCGTGTGAGAATGAAATGAATCATTACTTTGTGTTGTTTGGTAGGAAAAAATAGAAGAAGGAATAAAATCGGTGATGAGTGACGATAGTCGGTGGTAGTGGGTGGTGATAGGTGGCAATGGTAGCGATGGTCGGAGGTGGTGGCAGTGGGTGGCGGTGGTGGGTGGCGGCGGTGGGTGGCAGCGGGGGCAGAGGTAGGTGGTGGCGACGACAATGGTGGTGGGTGACGGCGACTGTGGTGGTCGGTGGTGGTGGTGGGTGGCGGCTGATGGCGGAGGCGGGGGTGGGTGGCAGTTGTGGCGCGGTGGTGTCGGGGGTGGTGGCGAGTGACGGCGGGGGCGGTGGTGTGGATGGTGGGTGACGGTTGGTAGCGGCGGAGGTGGGTAACGACTCGGGTGGAGGTGGGTGATGGCGGGAGACAGCTAGGGTGGAGGTGGGTGGTGGTGGCGGCGGAAGTGGGTGACGGCAGCGACAGTAGTCACGGCAGCAGCTATGGCAGTAGTGGTGTCGTCGGTGAGTGAGTTATTAAAACCAATAATAGTAATAGTAATACTAATAGTAATAGTAATAGTAATAATAATAATAATAATAATAATAACAATAATAATAATAATAATAATATATCTTTCCATTCCTTGAAGGAATGAAAAAAAAACACCACCTTATCATGGAATGAAAATTATTATATTTGGAAGGTTTACATTCCTTGTGGAATGTTCCATTCCATTACCACTTGACAACCAAACATGTTTCTTTTCATTCCAATAGAATGATCCATTCCGTCTTCTATTCCTTCGTACCAAACGCTACCTAGATGTAGAGAATGAGGATTTGGATTTCTTTGACTTTCTTGTGTTCTAGATCGGGACAATATGTCACTTAGAGCTCTTCCTCAAAAGATCCCAAGGTTTTAGATAAGGAAACGACCTTTTCTTTGCTTGAAATTCCATCAAAGCATTTTGTTGGATTTAAGCATCGTCTTGGTCAGTGTCTCTACTATTCCACAAGCGGGTGTAGATTGTATTGTAATCGCCTACTTTGACCCTAATATCCCTCGACTTGCTAGTAATTTGATCCTTGGTACGATAGTCATCCTATTTTTTTTTGTTTAGGCGAAAAGCTTTTTCATAATTCGGACCCTAAACATATTTTCTTTTTGATAGTTGACTAATATCAAACAAAAATAATTATTTACAATTTAAATATAAAAGAGTAAATATACATATACATAACAAAATTAAAAATACAACACAAAAAGTATACTTACCAACTTTGGGGTCCTCGGATATGTTGAGCCATGATCGTGCCAAAGCAAATTCTTCAACCGAATTCCATGTCGTATGCAGTTTCCTTATACAACACAAAAAGTATGTTGGAAATTTGTGAAAATAGCTTTTTTCACAAATACAGGAAAATGATTTTTTCCTATTTTGGACGAGAAATAAATATAGGAAAATGAGCGGGTTTTATATATTTATTTGTGGGTTTGTGTTCTTTGTTGGAAGAGCTTCGCAACGAACTAAACCATGTCCAAAACGGAGCTAAGATGAATGAGATATCGATGCTCAAAGTTTGGTGTTTGAAACCTGAATGCTGAAAAAAGTGGGAAAGTGACACCTTGTCCCACATAGGAGGAGAGATGAAACATAAAGTGATACTTAAGTGGGAACTCTCCATCCTTATTGTTTCATGGAAGCACTCACTAAGTGTACTCACGAAGGGTGCGGAGCACCCTAACTCACACTCGCACGCGCGCGCGCGCGTGTGGCCTAGGCGATGAGGCGCAATGTGGTGCTTTGTTGGATTCATGCGCACACTCGCGCATGGAGCATGGGCACTGAAGTGACGTGCGTGGTGCACCAAAGTGAGCCAAAACGGCGCGACTGTGTGGCGTGCTTGTAGAGGCTCACAGGTGACGTGGCACACGCGCGCAGCGCAGGTGGGCATGGGATTGAGCCAAGGTGGCGCACACACGCATGGAAGTGAGCCAAAATGGCGCACGCAATCATGAGCGTGCAGACTTGCACGCGCAATGGCGCGCGTGCGCGTAGAAGCTTCCTGCAGTTAATGCCAGTGCAATTACATTTCAGCATTCGAAACTGACGAAGTCAATGGCTTTGACTGTGAATTAAATGACGAATTAGAGTGTATTTAAGACGTTTAATGTAGTTTAATTCTCCCATTTAATTCGTTTTTCAGTTTTCTTCAAGACCTGCTGTATAAATAGGAGGCTCCTTCAGCAGATTCAACACACCGAATTCACCAGCTCTTACAAACTTCTCCACTGCAGAATTCTTTCTTCTTCTTTCAAGCATTCAAGGTACCCCTTCGGGTTGGAGTCAAGACCGGCAGTGCAACTGCTTCGGGCTGTTGTATCCTGGAAACAAACGTGTTCTCTTGGGAGATACGGAATTTGTTTTAAGGGACCCGTGTCTAACACGATCCTCAGCCAAGAACCTGTTTTTCTTTTTGTAATTCTGTTCTTGTTTTTCTTTTATTTCAGTTGTAATAGAAGTATTTTTCAGCTTTCTTTATTACAGTTGTATTCAAGTTAATAATAAAGTTTTTTATTTATTTTTGCACGAACGGATTCTTACAATCTTAAAACAATTTTTTTAAAAACACCGTTCGTGTAGAATCACAAACATATTCTGCTGTGAATTCAAAGCAGTTTTAAATTCATACAGTTGTGTTTTAAAAAACATATTTTTTTTTTCTCTGTTTTGATTCAAAGTAGCGACTTTGTCAAACAGATTCTGTTCTTCTACTCCTTCTTTGTCGTTGGGTTCTAAGATCTTTTGTTGTAGTCTTCAAAGTTGGACTTAGAAGCTACACGGTTGGTTTTGTTACTCATCAATTCTGTTAATAAAATAATAAATCAGCACATTTATTATTTTAACAGATTTATTAACTTGGTTTTGTGGAATTTTTCAGAATGTCGACTGAAAATACCAACGTCAACGTGGTTATCGGTACCCCTGCCAACCCTGTGGGAGTGTCCACAGTGACAAATCATGCTGAACGACCCGAGAAGTTCTCGGGTCTCCACTTCAAAAGGTGGCAACAGAATATGTTCTTCTATATGACCACCATGAACCTTGCGAGGTTCTTGACTGAAACCGCTCCCCAACCTGCGGAAGGGGAGACCGACGCTCAGGCTCTGAGCGCGGTAGAGGCTTGGAAGCACTCGGATTTCATATGTCGAGGCTATGTACTCAACGGTCTCTCAGATGCCCTGTATAATGTGTACTACAATATCAAGACTTCCAAAGAATTATGGGAGTCCTTGGATAAAAAGTACAAAACAGAGGATGCGGGAACAAAGAAATTTGTTGTCGCCCGTTTCTTGGACTACAAAATGGTTGATAACAAGACTGTTATGAACCAAGTCCAAGAGTTATAGATTATACTTCATGACATCCACGCTGAGGGAATGGTACTTAGCGAGACATTTCAAGTGGCAACCATGATCGAAAAATTGCCTCCGTCATGGGTAGAGTTCAAAACTACCTTAAGCACAAGCGAAAGGAAATGACGATTGAGGAACTTATCGTCCGTTTTCGTATAGAAGAGGACAACAGGGTGGCCCAAAAAGGCACCATTTTGCAAGCTTCAGCTAAGGCAAACACGGTGGAAGTTGGGGAGTCCTCAAAGGGCAATAAGGGCAAGGGTAAAAACAACAAGGGGAAGCAAAGGTTAACAACCTTGGACCGAAAAAGGGGGCTGTGAAAAAGAAGTCTGCGCCTTTCCAAGGTACTTGTTACAATTGTAACGAGAAGGGGCACCGTGCTAACCAATGTAAGAAACCTAAGCGTGAGCGTGCGCACATGGTTGATGAGGATGGTATGCCTCTGATTGCAATGATAACCGAGGAAGCGGCTATGATTGAAGAAGTCAACGCGATGGGTGAAAACCCAAAAGGATGGTTCGTTGACACGGGTGCAACCCGCCATGTTTGTTGTCACACCCCGACCACGTAGAACATACAAAACGTGGCGGAAATGTCGGGGAGTGTTGTAACAGAATTAATTGTTTCAAATCCATGGCAATTGAAGTTTCGTTTTATTGATTAGAAGTGTTACAATGTCTTAACAAACAAGGAAATTCAACATAATTAACTAGTCTTGCATCTTTTATTGTCACTAAAGCCCAAGTCTGCCTATGTGTATCTTGATCATCTTATGCAACAGCTCCTGAAAAACACATGTGAAAATAGGTACGTCAGCATAAAAATGACTGTGAGATACATAGGTTTTGTGAAAATAGGTTTCATGACTTATGTTTGAGAAAATGTTTAGTCATAAACCTTGTAATTTGCTTTGTCTTGTAAATCATTTGAAAAACGATAAGATCAGATGATATGTATAAATAAGTGAATAATGTATGGTTAAATGAATAACCATGTAAAATGTGTTTGTATAAGATAAGTTGTTTATAACTCAATGTCTTGTGAAAAGTATGTTATTTGTATAAAATGTTCTATGTCTCAAACTGAAATGATTCAAATAACGCTACGATATGTAATACCATACAAACACTTATATATAGGAAGTACCAGCGGCGTATCCACCATGCTTGTATCATATTACACACGCTTCGTTACTTAATCACTTACTCAAACCAAACTACTAAAGTAAAATGTTCATGTCTAATGTAAATCATGTAATATGTATCCAAAATGTAATCATGTGATGAATAACAAATGTACTAAGTATGCAACAATAGACATACGTAGCATGTGACCTGTACTAAGTATGCAACAATAGACATATGTAGAATGTGACCTGTACTAAGTATGCAACAATAGACATACGTAGCATGTGACCTGTACTAAGTATGCAACAATAGACATACGTAGCATGTAACCTGTACTAGGTATGCAACAATAGACATACGTAGCATGTAACCTGTAATATAAGACGATGTACTAAGTAATGCACACAATGGACACACCTAGCATGAAATGTAATGAAAACGATGTACTAAGTAATGCACACAATGGGCACACCTAGCATGAAATGTAATGAAATCATGTACTATAATGTACTACTGAACATAGAAGGTATATGATGTGAAAACATGGAAAGCATGAAAGTAACAAGTAGGCACATGTGTTCCACCCCAAAACAGTTTGGAAAACAGTAAAAGAGGGGTCTATGTACTCACTTGAGAATGCTCAGTAGTCCTTGAGTGACAACCAAACAATGCTAGAGATCACGTATCAAACGGCACCTAATATAGGTAACTATGTTAATAAACCGGACCTAAATCGGAAGATCGGGTAGTATGAGGGTTTGTAAACCAAACGAGTATGGAGACTCGGGTAATATGGTTTAACAAAGCCTACATACTAAATGAAACCTAACATAAGTGCTTACGACCCATTACGACCCGTTTAGGTAGCTTATGCTACTTTAACGCGTCGTTCGCGTGAAACGCGTTCGGACCGCTTAACTAGTCCTATGACAAGTGTTATATGCCTAAACATGTTATATAATCAGTTATGTGACAAAAGATTAGGTTACATATGCTTAATTACCAATTATACATGAAAAGGGTATTCTGGTAATTTACCTAAGGCATATAAACTACCTATCATACAACTACTCAAACGATCTGACCATAGGGTATAACCTCGGAAGGTTATTCCCTACCTACTATGGTCACCTAATGTATTTGGTCGGATCCTAATGATCGACCAAATGGGTCGGGTTCGAAGGTATAAGCGATTTATTAGATCGCTTACCCTACGACCCTAGACAACGTGGTAATCAGTAGGCATAGTCCCAAGGGACTATGACCATCGTGATTACAATCACGTTGCGAAGTTCAAACGAACTTCGCATTGACCATAAGCTGGTCAACGCTGAAAGTCAAACAAAGTTTGACTTTCGGACTCGAAAAGCAATAAAAGAACGAAAGAATACTTACGAAGGGTCCCCGAATGCTAATCGTGATCAAAATAACTCAGGTATGGAACAATGGTTCCAACTTAGAGTCTTTTTAATCAGATTCTTGTGAGTTTGAAGCAATGGGGGATGGGGTATTTATAAGAATACCCGAACCGTTAAGATCGATTGTCGAATATCGTGCCTTAATCGCATCCGTACAAGTGTCGGAAACTCATGGTAGCTAAAAATGGGTCTAAATGAGCTGAATGTGCAGTTGTGAGTGTGTGGTTGTGGTTAAAACAGCTGGAATATGCTGACTGTTCGTTCTGATCTGTTCTGGGAGGCTGAGGCGGCCCGCTTCAGGATCAGACAAATCTAATGCGGGCCGCATGGCCCTTCTGATCAGCATATAACTTTCAAAAATGACAGTTTCAGCCCCTGCACGTGTTTAAGGCCATTCCCGACACTTCTAAGGCCCGTAAAGCCAACTTTAAGGCCCTAAAATGATGCCTAAACATTGTGGACATGAAACATGCTCAAAAATATGCCGGATGTCAGTTCGTTTGGTCGTACGAACGCGATGTTCGCTTAATTACGACAGAATGCGCATAAGCGCGAAAAACGATCCAAATGACGCAACGAATGGATTTTTCTCATGCCAAACACTAAAATAAAATATTTTAGTGCTTACATAAATTTTTGGATGTCCGGATGTATTCAGAACGTAAGTTATGCGCGAAAATGCAAACTTGTGCACTTTTTGACACTTTTAGTCCCTGAATGACCCAACAGTTTATTTTAGCACACCGAACCCCTTAAAGCCTATTTCTAAGCTATGTAAAGGATATTTAAGGTGTGTTTAACTTATGGTCATGTTCCGGGGTGTCTGTTACAGTTCAAATTGGCATACTTTCGCAGTTTGTCAAATTCAGTCCCTGTAAGCGAATAAACTTTGATTTCACCACACCAAACCTTCCAAAACTTATATCTAAGTTATGTAAAGGTTATTTAAGGTATGTTAAGCCTATTTCACTATTCCGGATTGTTCGTTGCATTAAACTTGTTATATTTACGCATCAGTGCGCGTATAACCTTCCAGAAAGCGATTTAGAGCTTGAAATCGAACAAGAATTGATATGTGTAAACGATACACATATTTTTACAAATCCCAAGTATGAAATACAATATTTCATTGGTTTGGCATTTGTTTGATGGTCGCAGTGACACAGGTGTCACAGTCTCCCCTACTTTAGAAAATTTCGTCCCGAAATTTATTCGTAGGAGTCTATTTGTGACTTTGAGTCAAATAACCACCAGAGATATGTAAGGCATAATCCTGTAATTTCTCTTTAATGGACATTTTTCAGAAAGGAAAAAAAATGAACGGAGTTATTTTCAACAGGCATTCTTTAGAAAATGGAACATGAAGGAATAAACAAGGATATTCATTTCCCTCGATGGATATTCTTCAGCAACGAAAATGAACGGAAATGAGTTAACGAAAATGAACGAAACGAGTCATTTTCCACGATTTCTTTAGAAACGAAAATGAACAGAATGAGTCATTTTCCACAACATCTTCATAAACAAAAATGAACGGAATAAGTCATTTTTCACAACATTTTTAGAAACAAAAATGAACAGAATGAGTCATTTTTCACAACATCTTCAGAAACAAAAATGAACAGAATGAGTCATTTTTCACCATTTCTTCAGAAACAAAAATGAACAGAATGAGTCATTTTTCACAACATCTTCAGAAACAAAAATGAACAGAATGAGTCATTTTTCACCATTTCTTCAGAAACAAAAATGAACAGAATGAGTCATTTTTCACAACATCTTCAGAAACAAAAATGAACAGAATAAGTCATTTTTCACCATTTCTTCAGAAACAAAAATGAACAGAATGAGTCATTTTTTCACAACATCTTCAGAAACAAAAATGAACATGGTTAACTCCAGATACATGACAAAACTTGCTGTGGTTTCTGTGCACTGAATTCCATAATTATGTATGCATCCATAATTACGTAATTCCTTGCATAGTCCGCACAGTTTGTCTTGTAATGTGAAGGGGAGGAAAAATCAAACCTGTGATGAGTGTGACTAGACTACCATAAGGTCCTTTTAATTAAGCCACCAAGGAGTCCTTTCAGCTATCTCATCACATGATATTCCTAACCAGATTTTTGGATCAATCTGTTTAACTAGACCTCTCTAGGGGTCTAATCATGGAATAGTACAATATAATCCAAGGGTCTTTACTATTACGTAAAAGCCCATTGAGGATTTAATATAGTACACAAAGATATGGAAGATTCTACAAGGATTTAGATAACAAAACTTGGATTACACAAGAACATAAAAGGGAACACATAAGCACATAATCACATAGTTGTTTAATTTGTTATTAACTTGTTATCGATTGAAAATGGATATGGAAACCAGTCAATGGACTTCAATGTCCTCTGGGATCTATCTGAAAAGATATGAAAATCTTCCAAAAATTCGATTTTGTTTTCAAAGAAACATAATATCTGAATTAAGGGACACAACGATTTTAGGATTCACGAAAATACCCCTAAGGTACCCTATTAAGGATTTATAGTGGTACTTTGGGTATTCGTCCAGTGTTGTAACTTGCGCCTTGTACTTCGTTTTCCTTAGAAGAAACGGGTACTTAGGAATTTCATGGAAAATGCAAGAAATCATAAAGTGGAAGAAAGTTTGGGGGTAGTCTGTCCTTTAAGGAATACGGTTCCTTGATTGTCGGTATTGTAAGAGATATGTTGTTTATACATGCAACCACATAAATACATTGCAATGTATATAAAAGATTTATTTATAAACAATGATAACAACTGTTTCTTAGACCTTGACAACTAAAGAAAATAATACATAAGACATGATTATTTCTAAAGAGTGTTGTCTTCTAGTCGGTCAGATGCTCATCTCTGTGCTGGATTAGCATTGGCAAGCTTTGGGCAATTTCTTCGGAAATGTCCCATCTCGCCACACTTGTAGCAAGAACCTGGTGGAAAGCGAGCTCGAGCAGGTTTGTTGTTAGCTTGATTTGGTGCAACTGCTGCTACGCAAACTTTTGCCGTATGACCTTTACGTCCACAAATTTGGCATTCGCGGCACTTCACACTGGCATGATGATGTAGGCCACATTGGTTGCACAAGGGTGAAGTTCCATTGTATGGCTTCCTAGTACGGGGTTGAGCTGGTTGGTTGGGGACGGCTTGATCATTGTGAGTAACCATGGCGAAGTTCTGAGAAGCCTTTCGCTTCTTTGACTCCTTAGGGGATCCAGTCTGTTCATCCATGGTCTTTGATTCCTCGATTGGTTTCGATTCCTCGACCGGTTTCTTGTCACCCTTTCGGAAAAGCTTATGTTTCCTGATCTGAGATTCAGTCAAGGTTGCAGATAGCTCAATGGCCTGCCTAACCGTAGTGGGGTTACTACCGGTAACAATGTCTTGAACTGAGTCAGGGAGACCATCAATGTATTTTTCGATAGCCTTATCCAAAGGCGTAACCATGGTAGGACACAACAGGCTCAGCTCCTCATATCGATCAGTGTATGCTCGATGTTCGCCGTTGTCTTGCTTAAGGTCGTCGAATTCTCTTTCCAATGCCCTGATCTCGTGACGAGGACAGAATTCCTTCATCATCAGTGCTCGAAGTTCTTCCCACGTTTGAGCCAGTGCCACTTCGGCACCCCTATCTCTCACCACACCGTTCCACCACGTCAAAGCTCGTTTCTCAAAGACACTAGATGCGAAATCTACCTTTCGCTCGTTTAGACATTGAACATGCCTGAAGGTGCTCTCTAGACTCTCGAACCATTGCAGAAGTGCAGTCGCTCCTTGAGACCCAGAAAACTTTGATGGCTTAGCCGAGTTGAACGTCTTGAAGTTGCAGAGGGCATTATTGTTGTTGATAGCTTGGTGACATTGGGCAACGATGGTCGGGATTGCAGCAGTTATTTGCTGTGTAATGACAGCTGCCAGCTCATCAATAGATACCGGGTTTTCGCGTCGTGGAGGCATTCTAAAAAGAGGAATCATGAAAGGAAACGAGTGAGAGAATTAGACGAAAAGAATGAGATGAAACAAATCTGATGAAAGCAAGGGTAGTGGTCATTTGTTTGTTACTACGAAGCAACAAACGACCTCGGTGATTAATCAAAGTAAATAGGTCAAAAATAATGTATCGCGAAGACATGCTCGCCTATAAGTGAACACTCATCCCAAGAATTCCCAGGTAAGCACAACTGGTCTCGCGTCTGATGAGATGTATACGAAGTGCTTGCCTAGACAGAAAACCCAGAATACAGGCATTCACCCTTCCAGTTTGCACGTGTTCACATTATTTAAAACCCAAAACCTTGACGAGATTTTGAAAATTCAAAGGGGTTCAAAACCATATAATAGAGGGTTCAAAACCTTGTAATCAATCATCCTAGAACAGATGATTAGTTTTCAAAGCGGTTTTGAAATTTATGTTCTTGTTGTGGTAGTCGCCTAAGGATAGGTGACGGTATTGTTTTATGACTAAACGCAAGTAAACTCGCGTTAGGGTCCTAGAAAGGTTATAGACTAGGTCAAAGCATTACTAATAACCTAATTCCCTATAACCATTGGCTCTGATACCAACTTTTCTGTCACACCCCGACCACGTAGAACATACAAAACGTGGCGGAAATGTCGGGGAGTGTTGTAACAGAATTAATTGTTTCAAATCCATGGCAATTGAAGTTTCGTTTTATTGATTAGAAGTGTTACAATGTCTTAACAAACAAGGAAATTCAGCATAATTAACTAGTCTTGCATCTTTTATTGTCACTAAAGCCCAAGTCTGCCTATGTGTATCTTGATCATCTTATGCAACAGCTCCTGAAAAACACATGTGAAAATAGGTACGTCAGCATAAAAATGCCTGTGAGATACATAGGTTTTGTGAAAATAGGTTTCATGACTTATGTTTGAGAAAATGTTTAGTCATGAACCTTGTAATTTGCTTTGTCTTGTAAATCATTTGAAAAACGATAAGATCAGATGATATGTATAAATAAGTGAATAATGTATGGTTAAATGAATAACCATGTAAAATGTGTTTGTATAAGATAAGTTGTTTATAACTCAATGTCTTGGGAAAAGTATGTTATTTGTATAAAATGTTCTATGTCTCAAACTGAAATGATTCAAATAACGCTACGATATGTAATACCATACAAACACTTATATATAGGAAGTACCAGCGGCGTATCCACCATGCTTGTATCATATTACACACGCTTCGTTACTTAATCACTTACTCAAACCAAACTACTAAAGTAAAATGTTCATGTCTAATGTAAATCATGTAATATGTATCCAAAATGTAATCATGTGATGAATAACAAATGTACTAAGTATGCAACAATAGACATACGTAGCATGTGACCTGTACTAAGTATGCAACAATAGACATATGTAGCATGTGATCTGTACTAAGTATGCAACAATAGACATACGTAGCATGTGACCTGTACTAAGTATGCAACAATAGACATACGTAGCATGTCACCTGTACTAGGTATGCAACAATAGACATACGTAGCATGTAACCTGTAATATAGGACGATGTACTAAGTAATGCACACAATGGACACACCTAGCATGAAATGTAATGAAAACGATGTACTAAGTAATGCACACAATGGGCACACCTAGCATGAAATGTAATGAAATCATGTACTATAATGTACTACTGAACATAGAAGGTATATGATGTGAAAACATGGAAAGCATGAAAGTAACAAGTAGGCACATGTGTTCCACCCCAAAACAGTTTGGAAAACAGTAAAAGAGGGGTCTATGTACTCACTTGAGAATGCTCAGTAGTCCTTGAGTGACAACCAAACAATGCTAGAGATCACGTATCAAACGGCACCTAATATAGGTAACTATGTTAATAAACCGGACCTAAATCGGAAGATCGGGTAGTATGAGGGTTTGTAAACCAAACGAGTATGGAGACTCGGGTAATATGGTTTAACAAAGCCTACATACTAAATGAAACCTAACATAAGTGCTTACGACCCATTACGACCCGTTTAGGTAGCTTATGCTACTTTAACGCGTCGTTCGCGTGAAACGCGTTCGGACCGCTTAACTAGTCCTATGGCAAGTGTTATATGCCTAAACATGTTATATAATCAGTTATGTGACAAAAGATTAGGTTACATATGCTTAATTACCAATTATACATGAAAAGGGTATTCTGGTAATTTACCTAAGGCATATAAACTACCTATCATACAACTACTCAAACGATGTGACCATAGGGTATAACCTCGGAAGGTTATTCCCTACCTACTATGGTCACCTAATGTATTTGGTCGGATCCTAATGATCGACCAAATGGGTCGGGTTCGAAGGTATAAGCGATTTATTAGATCGCTTACCCTACGACCCTAGACAACGTGGTAATCAGTAGGCATAGTCCCAAGAGACTATGACCATCGTGCTTACAATCACGTTGCGAAGTTCAAACGAACTTCGCATTGACCATAAGCTGGTCAACGCTGAAAGTCAAACAAAGTTTGACTTTCGGACTCGAAAAGCAATAAAAGAACGAAAGAATACTTACGAAGGGTCCCCGAATGCTAATCGTGATCAAAATAACTCAGGTATGGAACAATGGTTCCAACTTAGAGTCTTTTTAATCAGATTCTTGTGAGTTTGAAGCAATGGGGGATGGGGTATTTATAGGAATACCCGAACCGTTAAGATCGCTTGTCGAATATCGTGCCTTAATCGCATCCGTACAAGTGTCGGAAACTCATGGTAGCTAAAAATGGGTCTAAATGAGCTGAATGTGCAGTTGTGAGTGTGTGGTTGTGGTTAAAACAGCTGGAATATGCTGACTGTTCGTTCTGATCTGTTCTGGGAGGCTGAGGCGGCCCGCTTCAGGATCAGACAAATCTAATGCGGGCCGCATGGCCCTTCTGATCAGCATATAACTTTCAAAAATGACAGTTTCAGCCCCTGCACGTGTTTAAGGACATTCCCGACACTTCTAAGGCCCGTAAAGCCAACTTTAAGGCCCTAAAATGATGCCTAAACATTGTGGACATGAAACATGCTCAAAAATATGCCGGATGTCAGTTCGTTTGGTCGTACAAACGCGATGTTCGCTTAATTACGACGGAATGCGCATAAGCACGAAAAACGATCCAAATGACGCAACGAATGGATTTTTCTCATGCCAAACACTAAATAAAATATTTTAGTGCTTACATAAATTTTTGGATGTCCGGATGTATTCAGAACGTAAGTTATGCGCGAAAATGCAAACTTGTGCACTTTTTGACACTTTTAGTCCCTGAATGACCCAAAAGTTTATTTTAGCACACCGAACCCCTTAAAGCCTATTTCTAAGCTATGTAAAGGATATTTAAGGTGTGTTTAACTTATGGTCATGTTCCGGGATGTCTGTTACAGTTCAAATTGGCATACTTTCGCAGTTTGTCAAATTCAGTCCCTGTAAGCGAATAAACTTTGATTTCACCACACCAAACCTTCCAAAACTTATATCTAAGTTATGTAAAGGTTATTTAAGGTATGTTAAGCCTATTTCACTATTCCGGAGTGTTCGTTGCATTAAACTGGTTATATTTACGCATCAGTGCGCGTATAACCTTCCAAAAAGCGATTTAGAGCTTGAAATCGAACAAGAATTGATATGTGTAAACGATACACATATTTTTACAAATCCCAAGTATGAAATACAATATTTCATTGGTTTGGCATTTGTTTGATGGTCGCAGTGACACAGGTGTCACATTTGTGGAGACATGGCTCTTTTCTCTACATTCAAGGAAGCGCCGGGTGAAGAAAAGCTTTATATGGGAAATAAAGCTACCGCAAGCATCAAGGGGGAAGGCACTGTCATCCTGAAGATGATGTCTGGCAAGGAGCTTACTTTGACCAATGTGCTTTATGTCCCAGAGATACGGAAGAATCTCATGTCGGGATGGATGCTCAACAAGTTTGGATTTCGTCTAGTGTTTGAATCGGACAACTTTGTTCTTTCTAGACGTGGAATGTTTGTTGGAAAGGGTTATGCCCTTAATGGAATGTTTAAAATGAATGTAATGGTTGTAAACCAAAAGAAAAGTATGAATGAAATTTATACTTCTACTTACATGATTGAGTCTTCTAATGTTTGGCATGGTAGACTAGGACATGTAAATTTTAATTCATTACGACGTTTAATTAAATTAAATTTGATACCAACATTCCATATAGACTCCGATCACAAATGCGAGACATGTGTCGAATCCAAACTAACGAGATCATCGTTTAAATCGGTTGAACGAATAACCGAACCCCTTGATCTAATTCATACCGATGTGTGTGATTTAAAAGCGGTTCTCACGCGTGGAGGATATAAGTACTTCATCACGTTTATTGATGATTGTGCTAAATATTGCTATGTGTATTTACTAAAGAGTAAAGACAAAGCAATAGAAAAGTTTATCTTGTACAAAAATAAGTTGAGAATCAATTTAAAAAGAAGATAAAAGCTGTGAGAAGCGATCGAGGAGGTGAATATGTTGCACCTTTTGCGGATTTATGCGCAAAAAGGCGCAAAAAGTGGCATTATACATGAGTGTACACCTCCTTATTATCCACAATCAAATGGCGTGGCGGAACGAAAGAACCGCACATTGAAAGAAATGATGAACGCCATGTTGATCAGTTCGGGAGTGAACCGAGAAATGTGGGGGGACGCCATTCTCCTAGCAAACTATCTTTTGAACAAGATACCCTTAAAAAATAGGGAGGAAACTCCATATGAGTTATGGAGAAAGAGGAAGCCTTCATACAAATACTTGAAAGTGTGGAGGTGCCTAGCAAAGGTGATTGTACCACCTCCTAAGGCTCTTAGGATAGGACCCAAACTATTGATTGCATTTTCATAGGATATGCACATCAAAGTAGTGCACATCATTTTCTTGTACATGAGTCCAAGAATCCTGATGTACACAGACACACTATCATATAGGTAAACTCTAGCATCGTCTCATATTTTGAGAATGTGTTTCCTATGTTAGGACAAACACATGCGACTTCATCAACAGCAGCTGATGAAGCAGGTCCAAGTTCATCTACATGGTAAGATGAAGCAGGTCCTAGTTCATCAACGAGGATAGATGAAAGACATGAACGACCGGAGTTTGAGGAGGGTGAGCTTAGAAGAAGTAAACGACAAAGGGTTGAAAAATCCTTTGGTCCAGTGCAGTTACATTTCAGCATTCGAAACTGACGAAGTCAATGGCTTTGACTGCGAATTAAATGATGAATTAGAGTGCATTTAAGACGTTTAATGCAATTTAGTTCTCCCATTTAATTCGTTTTTCAGTTTCTTCAAGACCTGCTGTATAAATAGGAAGCTCCTTCAGCAGATTCAACACACTGAATTCACCAGCTCTTACAAACTTCTCCACTGCAGAATTCTTTCTTCTTCTTTCAAGCATTCAAGGTACACCTTCGGGTTGGAGTCAAGACCGGCAGAGCAACTGCTTCGGGATGTTATATCCTGGAAACAAACGTGTTCTCTTGGGAGACACGAAATTTGTTTTAAGGGGCCCGTGTCTAACACGATCCTCAGCCAAGAACCTGTTTTTCTTTTTGTAATTCAGTTCTTGTTTTTCTTTTATTTCAGTTGTAACAGAAGTATTTTTCAGCTTTCTTTATTACAGTTGTATTCAAGTTAATAATAAAGATTTTTATTTATTTTTGCACGAACGGATTCTTGCAAAGTATACTTTCCAACTTTGTGCTAGACCTTCTGCGACTTTGTGATGGTCCTGCGTTGTCGGGTGGCGTCTCGAGCACCACTTCGGTTTGTGATTCAGGAAAAGTGAACGGTTGGGGCGTTTGTGTTTGTTGAAAACCCATTAGACTTTGTTGGTACCCAAACACATTCATTGGCATGTTTTGAATCATGTTAAATAACATATGGCTGTCGTTGTTTTCCTAAAAATCTGGATTCATCGTATTCGGGTTTTGGAGGTTTGACGAGCTAGACGCGTTGGGAGTTGGGACGGGTCATGTCAGGGTGGCCGGTATGTGGGATTGAACAAGTTATCGTATAGAAACATCTTCAATATAAAAGTTTTGAGAGTGTATGAGAGTGGATGAGTGTATGAGAATAGGTTGTGTGTTTAAAATAGTGAAATGGATTTATATTTAGTGTTTTTAAAATAGAATAATTGATTTTTTTATTTCCTCGATTCAACCATTCTTCGACGCGTGATTTGAACCACGCGGACTGGCCTTTTTTGGGTTTTCACGAGAAACAGGACGATGGCAAGCTCGTAGTGGCTCGTGGTTGGTGGAACCATGAGTCTACTATGGGTGGTTATACCATTTACTCAATTCATGGCACACTTGTTTGTAATATACGAGATTGTTATTGACCAATCGTGATGACATGATTTGTTTCGAAAAAGGTACAATTTATATAAATTGAAAGGGCAAAAATAGGCAAATTGGATTTAAATAATCCCAACTTGCTCAATTTGGCCGATAATAATCCCAACTCAGTTATTGGCCGATAATCATCCGAACTGGTCCACTTTTGGCCGATAATAGTCCGCCGTTAAAAATAGCTTAACGAAGTTAAGCTTTTTTCCGAATTACAAACCGATGTTTTATGGATTTTGATCAGAACGAGGATACGATTCGATTTATGTAAAACTTAACTCGAAACGGTGCTTCAAACGACTTGATTTTTGTTAATTGGAAGTTTAAACACCCGAATTGAAGCACCATTTTCGTCGTTTGGGGCAATATTTCGAGGTAAATTTTTTATCAATCAACCCGTATCCTCGTTCTGATCAAAATCCGTAAAACATCTGTTTGTAATCCGGAAAAAAGTTTAAATCCGTTAAGCTATTTTTAACGGCGGACTATTATCGGCCAAAAGTGGACCAGTTCAGATTATTATCGGCCAATAACTGAGTTGGGATTATTATCGACCAAATTGAGCAAGTTGGGATTACTTAAATCCAATTTGCCGCAAAAATAAATCTAAAATGTGAGGAATAACATAATTTGAACATAACCTCTGAGGAAGAACATAATTTGTATAAATCATAGAACAAAATGTGGAAATCTGCCAAAAGTAAAAGGGTTAAAGCAAAAAGTTCAAAGATAGTTGCATGTGTAACAACTTGTATACTTCATATCTATGCGACTAAAACAACTAACATCAAGTATAACTAATAGGGTTATTGGATTTTAATAATCCTAAGTTTCACCTGTTAGTCGATAATAATCCCAACTTTAAAAATTCCATCCAATAATCATAACTTGTAAAAGTTTGGCCGCCGTTGATCCTTTTCGAACATATAAGAATTTGGTCTCCTCAATAGATTCAATTACACCTAGAGACTCCTTAATTGATTTAAGTGCACCTATGTTAGAAAATGATCAATGGCGGTCAAACTTTTACAAGTTGGGATCACTGGAGGGAATTTTTAAAATTGGGATTATTATCAGCCAACAGATGAAACTTAGGATTATTAAAATCCAATAACCCAAACTAATAAGTATACCCAAAATCTCATATTTGCTCACTTTTTTTTTCTTATTAGATTTTAATAATCTTAAGTGAAACTTGTTGGTCGATAATAATCTCAACTTTAAAAATTCTCCCTAATGATCCCAACTTGTAAGAATTTGGCCCTCATTGATCATTTTATAACATATAAAAATTTGGCATTCTCAATAGATTTAAGTGCACATTTAGTTTGAAAAGGATCGTTGGGGGTCAAATTCTTACAAGTTGGGATCGTTGGAGTGAATTTTTAGAGTTTGGAGCCCTTTTTTAACGACAAATTTGGATCACTGATGGACAACTGGAGTATCATCGTGCCAATGGACAACTGAAGTATTATCAGTGGAACCGCCCGATCATATCCATCTTCACTAGGCATAATGTCTATACACCAGTTCAGTGGGAACCCCAATAAATATAGGAAAAACCCCCTTGTGGGAATCGAACCCAGGACCTATTGATCTCAAAGCCTTATCTCACCTTAAAGATGCCACTAGGCTTATAAAGCGATGAGATATTTGCTCACTTAATTTAATATAACTTATAAAAATACATAAAATCTCATAATTTTAAGAGAAAGGTAAAACTTTCGTAAAATTAAAAAAAAAATAGTATACTTAATATTATGATTTTTAGTTAGTTCAATAAAGTATTATATTATATTCAAACTTAAAAGTGATAGCAAGTGATAGTTTTCTTTTTTTTTTAACGGTAAATTTGGATCATTAACGGACCATTAGAGTATTATTGTGTCACCAGTGGAACCACAACCACCCGATCATATCCATCTCCACTAGGCATAAGGCTTATACACTAATTCAAGAGGAAATCCAATAAATATGGAAAAACCCCCATTATGAGAATCAAATCCACTACCTATTGGTCCCAAAGCCTTATCCCAACTCCACAATGCAACTAGGCTAAAAAGCAATAGGCAATAGCAAGTAATAGTTGATATATAGAGAATATTTTCTACAACAATAATGTCGACATGTAGAAAATATAAAGAGATACTCTCAATTTTGTATTACAGAATGGCTGTCTTAATAAATGTTGTAATAACTTGAAAAACGTAATAAATCCTCATAACAACCATTGTCTCTATACACTTAAATTATTAATATCATTTTTATGGCAAAAAATCTCACATGTAAACCTATTCTACTTGGTGCTATGTCTAAGGTCGACTTTTCGACCGCCATGAGACCGTGCCCCCCCCCCCCCCCCCCCCGATGCGCGGGAATCGGATGGCATCCCTATACCCTTGCCCCCCGTCAGGTTCAAACCCGGGATTAAAGCCCCGATTTGTCCCTTCAACCAGATGTCTCTTGAAAATGACCCAAGCGAGGATCAAACACGTGTCTCCACTAAAAAGGGCAAACCAATTTACCACTAGACCAAGTTCTCAGAACTATTAATATCATGTTTTACCTTTGTCTTGTTTAGAACCATAATTTTATGTGTTTATCGTAATTAATTTTCACAGAATCTACAATATTCCTACAAACACTGTTAGGTAAAAATATAAGACTCTTTTAAGATGGCAACATATTTAAACATATTCATCGAATTTATTCTTATACTCAATTGATGAACTTTTATTGGTAGTGGCTACAAATAGATGCTCGATCATGCTCTACGTACCATTGAACCTAAATTATTATATCTCATGCGATGGTAACGTGGTAACAGAATATTATATATAATAGGTTATAAACTCTTGTATTATATGAGTAAAAGGATATAATTATATAATCTGTAAAAAAATCATATAATTTGGCATATCATGCACAAACATTATCATCTGCAGATTGCTTGTTTTTCCGAAGACGTTTCCTTAAAAAACTTCTGTGCGAGCTCTTCTTGGTGCACACTTGACCCAACCACTTCTAAGATCTTCTATGCTCTGCAGAGGGTTAAACATCACCGTCCACCGCCACCGTCCACCACCCCCGTCCATCACCACCACCACCATCCACCACCACCGTCGTCCACCACCACCCACCACCCACCGTCTACGTCCACCACCCACCACCACCGTCCGTACACCACCACCAATTTATTTTAGAAATCCACATACGTAAAAAAACAACCTTCTTCAGACTGCCGAGGTTTGGTCCACCTCTTTCTTCTACAGATGTTTGGTTTTGGACCATTCATAACCGATTAACCAAACAAAAATAATTTAAACGTATCAGTTTTTGAAATGCCTTAATCAAAAGTTTGGTTTTGGTTATGATTATGGCCAGGGGCGGACATACCATAGGTCAAGGGGTAGCCCCCGCTGCCCCTTGACTCGCCGACGGTAGTATAATTTTTTTTTAACGTTTTTCGGATTTCGTTACCCCTTTAGAAATAACATGTTGCCCTTTTTCAAAGCCCAACTAATTTATATACTACCCAATACTTATTAGCCTGACCCAACATTTAGTTATTAGCCCAAGTCCCAACCCAACATTTGAACAAAAGAAAAAACGTAGGAGGATCAGCAGGTCAACATCGACATTCACATCCTCCATCCTCAGCTCACACAACAGCAGGCCCACCTACTCCACCTCCAGCTCCAGCCTCCGCCCCCTGCCGCCGCTGGGTTCTGACCACCGTCCGTCGTCCTCCACATCCATCCTCAACTCAAGTTTAATCCAAATTGGGTATTTCCCTGTCGTAATTGGTAATTTTCCCATTGTTTATGCTTTATGGATTATGCAAAATTGAATAATTTAGAATTGTTTAATTGCAAATTGCAATCGATTATTGTTTTCATCTAGTTATAGTTATGTGCATTTGGTTATAGCCTTTTAGGGTTTATGTGCAATTGATTTAGGGCTTAAGTTTAATTTATTGTGTCTTCTAAAATTAGGGAATTTGAAAGTTGAAAGATGAAAAACAAACTCTTATTAGACTATGGGGTATGAGGCGGGGGTAGGGGCGTGGGTTGGGTACAAACGCCCAAGTCACCACCCCGGGTGGGCTTGGGTTTCGGCGTGGCCCCTTGGGCGGGGGTTTCAGCCCGGGCGTTGGGCGGGCCTAGCAGTCTTCCGTGGCCGGCTCTCATTGGCTGGGTTGGCTAGGCTATAGGTGGCTAGGCTTTTTTTTTTAATTGAGAAAAATGCCCGGATAGTCCCTGTGGTTTCACATTTTTTCACCTATAGTCCCTATCTTTCTAAAACTACTTGAATAGTCCCTGTGGTTTTCCGTTTTGTTCTCGGATAGTCCCTGGGTCTAACTTCAGTTACTTTTCTCTGTTAAGTGGGTGTTAAGAGGGTGTGAAATGACCAATTTACCCTTTTTTTTAAAGACCAAACCACATGGACTATCCGGGCATTTAATAAATAAAAAAATAAAAATGTAATTAATAAATCAAATTTCAAATGGCCCCACAACCTACCCCACCCTCACCCTACCCCTATCATCTTCTTCTCCTTCACATCATCACCCACCTGCAAATCATTTGGTGCCTCAGATAACAGTTCCAGATCCGAACAACTCATCTCTTCTTCGATTTACAGATCTGAAAATCTCAAATCAAGATCTGAAACGTGATGCATATGTATGACAAAACGATGATGTAATACGCTGTGTGACAACAACTATAAGAAATGTAGTTTTGAGCAAATCAAGATCTGAAACGTGATGCATATGTATGTCAAAATGGATGAAACGTGATGCAAAATTCCCTCCCAGTTAAAAAGTGCAGCAACCAAAAACAATCAAACAGACAAAAATCAAGATTTGCAATTGGATAATTCTTTAAGAACCCAAAGTCAAGACCAACACACGTCGATCAGAAACCAAAGTTGATGAATAAGAAACAGAAATCAAAGGCAAAATTTGATGAATCAATAACTATAAACCTTGAAACCAAATCGGTTAATTCAGTGAAATCAAAAACCTTGAAATCGATGAAATCCATTCAGCGGTATTCTTTATCCACAGTTCTTCGACTCTTATTCGCTTTCTTTGTTCCAGAATTGATGGGGAAGGTTCGTCCAAGACTGAGATTTGGGAGTGTTTTGAGATGAATAACTGAGATCTTCCCTAAAAATTCCTCTCTTCCCCGCTACCGTAGATCAAAATCAACTTCTATTTGAGCAACATCGCAACTGACGTCACCACAACAACAAAAACAAGAAGAAGAGTAAAGGGGTTTGGGAGTTTGTAGTTGTGGAAAACACCAATGAGTTTAGAGCAAACAAAAATCGAATCCGGTGACGTTTGTCTGAAAACACCGCATGTAGGCGGAGATCGGCGACTCCGCCGCCGCGTGCACCGCCGGTAACGGCGGCAGCGGTGATAGTGGGTTCCGGGTGTGTGTATTAAGGAAAGGGTGGGTGTGGGGGGATTTTATAAATAAAAATGAAGAAGTGCCCGGATAGTCCCTATGGTTTGGCCTTTTAAGGAAAGGGTATTTTGGTCATTTCAACACCAACTTAACTGAGAAAAGTAACTGAAGTTAGACCCAGGGACTATCCGAGAACAAAACGGAAAACCACAGGGACTATTCAAGTAGTTTTAGAAAGATAGGGACTATAGGTGAAAAAATGTGAAACCACAGGGACTATCCGGGCATTTTTCTCTTTTTAATTTTGTGTGTATTTTTATAATAATTGAAAAAAAAAATTATAACACGTGGTCAACCCACACGGGCTAGCCACGCCCCGCCATACCAACACAACATGCAACTGACCAGCGGTGCCCCTCGAAGTCTACGTGTCAACCCATGCCCTAAACCCCCGCCCCACCATACCCCACGGTCTTAATAGTCTTTTTAAATGAAAATTCCAAGAAAATGATGATTTGGATCCAACTCCAAGTTCAAATATTGTTGATGATATGCAAGAAAATGAAGATACTGTCCAAATTCAAATAATGATATTGATATGCAAGAAAATGAAGATATCGGTCCAACTCCAAGCAGGGGCGTGCCCACCTTATGAGGTGGGTGGGCGGCCGCACCCCCTGAAAAAAAAAATTAGTGGTATTTTTCGCAAAAAAATCCCGACCGCACCCCTTGGAAATTTTCGTCCGCACCCCTTGAAAAATTCCGACTGCACCCCTTGGAAAATTCAAACTGCACCCTTTGAAAATTTTCGTCCGCACCCATTAGAAAAAAATGTCAGGAATTTATATAAAAAAATTGTGAACACGGATTGAAACCCGATCAAATTATGTACACAAGTTAGCCCATTAACCCCTTTAATAAAACTTAAATTCAATCCATCAAGCCCAATAACTTAATACCCATTCAAGCCTAACCCAACTAGTAGTTTTGTTAAACAACATCAGTCCACATAATAAAAAAAACCCAAATCGCTGCCACTAGCCAGCGACTCCCGTCATCCCTCTGCCTCACTTCAGCGCCGAGCGACAGCATAATTCCGTTTGGCGACTGCAAAATTCCGGCTGCAAACTGGATAATTCAGGCCGCCCCAAACAGGTACATTTTTTTTTTTTTTGATGTTTATACGATTTTGTTCAAGAGTCATGAGATAATATGATTTTAGGATAGGTTAAAAAAGTTTAAACTTTTATGTGTTTTGAGGTAATTTGGGGTTGTTCTAGTCTTTATAGGATGTGTTTGTTGTTTCTTAATCTCTTATTGATTATATGATTCTAGAAACAGATATATATGTTAAAAAAGTTTAAAATTTATATGTTTTTATGTATTTTTGGGTTGTTCTAGTCTTTAGTTGGGTGGTTTTGTTGATTATATGATTGTTGGTTGGTAAATAACAATTACTAGGGCTTGAAATTCAAATTTTTAAATTGAAAATTAAGGAATATGGGCTATGGTTGAACACTTGGAGATCCTTGTTTATTTTGTATGTGATATGATTAGGAAGGAACAATGAGTAGGGAAGTTGTGCTGCGATTTCTCAAGAGGAAATGGGTTGAACCACTTTTTTTCGCCGGATTCTTCTAATTTAAGACCAATATTTGTTTTAGATAAGTTTTTTTGTTCTCTTATTTAATGATTAAGAGAAATAGAAGTATGGATGGTTTAAACTTTGATGCTTTTTTGTTTGTTAATGTGATAGGAAGTTAGGAACTAGGGTTTGATTGTTTGAAAATTGAAATGGACCCGACCCGATCTGATTTGACTGGCTATGAAACTTTGTTTGTTTGTGTTTACTTCTTTGACATGACCCGACCCGACCCGCTATGAACCGATTTTTTTTTTATATAGCTAGGGGTCTAAAATATTTAAAAAATTTTCGCACCCCCAGGAAAAAAATACTGGGTCCGCCACTGACTTCAAGTCAAGTTATTACTTATGCTTCAAGTCTTTCAACACGAAACAAAATCGATATCAATGATCTTCCTTCGGATCCCTCCGATAGACCAGCTATTACTGGTTATCATCCTAATAAAATAGACGACATAAGAACGTATCTTGTTAAAAAGACTTTTCAACCACAAGGTCATGACTTTAAATGGACAAACTATTCTAGTGGCCGGAGACGTTTTAATGTAAAATGGTTTGATAAATATCATTGGTTAGAGTATAGCACTAAACAAGAAAAAACATACTGCTTATGTTGTTACTTGTTTAATGAAAGTATTGGTAATAAAGGTGGAAGCGAGACTTTTTTAAGTGGAGGCTTTTGGAATTGGAGTAAATCGGGTGTCTTAAAAGAACATGTTGGGTTAGTTAACAATTTATATAATAATGCGACACAAAAATGTGAAAATCTCTTGAACCAAAAGAGATCCTATGATGTGAATGAAAAAAGGCTTAACAAGGAAAAAAAGATTGGAAATCAGTATCGATTAATGGGTTCTGTTCGTAGTCTTGGATTTTGTTTAGAAAATAGTTTACCATGTCGTGGTCATGACGAATCTGAAAAGTCCCTTTATAAAGGTATCTTTCTTCCGGTTTTAAAGTTGATAAGTGTGAACAACCCGAATATCGGTAAGTATAGTTTAGGGAAGGCCAAAAAGAATAATAAGTTGACGGCTCCATCGATTCAGAAAGAGATTATCGATTGCTATGCGAAAAGAAGTAACCAAAATGCTTTGTGAAGAAATTAAAGATGGTGTGTTTGTGTTGTTAGTAGATGAGTCTAGCGACATGTCTTTAAAGGAACAAATGGTCGTAGTGGTGAGATATGTCGATAGACTTGGAGTTGTTAAAGAGAGTTTAATTGGAGTTGCTCATGTGAAGAATACATATTTTTTAACTCTTAAAGAAGTCATTGTTTCTTTATTAGCCGATAACCAGTTGAGCATAGATCAAGTAAGTTATATGTTTCATAGTTTCATTACATAAACTTTAATAAAGATTATATGGCGTATCATTGTATTTTATTGTTTGTTTTTTGTTTAAACAAGTCAGGGGTCAAGGTTATGATGATTCAAGCAACATGCGGGGAGAGTTTAATGGATTAAAAACTTTAATTCTGAAAGACAATCCATAAGCACATTACATACATTGCTTTGCTCATCAACTTCAGTTAGTGGTTGTGGCTGTAGCAAAAAAAGTATGATGGTGTTAAATGAATTTTATGAAACTCTTGGCATGGTTGTTATAACGGTTGGTGCTTCTTAAAAAAGAAAAGATATGAAGTTGGAGGCAAAGAAAGAGAGTGGAAAACGAAATTCTAGCGGGTGAAATTAACACATGAAAAGGACTAAACCAAGAGGTTTCCCTTCCCCGACCAGGAGACACACGATGGGGTTCTCATCATAGTACCATCATAAGTTTGTTGAAATTATTTCGGGAAGTTGTTGAGGTACTTTTATTAAAGAAGATGGAGAGATCTTTCAACAACGATCTAATGCGTCAGGTATTCTATCATATTTGATAGTCTTGAATTTGTGTTTTACATACACTTGCACTTGCTGAACGATATCTTATGCCTCACAAATGCTCTATCAAAACTTCTTAAAAAAAGAGTCAAGACTTGTTAGAAGCGTCTTATTTGATAAGCGGGATAAAACGAGCTTTGAAACATCTAAAGACAAAATGGGTTTGAAAAGATGTTGGCAAAAGTGACATCTTTTTGTGAAAAAAAAAACAACATTAAGATGTTAGATATGGCGGAAAATTATGGTAATCAAAGAAACCGATAGTATGTCATTACTAACTAACATCATTTTGAAGTTGAAGTTTTAATACGGTTTTGGATAGGCAAATTCAAGAACTTGGAAGCCGATTTAGTGAGGTCTCAACTTGTTTGATAGAAAATATGTCGCGTTTAAATCCTTGTAATGTGTTTGCTAAATTTGACACGTCTAATATAGTGACTGTTTCTATAGATGTATCCGAATGACTTTAATAAAGAAGAAAGAGGGTGTCTTGCGGGTGTTCTTTCGGTCTTTTATCACACTTCACAAGAAGAAGAAAAACTTGCAAATTTGATTGGGAAGTGACCTTGCTCGTGTAATGGTGGAAACCAGAAAAAACGAAAATTTTCCTTTGGTTGATCGAAAGCTAGCATTGGTTTTACCGGTTGCAACCGTTGAAAGATGTTTTTCTAAAATGAAGCTTATCAAGACGGATTTACGCAATAGGATGGGTGATGAGTATTTGAACAATGCTCTAACTTGGGCGGTCGAAAAAGAAAGTTTTTGTAAAGTAAAAGAAGAGAATGTCATGACTTATTTATTACCGTGCTACTATTTTTCTTTCGTTTACATTGTATGAAGTACATTAAAAAATTGGAACGTTGGCTCTATAGTAATTTTCTAGATCCGGCACTGATTATGGCTCAAAATCGAACTGCACTGAACAACTTGTGCATGCCCTTAAAATCACCAACTGAAATGGTATGATCTTTCTCGCAACGCGCAAACACCCCATTAGTAAGTAATAAAACATAACTCACAAGAAAAATCGAAGTTACCAAATATTACAATCTATACAATCCTTATTGAACTATGTTACCGAGTTCATGAATGCAATTTAACTATGCTATATTTAATTTTAATAAAAACTCGTATAAAAGAAGCACTAGCTTCACATTATTTTCTCAAATGTAAATAAGGGCAGACTTATAACATTAGTATTTGGATCATAAACAAATAATTAATAATTTGGGGATCAAAAACATACATATGCAAACAAATTATTTGATTGCTACCTAAGAAATAAATAAACTTGTGAGGAAGATCTACTCTTAAACCTGTCGATAATTTGGTCTTTGGATGGATAGGAGGAAAACACATGTGTGGATCTAACAAAAGTTTCTCCCCTGGTGGGCTTAGGAGGTAGTACTTTCACGGTGGATAAGACTGCTTTAAAAGCTGTTTCGGGCAAAGTGATCAAACACGAGAAAGCGTGCCTTGACAACCAGCACACGTTTATTCTATTTGCTTTTGATACTTATGGTTTCCTTGTGCCAGAGGCTGTGAACCTACTTAGTCGAGTTCAAACGTCATGCATAGTAATGTTATGATCTCGAGATCTATGGACGTAGTTTTTAGAAGACTTGGTTTTGCTATTCAAAAAAGGGTGCGACGCAACTTGTTGCCCGTTTACCTTCTCTTTCGATGTAATTTCCGTTTGAAAAACAATTCAAGGAATGTCTATTTGAAAATACATTAATCAAAATTTAAAAACGTAAAGGAAAAAAAAAAACATGTAAAAAGTAGCTCTTCGTTTTCTCAATTTATAATACCACACACACAATATGCAAACGAATTATTTGACTGCTATCTAAGAAATAAACAAACATGTAAAAAGTAGTTCTTCAATTTCTCAATTTATAATTTCAAACACACAAAATATAATATCAAACACAAACCACACGAAAAGGTAACATAAAGAAAACCTATTTCTACACTATAAATTTGTGCATAAAGAGGTTGTACTTGTGGCTTAGGGTAATTAAAAAAAAAAGCAATTTTCACTTTTAACCTAAAGGTTTAATTATGTCCAAATTGCAGAACCCCTACCATCTTCCTTCTTCATCATGTGCAAAAACAAAATTGTGCTGGTGGCTGAATTTGTAGTTGAGAACTAATAATTATTTCAAATTTAAAGAAAATTAAGAGTTTGACGATTGCCTTTTCAGATTTGGTTAGATGGTAGAGGCTCTTGCATTATATTATATATAATAATGTATATAAATAATATAATTTTTTGGATGAATGAAAAGTTATGTAATATACAAAAAAAAATTAAAAAATTGTAACACCCATATATTTACCATCTTAAAGAAACCTAATGTCTTTTTTTTCTTCTTATCCTAAACAAACCTAAATGTCTTTTTTTTTTCTTCTTTCTTGTTGTCACAACTTCTTTGTTTCTTCTCTTCAACAATAAAAAGCATGTAACTTACATATTTTTCTATCATCCGAAGCTAAACATTCATTTTCTGTTTCATCCATATCCTAATCTTTTTGTCTTCTTGCATGTTCTTACCTCTTTCTCGATCTCCATCAATGCACTACACTTTGTACAAGACTTCTTTCCTTCAAGTCTTCATTGACAAGTCTAAGACTGGCTGGTGGTGTGGCTCAGCGCCCTTGTCAAATCAGCCACCATATCGCTCTCTCCCCATTTCTTAGGCGTCAGGAGGGGGAGGCTATAGATCAATCGTTGGCCAGTAAGCGAGCGCTAACGGCTTTTTTTGTGGGCCATTTCAAAAAACTATCCGTTGAAAAATGGTGATATGTAAAAAAAAGTATTTAATTTTTACTTTTAACACTATATATATCTAGGGATGAGCATTTGGTACCGGGTATTTTCGATACCGGTACCGGTTCCCATTTTTCTCGTTTTTCGGTACCGGTACGGTATCGGTATTTACGGGTAAAACACCTGTAAGTACCGGTACGGTACCGCTACCGCTACCGCTACTGAACCGGTGTATCCAGTACCGATACCGATACCACTTTTCCTCGTTTTTCGGTACCGAACGGGTACCGTGCTCATCCCTATATATATCCCACAATTTTTACCAAAACCACACCATTCTATACAATCTTTTATCTTCAATTTTTATACAATCTCAAACCACCAGTTTCACACAATGTTTCCCAACAACAACCAAAACGCGTGGGACCCCAACACTCTAGTTTGGGCTAATTTTGGAAACAACGAGCAAGAAAATCGGTACGGAAGAGACCCGCGAACGGGTGAGATCGGGTATTATCCGATACCCCCTTCCACACTAACATCCCCTCATCAATCACCACCACCACCACTTCCCGGCTTTTTTGGATACTATTCCGCACCAAATCAACCACCAACAATTTTTCAACAAACCTAAAACATACCCGAAACCCAACCCACTTCCCTAAGAGGTGGACGCGCAAGAAGGAACCGTAAGAAGGGTGGGAATGTCGAACCTACACCCAAAACGATCGAGATGTGGACGCCTCACGAAGAACTAACATTGGCACGAGCATGGCTCGATGTGTCGGAGGATCCGATTACTTGTAATTTTTTCTCCATTAAATTTATACATATATTGTAAACTAGATTTTGTTTTTATTTTGTTGCTACTAATTTCAATTTTTTTTTTCCAAATTATAGCAACCGACCCAGATATAATCGTCTTTTGGAGGCGTATACATGAGAAGTTTTTCGCCACAAGTGGACCGCAATGCGCGAGAAGATCACCAAATTCAACAGCATGTACAATAACCATGCCAATAATCACACAAGAAGAAGTGGTTCAAACGACGTGAACATCATGACCGCCGCCCACACCGAATATAGATTGTATCATGGCTCGACGTTTACGATGATACCTTTTTGGGAGCTTCTTCTCAAATATCCAAAATGGCATCTTGTACCACCGTTTGACCCAACGGCCCGTAGGTCAAACTGGTCCAAGTCAACAACGCCTAACGAACCATCGTCGTCCGATGCTCGTTCTACTGTTAACTTAAACAGCGAGTTTGATGAATTCAATTTTGAGGAACCCCAAGAACTACCACGACCAATGGGTAGTGATAGACGCAAGGCAGTAGCACGAGCACGAGACACCTCCTCGATAATGCCATCGGATGGCCCATTAGGGTTGGACGAGTTCGACTATAGACTCACTTGACTTCTCTCGATCAAGGAAAAGGAACATGAAATTAAATTGGAGAAACACATCAAGAAAGATGTGAAGTTCCTTGAGAAAGACTTTCACCACATACCGGAGGAGGACTGAGCCATTTTAGAAGCTCGTAAGGCAAAAGTTTGAGCAAAATCTATGTAGTTTTTTTAGTAGGTTTTATTTTTATTTTTAAGTTGGTTGGGTTTTTTTTAACTAAGCATGTAGTTTTTTTAAGTAACTATGTAGTTTTTCTTTTTAAGTAGGTTGTAATTTTTTTTAATTTTATTGAAATTATGTTTGTTATATATTTTTTTAAATTTTGTTTTAAATAAAAAATGTGTATAATTAAAAAAAATAATAATTAGGTAATCATGATCATCATCACCACCATACTCAGTAAATCTCAGTAATAGCAATGCTAAGGTAGGGTCTGGGGAGGGTAAGATATAGACAACCTTATCTCTATCACGTAGGAATAGAGAGGTTGCTTCCAGTGAGACATCTGGCTTGATAGTAGCTTTGCATCAAGTCTTGCCCTCGAGGGCCCACACATATAGACATTATATGCGCATACCGCAAGCGAGACGTAAACCATTGCATGATAAAAACTTTAAATCATTGCATGCAAATTAAGGATGTAGACTTTAAAGCCCTCTATGTAACATGGATTTTACGTGTGATGTAGCATTATAAACCCCCTAAGGGCTTTATACCACACCACCCAGCCTAATGATGTGTTTCTCACTCAAAGTGGAGGTTATTATTTAACAGTCATCTTTAACCACCGTTTGACAAAATTATATTATAACTTCTTCAGCTTTCGCCAAAAAAAAAATATATTGCACACCAAATATTTGGTGGTCTAACTAAAACTACAAACGTATTTTTTTAATAAATGTTCGGTGTTTTTTTTTTTTTTTAATTTTAGAAAAGTTTAAAGAGATTAATTTTGATAAATGTTTTGATGCACAACTTAACATTTTAATTGATACAAATATGAAAAATCATACATGAAACAAAGGTTTGAGATTTGATGATCATTGTAAAATTGAGCGTCAAAAATCCATTATGAGAACTGATTTATTTTGAATCATACACATGTATGAGATCTGAAGCACAATTATTATAAGGTTTATTACACCGTTATAAATATGAAAATGGCAATTAAAATGCATTACAATATTGTATCAAGTTTATTTGACCTTTTTAATGCACCGATGCAAAACTAAATCTGGCTAGTCTTTTGTTTCCTTGACCTTACTTTCTATAAGTTTTTTGGTTTCATTAGTAATTTACAAATATAACTTATTTATATAACCAAAGTAATTGTATTATGGACCTTGGCCCAATGGCCCATGCACATCCATCAGTGTAAATACAAATCACCATCCATCATATATATAGAACCCAATAACAAGTCTTAAATTGTTTTTACAAGCAAACACAACTCTTATAGAAGTATATGATTCGATAGTTTTCTAGGGCAGGAACCTGGCCTTCTCGGGCCTGAGGCCGAGTCTATAGAACTGGACTTGGGTTTTGCTTGGTTTAACCACCAATTACACGTTTTCTTTATCGTTCATCCTTTTTATTTTTATTTGAGTAAATTGCCAAAATCGTCCTTGAGATTTGGGCATGTTTGCTAGTTTCATTCAAAACAACTTATTTGTACCATATTGTTCTTTACTTTTAGGATTTTTTTGCCATATCCAAATGTCTAATTTAGGTTAATTTTTTGGCAAATTTATGGATGAAAATGGCAAACAATCCCAAACCTCATGGACAATTTTGGCAACAAAAAGTTAGACGTTCGGATGAAAATGACAAATCAGCCCAAAACTCAAGGCAATATGGCACAAAAAAAAAGGTATTTTGGATGAAACTGTCAAACGTGCCCAAACCTTATAGACGATTTTAGCAATTTACTCTTTTTTTGCTATGCCCTAATAAGCACATACGGGAGAAACCCAATTACATCAACTGATACTCACATCCTTTAAATCTCATATTGGGCTTCAGGACACTTATGTTGTTGAGTCTATAAGCCCAGTGTGCCTTTAAACCAATTTAACTTTAGCAGTCCACAAACACGACCCACAATATACTTAAGTTGCCCACAACCCAATTTAATACCTCATGCATTGGTCAGATTATTGTGTTTTGAAAATTGTATATTGCAATTTGCAAAAAGTGAGTTTGTAACAATTTCTAAATTGAATAATATCATATTGCCATTGATTTAATTAGTTAAAATAACATATAAAATTAAATCCTAACAAAACCATACAAATTAAGCGTATGAAAAATGATATTAATTATATATTTTTTATTTATACAGTAAAAAGTGTGGTGTGTGGGGGTCCGTTTTTTGGGGATTTTCAATGGCGGGTTGCTTCTCTGCCCTGTAAGATGGGGGGCTGGGGCTTCTATCGGCCATGGATGTCTCCATTTACGGTTTTGTTGCCTCGCGAGCTCAATCGTGGGGGCTGCAAGATCACATCTTGCGCGAGAGTGGGGTTGTTGGAATGGATGGGGATTATGACATGGCTCTGGGGGAGTTGCATAGACACCTCCCGGATGATATTGGCGGTTTCGCTAACAGGGACACCGCCCCACCGAAGACCCAGAAGACTTTGGCGAGTGCTCTGTTTTGTCGTATCGCTCAGAATATTGGATTAGATTTCTGTACGACCCCTCGTCAGAACGCCGTCCTAGAATGCTTGCGGGGCCCCCACGCCCAAGATTTTCTATCGGTCATCCCCATCGAGGGCTTAGGCCAAAAGATGTCAGCCGTTGAATACCGTGCTATCTTAAAATATCGGCTCATGATTCCTATGTTCCCTGATGATGAGCAATGCCCGATTTGCCGGAAAGCTTGCTTAGACCAATTTGGGGAGCATGCTCTACACTGTAAAGAACTGCCAGGTTTTAAGTATAGGCACGACTGGGTGCGGGATGTCTTGGGGGACATCCACAAACGGGCGGGGATCTCGGTGAAGAAAGAAGCCCCCGTAAACTTTTTGACAGATCCGAGGGAAGGAAGATCCACATTGCGCCCCGCAGACGTTTTAGTTTTCGGGTGGGAAGCAGGTAAACACGCTTGTGTTGATCTTACCGGGGTTTCCCCCCTTGTAGGCTTTCGAGATACAGGTTTTGTCCCTGGTCAGGCGATTGCAAGGGCGGCAGCAAAGAAAATGGACAAACATGCAAAAGCCTGCGAGGATAATCAACATTCCTTTATCCCTTTTGCCTTTGATACCTTTGGCTCGCTAGCCCCAGAAGCCATCAAATTTCTTGGACGAGTCCAACGGGTTGTTCACAGCAACATTTCGTCTCCTAGAGATCGGGGTTTCGTTTTTACTAGGTTAGGTTTCGCTATTCAAAAGGGGATAGCGGCGCAGCTTGTTGCCCGCTTACCGGCTATCTTGGTGTAATTTGTTTGGCTAAACTTTTTGGAACGTTAAAAGTATATAAATGGAATTTTAAAGATTTCAAAACCCTAAAAAAAAAAGTGTGGTGCTACAAATAGTAAAAGTTAAAGGATCATTCTACAGGGTTGAGTTATTCTGTAAAAGAGTATAAAAATAATAAATGTAAGAAACCACTATAGAGTGACAAGTGTCACAAAAGAAATCAAGTGAGAAGGGTAGTTTTATCAAAGAGAATAAAATGATTATACATATGTAAGTCACATGCTATTTCCCCATATTTTTAAACGTCCGTAACTTTTTTATACGTAGTTTGTTTTAAAGAAAATTATATCATAAAATCGAGCGTATTTTATCTTTAATATGAGTACCATATATGTTATATTTAGAAAAAAATTCAAAAACCCAGTTGCGTATTACACAATAGACATAACGTAAAACACAATGAGAAAACCTATTTGCGTATTACACAATGGACATAACATAAAACACAATTGAAAGTAGACCAAAAACACAATCGATGACATAAGATAAAAGACACAATGGACATAACGTAAAACACAATGAGTATCAAACTAAAAACACAATTGAAAGTAGACTAAAAACACAATTGATTACGACAGATAAAAGACACAGTTAGTGAGAGCAAATAAAATACACAATAGACAACAGACTAATACACAATGAACAACATATTAAAACACAATGGATAGCAGAATAAACACAATGAACCTGAACCTGTCACACCAATTTTCAGTGGTGGGCCCATGAATTATTTTCTGAGGGTGCAAAAAAGGTTTAGCCAAACTTTCAAGGGGTGCGATCGGGATTTTTGCATATAAAATAAAAAAAATAAAAAACGCTCGCCCAACCAAGGCTTGCCTTAGGTCCGCCCTGCCCATTTTGTTTTCTTTTTGCATTTTTGCATTTGGTTGTATTTATTTGTGAGAGGGTTACCTATAGGGTAACATTTAACCTATATAGTGATATTTTTAACATAAATAAGTTGGGCGGGCCGTACTTAGGGGCTTCTAAATCTAGGCAACGGCCTAGGGCCTCCAAATATTTTAAAAATCTTTATATAGCATATGTGTATTATGTATTAGGCCCAAATAAATAATCAGTTTTTAAATAAAAGAGCCTAATTCCAATTCAAGCAATATCCAATTCGTATTTAATTTAGACCGTCATCATTATTTTCACTAACTGTAACGTCGCACATGCCCATTTTGCTCAATGATGTCGTCAATTGGGGAAAAATTAGACGTGAAATAGGGGAAATTAATGGTGTGTCACAAGGATAATCCAGGTTGATTAACAACTATTTTTCATCGTAATCTCTAGGGAAAATTTCACAGAATAGTAACCAAGTTTTAAAAGTGTTCTAATTAGGTCACTGGTGTCGTTTTTGTCCCAATTAGATAACTTAACATTCAAATCGAGCCATGTCCTTTTTTCCATGTGTCAAGAAAAAAATGAAGCATAAGATGTTAGCGTCGAATTATTTTAACATATGAAATTATAATTATTAAAAATAAAAACCATTTAATTACATTATAGTTTGCTTAGGGCCTTCAAAACGGTTTAAACGGTTGTGGAGATATGTAATATAAAGGTATATTCATGTTAACATCGCCTTAATCGACGTTTTAACCTTATTAGTTGACATTGTCTATCCAGATTTTCATTCATGTATATGTCAAATTTTAGAAGAGTCGGCGAGAGACAAGGATTTGTTGATTTTGAATTTAAGGTTCTACGAAAAAAAAAATCAGGTGCATTGACGACATTCCATGCAAGGAGTCATACAATTTATACGTGTTAACCACTGGCTCTAGCCCAGTGGCCAGGAAGCAATGAAGATTCGGAAACATCCCAACAGGCGTGGGTTCGAATCTGAGCAACCGCCCGAGTTTTCGAGTAACCGCGCTCAGCCCCCGGCTGGGCAACCCACACCTATACGGATGTGGGGTGGTGAAGTTTCTCGGGGAAAGCCGAGTCAAACGGCACAGGGTCCTCTGCATGCAAGGCCCTGGAGTCCGTGGGGGGGTTGGGGCTCCCGACTTGGGGGCTGTGGATTCGTTCACAACCTAGATCGAAATTCACCTTTCAAAAAAAAAAATACAATTTATACGTGTTACAACGTTGTTGGTCCATTCATAGTGTCTTTAACTTTTCTACTAGATTTTGGTGGTCCCCACACGTTTCTGTTAGTTGACTCACTAGCAAGCAACACGTTTCATGTGATTGCTTCCTGCCAAGTCGTTTCTGGCCGTCCGATTTGCAACGTGTTGCCATCTGGTGATTGATATGTCCTATCACGGTATGACGCGTGTTACAACATATGATTTTGAATATTTTTTTTTTAACGAAAAAGGTTGATACATATATTTCACGTGGTGGTCGTTGGAAGAATTTTAATCAAATTGGAGACTATTTCTTTTCGCAAGAAAACCACTTGATACATTTGTACAAAACTATTACTAGAGCACGCAATTTGTGGCAGGTCGTAGGAGGATGCTGGTGAAGATGCGTTTGTTATATGACACATTGATGATATATTATATATCATGGAGGTTTTAATCTAAATGATGGCAAAATAAGCAATTCACATGGCTAAGTAAACATGCCTAGAGTTTTAGGTTACTTTAACGATAATAAGGTAAATAAAAAAAAAATTAAATTTGTTAACAAATTAGTATATTGAAAGGTTGATATAAACCGTGTAGACTTTAATCTAAACGACGGTAAAAATAAGCCAGCAAAACGATTAAGTAAGCATGTCAAGATTTAAAAAGTGACAATGTGGGGTTAACTCACTTGGTAGAGACTCTTGTCTTTTAGTTGGAGGTCTTGGGTTCAATCCCAAACAAGGTGTAAATTATAATTAATTTGGTGTAAGTTAGGAGTGAGTAAGCATTGCCATTCAAAGAAAGATTTAAAAAATTAGCTTTAATTATAATAAGTTAATAAATCATAATTAAAATAAAAAAGAATTAAAATTACAAAAAAGATAAAAGAACAAACTTTAACAAACTTGGGTCGTGTGATAACTCTATTAAAGTTTGGGGATCGAAACGTAGATCATTTATAGAAATAGATTTATTATTAAACTTCCGTATATAAATCTATTAAAATATAAGGGTCGTATGATAACTCTATTAAAGTTAAGGGTTAGAAACTTAAATTAAGTAGTTACTGGGAAAAACATACTATTATAACCCTAGCAAATAAAATAAACTAAAGTAAAATGAACCAATTAAAGATTAAAATTTTTCATTGTTGGAAATGTTATTATATAGAATGTTTATATGATGTATGTTTTGGTGTTTTGAATTTTTGAATATAAAATGTTTATATGACATGTATGTTTTGGTGTTTTGAATTTTTGATGTATTTTAAAAAGGGTAAGATTTTGTTTTCACAATTTATGTGTTGGTTTTTTGAATTTTTGATGTATTTTTAGAAAGGTATGAATTTTGTTTTCACATGGTGGTGTGAGTGGGAACGGGGCGAAAGAGATGGCCGAGGTGGTATCGCGGCATCACTAGAGAACACCTCGTCACTCCCTTGTGACGCTGTGAAAGATGGGTGAAATCAGAAATGCTAGCCGAACTGTAAAATATAATTAAATTAATTAATTGTATAAGGTAACTGGGTGATACTATTCCCACCCTCCCTAATTCCTGATTACACCCCCCCCCCCCTACAAAAACATCACATCCATCAATCTATCAATCAATCATTTGCTTTTTGTTTTTAGTTTTTTTTGTCTTTTTGTTGTCTTTTTAGTATATTTTAGTGTTTTTTTGTTATTATTATTATTAGGGGGCCGCTAGAATGAGAACCACCACGAGTTATGAGAACCGCGAGAATCACGTGCCACGGAGGGGCGTTGACCACGATTTTTTTTTTACAACTAGATCCGTATATTTTAACAACATTCGTAAAAAAAAAATTTCAAACGGCGCGCCCGAGGGGGTAGTTTTTTACACCCAAAGTTTGTAAAAAAAAAAGAAAAAACAAAAAAATAATAAAAACACCAAACTTTGGGTGTAAAAAACTACCCCCTCGGGCGCGCCGTTTGAAATTTTTTTTTTACGAATGTTGTTAAAATATACGGATCTAGTTGTAAAAAAAAAAAATCGTGGTCAACGCCCCTCCGTGGCACGTGGTTCTCGCGGTTCTCATAACTCGTGGTGGTTCTCATTCTAGCGGCTCCCTATTATTATTATTATTAAAATTGAAAAAAAAACGTGTAAAAGGGATCATGTAATTGGTGCTATATTAAAATTGAAAAAAAAAAACGTGTAATCAATTTCATTTCAATCTCTTTTAAAAAGGAACACTTTATTCTTCAATCAATCGATTTTTCTATTCTTCAATTTCATTTCAATCGATTTTTTCTATGCAAAACCAATAATACCCATAACTCGTAGCCTCTCTCAAATTTCAATCTAAAATTTTACAAAGTGACACAAGAGCATCAAGAGGGGAGCAAGGATCATCACACTCGTGGTTAAAATCTTCATCGCGATACTATCATCTTGAGAAAGCTATTCAAAGAGCTGCATAAATTTACTTGTTCAAAGAGTGATCTATTTATGCTTCATCATAGCATTCAGAAAAGTTAAAGAGATGTCTGGATTTTCAACAGATCAAGTATAGTTTTTAATTCCCATGTTTCAAGTTTCAACTTAGTTATATAATCTAGCTAGGTTAAGGGTCTTGTTTTAGTTTAAATGAGTTTGTTTGGATAATATATATTTTGTAACTACTCAAGCTTGTTCACCTAATATTTTGTAACTAATATTAGTTCACTTTTAGGTGTTCAAGTCTCGTGAAGAGTTGATGGAATGGGTTAGAAACACCGGACGTAGTCTTGGTTACGCTATGGTGACTAAAAGATCGAAAGCTAAAAATGGCTACGTGTCTAAAGTTGTACTTATGTGTGATCGTGGTGGTGTGTATAAATCAGATAAAGATTCAAGTAGAGAGACCGGCACTAGAAAGATAAATTGCCCGTTTGAAATGGTAGAGAAATTTTCAAAAAAGAATGGTTCTTGGACGTTAAAAGTAAAACCTGGTGAGCATAACCATCCACCCGGAGAATATATGGAGGGACACCCAATCCTCAAACGATTGACACCTAATGAACACCAATTGGTGGCAGAGTTGACGGGGAAGGGTGTGTTCCCAAAAGATATTTTAGGTGTTATGAAGGAGCGTGATGAAAATAATGTCTCTACAATTAAAAACATATATAACGCACGTGATAAAATTCGAGCAACGGATCATAAAGGGAAATCTTTGATGGAGGTGCTAATGTCTCATTTAAATGATAAAGGGTATACTTTTGAAATTTCTACCAATAGAGTTTTAAACATGTTGGAAGACTTATTCTTTGTTCCTAAAATATCATACAAGTACTTCCTTGATTTTCCACATGTGTTGCTTATGGATGTCACATACAATACGAACAAGTATAAATTGTCTTTTCTTGAAATTGTTGGTGTAACTTCTACCAACAAGTATAAATTGCCTTTTCTTGAAATTGTTGGTGTAACTTTTACCAACCTTTTAAACACACCGGGATATGATTTCATGGGGTTGAACCAAGATATTGTCGGACAAAGTTCTTTCGCCAACTCTACAAGTGCGCCAGGCTATGACTTCATGGGGTTGAACCAAGATCAAGCATCACAGGTGATACACAACTATATTCATCTAATTCCAAAAATCTTCCATGCGTATGTTACACGCATACATAACGTGTTAGGTGATGGAAATTGTGGGTTTCGGGCGACAGCTTCTGCTCTCGGGTACGGTGAAGATGAATGGTTATTTATCCGGAGATCACTGATGGAAGAGCTACTCGAGTTTAGAAATAAGTACACTAAGGCTTTCTTAGGCTCATTCAAAGATGTGTTCACGTCCTTGGCTTGGTCAGGATCGGGGTTTGCACCTGAAAAACACTGGATGATTATGCCAGAGGCAGGATTCTTGATTGCGAACAAGTTTAATGTGATCGTTCATTTTTTATCTCAAGAAAAAATAAACAGTTCTACTTGTTTTTCGCTTTGGAGAGGCCCTCACGAGTTCCCAGAAAAAAAAATAATTACAATTGCACACGTGAATGGTAACCATTTTATAATGGTAGAATTGCAAGGAGAGTATCAAATTTCCAGCACAAACAACCTATGGAAATTAATGAGAGAAAATGATGCAGCTGGCTGGGAGAATATATTTGAATCACGTCAAAATATGTATAAGTCTTGGATAGCACAACCTGCTACATTTGGGGGGTGTATAGATTAAACCTCGGTATGTAAATTATTAAATGATAATAATTTTGTAAAAAAAATACTTATTTTTATATAGCTTTTGTTACAGCTATAAATATAATTTGATAAATTATAACAATAAAAACTAATAATAAATAATATATCATTACTACTACTACTAATAATAAATATAATAATAATAATAATAACTAATTAAATAATAAACAAATACTAAATAACTAATAATTAAATAAAAGAATAAAAAAAAGACAACAAAAAGACAAAACAGGCTAAAAACAAAAACCAAATGATTGATTGATGGATTGATGGATGTGACATTTTTTATAAGGGGGGTGTAATCAGGAATTAGGGGGGGTGGGAATAGAATGAGCCTTGTATAAATATTCTTTCCTTTAGTCACTAATTAAATCATTTAATTTGTTTATTTTAAAATACAGTGTCTAGTTAGTTTTCAATATGTTTAAATTAATTTTTAAGTTATATTTATCAGTTTCTAATTTTTTTTCTTGCAACTGTCCAAAATGTTTTTTTAATTTTTTTTTTTTTTTGTGTAAAACGTGTTTTCTAAATCATCGTGTCTATTTCATTTATTTAAAATCATTTATGTTAAGACAATAAAATATTATATTGTATTTAAAAATTTTCAACTACTACATTTACAAGAGTCGGCACCGACAGGCAATAGTGCCGGCACTTCATTGGGCTTAATGGGCGGCGACTTCAATAGTGTCAGGCAGCTGCCTTAGTGTCAGGCAGCTGCCTGGCACTCCCCTATTGGCCCAAAAAATTTACGATTTTATCCCCCTTTAAAATTACGATTTTGCCATCAGTTAAAAATTATGTTTTTGCCCTCACTTAAAAATAAATTTACGCCTATGCTCCCAGCAAAATATCACAATTTTGCCCCCGGTTAAAAATTACGATTTTGCCCCGTTTCAATTTACAGTTTTGCCATTAGTTTTTTTCCCTTAAAAATACAATTTTCCCATAAGTTCAAAATTATGTTTTTACCCCCACTTAAAAATAAATTTGCGCTTTTGCTCCCAGCTAAAAATTCCAATTTTGCCCCCGGTTCAAAAATTACGATTTTGCCCCGTATAAATTTATACTTTTGCCATTAGCTTTTTTTCTTACAGCCAAGTAACAATTTTGCCCTCAAATTAAATTTACATTTTCCCCATCGTTTTTGTTTCTTTTCCTGGTGACATTACAAGTTTGCCCCCAGTGTAAAATTACAGTCGTGCCGGCAACTTCCTGGCACTCCCCCGTTGGTCCATTTAGTTTACGCTTTGTCCCCGAATTAAAATTATGATTTAGCCCTCAGTTAAAAATTACGTTTTTCCCATCGTTTTAATTTTTTTACCAAAACTATAAACGTTTTTTTTAATTGGTTTACTCGATTTAATTTTTTTTCGTGTCAATGAGTTGCCTAACACTAGCTCATTAGTCCTGAAAAATTATAGTTTTTTCCCTCAGCCCAAAATTACGATCTTATCATCGTTTCTTTTTTCTAGCAAAATTATAGTAGTCTTTTTTTAATTGGTTGAGAATTATTCGGCCATCGCCCCGCAACACGGGCGGGGCATCTACTAGTTTCAATACAACAAATAAAAACATATAATTGACGTTTACAATAAAGTGGTTGGCAATCTAGTGTTTTCTAGTGAAATGTCTTTTTTATTTATTATAATAGTTAATTAAAATGTTCCGTATTAGAAAATTAAGGGATAGTTAGGGGCTGTTTGGTAGCCTCTGAATGGTTATTAAAAGGCTACCTCTTAATGGAACCATTAAGAATTTTACCATGGTAGCCTCTGAATGGTCATTAAGAGGCTACCTCTTAATTAGGGCTGTAAACGAAACGAACGAACACGAACAAGGCCTTGTTCGTGTTCGTTCGTTAAGGAAATAAATGTGTTCACGAACGGTTCATGAACAGTTAACGAACGAGATTTTATATTCGTGTTCGTTCATTAAGGAAATGAGCGTGTTCACGAACGGTTCACGGACACAAAAAAATTTGACGAATGCGACGAAGGATAAAGGTGGATGACCCATAGAGTAGCACTAGAACTTGAATTTCTTATTGCGGAATGGAGGTCGATCGTATTCGACGATGTAAATAATAAGAAATAAAAGGGAAATGGTGCATAAACAAGGTGAACAGGGTTTTCCAAGTTTAAGTCCTAGGGTAATAAAATAAATATAAGTTTAATAGATAAAATATATGAACGTACAAAAATCTTTCATTAAAACACAAACATGTGAACATAAACGAACACAAATGAACGAATATTCGCGAACACGTTCACGAACAGCTTACCGAACGTTCACGAACACAATTGAACGAACGAGAATTTGTTCATGTTCGTTCATTTAAGTAATCGAACGAAATTCCTTGTTCGTGTCCGTTCGTTTATTAAACGAACGAACATAAACGAACTTCCCGCCGAACGGTTCACGAACTGTTCGCTGAACGTTCGGTTCGTTTACAGCCCTACTCTTAATGGAACCATTAAGAATTTTACCAATGAGAAGGTAGAAGAATGTGACATGTGATGATTTACCATACAGAGGTTACCTCTTAACTATTCAGACTTGAGGTTACCTCTTATTCATTCAGTGGTTTTAAACCATTAAGAGGTAGCATCTGAATGGTCATTAAGAGGCTACCAAACAGCCCCTTTGAGATGCGAAGATGGGCATAAATTTCCTTGGTTAATACATAGATGATTATGGATGAAATGAAAATACTTGTGGCGCTGATACATTTGAGAGTGTCAGGTATGAGAGGGATGGGAAATATGACTCCCTCCCATATTTGTTAAATTAATGCCAAAAGATCAATCACATGAATACAAGGGTAAAATTACTTATGAATCTAACCGAAAATTCCATCTCCTAGAGCCGATTTGGGACAAATGAAGTTTATGATGTCGCTAGTTGTATTGGCGTCACATAACACCTAGCCCATAAACAACTGATAAGAAGGTGATCTCACGTCTCCTCATGAATACCACAGTGAGCACAAGTCGAATCTAGAAGAACCATTCCTCTTTTAATGAGGGTGTCCTTGACAGCGACTCTATGCAGCTCTGCTCGTCAAGCTAGATAATTTATTTTGAGAGGATCCCATGTGTTCCACCTGAAGACCCCCCCCCCCCAACTAGGGACCGAACCTTTAACAGCAATCTCGTGCCGAACACACTTCGTTGAAAAGGTTGCCCCTCAAAGTTTTCCTAGGTCCATTTATCCTTATATTCTGTTAGGCGTATCGGGTGCAACAACTCCATAAGCTGCCCTATTTCATCCCAATTTTATTCCGAGCCCGAGCTTGTCGTTACCCACCTCCACTTTCAGCTTTTCTTTCACATTAATCCCCATCTTCAGATTGTTCCATCAATCTCTACAATATCTTTCCACCAAACCAATCACGGACTTTTGACCGGAATACATTTCGCACCCGAGTCCGGCCCATGCACGCCCTTGATCACCCGAGCCCACAGCTGTGACGGGTAGTCGCGAATCCTCCACCACCATTTAGCCATCATAGCGACAATGAAGCTTTCCAATACCTACCCCCAAGGTGTTTTTGTCTAATCATTTTCCCCATCTAATCCAACTGATTTTATTTTTATTTCCCAATTGTCCTCATACAAACGATCTTCGGATTTCTTCAATGGTTTTGAGGACGACCTTAGGTTCCTTGAAGACCCCCATGTAGTAGGAGGATAGGCTACCCAAGACTGATTTTGCTAGTCACGCGCCTATAAAGGAGAGAGTTTTAGCCTTCCAAGAATTAAGCTTGTTTTGACACCTATTAATGATCAGCTCCCAGTGCTTAACCCGCTTCATATTGGCCCCAAAAGGGAACAATCCTACCCCATAGTTTAGACTCTCACCCGCCTCGCTTAGGTTGTCAACATCAACGCTAATCCCGAAATCTTTACTCATTTGCAAATTGACATTTAGGCCAGTAAGTAGGCTGAAACATCTTAAAAACCTGCTGAGATTTGTACCATTACCCATAGACCAGTCGCACAAGAAGATGGCATCGTCGGTGTAGCTTAAATGAGTGATAAACGACATGTGATTAGGTAACTTTACCCCCGAAAATAACCCCTCCCTCTTTGGCCCTGCTCATCAACACATCCCAAACTTCCATTGCTATAATAAACAAAAGATGGGGATAAGGGGTCACCTTGGCTGAGCCCACGCTTGCAAGAAAATTCTCCGGTTGGCGACCCGTTAACTAAGATTGGACCCTTGACAGATTAAGGAAACACGCAAGCCAGTTGATCCATTTCTCATGAAAGCCCATGCACTTAAGAACTCTTAGGAGATACTTCGAATTTAACGTGTCATATGCCTTGGCGAAACACACTTTAAAAATCAACAGCTTCCTTTTGGATTTTTTTTGCCCCACGACACTCTCTCGCTTACCACCAGCGAGCCGTCAAAAATATTTCTGCCTTCGACAAATGCCGATTGAGAAGCTGAAATTATCGACCCAAGAAAGGGTTTTAGCCTATTAGACAAAACTTTGGCGAGGACCTTGTCGTTTGAGTTCCCAACCTTAGGTAAAAGGGTGATGAAGGCAGAATTGCACCACACGTCAATATTACCCCTTTCATAAAAAATCCTCCCGACATTACAAGAAGTTTCAATTTTTCCCATAATTGCTTCAAAAAATTATAGTGAACCCATAAGGGTCGGGGGCTTAGCCCATGTCACAGGTCCAAATGGCCTCCCGCGCTACCTCCTTCGAGAATCTTGAAACGAGGGATATCGATTGGGTGCCGAATAATGGGTTTAGGCCTGAATCAAGGAACTTGGGGCACCTTCGAATAGGGTAAGCAAATAATTTTTTAAGTGATTTTTCACAGCTTCCTTTAGAGCACCAGGCTCCAAAACCCACACCCCATTAAAATACATACCATTAAAAATATATTCTGCCTATCGAAAGGATCTGAATTAAAAAGGTCTAGAAACTAGTTATAGTTTTCTATATTCGACTTACCTTGGTAGTACGTAAACCACAATGTTTGTTGTTCAACCTTGGCACTGGTCTAGAAACCCTAAGTCATAAGAACCCATATTATTACTAGCTTTATTGGATTGGGTCTGGAGTTGTGTTTATAGCCTTAATCCTAGTTTGATTAGATTAACCTTAATCAGTATTAGTTCATTTTAGCACTTCATACGCTATTATCTAGTTAAGTCTTGGAATAGTTAAATAAGTTTCATCTGTTATCAATCTAGTCAATCTTCGTCGATCTAAGTCTAGGATGGTTATATTTTCTTAACCCTTGGTAATGTTTCTAAGTTAATCAAAGTTTTAGTAATTTATAGCTTAAGTTATAATTATTCGATGATTATATATTAAGTGACAAGTTTAATACTAGTAGATTTTGTGTCTTAGGATTTATACTTAGTAACTTACTTAAACTATACTAAATTTCTGATGGGTACGCTTGTCTGTTACGTGTGTAGTTAGTAGTTAGTTGTTTTTTTTTACCTTAAAGCTCGTATGCGTTTTGTTTCAATTTATTTGTTACTATTTAAGCACGTCAACTGCTACTTAGTATTGGCAATTGATCTGAAAAGTATCTAAAACTAAAAACTTTAGATATTTGTACCCTGTCGAAGTAAGGATCCATGACATATATGTTTAGAAAAGATTCCATTTTGAGAGGGTTAAATAAGCACTATCTCGTTGAAAAGCTCTATACGTCTCCCCTTTCTCAACGTATTTCTTTAGACAAATACTTCAATTTTTCCTCTTGTCGAATGGTAAATATTTCTCAAAATATAGTGTGTGAATCAAACCCATGTTTGAATTAGAATTCTTCTAAATCGGCTATATTCATATTTGAAGAGGTTGACAATAAGTTCTTTCAAAGTTGACTACTTGTCCATCTGTTAGAGGTGTTCTGGAAATGTTTGAGATCAAGTAAATAGCTTTAAGAACGAATGGATTGGATCGACTTGGAAAATAGAAAGATTTAGTACAAGTTATACGAGTCCTTGAAGTCCATGTGATTGAATTTTAGACACTAAGAATTAATATTTTTAGTTTTAGCAGATAGTTTAATATTTTTTAACATTATATTGTGATCCTTACAACAAGTGAATTAAGATTATACCAAAACAAATTGCAGGAGAGTTACCATAAATTTCATAGAACTAAATATTTAAAGATAAGACGTCAGGATTTTGAAATGCTACAATATTTTCATTTGAGTCTTTATCTTCATCTATATAATTTAAATAAAAAAAAATATTATTTTCTCTAGATTTTATTATTTGGAATATTGGATTTTAATAATCACAACTATTCGTTGTTGGCCGCCAACAGTCCCAACTTCATAAATAGCTACCAGCAGTCCCAACTACTGACATATTGGCCACCGATGGACCCTGACTTAACAGAACCCTAACGACGTTATTCTCCAATCGCCGGAAAACCGTTTTTGTCCAGAAAAAGGTTTCTAAAGGTCAAATCTACAAGGTTACAAAGAGTTTTCGGACGAAAATGTTGAGTTTTCCGGCCAAAAAGTTGAGTTTTTCGGCGAAAAAAAAGAGTTTTCCGGCGACTTTAATAATCGAGCCTTTTACTAGAAAAAGGTTCCCAAAGGTCCATAATAAGGTTACAAAGAGGTGCGGGACAAAAATGTTGAGATTTCCGGCCAAAAAACGTTTTTCCGGCGATCGGAGACTAATGTCGTTAGAGTTCTGTTAGTTAGAGTCCATTGGAGGCCAATAAGTGAAAAGTTAGGACTGATAGTGGTTATTTTTAAAGTTGAGACTGTTTTCGACCAACGGCGAATAGTTGAGATTATTAAAATCGAATATTCCTATTTATTTTAAAGGGCTATTGATTTTAACACCTCAAACTATGAAGAATTGGCCGCTGCCACCCCCAATTACCACTTTGATCTGTGACACCCCAAACTTTTAATTTTGTTTGTTATTTCACCACTCAGTTAAAAAATGACTAACTGAGTTAGTCTTCCATCCTAGCTGGCATGCTACGTGGACTATTTTTGACGATGTGGCACATTCATGGGTATAAAACCCATGTTCTTCTTCGATTAACCCTGCACAAACAATTGGGTTTCAATGGAAACCTTAATTTGCTCATACGGTGCATGAATCGGCCAAATCAAAACCCTAATTCACTATCAAGATACATTCTTTCAACGTATTGTATCGCAACCCCCGATCCCTTATCTGTCCCGGGAACGGGCGGACGCGAGCTCAGTTGTGGTGGTATCAGGTTATTTAATCTTGCAGCGGAATTTACATCAGGACCGTAGTTAGGAAATGTTTATCAGAGTAAAACCACCTCATTTAATATTAATAATCACATGGGTAAAACTCAAGTTTCTTCTTACAATACATTTATAGGGATAAACCCTATTTTATTGAATTTTAAAACATCGTTTATTTGGTAACTTTTATAGCCACATTTTCCCAAGCCTTCAGTGCTCTCCAGCTGGCTTTTTACTAATTGGCTGTCACATTGGGTTACCTGAAACGTGTTTTAAAAACATTTGTCAGTCGGAAATACTGGTGAGTGAATCCCAGTTTAATCAAGTTTAAATAAAAAGTCACAGTGAACAGTATTGAGAGCGATCACATTGTTTATGTCTACACAATTACTCCATTTAGTACTGTCAATCCACTGACTTGTGGGTCATATTACCCATTGGCTAACTCATTGTCCAATGGTAACGTATTGTCATCCCGACTTACTGCTCGCAAGTAGTACAAATTTTGTATACAAAACCCCAACATACCGGCAGTAATTGAAGAACTACAAAGACTCAATCACTGCTAAATTTCATAGTAAAACATTTAAGTTTTGGTAAAACATTACCATAAAGATTATCAAAAAGAGGATAAACTCACATTGCTATCTTAGACTTCGCGTAAGGGTTTCCTGGATATAATCTATAATTTATCCAAATGTACATTGGTTAGTATCATAACCCTTTGAAAATATTAATGATACTCTCCCCGAGACGGCATTCCAACAACTACGTCGGGCAGAACCACGACAGTTGTTACGGAACCCTAAATCAATCGGGCAGCGTAACTATTATGAAACTGGGGTTATAATACTTACAACGGAGTAGAACCTCGCTAATTAGGGGTATAATACCCGTGTATTATAAGCCTACTACAGAAATGGTGATTGAGAATTGAGATTGTGAGCGACGGAAAACGAAAACTGATGCGTTCTATTTATAGTTGTTGATTCTAGTCCTCTCGCGGCCCGCGTAAAAGATAAGGGCCTCTTACGCGGCCCGCGTCAACATATGGTCAACATATAGCTTAGCTGGGTCAGCGTATAGGTCCGCCATGATGTCGACACGTGTCGGCTTAGGATGTCTCCGCATTTAATGATCTCTCGCGGCCCGCGTCAATGTAAGCTTAAGCTTACGCGACCCGCTTGAACTAAAGAATTCAGCGGAGTCAGGTTCTAGCATTGATACCGCCCGCGTGAAAGCTTGGGGTGGGTCTACGCGGCCCGCCTCATCTTACTATTTCTTGTTTTTAATTTATTTTATAAATTATAACGTATTTCGGGCTCGGTTTTCACATACGGGGTGTAATTAAAAACATATTGGGACATTCTAAAATATACTATAGTGTTAGAAATATTATAAGGGTGTTGGTTTTACCGAGGATTGTTACATTCTCCCCACCTTGTTTAGAACACGTCCTCGAGATCTACTGGAACAAATGCGGATATTTCCTTTTCATTTCAGATTCAAGTTCCCATGTGTACTCAGGTCCTCTTTTGGAGTCCCACTTCACTTTGACTAGAACTAGTCTCTTATGCTTGAGATTCTTGATTTTCCTGTCTTCAATTTGTAGAGGCCTTTCTACAAACTTGAGTTGTTCATTTACCTCTATATCCTTAAGAGGTACTATTAGTGATTCATCAGCTAAACACTTTTTGAGATTTGATACATGAAAAACATCATGTATTCCTACCATCTCCTCTGGCAGTTGTAGCTGATAGGCTACAGGTCATATTCTTCTAATAATCTCAAAAGGTCCAACATACCTGGGACTTAGCTTTCCCCGTTTGATGAATCTTACTATTCCTTTCCAAGGAGAGACTTTCAATAATACTTTATCTCCTACTTGAAATTCCAACGGTTTGCGTCGGTTATTAGCATAACTCTTTTGTCGATCTCGTGCTGTTTTCAGTCGTTCCTTGACTTGAATGATTTTTGTCAGTTGTTTCTTGTACTAACTCAGGTCCAGATAGTTGCTTTTCTCCTATTTCTGCCCAACAGACTGGGGTTCGGCACTTTCGTCCATAAAGTGCTTCGAATGGTGCAGCATTGATACTTGTGTGATAGCTATTATTATAAGAAAATTCTATTAAAGGTAAGTGATCGTCCTAATTACCTCCAAAATCAATTACACAAGCTCTAAGCATGTCCTCCATTGTCTGAATTGTCCTTTCACTTTGTCCATCTGTTTGTGGATGATAAGCCGTACTTAGCTTTAACTTGGTTCCCATTGCCTTTTGGAAACTCAACCAAAAATGAGAGGTAAAGCGACTATCCCTATCAGAAACAATTGATAAAGGAATACCATGTAAAGAAACAATTTCATTTACATATAATTTGGCTAATTGTTCCATACTAAATGTTTCCTTCATTGGTAGGAAATGAGCTGACTTGGTTAGCCTATCTATAATCACCTAGATTGTATCATTTCCTTTATTAGTTTTGGGTAATTTAGTAACAAAATCCATTGTTATTAATTCCCATTTCCACACTGGCATTTCTAATTGCTGTAACAAACCTGAGGGTTTCTGGTGTTCAGCTTTAACTTGTGAACAAGTTAAACATTTAGAAATATAGGCTGCTATGTCCTTTTTTATTCCTATCCACCAGAAATTTTTCCTTAGATCCTGGTACATTTTGTCACTTCCTGGATGCATCGTATATTTAGACTTATGGGCTTCTTCTAATATACGATGATTTAGATTTCCTAATTTAGGTATCCACATTCTCTTTTTATGGAATCTCCAAATTCCATCTGTTCCTTGTTCTAATTCTTTTAACATACCTTTTAATTTTTCAGAATCATCCTTGATTACTGACTCTTGTGCTTCTCTTATCTGATCATTTAAATCTACTTGCAGATTTAATTTAAGAGAACGTACCCTTTTTGGCTTCTCATGATATTTTCGGCTTAAAGCATCTGCCACTATATTTGCTTTTCCTTCATGATACTGGATATCACAATCATAGTCACTAAGCATCTCCATCCAGCGTCTTTACCTCATATTCAACTCCTTTTGTTTGAAAACATACCTTAAACTCTTATGATCAGTGAAAATGGTAAACTTACTACCATAAAGGTAATGTCTCCAAATTTTAAGAGCAAAAATTATAGCTCCTAATTCTAGATCATGAGTTGAATAATTCTCTTCATGATTCTTAAGTTGTCTAGATGCGTAAGCTATAACCTTTTGTCGTTGCATCAATACACATCCATAACCTAATCTAGAAGCATCACAATAGACTACAAAGTCTTCAGTTCCTTCTGGTAATGCTAGTATGGGTGTATGGGTTAATCTTTGTTTAAGGATTCTAAAGGCTTCTTCTTGTTTTACTCCCCATTCAAACTTAACAGATTTACAGGTTAGCTTAGTTAAGGGAATGGCTATTCTAGAGAAATCTCGAATAAATCTTCTATAATAACCGGCCAATCCTAAGAAACTTCTAACCTCGGTTGGTGATTCAGGGGTTTTCCATTTAATAATTGCCTCAATCTTTGTTGGATCTACATGAATTCCTTCATGATTAACTAAATGTCCAAGGAATTGTGCCTATTCTAACCAAAATTCGCACTTAGAGAATTTAGCATAAAGCTTTTCCTTTCTTAATAAACTTAAGAGTGCGTGCAAATGCTTTGCATGATCTTCTTTATTTTTAGAATAAATTAGAATATCATCTATGAAAACAATTATGAATTTATCCAAATATGGCTTACATATTCGGTTCATCATGTCCATAAATGCAGCTGGGGCACTGGTTAAACCAAATGGCATGACAGTAAATTCATAATGGCCATACCTTGTTCTAAATGCGGTCTTAGGAATGTCCTCTTCCTGTACCTTTAATTGATGATATCCTGACCTTAAATCGATTTTAGAGAAAAATCGAGCTCCTTGCAGTTGATCAAACAGATCATCGATTCTTGGTAATGGATACCGATTCTTAATCGTGACCTTGTTTAATTCACGGTAGTCAATGTACATACGCATTGATCCGTCCTTCTTTTTAACAAACAGTATCGGCGCTACCCATGGTGACGAACTTGGCTGTATGAATCCTTTCTCTAACAATTCGTCTAATTGTTTCTTCAATTCTTACATTTCTGCAGGTGCCAAACGGTAAGGTGCTTTGGAAATCGGTGTTGTTCCTGGTATCAAATGGATTCTGAATTCGACTTCTCTATATGGAGGTTGCCCTGGCAATTCTTCTGGAAATACATCTGAAAACTGAGATACTACTGAAATATCTTTTAAATCCTTTCCTTTAGTGTTAGTGATTATGGAAATCAAATACACTATAGAACCTTTTCTCATACAACTTGCAGTTTTCATCACAAAGATAAATTTAGTGAACCTAGAAGGTTTATCTCCTTTAATTGTGATCATTTTACCTTTTGGTGAATTTACTTGAATTAACTTTTGATCACATAAAATACTGGCTTTATTGGCTATTAACCAATCCATTCCTAAAACAACATCGAATCCTACCGGATTCATGGGATAAAGGTTTGCAATAAATTTCTGATTTAAAATTTCTATTCTTGCTTCCTGCAAGATTTCAGAAATCCTAACAGTTTCTCCATTGGCTGTCTCTACTAAGCATTCTTGTGGTAGTTTAGTTAATGATTGATTTAGAATTTTGCAAAATGATGTATTAATAAAACTTTGGTTTGCACCAGAGTCAAATAATACTTTAGCAAAGACATCATTAACTAAAAACGTACCAGCTATGACATCTGGGATCATCTTGGCTTCATCTGCAGTCAGAACAAATGCTCTAGCATTTTTAGTATTCTTGTTATCTGTGGCTGGAGCTAATTTTTGGCAGTTTGGCCTGATATGACCTTTTTCTCCACAGTTGTAGCATAATCCATTACTGGTTTTCTTCCTGCAATTTTCTTCCTTGTGTCCTGGCATCTTACAATAATTGCAGAGAGTGGAGCATTTTCCCGAATGCTTTTTCTTACAGACCTTGCAGTATGGTGCAGAGGTAGAACCCATATTCCTACGATTGTAATTTCCAGAACGGAATTCTTGTGTAAGCCTTTGGGTTAAGTTCCTCCTCTGATCTTCTTCTCTAGTACGGACTAATTCATCAGTCATGGTATTTGCTAGTTCTACAGCTTCTTCTATGGTTTGAGGTCTAGCTGCCTTGACTATGTGTCTAATCTCTCCAATTAATCCCCAAATATAACGGGAGATTAACACTGGTTCTGGTGAAGCAAGGTTTGGCACTATTCTAGCAAATTCGAAGAATATTTTAGTGTATCCCTTACTATCCACACCAGTCATCCTAAGGTTTAAAAAATTGTTTGATATCTGTTCTTTTTCATTGGGTGGGCAGAATTTCATTTCTACCTTGTTCTTAAATTCTTCCCATTCCATATTGTAGGTTCTATCACTTCCTCTTGATTGGAGGACAGTGTTCCACCATTCTAGTGCTGCATTCTTAAACAGATTAGAAGCAAACAATATCTTATCTTCTTCAGCACACTTGCTTATCCTTAAGATTGCCTCAGTCTTCTCTATCCAGCATAAGGTTGTAATGGCCCCTTCGTTGCCCTAGAATTCCATTGGTTTACAAGACCAGAATTCTTTATAAGAACAACCATAAAGCACGGTTCTTCTTCTTTTGGGAATAGGCATTTGAAGTACAGGTCCATTGTTCACGCTGTTCTCTGGTTCACTTGGTCGCTTCTTCAAAGGGGGTAAACTCTAGTTGGTAATATCTAAACAGTTTAACGTGTAATTCGAATTTGCATGCAAGACCAACTCAGCTAAGCTACTTGGACACGCACCTACCCTACCCTAAAAATGTCACCCCAGGCGACACGCGGCACGTGCCACGGATTCTTCCGCGACTAGCGGGAGGTGCAAATTTAGGGTATAAATACAGGGGCTTGGGACTTGATTCCTGGCTTCAGTTCGACGTTAAAATTCTTTACGTACACAAAGTTAGACACTGTTTACTACAAAAACACACACTGATCACGAAGTGCTGCCACAATTCAGGGTAATAACTCGATCGCTGCTACGATTCAATGTCCGATCGATTAAACTATCCAATGGATGTTTAAGTGCTGCCCACATTAGGGTTTATGCTTTGTCATTCGTCGTTAAATCGATGGATGTTTAAGTATCGCACTTTGTCATTCGTTGTGAAGGTTTTAATCTCGTGAGTTATCGTAAATGCTGTATTAAGTTACTAACCTAGTTTGTGTGCCTGGTTATTTAAACTAGGTTATCAAGGCTAATCAGTAGGCTAAGCTCTGTTCAAAATTAAATCTGCAATGTGAGTCATTCTCTTTTTATCAAATCTATTTAGAAAAGCATGTTTATTTTAAAGTTATAATTACGGGGATTAAGTCTTTGTAATCACCCAGTTACAGCCGGTATGTGGGGTTTTGTATACATTACTTGATAATCGTCACCATTGGGGCAGCCAATGGGGGATATGACCATAGTCACAGATCCGGTCGAGTGACAAATACCGTGGGTAGTTGGTTTGATATCAGAAACATTGTAATCGCTCTTAATACTGTAAATTATAACAAATGAGTCGTTTTAATAAAAAGAATGATTCACTCAATATTTCCCGCTGACAAAACCTTTTTCAAACATGTTTCAGGTGATCTGTTGTGATCCAGGAAAAGTGCCGTGAAGCACTATCAGCTTAAGGAAGTGGCTCAGTATAAAATAAAGAAACATGTTTTGTAAAATAAAAGATTTCTTCGTGAAATCTCAAGATTGTAAATTACAGGGTTTTATCCTGAGTTGTGAAATAAAATAATCGGGAAATATTTCAGTTTTTAAAATGATCCTGAAGAAACTTCCGCTGTTAAATAAATACCACGGGATTTTCTGTTCCGCGGCTCCTGAAACGGGTTAAACCGGGTCGGGGGCCGTGACAGAAAAAAGTGGTATCAGAGCCACTGATTTAAGCCTATTAAGTATTTAGAAATACTTAATTTTACTGATTGCCAATTATGTGATTATGTGTTTTATTAACTGATTATTTGTTAGTTACAGTATGGGTAAACAAAAGCTGTCAAACATCTATCTTAAACTAGATAGGTCATCCAACGAGAAGGGAAGTTCATCCCAACCCAAATCCTCAAATCACTCTGTAATTCCTGAAGAAGGAATATTTGTGAGAAATGCACATTATGAGAAACCACTTTCTCCTAATAAAAGAAGTTTGATTATTAGGAAGAGTCAGGAGGAAATAAGGAAAATCCGAGAAAAGAAAGTTAAACAGGAAACCCAGGAATTAACCAGTAAAACACCCTGGGAGGACAAATTAGATGAGAAATGGGCAGATCTTTATATGCTAGCCACAGTAGCAGAAAATGCAAATCTCTAAATACTCTAACTCAAGTTTTAGCACATTTATTTATCTACAATCCAGAAACCTTATTCAGTAAATAAATAAGTTCACAGTAAATCATAGTATATTTTACTTGTCAGTTGTTTTATGTATGGTATGCAATAATATTTAAGGGTTATCTATGAAATTTTGTTATTTTATTTTAACATTTGGTATGTATTTTGCATATATGCTAAACAGCATGAATGAGATATCTTAAGCTTTAGAAAATCTTAACCTCTATCCCGTTAAGATAGAAGTTTCCAAGGAATTCACCGGTTACTTCGCTGATAAAGAAGAACCCATGGAATTTCAATCCAAACCACTGGCAAAACCTAAACCCAAGAAAAGAAGCAGATTTGTGGGCTGGAGGCGTGTACGTAGGAAAAAGCCAGCAACAAGAAAGGTTACCAAAACTGAAGAACCAAAAGACAAAGGAAAAGGGGTAGAAATTGAGGAAAATGTTAATCAAGTAGAGATAGAAGCTGAGAAGAGTTTTAAGCAAACTGAAAGAGAAGTCGGAGAAAGTTCTAGACAGAAACAGAAAATGACTCCCTGGGAAGTTTTAGATCATAAACTAGTGATGAGTGACCTCATCGGACCTGCCGATGGAAACCTTGAACCAGCTAATCCAAACCTTATATTTACTGAAGAAGATCTTTTCAACTACCCACTAGAAGCTCCAATTCCAATCAATCTGGAACCTGCTATTCCAGATCCTATTGTCCAACCTCAACCACTACCAGTAGAATTAGATGAATGGTAGACAACTGATTGGCAATACCAAAATCTTTTAAAACAACCCTGATACATTTTTCCCACAAGTTGACCCAGAACCTCCACTATACCCAACTATGAGCCCGGAGAATCTGACTGAACTTCGTCTCTGGGGCGAAGAGTTAATTAATGCAGGAAATAGGATTAGGGATGTTGGAGAAAGAGTTACTTGGAAGTACGACGAAAGGGAGCGTCGTTTTTAAGAAATTTGCTGACCAGATAATGGGAGTTTGCAGGAATATTTGTTTAATGAATAATCATAAGAACCAGTATGTGTAATAACTTAACAATAAAACGTTGTATGATAATCATGTGTACGAGACGTAATATAATATATAGAAATGAAACTTGGGAAATCGATAATTTTTGGTTATACATGTTAATGTGATTATGTGCAAACTGTTTTATTATATTTGTATTTATACTAATTATTTATATAAAATTTATTATCAGATGGCAAACATTGGTAACGAACCAGTAAATGAGGTTAATCAGTCTGAGCAACATCCAGGAGATCAATATATGACTAGGCAAGATATCGAAAATATTGTTGCTCAAGGGATAGCCAATGCTATTCCAGCAATCGTTGCTGCTGTAAAGAATCCAATCGAACCGCAACAAATCGTTCCTAGTAAACGTATTTCTGAAGATAACTTCAGTAATAGTGTAAACGGAGGCAATGATCATGTTAATCATAATGAGGAACCACATCAAGCTCCATTTCCTAAGAAAATGAAAGCCGCAACGCCTGGTTGCACTTTCAAAGAATTCCTTGTTTGTAAACCCACTGAATTTGCAGGCAATGAAGGAGCAACTGCATCACTGCGTTGGTTAGAGAAAACCGAAGCAGTAATTGCAATAAGTAAATGTGCTAAAAATGATCAGGTCATGTACGCATCAAATATTTTCAAGGAATGAGCACTCGAATGGTGGAACACTGTGTTACAATCAAAAGGAAGAATAATAGCTTATGCCATGAATTGGGAAGAATTTAAGGGTCTTGTAGAAAGAAAATTATGTCCTGAGTATTAAAAGGAACAAATGACAAATAAGTTCCTAAATCATCGGATGATGGGTGTAGATTGTCGCGATTATACTTCTACATTCTTTGAATATGCTAGAGTGGTACCAACGCTGGCTTCGCCAGAACCGGTACTCATTTCTCGCTACATTTGGGGACTGATTAGTGAAATCCGCAATATCGTTAAAGCTGCGAGACCTCGCACTATTGACGATGCTGTGGAGTTAGCTAACACCCTAACTGATGAACTGATACGTACACAAGATGAAAACAAGAAGAAAGAATTGGCTCAGAAAATTACCCAAGGATTTCGTGCGGGTAACAGTAGTAATTTCAAGAGAAGAGGAACTGGGCAATTCTCAACTCCGTCATTCTGCAGGAAATGCAAGAAGAAACATTATGGAAGATGCGATATAACCTGCAATTTTTGCAAAACTGTAGGACATCGTGAAGAAAACTGCAGAAAGAAAACAATAGTTTGCTATAACTGTGGAGAAAATGGACATTTTAAAACAGAATGTCCTAAATTGGGCAAACCAGCAGACAACAAAACCAAGGCGACCGACGGAACTATTAAGAAGAATGCCAGGGCATTTCAGCTGACCACTCAAGAAGCAGAACTCATCCCAGATGTGATAGCGGGTACGTTCTTGGTTCACAACGTATACGCAAAAGTATTATTTGACTCTGGTGCAAACCAAAGTTTTATAAATACTTCATTCTGACAAGCTCTTAATTTACCTTTAACCAATATTAGGCAGATTTTTACAGTTGAAACGGCAGACGGAAATTCAGTTAAAATAGATAAAGTTTTGCAGGAAAGAAATATAGAACTTTTAGGACATAAATTCTCTGCAAACCTATTGCCAATGAATTTAGCTGAATTTGATGTTGTATTAGGAATGGATTGGTTAGTAACCAACCATGCTCGAATCTTTTGTGATCAGAATTCCATAGAAATTCAATCACCCACCGGAGAAGTAATTAGGATTACAGAAGATAAACCACGTAAGCCCATGAAGTTCATATCAGTAATGAAAGTTGCTAATTATGAACGAAAACAAGGAATAGTATATATGATTTCGGTAATCATTAGTACTAAGGGTAAAGAACTTAAGGAAATTCCTGTAGTCTCAGAATATCCGGATATATTTCCAGAAGAGTTACCGGGATTACCCCCAGATAGGGAAGTAGAATTTAGGATTCATCTAATTCCAGGAACTACACCAATAGCCAAGGCACCTTATCGGTTAGCACCCACAGAAATGTTAGAATTGAAAAAGCAATTAGATGAATTACTAAGTAAAGGATTCATACAACCTAGTTCATCTCCTTGGGGAGCACCAGTGCTATTTGTTAAGAAAAAGGATGGTTCAATGAGAATGTGTATCGATTATAGAGAATTAAATAAGATTACAATTAAGAATCGATACCCATTACCTAGGATTGATGATCTGTTTGATCAACTTCAAGGAGCTAGATATTTTTCTAAGATAGACTTACGCTCCGGATATCATCAATTGAAGGTACAAGAAGAAGACATACCTAAAAATGCTTTCAGAACTAGGCATGGTCATTACGAGTTTACAGTCATGCCCTTTGGGTTAACGAATGCACCTGCTGCATTCATGGACATGATGAATAGGATCTGTAAACCATATTTGGATAAATTTGTAATTGTTTTTATAGACGATATACTTATTTATTCCAAAAGTCAGACAAAGCATTGTGAACACCTTCATGCACTCTTAACTTTGTTAAGAAAAGAAAAGCTTTATGCCAAATTCTCGAAGTGTGAATTTTGGTTAAAGGAAGTGCAATTCCTAGGACACATGGTGAATCACAAAGGTATTCACGTAGATCCTGCTAAGATAGAGGCAATTACCAATTGGAAGGTTCCGCAAACCGCAATGGAAATTAGAAGTTTTATAGGTTTAGCTGGATATTATCGACGGTTTATTAAGGATTTTTCCAAGATAGCCGTACCATTAACTAAGCTAACCTGTAAAGCAGTTAAGTTTGAATGGGGACCAAAGCAAGAAGAAGCCTTTAGAATATTAAAGCAGAAATTAACAAATGCACCAATCTTAGCCTTACCAGAAGGAACTGAAGATTTTGAGGTATATTGTGATGCTTCAAAACTAGGATATGGATGTGTGCTTATGCAACGCAAAAAGGTGATTGCATATGATTCAAGGCAATTGAAAAAGCACGAAGAAAATTATACGACTCATGATTTAGAATTAGGAGCCGTAATTTTTGCCCTTAAGATTTGGAGACATTATCTGTATGGAAGTAAATTTACTGTTTATACAGATCATAAAAGTTTAAGATATATATTTGGGCAAAAAGAGTTAAACATGAGGCAAAGGAGATGGATGGAAATCCTAAGTGACTACGACTGTGATATTCAGTATCCCGAAGCAAAGGCAAATGTAGTTGCAGATGCCTTAAGTCGTAAGTATTATGAGAAACAACGACGGGTTCGTGCTCTCAGATTAAATCTACAAATAGATTTAATGGAACAATTGAAGAATGTTCAAGCTACAGCAATCAAGGATGATGCTGAAGGAATGAAAGGACGAATAAAGGAATTAGAACAAGGAGCAGATGGAATTTGGAGATTCCACAAAAGTAGAATTTGGGTACCTAAGCAAGGAGACTTAAGACCTAAGATTTTAGAAGAAGCCCATAAATCTAGGTATACTATGCACCCAGGAAGCAATAAGATGTACCAAGATTTAAGAAAGAACTTCTGGTGGATAGGAATGAAAAAGGATATAGCGCGATATGTTTCTAAATGTCTCACTTGTTCACAAGTTAAAGCAGAACATCAGAAACCTTCAGGGTTACTACAACAATTAGAAATGCCTATATGGAAATGGGAACTTATAACAATGGATTTTGTTACTAAGTTACCCAAAACAAGAAAAGGTAATGATGCGATTTGGGTAATTGTGGATCGATTAACCAAATCAACTCACTTTCTACCAATGAAAGAAACCTTTAATATGGAAAGGTTGGCAAAATTGTATGTAGATGAAGTCGTATCCTTACATGGAGTTCCACTCTCCATTGTTTCGGATATGGATAGTCGTTTTACTTCTCATTTCTGGAAAAGCTTCCAGCAAGCTATGGGAACTCGACTCAATCTGAGTACTGCATATCATCCTCAAACAGACGGACAAAGTGAAAGGACGATCCAAACTCTAGAAGACATGCTCCGAGCATGTGTAATAGATTTTGGTGGAAATTGGGATGATCATTTACCATTAATTGAATTCTCCTATAACAATAGCTATCATTCAAGTATTGAAACCGCCCCATTTGAAGCACTGTACGGAAGAAAGTGTAGAACTCCAGTTTGTTGGGCAGAAATAGGAGAAAGTCAATTGTCAGGTCCTGAAATAGTGCAAGAGACGACTGACAAGATTACTCAAATCAAGGAAAGACTGAAGATGGCTCGTGATCGTCAGAAGAGTTATGCAGATAATCGGCTCAAGCCACTTGAATTCCAAGTGGGAGACAAAGTGCTATTAAAAGTTTCCCCTTGGAAAGGAGTTGTTCGATTCGGTAAGAAAGGAAAGCTAAGTCCAAGGTATGTAGGACCATTTTCAGTGATCCAACGTATAGGACCAGTTGCTTATCATTTACAACTACCAGAAGAATTAGCTGGAGTACATGATGTATTTCATGTATCCAATCTCAAGAAATGCTTATCAGATGAATCACTGGTAGTACCTCTTCGAGACATAGAGGTAAATGAAAAGCTGAAATTTGTTGAGAAACCTCTTCAAATTGAGGATCGAAAGATCAAGTTTCTCAAACATAAACGACTAGTTTTAGTCAAAGTTAGATGGGATTCAAAGAGAGGAGCTGAATACACTTGGGAGCTGGAATCAGAAATGAACCGAAAGTATCCTCATTTATTCCAGTAAATCTCGAGGACGAGATTTTTATTAAGGTGGGGAGAATGTAACAACTCTCATCAAAAGTCATAATTATTTAATTAAATTGTCCAATAGGAAACCCTAATTGAGAAACCCAATTGATTCTGCATAATCCCTAAAATTTTCAGAATATTTGGAATCAGGATTAGGGCCCCTAAAACTCAAGGGGGGTAAACCCTAGTTGGTAATATCTAAACAGTTTAACGTGTAACTTGAATTTGCATGCAAGACCAACTCAGCTAAGCTACTTGGACACGCACCTACCCTACCCTAAAAATGTCACCCCAGGCGACACGCGGCACGTGCCACGGATTCTTCCGTGACTAGCGGGAGGTGCAAATTTAGGGTATAAATACAGGGGCTTGGGACTTGATTCATGGCTTCAGTTCGACGTTAAAATTCTTTACGTACACAAAGTTAAACACTGTTTACTACAAAAACACACACTGATCACGAAGTGCTGCCACAATTCAGGGTAATAACTCGATCGCTGCTACGATTCAATGTCCGATCGATTAAACTATCCAATGGATGTTTAAGTGCTGCCCACATTAGGGTTTATGCTTTGTCATTCGTCGTTAAATCGATGGATGTTTAAGTATCGCACTTTGTCATTCGTTGTGAAGGTTTTAATCTCGTGAGTTATCGTAAATGCTGTATTAAGTTACTAACCTAGTTTGTGTGCCTGATTATTTAAACTAGGTTATCAAGGCTAATCAGTAGGCTAAGCTCTGTTCAAAATTAAATCTGCAATGTGAGTCATTCTCTTTTTATCAAATCTATTTACAAAAGCATGTTTATTTTAAAGTTATAATTAAGGGGATTAAGTCTTTGTAATCACCCAGTTACAGCCGGTATGTGGGGTTTTGTATACATTACTTGATAATCGTCACCATTGGGGCAGCCAATGGGGGATATGACCATAGTCACAGATCTGGTCGAGTGACAAATACCGTGGGTAGTTGGTTTGATATCAGAAACATTGTAATCGCTCTTAATACTGTAAATTATAACAAATGAGTCGTTTTAATAAAAAGAATGATTCACTCAATATTTCCCGCTGACAAAACCTTTTTCAAACATGTTTCAGGTGATCTGTTGTGATCCAGGAAAAGTGCCGTGAAACACTATCAGCTTAAGGAAGTGGCTCAGTATAAAATAAAGAAACATGTTTTGTAAAATAAAAGATTTCTTCGTGAAATCTCAAGATTGTAAATTACAGGGTTTTATCCTGAGTTGTGAAATAAAATAATCGGGAAATATTTCAGTTTTTAAAATGATCCTGAAGAAACTTCCGCTGTTAAATAAATACCGCGGGATTTTCTGTTCCGCGGCTCCTGAAACGGGTTAAACCGGGTCGGGGGCCGTGACAGAAAAAGGTGGTATCAGAGCCACTTATTTAAGCCTATTAAGTATTTAGAAATACTTAATTTTACTGATTGCCAATAATGTGATTATGTGTTTTATTAACTGATTATTTGTTAGTTACAGTATGGGTAAACAAAAGTTGTCAAACATCTATCTTAAACTAGATAGGTCATCCAACGAGAAGGGAAGTTCATCCCAACCCAAATCCTCAAATCACTCTGTAATTCCTGAAGAAGGAATATTTGTGAGAAATGCACATTATGAGAAACCACTTTCTCCTAATAAAAGAAGTTTGATTATTAGGAAGAGTCAGGAGGAAATAAGGAAAATCCGAGAAAAGAAAGTTAAACAGGAAACCCAGGAATTAACCAGTAAAACACCCTGGGAGGACAAATTAGATGAGAAATGGGCAGATCTTTATATGCTAGCCACAGTAGCAGAAAATGCAAATCTCTAAATACTCTAACTCAAGTTTTAGCACCTTTATTTATCTACCATCCAGAAACCTTATTCAGTAAATAAATAAGTTCACAGTAAATCGTAGTATATTTTACTTGTCAGTTGTTTTATGTATGGTATGCAATAATATTTAAGGGTTATCTATGAAATTTTGTTATTTTATTTTAACATTTGGTATGTATTTTGCATATATGCTAAACAACATGAATGAGATATCTGAAGCTTTAGAAAATCTTAACCTCTATCCCGTTAAGATAGAAGTTTCCAAGGAATTCACCGGTTACTTCGCTGATAAAGAAGAACCCATGGAATTTCAATCCAAACCACTGGCAAAACCTAAACCCAAGAAAAGAAGCAGATTTGTGGGCTGGAGGCGTGTACGTAGGAAAAAGCCAGCAACAAGAAAGGTTACCAAAACTGAAGAACCAAAAGACAAAGGAAAAGGGGTAGAAATTGAGGAAAATGTTAATCAAGTAGAGATAGAAGCTGAGAAGAGTTTTAAGCAAACTGAAAGAGAAGTCGGAGAAAGTTCTAGACAGAAACAGAAAATGACTCCCTGGGAAGTTTTAGATCATAAACTAGTGATGAGTGACCTCATCGGACCTGCCGATGGAAACCTTGAACCAGCTAATCCAAACCTTATATTTACTGAAGAAGATCTTTTCAACTACCCACTAGAAGCTCCAATTCCAATCAATCTGGAACCTGCTATTCCAGATCCTATTGTCCAACCTCAACCACTACCAGTAGAATTAGATGAATGGTAGACAACTGATTGGCAATACCAAAATCTTTTAAACAACCCTGATACATTTTTCCCACAAGTTGACCAAGAACCTCCACTATACCCAACTATGAGCCCGGAGAATCTGACTGAACTTCGTCTCTGGGGCGAAGAGTTAATTAATGCAGGAAATAGGATTAGGGATGTTGGAGAAAGAGTTACTTGGAAGTACGACGAAAGGGAGCGTCGTTTTTAAGAAATTAGCAGAATGACAATAGTACCCCTGATACTAAATAATTAACATAAAAAACACAGTCATTACACAAATTACTTAAGTTTACATAGTCAATACACAACCAACATAAGATTCAGCAGTCATAAGTTTACATAAGATTAACGATTCATAATTCATGTTCAAAACAAATTAACTAACTGCAGCCTTCTCCGTTCCCTTTCCGGTTGGCCTCCCTCTTTTAGTTGGCTCTCCCCTTTTAATTGGTTTTTTCCTTCCGATTTCTGCCACATTTTGAGAATCTGTTAATAGTAAACAAATTTAGGAAACATTAATATAAACAATAAACCAACTGAATCTATTAAGTTCACCTTTAACAGTGCATTTTCTCTTGTTGTGACCTCTTGCTCCACAAATCCAACATGTCATTACGACCCCATGCTTAGTCAGTTTGCCTGGTTTCTTGGGATCCTCATGAGGGTCCCTCTTTCTGTTTTTCTTAGGCCTACCAGGTGCCTTTTTGATTGGAGGTGGATCCAATGGGTAATCAACCTTGGGCCAAAACTTTTCATTAGGCAATGGTGGGATTGAGAAGTCATAAGTTCTCATGTATGTCTCTTTGTTGTAACATGGGTCAACGTAATCCTCAGCATTCTTATGCAAAAATCCAGCCACAGCACACACATGCTTACAAGGATACCCACTTAATTCCCACTTTCTACATGTGCAGGTCTTATTTTCCAAGTCAACTGTAACATCATCAACATCTCTAACTTGAAAAACCTGATAAGATGAGGGGTATACGTCACACCTAAATGCTGCATCTTTTGAGAAATCAAGTTTCTCCTGGATATTAGGGCAAATGAGCACATCTTTGGCTTCCATTTCAGTTCTTTTCAACATTAACCTACTCATGATTTGAACCCTAATGTCCTCTAGCATGTATATAATATGCTTTGACCTTGCAGTTATGATATAACCATTAAATGTTTCTGCCATGCTGTTTACTATGACATCACATTTAGTGTGAGTTTTCAAGTAGCACCTGTTAAAACTTTTGGGATCCTACTTTAAGATTGCCTCTACTGCATCAGGGTTTATGGCGCTCATCTCATCAATGGCTTGGAGGTAATCAGGTTCACAGTGTGCTCTTGCAGCTTTCCAATACAACTTCTTGAGCTCCTCATCCTTAAAATTCTTGTGCCAATTCGCATAGATGTGCCTTGCACAGTTTCTATGCTCTGCTCTTGGCCAAACAAGTGCCACAGCATTTAACAGACCCTGCAGATAAATGATTATTAACCTTAGACATTAGGGCTGAATATAAGATAATTATTCATTGTAAAAATTGACATTGGCTACTACCTTTTGTTGATCTAAGATGAATGTCCATGCCTCACCACCATCACTTACACCCAGACACTTCCTGAGCTCTTCCATGAACCATTCCCAGCTATCGTTATTTTCACCTTCTACAACTGGATTGGGCTTCAGGTTTACTGGGCCGAGAACTGGAGTGAGCTTCAGGTGCACTCAATTGACTTTCTTGAACAAGTACTTCCATTAACGGTTCACTCCAATTAACAACCTTCTTAGCCAACTCCAACACATCTCTATCATCACGAAAATGCCTAAGTTCACCATCATCCGCATCCAACCCATACATATGAAAGTCCATTGATTTATAGCAGTTCGTTGCCAATGCATAATCTGCTAGCTCAAAGTATGAAATGTGGTCTACATCAACTTTAGTTAACCTAGATTCACCCCCAACGTACTGTGGTAGACCAAAACCTAACTCAATGTAACCACCATACCAAAGCATAACATCAATCTATTCCCCGTTGCATAATCTACTAGTTCATGGGAAATCGTACCTTGAACTGACCGGAGTTTACACTTGATGGATTGTTGATTTTGAGAAGCTAGGTCACGTAACCCTTCCTCTGATCGTTCCCTCCAAAACGCACAGAACAACAACAGAACAATGAACTTCATTTGAAGGATTTTGCTTCTTATAACATGTGTTTGCCACGTCATGGGTGCCATGTATGATTAATGATGCCAGCTAGGATGGAAGACTAACTCAGTTAGTCATTTTTTAACTGAGTGGTGAAATGACAAACAAAATTAAAAGTTTAGGTTGTCACAGATCAAAATGTTAGTTGGGGGTGGCATCGGCCAATTCTTCGTAGTTTGAGATGTTAAAATCCAATAGCCCAATTAAAAAAAAAACATCTCATATCTGATTTTCCATCTCTATCTCATCTTTGTCTTACTTACAAATACGAGATTACCTACATACAACAAGATGACAAACAATATCAAAAAGACAAAAAAAAAAAAAAAAAAAAAATTTCTCATCCATTATCATCCCTAATTATTATGTTACCCTCTAAGCTTTATCTTGCATCAATTACTTTGTGTTTAGGTAAACGCATAACTTCAAATGAAATGACTTCAATTATATTCCTCCAATTATGGATGCCAATTTAACTCAATTTGAACCCACCTCCTTTTGTCTTGTCAACATTTAACTTTTTAGATATTTTCAAGCTACGATACATTATTGTCTAGCTTCTTTATTTGCATTTTCATCCCTGAATTGGTATATTTCACTAAAAGATAATGAAAGCAACACCTTTTTGGATAACCTTTATCCTTACAACGTTGAAACATGGTAATCAATCTAAGAAATGACAAAGAAAACAATTTGCAATCTTCGGTGGTAGTTCGGGTTGTTAATTGACCAAGTTCGACTCGAGCCAACATTAATTCAGACCCAAGCGAATGACTACAAGAGTCAAGTGGCTCAAGTTGTATGTTTGCATCGTATTCTACTTGAGCCAGCTCATGACTCGATGAGTGAACTCCTTTTATTATGTTTTGTATTTGGTTGGTTAGACAAGTCTCAAATAATAAGTTTCTTTTAATGGTGTTTGAAGCTATCCCCAATACCCGAGTGAACCTTTCTAACACCAGATGCCAATCGTTCATACTGATTTTGATCCTCCAGGCCTGAGTCACCCAAGAACACCATTAAGGAGGAAACTCACCATTGTAGGAAAACCCCCCCATTAAGTCTGGATTGAACTTGAGATCTTAAAGATCTCAAGCTCTTACAATCACCCCATGCCATTGCACCATGTTATTGAATCTAAAATGGATTATATAATATTAAATATAGATATAGATATAAGAGATTTTCTTTACAAATGTATTTATTAAGGATATATTGTTTATATTTTATTTTAAGGTGTTATGGTGTATATATATATATTTGAACGGCATAATTTTTGTCACAAATGAGATTTGAATTCTGACCACATGAAAACACAAATTCTTATTCAACACCTTAAGACCACTAAATGGTTTATCAAAACAAATTATTTAGTTTACAAATCTATACATAAAATATTTTTATTTGATCTTATAACATTAATATTAATAATTTCCAAACAAAATTATGATTTTCAGTTGCATTGTATAATTTTAATTCATAGTTGTTGAATCACACTTAAGTTTTATAATTATGATCAAAAGTTAATATTAATAACTTAATTACCTAATCAAGATGATAAAGACGCTGAGGGTACCACTATTGATAATATCGGAACCGATAATATTTTTTTGCTTCTATAGTTTTCGATCAATATAAAACGTAAGTCGATGACCTTTGGTCATACTATAAATTTATCTTTTGGCTTGTTTATTGGAAGGAGAACATCAAAATATAGGTGTTTAGGTTTAGTACATTAGAATCACGTTCTACAAATTAAAAATAGACAAAGGGTATAATTATTGGTGAAGGATGATGAATGCCATTTTTATGTCCTTTTAGGGGTCAACTCCCACCCAAACACATGTGGGTCGAAGTTAAATGGCCCCCATTCACAAATAACTGGTCTCTAACTAACATCTGGCTTCAAACCACCACTAACCGGTCCCATCACAATTATAACTTTAACCAAAAAACCCATTCACTTACCTCTCCTATACATAGTTATAACACTGTCGGGTGTGGAGGAGGGTAATTCTTAAAGGATGACCTACCATGTATGTGTTCACGTCAACGGGTGTGGGAATGAGCCTAAAGGGGATGGACCTAAGATGTGGGAATGGGTTCAACATATATATATATATGTGTGTGTGTGTGGGTCGTCGAGAGCGGCTGCAAGAGGACGTTGGGGATGAGACGAGCATGAGGGGGTGGGGAGGTAGTCTGGCGCCGGAGGTCGACGACCCACCAGTCTAAAATATCAATCTAAAAATAGACTTAACAAGAAAATATATTATTTCATATCTGAACTAGAGGGAATAGCATGAAATCAAATAGACATCTGGGTTCGATCCTTGAGCCAAACGGGTTTTACCGGTAATTTCACCGTCGTGCCTAAGGGCAGATGAGTTACCGGGTTTTCCCCGGAGTTGGTGGTGGACTCGGGTTACTCTCAGAGTACTCTGTTTGGTCCAGCGGGTGCCCCGAGTGTGCTCGGGATTGATTATGTTGGCCGTTAAAAAAAAATAGACGTGTATTAAGAAAGTACTAGTAGGGTGCCCGCGCGATGCGGCGGAGTGACACTTTGCATTGCGACACTCGTTTCTGGTAGTTTTTCTTATTCGTATGATAATTATAGTAACATTATTGTAGTGGATATATGTCATAAGTATTACGCATGTCTAGTAATTATTAAATTTAGAATTTATATTATTAAGTACTTGAAGAAACCATTGACGCAATAAAGTAACACACGAATAAAAAAATAAGTCTTAAACATAAATAAAAGTTATATAAAGTAGTACACGAATAATGAAATATAAGTCTTGACGCAATAAAGTGCCCCGAGTGTGCTCGGGATTGATTCTGTTGGTCGTTAAAAAAAATAGACGTGTATTAAGAAAGTACTAGTAGGGTGCCCGCGCGATGCGGCGGAGTGACACTTTGCATTGCGGCACTCGTTTCTGGTAGTTTTCTTATTCGTATAATAATTATAGTAACATTATTGTAGTGGATATATGTCATAAGTATTACACATGTCTAGTAATTATTAAATTTAGAATTTATATTATTAAGTACTTGAAGAAACCATTGACGCAATAAAGTAACACACGAATAAAAAATAAGTCTTAAACATAAATAAAAGTTATATAAAGTAGTACACGAATAATGAAATATAAGTCTTGAATATAAAAGTTGAAAATTAAAAGCTCAAGTGTCAAGTACTTTGCATCATGATAAGATCAGTTTAATAATCATACGACTTAAACATCTCAAGGATGTCATCTATATTGTCATAACACCATTTGTCATCATCGAGATCAACGTCCTTCGGAATTTCTTGTATCTATTACTATTTGATTATTGATGATGAGTTTCTTCTCTGTTCTCCTTTTTAAAGAGTACATCAGTAGTAGCTGGAGTAATTTGTGGAACTAAAAAAATGTTAAGTATTTTAGTTACATATTTATATCATGTTACCGTTATAATTAATAAAGGATAAAAAACGACGTTCACAGTTAAACATAATATAAAAAAACAAACAATATATCATGTTTTAGAAACATACATACCTGTGTAAAGATCTAAAAGGATGAATGTTGAAGCTCAAAAACCGCCGAATAATAAATAAGATGAATATTAAGCGTGAACATAGAAGAGTCAATCAAAGTATACACAACATAAAATTGAAATATCTGTAAACCAAAAATTTTAAAGAACAAGAAATTTCTTGAAGTGAAAAGGATTAATGAAGTATACTATATATAGAACCTATAAATCAACGAATTAAATAACCTGTAGCTTTTTTTCGACTAACTAATATTATCTATAAGAGTATTTTTGTACTTATAATCTCTAAAAAAATGCAACAGAATCTAGAATCTGGTATTCAATTTTTGAATATGTATTATGTTTAGATTATGGAGCTTTTTCCTAAAAGTTTGTTGGAGGAAAACTTATTTACCAAACTTAAAAAAAAACATTTTTATAAAAAAAAGGTTTTATGAAAACGAAAATGCTTCTAAAAACGTTCTTATAACTTTTTTTTATGAAAACTAAAATTCCATTTTGTTGAATATGGTATTACATAAAGTTTTTTAATACAACTAATTAGATAAAACAAGTGAGCTTGTTTGATGTCAATTTACTACCTGTTAACCCATGTAAGTGTGTGCACCCAACCAAATAAATACACAAGCATACAGAATACGAAAAAATCTCATATCAAACCCGTATGTGCAAGGTTTCGAAATTTAATTTAGTCGCCGGAACAAATTGGTGAAGAATCTTAATCAAACGAAAATCAGAGTGAAAAGAGTTAGAATATTATTAAACTGATACTAATGACAACAATGTAGAGAGTCTTGAGCATTTGAAATGTGATAGGACACATTGCTTTAATCACTTGTACACTAATGCATCATCTACTTGTACATTTTAATCCGCACAACAATACTGACCAAGACAACTATCGAAATGTCGACAAAAATGAGTAGGTCATCACGGTACATTTGGATTTTTTTTAGAACATTATAGTTTATAAAATATGACAAGAATACGTAAAATAATTATAAGTTTATAGTGGAAAGGGATAAGTGTAACTAATTAGCCATAATTTTGTTAAAATAAAGCGATTTAGGTGCAATAATATGAGGGACTAAAATATAATTAGTGTTCAAAAGACCAAGTTACCCTAATTTTAGGGGTGTTTTTATAAATAAAGAATGAAAATGTTCTTATTTTTTGGGTATCTTAAAATATCCCTCACTCATGCATTATAATATAGTATAGATGAGATTGGCTTTAACAGTTTCCACATGTTTGTGGCGAGTATTTAGGTCTGCTTGATAACCCGAACTGGTTTATCCAATATGAACATAATATAGAAATATTATGTAATCTTAAAAATGTATGTCGAAATAGTTAAAAACTTGAAATTCTTGAAATTAGATGATTATTAGAAGCATGGTTGCAAAAGTTTTTAGGCGCTCTTAGGTTGGTCGACTGAGGAGTTGCGAGTACTCAGCCTAGGCGGAGAGTACCCGAACATAATTAATTATAAAGAAATTAATTGCCGGGAAATTTTCCTATGTATACGAAGGCAAGTTAGGGGAATTGCGCCACGCAGCTGCGTGGCACTTCCCTATTCGACCAACCATTTTATTGTTTTATATTCATTTTAAAATTACGGTTTCGTTCTTAATTTAAAATAAAATTACGTTTTTGCCCCCACTTCAAAATAAAATTATGTTTTTGTCCCTCGCTCAAAATTACGATTTTGCCATGGTTCAAAATTATGATTTTATCCCCAGATTACATTTATAATTTTCGCCCCAGTTCAAAATAAATTTATGCTTTTGCCCCAAACTAAAAATGACGGTTTTGCATTTTCGCCCCGTTTCAAAAATTATGATTTCGCCTTGAGTTTAAATTATGTTTTTGCCCGGTTCAAAATAAAAGTATGTTTTTGCCCCCCCAATTCAAAATTACGATTTTGCCCTCAGTTCAAAATTGTGATTTTGCCCCAGTTCAAATTAAAAATATAGTTTTCTTCCCAGCTTAAAATTACGATTTTGTCCTTAGTGCAAAGTTATATTACGATTTTGTCTCTGGTTCAAATTTATAGTATTGCCATCACTTTAACTTTTGGCAAATTACGATTTTATCAAAGTCAACAAATACAACTTTGCCCTCAGCTCAAATTACAGTATTGCTATCGTTTTAGTTTTTTTAGCAAAACTAAAAAAGTGTTTTTTTAATTGGCTGACTGGATTTAATTTTTTTCCATGTCAATGAGCTGCCTAACACTCGCTCATTAATCCTGACAAACTACAGTTTTGCCCTGAGCTCAGAACTACGATCTTGTCATCGTTTTAGTTTTTTTTTCCTAACAAAACTATAATAGTGTTTTTTAATTGATTGAGAATTATTCGGCTATCGCCCCGCAACGCGGGCGGAGCATCAACTAGTTATATATACATATATCAAACATCACAATTTTATTAATATTTATAAAAAACGTGAATATCAAATTAATAAAAAATGATGCATGTTCAAATACTAAAGTATTTCAAACATTGGTATTCATGCCTTGAAAATGATATTCATTCAATATATTATAGATATAGAAATTATGTTTTAGTTTTTTAAAGTTATACTCATCCCAAATTGGCCTAAGGGTGTGTAAACTAGCCAAGTTGGTCGTGAGCTATTTGATTTCGACTCACTAAAAGTTTGAATTGAGCTGAACTTAAATGAGCTTGAGCCTAAAACTAGGCTTGTTTAATAGACAAACCAAAACCCTAGCTTTACTTATCGAATTCGAGCTGGATCGCAAGCCTATAATTTATATAATTATTATTATATAATATGTTAATCTATATTTATAGAACAATAACTATTTTATATTAAAACTATAGCTAAAACTAAATTTATAAAAAAAAGTAATTATAAACATCTATTAGAAGTAATTACTAATGCATGTATGTTAATTAAATAATAAATAATATATGTGCAGAACTTGAGCTTAAAAACTACTCATGAGCCATACCTGAGCTTTATAAATAAAGCTCGAATCGAGTTGAGTTCAAACTCTCACCCTCTTAGGGCTTGTTTGGCTAAGCTTTTCAAAACTACTTATTTGCTTATTTGCTTTTCAGAAAAGCAAATAAGCAAATAAGTAGTTTTGAAAAGCTTAGCCAAACAGCCCCTTAATCAAATGAGCCGAAATCAAATCTAGACGAGGTCAGACTCGTTTAGACTTGTTTATCCTAGACATCCCTTGTAATACGTCAAAAGATTAGTTTTAACTATATATGGGTGTACTTATATAAATACGAATATATACAACAATAACAAGGAAAAGGTGATGGAAGGAGGAGGGCCCGCATAAAGAGTGATCGTGGGTTGAAAGCAGCATACAATTGGGTCCGATAATCAAATGGCCTTTCCATGTGCCATCTCAAACACTATATGGGCCATCTTACCTTATCTTACTGGACACCCCAAAAGTAACCAATCACTTGTCTTTTTCACATTTTCACAATAACTACAAATTTTGAACATTTAAAAAAAAATACTAGTCGGCTCTTATTATAGATATACAGAGTTAGGGTAAAATAAAAACTTATACGAGTTATGAGAACTTAGAGAACTCGGCCTTACGAAAGGTTTTTTCCAAATTTTTTTTACCAAAAATCCTAAAAATTCAACTTTTCCCAAAAATAAATAAATAAAATATCTTTTTCCATTTACGGCAACCGTAAAAGCTGTAAAAATTGATGTCATACTTATTTCATCAGTCTTTTACAGCTGCTGTAAAAGGCCAAAAAACCACTTCGATTTTATATTTTTATTTTTTTACGACAGTTTTTTGTAACATTTTAAATTAGGTGTGTGAAAAAAATGGGGGCATAACTCGCATGGGAAGGCCAAGTTATCTAAGTTCTCACAACTCAGAAGTGTTTTCCCTTGATCTTGATTGTGTTCACACTGGTTCTCGCAATAAAGGGTGGTTCCTAATGGATCCTTATCCTATATGTCCTTTATTGCGAGAACCAATGTGAACACAAACAGTAACATCTAAAAAATCTAAAAAACACCCAAATTTTTTTTTTTTTTACTATTTTTTTGGAAAAATCGTTTTATTTCGTTTATAATATAAAAATTCAAAAAAAAAAATCGAGTAACAGTTATCCATGCACATGTGCATATGTATCATTTCTTTGACAAATTCCGTAATTCATTACAAATATTAGACAATTTCACTTTCATTTACACTACGACATGTAATACACTACTTTTTACGTTAACAATATTAGAAATGCACATGTGCATCTATATGTACCAAAATGAAATAAGGTGTTTTGGTACACTACTTTGAATACACTTTCTCTTTCATCTATCATTTCATCCATAACACACAAACATGCACATGTGCATTTTTGTCATTTCTTTGACAAATTCCGTAATTCATTACAAATATTAGACAATTGCACTTTCATTTACACTACCATATGTAATACACTACTTTTTACATTACCAATATTAGAAATGCACATGTGCATCTATATGTATCAACATGAAATAAGGTGTTTCGGTACACGACTTTGAATACACTTTCCCTTTCATCTACCATACCATCCATAATACACTACCATTACCTTCTACCATCCATAATACAATACCATTACCTCATACCATCTATAATACAATACCATTACCAATATTTTCACTTTATTACATGTATATCAACACCATTTATACCATCCAATCAACATATTACATCATAAATTGACAACTATAACCAAACCATCAACCACTAGATATAACTAACCAAAAAACATGTATATGGGCCTACTTCTCCATTCAAAATCACAAACTTTTTGTACCAAAACACGTTATATCATGGTTATACATAATGATGCACATGTGTATTTTGCATATTGGTAATGTAAAAAGTAGTGTATTATGGATGATATTATAAATTAAAGTGCAATTGTCTATTACTGATAACGTATTACGGAATTTGTCGAAGTAATGATACATATGCACATATGCATGGATAACTGTTACTCGAAAAAAAAAAGTTTTGTTTGCTAACTAAATATAGCGATTTTTTTAAAAAAATATTAATTTTTTTTGCGTGCACATTGGTTCTCGCGGTTCTCGCAATAAGGGTGGTTCTCAAATTAACCTTACCATATATATATAGGGTGGAGTTATTGTAAAAAAGACCAAAAGTGTAAGAAAGGTAAGAAAGAATCTCAACCATTAGATCTAAATTAATTGAAAAGGGTAAGATTGTAAATGCATTAACAAATTCAAATATGGTAATCCTTGATTTAAGGATTTGGAGAGAGAAAATCCTTGATTTAAGGAATATAACCGTCCATAACATCATTCATTTTAATTTTTTTTGCATCATTCACAGAATCAGATCCATGTTCATGACATGGTGTTTTAAAAAAATTCATAGTTCAATTCATGGTGTTTTTACGAAAAAAAATATAACACCATTCAGTAAACAAAAATATAACACCATTCAGTACACAAAATAACACCATTCAGTACAAGATATAACACCATTCAGTAACAAAAAATAACACCATTCAGAAACAAAATAACACCATACAGAAACAAAATAACACCATTCTGAAACAAAAATAACACCATTCAGTAAACAAAATATAACACCATTCAGTAAACAAAATATAACACCATTCAGTAAACAAAAAAACACCATTCAGTAAATAAAATAACACCATTCAGAGAAGAAAATAACACCATTAATGAAAAGAAAAATAACACCATTCAAAAATCCTTACATCTCTGTATCATCTTCTTCTCCGCTGCCGGCACCACCACTGCCGGTCCGCCACCGCCGTCGTCGAACCCAACCACCCGACAGTAATTTATCAGCAACCGTCGTCCGAAAACCGGCTTCCGCCACCGTCCGACACAGTAATTTATCAACAACGATCGTCTTCAACAACCGCTTCCGACACCGACTTCCACCACAGTCCGAAAAAGTAATTTATCAACAACGATCGTCTTCAACAACCGCTTCCGACACCGGCTTCCGCCACCGTCGTCGAACCCAATCCGTCGTCGCGCACCCTCTTCGCACTCCGACACCGGCTTCCGATTGGTGTTTAAACTTCCGATTCATGGTGGTCTTGGAGTTGGTCTTGGAGAGAGAAATTCTGAACGTATGATAGAGAGATATCTGGAGAGAGAGAGAGAGAAATTGTAGGGATTTTGATTTACAAAATGGGGATAAAAAGACACAATTGCCCCTAGATATTTCAATTCAGTCCAAATTAATAAAAATATTTTACAATTTGGTCCCTATTATCTCAACCATTAGATCAAATATCTAATGGCTGAGATTCTTTCTTACCTTTCTCACACTTTAGGCCTTTTTTACAGGATCCTCTACCTATATATATATATATATATATAGAGAGGTTCCTGTAAAAGAGGGTTTCTGTGAGAAATGTTAGAAAGAATCTACACCATTAGATCTTTATCTAATGGTTGAGATCATAATGGCAAAATTGTAAATAATGTATACTATTAAACATATTAATTTTCTAGATTAAGGGTATACATGTAAATTTAACATTTTTAAATTAAGAAACTAACATTAATGCACATGCAACTTCTCCCCGTCTTTTTTAAACGTTAATAACTTTTTATACCTAACCTTTTTTTTAAATTACACCATAATAACGAGCGTTTTTTATCTTTAATATGAGTACCATATTGCTATACTTATATAGAGAAAAAAATATGTTTCAATCAGATGTTTAGTCCATGATGTTTTGTCTATGTTCATACAGTGGTGTTTTAATTGTATTGTTAATTCAAAGCGTAGTGTTTTAAATACATACTGGAAAGCATGGTGTTTTTTTTATCTACTGGAATGTAGGTTTTAAAACACCATGGTGTTTTAACATATGGAATCTGGAACATCTACTAGCATACATATGTAAAACACCATGCATGCAGGTTTAAAACACCATGTACAATAACCATACTTTAAACATTATACAAAGAACACATTCTGGAAATGGAGGTAGTGTCTTTAATAGTGTTATATACTTATTGAATGGTGTTATATATGTGCTGAATGGTGATTTTGCAGTGTTATTCGTAGTGTTTTTATAGAGATCTTTAAAATGGTGTTATATACTTATTGAATGATGTTATATACTTATTGAATGATGTTATATAATTATTGAATGGTGTTATATACGTGCTGAAAGGTGGTTGCAGTGTTATTCGTAGTGTTTTTATAGAGATCTTTTAAAAGAATCATGTTCCTATAAATAAGGTGGCGGTTATGTAAGATTTTGAATTAATTGAATCAATGATAAAATTACTTGTTTACTCTTTTAAATTAATTTAGATTGAGGACAAATGTCATCCCCACAATATTTCTCACACTTTTAACTTTTTTTACAATAACCTTGCCATATATATATATATATATATATATATATATATATATATATATATATATATATACATATATATATACACACACACACACATAGGGGAGCGCTAAAATGAAAACCACCTTCAGTTGTAAGAACCGCGAGAACCACTTTCTAGCCATTAGATCAAGGAGATGGATGGATGAGATTAAAAGTATTTAAAAATAATATTAAGTATTTTTTGTCTTATTATATCTTTAATATTTTTATCCAAAAGGGTATTTTAGTAAAATTACTCTATTTTGTCTTTTGGTCTTTATTGTTTTTTATTACTTTTTTGTATTATTATATTAGATTTTTATTTTTTAAACATAGTTTTTTTTATTAAGCATTTTCAAATTCAGATTTTTTTACAGATTTTTACGTTTAACGTTTTACGTTTTTACGCCGACCTTTTCGCCCCATTTTTTACGTCCCGTTTTTACGCGCCGTTTTAGCGTCCCCTTTTTATGTCCCGTTTTTATGCGCCGTTTATACGGCCCGTTTTACGCGCCATTTTTTATGCCCCGTTTTTTCCACGCCGTTTTTGCGACCGGGTTTTTAAGTGCGGTTTTTTATTCTCGGTTTTACGCACCGTTTTTTAGCGCGCCGTGTTTTACGTCTCGTTTTTACGCGCCGTTTTTTTGCCCCGTTTTTTACGTCCCATTTTTACGTCTCGTTTTTACGCGCCGTTTTTTACGACCCGTTTTTACACGCCGTTTTTTACGCCCCCGTTTTTTACGTGCGTTTTTTACGACCCGTTTTTTAAACTTTTTACGTTTTAAGTTTTACGCTAAACTTTTTACGTTTTTACGTTTTACGTAAAACTTTTTACATTTTACGTTTTACATTTTTACGTTTTTACATTTTACGTTTTACGTAAAACTTTTTACATTTTACGGTTTAACTTTTTTTTTCCACAATTTTTTTTACGCAAAACGAACACACCGATTAATCGCAAACTTGGTAGGTGTCTCAGATAGATTGTTATCATCATCGACTAGGGGGGAAATATAAAAAACCAACAACATCAAAACAATGTGTATCTCGAAAAAAAAAAAACGGGGTTTGGCTCAGATTTTCCGATAATCAGAGGCTGCAAAGTGGGGTTGCACGTTCAAAAACCTACCCTCCACCATCATTGCCGCGCCATAGTCATCAAAATATGCGTTTTTTTTTTTGCATCATCACTGCCAATATAATCAAACAACACCCATTTCATATAGAATACCCAAAATCAAACACCCATTTCATATAGAATAGCCAAATCAAAGGAAAACCCAGCAAACATAATCGAACAAACATGCTGTAGAATACCCAAATCAAATGAAAACCCAGCAAACATATTCAAACAATCATGCCTCTCTAATATAAACATCCAACACCCATTTCATATAGAATACCCAAATCAAATGAAAACCCAACAAACATAATCAAACAAACATGCTGTACAGACCCATCAGGCTGGATGAGTCCCAAAAATCAAAACTCATTCAAAAACAAAATGTGAGATTGCAAATAATAACATAAACAAGATCGAATCTTTGGACCCCCACCAACCATCTGCACCAGCACCGACTCCCGAACACCCCACCGCCATCACCGTCTTCCGCCACTGACCACCATCTCCCCAGTGAGAGAGAGATGAGAGAGAGAGAGAGCCTATCAGAGAGAGAAACACCCTTCAAATGCATCCCACCGCCGACATCCCACCACCGTCACCGTCCTTTTTCTCTTCAATGAATATGGGTCTTCATTGAATCCGGGTCTTTATTGTATCCAAAGTATCAGCGGATCCAGATTTTTTCTCTTCATTGAATATGGGATAAGAAAGGGGGCGACGAATGGGGGCGGCGGTGATGGTTTTCTCCGGTGATTAGGTTTTGAAGGAGGGCGGCGGTGATGGTTTACTCCGGCGAGTTTCATGTCTGGTTTGGGAGAGATGAGAGAAAGATGAACATAGAAATCCTATTATATCTTCAAAATATGAAACGAAGAGAGAGTGGGGGGACATAAATGAGAGATGATAAGTGAAGTCTGCAACTTTAATAGAAAGACAGAGGAGAGAGAATAATGATTTGACACTAGGGGGTAAATGACCAATATACCCTTTAAGTTGGCATATTCTGATTGGTTAAGAGTGGTTCTCGCGGTTCTTACAACTGGAGGTGGTTTTCATTTTAGCGGTCCCCTATATATATATATATATATATATACATTATAAAAATGTTCAAATGTATGTATGTTATTCACTATTTTTTAGAAAAAAATATATATTACATAGGTTTTTTTTAACTTAAATGAGTTTTCTAACTATACTTCACTTCTCTCTCTCTCTCTCTCTCTATATATAGGGGACCGCTAAAATGAAAACCACATCGAGTTGTAAGAACCGTGAGAACTACACCATACGGGCCGAGGTGGACCATTTTTTTTTTCATAAACGTAGATGCGTGTATTATAAACACATGTGTAAAAAAAAATTCAAAAAAAAATGTCGTGTGTGTAGTTTTGAGCACCACAAGTTTGCGTTTACGGGTACCGTAAATTTTGTTTAAAGTTTACGGTACCCGTAAACGCAAACTTGTGGTGCTCAAAACTACACACACGACATTTTTTTTGAATTTTTTTACAAATGTGTTTATAATACACGCATCTACGTTTATGAAAAAAAAATTTGGTCCATCTCGCCCCGGATCAAAAAGTTCTCACGGTTCTTACAACTCGAGATGTTTTTCATTTTAGCGGTCCCCTATATATATAAGGCTGGGTTCAATGGGGAACCGAATAATTGCACATTTAACATGTTAAATAAATTATTAAAATACAGTTTTACATGTTAATGAATAAAACTTACAAAATTCTTTTCTAAAGCTTTTGCATATAAATACATGTAGAAGCATTTTTAATAAAATAATCAAAAACTAAAATCAATAAAAATGCTTAAAAGACAGTTAAAAAAGGCAAAAAAAGTTTTTATTTTTATAAAAATGATTTTTATTAAAAAAGCTTCCACACATTTTTATATGCAAAAGCTCCGAAATTTTTTTGTAAAAATAAATAATTTTTAGAATTTTAAATTGAAATTTTATGATATATTCACATTTTAAATACAATGTTCCCCGATTCTTCACTTTGTTAATGTTCTCCATTGAACCTCATACTATATATATATATATATATATATGGTAAGGTTCATGCGATAACCACCTTTATTGTGAGAACCAATGTAAACACAACAAAATAAACCCACTACACCACCCAAAACCTAAAAAAAACCTAACCCCCACCCCACCCCCCAAAAACCTAAAAAAATCCAAACCCTCCTCCCCCACCCCCCCCCCCCCCCAAAAAAAAAAAAAAAAAAAACATAAACCCCCCAACCCAAATTAAATGCTAAAACTAAACCATAAAGCTAAACCCCCAAAAAAACCTAAAAAAAAAAACTAACCCCCCACCCCCCAAAAATTTTCCTAACCCCCCATTTAGGGGTGTGCAACGGTTCAAAACCGGACCGAACTGAATCAAACCAGGACTGAACCGAAGCCGTTTAATGCTAAATATAAGAACCGGAACCGAACCGTATTTTAACGGTTCAGGTTCGGTTTGGAACCAGGATAAACGGTTCTCGCCGGAACCGGTTATCAATTTGATCCAAAAACTAACAACAAAATAAAAACAATTAAAACATTCAAACCGTTTAAAATATATAATTAAGAGTTGCAACATTCAAAATTCAAACAAATCAAAATAAAAGTAGCAACAATAAAATGTTTCAAACCATGAAACGTAAGTATGCAATGTAAAAAACAAAATTTAACTAAAAAAACTTTTAGTTAATCATAAAAAAACTTCATTCAAACATTGTATAAAAACTATTTCTATATTCTTTAATCCTAAAACATTTTTCTAAATATAATATTTAAAGGAGTTAATTACAAAGTTAGTCCCTGTGGTTTGCACAAAATAACATACTTAGGTACTAATAGTTTAAAATCACATTGTAGGGTATTAACTTTTCATTTTGTAACGTTTGGAGGTGTTAACTTCTAGGGTATTAACATAGTTAGTCCTTGTGGTTTGCACAAAATAACATACTTGGGTACTAATAGAATGTGATTTTAAACCTACAAATAATGTTAATACCTCCAAACGTTACAAAATGAAAAGTTAATACCCTAGAATGTGATTTTAAACTATTAGTACCTAAGTATGTTACTTTGTGCAAACCACATGGACTAACTATGTAATTAACTCTATTTAAAGTTTAAATAAAGGAATAGGGTTTTTGAATACGTTATTTAAAGTTTAAACCAAAACCGGTTCTAGCGGTTCTTTAAACAGACCCGTCGGTTATAACTGGAACCGAACAGGGAACCGTTTATTCCCAAATTTAAGAACAGGGACCGGACCCGAAATGCAACAATACGGTTCGGATCTAGCGGTTCTGGTTCGGTTCCCCGGTTCTGGTGGTTCGGAATCGTAAATTGCTTGGCCGTACCCCCATTACCTAAGCTAAATGCTAAAAACTAAACCATAAAGCTAAACCCCTCAAAAACCTAAAAAAATCTAAAAAATACACATTTTTTTATTTTTTATTATTTTTTTAATAAAAAATCGCTAGTTTTCGTCTCAAAATTTTCTATTGACGAAAAGTAGCAATTTTAGTAAAAAATATTAAAAAAAAGTTTTTCTTGTGTGTTTTTTAAATTTTTAGGTATTTTTTGGGAGAACGAATGAAAAAACCATGAGAAATTGGTTAAAAACAATTCAAATTCAATTTTTTTTACAATTTTCATTATTATTTAAATACAATGTTAGAAATTAAATTTACACATTTAAGTTTACATGTATTTGTAAATACGGAAAATTTACACATGTGTAAGTTTTCACATTTACACATGTGTAAATTTTTTGTATTTAACAAACTTACACATGTGTAAAAAATCTAATAAGAGTGATTTTGAGAGAACAAATAAATTATTTGATATTGTAAATTATTGTTTTGCTGTTGTATCTTAATTACAATGAGGTTGTATTAATAAAATTTGTTTTGATTGGTTTTCTTATTCGTTTTCACGGTTATTTCAATATTTAGCGTTCTCAACATAACCCTCCCATATATATATATATATATATATATATATATATAGGCTTTGGTTCAGTTAAGAACCACCACAAGGTGTGAGAACCATAAAAACTCCTACTTCTTGCGCGAGTTGGGCCTTAAATTTTTGCACAAATGTATATGAAAATATTATAAATACATCTGTAAAAAAAATTGTCGAGTCGATAGTTTTGTCTAATATACGATGAATTTTTTTTACACCTCATGTAAATTTGTGCATGCGGTATTTTTTTTTAATTTTTTTGTTTTTGCTGAAACAAGTGATTTTTTTAAGATTTTTCAGAAATTTTTTTTTGGAAAAAACTTTTAGATGACCTAGTTCTCATGGTTCTTACAACTCAATGTGGTTCTCATTTTATCCAAACCCTATATATATATATATATATATATAGAATTCCGCTATAATAAGAACCACCTCCAGTTGTAAGATCCGTGAGAACTTTTTGATCTGGGGCGAGTTTGACCAAATTTTTTTTCATAAACGTAGATGCTTGTATTATAAACACATTTGTAAAAAAATTCAAAAAAAATGTCGGGTGTGTAGTTTTGAGCACCCAAAGTTTGCGTTTACAGGACCCGTAAATTTTATTTTGAATTTTTTTTACAAATGTGTTTATAATACATGCATCTACGTTTATGAAAAAATGCATCTACACACCCGACATTTTTTTTTACAAATGTGTTTATAATACATGCATCTACGTTTATGAAAAAAATTTTTAGTCCACCTCGCGCCCGTACGGTGTAGTTCTCACGGTTCTTACAACTGGAGGTGGTTCTCATTTTAGCGGTCCCCTATATATATATATTGCTGTGAGATTGCTATTTTTCGTGGGCAACATCATGTTTGTCACTCATTGCGCTAGGCTTAGTTTATGTAGGTGGAATTATGTAGACGGTCATATTGTTACAACTTAAAAGAGGTTAATGGGGTGGTCTGAAAGCACTCAAAGGTTTCACAACGTGATTTTAGAGCTTAGAGCATTCACATTGGAGCCTCTATCTCCACTTATATAATTTAATAAAAAAACATATTTTTCTCAAAATTAAGTTTACTTTTTTCAAACGCCTTTCACATCGAACAATCTATCAATTTCTCTATCATACTCACAATCAATTATTTTATTATTTCTTTCTTTTTTCTACATACTCACAATAAAAATGTAGAGGCATGGAAATAAACTTTTAAATATAGAGGTTTACTTTAATATGTGTAAAATTTTCTTTACTATAGAGATTACAATGTAATGATGTTTTTATTGTTTTCTCTATTTCTTTCTCTACATTATATAGAATTTATTAATACAGAGGTTCCGATGTTAATGTTATTAGTCATCAATGTTAATAATGTGAACGTAAAATTTTCTCTACATTATATCTTTATTAATGTTATTAGTCCTTAATCACTTAGAGAAGGCATTTTTAGAACTTAGTTTAGAAGCACTCATGGGCCCCTCAAATGACTAAAAAGTCATCAAGGCAACTTTTTAAAGCACTTTCTAACCGGTTAAACCAGTTATATTGCTACAAAGACGTACAATACAATTTAACTTTGGGTGTACCTATCTACACACCATTTTGCCTATTTACACACCAAAAAATGTGTTTTTTGTCCTTATATGCACACCATGCAGTGTCGAACTGTAGCCAAAACGTGGCGTTTTGGTCCGGTTAACCAGACAAAGACTGACGGGTCTGTTGACCGGACCAAAACGGCGAGCTTTGGCCGCGTTTTGGACCTATCAACCAGACAAAAGACTGACAGCCGGTCTGGTTGACAGGACCAAAACGCGGCCAAAGCTCGGCGTTTGGTCCGGTCAACAGACCCGTCAGACACACGTCAGTCTTTGTTTGGTTAACCGGACCAAAACGCCGCGTTTTGGCCACAGTTCGACACTGCAAGGTGTGCATATAAGGACAAAAAACACCTTTTAAGGGTGACTATCTACACACTTGGTGTGTAGATAGTTTGGCCCTTTAACTTTTTTTTGGTTAAATGGAGTTAAATGATTTGACGGTTTTATCATTTCATGTAAGTATAATACTAAGACCACCTGTAACGGGCGTGTTTTTTTTCAAAATTTAGCCCCAATCATGCCTGATTTCGCCCCTCGACCGCCCCCTGGGCGTGTTTGCTAAAAAAAGTGTTTTGGCATGTTTTGAATCACGCGGTTGGGGCGAGATTTTGACCAATAACCTTCCATCTTCATATTGTTTATCCAATAATATTTTTTGATGGTTTTTTGTTTTATTTAATTATATTACATCTCATTTAACATAATGCCCCGCATCCCCACTACACCCATTTTGTAAAACGCCCAATAATGCCCCATTGCTGACTGGGCTGCCACATGACGTAAAACTCCCTAGGATGGGGCATTATTCACCCCAACGACTACGCATGGTCTAAAGATTTACAAGACAAATGAAAAAAAGTTGAAAAGTACTCAAGAACTCATGTAAGATGTGTGGATGGAAAACTAGAGAAACATACCAAGATTTCCAGCAAGTAGAGCATACTCTTTTTGAGATGAAATTCACGCTAGGTCTCATTCGGCTATAAAACAGACATCCAGAAATGATTTTACGAATGGATAAAAATGTTTTAAGTGAAATGTGTCCAAAACACGTGATTTTAGAAGAAAAAATGGGTGGTTTTATTTTGAAGTTAAAGCTCCAGAAACACCCTCTCCCCCTCCCCCCCCCCCCCCCCCCCCCCCCAAACCCATCCAACTTTATTTCACATATAACTGCGTCTATTAAACTATTTAGGGGTGTGCACGGTTTGGTTAATTATTAGCCGAAACTGAAATTGAAGTTATCGATTAATCCACTTTGTTAACCAATTGGTTTTTGGATAATCAGTTTGTTTTATTCAGTTAATTTTTCATTTTTGGGTTTGGTTCGATTAATTTTATTTAATAACCAAAAACTAACTTGAGCTAAAATTTGTGCATATAAATACATGAAATATATGTATTATAAATATGTGACAAGGAGGTATGAAACATAAAATACATATAAATTAAGCTAGAAATAAGAAAATAAGAGTGGTTCAGTTCGGTTCAGTTAATTTCAATCATATCAACCGAGCTTACAAAAAAACCGTTAACCGATTTTCATTTAATTTTGCACCTGTTTAGTCGGTTTTTGGTTTTGGGTTTTGTTTCTATAAACTCATAATACTATTCTATCTTATCACCTCAAGTCATTTTACATTGCACACAAATTAGACGATTTGGTAACACAAAACAAAGCCATATGATCAATATCTTATACTTATACGTTGATTACGTTAGCCCTTTTGTCGTCGATTTCTTAATAAACAACACTTATGTTATACACCTTGATGCTTGATTTAAGTTGTCATAAACACGTTCGGATATTGTTTTAGCCAGATAGATACCCAACGACTGTTAATCTGTTGTTATGTTAAGACTCCTTATCATGTTGGATATTCATTGCCTTGAGTTAAGTTGGTTGTTGTGAATGCCAATCTTTTATTAAATTTCGTTTGTCTGATTCTACTATAAGTAATAATAGACCCTCATGTGTTGTACAGAAAAAACTCCAAAATAAAAGCTGGTACCGATCAGGAAAGTAGACATGGAGAAATAGTACAAACTACAAGCTAGGTTAAGCTTTACCTTACTCCATGCACATGCATGTTCCAAATGACCACGCAACCCTAATCGTCCTGGAATATGCCCCATCTGAATTCGAAGAGACAATTGGGTATGATTGGTGCTTTTCTCATGTACGTAAAACAGTAATTCATTTATATACGTTAATGTAAAAAAAGTTAACATTCACCTGTAAGTAAAGAGAAAGGGTCTTGCTATTCACACACCCCCACCTACCCTTTTGTCTATTCACACATCCCCCAGTGTCGAGCTGTGGCCAGAGCGTGGCGTTTTGGTCCGGTCAGTCTTTTGTCTGGTTGACAGGACCAGAACGCGGCTAAAGCTCGGCGTTTTGGTCAGGTCAACAGACCCGTCAGACACCCGTCAGTCTTTTGTCTGGTTAACCGGACCAAAACGCCGCGCTCTGACCACAGCTCGACACTGGGGGGTGTGTGGATAGACAACATGGGTGTGTGAATAGACATGCCCAGAGAAAAGATGTCATAAAAGTTAAATTTGCTACTTTAATATTATGAAAGTAAAAAAGTTTACCAAGAGTCAATCACCTCATAACCGACCAGAGTCACATCCAATATTTTTCTCCGCAAGAAATAGAAAAGAGTTTATCATTTTTGATAAGGATTAGAGAACTAAAATATTCCCTAACAAAATGCCAAACCAAACTTACAAGCCAAATTACCAAACACTACTAAATAACTTTAAAATTAGAGAAGATTTCAAAAACACTTTAAAATTTCGGAAACATCTCAACTTATTTAAATTCCACAAGCCTTGCCAGTATATAACTTGAATAATGAAATAGTAATCATCACCTTAGAACACTTAGAAAAATTTAAAAAAACTCAACATGTTCATGAGTAAGTTGAACATCTATCAGAGCATCCACAACACTGAACTGGTCTAAAATCCAGACTTGCCTCGTTCACATCATTTCAAACCTTATTTTTTCTTCCAACACTAGACCACTTCAAACCTTCACTTCATCACCTACTTTTCTTTATATCTAAAAGATATCTAATTCACATAATCTATTTTTAAATTATTTACTTAATAATTATATTTCTTTTATATTAATTAAATATATTTTTTTATAAGTTATCTTAATATTTCAATTTTAATTTATTATTTTAAATAAAATTATATAATAAAAATAAATGAATGATAGAATAATATTTAATTATTCTTACGGCTATTTTTCTCAAACGGTTACTTTTCAAACGGCTATTTTTTTTCAAACTATAAATGTTCCAACGACTATTTTATACAAACAATTATTGTTCTAACGCTTTTTTTTTCAAACGATTAGTGTTTCAATTGCTAGTTAAATGAGTATTTTTCCGGTCTTTATAAACACAATACCCCTTTCCCACATTTGCATATCTCACTTCACAATTCAATGCAAATACCAAACCAATTCGAAGATATGGGTGGTGGTTATAGTCAAAGTGGTATAGCCGGATCATCGAACCTCAGGCGATCGTCTCATCGACGTTCTAACCCTGCTCCGTCAAACCCTCCATCGGGAGCAGTCTACCCTCCACCTGCATTAGTCTACCCTCCACCAGCAGTAGTCTACCCTTCATCAGCAGCCTATCCTCTATCAACGGCAGTTTACCCTCCACCGACCTCAAGGCCTAGGCGATCACTCCGTTTAAATCCTCATCTTGTAAACCTTTCACCTATGACAGTCTACCCTCCTCGACCCTCAAATCCACCACCTCTGTAAGAGTCTGATTATCCAAATCCTCTAACAGATGAGTAGTTGAACTTGGTGTATGACTACTGTGACAACCCGTACTTCCGAGGTTAGCACCTTTCGTTTTCACGTCTATAACTTATGTTCCATTACACGTTACTTTCATATGCCACATGTTGAATTTAATTAATATCTACATTAATATATATATATATATATATATATATATATATATATATAGACGTTTCCTTTGTACACGAAACGTATAACTTGGAACCGAGACTCGTTTGCATGACCCAACCCGTCACCTCTTACCCCATCTCTTGCTACGACCCAAACAAACCCAAACACTTGTGTCTCCTAATTAGTTTAATCCAACACATATTACACCTAAACTTGATTTACCCTTTCTTGCGGCCCACACCACTAATCCTTTACCCTCACTTGCGGCCCAAATAAACCCATCCCATACCCTTGTGGTTACGGTCCAAACTCTAACCCCAAACCGCCCCACATCTCTAGACTTTATTAGTTACGTATGCATGATTTTATATCATAACTCCTCAAATCAAAAACCCTAACCTACGCATATTATACATGCGATCTCTCTCCTTCTTTCTCGCTACTATTGTGGACGAAGATCAAACCCAAGACCTCGAATTCTAGGCTAATCGATTTCCTTCTTCGCTAGGTAACTAGATATTTATGCTTTTTGTTATGAACATAAGTGTTTATACATGATTTAAATGGTTAAAGTTCTGTTATCAAAATTGAATTCTTTACTTTTACTTGATAATTTTTGTTATATGCAGTGTTATTGTCGATTAGGTTGTTAGAAAAACGTTTGTGGTGGGTTATGTGATCTCGGGGACTTGATATGGATCATTAGGGTTTTGATTCATGATATAAGGTTAAGTGTCATGGCTGCGTTTTTCAATTGTGATGAGGATACTTGTCTTTTTGATGATTACATGTGGTATAGTGTTGGTAGAAATCGCATTGTTGATGTGTTATGGTTGATCATGGGTCCGGGTAGTCGTTAATGGGTTGGTTGTGGGTTAAATTTTTATGGTTCAGGATAAATAAAAGATATGTGACTTAACTTAGGATGGTAATCTGCTGTGAATAAAGTATATAAGTCAATGGGTTCATAAATTAATCGGTTGTGGGGTTCAGGTGACTAAATAGGTTCTGTCCAGAACGTTACATCCGACTTTAATCAGTTGTAACTGGGTTAAAAGTTAACAAAAAGTATTGTTTCTTGAGTCCATAATGTACTTCTAGGAATACCTTTCAAAGCCCACTGGAATCGCAGTTTTTCGACGTCGTTTGGTATTTTAAATGATTTATTTCGTGTCAAAGGTCCAGGCTGCATTTTCTATCAGAATCTGCAGGCCATTTCGAATGTCATAACTCAATGTAGGAATTGAGTTATGAACTAAAATTTTTACTGTAAGTAGTTCCAGGAGGTATAAAAAATCTCCCACTGGAATTTCGTAAAAAGATTAAACGAGGATTTTAAAATGATTTTTGGCGTAAACTGTCATCAGAAAGTTATAAATTAGATGTAAAGAATGATTTTTAGTGATTTTTCTGTAAACATTCAGGTCTTGAGAAAGTAGACTAGTATTCGGGACTACATAACACGTTGTGTTAAAATGTCATAATTTTCTGAGTTTGTTTATTATTTCAAATAACTTTCAGAAAATAGTCTAAATTTCGATGTGAAACTTCAATGAGCTTAAAGTGCTTGTAAATATTTTACATATGCATATATGTTACAACAAAGTGTTATATGTTATTAGAAATGTTAGCGGGCGTCTATGAATGTGTGACATGGAATTAGATGATCACATGCACTAACTTACACAAACGAGTAATTGTATGACAACGTGATTCTGTGGCTATGTGTTAGACAACGTGTAGTAATTCATAAATTAAACTAATTGAAACGGTAACATATCAGGAAGGGATTATTCCAGATCACTTTTCAAGTTTACTGCCGAGCAAACTAAGTTGAGTTCACAACCTTTTCCAAAAACATGTGTTCCTAGTTTGGAACAACACTTTTTACGGTAGCCCTGGTTGGTACTACGCGCGCGTTCCTAGTTGGAACCACTGAAACATACTATCCACTGGAGGTGGAGTAGTACACTTGGACTAAACGAACAACTCTATCATGAAAGTCCCTACATTTTACCGATTAGATTGCTGGGTGGGCATACACGGTGTATTAGTTGATAACGCTATTAGGTTTGACAAACCTCACACCGTGCTGGAGGCAGGGCGTGAACTTCTAACCTTCACTGTTACGTTAATGTTGATAGACATTAACGAGGGCAAAACGAAACATCAGCATTCGATACACAGTCTTGTCATGTGATAAGGGTTAGCTATCTGAGTTATACATAAACCAAAAACATTTGTGAACTTTACTTTTTCTAAACTAAGATTTGTGAATTCGCCAACTTTATTGTTCACACGTAGTTGCATGCTTTGCAGGTCAGTAGGTACAGCTGGGGACGGACGTTGCAAACTGCTGGAATGGTGTGGTTCGTTAAAACTTTATGTTTTGAAACATTTATTAAACTTGTGGTTTTAAATTTTTGTTGGGTTTTAACTTTACTTTCCGCTGCAACATAAGCTGTGTTTTGGACAATTAAAACTTTATTGCTAATCATGTTGTTAGTGATGCTTTTATAATTTTAAATATTTGGTTCAACCTGATTAATGGCTAGATCCTGTTCAGTTATACGCCTCGCGCTAAAACTCCACATGTGGAAATTGAGGGTGTGCGTAACATCCGGCCCCTCGTATCACCAATATTGTCCGCTTTTCCCCTGATGGGTTGCCCATCCAGGAACTCATAGAGTTGTTGTTGGTTGTCCCGATAGAGACTTCCTAGGAGGCCACCCATCTTAGGTACTACTCCCACTTGAGCACGCTTAACTATGGAGTTTTCATGTGCTCCACAACCAACTAAGCCCAAAACGCGTTGGTGGTTTAAGAGGCATGGATTACTTATGAACCAGGGATCTCTCCTGGCCGCGACCGTTGTAGGATTTACCTAGGGTGTTACAATGATCCATGTTAATCTTTCGGTAGTTGGTATCGGTATCATTACAGTGTGACATATTGGTATAAGAGTCATTTGTTATAGTGAACTAGGTTTAAAATATAAAATTATTTGAAAACCAGACTATAACAATTCTCTGTTGAAAAACCACAACGACACCACACACCAAATTTGCAAGGTTCATCATTCTTGTACTACATAGCATTTACGCGCCTGTTATTTTCACAAAACTGTGAATTAAGTACAACCTAAGTATGTAAACATGATATACCTTAGGTAAGAATGAATCCCCCTAACTCTAATTCGAAACCACAATGCGCTAGTGGTAAGGAACCAGTCATTCCTAATTCATCTCCACGAGTTCCCCGATCATACCCTTGGGCTAGGGTAAACTGACGTGAGAAGCGCCTACTCGAGATACCTACTTACAAGGAGCCTACTACGGGTCCTAACAAGAAACAACTTGGTCACCTACACGAGGCAACTGTAGTCACTATTGCTCGGAATGTGAAATAGTCTGCCACACGCTCAAGCACAAATCCAAGAGTTAAATGCAAAACACGGAGCATCTAACGAAGCCGGGGGGGGGGGGAGACTCGGAAGAAGAACCATAGGAAGATCCAAAGGAGGAGCCAAGTGTTAGGGACGCTGAAGGATCTGTTATATCTCCTGCCGGCGATGAGGATTGACGACACCATTTATTCCTTTTCGTTTACACATTTCTTTTTCATTGAACTTAGATAGGGAGGCTTGTTTCCCCATCTAACCGATGATTTTGAATTTTAATATCTGACTGGGAATGTTATTGTCTTAACGCAATATATTTGGGTTGACTATTGAAATATCGAATATTTTGGTTTATGATTACACCATCCTATTCCTTGTTTGCTTGTACTAAGTATGAAAGTTATACACGGTGTATATTACTTTTTCCTTATGTTGGTGCTAACAACCATATCACAATCCCCATCGATCACCAGGCTACCCCCATTACCCTGTTATGTGGAAAATCCTTAGCCTAACTTGATTTACACCTTAGCATATCCAACTCTGCAAAGGGATTTTTCCCAAATGGTTCGATGGTCTCATGGACATTGGACGACGGAGATGCAAATTAGTCAACTCACAGATAAGCACAATGACTTAAACAACTACCCTACCCCTTATATTACAAGAGTCGTTATCCCTTGAGAGCTAATCTTTTATACGAATCTTTTCACTAGCCTTTGCATTGGTTGATGTTGACCATTTAATGCGATATCTAATTACTATTATTGACTTAGGCAAATCTATCATTCCATTATCACGATGAGACTACATCTTCTCTTTTCCACGCAAAAACTCCTATAAGATTGCGCTCTAGCTTAGAGAATTGGATAAACTCGACTTTTGATCCTTGGTGAACACTTCTTGAACTCCGAAGATGGTGATGCATTGTTATACGACCATACCATTTTGAACATGTTTTCACTTCCTCGTAATGAAACCTCTTGATGACGTATGCGCTACTTCTAATTCATGCACACACCTTAGTTCAACCCTTTCGAATTTGGTTGCTTATCAACTTGACTAATGACAAACTCATTTAAGTTCATGGATCAAGGTGAATTTATCCTTATTCGCACACGGGCAAGATTGAAAACTTTGACGGATGTTTCACTTGAACCTAGACACTATAAACTCGGACAACAACCATTTTTCTCTGGATAATTCTTGTTGTGCCAACACCTTCATTGTAACATTTTTATTGACGAACAACGTTCTTTATTTGATCAACTAGATCCTAGTCATCAGATAAATCTGTACTGCTGATTCTAAAACATTTATGTATTACTTAGAGTGGAACACATGGATTGCGGCCACACTTTGGTATGTTTTCACGTTTTATCCTGTTGTGCTATAATGAATACCATAGTTCTTATCTAACTTTGTTATGCACGAATCCTCGCTTGGTTAAATCACTATCTACGAACGTGACTCGAGAAGTAACGAGCCATACTTATGTTCATCAAGTGCAGTAGCACAAAGCAAATTTTCTACTTCAGTGAGGTATGCCGAGGTCAACACCCTTTCCGCTTGAAAGCATCATACTTATGTATACTCTATCGACCACTTTGTTTCGTGTTTACTTCCTCGTGGACCGAAAGATGGTCATCTACTAAAACCAACTGCAACCGAAATATCATGATTGATACCTACCAAAAATCTCCTTTCCCTCTGTATGAATGCGTCAAGACATTAGCTTTCTGACATAAAGGGGCATAATGCCTAAATAGAGCTGAATAAGGTGACTGTTAAGAATCGTTATGCACTTCCCCGAATTGGTGACTTGTTTAACCAACTGTGAGGATCTAGTTTTTATTCCAAAATTGATCTGAGATCGGGCTACCATCAGTTGAGAGTCCGATATGAGGACATCTCTAAGACTGCCTTTCGAACTCAGTACGACCATTACGAGTTCTTGATTATGCCATTAGGGTTAACCAATGCACCCGCGATTTTTATGGATCTTATAAACTAAGTGTGCAAGCCCTATCTGGACAAGTTCGTTATTGTTTTCATTGAAGACATCCTAATCTACTCTAAGAGCCAGGAGAAACAAGAGAGACACTTGCATCTCATTTTGGAACTCTTACGGAATGAACAGCTATACGCTAAATTCTCGAAATGCGACATTTGGCTTTGTGAAGTCCATTTCCTCGGTCATGTGGTCAATGAAGTTGGGACTCATGTTGATCTAGCCAAGATCGACTCTATCAAGAATTGGCTTGCGCCTAAAAATCCAACCGAAATCCGGCAATTCCTTGGCCTGGCAGGTTATTATCGTAGATTCATTGAGGGATTCTCGAATATTACACAACCTCTTACTACGTTAACTCAAAAGGGTATCACCCACAAGTGGGGTGATGCTCAGGAATCCGTGTTTCAACATTTGAAGGAGAAGCTCTGTAGTGCACCTATTCTATCTCTACCAGAAGGCACCGAAGATTTCGTTGTCTACTGCGACACATCCATTCAAGGGCTCGATTGCGTTTTGATGCAACGCGAGAAAGTGATTGCTTACGCGTCTCAAAAACTCAAGGTCCATGAAAAGAACTACACTACCCATGACCTAGAGCTGGGAGCTGTAGTCTTTGCACTCAAGATATGGAGTCATTACTTGTAAAGTGCCCAATGCACGATTTACACCGATCACAAGAGTCTCCAACACATACTCGACCAAAAGGAGTTAAACATGCGACAACGTCGATGGGTTGAACTCCTAAATGATTATGAGTGTGCTATCAAATATCATTTGGGCAAGGAAAACGTTGTAGCCGTCACACTTAGCCGAAAAGAAACTAAGCCCAAGCGAGTTCGTGCTTTACAGCTTACAATCCACTCGAACCTTCCTGAGTAAATTCGCAACGCTCAAGTTGAAGCACTAAAAGAGGAGAACCTCCTAGCTGAATCCATGCGGGGCATGGAGAAACAACTTGAAATCAAATCTGATGGTATTCACTACTTCATGGAGCGTATATGGGTCCTATTCTACGAAAATCTGCGAGAGCTTGTGATGGACGTATCACACAAGTCACGATACATCCTGGTTATGATAAGATGTATCATGACCTGAAGGCACTGTACTGGTGGCCTAACAGGAAGGCAATTATAGCAAAGTATGTAAGCAAGTGCTTGACTTGCGCCAGGGTCAAGACCGAGTACCAAAAACCGTCTGGGTTGCTTCAGCAACCAGAACTACCAACATGGAAATAGGAGCAAATATCCATGGATTTCGTAACTGGTTTACCCAGAGCTCAAAGCTGGAACGACACCATTTAGGTGATCGTGGACTGCCTAACTAAATCTGCCCAGTTTATACTTGAAGGGAGTAGTCTCGCGGCACAGAGTTCCCACCTCTATCATCTCTGATCTAGACCCTCATTTTGCGGCTTATGTGTGGCAGTCCATGCATAAATCATTCGGCTCGCGTTTAGACATGAGCACGACATATCGCCCTCAAACCGATGGTCAGACGGAACGTACCATCCAAACTCTCGAATACATGTTGCGAGCATGTGTTATTGATTTTGTTAAAGGTTAGGAAAGACACCTACCTCTGGTGGAGTTCTCTTATAATAATAGTTACCACTCAAGTATACAGGCCGCACCGTTCGAAGCATTGTACGGACGGAAATGCTGGTCACCTCTATGTTGGGATGAAGTCGGAGACCACCAAATCACTAGCCCTGAACTTGTGCTTGAAACATCAGAGAAGATCGTTCAGATCAGAAACCGAATGGCAGCAGCTCGTGACTGTTAGAAGATCTACGCCAATAAACTTAGGAAACCATTGGAATTCAAAGTTGGTGACAAGGTTTTATTAAAAGATTCACCCTGGAAGGGTGTTGTTCGATTCGGGAAACGCAGCAAACTAAATCCGCGTTATGTTGTACCATTTCAGATCACAGAAAGAATTGGCACAGTGGCTTATAACTGAATTTACCTGAAGAACTCAGCGGTGTGCACAATGTCTTTCATATATCAAATCTGAAGGAGTGTCTATCCGATGAGACACTTGTGGTCCCATTCAAAGAGCTCAAGATTGATGACCAACTATGTTTCATTGAAGAACCAGTTGAAATCATGGATTGGGAGGTCAAAACACTTAAACGCAGTAAATTCCTAAAGTTCGGGTTTGTTGGAACTCAAAACGTGGCCCAGAGTTCACCTTGGAATGAGAGGATCAGATGATGCGCAAGTATCCCCAATTGTTCAAAAACGATGCATCAAACGCTGAAGTTGCTACTGAATTTTGGGACGAAATTCCAAACCAACTTGGGGATGATGTGACGCCCCACCAAAGCGCTCAAGCTCATGAACTTCTTCAGCAACTGCATGCTAAATTTTGGGACGAAATTTCTTTCAACTTGGGGATGATGTGACAACCCGTATTTATGAGGTTAGCACCTTTCGTTTTCACGTCTATGAACAGATCTCAAGTCGAACTACAAACAGTCTTGTTTACTTGGTAAATTCCATAATAGGATGAAAATATTATATCATTACACAATATGATAAATCAAGAATTAAGAAGTTCTAATATAGGTGGATAGGGCTCTAAACGGATCGAACGAACACGAACGAGTTTATGTTTGTGTTCGTTTGTTAAGGAAATGCAGATGTTCGCGAATGGTTCGCTAACACATGTTGAATAGAAGTTTATGTTTGTGTTCGTTTGTTAAGGAATTTCAGTTGTTCGCGAACACTGGTCACGAACACAAACGCTAAAGAACACAAACGAACATTAAACTTGAAATAAAAAAAAAAGTATTATTAACCATAAACATTGGAAACAAGTTGTCAAATACAATCATTAAATGATAATCATGAATTCAAAACACAAGAAATTTACTACAAACACAATACGATAAATCCAGTTCAACTAACTTAAGATATAATTATCTAGAGTTACTTAGACATATTCCAAAAAATCCTTTAGTGTCCAACTTCTTGAATGTTTAGATAATGCCTTACATTTTATTATCTTTTTAATATAATTATTAATGAATGTTTAGGAGGAAAGTAAAACTTAAGATGGGAAGTGAAATATTAAAAAACACTAAAAACTTTCATCAAATTATCATAAAAAATAACATAAACGAACTAACATGAACGAACATATTACTGAACGTTCACGAGCGCAGTCGAACAAACGAGACATTTGTTTGTGTTCGTTCATTTAGTTAATCGAACAAAATATCTTGTTCGTATTCGTTCGTTAACTAAACGAACCTCCCGCCAAACAGTTCACGAACTGTTCATTAAACATTCGGTCAATTTTCACACCTATAGATGGAAATTATTTGTTTCTGATAAAAACATTATCATATATTTTTTTTTATATGAATAATTGATATTTTATTCATACTTCTCAAGTTATCATATAACAAAATGAGAAAACTTAAAGATAGCTTGTCCTGGTCTCCTGGAGTCACCACCGACCCCGAGCATGTATGGTTAAGGATAAGTGGGCCATTTGACAAGAACAATTGTTCTTTCTCTATACATTCCATTCGGACCCAAACAAGCAGTCAAGACTAAAGAACCCATCATCCCTTCTCACTTTTTATTTATATTTATTTGATTTGATGCATATAAAAATATCTAACTAGACACGTAACACGTTATGCCGTAACAAATATTCACGAAATATTCAAGACTAGCCAGAGGCATTTGTTCACCTAATATTTTCTTAAACAATTAGAATTGAATTTTTATTCAAAGGAATTATAATTGCTTTCGAGATCTTTTATGATGTTGAATTTGTAAATTTGTGAATGAAATTTTAATTTAAAAAAGTTACAAGTACCAAATTTCCCTCAAAATCCATGGTCCATCTAAGAATGGTAATGGGTTGGGTGTGTATTAGGTATGACTAATCTCATATTCATACCTGGTTGTAATATCTTGTCTCTAGAGCCGTCTTCGAAAATCACAATTTTTTTTTTTTGCCATGTGCGAGATAAAAAATTTGAGCCATATTTGAAAATCTCCATTTAATATAAACTCATCAATCACTAAAATTTACGTGGATGTAATTTAAATAGTTATTTTTAGCTAATTTTAGAAAGTAATTTATTAATTAAAGGGAAAGATGCGGTTGACAAAATTAAGCGTTAAATGCCACTAACAAAAAAAAAAGCAAAAATAAGATAAAATTAAAGAATTTGGAAACGTTGGGATTAGAACCCGCGTCTCCTTGTTGTTTAAGCAAGACAGTAACCACTAATACAACGACTCATGTTATCTATCGATTTGGTGCATATATATGCTATCTTATACAACGTAAATTCTATTGGGCCCTCGGAGGGTTTGGGCCTTGTGCCGTCGCCCACCCCGCACCCTCTACGGGCCGACCCTGCTTGTCCCATATCTGGCCTATTACCCGTCAGGTTTTTGACGGGTATTCACCTATCGAGTATCGGGCATTCCCGCAGGTATCGGGTATACCCGTTAAGATGTTCATGTATATATACTTTTTACTTTCCTTTATAATTTTATATTTTAAAATCTATATAATATATTAAATTGGAGAAAAATGCTCGGTAGTCCCTGTGGTTTGCTCCATTTTCACCTATAGTCCCTACACTTCTAAACTTACAGCTATAGTCCCTAACTTTTGCGCATTCGTTCTCGGATAGTCCCTGAAGTGGATGGATGTTAGTTTTTGGTGTTAAGTGGGTGTGAGATGACCAATTTACCCTTAATGTAAAACAAAATAAGTTAATTAAATACATACATATATATATATATATATATATATATATATATATATGGGACCTACTAACTATAAAAATAAAAAAAACCCACCCCCACCCCCTTCTCTCTCTCTACTGTCTATCTCTACTATCTCTTCTCATTCCTCATCAGACATCTCTCTCTCTCTTTAGTCTCCGTCTTTTAAAAAATCACCACCACAACCATCTCCACCACCGTCATCACCACTCAGCCAGCACTGCCATCATCCCTGCCACAATCACCCCCCGCCACAACCGCCACCGCCGCCATCATCATCACTTCCACTATTCAAAACTAGCAATAAAAAAGATGAAACAATAAATAACAAAATTTATAAACAAGAAAGATTTAAGGCATTGAGTTGTATCACTCTAAGTTTTAGATCTCTAAAGGGTTTGTTTCAAAGGTAGTTGTAGCATTAGGGATACTTGATGCATTAACATGATGATTGTGATTATTATCTTTAGAGTAACAGTTGTAGTTATCTGTAGAATTATCCACCATAATATTATCCCCTCTCATCATCTTCTCTTATTCAGCCATTTCAATTCATATATGATGAATATAATTATGAAAACTCAAAAAGTATCAAAAATTCAATCTTGTTTTAATCTTTATTAAGCTAGTCTTTTGTAGTCACAAAAATACTCATAAAGATCAAAAAAGAACTCATGTTTTTGATAAAAAAAAACATGTAGGAATCCAACAAGAACAAAAAGAAAATTTAAAAGTTTCACTTTTATACCAAGAAAAAGTGGAAAAAAGTTGGAGAGAGAGAGAGAGAGAGTTTGATTAGAGGTTGTGGTGGCGATGGTGGCGGTGGACGGTGGAGGAAATGAAGCAGAAACTGTCAAAAGAAGATGGTACCATGAAAACAAGAAATCTGAATCACTAATGCAGATTTCTTTTCTTCAAAGGACCTTCTCCTTCGGTCCTTCTTCCAAACTCAACTCTTTTCTGGAAAGAACCTTCTCCTTCTTCCAAACCCAACTCAGCGAATAGCAAAAGATGAAACAACGAATAACAAAATTGATAAACGAAAAAGTTGAAACAACGAATAGCAGTGGTGATGATGGCAACGGTGGTGGTTGTGGCAGTGGTGATGGTTGTGGTGGCTGAGAGATGATGGCGGCGGTGGAGGTGGTGGTTTTTTAAAGGAGAGAGAGAGTAGAGAGAGAGAGAGAGAGAGCTGTGCCTGATGAGGAATGAGAAAAGAGAGTAGAGAGAGAAAGTAGAGAGAGAAGGGGATGGGGTGGGGTTGTTTTTTAATTAATTTATTTTGTTTTACATTAAGGGTAAATTGGGCATTTCACACCCACTTAACACCAGAAACTAACCTCCATCTGCTTCAGGGACTATCCGAGAATGAATGTGCATAAGTTGGGGACTATAGTTGTAATCTTAGAAGTGTAGGGACTATAGGTGAAAACAGAGCAAACCACATGGACTATTTGGGCATTTTTCTCTATTAAATTGTGATAAATAACTTACATTAACTCAACCTTCCCCTTGTTTAATTTAATGGTTCTTCTCTTGGTTTCAAGTCGACTTGGGTTCAGATCATCGACCCACTTGATTGTTAGATTTGTTTGTCCTTCCCTTTGACCCCTGTTCCAGGTTTCAAAGTTGTTGACTCTTTGATTTCATTGGTTTGAAAGCTGGAAAATTGGTTTTTTCTCCTCTCATTGCATTTTCTTTTATCCTTTCCCTTTGGTTTGATTTCAAAGTCATACTGAAATTTATGTTGGTTTCAAATACAAATTATTTTCCAAAGCTTTGATAGTTCTTCTAATGCCCACTCTAGGTTTAAACTGATATTTCATCTGATATACCTTATGTAGAGCTTTGAAGAAGAATAAAGATATGGTTTCAATCTTTGTTTGGGATCCGATCGAGGGTAAAAACATGTGGTTAAAGGGGAAAGAAACAAGTAAACTTGAAACATTTTAATGTAAAATTTTGAATTCCATGGGTAAGTGTAGGGATGGCAAACAAACCTAAATTTGATGGGTAAACCCGAAAGCTTAAACATTGCAATACGGGTTTTATGTATGAGACTACTTGTAACAATCGTATAGGATATGTTTGGTATTAGGAGTTATCCGGCTACATTACCTAAAACATAAATATTTGTTTACCCACTGAATGTGTAATCGTTTGTGAATGATTGTGTAATTGTTTGCCTGATATTAGGTTGTTATTGACATGTTAGGATTGCTAAAATATTGTTTTGATGCGTAACATTGTTGATTGTAACACCCCGAAAACGGGTTTGGTAATTAAACCTCATTAATACAAAAGAGCGGGTAAAATACCGCTAACGGTAAAGATTAACCCGGAAATTTATTAGGATTTAAATAAATAAGCCTAATAATTAATAAAAAGGAGAATAAATGCTTTGAGAAAACAAAGTTATAAAAGGCCCGAATTAACGAGACTTAAAACATAACAGGTTATAACTTCCCGAACCCGTTAAGGTAACTAGGAATAATTAACCTAGTTGGTAGCATGAGATCAAATGACTAATGGTGAGTTATAGCTTCAATTGGTCAAGATAAAACATGAGGGACTAATATTGCCGAGTGGGAAACTTGGTTTATGAAAACAAAAAAATAAAACACAACACACACACTTGGTGTGTGTGTGTGCGTGAAATCATCCAGGAGAAGGAGCAAGAGCTCCAAACCCTAGCTCATCCAAATTCATCAAATTGGAGGGCCAAACGACGCTTAAATTCACAACCGAACGTGGATTAATGATCACCCGAACAAGAGGATCATAAGGTATGTAAAATCTTGGTGTTTGGTGAAGTTGTAAGGATTTGATAATCATCCTAATCGCGAATTAGGCATGGATTAGAGAAGCTATGGCTAGATTAGTGATGTATACTTGCTTAGGAACGAAACCCTAAGTGAAAATCATATATAACATGCTATGAATTGAAGGATTTGATGAATTAACACACTTAGAAAAGTGGGTTTTAATGTTATGATGAAATTGATTTTATAACTATGCTTAGAATCAACATGCATGATAACAAATAGAAGGTGTTCGATTAAACCATGAATTTGGGTACAAGATCATACTTCTCACGAAATGGGTTTTGTATGATATAAGAGAATTGATGTTAAGATTGTGATATAGATGCTTGAAATCATGTTACCTAATAGTTAGTGTGTAAAATTTGATTTCGTTAAGAGTTCGGATGAAATGCCTAAGCGAAATTCAATAAATAAAATGTGTATTGAATAAGTTGATAAGTCGATTGACTTTAAAGAGTCAAACCAACCAAGTACATGATCGAATGATAAATTCGATATACGGAGTGTAGGATGGAATAGTCGTAAATGATTATGACTAACCAAACCATCTTACAATTTCAATGATAGTTTGACGCTTGGCAAGCTAGGTGAAAGTTTGGGAAAGGAAGCGGGTCAAACAAATCAAGAATGAAGGAAAAGCATAATTCGGATGCAAGGTAAGTATTGCTTACACTAGTCATATATTTTGGAATATTCTTTGTCGTATTGATTACAAATAAGACAAATACCTAATTGAGATATGGTGTTCCGGCGTGTAGTTATACGGAACAAGATAATCAAATATGATAACAAACCATAGTGATGGCTAAAACTGATTTAAATCGGTAATTCGATCATATTATGATGAATGAAACATGTACTTTTAAGGGTTATCATATAAGGTAAATCATAATAACCAATAAGGGTAAAATTGTAATTTGGTCACTCGTTGACAATAATTGTTGGTTTTGAAAGATACTTTATTTCGAAAGCCTTGATAGGCCAAAAAGTGTTAAGAAGTGATTTATAATTAATATGACCGCACAATGTAAACTGGAGCGAGTCGTGTAGGCGAGATGGCAATAAGCTTCATCTCGCCAATATAATCGGTCAATTAAAACAAACGGGTCAAAAGGGTGAAAATATCACCCTTTGACAATATCGACTAATTGTTTGTCGAGTTGTATGATTTCAGGAATAAATATCAAATGGATACTTACATCGCTATTACTTAGCGGTTACTAAGGCAAGGTATCGAAACGGGTCAATATAAATATTGATCCGAGCCAGGTATGTATAATATAGATTAACTACTCAATAGGAACTAGAGGTTCCTTGATAGTTAAATGCAGTCATATAGACATTTGGTTACTTTAATAAGCAAACCGAATGATTCATATGATGGTCGTTGTGTTTTGAAAACATAATGACTTTTGAATCAAATGCATAGTTTAAAACAGGGCTTTTGGGTCGAAAATGCTTTTAAAAGTCCTTTATATTAATGAAAGGACTAAATGGACCAAAATGCCCTTGTAAGCTAAATCGAGCGAACGACCCATAAAGGTTGTTCGGAAAAGAGTAGTACGCATAATTAAACACTTAGAATGAGTATACAAAAGCGAAAGATGTGAATCCTTAGTCACTTGACTCTATAATAGTCTTTGCCGTAAAATAATGATTCGAGGGGTAAAACTCGGAGTTTTGGAATTTCTATACTTAATACAACACAAATATAGTTGTGAAGAAAGATTATTTGACAAGAAACGTGGTAGTATAATGTTTGATGTGAGTGAAAGAGATTCATGCTTAAAATAGGCTTAATTACCCTTAACGGGTCAAAATAAGCATATGTGCGAAAACATGTTAAGAATGCGTAAGAAACGCGTGATTCGAACCTAATATGATAGTCAATATTGAAATGATGAATCTCATGAGTTTATAGATCAAATAAACATGATTGTTTGATAATATCACGAACGGGTCAAAATTTGGTAAAAAGGGTAATAAGTCGAAGACTTAAAAGTCAGAAATTTTGTTAATCCGGATGTTGGATTTTAACTCCATTAGATGGAGAATTAAATTACGGACGCGTAGGAAAAATAATGGGGTAAAATGGATTAAAAACGAGAGATTTATGCTCGTTTCCTCGAAAATGGGGTTATGCTGGGAATATGCAGCACCAGCAAACAACAATCTGATGAAAATAGGTCGTGGCATCGTGTGACGGGGAAGGCCCCAGGCCGTGGTGCGACGCGAGTGGGTGTCAGTTTCGCGAAAATCGTTTATTTTAACCGTTGATGCATTGCGAACCCGTTTAAATACGTTCTAAGTTAAGTATGACTAATCCAACTCATGTTTTATGAGTTTCAGGTAAAATATTAGCACCGGAGGACGATCAAGCACAATGAAGAACCGAGCACGATCAAGAAATAAGCTTCCGCATGACGTTTCGTTGTTACCTTTAAATGACGAACTTAATCATGTTATGTTCTAAACTTGTAAATTGTAAAAGGTTTTTTTTATAAGCCGTATTTCCGATGTATATGTAATCTTAATTACATGATTGTTTTGGTAAAATATACGTTAAACTTTGGTTTATAAGAACGGGTGTAACAAGTTGGTAATCAGAGCTCAAGGTTAAAAGAATAAAGTGTTCGGTTCGGGGCTTGATCGCAAATCCGGTAAGTACATGTATGTTAATAGTTTAGCATGCTAAAGTGTTGTAAACAACACATAGAACTATCGTGTGATATACGTTACCCCAATTAAAAGGATTGATATAGTTGACGAAAATACGCGCGTTGACGCGTATAGTAAAAATCCTTGTATTATAATACGGGCGATTATTGAAGTTGACATTACTAACTTTTGTGAATGTTTTAATTGAAGGACACTCGCGTCTGAAGATGACGAGAGTTGAAAGAATTGAGGATATGATGATGGAACGGTCCGAGGTATGACAAGAAGAGCATACTCATCAAGGACCTAAATCGCGTAACGATCGCAAATAAGTAATGGAAAGGAAAGCCCGTTAGGGCAAGCATTTACCAGGTGCACGTTTAAATTTAATTGCATAAATAGTAATATGCAACAAATACGTAGAGATTGAAAGTTGCATATGTAGATTGAAAACTTGGTAAAACCCGAATAGAAAACCTATACGGGATATTGTTTCCAAGAGAAACAAATAGAGGCATTACTTACATGGGGTGTAATGTGAAAATTATTAAAAGGTCATGTATACCAGGTATTGATCGCTTACTCTGGCCAAGTAAGTGGTGAGCACGTGGCACCATGAACTTTTTATGATGGACATGCTTATATCCGATGTAGTAAGGACGGGGTGAGTGAGACAAATTAAAAAGTTCCCAACTGAATCAAATGAGCAAAATATTTGATAATAATGTAAACGCACAGCCGGGTGACGGAAGCGTATTACATTAGGATAATGAGCCCGAGTGAAGGGACAAAGAAACATGTAAAATGATTAAAGTACGCACTGGGAGGGGGTGTACTTACACTCGAACCTGGAGAATGCAAACATGTAAAACGATTAAAGTACGCACTGGGAAGGGGTGTACTTACACTCGAACCCGGAGAATGCAAACATGTATGACGATTAAAGTATGCACTGGGAGGGGGTGTGTACTTACACTCGAACCCGGAGAATGCAAACATGTAAAACGATTAAGGTACGCACTGGGAGGGGGTGTACTTACACTCGAACCCGGAGAATGTAAACATGTAAAATGATTAGGATATGCATTGGGAGGGAGTGTATTTACACTCGAACCAGGAAAATGCAAATATGCCTCTTAACGGGTCGTTTTTGGTAAAACGTCAGAGGACAAAATCGGAATATAAAAATGAAGCAAGGTCTTAATGCGTACCGGGAGGGTTGCAATAATAACGACTTCGGTAAAACACCCGGATGATGGGTAAGAATTAAACACATGCGTAGACCGAGAAACGGGAACTCGGATGGAAAGTTAAAAGACTCGGGTTTTGAGTCATAACTAAAAGACGACAAGATAATGTAAATAGAAATTTTGAATAAGTTATGTTCAAGTATTTTAAAGTTGAACAGGTCGAATATAATATCATGCCGGACGGCATGAGTAAACGCAAGGGGGATAATGGTAGCGTTAAAAGCAAAAGAATAATGAGCCCGGTAATGGGACATAATCAAATACGAATATATGTAAACTGGATAGTGGTGAGCATAAGATGAACCGACGCATAAATGACGTGAGAAGTCATAAAGTCGGAAAATTTGTCCGAAAGAAAACGAATGTAGCCTTAGACTACGGTCAAGGTTAAAGGAAATACCAAGGCGAAAATAAATGATTTTGAACATAAAAGGGTGCCTTAATGCCATATACGTATATAAATATATATACCTTTGAATAAAGACTTGAATAAAAGATGATCTACGGGATTATCATACCCTACGAGATTATAAATGATGCTAAGGTCTACAGGACCAAAAAGACCTTCGGGTCACAAATAGAAAGAAACGAATTGTTGAGGTCTCACCTTAATAAGGTAAAAAGGTGAAAATATACAGGAATAGCCTACGAGGTTAAGTGAAAGAACCTATGGGTCAATTGGAGAAAGCGAGGGAACTTGCTACGATTCCTCGCGTAAAATGAGAACGGAAGGGAATAAATTATGGGTTGTCAATTTCCTTGATATGAGTAATTGACTTTGTTAAAAGGAAAAACGTTAAACTAAAATTTAGTTTTAGTAAGAAACAACGTTTTAACAAATATGAATATTATGAGACGAATTCGGAAAATGATTAATATCAAAGAATTTAGATCTTAACACCGATGGGTGCAAGGCAATGCATTCGAAAGAAAGATTTTCGATAAGAAAAGACGACATAAACTTAAACATGACGTGATGTGATCACGGTCACAAAGGTGATACAGAATATAACCACGTTATAACGTGAGTTGCAAGATATGAAATCATAAACACGCAAAAGGGGCCAATGGCGGCAATATAGTAAACCCGGGTGATGGGGTATAAGGTAACCGGTGACTAACAAGTCTAACCGCCAAATTAAATAATCAATAAAGATAATGGATAAAAGCTGAAAGTAACGGCCCTCGAGGCCTTACACATGAAAGACGCACGCGTCAATATAAAACTGAAAACTTTTGACCAAAAGGAACGGGTACCTTGAAAACGAAACTAGGTTCGTTTGATTAAACTAATGAACTACGTAAATAAGGTTTCGGGGACGAAACCTCTTTAAGGGGGGTAGACTTGTAACACCCCGAAAACAGGTTTGGTAATTAAACACCATTAATACAAAAGAGCGGGTAAAATACCGTTAACGATAAAGATTAACCCGGAAATGTATTAGGATTTAAATAAATAAACATAATAATTAATAAAAAGGAGAATAAATACTTTGAGAAAACAAAGTTATAAAAGGCCGGAATTAACGAGACTTAAAACATAAAAGGTTATAACTTCCCGAACCCGTTAAGGTAACTAGGAATAATTAACCTAGTTGGTAGCATGAGATCAAATGACTAATGGTGAGTTATAGCTTCAATTGGTCAAGATAAAACATGAGGGACTAATATTGCCGAGTGGGAAACTTGGTTTATTAAAAATAAAAAATAAAACATAACACACACACTTGGTGTGTGTGTGTGTGTGTGTGCGTGAAATCGTCCAGGAGAAGGAGCAAGAGCTCCAAACCCTAGCTCATCCAAATTCATCAAATTGGAGGGCCAAACGACGTTTAAATTCACAACCGAACATGGATTAATGATCACTCGAACAAGAGGATCATAAGGTATGTAAAATCTTGGTGTTTGGTGAAGTTGTACGGATTTGATAATCATCCTAATCGCGAATTAGGCATGGATTAGAGAAGCTATGGCTAGATTTGTGATGTATACTTGCTTAGGAACGAAACCCTAAGTGAAAATCATATATAACATGCTATGAATTGAAGGATTTGATGAATTAACACACTTAGATAAGTGGGTTTTAATGTTATGATGAAATTTATGATATAACTATGCTTAGAATCAACATGCATGATAACAAATAGAAGGTGTTCGATTAAACCATGAATTTGGGTACAAGATCATACTTCTCACGAAATGGGTTTTGTATGATATAAGAGAATTGATGTTAAGATTGTGATATAGATGCTTGAAATCATGTTACCTAATAGTTAGTGTGTAAAATTTGATTTCGTTAAGAGTTCGGATGAAATGCCTAAGCGAAATTCAATAAATAAAATGTGTATTGAATAAGTTGATAAGTCGATTGACTTTAAAGAGTCAAACCAACCAAGTACATGATCGAATGATAAATTCGACATAAGGAGCGTAGGATGGAATAGTCGTAAATGATTATGACTAACCTAACCATCTTACAATTTCAATGATAGTTTGATGCTTGGCAAGCTAGGTGAAAGTTTGGGAAAGGAAGCGGGTCAAACAAATCAAGAATGAAGGAAAAGCATAATTCGGATGCAAGGTAAGTATAGCTTACACTAGTCATATATTTTGGAATATTCTTTGTCGTATTGATTACAAATAAGACAAATACCTAATTGAGATATGGTGTTCCGGCGTGTAGTCGTACGGAACAAGATAATCAAATATGACAAGAAACCATAGTGATGGCTAAAAATGAGTTAAATCGGTAATTCGATCATATTATGACGAATGAAACATGTACTTTTAAGGGTTACCATATAAGGTAAATCATAATAACCAATAAGGGTAAAATTGTAATTTGGTCACTCGTTGACAATAATTGTTGGTTTTGAAAGATACTTTATTTCGAAAGCCTTGATAGGCCAAAAAGTGTTAAGAAGTGATTTATAATTAATATGACCGCACAATGTAAACTGGAGCGAGTCGTGTAGGCGAGATGGCAATAAGCTTCATCTCGCCAATATAATCGGTCAATTAAAACAAACGAGTCAAAAGGGTGAAAATATCACCCTTTGACAATATCGACTAATGGTTTGTCGAGTTGTATGATTTCAGGAATAAATATCAAATGGATACTTACATCGCTATTACTTAGCGGTTACTAAGGCAAGGCATCGAAACAGGTCAATATAAATATTGATCCGAGCCAGGTATGTATAATATAGATTAACTACTCAATAGGAACTAGAGGTTCCTTGATAGTTAAATGTAGTCATATAGACATTTGGTTACTTTAATAAGCAAACCGAATGATTCATATGATGATCGTTGTGTTTTGAAAACATAATGACTTTTGAATCAAATGCATAGTTTAAAACAGGGCTTTTGGGTCGAAAATGCTTTTAAAAGTCCTTTATATTAATGAAAGGACTAAATGGACCAAAATGCCTTTGTAAGCTAAATCGAGCGAACGACCCATAAAGGTTGTTCGGAAAAGAGTAGTATGCATAATTAAACACTTAGAATGAGTATACAAAAGCGAAAGATGTGAATCCTTAGTCACTTGACTCTATAATAGTCTTTGCCGTAATATAATGATTCGAGGGGTAAAACTCGGAGTTTAGGAATTTCCATACTTAATACAACACAAATATAGTTGTGAAGAAAGATTATTTGACAAGAAACGTGGTAGTATAATGCTTGATGTGAGTGAAAGAGATTCATGCTTAAAATAGGCTTAATTACCCTTAACGGGTCAAAATAAGCATATGTGTGAAAACAGGTTAAGAATGCGTAAGAAACGCTTGATTCGAACCTAATATGATAGTCAATATTGAAATGATGAATCTCATGAGTTTATAGATCAAATAAACATGATTGTTTGATAATATCACGAACGGGTCAAAATTTGGTAAAAAGGGCAATAACTCGAAGACTTAAAAGTCAGAAATTTTGTTAATCCGGATGTTGGATTTTAACTCCATTAGATGGAGAATTAAATTACGGACGTGTAGGAAAAAAAATCGGGTAAAACGGATTAAAAACGAGAGAGTTATGCTCGTTTTCGTGAAATCGGGTTATGCTGGGAATATGCAGCACCAGCAAACAACAATCTGATGAAAATAGGCCGTGGCGTCGCGCGACGGGGATGGCCCCAGGCAGTGGCGCGACGCGAGTGGGTGTCAGTTTCGCGAAAATCGTTTATTTTAACCGTTGATGCATTGCGAACCCGTTTAAATACGTTCTAAGTTACATATGACTAATCCAACTCATGTTTTATGAGTTTCAGGTAAAATATTAGCACCGGAGGACGATCAAGCACAATGAAAAACCGAACACGATCAAGAAATAAGCTTCCGCACGACGTTTCGTTGTTACTTATAACGACGAACTTAATCACTGTAACACCTCAAAAATTTATGTCCAATAATGTATCGACACGTGTCATAAGCTTTGAACGTGTGAAAGAATACTTTAGAGGGACTAAAGTTGACAAACAGAGAAAGTATGTGAATACAAGGGTTCAAAGTGTCAACAATGAATAAATATACTCTAAAGTAGCCCTACATGATGTTTATACCTTAAAACGAATAAATCATGGGTCATACGAAGCTAATCGTGAAAGAAAGTGAGGAATTACAAACTACAGGGGTTAAATGTGTCAACATGTTTAAAGTATACCTCTGAGTGACCTTTTAGCAAACCCGAAGCTTTGTAATGATAAATTATACTCACTAGAATAAGTGATAAAAATTTCATAAAGTTTCGTTGTCGTATGAGAAAGTTATGATCAAATTCGTATGCGAGGGGTTAAAAGCGTCAACGTTGGAAATTATGACTTTTCGGGTGATCACAAAGTTAACCAAGGACTTGAAAATGTTTAAACATGTCATGGAGCCCTTGTAAACAAGGTTAGAGGGCTAAAAGTGCAAGAAAAACACTTAAAACCACGTTACAAAGGACCAGGGACTGAAATGTAATAAATGAAACTTGTTTGGCAGGTTCTGGAGGGCCATACCGGCCGCGTAAGACCAGGGTGGTGTCTTACGCGGGCCGCCTGAACCGCCCAGTAATAAAAAACGCGAACAGCTGCCAGTTGCAGGTCTGTAACCGACTTTAAAGTGTTGTTTTCTTATACCAGGGGCTCCCCAATGGTATTTCATGCATAGGGGGGCACTTGTCTTGATCTCATAACATCAGTAGACTACCTTGGCATCATCTTAGTAGATCAAAATTGCTATATAAAGAGCTTCCAAGTTGCAACATTTGGGCACTTGCATTTGCAACATTCACAAGTGTAATTCTGGAGCTTCTCTGGACAGCAACCAAGTTCCTTAGGCCTCCTTATCGTGCTTAGGACCTTTGTAAGTGTCCTTAACCCTTCCTAATTCAGTTTAGCTTAGTTTATTAGCTAAAAGTCAAACCGTTGTAATTAAAGTTTGACTTCGAGATTAAATAAAATTTGCTCAGTCAAATCTCGAATTGAAAGTACCTATAAGTGGTAATTATGTGGGTAATAAACCCTTAAAAGGGTACTCTCTGATTCTCACTCTAACTAGGTCAATTGTCGGGTCAAACTTGTTATTAAAAAGTCAACAGAATGCTTATTTTCAAATTTATGCAAGAACATGTCTAAACATGTTCAACCCGACAATTTTCAGTTTAGACCCGGATCGGAACCGAAAGTCGCATAAATTGACTTTTGCTTGGACTTTCAGTTCTGACCCGTTTAAGCATGTTTTAGAATTGCCTTAGAGCTTTATTTGGACCAGGTTTCATATAAGTATGACTCCCTGAGATTATACACCTTGGTTCAATAGATATCCGATTCACATGCATGTTTCCGTTAATTGCTTATATGTTGACTATTGTGCCCTTTTCACCTTAAAACATGATTTTTGAAAATGTAAAAGAGTAGAAACCTTAGTTACTGATTTATAAACTTGCACCCAAAATTTAATATCAGTTTGAGGTCTAGATTAAGAGTTATGCTCAATAGCTTAATTAGAAAGCTTTTTGTAATTAAATGGCGTAATTAGCATATGGCCTATCTAAACCCACTTTTTGATAGCAAACTTTTTACCCACTAATGTAATATAATATTTTGGGATTTTTGAAGATATTTAATTAATTTAAGGCTGAGCATAACTTAGGGTCGTAGCTTAATTTCGGTTAATGCCGGTTTTGCCCTTTTAAGCTATAAAATGAGTTTTACAAATCCTTTTGACCCCAAACCTTTTGCTACTGATTTCATTTAATAAATAAAGTATTTTGAGCCTTCTGAAATTATAAAAATATCAGCTTTCCTTTGAAAACCCAGAAATGGCTCCAAATCGCCTTTTTAAGTGTTTTTAACGCATAATATGTACTAAAACTATTTTAAACATGTAAGGTTGATACCTACTGATATTTTTAGTATATTTTTATATATTAACAGTAAGTAAACTCATATTTTCAATTCTGACCTTTTAAGCCTATGTGAAATTACCAAAATACCCCTATAGTGCATAGTTTGGTTTTAAATGATAAATTTCACCTATATCTAGTACCCTACTGTTATAACTTATTAAATTAAGAATATTTACTAAATAAATCAGACCTGTAACTCAGATTACAAATTGAACTCTTTTATAACCTTTTAAATGACCAAAATGCCCTTACGGGGCATCATTTGAGTTTAAATTCGTTTGGGGCATAATAGAAGATATCTTACTGATGTCACAACATAATTATGTCATATTAACTTAGGAAACTTTCATATGACTCTTTTGGTTACTCGTTACGCTCTTTTCGCGTTCGGATCAGCTTATGTAACTAGTTTGCACATATTAGCCGAAACGAGTCAAACCATGTCATATTCAGCTCCAAATCCAGAATGTGTTTAAGTTACCCATATTAAACAAGTGTCCAAGCTTGTCAGGTCAAAACCACATTCTAAACCGGTCTTCGCTTTATCATGCGTTTGAACCGTGTATTCCTTTCGAAAACTAACCGGTCTAAGCCTAAGCTTGATTAAAGACCCGTTAGGATTCTAATAGGTTATTATAAACATTCGTTCCAGATTAGGAGCCCAGTAAAAGCCATCTGTACTTGCTGTATTTGACTTATACATTGCTCAGGTAAATACTCGTAACTTATTTTCCCTATACGGGCTTGGGATACGGTATTATAATAATACCGATTGGTCGGGTGTGTAATCATTTAAATCGGATTGTGATTAATGTAATTACATAACTCGTTTAATATGTATTATTTGGTGTATGGCCTTTGGGGGTTAAATGACCATGTCCCGGATATCCTTGGCATCATTCAAAGAAATGGCCACGACCTAAGCACGGGGTGTAGGCGTACACCTGACAGATGCATTATGTAAAAACTGCTAATCCACATAGAGGAATAAATCCTTGTGGGCATTATACTTGTGGCGTGTCAATTAATCTAGACCGGCCCTACAAACCGACCCTAATGGACGACAAATAAGTAAAACTGTATACATGATTATTTTAATAATTGTCCCAAGTTATAAAAGATATTTTTGCCGAAGTGCATCCAAATCAATTTTCAAACACTTTTCAAAATGAGTCAGTTAAGTTGTATTTACCAGTGTAAACTGACGTATTTTCCAAAAAGGTTAAGTGCAGGTGCTACACGTAATAGGCTGGATACTCCAGACATCAATAATCAAGTCTCGCAAAGCTCTAGGTGTCAAAGTCTGTTGAACAGTTTTCCTCTTTATTTTGATCCGCCTGTGGATCTGTTTCAACTACATTGTGATACTTTATATTACAATTCATTCGGTTGAAATAAATCTATCTTTTGCTTCCGCTGTGCATTTAAATATTGTGTTGTTTGACTATGATGATATCAACTACGTCATGATACTCCCCACCGGGCCCACCGGTAAAACGTGGAAATATCGGGGTGTGACAGGTTGGTATCAGAGCCAACACTGAGTGAATTAAACACTAGCCTTTTGTGTTTAATCTTAGTTACACAATTGCACATTCCTCAAATTTTCGAGTCTAGACAAAGAACTTAGGATTAATCCCAATTGGTCTTTATTTCTAACTTTGTCTTTTATATATCTTTTTGTTGTTATATTGGTTGACAGGAAATATGCCGCCAATATTTTTCAGAGGAAGAGGAAAGGGAAAAGGACCGGTAGGAACCCACGACCAGGAAGCCGGGCCTTCTCAGAGGCGAACTTCACCTGTCCCTGTTAGCACCAGCCCACAGGGAGACTGGAGATCCCACCTGCAGCCAGCGAGGCGATCTGTCTCGTTAGCTTCGTCACCTTCTTACTTACACTCTTTTGGACCCCATTCGGAAAACGAACCTGAAAACCCGCAACCTTCGTTTATTCCCCTCCAACGGTCCAACTCACGTCACTCTTTTGATAACCCGTCCCATCTCTTTCGTAGCCGGTTCAACCCGGCAAACTACCTAGAGGAACCAGTGGGTGTTAACCCGTTGGGGCCGGAAGATCACTTTTCGGGAGATCACGCTATGGACATGGAAGAGGATACTGACCCTACTGAACCACCATCCGGTACCCCCAACCATCCTATTGAGATCTCTGATGGATCGTCTTTTCACGGATCACCTTACCGTAGTCCAGACAGTTTTCAAGCGAGGATGAACCAGTATGAGTGGTATTTCACACCCTCTTATCATTCAACGCCCCAGCAGCAGCAGCAGCAGCAGCAGCAATCGGATCCTTCCAGGGATTCTCGCTTTGTGGCAGTTACCCCGCCACCACCACCACCACCACCTCAGTAGCAGCCTCCTGAGCCACCAAGGCGAAGGAGAACAAACGCACGGATGTCCGTGCAAGGTAGAGGAGTGCATATTAGCACCCCTCAACCATCGAGTGGCAGTCACTGCCCGCCACATCCAGAAAACCAGCAGTTTGGGGGACCTTCAAACCCCAACCCGGAAGTGAACTCTGCACATGCCATGTCACTACCATTGGGCTTCGGTAACCCAATTCCCACGTACACTGGCCTAGCGACATATAATCCCTTCGAGCAGCCGGCTCACAACAGTTTCAACTATGCGGAGATCGACCCATACCTGGCGGCATGGAACTACAATGCTGCTAACCCCGATGGGCCATACGGAGCTCCTTGGGGAGTTGGTTACCCAGCTTATGGGTACCAACAACAGTCGTCTTTCCGACCTCCTCAGCCGCAACCACAGCCGCAGGTACCACGATTTTCTCCGCCAGAACATGAGGAAGTTCTTCAAAGATTGGACCAAGTTGAGCGGGTAGTTCACAGAGATCGCAGGGAACGACAAAGTTTCTTCCAGGGATTGACAAGTTTAATAAAAGGAAAGAGCAAGAAGGACCGTTGAATCCTTCAAGTGTTGGTTGTATTTCCTTACTTTTCAGTTGAGCCCATGCGTGGGCCTGTCTTTCTGTTTTAACCCCTGCGTGGGTATGTTTCTGTTGTTAAGCCCCTGCGTGGCCAAATCTTCTGTTTAACCCCTGCGAGGGTATGTTCTTTAGTATTCTGCCCCTGCGTGGGCATGTGTTTTTCTATTGACCCCTGCGTGGGTATGTTTGTTGTTTAAGCCCCTGCGTGGGCGTGTTATTTTGTAGAAGTCCCGTTTAGGGCAGACTCGTATTTTAAATTTATGTGGTGGAATGATTAGATTTAAATTTTCATTTTTATATTATATGCATGGACAAAAATGTAAAATAAGTAATAACATTTCCTACTAAAAGATCTACCATTATAATTAAAATGGCAAAATCTAAAAAGGATCAGACCTAGCCACATGTCACCTTAAGACAGGGCCAAGATGGTAGTTCCTCAATTAGGTTCAGATCCATATTAACATCTCCAATTAGGATTGTTCTGCGTTAGATAATAAATAAGAATCTTAAAAAGGTAAAACCTAGCTTGTATGTCATTATAAGACCTGGCCAATATGGTAAAAACCTGTTTTAAAAGATTCAAATCTCCGTTAACATCGGCAAATATGTTAACATTCTTGGCAAAATGTGATTCGATAAAATCGCATAAGTCATCCTTAAAATTGGACAATAATTAACGTCCTCTGAGACTAAAGACAGTGGTAGCCTACAACTCCCTGTCAAGAAAAGGTAATGAACTTTGATTCAAACCTTAATGCCTCGATTCCTTAAAAATCTGGGCTTATAAACTAAAAAATTTGTCTACGTGACTAGGCCTATTAAGCTATTATTAATTTATAATTTTGGATTATGATAAAGATCCTGAATAATCATATATTTAACAAATTAACTAAAATGGCTATTAAAACCATAGTTAATAAATCGTTAAGAACGATAGTACTGTTAGGCTTCTAAATAAACCTTGTCCTTATTTTCTTTATGTAGCGATTAAAGCTACATGGCTAAGTCAGAAGAAGTAAACAGTCATTCGGTGGAAAACCCTGAAAATGCTAAAATATTTGTAACTGGTGCGGAGCTGCAAGCATTAGTAGACAATGCTGTTACCAAAGCAATAAATAGGCAGTATAGTGAATCAAGCGGGACTCGAAGTAGGACCCGATCCGCACCACATTCCAAGCCTAAGACTCACTCGGAGGCTCATAGCAAACCACCCTCTAAGAAAGATGAACCCAAGAAAGATGATGATCGACATTCATCTAATCAAAACAGTGTTCCCTCAAAAAGGATAGTGTTTGATGCTAAACCTCATACCAAGTCCTGTACCTATAAGTACTTTGTTTCTTGCAAACCCCGGGATTTCACTGGGGAGAAAGGAGCAATAGATTGTATGACCTGGTTGGATGAAATGGACATGGTAGTTGACATCAGCGGTTGTGCTGAAAGGGACGTAGTGAAATACGTATCCCAATCGTTCAAGGGAGAAGCACTGGCATGGTGGAAGTCTCTCATTCAAGCTGCTGGAAAGATCCCACTCTACAACTTGTCATGGGATCAGTTCGTTGCTCTCATTAAGGAGAATTATTGCCCGTAGCACGAAGTCGAAAGAATCAAATCAGATTTCTTATTGTTGGTGATGAAGAATTTAGATTGTCAAGCTTACCTCACCAGTTTCAATACCCTATCTAGGTTGGTTCCGTATCTGGTAACCCCGGAACCCAAAAGGATTGCTCGCGTCATTGGGGGTTTAGCCCCATAAATTAAAGCCAGTGTTAAGGCATCCAGACCTGCTACCTTTAGATCAGCAGCTGATCTATCTCTGTCTCTTACCTTGGACGCGGTAAGGTTAAGATCGCTCAGGAATTCAGAAGAAGGTAAGAGGAAGTGTGAGGACGATACCTCACGAAGATCTGAGAAGAAGCACAAGGGTAATAATGACTTAAGGAAGAAGTCTGGATCCAACAAGGGTAGCTAGCAAGCTGAGGAAAAACCAAAGTGCAAGACTTGCCAAAAACGCCACTTTGGAAAATGCCGACTTGAGTCCAAGTCTAAGTCAGGATCACCTGCGTGTGGGTTATGCAAGTCTAAAGAGCACAAGACTGTTGATTGCAAGAAGATTAAAGATGCCACATGCTACAACTGCAATGAGAAAGGGCATATTAAAACCAATTGCCCTAAATACGCCAAGAAGCCGGAAGAGGTCAAGAAGACCAATGCTAGGGTCTTCAGGATGGATGCAAAGGAAGCTGTCCAGGACGACAATGTGATCACAGGTACCTTCCTCATAAATGATATCTATGCAAGAGTATTGTTTGATTCAGGAGCTGATAAATCATTTGAAGATGATAAGTTTTGTAAGTTGCTGAACTTACCTGTTAAAATCCTAAGTGTGAAATACGAGGTGGAATTAGCTGATGGTACCCTAGAAACCGCCTCAACCATATTAGATGGATGTGTTATATCCATTAGGAATCACTCTTTTCCTTTGTCTTTACTTCCCTTTAAGCTAGCCGGTTTTGATATAGTGATAGGCATGGATTGATTATCTCGTAACCAAGCCCAGATAGTGTGCAATAAGAAGCAAGTGGTGATCAAGACTCCGTCTGGTGAGCCAATTACCATTCAGGGAGATACCCAGTACAGACTGCCTGAGCAAGTGACCATGCTCAAGGCATCTAGATGTTTGAAGAGGGGTTGTGTCATTTATATGGCACAGGTAACTATTGATGAGCAGAAACCCAAGATAGAAGATATTCCAGTCATTTCTGAGTACCCTGAAGTTTTCCCAGAAGAACTACCTGGTTTACCACCAGATAGGCAAGTAGAATTCAGAATCGACATCATCCCTGGAGCAGCGCCTGTTGCGAGAGCGCCTTATAGGTTGGCACCAACAGAGATGAAGGAATTAAGGACACAATTAGATGATCTGCTAGCTAAAGGTTTCATTAGGCCTAGTTCATCTCCTTGGGGAGCGCCAATCCTATTTGTCAAGAAAAAGGATGGATCGATGCGTCTGTGCATCGACTACCGTGAGCTTAATAAGGTCACTATCAAGAATAGGTATCCTTTACCCAGGATCGACGATCTGTTCGATCAACTTCAAGGGGCAAGTTACTTCTCTAAGATTGACTTAAGGTCAGGTTATCATCAACTGAAAGTTAGAGATGAAGACGTACACAAGACTACATTTAGGACTCGTTATGGTCATTACGAGTTCCTGGTGATGCCTTTTGGGCTCACTAATGCACCTGCCGCATTCATGGATCTCATGAATCGCGTCTGCAAGCCTTATCTGGATAAATTTATCATCGTTTTCATTGACGACATCCTCATCTACTCGAAGAACCAAGCTGACCACGAGAAACATCTTCGTTGTATTCTTAAACTTCTACATCATGAGAAACTCTACGCCAAATTTTTGAAGTGCGAGTTTTGGCTTCGAGAAGTCCAATTCCTTGGACATGTTGTTAGTGAGTGTGGTATCCAAGTGGATCCCGCTAAGGTAGAAGTTATTATGAACTGGCAAGAGCCGAAGACGCCCACTGAGATTCGCAGCTTTCTAGGGCTAGTAGGATACTACAGGAGATTCATTGAAAACTTCTCAAGGATTGCAACACCCCTAACTTTACTCACCCGCAAGAAAAGTAAGTTTGACTGGGGGCCTAAGCAGCAAGAGTCTTTTGATATTCTGAAGCAAAAGTTGAGCAACGCTCATGTATTGACGTTGCCTGATGGAATTGATGAATTTGTAGTATATTGTGATGCATCGCACACCGGAATGGGCTGTGTGCTTATGCAGAAAGGCAAGGTCATTGCTTATGCTTCACGCCAATTGAAGGTGCACGAAAAGAATTACACCACCCATGACTTGGAGCTGGGTGCCGTTGTATTTGCATTAAAACTATGGAGACATTACTTGTATGGGACTAAGTGTGTGATCTACTCTGATCACAAAAGCCTTCAACACTTGTTTAATCAGAAGGATTTAAACATGAGGCAACGACGTTGGATGGAAACTTTAAATGATTATGACTGTGAGATATGATACCATCCAGGCAAGGCAAATGTGGTTGCTGACGCCTTAAGCAGGAAGGAAATAGTGAAACCGATAAGAATCAATGCCAAGAGCATTGAGATAAGGAATAGTTTGAACGAAAGATTGTTAGCTGCACAGAAGGAAGCTGTGTTGGAAGCTAACTATCCTGATGAAAAGCTGGGAGTAACTGAGGAGCAGTTATCCTATGACAAGGACGGAATCCTAAGGTTAAATGGACGAATATGGGTTCCAGTTTATGGGGGACTTCGAGATGTTATCCTCCAGGAAGCCCACAGTTCTAAATATTCCGTTCATCCTGGAGTTGATAAGATGTACCAGGATCTAAAGGCAAACTATTGGTGGATAGGCTTGAAGAAGTCTATAGCTGCCTATGTAGCTAAATGTTTGACGTGTGCGCAAGTCAAAGCTGAGCACCAGAAGCCGTCAGGTTTGCTACAACAGCCTGAACTTCCCACATGGAAGTGGGAGATGGTGACTATGGATTTCATCACCAAGTTGCCAAAGACAAGAAAAGGAAATGATACTATATGGGTAATAGTGGATAGACTGACCAAGTCAGCACATTTCCTACCCATTAACGAGACTTATAGCTCCGACATATTAGCCCAACTGTACGTGGATAAGATTGTATCCTTACATGGCGTACCAGTGTCAATTATCTCTGACAGAGATACGAGATACACATCACATTTTTGGAAAAGTTTCCAACAGTCTTTGGGCACGCGCTTAAATTTAGTACGGCTTACCATCCACAGACGGACGGGCAGAGTGAGCGTACCATCCAAACTTTGGAAGACATGCTTCGTGCATGTGTAATTGATTTAGGTGGTAGTTGGGATAACCACCTGCCATTGATCGAATTCTCCTATAACAACAGCTACCATATGAGTATTAAGGCTGCGCCTTTCGAGGCATTATATGGTAGAAAATGCAGAACACCTATTTGTTGGGCGGAAGTAGGAGAAGTTCAGTTGTCAGGACCTGATTTGGTCTTTGAAACGACGGACAAGATTGTCCAGATTCGTGACCGCCTGAAAGCCGCCAGAGATAGGCAGAAAAGCAACGCAAATTTAAAGCGTAAACCTCTGAAGTTCGAGGTTGGTGATAAGGTTTTGCTTAAAGTATCACCCTGGAAGGGAGTGATGCGATTTGGTAAGAAAGGTAAGTTAAGCCCGAGGTATATAGGACCATTTGAGATCATCGAATGTGTTGGATCAGTGGCTTATAAGTTGAACTTGCCTGAAGAGCTCAGCGGTATTCACAATGTATTCCACATCTGCAATCTGAAGAAATGTCTAGCAGATGAATCGCTAGTTATGCCACACACAGATGTGCACATAGATGAGAGCTTGAAATTTGTGGAAAAACCTTTGTCGATTGAGGATCGACAGGTAAAGAAGCTTCGGAGGAAGCATGTGCCTATTGTAAAGGTTAAATAGGATGCCCGCAGAGGTCCCGAGTACACGTGGGAGGTAGAGTCCACAATGAAAGAAAAGTACCCTCATTTATTTCAGTAAATCTCGAGGTCGAGATTTCTTTTAAGGGGTAAGGATGTAACACCTCGAAAATTTATGTCCAATAATGTATCGACACGTGTCATAAGCTTTGAACGTGTGAAAGAATATTTTAGAGGGACTAAAGTTGACAAACAGAGAAAGTATGTGAATATAAGGGTTCAAAGTGTCAACAATGAATAAATATACTCTAAATTAGCCCTACATGATGTTTATACCTTCAAACGAATAAATCATGGGTCATATGAAGCTAATCGTGAAAGAAAGTGAGGAATTACAAACTACAGGGGTTAAATGTGTCAACATGTTTAAAGTATACCTCTGAGTGACCTTTTAGCAAACCCGAAGCTTTGTAATGATAAATTATAATCACTAGAATAAGTGATAAAAATTTCATAAAGTTTCGTTGTCGTATGAGAAAGTTATGATCAAATTCGTATGCGAGGGGTTAAAAGCGTCAACGTTGGAAATTATGACTTTTCGGGTGATCACAAAGTTAACCAAGGACTTGCCAATGTTTAAACATGTCATGGAGCCCTTGTAAACAAGGTTAGAGGGCCAAAAGTGCAAGAAAAACACTTAAAACCACGTTACAAAGGACCAGGGACTGAAATGTAATAAATGAAACTTGTTTGGCAGGTTCTAGAGGGCCATATCGGCCGCGTAAGACCAGGGTGGTATCTTACGCGGGCCGCCTGAACCGCCCAGTAACAGAAAACGCGAACAGCTGCCAGTTGCAGGTCTGTAACCGACTTTAAAGTGTTGTTTTCTTATACCAGGGTCTCCCCAATGGTATTTCATGCATAGGGGGCACTTGTCTTGATCTCATAACATCAGTAGACTACCTTGGCATCATCTTAGGAGATCAAAATTGCTGTATAAAGAGCTTCCAAGTTGCAACATTTGGGCACTTGCATTTGCAACATTCACAAGTGTAATTCTGGAGCTTCTCTGGACAGCAACCAAGTTCCTTAGGCCTCCTAATCGTGCTAAGGACCTTTGTAAGTGTCCTTAACCCTTCCTAATTCAGTTTAGCTTAGTTAATTAGCTAAAAGTCAAACCGTCATAATTAAAGTTTGACTTCGAGATTAAATAAAATTTGCTCAGTCAAATCTCGAATTGAAAGTACCTATAAGTAGGTAATTATGTGGGTAATAAACCCTTAAAAAGGTACTATCTGATTCCCACTCTAACTAGGTCAATTGTCGGGTCAAACTTGTTATTAAAAAGTCAACAGAATGCTTATTTTCAACTTTATGCATAATTAGCAATGTAGGGGACATGCAACCTGTTTGATCATTAATATAACTTGGTAATTAATGTAAGAACATGTCTAAACATGTTCAACCCGACAATTTTCAGTTTAGACCCGGATCGGAACCGAAAGTCGCATAAATTAACTTTTGCTTTGACTTTCAGTTCTGACCCGTTTAAGCATGTTTTAGAATTGCCTTAGAGCTTTATTTAGACCAGGTTTCATATAAGTATGACTCCCTGAGATTATATACCTTGGTTCAATAGATATCCGATTCACATGCATGTTTCCGTTAATTGCTTATATGTTGACTATTATGCAAACCTTAGTTACTGATTTATAAACTTGCACCCAAAATTTGATATCAGTTTGAGGTCTAGATTAAGAGTTATGCTCAATAGCTTAATTAGAAAGTTTTTTTGTAATTAAATGACGTAATTATCATATAGCCTATCTAAACCCACTTTTTGATATCAAACTTTTTACCCACTGATGTAATATAATATTTTGGGATTTTTGAAGATTTTTAATTAATTTTAGGCTAAGCATAACTTAGGGTCGTAACTTAATTTCGGTTAATGCCGGTTTTGCCCTTTTAAGCTATAAAATGAGTTTTACAAATCCTTTTGACCCCAAACCTTTTGCTACTGATTTTATTTAATAAATAAAATATTTTGAGCCTTCTGGAATTATAAAAATATCAGCTTTCCTTTGAAAACCCGGAAATGGCTCCAAATCGTCTTTTTAAGCGTTTTTAACGCATAATATGTACTAAAACTATTTTAAACATGTAAGGTTGATACCTACTGATATTTTTTGTATATTTTTATATATTAACAGTAAGTAAAAGTTTTTAAACTCAGATTTTTAATTCTGACCTTTTAAGCCTATGTGAAATTACCAAAATACCCCTAAGGTGCATAGTTTGGTTTTAAATGATAAATTTCACCTATATCTAGTACCCTACTGTTATAACTTTTTAAATTAAGAATATTTACTAAATAAATCAGACCTGTAACTCAGATTACAAATTGAACTCTTTTATAACCTTTTAAATGACCAAAATGCCCTTACGGGGCATCATTTGAGTTTAAATTCGTTTGGGACATAATAGAAGATATCTTACTGATGTCACAACATAATTATGGCATACTAACTTAGGAAACTTGCATATGACTCTTTTGGTTACTCGTTACGCACTTTTCGCGTTCGGATAGGCTTATGTAACTAGTTTGCACATATTAGCCGAAACGAGTCAAACCATGTCATTTTCAGCTCCAAATCCAGAATGTGTTTAAGTTACCCATATTAATCAAGTGTCCAAGCTTGTCGGGTCAAAATCACATTCTAAACCGGTCTTCGCTTTATCATGCGTTTGAACCGTGTATTCCTTTCAAAAACTAACCGGTCTAAGCCTAAGCTTGATTAAAGACCCGTTAGGATTCTAATAGGTTATTATAAACATTCGTTCCAGATTAGGAGCCCAGTAAAAGCCATCTGTACTTGCTGTATTTGACTTATACATTGCTCAGGTAAATACTCTTAACTTATTTTCCCTATACGGGGTTGGGATACGGTATTATAATAATACTGCTTGGTCGGGTGTGTAATCATTTAAATCGGATTGTGATTAATGTAATTACATAACTCGTTTAATATGTATTATTTGGTGTATGGCCTTTGGGGGTTAAATGACCATGTCCCGGATATCCTTGGCATCATTCAAAGAAATGGCCACGACCTAAGCACGGGGTGTAGGCGTACACCTGACAGATGCATTATGTAAAAACTGGTAATCCACTTAGAGGAATAAATCCTTGTGGGCATTATACCTGTGGCGTGTCAATTAATCTAGACCAGCCCTACAAACCGGCCCTAATGGACGACAAATAAGTAAAGCTGTATACATGATTATTTTAATAATTGTCCCAAGTTATAAAAGATATTTTTGCCGAAGTGCATCCAAATCAATTTTCAAACACTTTTCAAAATGAGTCAGTTAAGTTGTATTTACCAGTGTAAACTGACGTATTTTCAAAAAATGTTAAGTGCATGTGCTACACGTAATAGGCTGGATACTCCAGACATCAATAATCAAGTCTCGCAAAGCTCTAGGTGTCAAAGTCTGTTGAACAGTTTTCCTCTTTATTTTGATCCGCTTGTGGATCTGTTTCAACTACATTGTGATACTTTATATTACAATTCATTCGGTTGAAATAAATCTATCTTTTGCTTCCGCTGTGCATTTAAATATTGTGTTGTTTGACTATGATGATATCAACTACATCACGATACTCCCCAACGGGCCCACCGGTAAAACGTGGAAATATCGGGGTGTGACAATCACGTTATGTTCTAAACTTGTAAATTGTAAAAAGGTTTTTTTTTATAAGCCGTATTTCCGATGTATATGTAATCTTAATTACATGATTGTTTTGGTAAAATATATGTTAAACTTTGGTTTATAAGAATGGGTGTAACAAGTTGATTAGGGTTTTGATCGTACTGTAACTATTATACTGAAAACTACGATTTTGGTTTTGTTAATTTGTGCGTTTGTTAGTCCAGAGATAATTGTCAGATTTTGTGAAGTCACAAAGTCCGAGATTATCATGTTCCGAGTTTAATTATTATAATTGATCCGAGTTAATACACAAGTTTTGTCCGGCTTTACGTTGATAAGTGAGTCCGAGATTAATTAGGGATGTTAGTTCCGAATTTATGTAACACCATAATTGATCCGAGTTTGTTTAAAATAAAGGGGGTCCGGGTTATTTAAGAAGTTTCCGAATTTCTAAGAGTATATGAGACTTCCGAATTTATAAGTGAACCTTGAGGTCTCCGAATTTCTAAGAGTATATGAGATTTCCGATGTATGTATAAGAATCTTTCTAGTTATTGTATCTTGATGTTTAATTACGTATGTACCCTAGTGTGACAGTTCGACTTGGCTTCAATCTGTTTTTGGAAAGCATTTGAGCTAATTATGCACATCTCGGTACAAGTCATACCTATTGTTATAATGGTCACAAAGATGCTAAGTAGGCATACATATTTTGATGTATGTGATGTGTGTACTTTAGCTAAAACTTTTTGAATGTAACTAGTAAAACCGACCAAATGTATAATTTGTAAAACTAGTGGTCAAATTACTTATGTTAGAATTATCGTATTTTTAAATCGTAAGTTGTAGTTAAATGTGTGAATAAGTGTAGTGAATGTATATATATACTGACTGATTAATGACAAACACTCATTTTCAACGTGAGAACACTACGGCTACATCAACTGAAAGGGGATGGAAATGTTAAATTATAGTCGTCCAAGTGGCAGAAGAGACCATGAAAGCTTGACAATGGATTTCCACGTCAGCACTAGTACGTGTCCGAACCAGAAAACATGATTGGGTCCACTTCATCATGTGTGAGAGCAGTCGTTTTGTGTCTACAATCATGCATGTAAAGTCGTAAACAAACTGCTCCATTTTCGTGTAAAAGAAGTTGATCATGTTTGCTTTTTATTCCTTTAAAAATGAAAAATAATTCAACATATGGCATCCATCGGCTAGTGCCATGTGTCCAACCTTCAAAATAAAGGAAGCACACATTTGACATTATTAAAATTAAAACTCAATAATATAAAATAGCTTATAATGAATAATCAGAGTCAAATTGTTAATTATACACGTTATGATCAATAATATTGCATTATGTATCTATACGGTCAAACTATAATCAAAAGTTTGGGATACAAAGTTATACATGCTTTTCTAGAATTTATTTTGTGTTGATGGAACATTACTCGCCCATATTTACGACTAATTTTGTTATTTTGTTAGATAGTAATATAATAATAACACTTTGGCCTAGATCATGATTCTCTCATGAGGGTTTCGTTCCAAATGACAAAGCATTATTCCTTGAAGAAAACATGATTATGTGGGTCTAAAGTATCGTGAAAACCCGAACTACCTGATGAAGCTCGATGATGCATCGAGGGGCCTCTTAATGAGGCATTATGCATAACGTAGGTGATTTACTCGAGTGTTGTATACTTGTAATTGCGAGTTTTAGAAAAAAAAATGATGTAAAGAAGGTTATCAAAAGATTTTGGTACTTTGAGATATGTGATGGAGGATGGCATCGTCACCCTTTTGTACTCATACAATGACAAAATATTTTGGTTACAAAACTAGTGCAAATTCATATCTGACATGACAAAATTGGACCGCCACATTGACAACAATTATGCACTACATGTCTACAAATTGTATCAATATTCATGATCGATTACAAAATATTAGGTGATTGCAATATTATATAGACTAAAAGCTTTAAGCTTATGTATAATAATAGTATGAAAAAGGATACATGAACTATTTTCTAAACTAAGTATGGTAGTATATAATGGATTAACCTTAATTTTTAAGTAAATGTGGGTTCAGTTTCTTCATCCAATAACAAAATACATCTAGCATTCATAATTGGATTTGGTTGTCGAGCTATATAAATAGACGTGTTACCATATAATTTGATATTTCCTCTAATAGTTACTTGACATGATTAGCCAATCAATACTAGTTTAACTTGGTGAAAATAAAATCCTACGTATTGTGTATACATAATAAAAGTTATTATTATTTTCGTTTGATAATCGACATATAAGTAACATCATTGTTGTTGGAAATATTAAAGATAATATTAAAGAGGAACATACAAGTTGGTATGTTTCCTCCATCCCACATTGGTGGAGTGAGTGAAGTTTGAGTGGTTTATAAGAGATTACCCCTTATGGGCCTCCATAGTGATAAATGGGTTGAGAAGTGGGTGAAGCCCACACGCGCGCCGAGCCGAGCCGCGAGCTCGCGAATGGGCGTTTGAGGCGCGAATGGGCGCGTTTGAGGCGCACTTTGCACTTGGATGATGTAAAACTTTGCCTATATGATCTAGGGGTGGTGTCGCCTCGAGTGAAGATTAGTGGTTTATCTTCTAAAGGGTCATGAAAAGGATTTATAGCGCACGGCCATATTCGCGCTCAGTGAGAACGCAAAGTCAACTGGTGATGTGTGGGGGTAAACCGAAGGGGGCTATCAGGTTAATGGTTTAATTCCATAGGACACCATCTAATCTGTCTCTTCTTGTTTATCAACATAAACTGGGTTTAATCTTCGTGACACCTAGTGACATCATTAGTCTAAGTGAAAGGAAACATTCCAACTTGGTGGGGGATTGTTGGAAATATTAAAGATAATATTAAAGAGGAACATACAAGTTGGTATGTTTCCTCCATCCCACATTGGTGGAGTGAGTGAAGTTTGAGTGGTTTATAAGGGATTACCCCTTATGGGCCTCCATAGTGATAAATGGGTTGAGAAGTGGGTGAAGCCCACACGCGCGCCGAGCCGAGCCGCGAGCTCGCGAATGGGCGTTTGAGGCGCGAATGGGCGCGTTTGAGGCGCACTTTGCACTTCGCACGTACGCATCGTCGCTAGGAGCTGAGGAGCTTTTATTTTTAGCTAAGGTCTGGTCAGGTGGGTCAGATTTGTGGATCGAATGAGGTAGGGAGATAGAGATGAGTTCGAAATCAGTGGGGGTTATCCCCTTATCTCTATTAAACTGATTTCATATGAGATAATAATCCAGTAACCGAATTCGTATGGGATATACATACTGAAACCGAATTCGAATGTGATATGGATTGGTTATCCTACTCCCTATTTTTCTCATTCTCTAGTATGATTATAACCTATAAATAAAGGTTTCCTCTACCCATTCTAAACTTGCAATTTTCGCAGCTCTCTCTCTCTCTATTGTGTGATTCTGTTTTCGTTCCAGCTTCTGCGTTTTCTGGTTTCCATTGCTGTTGGAATACCAGATCAGTTCTGCATTAAATCCTGGGAGTTTACGCTGCAGCTCACAGCAATACGAGCGCGTAAAATCCTTTAAGGACAGGAATCATCCGTGCAGTTCAAGTTTCTCGTTTAAGGATCTTCGATCTCAATCGCCAGGTTGGTTTTAATTTTGCGTGTTCTTTAAATTCGTCCGACAACGGGACAGTCTCCTTCTACCTTTCTTTAATCAGTTTGCTCAAGTTGGAACAAACTGGTTTGGCTGACAACTCGGTAATTAATAAATTTATTGTTGATTAATTAATTTTTCAACATTCTTAAAGGATTTTATTTTTTGTGTTTAATCGCTAGAATTAATGGACGCTGAACTACCAACAGCCAATCTGAGATTCATGAATCAAGAGTTTGTCAAGTTGGACAGATTCGATGGTCAGAACTATATCCGCTGGGCGGACAAGGTTAAGTTCATGCTAGTTGTGCTGAAACTTTACTATATCCTTGATCCTGATTTGCCTGCAATCCCTGATGACCCTCCTCGTGAGGCAGGAGAGCTACCATATGCAGATTTGGCAAAGTAAAGACTTGTCCGTAAGGAAGCTGAAGATCTTTGCCTGGGCCACATCAAAAACTCTCTTTCGGATCGTCTCTATGACTTGTACGCGCCGGTAAAAAGTGCTAGAGAATTGTGGAAAGCTTTGGAAGATAAGTACAAGGCTCATGAAGAAGGTACTAACAAATACCTTATTGCCAAGTACTTAGACTTCCAAATGGTCGATGACAAGTCAATCCTGGAGCAAGTGCATGAACTCCAAGTTCTTGTTAACAAATTGACTGCACTTTCTATTCCGCTGCCAGAAATATTTCAAGTAGGGGTCATTATTGCAAAATTGCCTCCTAATTGGAAAGCTTTCTCAAAGAGAATGATGCACAAGTCTGAGGACTACTCTTTGGATGAACTGTTGAAGCACCTTCGAATTGAGGAGGAAACGCGCAACAAGGACAAAAGGGGTAAAGTTGGATCGAGTGTGAATCATGTTGCTGGAGGATCTGGTCAAAAGGGAAAAGGGGCATCATCAAAGAATAAGAAGTTTACAGCACCAAAGAAAAAGGAATTCAAGAAGACACAACACACTAACAACCATCAACCAAAGAGGTCTGGTAAATGCCATGTTTGTGGAGAAATAGGGCATTATGCACGAGAGTGCTCTCAGAGGAAATCTGGATCTACGGTTGGTTCTACAAGTGCTGTTGATGTTGAGAAAGTCACCAATCTAGTGGCCAGTGTGGGTCTTGGTGAAGTTAATATGCTTTCTCAATATACACGCATTGTGGCATGTAGAAGATGGTTCTTGGATTCTGGAGCAACTGTTCATGTTTGTGGGAATCGTGGCTCGTTTATTACTTATGCTCCTGTTCCTCAAGGAACAGTGGTGGTGTGTGCTGATGGACATCGTGTAGAAGTACATGGTAAAGGCCCGGTGCGACTAAACTTTAGAGATGGTCAAGTGGTTACTCTTCAGGACGTGTTGCATGTTCCTGGTATCACCAAGGGTCTGGTTTCTGCTGATAAGTTTGATCAGAATGGTTACAAGCTGGTTATCAAGAATCTTCGTGTGAAGTTTTCTCTAAATGACATCTATGTGGGTCAAGCAAAGAACACGGGTGGAATGTATCGTCTTGACTTAGCTGAAGATGGGATTGATGAAGAAGATTCGGATGAAGGGGGCGTTTCAGTGATTGATGGGTTTGGGAATGAAAGTGATAGTGATAGTGATAGTGGTGGTAGTGTTAGTTCTAGTATTGGTGAATGTAATGCAATTGGTTTTGATTTGAATGAAATTATGTCTTCTGATTATATCGCTTGTTCAATTTCTTTATGGCATAAACGTTTAGCTCATACAAATATTAAAAACATTGAAAAAATGCAAACTAAAGGTTTATTAAAATTAAAAGATAAAGACTTTGAAAAATGCGAAACTTGTGTTAAATCAAAATTCACAAAGAAACCTTTTCCAAGTGTTCATAAACGCAATACATCACTACTAGAACTAATTCATTCAGATATTTGTGAACTGAATGGAGTTCTTACTCGTGGGGGTAAGAGATACTTTATCACTTTCTGCGATGACTCGAGCCGATACTTATATGTTTATTTGTTGCATTCAAAAGACGAAGCTTTTGAGGCATTTAAAATATATAAGGCTGGGGTCGAAAAACAAAAGGAGAAACGCATTAAAATTCTTCGCTCGGACAGAGGCGGAGAATACTTTAACCGAAAGTTTGATGCATTCTGCGAAGAAGAAGGCATCATACATGAGAGAACTGCACCTTATACTCCCCAACAAAATGGTTTGGCTGAGAGAAAGAACCGAACCTTGGTAGAGATGGCTAACTGTATGTTAAACCAATCGGGTCTACCTCGTAATATGTGGGGGGAAGCTGTGTTAACCGCATGTTATGTTCACAATAGGATCACTAGTCGTGTGATACCTACAAGTCCATATGAGTTGTGGAAAGGAAGAAAACCAAACCTAGAGCATTTGAGGGTTTGGGGGTGTCTTGCCTACTATCGCGTACCTGATCCAAAGACACTCAAACTGGGAGAACGAGCTTTCAAGAGTGTATTCATTGGATATGCTTCGCATAGTAAATCTTACCGATTGTTGGATGACGAATCAGGTATAGTTGTAGAATCCAGAGATGTGGAATTCTTTGAGAACAAGTTTTCTAGAGATGATGAAAACTCAAATGGCACCACAACTTCTAGTACTTCTGAGAAAAGGGTTCAACCCTCACCAATAGTTGAAGAACCAAGGAAAAGTACTAGAGTTAGAAAAGAGAAAAGTTATGGAGATGATTTCTTTTCTTACCTGGTTGAAGGAACTCAAAAGAAAGTGACGAGAGAGGTCATTTTCGCTGTAAATTTGGATGATGATCCTAAAACTTACAGTGAAGCAATGTCATCAAGAGATGCCCCTTTGTGGAAGGAGGCAGCCAATGATGAAATGGATTCCATTATGGGAAATGGAACTTGGGAGTTAGCTGATCTACCCAAGGGAAAGAGACCTATTGGATCCAAATGGATTTTCAAAAGGAAGTATCATCCAGATGGATCCATCTCTGCCTATAAAGCGAGATTAGTTGCTAAAGGGTATAGGCAGAGAGAAGGGATCGACTATTTTGATACCTATGCACCTGTGGCTAGAATAAGTTCTATTAGAACTCTAATAGCGGTGTCTGCTTTGAAAGGGCTGTACATTCATCAAATGGATGTAAAGACAGCATTTCTAAATGGGTATCTAAATGAGGAGATTTATTTGGAGCAACCAGAAGGGTTTGTGATGCCTGGACAAGAGAACAAAGTGTGTAGACTTATTAAATCTCTGTATGGTTTGAAGCAAGCTCCTAAACAGTGGCATGAGAGATTTGACACCACTGTGACTGCTTTCGGGTTTCGACACAACAGTGCTGACAGATGTATTTATACTAAATGCGAACCCGGTTATACAGTCGTGATTTGTCTTTATGTTGATGATATGTTGATCATTAGCACTCACCTTGAAGGTATTTCTGAAACTAAGAAATATTTGTCCTCGAACTTTAAGATGAAAGATCTAGGAGAAGTTGATACCATTCTTGGGATCAAGGTGAAGAGAGCTGGAAGTCAGATTTCTCTAAGTCAATCTCATTACATAGAGAAAATTCTGACTAAGTTTCAACACTTAAATATTAAAGAGTTTAATACTCCGTTTGATCCAAGTGTGAAACTTAATGTGAACTCTGGAAGAGCTGTGGCTCAACTGGAGTATGCGAGTGCTATTGGAAGTATGATGTATGCAACGCATTGCACTCATCCTGACATTGCTTTTGCTGTAAGCAAGCTGAGTCAGTATACTGTTAATCCAGGGACAGAACACTGGAAGGCAGTGGGCAGAGTACTTGGATACCTGAAAAGGACCAGTAACTTAGAACTGACATACACGTCATCTTCCAGAATACTTGAAGGTTATTCTGATGCAAGCTGGATTGATCGCAACAATGATTCAAAATCTACAAGTGGGTGGATTTACACTCTAGCAGGAGGAGCTATTTCTTGGGCGAGCAAGAAACAGACGTGTATTGCCCACTCAACTATGGAAGCTGAGTTCATAGCGCTAGCTGCGGCTGGCAAGGAAGCGGAGTGGATTAGAGATCTACTTATTGACATCCGTCTGTGGGATGTTCCAATGCCGTCTATTCCCATGTATTGTGATAGTGAGGCCACACTATCTAAAGTATACAACGCAGTGTATAATGGGAGGTCAAGACACATAGGTCTTCGGCACAATTATGTGAGACAACTGCTTGAAAGTGGTACCATCAAGGTTGTCTATGTCAAGACAAGTAAAAACTTGGCAGATCCGTTTACTAAACCTCTGACGAGAGATTTGGTTGTGAATACCGCTAGAGACATGGGTCTAAAACCACAGTAGAATCGTTAGTGATGGAAACCCAACTTGAACTTAGTGCTCCTATTTCTCAAGTTTAATGGGTAAAAACGAAGTCACTTAACGATAGAAGGTACTATCAAATTTGATAGATCCATGTGAGGTATGATAGTACGTCGTTGCCGAGAACAAGGGTGGGCTTATGCTCTTAACAAAGTTTTGGAGGCATCCAAGCAACGTGGATGATGTAAAACTTTGCCTATATGATCTAGGGGTGGTGCCGCCTCGAGTGAAGATTAGTGGTTTATCTTCTAAAGGGTCATGAAAAGGATTTATAGCGCACGGCCATATTCGCGCTCAGTGAGAACGCAAAGTCAACTGGTGATGTGTGGGGGTAAACCGAAGGGGGCTATCAGGTTAATGGTTTAATTCCATAGGACACCATCTAATCTGTCTCTTCTTGTTTATCAACATAAACTGGGTTTAATCTTCGTGACACCTAGTGACATCATTAGTCTAAGTGAAAGGAAACATTCCAACTTGGTGGGGGATTGTTGGAAATATTAAAGATAATATTAAAGAGGAACATACAAGTTGGTATGTTTCCTCCATCCCACATTGGTGGAGTGAGTGAAGTTTGAGTGGTTTATAAGGGATTACCCCTTATGGGCCTCCATAGTGATAAATGGGTTGAGAAGTGGGTGAAGCCCACACGCGCGCCGAGCCGAGCCGAGCCGCGAGCTCGCGAATGGGCGTTTGAGGCGCGAATGGGCGCGTTTGAGGCGCACTTTGCACTTCGCACGTACGCATCGTCGCTAGGAGCTGAGGAGCTTTTATTTTTAGCTAAGGTCTGGTCAGGTGGGTCAGATTTGTGGATCGAATGAGGCAGGGAGATAGAGATGAGTTCGAAATCAGTGGGGGTTATCCCCTTATCTCTATTAAACTGATTTCGTATGAGATAATAATCCAGTAACCGAATTCGTATGGGATATACATACTGAAACCGAATTCGAATGTGATATGGATTGGTTATCCTACTCCCTATTTTTCTCATTCTCTAGTATGATTATAACCTATAAATAAAGGTTTCCTCTACCCATTCTAAACTTGCAATTTTCGCAGCTCTCTCTCTCTCTATTGTGTGATTCTGTTTTCGTTCCAGCTTCTGCGTTTTCTGGTTTCCATTGCTGTTGGAATACCAGATCAGTTTTGCATTAAATCCTGGGAGTTTACGCTGCAGCTCACAGCAATACGAGCGCGTAAAATCCTTTAAGGACAGGAATCATCCGTGCAGTTCAAGTTTCTCGTTTAAGGATCTTCGATCTCAATCGCCAGGTTGGTTTTAATTTTGCGTGTTCTTTAAATTCGTCCGACAACGGGACAGTCTCCTTCTACCTTTCTTTAATCAGTTTGCTCAAGTTGGAACAAACTGGTTTGGCTGACAACTCGGTAATTAATAAATTTATTGTTGATTAATTAATTTTTCAACAATTGTACCTATCCATTGCATCATGATCCCCTCTATCTGTCTCACTCTCTCTCATCTTTATTAGGACCATCCCACCATTTTCACCACTAACCCTAGTTGTGAAGGAATGTTGTAGCCAAAGTGCCAAACGAAGAGATTAATGAAGGAGACCCCACAAACAAATTGGTTCAAAAAAGCCAAAACCATCCTCCAAATGGTTCCAATAATGAATGTCCTTTCCATGTGCCATCTCAAAGACACATGGGCCTTATTACCTTATCCCTCCCAACATCATATATTATAACCTCCACTAATATTCATTCATCAGTCTCTTTCACATAGCCATTACATGAACATATACATACAACCTACCTTAATTATATATCAACTCTTTCAATTATACAGCCTCTAGTCGATTGTTTAATCATGCAGTTATTGATGCCAATCAGCCGTCCAATATGCATTGTTTGACTTGAGGGCACCATGTTGATTTCTTGGTTCTTGTAGTCTACCCCTCATGTTTTTAAAGACTGTTAATATTTTATGTGGATTTAATGTAAGTTGTATTATTATTTCTTACTATATAAGTTAATACATTAACTAAATAACAAAAAATAATATAATATATATGTGGGGTGTATGTCGGTTCCTTATCTTGTAGTTGGTAGTTATTTCAGGTAATTGTTTGTGATTATTAAAATATTTGCATTGCAGATTATTAAATCAACTTATGAGGTCAACACACTGCAAGTAGGAATTATAATTATGCAAATGCAATCTTCAATGGCTTCCACTGCTTATTTCATTCGACAATGAACACTTCCATGTCAAAGAGTCTTTGTATCATATTCATACATCATTTTCATAATTTAATTTAATGCTTAGTTAAACACCACAAAAGAATTTAGACATTAATATGACACCAAAGTATTTAAACATTAACATGATGTATTTGACATGACTCTTTAGTGCCAATTTGAAAGAATATGACAAATTTATAAATTAATTAAAACTATTTTCTAGACGAATAAAGAAATATATATTTATGTCTTTGTTACAATAAATGCTCAAAATTATTATAATAATTGATTGTTAAATAAACTTAAACCCATATATAGTTAAATCGTCGTGGCGTGCAAGGTTAATCCTTAAAAAAAAGTTAAATCAATAAAATTGATTATTGCATTTAAACAGACAAGTTTAGTTTGCTTAACCATATAAAGATACTAACTTACAAGTTATTTAATCATCAGTATAATGTCTGTCTGATTAAGGTGACTAAGAGGTTGAATATATACTTGTAAAACAATGTGTGTAGAAGGCTTATTCCCCACTCATTCCCAAAAACACCCAAGAAGAGCTTCGAGACTTGACATCCCGATTTTTGAGACTTCAAATTGGTAATCTAAAGGATTAAACAAAGACGATCTTGTAATGTGAAGTAGCGATTCAATACAGAATAATTTGATTGTTTGTGATAATCTACCAGCATGATACAAGTGTTCCATATGTATACATGAGAACCCTAATGGTAAATTAAAGCTGTTAAATGTTAACGGCAATTAACTACACCGACTTAACGTTAATACTTAGATAAATATTAATTACATATAGAGTAAATTCTTTTTTAGTCTATATCTTTTAGTGGTTTTAACCATTTGAGTCCAAAATCAAAAAAATTAACTACCTAAATACTTATATTCTCATTTTTTTAATATTTTGAGTCCAAATTATTAACTCCGTCTACTAAGTCGGTTAACCATAAGGGTATTTTGGTCATTTAAAAATAAAATGCAAATTTTTAATGCACAAAGTATAAGGTACAACTTTTTAATGCACTAGGTATATTGGACCCTACTTAAATAAAACTCTAATATACATAGAGAAATTCAGAGAGAGAGAGTGAAAGCTGGAATAGAGAGATAATCCCATATCTATAAAGAGAATGTTAGAGAGGGAGATTGATGGAGAGTGTGAAATATGGGTGTTTAAGTGTGTATCTTACGTAGTTTAGCTTGTGTTATATGATTATATGATTGGAATCGGGTTATTGCGAGTGTTTGTGTGTTTGAAGGTGAAATATGCGAATGTGGTGAAGTTACGTGGTTTAAAGATGAAGCGGAACATGTACGATTGATAAGTGCAGCCATTGGAAGTGTTCGGGTATGGTCCGTGTTGAATTGATAGCTTAGATGCATAAAGGATGCGAAACATTGAAGTTCAGGGGCCATTCGGTCATTAATTTGAAGATGAGTGTAGCGAAAATACAAAAGGGAATATTAAAGTTGAAGGGCCTTTGTGTCATTAATTCGAAGTTGAATTTAAAGAAAATATAAGAGGAATGTGAAGTAAAGAAGTCTAGGGGGTGAAAGTGATATTACTTGAAAGTTTATTATAAGTTGTAAGTGAACTGGATGATCACGCCGTGGGTTACGGACTGATATCCGTAACATACGGTTTCTAATAGGTCTTCACAAAAAGAAACAGGGACTTGCACATAAGGCTTACGGCTGGAATTCTTGGCTTACGGATTGAAAGAGGCAACAACATGTAATAAACCGTTACCTACGGTTTTACAACCGTAGGTGACGGCGTGAAAAGGAGGCACGCACATGTTGTTTGTGTGGGAAGAATTTAAGGGTTTTTAAACCCTAATGACAAAATCACTTCTCAACCATCGACTTTTGGCAGCAATTAAGATACCTTTGAAGCTCTAAAAAAATCATCATCATTCATCATCAATCATCCACTAACATCCAAGTCAATCATGAATTCAACTTTTTACCAAGCTTTTGAAGATCATACGAACGTCATGAGCGGCTAGTCTTCCCGTGATCATCTCCGGGAATAGGGTTTAAGTGTGAAACACTGGTTTGCGTACTGTTACGACTTTTTGGATTAGGATTCGATTAAACCTTCGGTTAGTCGTTCTTATTGTTTCTTGTTCGATTAAACAATATTTTATTATCGTAATCATTCTTTTTCATCAATTATTTGGTTTATTTCATCAACAATTGGGATTAATTTCTAAATTGTCATTGTCCTAAACCTTTAATCATTGAATTTGTTATGTTTATGAAATCTAAGATTGGTTACTAATTGGATTCCTATTCATTTGCATCAATCATCCGGTTTCGATCGTGGATCATTGCAATTAAATATATTATCCGTTAATTATTTATCAAAACAAGTTTTATCAAATCATGTCTATGTGATTTCCAACTAGTCGTAATTAAGTAACCTGATATTCTGCATAACCTGAAAACCCGGAGATTGGTCCTTTTCTCATAATCGTTTACAACTCTAATTTATATTTGTTTTCATAATCATTCTCACAACTGCAAAAAGCAATTAGTTTAGAAATAGATGATAATTAAAGCAACGAACTTTTACACTTTCCACTGATCCCCAGTGGATTCGACACCCTACTTGCCCTTTACTAGTAAAAGGTGAATATGACACTTTTAACTTTATTTTTGACCGACCTTACGACATCGATCAGAGATAAAAAGATGTTAGAGGAAGAGGTGGCCATGGCCTCTTGCCGACCTCCTCATCTCGGTGAATCAACGGACAATTATAGACAGAAAAAGCAACAAGGGCAACAACAGTCACAAACGACGACGGTGAAGGTTGTGGTCCTAGGGTTCTGATGATGTTGGTTGTGGGTGTATTGAAGGATATTGTGGTGGTTATCAAAAAAGCAACAGGTGGTTGCGACGAGAAGTTCACGATGGTTGTGTTAGAGAGTGTAAGAGAGAGGGGGAGTGTGTGGTGTGTGTGTGTGAGAGAGAGAAAGAGAGAGAGATAGAGAGAGAGTGTGTGTAATAAGAGTAATATTTATGTATTTATTTGATTTATATTATTTAGTAAAAGGGTTATTTTGGTCATTTCAAGAAAAACTGATAGAATATTCGAACGGGGTTGATAATTTGGACTCAAAAGGTTACAAAGTAAGAATATGGGTATTCAGGTAGTTAATTTTTTTTTTTTATTTTGGACTTAAGTGGTTAAAACCACTAAAACAAACAGACTGAAAAGGGAATTTACTCTTACATATATAATATAAATTCTAATTTCTAACTTATAATTCTTATATCCCCCGTAAGCTAGAGAGAGTAGACTCTAAGACGTTGTTTAAGAAGATTAAATGTTGCAACGGGTAACGCCTTTGTAAATACATCAACTATTTGCTCTTTAGTGCCACATAAACAAAGCTCTAAATCACTATTTTTAACAAGTTCACTTATGAAATGAAACTTGATCCTTATGTGTTGCTTTTGTTGTGAATGACTGGATCCGTTGTAATTGCTATTATCATTTAACTGTAACAATGTATGATGGTTGCTTCTTGAGAATAACATAGTTCTTTTAAAAGTCCTTGAAGACATAATGTTTGATAACCTGCCATAGAAAGTGATATGTATTCCGCTTCAGCAGATGATAGTGCGACTACCTTTTGCTTTTTTGTTTTCCAGGAGATTTCGTCTATCCCTAAATTAAATATATAACTCGAAGTACTCTTACTGTCAACAATGTTGCCACAGTAGTTGCTATCACTATATTCGATGAGCCATGTATTGTTGCAGTTTGACGAAATTATGCCATATTCTATAGTAACTTTGATATATCGGAGAATTCGCTTCTCGGAGTCCCAATGAGGTTTCTTAGGCCTTTCCATGTACCTACTTATGAAGCTTACTATTACATTAATGTCTGGACGTGTATCTTCACAAATACATTAAACTACAAACCATGCGTCTAAATAACACAACATTCACACTTCTTCTGATTCACATTTTGTTATTTTAGAGCCAGAATCCATAAGTGTGGAGATAAGAGTGCAATTCTTCATATGAAATCTTGTAAGTATATCTTTAGCATATTTCAATTATGAAGTAGAAACATTGCTATCATCATGCTTAACTTCAATACCTAAGAAAAGATGGAGTGTCCTCATATCTGTCATCTTGAGTTCCTTTTTCATAGTAGTTTTGAACTCAGTTTTTACTTTAAATTTCTGGCTAGCAATAATGATATCGTCAACATAAAGACATATAATCAATATATCAAGTTCCGCCTTCTTGATGAACAAGGTATGCTCGTGAGTACATTTAGTAAATCCATGTTCATGAAAATAGTGATCAATTCCACAATACCACGCCCTAACGACTTGCTTGAAACCATAATCGGCATTTTAAAGAAGACATACCTTGTGTTCTTTACCTTCTTATATATATCCTAGTGGTTGCTTAATGTACACATTTTCTTTTATAGTCCCACTTAGAAATACTAATTTGACATTTATTTGATGGATGTATTGTCACACCCGATATTTCATATTACACCTAGTGGGCTCGGATGGGGTACGTGACTAGATTAATATCAAATACACAGATAGCACAGCCAAAGTCTTGGATTTAAAATATTATTACAATATAAACGTCTGAATGTTTGAAAATATAATACAGACGGATGTATCAAAAGGTCCACAGGTGGATCGTAAATTTACAAAATGAAATAACAGACTATTGGGCTTCTTATGCAAGGAGTTGCAAATTCATCTTAAGCATTACCGGGCACTTCCAGCCTATTTTGAAACCTTGCAACTTGTCACTTAGTCTTTTGAAGATACGTCAGTTTACACTGGTAAATACAAATAACCGACACATTTTGAAAATGTTTCAAATTCATTTTCATGTACACCATGGTACATATAATTTTCATAAATAACTTGGGATAAACTATTTCTCATATTATCAGTTTTACGTGCTTAACAATACATATGGGGCCCGAAAACAATGCCGAGATCATGATTAACCGACACGCCACATTAATTCCCTTATTGGAAATACCCTTATTGGGCAAACCCATATTGGGTTATAAGTATTATTTTAATATAGTATTAGCATCTGTCGGGTGTATGCCTACACCCCGTGCTTAGGTCATGGCCATTTGCAATTAAATGAGCCGGGGATATCCAGGACACGGTCGTATTAACCCCAAATGTTTAAGTCAAAGCAATATGAATTAAAACGGATTATTTGGATTCCCCACAGATTGGTCTTTGATCCCATACCCGACCATGCGGTAATAATATACTGTGTCCCAAGCCCGTATAGGGAAAATAAGTTAAGAGTAATTACCTGGATTAATAATCTCACAATGCAAGATATAAATAATAATCAGATTCGTTTATCAATTAACTAAGCTTGGATCGGTTAACTTAAAATAATGAAAACGGTACGATACGCTAGATTAAGCGATGACCGGATAGAATGTAGTTTAATTCTCACAAGTATTAAGACTTGTATAATATGGATAAACAATATACATTTTGGAATTTGAAATGAAATGGAAAAGAATTGACCCGCTTCTGTAAACTTACGTAAACTAGTTACATACGCTTAACCGTAAGTGCATATGCGGTATCGGGGTAATCGGATGAGCAATAAACAAGTTCAATATGACAAAAAAAAATTTATTTATGTTATAACATCAGTAGGTAATCAAATTTATATGACTTTTATGGTTTAAAACCAAACTATACACCATAAGAGCATTTTAGTCATAATATGGCATAATTCATGAACTCGTATAACAACTTATGTTATGAACAAGTTCATTCTGCCAAAACATGTTAATTATATTACCATATCAGTAGGTTAACCATTTCATATGTTTATTATTGATTAAAACTGTGACAACTGTGCTCTTTAAACGATGTACGATGTAAAACAATATCAATTATCAATAAAACGATGTGTTTTGGTGTTAATATGTGTGTAATTGTGTTTGATGATTTTACGATTTGATTCGAGTTCGATTTCAAGCTTTAAATCGCTTTCTGGAAGGTTATACGCAAACTGATGCGTAAATACAGTCAGTTTAATGCGACAAACACTCCGTAATAGTGACATAGGCTTAACATACCTTAAATAACCTTTACATAACTTAGAAATAAGTTTTGGAGGGTTTGTTGTGTCGAAAACAAGTTTATTCGATCGCAGGGACTAATTGTGTCAAACTGCGAAACTATGCCGATTCGTATGGCAACGAACATTCCAGAAGTTGATCATGAGCTAAACATACCCTAAATATCCTTTACATAGCTTAGAAATAGGCCTTGAGGGGTTCGGTATGCGAAAATAAACTTAATTGATCAACAGGGACTAAAAGCATCAAAAAGTGCATAAGTTTGCATTTTCGCGCATATCTTACGTTCTGAACATATCCGGACATCCAAAAATTTTTCTAATCATTAAAATATCTTATTTAAGTGATTGGAATGCAAAAATACCATTTGTCGCTTAATTTGGTTCGTTTTTGCGTCCGTTCGAGTTTTCGTCGTAATTAACCGAATAACGCAACCGTATGACCAAACGAACCGACATCCGAAATATTTTTGAGCATGTTTCTTGTTCCCTATGCTTTAACATCCTTGTAGAGCGTTGAAAATGGGTTAACGGGGTTTAAACGCGTCGAGAATGGCTTAAATGAGCTGTAGGGACCATTTCTGCCATTTTGGCAAAGTTTCTGGATCTGGCTAGTGGTGGCGTCGTGCCACAGCCTGGTGGTTGTGTGGTGGCGGCACGCCACAGCCTCATCTGGGCAAAAAAATCAGTTTCAGCAACTACAGGCCTATTTTCAGCAACCGACTTGAAGTTCAGGGTCTTTTGTGTAACATTTGCAATACCTTGAGCTGGTTTTGGACACCCACAGCATTGTAAAACAATGGGTAACACTTGGATGGTTCAGATTTAAGCTCAAAAATTGAGGAACGATCCTAACGGTTGTGGAAAATCTATATTTACCCACTTGATTTCACTCCATCTTCCTCACATTTGATCTCAATCTCCTTCTCTAAGTTGAAGCTCTCCTTGTGAAGCTTCATACCTGAGAAATTTTGAGTTCAAATCTTCAAGGCTTGGACCTTTTGTAAGTCTCCTTCATGCTTGTTCATGTATTTCAACTAGGGCTGTAAACGAACCGAACGAACACGAACGAGGCCTTGTTCGTGTTCGTTCGTTAAGGAAATAAATGTGTTCACGAACGGTTCACGAACACTTACCGAACGAGATTTTATGTTCGTGTTCGTTCATTAAGGAAATGAGCGTGTTCACGAACGGTTCACGAACACAAGCGAACACAAATAAATTAGGCGAACGCGATGAAGGATAAAGGTGGATGGCCCAGAGAGTAGCACTAGAACTTGAATCCCTTATTGTGGAACGGAGTAGATCATATTCGTCGATGTAAATAATGAGAAAAGAAAGGGAAATGGTGCATAAACAAGGTGAAAGAGGGTTTCCTAGTTTAATTGTTAGGGTAATGATATAAATAAAAGTTTAATAGTATAAAAATTATAGATAAAATATATGAAAGTATAAAAATCTTTAATTAAAACACGAACATAAACGAACACAAATGAACGAATGTTCACGAACACCTTACCGAACGTTCACGAACACAATTGAACGAACGAGACCTTTGTTCATGTTCGTTCATTTAACTAATCGAACGGAATTTCTTGTTCATGTTCGTTCGTTTATTAAACGAACGAACATAAACGAACTTCCCGCCGAACGGTTCACGAACTGTTCGCTGAACGTTCGGTTCGTTTACAGCCCTAATTTCAACCATGAAAGTCAAAGATTGTTTGACTTTCTGCTTTGACCACGTTATGGTCAACGCAAAGTTCGTTTGAACTTTGTAACGTGAGTGTAATCACGATGGTTATAGTCTCTTGTGACTATACCTACTGATTACCACGTTGATTAGTCGAAGTGACGAGTTAAAGTTTCGTTCAAAATACGTGTTTATGCGTATTTTGAATTGAAGCTATTTTCGGGTATCAAAACACTTTGTTTTGATATCAAACTTGTTTTCTAACTTAGTTAAACATGTTTTAACATGTTTTGCTCGTCACGAGACGACCAAAAGTAGTTTTCACAATTTAAATGTATTCCACGAGATGACCAAAAGTAGTTTATGCGTATTTTGAATCGAAGCTATTTGTTAATACGAGTTGAACGATGGACGAGTTATGAAGGTTTGAATGTATTCCACGAGACGACCAAAAGTAGTTTTCACAATTTAAAACGAGAACGATTTTGAACGATTGAAACAAATGAACGATTAAATCTATTTGAACAAGTTAACGAATTGAACGAACGATTGGTTTTTGGTTAGTGTTTAGATAACGGGACAGGAGTAAGGTGATAAAAGCATGGTAGATACGCCGCTGATACTTCTTATATATAAGTGTTTTTATCATATTACATTCCGTAGCGTTATTTAGTTCACTTGGGCGAACGATTTGAAACAATGTCACACAAACGATGTTTACTAAACGATATGAACCATACGAGTTATACGAGAACGATTTACGATTTGGGTTTACATAAACAAATATTTTGAGTTAAGATTCATGACATCGAGGTTTTATAAACTATAACCAGTCTGTTTTGACTTGGTTATTCATTTTACAATACAAATGTTTTACAAAACAAGGTTTTCCAATATTGATTAACGAAGTTGTATCTGTTATTTCAACATGTAAACGAGCCATGAATCTGACACTCATACAAAACATATGTGCTCGCCGGCATTTCTTTGCTGACTTTATTTTTACATATGTTTCAGGTGGTGTCGAATGATGTTGACTGTGACTAGGATGCATGCTCACTTAAGACTGGACGAGGCCTTAGTGACTTAATAACGATGATAGACTATGTTTAACTTGTTTGTTCTAATCTTAAGACAATGTAAATGTTTAACTATTCAATAAAACGAAACTTTTGAATCCATGGTTTTGAAACAATAATTCTGTTGCTCCACTCCCCGATGTTTCCGCCGCGGTTTCGTTGTTTTAACGCTGTCGGGGTGTGACAAAAACAATGTTTTGCACAAAAAGGGCATTTTGGTCATTATTAGGCATATTATAGGAACTTGCATAAAAACTCAAGAACTGCTTACGATCAGGTAGTATAACCACAGAGGGTTATTCTACACTATAATATGATCATAATGTAACTTAGAATCAGTAGCTAAAGTTGCTAAATCGGATCAGAAACAAAAGTCAAAGCAGAAGTCAAACTGCTTGACTTTCGGTTGCGAACCGACATGTAAACTGGAAATGACGGGCTGAACATGTTCATACATGTTCTAATATTAGTTACCAACTGATTTAGTTTTAAAACATGAGTTAGAACATTTACAACTTCATTTTAAAAAGTTTCCAAAAATCTGCAGTTTGACTTTTTATTATACTTAATTTCGACCCGTCATTTAACCAACTTAACATGATTTTCAGGAGGTGCCCTTTTGAGGGATTAACACCTACCTTATTACATGATCACATAGCCATGTTCGATTCGAACAATGGCTGGACCATAATGGTCTAAACTGAAAGTCAAAGCAAAAGTCAATTTGCTTGACTTTCAGCTATAATCTTAGCCTACAAAATGAAAGAGCTGAAAAGGAACACTTACTTGTGATCCTTGGAATATTTAGAACTCATGCGAAGCTCCTTTTAAGATCAGGAACCTCCAATTAAACAGATGAGAAGAGAATAAAGAAAGGTGCAAGTTGTTCAAGGACTCAAGGGTCCTATTTATAGTTGAGGAGGTTGAAAGAAGATCAACATAGGTGTTAGAGGTGGTCTAGGATCAGCCCAGGTGTGTATGGAGATGTTAGAAGCTGAGGATGGGTGGCAATGTGCGATAAAGGTGGCAAGATGGCAGAGTTCCTTGGCCTCCAAACAAAACTGCCACTGGCAGTGGCTTACGGACCATATAGGTCCCGGTCTTACGGTCCGTAAGTCCATAAAGCGCACACAGAATTTGAATTCCTTACGGACCGTAAGCTATAAAGATTTGTGGTCCGTATCCGCTATTCAGAAACAATATTAACTCATGCTTATGGTCCATAAGCATAAAGGCTTACGGTCTGCAAAGGGTCACTCAGTGGCCATTAATTGGCATGTTGACATGTTTAGTCCCTCCACATTCAAAGTTTCAAAATTTGACAAAATTAGTCCCTCTCGTCCAAATTATTAGGCATATTTAAGAATGGACACGTGTTATTGCATTATCCGACACAATTTTACGAGGTGTTACATCCTCACCCCTTAAAAGAAATCTCGACCTCGAGATTTATTAAAAAATATGGGGGTACTTTTGTCACATAGTGGACTCAACCTCCCATGTATACTCGGGACCATGATGGGCATCCCATTTGACCTTTACAATAGGTATTAACTTCCTTCAGAGCTTCTTAACCTGTTGATCCTCGATCGAAATCGGTTTCTCAACAAACCTCAGGTTTTCATCAATTTGCACATCGTGATGTGACAGTGCTAGCGACTCATCGGCTGGACATTTCTTTAAATTGCAAATGTGGAACACATTGTGAATTCCACTGAGCTTCTCCGGTAGTTTAAGCTTGTAAGCTACTGATCCGACACCTTCGATTATCTCGAATGGTCCGGTATATCTCGGGCTCAACTTGCCTTTCTTTCCAAAACGCATTACACCCTTACAGGGGTGACACATTTAGTAACACTTTGTCCCCTACTTGGAACTTAAGAGGTTTATGCCTCTTGTCTGCATAACTTTTCTGCCTATCACGGGCGGCTTTGAGAGGATCACGGATCTGAATAATCTTCTTCGTGGTCTCTAGGACAATATCTGGTCCAGATAGTTGAGCTTCCCTAACTTGAGGCCAACAAATGGGTGTCCTACATTTTCTCCCATACAAGGCTTCGAAAGGAGCGTCCTTGATACTTGTATGATAACTGATGTTATAGGAGAATTCTATTAAGGGTAGGTGGTCATCCCAACTACCACCCATATATATTACACATGCCCTAAGCATGTCTTCCAAGGTTTGAATAATACGCTCACTCTGTCCATCAGTCTGAGGATGGTAAACCGTACTGAAGTTCAATCTCGTGCCTAATGATTGCAGGAAACGCTTCCAGAAGTGAGATGTATATCTAGTATATCTATCAGATACAATAATATTGGCACACCACGCAGGGACACAATCTCGTCCATATATAATTTAGCCAATTTATCAGAACTATAAGTTTCTTTGATTGGCAAGAAATGTGCTGACTTCGTCAGCCTATCAACAATGACCCAAATCGTGTCATTGCTACGTTTGGTCTTGGGTAACTTGGTAATTAAATCCATAGTTACCATTTTCCATTTCCACGTGGGAATCTCAAGCTGTTGTAGAAGTCCTGGCGGTTTTTTGGTGTTCAACTTTAACTTGTGAACACGTCAGACACTTAGCAACGTAGGTGGCTATGGATTTCTTCATACCCATCCACCAATAGTTCTTTCCCAGATCTTGATACATTTTATCACCTCCAGGGTGAACAGAATATTTAGAATTATGCGCTTCTTGGAGGATTAAATTTCTAATCCCTTGGAAGATTGGAACCCAGATTCGATCATTCAATCTAAGGATTCCATCTTTTCCAGGTGATAACTCATTAACAGTTCCACCCAATCCTTCACTTGAAATACTAGCCTCTAACAAGGCTTGCTTTTGAGCATCCAATAGCTTCTCATTTAAGCTAATCTTGAGTTCAATACTCTTGGCGTTAATCTGAATCCGCTTAACCCTTTTCTACAACTTAGTGCATCTGCAACTACATTTGCCTTGCCCGGATGATAGCGAATCTAGCAATCAAAGTCATTCAAAGTTTCCATCCAGCGGCGTTGTCGCATGTTCAAATATTTCTGGTTAAACAAATGTTGGAGACTTTTATGATCAGTGTATATAATACACTTCGTGTCATATAAGTAATGTCTCCATAAATTTAGTGAAAATACAACGGTACCCAACTCCAAGTCATGGGTGGTGTAATTCCTTTCATGCACCTTTAGTTGTTGTGATGCATATGCAATCACTTTGCCTCTCTGCATAAGCACACAACCCATGCCTGTATGTGAGGCATCATAATAGACAACAAAGTCTTCGATACCCTCATGAGAGTTAGAACTGGACATTGCTCAGTTTGTGCTTTAGAATCTCAAAGGATTCTTACTGCTTGGGACCTCAGTCAAATTTGACATTTTTGCGGGTCAGGGTAGTCAAAGGAGTGACTATTCTTGAGAAGTTCTCAATGAATCTTCTATAATATCCAGCCAATCCTAAGAAGTTACGTATCTCAGATGGTGTCTTCGGGGCTTCCCAATTCATGACGGCTTCTATTTTGGTGGGATCCACCTGGATACCACGCTCACTAATCATGTGTCCAAGAAATTGGACCTCTCTGAGCCAGAATTCGCACATGGAGACTTTAGCGTACAGCTCCTCCTGCTTTAGCAGCTCTAGAATGCACCGAAGATGTTTCTCATGATCAGCTTGATTACGAGAATATATAAGTATGTCGTCTATAAAGACAATGATAAACTTATCTATATATTGCAAACTTTATTCATGAGGTCCATGAATGTTGCAGGTGGATTTGTGAGCCCAAAAGACATCACTAGGAACTCGTAATGGTCGTATCTTGTTCTGATGGTAGTCTTTGGAACGTCTTCACTCCTAACCTTTAGTTGATGGTATCCGTATCTCAAGTCGATCTTGGAAAAGTAGCTAGCCCCTTGCAGTTGATCGAACAAGTCGTCGATCATGGGCAACGGATAACCATTCTTGATCGTTATCTTGTTTAGCTCACGATAATCAATGCACATTCGCATTGGCCCATCTTTCTTCTTGACAAACAAGATAGGAGCTCCCCAAGGTGAAGAACTAGGCTGAATGAAGCCTTTCTCCAAAAGGTCATCAAGTTGGGTCTTTAACACCTTCATTTCTGTCGGTGCTAGCCGATATGGAGCCCTTGCCACAGGAGCAGCTCCTGGTAGAATATCAATCCTAAACTCCACTTGTCTCTTGGGAGGTAAACCGGGTAATTCTTCTGGGAAAACATCAGGATATTCGTGGATGCCTTGAGTAGAGACACAATCTCAGGAAAGCCATAGTGTATGTCTCCATGTATGGTGAGTATTTCAACAGATGGGGTTTTAACTTCGATGAGTTTCTTATCACAGGCAATGCGGGCTTGGTTATGAGATAATCAATCCATGCCTAAAACTACATCGAACCCCGCCAAATTCATTGGCAAAAGAGAGATAGGGATAAAATGATTCTTAATGGATATAGAACATCCATCAAGAATAGAAGAAGTGGTTTCTAAGGTACCATCTGCTAGTTCTACCACATATGCTATATCTAGAGTTCTTATAGGTAGGTTTAGTAGTTTACTAAACTTATGGTCAATGAATGACCTAACTGCTCCAGAATAAAAAAGAACTCTAGCAAAGATATCACTGATGAGGAACGTACCCGTTATGACATTAGTGTCATTAACTGCTTCCCTCGTAGTTATTTGGAAGGCTCGGGTATTTCCTTTCTTCGTCTCTCCAGGCTTAGTATCACCCTCTTTAGCAAGTTTAGGGTAGTTGGTTTTAATGTGGCCCTTCTCTCCACATCCAAAGCAGACTGCATTCTTCAAGTCCCTACATTCATGGGACCGATGACCAGTTATATTGTAGATACCACACTGCTTCGGCTTCTGTTCCGCCCGACACTGCCCCCAGTGTTGTTTGTTGCAAATCTTACAAACAGGCCTCTCATCAGACCTCTGTTGGTTGTTATTGAACCCTAACTTCCCTTTCTTAGACTTCTGGGAGTTATCATCCTCCTGTTTCCTTTTCCCATCGGTCTCAGTCTTGACCGACTTTCACCTCACTTCGTCTTAAGTGAGTGAAAGGGATAGGTCCACAGCATACCTAAATGTGGTATGCTTTGAAGCCTTCGCCATTCCTTTTATCTCAGGCGCTAGCCTACCGATAAACTGCACAATGCGCTTAGACTCGGGCGTGATCAGATAAGGAACTAGCATGGACAGTGAGTTAGAGTCGGTCACATACTTCCGACAATCAAGGATCTTCATGGTGAGAGTCAGAAAATCTGACTCCACCTTTTCCACTTCGTGTGGTGGACAGTACGTTTCCTTTATTAGGTCCACGAACTTGAACCATTCCAGATTATACAGGGACACCTTCCCTATAGATTGAATCATTGCCTTCCACCAGGTGAGGGCATCGCCCTTGAACGACTGGGAGACGTACTTCCTTATATCTTTATCAGCACACCCGCTGATATCCATCAGAATTTCCATTTCGTCTAGTCACTTCATGGCGTCTATAGCCCCTTTTTCTCCATTGAAATCTCGGGGCTTGCACGAGACAAAGTACTTTTACGTACACCCATCTTTAGCAGCACGGGACTTTTCTTTAAACACTTGTTGTGTTGGCTCACTCTTCGTAGTTGAAAAATAACGTGAGCTTTCCTTGCGTGCAGAAGAATGTGGAATAGTAAGGGACTTGGAATGAGCAGTGCTCGATTCCTTAAAGTTAGCTATGAAATTATTCATAGCTTTGCCGACTTCTGTGGGTATCAAGGCTTGGAGCTTAAATTTCCTTTTCAACGATATGTGTACTGAATGTATAATTTTGCTTTTTTTCCACACGTTCGCTGAATTTGTCAACGACCATTTGTGCATCTCTGTCACCAATGAAGTCCCAGATATCTCTTCCAAAGTTCTTAAAATCCGTGGTCGTTCCTTGAACATTTTGGTTACCTCCCTTTAAAACAACGTATATATTGTGCACTTTCGTCGGGCCAATGTTAGCATTGCGACAATCAGCAATAAACTGTTTAGTCACAAAGTCTAGCTTCCTCTTCTTGTGTCAAAAATCTAAGTTATCAGGTGATGTAAGGCTAGGTTTATGTTGTTCAACAAAGTCGTAAACCACGGAATCCGTAGATTTTTTGACGCATATAATTTTTACACATTCTTTACAGTCTGTAGCTTTTATACTTCGGCATAGTTTAGGTGAAATAGTATTACTCGCTTTCTTGCCTCTGGGCTTATTAGCTCTAGAACACAAAATATACCGGAGTTTGATTATTCCTTTAGCTTTCTTTGACGTACCCAAACGGGTCGAAAATCCAGCCCTCTCTGCATAATGCTCAGACATAACAATTGCTTCATCTATAGTACGAAATCTGGATCTTTTATACGGTTTTAAATTGGGACGTACATTTGGTGTCCAATACTTTGTGCCATTAGGACTTTGATATACATTGCAAGCAAATGACTCTATAATTTCAAACAAGGAATTAAAGTCAGCAAATACATATAATATACACAACAATAAACAAGTAAAATTCATCTAGCTTTACAGATGCTTATTCGCTAACATACAAACTATATAGCTGTGGAAAAATTAAATACCAACTTTATAATATGCATAGGTGTATTGGGACATAACGCATTAATTAACATAACGCATTAACAAGGAAAACATCAAAGTACGTTAAAAAACAAATATAGTAAAAACAAACAAAGCATGCATATTCGTAATATACGTGTGGGAATTTCACCAACAAAAAACATCTCAAAAATCAAAATTTACTATACACACGCCTAATCAGTCGTTAACCAAGCACTGTTATCATTGATAAATCACATACTACACAGGAAACCAACAATACCTCTAAGCAAATGCATGCAGTAACAGTAAAATATACATGTGTGTATTTGCCAAAAATATCATTCACAATATCAGTTTATATGATACGTAAAAACCTACAAACATAATGTGGCATTCACGATTATAAAAACTAAACAAACCGTAATACAGCTATGTATTCACGTTACAGCAACACTGGATACAAACTTGTATAAATAGTTGTTTTAAAATTATACCTTGATGATCAATAGATGTTACATACACATGATCTTCTCCTGCTCGTTCAGAGCTCTGAGGAATTAAAAAATTGGCTGAAAAACAGGCAGATCATTCGTATCTGTCATAATTTATAAATCTTAAGTGGAACAAATAAAAATGACACGATTATGATTATGGTATAAACTTTGTTGATGATCTGAAGAACGAACTTCTCAATATGGACGCGGTTTTTTTTTGTTGATGAATTGGTTTTCAATTTATGAAAGTTGAACATAGTGGGTGGTTATGTTAATCTGATAACTGACATAATTAATAAAAACAAAAATTATATATAAAATATAAATGTTAAAAGACAATCCTACCCTTGTGTTTTAGTTAAGAAGATCTATGGCCAGGATTTTTTCGTTTTGTTCATAGATAGGGAAGTGATCACAAATGAATATATATATATATATAGGGTCAGGATTTAGAGAAAACGGTGGAAAGTGTGAGAACGGAGAGAACGCTTATGGATCGTCAGATCAAAACAATCTATGGACTAGATAACGCGGTGGCGTTTTCGTAAATAACATCACTTTTATTATGTGGGACGCGCTTCATTAGGGGTAAAAGGGTCTTTTGACTTCTGTACACAAAACGCCAAACTCACGAATAAAACGCCAATAAATTACCGCCTTAACCATATAGCACACACCATCCTAATCTAAAACGTCATTAGATATAAAACGCCAAACTTAATTATAATAAAATCCCGCCTAAATAAACCGCCAAAAACATCCTATATATACAACATCTCAGACCTTCCTTTAAAAACACACAAAACCCCAAATGCCATATTTAATATATAACATTCGTCTTAGAAACGCCAAAAAACCCAAACATCAAATATCCTCTAAACCAAAACGTTTATTTGAAATTCAGTTTGGTTGTCCATAAGGTTTCGCTCAATGTAATGGACAAAAATCCTTAAGTGAGGATATTGTCCATTTCATTGAGTAAAATCTTATTGACTTTATCCTCAACTACCATACACTTTATAACGCCAAAACATACAAAAACATTATTGAGTTTTGTTCTCAATAAAGTTTAGTTGTATGGGATGGACAATATTGTTAGACACCTTTCTTAACTGAGAATTAACAATGTTGTCCATCTCATACAACAAAACATTATTGATTTTAGCATGATCAAATTTAGAGGTTTAAGGTACTTTTATTTACTGGCGTTCTTTTTCTCGGTAAAATGCCAAAAAGTTAAAAAAATCAAGCATCGTTCCTTGTAAATTCAAGATTATGAGTTGAAGGGTGTAACTCAATAACATTTTGTTGCATGAAATTGACAAATCTTCAAGAAAAAGATGCTGGTGTCAGACTTTGTGCTTCCAAACAGCGACAAAAAAACTACATCAAAAACAAAAAAAAAACTAAATGTTATTGAGTTACACCCTTCAGCTAATAATCTTGAATTTCAAAGGAACGATGTTTGATTTTTTAACTTTCATATGAAAGTCGAAACAGCCAGTTAAGATGATTCAAAAAAGAAGAAAAGGACTGGTGGCAGTAAAGATTTAGAAGATCAATTGTTTATATTTTTTTTAATTTTCTTTTTCAGTTGATTGTTATATAATAACAACTCCATATATAATAAAAACGGCAGAAGCCAAATGCTTGTTAAAACGCTATCAAGCCGTAAAACGCCCCAAAAACTCCCAAATTTTAATAAAATTACTTTGGACAAGTATTATAAAAAAACCCAAAATAAAAAAATAAAAACCAAACTTGAAAAATGGTAACTAGAAACAGTAACTACAAAACAGTAAAACTGAAGAGACGGAAAATTTATTATATTAGAATCTAAAACGCCAAACTTGAAAGATGGGACGTGTTACAGACTTCAGAGATAAAGCTTCTCAAAAATAATAATTACAAACAGTAACTGAAACGACGAATACTTAATTATAATAATGAACCGCCTAACCTACGCGCCAAAAAAGACATCTTATAAAATGATACCTCTCAGCAACTTCCATTTGATCAAACCGAAAAAAGAAACGCCAATAGTACTAAATACCACTCACTGTAAAACGCCAAAAAATTAAAAATTCAAAGATGGCTAATATGCTTTCTTGGATATTCAGTGTTCTTCGTGTAGGTTCACTGAATGGATTATTAGGTGAAGGGAGTAACTCAGTAAGATTTTGCTACATGAGATGGACAAATTTTCAAGAAAAAGATACTGATGACAGTCATATGTCATTTTGTGTTCTTTGTTCTTGAAGAAGGCTTGGATGAGGAGAAGAGATCAATGACACTGAAGAGTGGGATGATTATAAATATGAAGATCAAAGCGAAAAACCCACCCACACGTCATAGATCTATGTCCCCAAACATCCACAAAAGCCACTTCAACAGATGAGTAGGCAAAATAATCAAACCGAAGGGTTTGTTAAGTTTTACATAAAACGCCATATATTTTGGTGACAGTTCTTGTAGTATTAAAGAAGAGAGAGACTAATAACAGTGAAGATTGTGAAGTGCGATCCAATTAGGGTTTTTAATTTATTTTTTTTCGCTTCTATTTTTTTCCCTGTGGTTGTAATATAATTTTCCGATTGTAAAACGCTAAGATACCACAAACGCCAAAATGCATATAAAAAATAATAGAACAATGGGGCATCTTGTCTAAAATGCCTTTGAATCTAAGAACAAACAATGGGGCGTCATCCTAAAAAGTCCTGGCCATACTTAGTATGGATGAAGCCATTCAGAGAAATATTCTAACCCCTTGGGGTTCCAATGGCATAAGATTTAAAAAACGCCATAAACGCCAAAATGTTAATACAATGAAACCATAAAACGCCATATAATTATTGAATTTTGTTAACGCCAAAAAATCTTTAACCCCAAAAATAAATCAATATTGTGAAAAACGGAATTGGAACAGCGGAAGATAAAATGACAAAAAAGCCCATACGCCCTAATTATATCCCGCGCCATGTGTTGGGTCAGAATGCGTTCTCACCGTTCGCACACTTTTGGGGGTTCTCTCCTGATCCCGTTCATATATATATATATATATATATAACACCTCAGTGGGATAGAGATGTAGTTTCATAATTTTTAAGATGCATGTTACAATATTTCAAGCATAGGGTGGAAATGCTCTATGCAATAGTTCCTAATTTGTCTCAATTTAATAAAGTTCTCTTAATTAATACACTATTTAATGCACATGAAATTATTATTTTTAATGACAAGGGTTACTACTTTACACCAACTAGAATTAACCACCCCCGCGTTGCGGCGGGGGCCTAAAACTACGTCAAATAGCATCAATGCCACACCGCTGGTAGCGACCACAAATACTGAAGTTGTGGCGTGTTAATGCGAAGAAATAAGACTGAAACATATAACATATAAAAAATAACTATGTCGATTTAGGACCCATGCATTGCAACAAACTTATTAAATGGAAAAACAGACGTAAAAACGTTGAACCACACACGCACGTTGCGTCGTGTTAACTCGCAAAATAATATATAACAGAATAAATAAGTCGATGTAGGATCCGCCCGTTGCGGCGAACTTGCCAAAGGGGGAAAATAGACACGTTGCGACATACCTGTCAAATGTGGAAAAAAATAGACCAAAAACGTTGAACCACACACGCACGTTGCGACGTATTAACTCGCAAATTTTAGAACGAAACGTAAAACGAAAAACTTACGAAAGATAAAAAGTATAGGGGGACTAAAGTTGTAAATAAAAAAGTTTTTGGTTAAATTACAAAAGATTAAAAGTTTTAGGTTAAAAGTAAACAAATTAAAAGGGTTAAAATACAAGAGATGAAAACCTTTGGGTTGAAAGTGAAAAATTACAATTTTTTTTTTGAAAAACACCTTATGCTTTTAGTACAACAACACCATGCAAGAATACGTTGCTAATTTATATTGTTGAAATATTCTAAGTTATTCTTTTTTGCTCATGTTTAATCCCGAGACCTCCCCTTTAAAAGTTATGTGTCTCTACCAAGTGGGCTACCTCACATTAACACATGAGATTTTTACATTAACTATTATAACTAATACTTTAAACGACTTTATTTATATTTACATTTACTATTTATATTTTTATAACTAAATACTTTTGAAATTAAGTATTAAGTGTTAAATATTTATATAATAATAATAACCATCTTGTTTATAAAATTTTAATTTTGGTTTAAATTTACATCTACTATTTATAATTTTATAACTAAATACCATCAAAATTAAGTATTATTTTATTTAAATACTTAAATAGTTAATTACTAATATTTATATAGTAATAATAATATCCAAATATAATCAGTGTTTAAGGTAAGTCGGGTTATCTTTATGTTTATTGAATATTTCATCAGTATCACAAATGGGACAAAATGGTAAATGACAGGCTCTTTATGCATCAAGACTTGTATCAAATGTATTATAAATTTTCTTAACCGTTTTAAAATCTAAGTTAAATTACAAGTCTACCCTAAAGATATAATTTAAATAGTATTTAGTTATGAAAATATAAATAGTAAATGTAGTTATTTTTTAGAATGCAATCTAACACGACCTGTCTTTAACATTATGACCTGACGTGATATGATGCTCGGCCCAACCAAACAATATGTATTATTAACTAACAAACATATTATTAAAACAAAAAGAAATTAAAAAATTTGAACATTAAATTCAATTAATTAATAAATATTAAATAATATTTTATAAATAAAAGGATTATTTGTAGAGTTTATTAACATTTAAATTTACATTTACTATGTATATTATTATAATTAAATACCATTTAAATTAAGTATTATTTCATTTAAAAACAAAAGTATATAATTATTAAACATTTACATGGTAGTAACAATAGTAATACCAAAATAAAATCAGTGTTTAAGGTTTGTCGGGTTAGATTGCGTTCTCCAAAAGAGTTACATATACTATTTATTTTTTATAACTAAATATTATTTAAATGAAAATTATATTATTTAAATACTTAAGTATATAATTACTAAATATTTACATAATAATAGTGCCCAAATATAATCGGTGTTTAAAGCATGTCAGGTTAGTTACTCCTATAGCGCTATAGATGTTAAGGGAGGGTTGTACGAAGTTAATGACAAAGTATAGTGCAAATAAAGATTCTAGCATGTATGAATTTCTAGCATCATGTATTAAGCATGTATAATGGATTGTTTGTTTGTGTCAAGCATGTATAACTCATGTTTGTATGTGATTGTGTGAGTTTAATAAATCATAATTGCACCCAAAAGTGTCGAAAAGTAAAAGGGGTCATGTACACTCACGGTTTGCTAAGCTTTGCAAAGTAACATGAGTTGACGAGTCGTGGAGGGTGGAGCACCAAAGTTACCTTACATTGGGGAAAAGAAGGTGTATGAGTATATGGAGTTCATACAGAGTTGGATTCGGAGTTAAGTATAAAAAGTATATGTGTAATGAAAGTATATCTTGTCTAGGTACTCGTTGGGATACTAAGTTTTCATGTGCTTTCATGGGTCCTAACTTGCCCATTAGAGTCACAAACGAGGAGTCTAGAAACGAAGATAGTCTAACCTAAGTCCTTGACGTCTAACTATGATCCAGTTAGTATCAAAAATTCAGTTATTACGTATATATTATATATTACATAGGTTAAGTTATAATTTAGTCCATCATGCATTATCATGTAAGTCAAGCATGGAGATAGGATGATTTCAATCCATTGAACCTCTTTATATGATTCACCAAAGCACAAACTCTTCAACTTCGTTGATGAGTTCGGTTAGTCATGAATATAAGATTAAATTAAACTAGTTAACTTAAAAAAAACAACCAAGTGAGCAAACTAGATGCGCACATCTCGATCATGGAAAGTGTTCGAGGACGCGATGTAGCCTTGTCACTTTATAGAAGTTGTTTTTACACCAAAATATGCAAGTGAGGTAGTGGAACAAGTTTGGAAAGCCAAGGCTTCCATGGTTCACACATTACTCATACACGAGTCTTTCAACATTGAAGGTTGAAAGCTTGGTTGGTTTCAAGACTTAGAACATTTTGGTTAGAATTTTAAAGACGTTTTGAGCCTTATTTCTTGGTTAAAATTAACCACACACAAACCCACAACTATAAGCTTAGTTGGGAGCAAGTTGGGTACAAGATTCCACTAAGTTTTAAGCATTATATGTAATAAACAAAAAGATAAATTAGAGCAGAATTTTATGCTACTTTGGACCTCAAATATGGTGAGGTTCCACCTTAGTTTGCCATGACAAACTTGTGGAAACCTTCATAGTGGTTGCCTAAGTAGTTTGAAAGAAGATTAGAAGAAGAAAGGTGAAGAAAAGTGAGTGAAAACTCACTTAGAACACTTGAAAGTATTCTTCTTTGCTTGGAATTCTTTAGAGGATTAGAAAGTTGGAGAGTAGATTAGTATGTGGAAAGTGTTTAGGAGGTGGTGGAGACTTGTATTTATAAGTGTGGATTAGGGTTTGTGAGTTAATGAAAGTGGAAGGTTATTGGAGGAGAAAAAATATGGAAATGGGTGAAATATGATTGGCTAAAGAAGGGTGGAAGGTGATTGGAGGAGAAATGAAGTGGAAAATCTTTTGGTTTTGCTTATTTTTAGCCCCTGCACTTTATAACTATGTTATTTTATGTCGTTTTCTTGTATTTTAACTTATTTTTAGGTATCCAAAGTGCATTTTAAGTCTCGGTTTTGCGTATAAACACATATTTAAAGATTGATTGCGTATATACCACAAATATGAAAGGTAACACGTATATATATAAAAATGAATTTCTATTATGATTAATGCCTCGGATTGTGAGATTGAAATACGAATGTAGGGTTTCTAAAAATTGAATGCGAATACAAACTTTCTAAAAATAAGAACACGGAAATACGAGGCGTTACACGTTGTTAGTCCTGGAGTAAGGTACGCACCCCACTTGGGGTGAGCTTTACACGAAGACAAACACAAAGAAGAGTGATCTAGGGATAGACGTCTGAACTAATTTTCCAATATCGAAAGGTGTGTGAAGTGTTTGTAAATCTGAAACAACTTTTTTATATATCATTGCGAACTTTTGTTCCTAAACTAACACCCTTTATTTTGCTTCTTAAACCGAATGAAAGGTATATAAACTACTTGTTAACAAACACTGATCTTCAAATCCGAGCACACTTGTTGTTGATGACCCACATTTGTGGGAATAGAATGTTGTAGACCAAAAGAAAAAGCACATCTTTAAGAGGAGTACAATTGATCCCCATCATGCCATTATCGATAGGTCAAGGACTCCGAGCATTGGGAGATCATACCATCATCCTAACAGAGAGCTATGTAATAAGTTTTATGTACTCTAATTCATGTATAGTCAATAGTAAACCAACCATTATTTAAATATAAATATAATAAACGTTGAAATAATATTCTTATATTTTTATTTAGATTAAATAAAAAATATTTTTTTATCTGTCGAAAAATAAGTATCGGAACAAAATAATAACACCCGTCGGTAATCTTTCACTAAAAATGGTCGTTGGGCAACAAAATACCAACGACCAAATTTCGGATGAGCTTTCGCCGGTAACCCACTTTACCGACAGTCTTATGGAATCGTTCGTTAGTGATACGTCCTTTATGTTTAACATAATTTGATTAGACTTGCAAGGTTTTGTTTAATTATGTTTAACATAATTTGATTAGACTTGCAAGGTTTTGTTTAATGCAAATACAGGTGTAGATTTGTTTTGGTTTGAAGAAATATTGTGTATATAGTTTTTATTAACATGCATATATGCATACTTGTGTATTGATGTTAGTTGTTAATATTAGTAAAAAATTTAAAGAGATCGTATTGACAAAGATAATCATTACATTTATCGTATATTTTTTTATTTGTGAAATAAAAAATATGAATGGTTATGATGTAATCTTTATTATTTTTTTGTAATACTTGGTGTTCTATATCATCTATCTATATAGAAATTTCAACTTGGGGGAGGCATACCCGAAGGGTTTCACATGTGGCAATCATAGGATGAGACATAAAAGGAGGCATGTGTGAGCATGTGTTGATGTATAATATACCATGCTTAGGCATGTGACATGTAATGTATAACATGAAAATCGATTGTGTTGCAGAATACAAATCTTAGTTATTAATGGTTGACAAACTAATCATTTGTGTGCCTAGAATTCGATCTTTTAATTTAAGTTCAATTATTGCCATATGATACTGACGAAATATTCTCTTAACAATGAATTTAAATCCTTTGAACTACTGATTTTATCCAAAATTACATTCACTACTATAAAAACAAATTAAGATGTCTCTCTTTACAGTAATCCGTCTGTATGAAAACCTTATATACAACTTCTATGCATGTTGAAAAGTAATATAGGAGAGATTTTTTTTAGTAAATGAATTATAAATCTTAGGGGAACCGCTTAGAAGTATGAACTCGAGTCTGTATTATTGAATACATCCGGATTTAATAAAATATAATATAATATGGTTCTTGTAGTTTTTACATATTATAATCCGGATACCAATCGGTGTCAGTATTTTAAAATATGTCCATTTGTCCTTCAATAAAACTAGCAAAGAAATAACCAGGTTTTATGTAAGCAATTGAGGTTCCATTTGCACTCCAAAACATGTTGTATTACTAAGGTTCAATTAAGGTTTAGAACTTGTTTTATTATTATATTAATCATGCTTTTTATTACTATGATATATATACATATTTGATCTTTAATACTCTTGTAATAATACCATGCTTTGTGTTTCTTCTCACGACATGTATGTCAAATTGTTTGATGATTGTTCAGTGTTCCATCTTTTTTGTGTCCTTGTGGCATGTATAGTGCATGTTTTGTTTGCTCTAGTTCTCCTAGCGACAAATATATGTGAAAACTTCTATCTTCTTTCTTTGTTTTGACTTGTTACATATTTTTTTTTTTGAAAAGTATACTTTATTCACAACGCCACCCGAACAGGAGGCAAAAAACAGCCGGAACTACAAGAAATCAAAATTACACCAAGACTCCCAACTGACTATATGCTTCTTACATCTATTCTTGTACCACAAAAAACCAAGAGATTTAACATCTTCAAAGATCTTTTCCGCCTTCACCTCCATGTCCTCAAACCGCTTCTTATTTCGCGCATTCCACAGACACCAACAAGTGACCATCACTATCCCTTTCAAAATCTTCTGCGCCATAACCCCCAAACCCGAGGAAGAATGACACTCAAGAAGGTCCGCGACAGAAAAAGCGAAGATGGGGCTGCATTTGCACCAATCGCTCACCCTTGACCAGACCACCGCTGCTATGTAGCACGAGCACAGCAGGTGGTTTGACGATTCGTCCCCGAAGTCACACATGACGCACCTCAGATCCCCCGAGTAACAATTCCGGGCACGAAGAGCATCAACGGTCGGAATACGGTTCAAAAGAGCCCTCCACATGAAAATGTTACATTTCTTCGGAACCCATTTGCTCCACTCAAAGACCACCCTTTTACTAAAATCCACTCTGCTGATCAAAAACTTCTTTACCGCCTTGACCGAAATTTTTTTTTGGTTATCACCGGTCCATTCCCAACCATCCTTTTGGTCCGAAATAGCCACAGCCGCGACCAGAGACAGCAGCCCTTCCATTTGGAACGACTCGATGCCAGCCGCCGGTTCTCTACTCCAACACCACGTCGCCAACGTAGCCCCTTGAACCACTTTCAGCCGATCCGACACTAGGCACTTTTTATCTTTATCTAACTTGAACAATTCAGGGAATCGGGATCTAAGAGGTTCGTTACATACCCAGGGATCCAGCCAGAATCTAATAACTTCACCGTTACCCACAATACCTTTGAACAGGAGAGGGAGAGAAAGCCCAGCAATTTTAACTTTACCCAAACAAGAGACCAAATTATTCCACACTCCCTTAATCGATTTATTAACGGGGACAATATCCCAGCTCCGCTTCGTATAGTGTAAAGCATCAATAACCGACTTCCAAAGACTCTTTGTTTCAATTCTATACCTCCACAACCATTTCGAAAGAAGAGCAATATTCGTATCGAGGAGCTTATTAAGACCAAGCCCACCCACTTTCACTGGAGACGCCACCCTATCCCACCCGACCCAGTGCATTTTATTAGAACCTGCCGAACTAGCCCAAAGAAACCTTCTAATAGTTTTTTCCAGCCCGTCAATAACCTTTTTCGGAACTTTGAACAACGAAAAATAGTAATTCGGAAGCGCCTCAAGAACTGCCTTAATAAGGGTGACCCTCCCACCTATAGAAAGGAGGTTCGCCTTCCATTTAGCCAAACAAGTTTCGAAGATATCGAAGATGAAATTCCAGTTAGCCACCTTATTCATATTGGCTCCCACCTTGATGCCTAAATGGACAAAAGGGAGACTCCCGGTCTTGCAACTAACTAGCCCCGCCATATGCTCCACTTCCTCACTAGGAGTCCCGACACCGATAATACTAGACTTCCCCATATTTATCTTCAAACCCGAGCATAGGTAAAAACACTGAAGGAGGCGGGTGATATTTCTAACATTGTCCTCCGACCAATCACCCAGAATAACACAATCGTCCGCGTACAGCAAGTGTGTCAAAGTCGGAGCCCCATTGGGAAGCCGAATACCTTTCAGAACCCCCCGAGTCCGCAGCCCTTCTCAACATCTCGGAAAACGCCTCCATCACTGTAAGAAACAAAAAAAGGGGAAATGGGATCGCCTTGACGCATACCTTTGAAACACTGGAATTCAAAAGTGGGGGAACCATTGACCAAGACAGGCGATCGAGCCGAAGAAAGAATACTACTAATCCAACTGTTCCATTTATTAGGAAAACCCAGCTACTCCATAACAGATAACACAAACGACCAATTAATGTTATCATATGCTTTTTCAAAATCAATTTTGAAAACGAAGGCTTTTTGTCGACACTTTTTTAACCAGGAAATCAGCTCGTTAAGAACAAGAGGACCGTCAAGGATGAGTCTATCTTTAAGAAAAGCAGATTGCTCTGCGGAGATAACGGAACCGAGCACCATCTTCAGACGGTTGGCAAGGACCATCGAGATAATTTTGTTGATAAGTCCCACCAAACTGATAGGGCTGTAGTCATTAAAGCTCAACGGATCTTTGACTTTGCGAATGAGAGCGATAAAGGACGAGCTACAACCCGTATCATAAAAAGCCTTAAATAAATCATCAAAATCCCCTTCGAAAAAACTCCAGAACCTCTTAATAAACTTAATGTTGAAACCATCGGGCCCCGGGGCCCGGTCATCCCCACACTCAAAGACGGAAGAACAGATTTCCTCTTTAGAGAACGAAGCGACAAGCGACTGGCTCTCGAGAGGCGATAACCAGTTATCGAACACCTGAGAAAGCTTCGGCCTAACAGCCATCCTCTCAACAAACTTATTCTTGAAAAAAATGAAAACTTCCTTTTTCACTCTTTTCGGCTTAGTGACCCACTGACCAAAAATACTAACCCCCGGGATGGAATTCGAAACTTTTCTGCTGTTGATGAGACCATGAAAAAAAGCTGTATTGTCGTCCCCATCCATGGCCCATCTGGACCTCGATCTTTGCTTAGCGTCTTTAGCTTTATGCTCCTCCAGGCTTAGAATCCCTTTTTTGCATTCAAGGCGAATCCAAGCCTCTTCTTCGAAAAAATCCCTTTCTTCAATGACCACATCAATAGCCTCCTGGTCTGACCGCAGTCTCTCCTCTTCTTCACTTTCTTTCGCCTGAATCTCATCTTTCCATTTTTTAATATCTTGCCTGAGAACTTTAAATTTTTTCATGATTCTAACGTCCGGCGGACCCTCAAAAGCAAAATTCTCCAAAGCCTTCACCACCACCCCCTCGAAATCCGCTCGATCCAACCAAGAATTGAAGAATCGAAACGGCCGAGGGTCAAAATTGACGTCCTTGACCGAAAGCAACAGCGGGTTATGATCAGAAAGATGTCTCGGGAGAGCCCTAAGACAAGCACCCGGCCATTTATCCATAAAATTCTTACAGACCAACAACCTGTCAATCTTACTTAATTTCTTCCCATTGACACTATCAACCAAAAAAAGAAAACTTACTACCTTTCATCTCGTATTCATGAAGATCCGCCTCGTAAATGAACTCATTGAAGTCCCTCGCACATCTGGGCTTGAATCTCGATCTTTTCCTTTCCTCCATACATCTAACCACATTAAAATCTCCGATGATGACCCACATACTGCTCCTACCATTCCTGATCTCGAGGATTCTGGACCAAAGCTCCTTATTCTCAGGTTCAGACTGAGGAGCGTACACGTTCATCACATTCACCGGGGACTCCACACCGAAATACCCAGAAATAAGCAAAAAATGGGGATCTTTAATACACTCAGACATCGCAAAAATCCCCCAGATCCCACACACTTAATAGCCCTCCAGATCTACCTTCCGGTTTAACAAACTCGCTGGCCCGAATCAGACGACCCCAATAATTTCCAATCACCTGATCCGAGAATTCCGAACATTGAACCTCTTGCATCGCAATAAAAGAGACCCCTTCGGCAGCTTTAATATTCCTGATACATTTGTCCTTCCCCACCTTCCCAATCCCTCTAATATTTATAGATAATAAATTCATCTGTCACCTTCATTAATGCCTTCATCCTCAATGACCTTCTTCACTTGATCTGGAACAGAGACCAAATCTGCCCCAACTATCTTCCCTATCTCGATCGTCTTTGACAAAAACCCCATATGTCACCGGATTGAGGGCAGGGATCTCCGACTGAGCCGGAGCACCTCCATTAGAAAACCCCCTTCCATCCTCTGTAGACACCGAAGTTGTTTGATTCAAGTCCCAGTTGCCCTCCTTAACTAAATCCTCATTTCCACCCCCTGTACCGACAAAACAATTCTCCCCAACACCCATGGGCTGGTCCAGTTGACAGTGGGTCTCTTGTCTGGGCCTTTTCCTAGGCCTGGGAGAAACCTGAAGGACATTTTGGGCCCAAGAGTCCACAAAACATTGGCCCACCTCCTAAACCTTGCACGTGTTGAGCAACAGAACTAAATAAAAAAACATCCTTATTATGACCGTTGGCGCCAACATTAGGCCCAGAGCAAAAAGACGGCTCCTCGGTGGCAGTGTTGTCAACCAGAGTCTTTTCAGAATCCAAGGAGTCCGAAACCCGATCGTCTTCCTTGATCTCTCCATCTTCTCTCTCTGAGTGCTTGTCTTCCTTATCCAAAACCGGAGGATCAAACTGTTTTTCCGATGAGGCTGATGGCGAATCCGTAACCTGCTCCGACCCATCAGACGAAGACAAATCAGAAACTTCCCCAGTATCTAAACAATCCGGGATCCAACCATCTGATTCCTCCGAGACCCAGATCCGATAACGTTTATCTTGCCACGAAATAGAAATTTCATCCGAAATCTTATTCCCATTACCTGTAAAAATTCCAACTCTCTCGAACGAAAGATCGCCATCCTCGGAATGGATGTGAGACGGCTGGACCACCTTACCAAACTTAGTGGCAATAGAATCAAAAACCAAATTATCAGAAAGGTGAAGGGGGACTCCCGTGATCACCAACCAGGCCAACCTTTCAAAAGGGAGAGACTGTCCCACCCATGGGTCCAGGGAAGAGAACCAAGATTTCCAAGATTCCTTGGACCTAAAAAAAACAGACACCTCCTCCTCCAGCCGGAAAACCAGAAGTACGACTAACCCCCCGACGTATTTCAACTGCACCCCATTGAAACCGCCTGCCCGGAGAATCAAATGTAACTTCCTGAGCGTAACGAAATCCCGGGTCGTGCCAACCAAGGCTTTCCCATGCAGATCCACGAAAGCATTAATGGACGGGTCCATAAAAATAGAATCAATGTGCTTCGACTCCACCCCGGAAGGACCCACCATGTCTTTAAACGAAACATTAGGCATTCTGAACCTGTCCACCTTAACTTGAGGCTTGACATGCTCCGCAAACGGTTGCTGACGAGGCTGAAAAGGCCCATCTTGGGTCTTAACATTCCCACTCCTGGATTCGGTTGGAACCCCATTCCCCAAGGCATACCTAGCAATGTTCACTTTCAGCTTAAAATTACCCAACCTCACCTTCTGCAGCCTCTGCTCGAGATCCTTGCCATCTCTAACTCCTTTAAAACTAACAAAACCAAAAATTTACCCATCCTTGTTGCTTTTCCTCGCAATATATGCTCCGGCAACTTCACCAAACTCCTTCATCTTAGATGCCAAATCCCAGGGGCGGCAGCCGTCTGGAATATTAGCAATGAAAAACTTCATGACATTCCCTTCACCTCCTCCATATCTCACCCCTTCTGCTGAACCTTTCCTAGCCCCTGACCTCCTGCCATTGGGGTCCACCCACGGACCACCGTCTTCCTCAAACTCCATAAGGACAACCAGCAAGGACCCACCAGACCCAGAAGGCGAATGGAAAAAGCACCAAACAAAATAGAGAGAAAGGTAAACTCAAGGCTCGCTACCGAAAAGAGAACCGAGAAGACCTCGCACTCTATTCCGAGTTGGTCTTCATCGTTGAGCACTTCCGGCGACTGATGAAAATCCGGAGACTTTTGGTTATCCTGACTTGTTACATATAATGCTTGGTATCCTTTCTTGCGATATACACACATATATATAATATATCATTCTTACGTTGATGGATATGGTGTATATACCATGTGTATTGTATATATATATATATATATATATATGAGAGAGAGTGATGAGCAAATCAGAGATATAAGATAGATTAACGAGAGAAGCGATGGGAAAACCCAATAATAGGAGTCACTTTCCAATTTATTTGATGTGTGCGTCAACCCAACGAAATCAAGTTGGGTTCGACCGTGATAGGTTAGCCCTAATGAGCCACGTTGGGTTAGACCGAACCCAATGAAGTCAAACCCAATATAAGGGTACCATATTGTATTTGACTTGATGGCGCCTCCTATGTTTGAAGTATTAGGTTATGGGGTCTAGAGGGGCTAGGATTGGAGGTATTGCTCGACATGTAGCGAGGGTGGGATCTACAAGCTAATACTAAAAAACTAGGGGTGTGGTGGGGTGGCGCTTAGCTGGGCGTGGCCAGCCATGTGGAATTTTTTAAAAAACTACAAAGAAAATTAAAAAAAAAACTACATTTAACCAGCCAACCACAGCCCGCCATGTCACCCAGCCCCCCGCCCCACGCTAGGCAGAATCTCCACGTCAAGCGGGCAACGCTGACCAAAACGCCAACCCGGGGTGAAGCACCCGGCGTTAAAGGGCTAAAACACCCCACTCCCACACCCACCAGTCTTACAAGAGAATACCACGCATATTTAGATAAGAGTGATGATGGGGTATGGTCCCAAAAACCCTGTGCAGGAGCAGAGGACTATACCATTATTATACTCCAAGATCATCTTAAACAGACCCTGCGCACCCCGCGCAACGGGTCTAAATAAGATTTGGAAAGATCAATCCTTAATGACCATGCGCCAGAGAAAGGAAAGACAAATATTCATTTAACACCCTTGCGCGGGCTCGCGCAAGGATATAGTTAAGCTTGAAGATTTAACGACTAAAGACAAGTCTCAAACATGTCCGTTCGCATGAAGAAATAAGGGCTTAAACAAAAGGAATCTTTTCTATTATAACAGAATGGACACGTGGCAAATGATCAAAGGCTTACAGTTGTAGATCTTCTAGAAAGCATTAAATGATCATCGTGCATTGCCTCATTCGGTTATAACAGAATGTGACATGGCAACATCTAGAGCATTCATCTAAATCACGATGATGGCAACAATTTACATGCAGATCCAGATCAGGTTACTTTCCACGTGTCATATCCCCAACCATTGATCAATTCGCGATCCGTGTGCATGGATGGGGAGTTAACTGCAAACGGAAAAGAAGATTCTGTCATTTCCTTCGTTATATTTTTGGCGCCAAACATTCGGCTATAAATAAGAGAACTCAGGTACAAGTCATTCATTCACTTTCACTTACTTTTAGTCTTACTACTTCATCTTCTTCAGATCACTGTACTTATTCTCACGCCAGAGGGTGGTCACTGAGAGAACCCCCATTCTCCCCGTGGCGAGGCTAACGGCGTTTCTGTTTTGCAGTGTTTCCGGTGAAGTAGCATCCAGTAGTCATCGACGAGAGGATTAATCATTTTATGCAGAAACCCTACTCCCAGATCTAGATTGATTCCGGTCATTTAGATCTGGTGTTTCTTCAAGTGACAAATATCAGTCAAGATCAACATTCTTAGGTGCTTCAAAAATATTGAAGATATGTTTATGATGTATGAAAAACTTAAGATAAGAGTAATGAACTACACAATTACAAGTTTTGAAGTTAGCATACAGGCTTTGGTTTATCATTAACATACATATATACTTGAGATGAGTGTGTATATATTATATAGTTTGTAAAATCCCAAAAATTTAATGAAATGATGGGTTTAATAAAGAGATTTGAAAACTGAGACATGGAATAAAATCCCGCTACGAGAAAGAGCTCGGTATCAACCGATACCTGTACCGGAAATCCTCAAAAACGGGTACCGGTACTGAAAATACTTGGTACGGTTTGATACCGGTATTTGAGTGTAAAAACCGAAAAATACCGGTACTGGTTTGGTACCAAAAACTTCAAAAGTGGGTACCGAATCGATACCGAAAATACTTCGACTCGTGAAATTCGGTACCGGTACCCGGTGTCATTTGCTCATCTCTAGTACTTGTCACAGGTCCACAAGGAGCATTATGGTCTTTTATCTTAAAACACTGATAAGGAAAGAAGACATTCTAGCTTCATGCCTCTCATTTTCAGCATTCTTTTCCTTCATTCTAGAAAGGGAAAGTGTGTGTGAGAGAGATCGGAATTTTGGTGTAGATTCACCAAGTTTCACAATCGAGATCGAATGGGAGCAAACATGGGATCCTAGTGACCAAGATGTAATAAAGGAATTGATTCTTAGTTGAGTTTGAAGGTAGTAGTATCTGGTAAGAGAATATAAGCTTAAAGGTTAGTTTCGCTAAAAGGTCAGGATTTTGCTGACCGTAATTCATGGTATACGTCCATTTTTAGGCATATGGATTCATAATGTCAATATATTGATGTGATTTCAGGATTGTAATAATTGCCACAACATATCGATTGAAGGTTTCTATGATGGAGATAATTTTGCACAATTAGACATTGGTGCATACCGTGTCGATTAAACAATGTTATTGAACGAAATGAATGTTGGTGATAACTCGGTAATAATAATAAGTTCAAAAATATTATTTTGTGCCTGAATATTATTTTTGTAATATGTTTTATGTGAAAATAATATAAATAGTATAGAAAACCCTAATTTGGTGATGATTCGATGTAATTTAAGATTTAACGATATGTGTTATATGTTGGTGCTATGGTATGTATGTATCTATTAGGTGACTGACTACCTATATGTAATATGTTAGAATATGCTATTAGTGAGTAATTAATATAGCAGGTAAGTAATGCTATAATACTTACACAAGATATTCAAAACATATAATAAAATTAGATTTTTATAAAATGTCTTAAGCATGCTACATCATTTATTGAATTTTCACCAAACAGCCACCCTAACCCACTCTCCAAAACCATCCACCCCCTCTCTCTCAAAAAATTCAAAGAAGTCTCTTGGAAATCATCAAATGAACCCTAATGCTTGAATTATTAGATATAATTTTAATAAAATTGGAAGCCGTCTCTTCTTCCTCTCATCCTCAGTCGAAACCCTCATCACCACCAACATTCTCTCTCAGATTATCCTCTTCATGCTCTTGTTACTTGGATTTGGAGGCCACACTTGCTAGGAGGAAGATTGGTGGAGCTTTACTAGAAGGATACACACAATCCCCACCTAAAACCCTTCTGTCCCTAGTCTTGAACTAGTGGTAAGAACACCATGAACCCTAATATTTTGTTTTCTTTGATTCTATGTGTTACAAGTGTTTTATCTAGGCTATCATAAGGCTTTCAAAGATAAAACAAACTAAAACAAGTTACATGTGTTTGTGTGTGTTTGTTCACCAAGGTGTAACAAGGTGGTACAACTCCATATTTGAGGTCCAATGTGAGGTTTATTTTCTGTTTTGTTAAACTTTCAACTCTTACAAATTTTAAACATCTTTTTTGGATGAAAATGAACCAAACGTTGTTCCTAACTAACTTACATGTTGAGGGGCTTGAGTTGAGGTAGCATTCCAGAAATTTTGAGGTGCAAACACCTCCAAACCAACCAACCTAAGTCACTAAAATAACTTCCAACTCACAAAGCGAGTAAGACTACACCAAGTCTCCAAACCTTATCCATGTTTGGAATGCACTCGTCTAGTCACGTTACTTGGTTGTTTGAGTGATTTAGGTGATTACCTAACTAAGTAGCTTCCAAGGAATCTAAGTAAGCCAACCCCACCTTGTCTCCAACAGCCATGTTGGGTATGTACATGTTCGGGTTGTTCTTATTTGGCTACTTAGCAAATTAGATGCTTCACATTTAGTATTATTTGATGACCAACCGAAATCATCAACTAAGTTGATTTGGCGAATCCTTACAATGAGGTTAAATGGATGGAATCCATCCTACCTCCATGCATGACAATATATGACTTGGACTAAATAATTATAAATATACATATAAACAAACCGAACCATGGTTGAATGTTCTGAGTTATGGTCAAAACCATCTATACTTTTGATCCCTCGATTTTGGATTCTACTGGGTGATTTCATACCCATGAAAACACACTAAGACATAGTGTCCAAATTGAGTGTTTAGACAAGATGTAATTTCCTTACATTCATACTTTCTAATACTCTAAATTCCTGCATCCGAATCCATTACCAATCCTACGAACTCATACACCTTCACTAGCCTACCTTAACATGTATAGCGTTATATATTCAATCATTCATACATTCAAACTACTTGTCATTAACATGTATGACATACACAAATTCACTTATGCACACAATCAAACTTATGAATTCACTTAATCCATCAAATATGCTATTTGTTATGCTTAGATTATTTATGCTAGATATTCAATCATTCATACATGCAAACTACTTGTCATTAACTTCGCTAGCCTACATTAACATGTATAGCGCTATAGGAGTAGCACACCGCCCCGTTTGTTGGTTCATTGTTAAGTATTCAATCGTATAACGGTCTTGTTCATTGCGATGACAAGATTATGCTCGTGTAATTTTTGGTTTGACATTTAGGTTGTGCATGCTAGTATGTAATTTAACTTAGTGTACAAAATGCCATGTTGGAGTTGAGGCAATATTTTATACGTATGCTATGTAATCAAACTTGTATACTTGCCAACCTTTGTGTTGATTTTATTTTAATACATGTTGTAGGAAATTGATGATGATATTTAAGAAAGCTACTTAGGGTGAACTAGAAATGCACCCATATAATTATTCCATGTATTTCCATTTGTTTTGTTACGTTCAAGTTGCAAACCTGTTGTATTTCGATTTTCAAGACGATGTATTTCTTTTAGCATGAAATGAAATATCTTTTATTTAAATATTGTACATTAGCAAGTTATGAAGTCTCGAGCAATCTCGTTTTCATCTCACTCCGATGTTTCCACCATCGGTTGGGATGTGACAGATTAGTATCGGGGCAATAACTATAGGAAATTAGGAAAATTGTTATGCTGTTGACCTAGTCTATTGTTAAGAAGTCCCATACTTGACCATTCTTGTTACCATGTTTAAAATACTTGAATTCTCCCAGTTTTGCTTCTCATCTCATCTTTTGTCCCAAAATACACATGCCTTCCCTAAGGCAAATTATACTACAACACCAAGATACGAAAACTACTCATTCCACAAACGAGACGATCTCACAAAAATAGGCGTGAAAACCCTCACTTTGGTGATATCTCTCAATCCTCGATTATTGATTTTACGAAATCATACCATCAAGATAGGGGTGATATCCTTACCTTGATGGAAATTTCACCATATTCATTCTAGTGGACCCTTACCGACGAGTCGGATTTAGTTCCTTATCTTGTTTGGTAAGTACCAACCACACTTAAGGAAACGACGTTATCGAGTTAGGGGTGATACCTGCATCTTGATAATTAGTTCCACTCCTCGATTTTGAACCCCGCTAAAGTCTCAAATTTCGATTGACTAGGGACATGTAGTAACCAGAAGGGTGAATATCGTTAACCAAAAATTCAGCGAGAGTATTCTAATTACTAGGCCAAAGCATGTTTTCCGAACTCAAAATAATTTTCGATAACTTTGGAATATTCTTAGTTTCGTTCCGAGACACTCCAAGATCTTACATTGAATATCCAGATTAAACCAGGGTTAGATATGAGTTTTGGTCTAGGTCTTTAGTGGTTTGGGGAAGAAAGAGTGAGAAAAAAAAGGGGCATGAATTGGCAACTTTCCGACGCCACCGAGTTCCGCCGCTATTTTTGGAATCCGACGAATAGGGGCGATGAACGAGAAAGAGGAGGAGGAGGGATGGTTTTGGGATTATTGTTATTATTTCAGCATATATTATTTTTGGTTTTATGTTTCGGATTTTCATTTTTAATACTAAAGGGCAATCTCGTTTTTTCTATAGAATTAACAATCATCCAACGTGTAGACTAGCATAGCTACAAAATTCTTATTACTAGTAGAATCTTTGTAATTTGAAATAACTAAAAGCTAAAGTTATAAAATATAGAGTAAAGTGCAATTTGGCCACCCTGTGTTTTGGTCCAGATTGCAATATGACACCTTGCAGTTTTTGCAAATGAAACATTATAGTAGACATTCCATCACACCTTGCATCCTACCATTAGTCAAATGTTGATTTGAGTGTTAAAACGATAAAAAGACTATTATACCCCTTGAATCATCTTTTAGTTTTAGAAGAATACCCTCTTCTACATTTTACCCAGTGTCTTTTTCACCTCTGCACCAAAATTCTTCACTTCCATGGTTGTTCATCTCTAATCTCCATCTACATCATCCACCTGACATTACCCACTAACCAATTCTTCTCTCCTTTCTCTCTTTTCTCTCCTTATATAAAATATAACCCAAATCATCATTCACTATTCAATTCAACCCACCCACTTTACAACATCCACAATCCACAACCCAATTCATCACCCATTTCTTTAAATTTATCATTATTTGCTAACTTTAAAATAGAGAAAGTATGAATATTTTTATAAATCCCATATTTATTTTATTTATTTTGAATTTTAATTTTCAAATTGCGACCATTGATGAAAGACCCAACAAGCTGATTAATATTATTCATGTATCTTCTTCACCTGCCACTGTTCTCTGGTGTAGTTACATTTCTCTGTATCAGCCATTGTAAATAGAGGGTTAAAGCAACCAGTGATAAGAGTTTCGATGGAGAAGATGATGAAGTTCTTCAAGATGTAATTGAAAAACTCGAAATGCTTTTAGCCAAGCAAAGAGCCCTACTTCAACAGGTATATATATGTGTGTGTGTGTGTGTGTGTGTACACACACATACACATATTTCCTCCAATTTGATGATTAAATTTAAGGGTTTTTGAAGAAGAAATTAATTTCTTTATGATGATAATTGAAAATATGGTATGAAATTACCTCCAAAACGTTATTTGGATAGTGATTCCAAGAATGAGGATTTATGATTATAATTGGAAATCTGGTTTGAAATTGCCTCCAAAAAGTTATCTGGATAGTAATTTTAAGAATTTGGTTCATGGAACACGTTCAGAGAAAGCTACAAATATGAGTTGTCACCTTTTGTTTCTGAAAAATTCAACCGCATACAAAAGTTCAAAAGATACCGATGAATCAACATTACGCAATGTAACAGATGATGCAGATGTCAAAATAGGTGAAGATGTGAATCTCCTCCTTTAGCTGGTTAATTTCGGCTATATTTTTGTATTAGTAACTTCGAAAATTGAAAGAAGTTGTCTTGGTTATGAAATTTGGAGTTGTGAGTGGTGGTGGGTGATGAACAACGATGGCCGATAGTGGTGGGATGATGGTGGTAACGGTGGGTGGTGGATGACTGTAATAAAAATGAACCATAGGAGCGCATACTTTAATTGAAAAAATAGGTATAATAGTCTTTTAGTAAAAAGCTCGGATGCTCCCTATGGTTTTGTAAAATAACACCTATAGTCCCCAACTTTTAGAAATTACATTCGTGCTCCCTATGATTTTCTTGGTTGTTACCTCGGATAGTCCATAGAGTGGATGGCAGTTAGTTTTCTCCGTTAAGTCCATGTAAAATGACATTATTACCCTTGCTTTCATTAAAACATAAGAAATTTTGATTAATCATTTAAAATATCAATTGATCCCACAATTAATTATTTGTTATTGAATATCATGATATATACCCCTACCCCCACCCCACCCCCTTCTTCTAAAAACCCCCAAATCGTTTCTCTCTCTAAACCCATCTCTCTCTCATCTTCATTTGCATAATAGATACCAAGCACCATCGTGACTTCGCCCCATGTCGACGCACCAGATCAATTCACTGGTTACTCTCACCCGTTTCATCTTCTTCTTTGCAGACCACACCCACCTCCACCCTTATCACCACTTGCTTTACAAACGTACAACAGTTGATCGATCAGTGCAATTGAGATTGAGGATCTCACAAATCAGAAGGTGAAAAGGAAACAGAATATGAGTTGAATTTTTTTGTACAGGACTAAAAAAAGACCTTATGTTCAGCGTATATATAGGGTTCACGTTCGTATGCTATGTTTTTTGGGTTTGTTGTGTTCTTGGTTGGGGTGCTGGTGATTGGGAATTTGGTTAGTTGTTTTTTGGTTCAGAATGTGGTGCTGGTGATTGTGAATTTGGGGGGTTCTTGGTTTGTTCTGTTATGGATTATTGTGATTGATACGTCGAATTTGGTTGGGTTTTTGGTTATGATGGTGGTGGACAGGTAGTGGTGGTGGTGGTTCGTGGTGTGATGGTAGTAGACAAGTGGTGGTTCATGTCGTGACGGTGGTGGTTCATGTTGTGATGGTGTTGGTCCGGTGGTGGTTGCTGGCAGATGGTCGTCAGATGTGAGAAAAAGAGGTAGGAGTGGGATGTCCCTACTTTTATAATAATAATAATAATAATAATAATAATAATAATAATAAATTAATTTAATTAATAATAATAATAATAAATTAATTTAATTTTTTGTCTTTTAGCAAGGGTAAGGGTAATTATCTCATTTCACAGTTCACACTCATTTAACTGAGATAACTACGGCCATCCACTCTAGAGACTATCTGAGTAACAACTTGTTAAACAACAGGGAGCACGAATGTAATTTCTAAAAGTTTGGGACTATAGGTGTTATTTTACAAAACCACAGGGATCATTTGGGCATTTTACTCATAGTCTTTTTTTTCATTTTTTGACAGTCAACCTAACCGTCGACTAACAGGAGGATGCAGGGTGTGATGGAACGTCTAACATAGAGTTTTTTTTTTGACAAAAAAACTGAAAGATATGATGTCATATTATAATTTAAATCAAACCACAGACATATGAATCATCGGAGTAATTAATCATTGGTTGTAGGTGATGGTACACCTGTTCTCTTATTTATTTTGATGATACGATTATTTGTAGCTCATTTAAAGGCTTACTCTTCACCTCTATTATACATAAATTATTTATACCAGATGAAATAAAATAAATCTTTGGATAAAATAAACAATTAACTACCTAATTACAATATTCAGTTATTACATCTTTATATATAACTTTTCAAAAAAAAAAAACATCTTTATATATAATACAATACAATATACATATTATATTATATTATATTTTAATAATAACTATAAAGTAGGAGCACGCATAGAGTAAATGCACATCACTTTCAAAGCTAACACGTGTACTACTTAAATGGTTTTTATTTCATTAAAGAAGTATTATGTTTAGTTTAAGATGTTGCTTAATAAAATATCTCATCAAGAAATTAAAATCTAGAACAAAGTATTACCAAACAACACAACTGTAAGTTGTAACCAACATTTTATAATAATAATCGAAAAAATAAAAGCTTGATTTGAACTTCACTGAAATTTAAGTATTGTTGTAAATTTATATTATTTTGTAGTTCTTATAATACATATTATTATCTCAATACAAAAGAATCTTTTTTAGTAATATAAAAAAAACATATTATTATCTCAATACAAAAGAATCTTTTTTAGTAATATAAAAAAAAAAGCTTGATTTGAAGTTAACTGAAATTTATCATTTTGATCTTTATAATGCATATTATCTCAAGACAAAAGAATATTTGTTTAGTAACATATTTCAGGATTAAAATTTAAATTAGTATAATAAAAGAAGACCAACTTTATCAAATCATCCCCCACTTTATTTGAAATAATATAAAATAATACTGGATAATGCTGCTCCCTCTTCATTCCTATATATTCATCATGCATGACATGAGCAAGTCCTGCCAACAATTCTTTGTATTTTTAATTAACAGCCAATAAATATATCGTAATTCCGTTATTGAGGGGTTGGAATATTAGTTAATTTTATAAATTATTAAATAATAATTCATTTTCATCAGAACAACAGAATATGTATGATAAAACTAGAGGTTGATTGTTTAAATTAGAAATCACTAAAAGCCTATTATCCAGTGATATAATACATATATATTGTTTGTTATCTTGTTTGGTGATTTCAAAGTATGTTACATTTAAATACAAAAATATAGTTGGTTATGCTAAGGTACGTATGATGGATTATCATTATGATAAAGTCGAAATTTCGCTTTTGATTGAGCATTTTTGATAAGTTACGTTACTTACGTATATGGTCTTAATTTTTTACGTATCATGTTTTTGGTCCTTGTAGTAGGCAAACAGAATTTGTTTTTTTTTTTTTTTTTTTTTGAAAGATACAAACAGAAATTGTTTATCATGTTTTTAAAGATAAAACAAAGATGAAATATTGATTTATCGCATGGCCATCTGTGAAACTATAATTATTATTAGTTTATTACTATTATGTTTATTTTCAGGTTTTCTTATTTTTTATATATTTTTGTTATTAGTTTTTTTTAACGGCCAACAAACTCAATCCCGAGCAGTCTCGGGGCACCCACTGGACAAACGGAGTACTCCGAGAGTAACCCGAGTCCACTACCAATTCCGGGGAAAACCCGGTAACTCACCCGCTCGTAGGCACGACGGTGAAATTACCGGTAAAACTCGTTTGGCTCAAGGATCCAACCCAGGTTTCCCTGGGTCTCCTATCATTGTCCACCAGTGCCTCACTCTGCACCAAGTGAGAGTCGAACATGCATCTCTCAAGAGAAATGCAAGCCCTCCACCACTTGTTCTAGAGATCATTGGCATTATTAGTTTATTGCTATTATGTTTATTTTCAAGTTTTCTTATTATTTTTAGAGTTAATTACACAAATGAGTCCTGTGGTTTATACATAATTTCGCCTTTGGGTACTAACTTTGTTTTTAACAGGTTTAGGTTTTATGGTTTCAATTTTGTAACACCTTTGGGTACTAACACCAAAATTTGTTAATTAATGACTAAAATACCCTTGCATTTTTTTAATTTTATCAATGTAACACATTTGAATACTAACACCTAATTGTATTTAGGTTTAAATCAATTTTACAAAATCTATTTATTTTTTTATTTTCATCTTTTTATTATATCTCTTAATTAACATAAAATCTATTTATTTTTTTATTTTCATATTTTTATTAAATTTCTTATTTAACATAAAATCTACTTGTTACACTAGTATTTTTTTAAATAGATTTTTTAAATAAAATCTACTAGCTATATAGTTTTATGTAAATTAAATTTCTTACTCATTTTAAATAATGTAAACCTTACTCGTTTTCAATTTTGGATAGATATGATTGATAATAATAAATATATTTCATGTAAAAAATTAAGCCTTTTTTAACTCGTTTTTTTGTTCATTTACATTTTACTATTTTAGAAAGATATTTAATTTACAAAAAATCTGCTAGTTACACTAGTAAAATCTACTAGCTATATAGTTTTATGTAAATTAAATATTTTTTTTAAAAAACGAGTTTAAAAAAGGCTTAAATTTTTTTAGTTTTATCTAAAATACCTAGCTATATAATTTTATCTAAAATACCTAAGTATATAGTTTTATGTAAATTAAATATCTTTCTAAAATAGTAAAATGTAAATGAACAAAAAACGAGTTAAAAAAAGGCTTAAATTTTTTTACATGAGAGATATTTATTATTATCAATCATATATATCCAAAATTGGAAACGAGTAAGGTTTACATTATTTAAAACGAGTAAGAAATTTAATTTACATAGATTTTATTTAAAAAAATACTGGTGTAACAAGTATATTTTATGTTAAATAAGAAATTTAATAAAAATATGAAAATAAAAAAATAAATAGATTTTATGTTAATTAAGAGATATAATAAAAAGATGAAAATAAAAAAATAAATAGATTTTGTAAAATTGATTTAAACCTAAATAAAATTAGGTGTTAGTACCCAAATGTGTTACATTGATAAACTAAAAAAATGCAAGGGTATTTTAGTCATTAATTAACAAATTTTAGTGTTACTACCCAAAGGTGTTACAAAATTGAAACATAAAACCTAAACATGTTAAAAAAAAGTTAGTACTCAAAGGCGAAATTAGGTATAAACCACAGGACCCATTTGTGTAATTAACTCTTAATTTTATTTTTTCAAATATTACATCCTTACACAAATTATTATTTAACATGGTAATATTAAAGTTGGGATCGCTTTTACTCTGATTGGACGAATTCTTAATTAATGATAATTTGGATCTATCCAACTAATCAATAGGGTATACAAATTTGGAATTTTCCAACTAATCGCTTTATCATATGTTCATACTCATCTTCCCTTTTTGCTAGGTGAGAATGTCCAAATAAATATATTTTTGCTTTTAATACTTTAATATAAGCAATTAAGAAGAACGTAATAAACTCATATTCTCGCCCATGGCATTATAGCTTAATGGCATCTTAAGGTGAAATAAGGTTTAGGGACAATTAGGTGTTGGGTTCAATTACCACAAGAGAGTTTTTCTCAGATTTATTGGGTTACTTCTGAATTGGTGTATGTATAGGCATTATTAACTAATGGAGATGGATATAATCGGGTGGTTCTATTGGTGACACGATGATACTCCACTGGTCACTAAGTGATCCAAATTTGCCGTTCAAAAAAAATAAACTCATATTCTCACGCAAACGTATCTCTATTCTAAACCTGCTAAAAATAGAAGATCGGATTCCTTTTGGTTAAAAAAAATCATATTTACAAGATCTAGATTGATTCGATTGATGTAGTTCATTAAACTCGTGCATGTAAGTTCCATATTTTAGTCATCATGGTCTGTTATTGGTTCCTGGCTAGTTATTTTGTACTAGGTTTCAGTCTTATGTATGATATAAATTAAATAATAAAAATTTGTTTTTTTTTTTTTTGTTCATAATAATAAATACCCAACCCGCTTTTAAAGTGATTAACAACTCTCGACATAATCATCAATTATTTCCACATTGTTAGCCAATAAAGTAATAAAATAATTTTCATCAAATTACATCAAGAGAATTTGTTGCATATTTGCATTAAAAATAAGCAAAAATATCACTATCATAATATATCTAATATAAAAATATTCATTAAAATTGTTTTTTGTAAGATTTGATTCAAAAACACTAATATTATTAGTGATATATTTGAAGTACTGCAGATTTGTGGGAAGGTTTAGCTTATGTTATTTAACAAAAAGTATTGGTCAACTTAAATATATATCTCTAAAAAGGTGAGGATTAAGGTATGTTTATAAAATAAGTATTGTTTCTATTCTATGATATTAACTCAATTTAAAAAATCAACTTTGATTAAGGATGGTACGTAACTACGTATATGGTGTTCACATACGACATTTTTTGAATCATTTATTAGACGTAGGATTCAATTTAATGTCCGTAAAGAAAGAGGTGTTCTAACTAAAAAGAGAACCAATTATTTGATTATTTAGGTGGTGTTTGTTTTTCAAGAAAAGATCTGCATAGGTTTTTCTGTCTGCGTTGCGCAGATTACGCACAGACATTGCCATCTGCAGACTGTTTGTTTTACCGGAGACATTTCACTAAAAAAGGTCTGCTCGAACTCTTCTTGGTGCAGACTTGGCCCAGCCATTTCTAAGATTTTCTAAGGTCTGCAGAGGGTTAAACACCAACACCCACCACTATCGTCCACTACCACAACCCCCTGTCCACGTCCACCATCCACCACCATCGTCCCCCACAACCCACCGTCCACGTCCACCACCCACCACCACCATCTACGTCCACCACACACCACCGTCCACCACCACCGTGCGTACACCACTATCAGATTATTTTAGCAGTCTATATACGTTAAAAATAAACAATCTTCTTCTTGCAAACTGCAGAGGTTTAGTCTACCTTTTCTTCTACAGATGTTTGCAGATGTGATTCGCAGACTGCAGACATTTTAGCTCTTAAAAATCAAACAGCACCTTTGTCATGTAAATTGGTAATTATAACAGTAATATTTTTTTACAAATTTTTCTTTTTATTGTTTGATTATTTAATGTCAACTAATTAAAAAAATTATAATAGTTGTACAAAAACTGAAAACATTATCTATCTCCATATTATTATGATAATCTAATTTAAGCTATTTTACTTTTCATATCTTCTTCATTTTACAAAATCAGATGTCATCATAATACTAGTTTGGGTAAATTACATTTTGGGTCTCTGTGTTTTAATGGTTTTAACCATTTGAGTCAAAAATCAAAATGTTTAACGCCCTGAGTCCCTATAGCCATTTTTCTTAACCATTTGAGTCCAAATTTCTAACACTGTTAGAATTTTTTGGTTAAATATTGTTAAATGATGAAAATACCCTCCACATCTTCCCTATAAAAACCCCATGCTCTGTATCCTTTTAATCATCCCCGTTCTTCGACCACCAATTCTCCGACCACTCAATCAAAACTGGCCAACTGTATAGACCAACCTCTGGAGTTGGCATCCGGCAACAATCATCCACCTGCAATCACCATTCACCACCGTCAACCGACCACAAAACCACCACCAAAGTCACTACAACAGAACCACCTGGCCGCCATCCATCTGCAACACCGCTGAACCACCACCTTCGTTCTCTAACCCCCGTTAACCACACAATTAGAACTTTAAAGAGAGAGAGAGAGAGAAAGAGATAGAGGGAGTAGAAAGCGCCACCCACCTGCATCACCGTTTAGGGTTTGGATCGACAGCAGTGGCGGGAACAAAGTTTTTCCAGTGACCTCTGTACGGTTAGTGGTTTCACTGAATTCAAGATGCAAGGTGTGATGCAAATCGCTACTTTCGGTTTCACCGAATTCAGTCGGAAATATGATGACGGGATTTTAAGGTGGGTCGAGCAAGTATGTTTGAACCAATGAGGATGTTGAACCAGTGAGGATATTTGAACCAAAAGAATCAAGATTCAAGATTCCCCCAATTAATTCTCCAAGATTTCATCAAATTTCATGTAAATCCCATTCAAATAATGCTAAAAAACATACAATTTCTGGGTTCCTCTTCTTTTTTAACAACTTAAAACTCCATGGAAACTATCAAGGTATCTCTTTTAACAGATTTATGATGCGGGGGGGATTTTGTTTTTGTTGTTTGGTCAATGATAAGTTGTTTATTTATTTATTTTTTCTGAATTTTGGTTTCTTGAATGTGTAAATAAGGGATGATTAAAAGGATACAGAGGGGGTGTGTGACAACCCGAAATCTTAAGGTCTTTCCTCTACGCGTTACTTGTTTCACAATCCTGTTTTTACAATTTGTTTTACGTGGTGTCATGTGTAGTTTATTTGAATGATTAAAGTATTCTGATGCTTGGTTGTTAAATGTGTAATGTTTAATCATAGCATATTTATGTTTAACTCTGATTGAGAACACCCTTGACGAAGAACCAGGGTTCTTCGTCACAACCAGTCTTCGTCACAACCAATCTTCGACGAAGAAGGCTCTTGGCTGAAAGAGTTCTTCGCCAAAACACTCCACGACAAAGAAGGATTCTTCGTCGAGGGAGTTGTTCGCCAAAAGGGGCCCTCGGCCCAGATTATTCGAGGCTCAGATTCTTATGCGTATAACTTCCTGTAACGTAACCGCAAATCACAAACCCTAAGGCTCTCTCTCTCTCTTCCTCTCTTCCCTGCGTGACGGCATCTAGGTCTCGAAGACCCCCATCTCGAGCAAACTAATCAATCCGGCATCTCGGTTAGTGTCTTGTTCTCGTTCATTGGATTAATACCCGATACGTGATTTCGTGTGGTGATGATTTTGTAGGAGTATTTAGGGTTGTATGATTAGTCTAGAAGCATACTTGATGTTAAACGTGATGATTATGAATTACGACCAGATCTAATGTTGATGGTGTATTGATATTCGATATATTGTTATTCGGGTTTAGAAATTTAGCATGCTAGTTGATTTGAAAAGGAAATCAGGATAATCAATCTAATTGAATGCAAACATTGACGATGAAACAGTTAGAACACGATTAGGGTTTGTATGAACATCATAAAATAACTGTTGTTTGATCCATTATTCATGCTGAACATGTGTTAACTGTTGTTATGTGATTAAGGAGTTGTAATTGTCTGATGAGGGGCGACGAAGGACTTCCCCACGAAGAATCTAGTCCGACAAAGAATTGATTGTTTGTTGACTGATTCTTGATGAACCTCCATGGTTTTTCGCCGTACTCAACCCCGACGAAGGATAATCCTTCGCCAGGGGATTCTTCTCCAAGGGAGCATCCCATGAAGAATAGATTCTTCGTGGAGATACTGCACGTGTGTAAACAAACAGAAACTGTGTATGCAGTACATGATAATGGATATTTGTGTTTATAAATACTATCTGATACATGATAACAATGTTGGTTAAGAATAAGAAACTTGATTTGACTTGTGTGAGTAGAACACTCACCTATTGTGTGTTGTTATGTGACATTCACATGGGATATGGACTTGTATGAGAACTGAGTACTTGCTACATGTTATACAGTGATATTTGTGATGAATACAATCTGTGTGAAATACGTGACTTGGTTGATTATGAAACTGATATTATTGGTAACCACAGTAGGGTTTGGTTAACTAACTGGAACGGCTAACTTAATATACCGAGCAAATCTAAGGTGAGTTCACTGTTTTTTTCAAGCATGCGTCCTGGGGAGGGACATCTGGTAAATATTCCGGGGAGGAATGTCGGGTAAATGGGTTTAACTGGAATGTTAAACTTGGGATGTTGGTTAATACACTCATATCTATCATTTAAGTCCCATCATATACCGAATTAGTTGTCGGGGAAGCAACGGGATTATTAGTTGATAGCGCTATTAGGTTTGGCACCTCATACCATACCGGGGAGAACGGGCGTGAACTAATTACCTTAACCACTCGACCAATGTTTGATAGAGCATTGGGGAAGGGCAAACAATCTGGAGCCATCTTGCGGTACTCGAGTTATTAACAACATTGTATTTCTGAAATGCTTTAAACTTACATCTGGTAACTAAACACGTTAACAAACTTTGAACTCACCAGCGTCGTCTGACACACTTGTCTGCATGCTTGCAGGTCGTTAGATTCATGGACATGGAACTTGCTATCTAGGAGTGCTGGAGTGGTCATGGGTCGAGTCTCTTGATTACAACATGTTCATTGGTTTCGTACAATAGTTTTTGAAACATTTGAATGACGATTTACATTATGCTTCCGCTGAACGTATTGGTTTTAAGTTATGATTTGAAATTACATTATGAAATAAATGGAACTTTTATTTAATATTTTGTTATAGTTCAATGTGATTGGTGGCTGGATCCTGGTACGTCACACGTCCTGCGGTGTTTTCCCATGTGGTATTTTGGGGGTGTGACAGGGTGGGGTTTTTATAGGGAAGGTGTGGAGGGTATTTTAGTCATTTAACAATATTTAACCAAAAATTTCTAATAGTCTTAGAAATTTGGACTCAAATGGTTAATAAAAGTGGCTATAGGGACTCAGGGCGTTAAACATTTTGATTTTGGACTCAGGTGGTTAAAATCACTAAAATACAGGGACTCAAAAAGTAATTTATCCATGATTTAAACTTCATTTCATTTCTTTATTTCAAAAGTAGTACTACCGGTGGATCAGAATATACTAAATTAATATTAAATATATGCCAATGTCTTGTTTCTTATAGGTGTGTTCAAAACTATCCGCATTTGAAAATCCGATCCGAAATATCCGAAAATTCTGATATCCGAATTTTCGGATTCGGATTTGGATTATGATTTTAAAAATTTTCGGATATTTCAAATATCTGAAATATCCGAAAATTTAATTTTTATTTTTTCGGATATCCGAATATCCGAAAATATCCGAAGTATCCGAAAATATCCCGGAAATACCGGAAAAATATCCAAAATACCCGAAAAATATCCAAAATATCCGAAAATTTATAATTGGATATCCGAAACTACCCGAAACATCCAGTTCCGAATATTAAAAAATAATAAAAAATTAACAATTAAATAAAAAATGGATATTCGGATATCCGATTCACTATCCGAAATTTCGGATACGGATTCGAATAGTGAAATCCGGTATCCGAATTTTCGGATATTCAGTTTTGAACACCCCCAGTTTCTTCCCATGCATAGTGATACTTACTTCTTCTGCGGCGATGGCAAGCGGGAGTTCAGGTCGGCGGCGGGATCCGAAGGTGTCGACGAATAATAAGCCTGATGGGATGCTAGGAACTTGCGGTTCTTGAAAGTGGAACCGAAACTATCACACGGCATTGCTCGCTCCCATGATTCTTATCCTTCGATTCCCCCTTATTCCTCGAGTCCGCCGGATCCTTCTTACCCTTGTTACCGACCGCCAGATTCTTCTTACCCTTAGAGAGTGGCAAGACATTTTCTCCGGTGGAACCTATACTAAGATCTGAGGAGTGTTTTGGTAAGATGTGTGAGTAGGACGGTGTTGGTTTTTATAGTGTTGTAGATGGGTTATGGGAGTGAAATATAATTTAGGTTTTTTCTTTTATGCAAAATCTAGGTTAATGCCCGCGTTAAACGCGGCTTCAACCAAAAACCAATTATTTATGTTCAAATTTAATACTATGTAAAAACACAAATTTTGGAAGATAAAAATACAAAATTATTCAAATCCCGGAAAAACTTCCTTATAGACCACGTTAGTTGTTTTATTTCTTACATTCCCATCTATATCTAGTATAAGCAACTTCACACCGGCTCTGCTTTTGACACTTGATAATGCAACATAAAGTTAACCATGTGAGAAAACTGAATATTTGAGATACAATCCAACCCTTGATAGAGATTGTCCTTTACTTTTGTTTATAGTCATTGCGAAACATACAAATAAGGGGAATTGTCGTCGTTAAAACTTGATAGGAATTCTTTTAGCTGATGGTGACAAACTGATGTAATTGTCGTGCATGTTAACTCAAGTTTTGTTATTTAGTTAACACAATTTAACATCTTCGCTTCATTATTTGTAAGTTGATTAGCGTAGGTGTTGCTATCACCATAAAATTAACAAACAAAAAGATATATACATATTACATGTCGTTGATAACAGTGAACATAAGATATTCGAAATTTGGATATTCGAATTTTCGGATTCGGATTTGGATTGTGATTTTATAATTTTTGGATATCCGAAATATCCAAAAATTTAAATTTTATTTCTTTTCGGATATCCGAATATTCGAAAATATCCGAAGATTCCGAAAATATCCCCGAAATACCCAAAAAAATCCGAAATACCCGAAAAATATCCAAAATATCCGAAAATTTATAATTGGATATCCGAAACTATCCGAAATATCCGGTTCTGAATATTAAAAATAATAAAAATTAAATAAAAAATTGGATATTCGGATATCTGATTCACTATCCGAAATTTCGGATTCGGATTCGGATAGTGAAATCTGGTATCCGAATTTTCGGATATCCAGTTTTGAACACCCCAGTTTCTTCCTATGCATAGTGATACTTACTTCTTCTTCTTTTGTGGCGATGGCGAGCGGGAGTTCTGGTCGGCGGCGGAATCCGAAGTCGTCGACGAACAGTAAACCTGATGGGATGCTAGGAACTTGCGGTTCTTGAAAGTGGAACCGCAACTATCACACGACATTGCTCGCTCCCATGATTCTTATCCTTCGATTCCACGGGATCCTTCTTACCCTTGTTACCGATCGCCGGATTTTTCTTACCCTTAGAGAGTGACATGACATTTTCTCCAATGGAACCTATACTAAGATCTGAGGAGTGTTATGGTAAGATGTGTGAGGAGGTCGGTGTTGGTTTTTATAGTGCTTGTAGATGGGTTATGGGAGTGAAATATAATTTAGGTTTTTTCTTTTATGCAAAATCTAAGCTAATGCCCGCGTTAAACGCGGCTTCAACCAAAATCCAATTATTTATGTTCAAATTTAATACTATGTAAAAACACATACATTGGAAGATAAAAATACAAAATTATTCAAATCCCGGAAAAAACTTCCTTATAGACCACATTAGTTGTTTTATTTCTTACATTTCCATCTATATCTAGTATAAGCAACTTCACACCGACTCTGCTGTTGACTCTTGATAATGCAAAATAAAGTTGACCATGTGAGAAAACTGAATATTTGAGATACAATCCAACCCTTGATAGAGATTGTCCTTGACTTTTGTTTGTAGTCATTGCGAAACATACAAATAAGGGGAATTGTCGTCGTTGAAACTTGATAGGAATTCTTTTACCTGATGCTGTCAAACTGATTTAATTGTCGTGCATGTTAACTCAAGTTTTGTTATTTAGTTAACACAATTTAACATCTTCGCTTCATTATTTGTAAATTGATTAACGTAGGTGTTTCTATCACCATAAAATTAACAAACAAAAAAAGATATATACATATTACATGTCACTGTTAACAGTGAACATATGACATTCGAAATTTGGATATCCGAATTTTCGGATTCGGATTTGGATTGTGATTTTAAATTTTTTTGGATATTTCGGATATCCAAAATATTCTAAAATTTAATTTTTATTTTTTTCAGATATCCGAAAATATCCGAAGATTTCGAAAATATCCCCGAAACACCCGAAAAAATATCCGAAAATTTATAATTGGATATCCGAAACTATCCGAAATATCCAGTTTCGAATATTAAAAAATAATAAAAAAATAAAAATTAAATTAAAAAATGGATATTCGGATATCCAATTCACTATCCGAAATTTCGGATACGGATTACGATAGTGAAATCTGGTATCCGAATTTTCGGATATCCAGTTTTGAACACCCCCAGTTTCTTCCCATGCATAGTGATACTTACTTCTTCTTCTGTGGCGATGGCGAGCGAGAGTTCTGGTCGGCGGCGAGATCCGAAGTCGTCGACGAACAGTAATCCCGATGGGATGCTAGGAACTTGCGGTTCTTGAAAGTGGAACCGCAACTATCACACGGCATTGCTCGCTCCCATGATTCTTACCCACCTGCAACACAGCTGAACCACCACCTTCGTTCTCTAACCCCCGTTAGCCACACAATTAGAACTTTAGAGAGAGAGAGAGAGAGAGAGTAGAAAGCGCCACCCACCTGCACCACCGTTTAAGGTTTGGATCGACAACAGTGGCGGGGAACAAAGTTTTTTCCGATGACCTCTGTACGGTTAGTGGTTTCACCGAATTCAGCCGGAAACATGATGACTGGATTTTAAGGTGGGTCGAGCAAGGATGTTTGAACCAGTGAGGATATTTGAACCAAAAGATTCAAGATTCCCCCAATTAATTCTCCAAGATTTCATCAAATTTCATGTAAATCCCATTCAAATAATGCTAAAAAACATACAATTTCTGGGTTCCTCTTCTTTTTTAACAACTTAAAACTCTATGGAAACTATCAAGGTCTCTCTTTTAACACATTTATGATGTGGGAGGGATTTTGCTTTTGTTGTTTGGTCAATGATAAGTTGTTTATTTTTTTTTTCTGAATTTTGGTTTCTTGAATGTGTAAATAAGGGATGATTAAAAGGATACAGAGGGGGTGGGGTTTTATAGGGAAGATGTGGAGGGTATTTTGGTCATTTAACAAAATTAAACCAAAAAATTTAAACATTGTTAGAAATTTGGACTCAAATGGTTATGAAAAGTGGCTATAGAGATTCAGGGCGTTAAACATTTGATTTTGGAATCAAGTGTTTAAAATCATTAAAATATAGGAACTCAAAAAGTAATTTACCCTACTAGTTTCTTTACTTATTTAATCTACGAAAATATTAAGTAAAAGTTTTAAAATCAGATGTCATCATAATACTAGTTTCTATACTTATATAATCTACAAAAATATTAAGTAAAAGTTTTAACAAAACAAAAAATTGTCCCCAACGGATAATACAATGTATGATAGTTACTATTAATAATAATTGTGAATTTATTATTAATTAATTTAAAATTAATTATTTTTTAATCACGACAATTTTTTTTGAACGACCAACTAAATCGCCGAATAAGCATTCTGAGATGCCCACAATCGAATATATGCACTCTCTACTCCAGAATGTGTGATAAGAAAATATTTTTAAATGAAAAATACATATTTCAAAATGCATTTTTAAAAACGATATATAAAAATAACATAGTTAAATAAAAACTTAAAAAAATAAAAACTTTTAAAATGTTTTTTTATTTACAAAAACGTTTTCAGAAAAGTAAAAGAAAACTTTTCTATAAGAATTAAATATATATCATTAAAAATATATTTTGTTTGGTTATGATATTTTACAAAGAACGTTCAGAAAAATACATGTGCATTTTCTATTAAATACTTTTTCTTAATGCGTATTTTTTCGTAAATTATTAAAGTTTTAATATATGTGTGTGTTTTGGAAATTTTAAAAATTATTTAGAAAAAAAATAAAAAGATATTTCTAACCAGATAATAAAAAACTTTAAAAAATCCTTCAACTATCATGAATAAAAAAAACTTTAAAAAACCTTTAACTGTCATGAATAAAAAAAAACTTTAAAAAACCTTTATCTGTCATGATCTGTGTTTTGGAAATTTTAAAAACTATTTAGAAAAAAATAAACAGACGTTTCTAATTAGAGGATAAAAAGAAACTTTAAAAAAACTTTAACTATCATGATCCAACAAAAAGTTCTTTTTTTTCATTTCTTAGAAACTTATTTACTTCACTTTTTAAAAGAACCTTTTTTTAAACACATGACCAAACCCAAAATGTGGGTTTCAAAATATTGTATCTTTATTTAATCTCCAGGCAACAAGGGGCGTAACTTTGTGGGGGCCGGGGGCGCCTGACCCTTCAAACTTTTCGCTCAGTAGTGCTCGTTATGTACGCAGTTTTGGTATAGAAATTTTTAGGTAGATATGTTTTCGACCCCTCGGTCGAAAATCTCAAGCTTCGCCACTGCATGCAACGAGTTAGTATGAAAACACGAGTTATTTTGTTATGATTACTTATGTATAAGGACTTCAGTACCAAGCCCGTTCAAATAAGGAATTGCGAAAAGTGTATAATTACTTAGTTTCTGTTTGGTATGGGTGATAAAATGGACGAGTGAATGGAATATACGAAATAAAGGAATGGACAAAGGAATGAAATGTATCATTACCATTCCATGGTTTTGTTTGTTACTATTTGAGAATGTAATGAATCGTTACCTTGTGTTGTTTGCTAGGCAAGAAAAGATGAGGTAATAAAATCAGCGATGGGTGGCGATAGTGGTTGGTGGTCGATGGTGGTAACAGGTGGTGGCGGTGGTTGACGGTGACGATGGTCGGTGGTGTCGCCGGGGGTTGATGGTGGTGGGTGGCGGTGGCGCCGGTGGGTGGCGGTGGCGCCGGTGGGTGGCGATGGTAATGGTGGCTGGCGGTGGTCGGTGGTGTTGGCGGTGGTGTCGGTAATTAATGGCAAAGGGTAGTGGTAGCGGTGACGGTGGTGGGTGGCGGTGGTTGGTGGTGGCGGGGTTGACAGTGGTTGTGGTCAATGGCGGATGGTTGAGGTGGGTGACAGTGGTTGGTGGTGGCATCGGTGGTTGATGGTGGAGGGTGGCGGCGGCAGGTGGTGGCGGCAACGGTGGATGGCGGTGGTGGTGGTGGTGGTGGTGGTGGTGATGAAGGGTGAGAAGTGGAATGGAATTAAAAAAAAACAAGAAGGTGGATGGAGTGAATTTAAGGGAATAAAATAACTTATGTAATGAGTAGGGATGAGCAAATCGTTCCCGGTACCGGTACCGGTACCGAATTTACCGAACCGAGCACTTTTTCGATACCGACTTTTAGCATTTTCGGTGCCGGTTCGGTACCGGTATTTACCGGTTTTTACACTCAAATACAGGTACCGAACCGGGTATATTCGGAACCGGTACCCACTTTTGGGGATTTTCGGTACCGGTACCGGTTCGATACCAAGCTCATCCCTAGTAATGAGTGATTCCACTAAAACATTTTTTTCATTCCCTCACAATAGTTCATTTTATTTCTCCTCTCATTTCTATATATCAAACAATACCTTATATCTATTGTATGAAACATAAGAGATAAAAAGATTTTCAACTATCTCACTACCTTATATCTATTCTATGAAACATGAGAGATAAAACAGATTTTCAACTATCTCATTTTCTGTCTCCCGCTATATGTGATTAGCCAATAATCTTTAGATCAAGTGGTGAAATTAGCCAATAATCTTTATATCAAGTGGTGGAAGGCTTGTATTTCTTTTGATAGATGCAGGTTCAACTCCCACTTGGTGCAAAGTGAGGCATTGGTGGTCAATGATAGAAGACCTAGGGAAATCTGGGTTCGATCATTGAGCCAAACGGGTTTTACCGGTAATTTCACCGTTGTGCCTACGGGCGGGTGGGTTACCGGGTTTTCACCAGAATTGATGGTGGACTCGGGTTACTCTCGGAGTACTCCGTTTGGTCCAGTGGGTGCCCCGAGAGTACTCGGGATTGATTCTGTTAGCCGTTAAAAAAAACTATATGTGATTATATTTTTATATTTTTTGAACAACCAAAGAATAAAATCCCGACTATCTGAGGTAATTCAATGATAAAAAGCAAACCAATACATCTACGACCGCAGACAGTGCTGGGTTGCCCAAGTCCACATCTCTAGCTTAAGAGAAAACCCGTCGTTCAAAGGCTTATCGTGATAAAACTCAGTTGAGACAGAATTTGAAAATATAAATATTATGACGGTTCCTTTAATTATAAACCTAAAACTACTAAATGTATTAAAACGCATATATCGTAAACGATAAATTCTAGGTGTTTCAAATAAAAAGGAGTGTATGGGCTACATAATTTGGTCAAAAAAAAAATATTAGTCATATCAATAAAAAGAAAGGAAAAAAAGATCTTTTTCTTTGATATGATTGGTGTTGATATATTTTAATTTCCTGGAAATGGGATTGGTGACGGAACGAGTAAAATGCAATGAAAGACAGAAACGTGCCTTGTGTTAAAGTGGAATAAATGAACCGACACGGACCGGTTCTGTTTTATTTGAAAAAGTTGATTAGCGGTTAAAACGCGGAATTTAGGCTTTCGACGTGTATAACAAACAACATCAATTTTCCAACCACAAATCCCATGATATTGCATTCTGTCACAATCCCTCTAACTACCACTATAACTTACAACTTTTCTTTACCTTTTTTTTAAGAGTAAATTACAAAAATCGTCCTTTATGTATGTCGCTTATTACAAACTGTATCCTTTGTCTTCAATAATTACAGAAAACGTGTTCGATGTTTGCAAACTTACGTCCTTTAGTCCTAACACAGTTAGTTTTCATGGTTAAATTTGACTAAGTCAACCCCACATAAAGATATTTTGGTCATTTTATCCTAAATATTAAAATAAATAATCATAAAAAACAATAAATAAAACAAATTTTCAATTATATAGGTATATAGTTATAAATATATACAGTTCTTCTTCTCTCTCTAAGTATCCTACCCCCACCACCACAACCCACCTACCACCACCACCGATCTACCACCACCACCACCACTTCACCTCTCTCTCTCTTTCTCCCTCACCAACACACACTTCTCCTCATTCTTTCTCCAGACTCAAAACCCCTTTTTTTCTCCATTTCACACTACTACACAAATTGGGGTTTCAAAAATTGAGATGTAGAAATGGATCACTCATCATTCGAAGCAAAATCTCCACCTGATACTCATCCAGACTCACCTCTGCAATCCGATTCATCTAATGACAGCGATAAGCTTGTTCAAATCCTCACGCAAGACTTCCAAACCCTAGTTTTATCCTACAACGATGGTTAACCTTTCGATCAACATCATTCATATCCCGTTGCTACTGAAGATTAAGATCAAATCAACAAGCACCAGATGAAAAAAAGTTAGTACAGATCAAAACATGCCCCCACCGGCCCCTTCGTACAAGTGATGTACCCACCGACCCAAAACATGCCCTCACCGAACCCAGATTGGATTGGTTATCAGGTAAGTTGTTGGATTCACAACAGCTTTATTCTGATCAAATTTGTTCTTGATCTGTTCTAACATTTTTTTTTGTGGTAGGTGGCAGGTGGATGGTGGTGGTGGCAGATCGGTGGTGGTGGTGGTGGCAGGTGGGTTGTGGTGGTGGGGGTAGGATAGTTAGAGAGAGTAGAAGAAAATATTAGATGTCTGTATATATTTAGGGTTTTGAGGTGTTAAAGAAGATTGGGAGAAGAGTGAAGAAGATGCAGAGTAAGGAGAGAGAATTCTGGTAGGGGGAGAGAGAGAGTTAAGGAGTGGATTGGATTGGATTTTTAATTTATTAATTTGATTAAATATGGTAAAATGACCAAAATACCCTTATGTGGGGTTGACTTAGTCAAATTTAACCATGAAAACTAACTGTGTTAGGACTAAAGGACGTAACTTGTAAGGGTTTGCAAACATCGAGTACGTTTCATGTAAATATTGAAAATAAAGGACACAACTTGCAATAAGTGACATACATAAAGGACTAGTTTTGTAATTTACTCTTTTTTTAATTATGTAATCTCATTTGGATTTTTCTATCAAAAATTATGAACTTAAGTTACTTGTATGGTAGATTTGTGTTTAGATTGTAAGTATTTACTTCACGTTTTCAGGGAACGTTATATCGACGATAAGACTATATGGAGTGGGAGGCATGAAAAGATGTCGTTAAGCGACATGTGACAACCACGTCAGGTCATGTCAAAAAAGTGGTGTGGTGTCAAAAAGTGCGGGGTGGGATGTGACATGAAATGGAAGCATGGTCTAACACGTAACATAACATTATTATTATTATTATTATTATTTTATATTTAAAAATTAAAACAAAACTAATAAAAAACGTTAATACTAATTAAAGAAATAACATTAATAAAAAACATTACATAAGTTAAAAAACGGAACTAATAAAAAACCGAAATACACTAAAAAACAATACATAAATTTTAAAAAATGAAGCTAATAAATAAAAGAGTTAATTACACAAATGTATCCTGTGGTTTATAGTCAGTTTCATCTTTGTGTACTAACTTTTTTTTAATAGGTTTAGGTTTTATTGTTTTAATTTTGTAACACGTTTGGGTACTAACACCAAAATTATCAATATAATGACTAAAATATCCTTCCATTTTTTTTAAATTTTATCAATTTAACACCTTTGGGTACTAACACCTAATTTTATTTAAGTTTAAATCAATTTTACAAAATCCTATTTTTTTATTATATCTCTTGATTAACATAAAATCTATTTATTTTTTATTTATAAATATAAATTAAAAAAGTCAGAAAACATCCGCTCCATTTTTTATTTATTAATAATATTACTAAATAATACTAGATAAATATCTGACTAATATTATGAATATATAAAAACTCCTTAAAATATAAATTAAATAATGAAACAAATGATATAATAATTTAGTACGATAGAAGTTGCTCAAAATCTTAAATAATTAAAAATTAAATAGGTATAATAAAAGTTGGTAATGTGCAAATAAATTATTATTAAGATATTAGGTTAAAATTCCGTGTATTACACATGTTTAATGTATAAAACTTAGTTTTAATTTTTGTAATTTTAAATATATGGGACTAAATAATATAAGACCAATAACAATAATAATAAAAGATTGTATTTCATTGGAACTAAAGTGTTTCCTAAGCACATAAATACACAAATAAAAATAGACGTCATGGTTTAATCACACCGAAGTAATTGATCGTAACAAACAAATCATATTAGATTATACATTTTTACGATTTTACTACAAAATATATTAAATTAGTTGTAGTTATTTTTAAATAGTTTTTCTCGATTATGCTACATATCTTGATATATTAATTTAACTAATTTTCAGATATTATATTCGTATGTTTTCAAGATTGCTATGGATTTTAATAAATACTTATTATATCATTTGTTTCATTATTTAATTTATATTTTAAAGAGTTTTTATATATTCATAATATTAGTCAGATATTTATCTAGTATTATTTAGTAATATTATTAATAAATAAAAAATGGAGCGGGCGTTTTCTGACTTTTTTAATTTATATTTATAAATAAAAAATAAAAAAATAAATAGATTTTATGTTAATTAAGGGATATAATAAAAAGATGAAAATAAAAAAATAGATTTTGTAAAATTGATTTAAACTTAAATAAAATTAGGTGTTAGTACCCGCAGGTGTTACATTGATAAAATTAAAAAAATAGAAGGGTATTTTAGTCATTATATTAATAATTTTGTTGTTAGTACCTAAAGGTGTTACAAAATTGAAACCATAAAACCTAAACCTGTTAAAAAAAAGTTAATACCCAAATGTGAAACTAGCTATAAACCACAGGACCCATTTGTGTAATTAACTCTAAATAAAAAAACTAAACTGAGTACGATTTTTTGCCATGATTTCTTGTTTCGTTTTCTTGTACATTTCTTATTCTTCGGGTCCAAGGTGATCAGTTTTTATAGCGAGGAATTTCATATCCGCTCGTCTTTCTTTCGCTAAGCCCTTCTCGTTTTTCAAATTTACTTTTTGTTCAAAAAGTTCGATAAGCTTATCTTTTTGGGTGTTTCTTTGTTGTTGGATGTTATTGAACATACTAATTTTTTTTATTTAGGTCTACTAAACCTCCGGTGTATTCCCCACCCTTAAGCGTGTGATTTTTGAGTCATCTTCTTTGATTTATCTCTACCAAGTGAGCGTTCCAATTCAACCTCATCGTCGCTAAAGTTTATCTCAAACTCGGTACAAGCATCCGAGCTATTTGTTGAGGAACTAGTTTTCGTCCTTTTGGACAATGATTGTTTCACTAGAGGTATTCTTGCCCATTTTGAGAAGTGTCTCGCAATATCCCAACAATGAATAAATTTAAAGGGTGCCTCTTTCTTTCATACGAATACATACTCATCGCACGCATCAACGTGTGGGCGTCGGTTTCGCCGCTTTTGATTATTCTTTATGTTGTTGTAGTGTCTGTTGAAGGCGGTCATGACGATATTTATTTCACGCCACTTTGATGAGAGACTATCATTTTTCTTATAGTACTATCGCTCCAACGTTGTATGTGATAAAGGTCGTTTACTCTATTCCAAAATCGTCACCGGGTTGATTGGTACCTATTTTAAAAACATATATGCTATTAATATCAAGATAAAAAATACATAATTTTTTAAACATATCTATTTTTACAACAAAAAATATAACATAATATAAAATATACCTAAAACCGAGTTCTTTGAATAGATAGCAAAGCTTTCATTAACACTAATTCTTCCTCCTTTGTCCATGAAAGAGTAAATTGCCATTTTAGTCCCTGAGTTTTGTCCAAATTTGCCATTTTGATCCAAATAGTTTTATTTTCCCCCTTGGGTCCCTGACTTTTACATTTTGTTGCCATTTTGATCACTTTGCCTAACTCCATCCAAAAACCCAGTTTGTAACAGGGGTATTTTGGGGATTTCCTTAAAAAATGTTTTCAGTTGCCATTTTGATCCAATTCCAAAAAATCAAAAAAATTCCAAAAAAATCAAAAAAATTCCAAAAAATAAAAAAAAATTCTAAAAAATTCAAAAAAATCTAAAAAATTCAAAAAAATCTAAAAAATTCAAAAAAATCTAAAAAATTCTAAAAAATTCAAAAAAATATAAAAAATTCTAAAAATCATAAAAATTCTAAAAAATCAAAAAAATTCTAAAAAATCCAAAAATCATTAAATGTTTCGGCACGAACCGTTTCGACCCGTACCGTTTCGAACCGAACCGTTTCGACCGGTACTGTATCGAACCGAACCGTTTCGACGCGAACCGTTTCGAACCCGTACCGTATCGAACCGTACCGTTTCGACGCGAACCGTTTCGAACCGTACCGTTTCGACCCGTACCGTATCGAACCGAACCGTTTCGACCCGTACCGTTTCGAGCCGAACCGTTTCGACGCGAACCGTTTCGAGCCGAACCGTTTCGAACCGAACCGTTTCGACCCGTACCGTATCGAACCGAACCGTTTCGACAACCGTTTCGACCCGTACCGTTTCGACCCGTACCGTTTCGAACCCGAACCGTTTCGATTCGAACCGTTTCGACGCGAAGCGTTTCGACCCGTACCGTTTCGACCCGTACCGTTTCGAACCGAACCGTTTCGACGCGAACCGTTTCGAGCCGAACCGTTTCGACGCGAACCGTTTCGACCCGTACCGTTTCGAACCCGAACCGTTTCGAGCCGAACCGTTTCGACGCGAAGCGTTTCGACCCGTACCGTTTCGAGCCGAACCGTTTCGACACGAACCGTTTCGAACCCGTACCGTTTCGAACCCGAACCGTTTCGAGCCGAACCGTTTCGAACCGTACCGTTTCGACGCGAACCCTTTCGAACCGAACCGTTTCGACGCGAACCGTTTCGAACCGAACCGTTTCGACCCGTACCGTATCGAACCGAACCGTTTCGACCCGTACCGTATCGAACCGTACCGTTTCGACCCGTACCGTATCGAACCGAACCGTTTCGACGCGAACCGTTTAGAATTATTTGGATTTTTTAGAATTTTTATGCTTTTTTAGAATTTTTTTGATTTTTATATTTTTTAGATATTTTATGATTTTTTAGAATTTTTATGATTTTTTAGAATTTTTTAGATTTTTTAGAATTTTTTGAATTTTTTGGAATTTTTTTGATTTTTTGAAATTTTTTTGATTTTTTGGAATTGGATCAAAATGGCAACTGAAAAGGTTTAAATTGAAAAGAGTAACTGAGTTTTTGGATGGAGTTAGGCAAAGTGATCAAAATGGCAACAAATGTAAAAGTCAGGGACCCAGGGGGGAAAATAAAACTATTTGGATCAAAATGGGAAATTTGGACAAAACTCAGGGACTAAAATGGCAATTTACTCTCCATGAAATAACGACTTGATCTTCTTTGGCTTTTTCCTCATTCGCGTCAGTTTTCTTCTTATGGTTTTGTTTTCGTGTGGAGGGTTTAACGATATTTTGAGGTTGCGTTTCGAGTACATATTCAGGTGTAGGGGGCGTTTGGGATAGAGGAGCGAGTGGTTGTTGTTGAGGGAGGTTTGGGATTTGTGGCGGAAAAAACCTCGGCTGGTTCGCAAGAAGATGTACATAAGCCGATACATCGGCTAAGTTACCTAGAACTTATAGAGGGGGCGAGATTGAGGTGAAGTAGTATTCGGTATTTCGCCTAAACCAGACGGGTTGTTCGGATCGAAAAAACGGTTATGAAGATGTTTTATTTTATTTTTTGTAAAACTTGAGAGATATTATAAATTTTGACTAGGGTAGGAGAGTATTTGGTAAAAAAAAAATGGTAGAATGGATTGGGATTTATATAAGGTGAGTTATTTAATTTATTAAATTTAATTTTTTTTAAATGCCAATGGATTCCAACGACTATATTGTCAACCAACTACAACATGCCACGTATCACCCCCTTAAACCTCCACGCCTCTGATACCCCCCCTACCACACTGCCCTCAACGCCACACGCAGGTCGGTGTACCCGGTGTGAAGAGGCTGCTACGCCACAAACCCACGTCCACTCCGTGTGGCCTAAACACATATGCGAGGATGAATTTATCAACAATCAAGATTTGTTGCATAAAGTGTAACTAATACTTTCTAATCGTCTATTTTGTAAAATACAATATATATATAAAAGTGATATATACATAAACTTTTATTTATGTTTTATTATCCTAAAAAAAGTGATTCCCGATTAAATCTACAAGTGGTGATGTGAGTACAAACTATACTCACGTTGAAGTTTAATTCAAGATTGTCCCTCGACAATGACTCCTTGTATGCATTCTACATTTCTACCTCCATTTGAATCTAACTTATCCCGCTTAAATCAACGAATTATTTCATTATATTCTTTTATACTAATTCAAAGTTATTATCCTTATATTAAAAAACCAACGAAATGAACAGTAATAAATAATGAATATTAAAAAGAAAAATGAATGAGGAATAATAAAAATAGAAATGAATGAATTGTATCGGGTATCGATACCGGTATCAAATTTACGAAACTGAGTGTATTTTCGGTATCCATTCGGCATCGGTATTCATCGGGTTTTACCCTCAAATACCGGTGCCGTACCAGTACCGACCGTATCAAGCCGTACTGTACCAGGTATATTCGGTACCGGTACCCACTTTTGGGGATTTTGGTAACGGTATTTTCGGTACCGGTTGGTACCGAGCTCATCAAATCCTGTAGCAACGTAGCAATGCAAGTAATTGCACAGTTTAGATTACTTTTCATACACACAGTAAGTAAACTGTGTTTCGTTTGAATGAGATTTTATATACACAACTTATTTTGCTTTATTTTTTGTCTTTTTACGTAATGAATGAATTGTAGCATGCAAAATAAACTTGGATATTTAGATTATTGATGAGCAAATCGTATTAAATCCTGTAATCAAACCGGTATCGTATCGGTACCAAATTTACTATACCAAATCATTTTCGGTACCAATTTGGTACCCACCTTTTGGCGTTTTCAGAATCGTTACTTTCGGTTCGACATCGTCTAGCACCATACTTATATTTATTGATTTTTACCTTCAAATACCATACCATACCGTATTGTACCGAGCATTTTCGGTGTCGGTACCTAATTTCGATGATTTTTTGGATCGGTACTTTCGGCGCCGTTACCGGTACCGAGCTCATCCATATTTTAACGTGTTAGCACCTGTCACACCCCCGATATTTCCACGTTTGACCGGTGGGCCCGGTGGGGAGTATCGTGACGTAGTTGATATCATCATAGTCAAACAACACAATATATAAATGCACAGCGGAAGCAAAAGATAAATATATTACATTCCGAATATAAAGTAATGTCAAAGTATTACAAACTGAATGTAAAAGATCCACAGGCGGATCGTAAACAAAAGATAACATTGTTCAACAAACTTTAGGCATCTAAGCTTGCGAGACTCTTTATTGATGCTAGGAGTAGCCAGCCAATTCCGATTAGTACCTGCACTTATCCTTTTTGAAAAATACGTCAGTTTACACTGGTAAATACAATTTAACTGACTCATTTTGAAAAGGTTTAAAATTGATTTGAATGCACCTGGCACAAACATTTTATAACTTGGGATAATTATTTGAATATAATCTTGTAATAGAATTACATGTTCCTTATGCGTTCAGTAGCCCGGTTCGTGCCGGGTTAAAGATCAATAGACACACCACATGATATAGTCCCGCAGCAGTTTCCCCTGAAACTGGCGGTTATACCTTAATATTTATTTATGCACCAACGGGTGTACGCCTACACCCGCATGCTTAGGTCATGGCCATTTCGTAAAATGATGCCAAGGATATCCGGGACATGGTCATTAACCCCCCAAAGGCGTTAAGCAAACAAAACATATTTTAAACGGGTCATCTCGATAATACTTAACCACCAATCGATTAAGGTCGAATGCCCGACCAAGCGGTATTTTATATACCGTATCCCAAGCCCGTATAAGGGAAAATAAGTTAAAAGTATTTACCTGAGCTAAATATAAATTCAATCCCAGCCGTATATCAATTCAGCAAGTACAGATAGCTTTTACTGGGCTCCTAATCTGGAACGAAGGTTTTTAATAACCTATTAGAATCCTAACGGGTCTTTAATTAAATCTAAACTTAGACCGGTTAGTTTTAAATAAAGATACGGTTCGAACGTGTGATTTAAGCGAAGACCGGAATAGAATGTGATTTAGACCCGACAAGTTTGAAGACTTGTGGGTGATGTTATGATATCCGGGACATGGTTATTAACCCCCAAAGTTGAGTGACATGCTTGTGGGTGATGTTATGATATAAATATTTTTTCTAGTGTATTGCTGGTTTTCTGCTAGAGATTGTTCAATTAGTGACATACTTGTGGGTGATATTATATGATTTATAAGATAATTTAATATCCCTCGACCTAACTCTAAAATGTTTAATTAACTCTAAAATGTTTAAATTTATGATTAGTTTTTATACCAATGGGTGGGAGTTGGCTACAAAGTTCATTTTTCCTACAAAGTGTAAAAAATCATAAAACATCATAATGTCAACCATAAAAACACACTCAAATCCCACAGATAACATAGTGAACATTACTAAAACACCATATTTGTAGGGTTTGTGTTGCGTTTTAGATGATAAGTCTTTGATTATCGAATTACTAACATTAGTGTGTTTTATATTCATAGTTCTACGATGGTGTGTTTAAAGTTTTTAAGGACTGCTAGGGTTTGGATATTGTGTTTTTGTGATCTTCACTGTGTTATTTGTAGGTTTTAAGTGCGGTTTATAGTTAAAATTGTGGTTTTTTATGACTTTACACACTTTATAGGAAAAATGGACTTTGTAACTGAACTCCACCATTATACAGATTATTCAACAACGCATCCGTTTCATAGTTATACACTTATACATGTGACTCTTTAATGTATTATACAAAAAAGTTAAGGCTTTCATAGTTTTTTTTTTAATTTAAAATTGCCTTTTTATTGGACTTGTCCCTCATAAACATTACTACATTGTCTCATAATCTTTTCAAATTTATTACTAATTAACTTGTTTTCTTTTGGATGATAAAAAGACAAAGTTTATAAACTTTTCATAGTTGTGTGTGTGTTTTTTTATTAAGCACGTTAAAAAAAATATAGAAAAGAATATACTTTGATAAACCAAAATTGTTGTGATGAGCGTGACCTACCTGCCTCCAAGAGAATAATAATCGTTAATAGTTATTGTGTCTTTTGCTTACTATCCAACACGTGGTCAGGTTTAAGGTGGACTCTTTCACTATTTATACCCCCCACTTTCTTCCTCAAACTCAAACTCAAAACACACTCTCACACACACACACACATACACACATACATCTCTCTCTGTTCTCAACAACAAAGTCCATTAAAATAGCTTCAAGTATTACCAATGGCTTCTTCTTCTATTCAAACTCCTACTTGGAGTAACCCCGGTAACAAACTCTTACCCTCTTCAGTATCGAGTTCGTTTTGTAAAAAAACGAACGCGAGACTGGCCAAGAATTCGGCCCTTTGCGCCCTCCAAACGCCTTCAATTCTTCAAGTCCCTAAACAAACCCCTCTTAAACCCGCGAAAACCGTTAAAACCGAAACCAGACCTGCCCAACCAAACTGGAACGTGTTACAAAAATTCGCATCAATGGCATTGGACGCCATCGAAGACGGGTTAACGAAGACAGACAATTTACACCCTTTACCGAAAACAGTGGACCCGAAGGTCCAAATCGCCGGGAACTTCTCTCCGGTACCGGAACAACCGGTGCGCCACCGGTTACCCGTCACCGGAGAAATCCCGGAGCATATTCAAGGAGTTTATTTACGAAATGGAGCTAACCCGTTATTCGAACCGACATCCGGTCACCATTTGTTCGACGGTGACGGGATGATTTACGCGGTTAAGTTCGATAACGGGTTGGCTAGTTACGCCTGCCGGTTTACCGAAACTCAAAGGCTTGTTCAAGAACGCGCTATCGGGAAACCGGTTTTCCCGAAAGCGATCGGGGAGCTTCACGGGCATTCCGGGATCGCTAAGCTTTTGTTGTTTTACGCCCGCGGGATGTGCGGGTTGATCGACCACACGAAAGGGATCGGTGTGGCGAACGCGGGTTTGGTCTATTTTAACAACCGGTTATTAGCAATGTCCGAAGATGATTTACCGTATCATGTGCGGGTCACGCCTTCGGGCGACTTGAAAACCGCGGGTCGGTTTGATTTTGGTGGGCAGTTGGAGTCTACAATGATCGCTCACCCGAAAATCGACCCGGTTTCTGGTGAGCTTTTCGCGTTGAGCTACGATGTGATCAACAAGCCGTATTTGAAGTACTTTCGGTTTTCGCCGGATGGGAAGAAGTCGAAAGACGTAGCTATCGATTTGGGGATACCGACTATGGTTCATGATTTCGCGATCACGGAGAATTTCGTGGTGGTCCCGGACCATCAGGTGGTGTTTAAGATGTCGGAGATGATCACCGGTGGGTCGCCGGTGGTGTATGATAAAGAAAAGGTGTCACGGTTTGGGGTTTTGGATAAATATGCGGAAAACGGGTCGGGTATTAAATGGGTTGAGGTTCCGGATTGTTTTTGTTTTCATCTTTGGAATGCTTGGGAAGAACCCGAATCCGATGAAGTGGTTGTAATCGGGTCGTGTATGACTCCGGCTGACTCAATTTTTAACGAGTGTAATGAGGAGTTAAAAAGTGTTTTATCAGAAATCCGGCTTAATTTAAAAACCGGAAAGTCAACGCGCCGGCAAATTATCTCGCCGGAAAATGACGTCAACTTAGAAGCCGGGATGGTCAACAAGAACCTTCTTGGTCGGAAATCGCGGTTCGCGTACCTTGCGATCGCGGAGCCGTGGCCGAAGGTGTCTGGTTTTGCTAAGGTCGATTTGACGACTGGCGAGACCAAGAAATTTTTTTACGGAGACCAGAAATACGGGGGAGAGCCACTCTTTCTCCCCAGTGACGCCAGTTCTGGCGCGGAGGACGAAGGCCATATTCTGGCCTTCGTCCATGATGAAAAAACATGGAAGTCAGAGCTTCAGATTGTTAACGCAATGACGATGGAACTAGAGGCGACGGTGCATCTTCCGTCCCGGGTTCCATACGGGTTTCATGGGACATTTATAAGTGCCAAAGATTTGGCAACTCAAGCATGAAAATTAGGTGTTACCGGCGAGATTTCACCGGAGGGATGGCCAGGCAGTACGTCCCCGGAGAGTCTCCCAAAACCTTATGGGTTGTTTCTAGTTTTCTTAATTCTTTTGGGTTTTTTTTTTTATAATTACATACTTCTTAGGGGACCAGACCAGCTTGTAGCTTTTGTGTGTTTAGGTTAGAAAATGAAGCTCAGCTGGTTGGTAGTTATTATGGTTTGAGTACAATCTAGTAAGCCATGAGTGCAAATGATTAATGCATTCTATCTATGTTCTATTGTAAATTTTGGTATATAATATGTAAAATTCCATCTGATATGTCACTTATCTTTCTTTTTTTTCGCTAATGCTGATATGTCACTTATCTTTCTTTTTTTCGCTAATACTGATATGTCACTTATCTTTCTTTTTCGCTGATAAATATATAAATGTATAGACAAACACGACAAATGGTTGTTTTGATATTTTATCGGGTCTAATATCGTCCGAAGATTTTAGTACTTTTTTTTATTTTGTTGATTGGTTTACAAGTTTTATGAGTATGGAAGATATTATTATTAATATTAAGAATAGAATTGAAACTAGTTATTGGAAGGTGAATGTCTTTGAATATGAAAAGGGGCATGAGTTCGGGTAGGTAGGAGAATATCAAGCAGCAAATAAAGTTTAGTGTTGATTTTATGGATTAAAATATAAGGGGACTAAAATGAACTATTGGTAAATGATAAGGGGTTAAATTGTGAAAAGCTTGCCGACATGTGAATGGTTTTTGATGGTGATGGTCATGAAGTTGAATGCATAACTTGAGGAATGAACAAACACCAAAAGCAACATAAATTGTAACTTTGATTTTAAATATACTATATATGTTGTTGTTTTTCTAATATTTTATAATTAATGATGAAGTAAATTACTAAAATCGTCCCTGAGGTTTGGGCATGTTTGGCATTTTCATCCAAAACAACTTTTTTGTACCATATAGTTTTTCACTTTTTGGATTTTTTTTTTCATTTTCATTCAAACGTCTAATTTGCTGTATTTTTTCTATCAAACATTTGGATGAAAATGATAAAAAATCACAAATCTCAAGGACGATTCTGGCAAAAAAGTCAGACGTTTGGATGAAAATGACAAAAAATCTTAAAAGTGAAGGACTATATGATACAAAAAAATTGTTTTGGATGAAAATTACAAAAATGCCCAAACCTCATAGACGATTTTAGCAATTTAGGGACTGTTTGTTTACCTCTTAATGAGGCTCTTAATGGTTCAGACCTCTTACTAGTTCAACACTTAATGGTTCAGACTGTTTGTTTCACGAACAGATGTCTGAATGGTTCAGACATTTGCCTCTGAATGGTTAAGATTTATACAGAGTTTGAATGGTTAAGACCTCTAATCTGAATTTGTCAGACATTTGCCTCTGAACGGCTAAGCATTATGCATGCTCTTAATGGTTCAGACCTCTTACTGGTTCATCACTTAATAATTCAGACCTTTTACTGGTTCAGCACTTAATCATTTAGATGTTACTAAATAGCCCTTACTCTTAATGATGAGATACGTCAACAATTTTTTTTTATTTAAGGTGTGATTGCTACTACCGTTTTGATTTTCAGTTTTCTTTTCTAGGCTAAATTATTATTTTATCACTAGTGTTGTTTGTCCAAGGAAACATAAATGTAACATCATAACTACGATCATACATTATTTATTTATTTATTTTTTTTTTTTGGCTCTACCTGACATTACTTAATTTTCAATCTGGATATTAGGGGTCTTCAATATTATGTTACAAAAAATTGGACCGATAACTATGTGAGGCTAAACCGTTTAAAATCAAATTTAATTTAAATATATTCAGTTTTCAGTTCAGTTTTGAACCGAAACAAATAACTTATTCGATTTCCTATTAGGCTAGAGGGTATGGTGATGGTCCTCCAAGGGAGGATGATCCGCTACGTAGGCGCCACGTCATAGTCCTCCCAAGGATGATCCATCCCACAAAACTAGAGGGTATGGAGGATGGTCCTAGTCATAGTCCTCCCCACCACTTTTATGTTTTTTTTAATATTCTACTTTTTTTTTAACATTTAACAAATAAACTAACAAAATATTTTCATTAATATTAAAAAAAGTAGCTAGAGATTTATTTTACCATTTGATCCTTTGGACTGTAAAGTAAAAAACGTAGCTAGAGTTTTATTTTACCATTTGATACTTCGGACTGTAAAGTAAAAAAAGTAGGGCCCCACACCACCTAATACTTTCTTCCTCCATACACTAGACTCTTCCCCCTTCATATCATATACATACAAATATAGAGATAAGAGATACATAGCCAAAAGTAGAGGTGCACAAACCGGTTAATTTTAATAACCGGTTCGGTTAACCAGTTATACCGGTTAATTTGACTTTTTGACTTTAACCGGTTAATGTTTTAACCGGTTATTACTTTAACCGGTTATTTTTTTAACTGGTCCGGTTAATTACTTTAACCGGTTGGTTAATTAACCGGTTATTTTCGGTTATTAACCGGTTTTTTTGCCTTTTTTTGAATTTTTCGGTTATTTTTTCGGTTAACCAATCTATCGGTTAAAAAACCGGTTTAAAAAAACCGGTTAATAACCGGTTATTATACTAAACACTTATAATCGGTTACTAACCTACGGTTAAATAACCTATTGAACCGGTTATTCCAAAATCGGTTATTAACCGGTTACGGTTAATTAACCGGTTATTTTGTGGCCAAAAGCAGAAGCCTAGCTGATGATGATACATATGTGGTAAGTTTCTATACACATTCACACACACACATATACATATATATATACACATACATATATATGTACTTTGTGAATTTGAATTTTTTTTAAACGGTAACATTATACATCGGTCCCCACATTTTTTTGGCATCTAGTGCCCGTCGCAAACGTCTAATACTTGCCGGATAGGACGGGGACCGGGGGGGGGGGGGGGGCGGGATGGTGTATACACCGGCGCCGGACCGAGACGGGATGGGGACGTCCCCCATACCCTGCAGCCTTATAAGAAATACTTTGAAGGAAACTAAATTCAAATATATTAGGTTGTAGATTTTTCTATGTGTATTTAGCCCATCACAAATCCGATGAAACCGAAGTGATGAACACGAGGGCCGAACTGATGAATTTGTTTCGTCTTGGTTCTCAGTTTTGGCGATTTTGAAATTGGTGTGTTTTGGATTAGATGATGACTTCTTAGGAGGCCATCCTTTTTCTAATACCGCTATTACACATGCCCCCGTTTAACAATACAATATGTTATGCATGATGTCTCAAAATGCAAGTAAGATGTCTGAACCATTAAGTGCTGAACAAGTAATAGCGCTGAACTATTAAGAGCCAGTAATAGTATTATGCTTAACCGTTCAGAGACAAATGTTTAATCAATTCAGATTATAGTATTAGATAGTAGAGTTTGTTAGATTAGTATGAGCCCACGGGCCCATTAGGTTGTTAGGGTTTTATTATGATTTCTATATATTGTAACCTGATCCTTCAATAATATTAATTCATTTTTTGATTATTTAACATGGTATTAGAGCCTTAGGGTTCTGGTTACCTCTTTCTCTACCGCCAGGGGCGTAGGATTCAAGGGGCGGGGAGGGGTGCCCGACCCCCCGAACTTTTCGGTTAGTAGTATTATGTATGTACGTTTCAAGGGACAGAGGATGGAGTTGAGGAAATGAGGGGATGAACCTAATATGTATATATATAAGTTGTGTGTATAGGTGTGTGAGAGAGGGGGAGAACCGGCTCCATTGTCTGGAACTCGACGTTCAGGACGCCGGTGGGGGGGGGGGGGGGGGGGGGGAGGACGGCGACGCCGGAGTAGGACGTGAGAGGGACGAACTCCATATCGCAAAGCCTTAGTTTCTTTTTTTTCTAGTTTTCCGTTGAATAAAGCCTCGTAATCGATTGCAGCCTATTTTCCCCCATCATTTGCCACTTGCCACCTTCTATTTTGTGCTCATCGTTGCTGCCTTCGATTGATGTTAATCATTTGATATTCATCAATTGTAGCGGTTTCGGGCAGCCCTGTGAATGAAATTTTCTTTTAAAAACAAATCAATAGTAGCGATTAATATTAATTGTTGGTGGCTTCAAGGGTGGATATTCATCCATTATTGGTGAATATTAATATTTTGCTTTGACTCATGTGCCACCGTCGACTGAGTATATTGTGGGTTAGAGTTGTGGAAGCCATTCATAATAGGAGGCTTAATTGGGATTTTCTTCCGTATAGAAGATCTATGGGTGGGGTTTGGTGCAATATAGCGAAAGTTCTCTCTAAAACTACGGTAGAAGGGCGTTCGTTAAGACATTTTTTAGAAGCAATGTTGGAAACGGGGCTAATACATCGTTTTGGCTGGACCCTTGGTTGTGCAACGAGCCGCTAAAAGACGTTTTTCCAGAATTATTCAAGATTGAAAAGGAGAAGAGGTGCAAGGTGGCGGACCGGCTCAACGTTTGGTCGGTTGCCATCGGCCTTTTATCCAGTTTTGTTTGGGCCTGGGCCAGGCCCATTGCGGCTGGGATTGAGGTTAATGAGTTGGCTGAATTATGTGGTAAATTGAATCAAGTGACCCTTACTGAAAGATCTGATTCATGGGAATGGATAGGTGCGGATGACAAGGAGTACAGTGTGAAAGCTGTTAAAAGGCTTTTGAATAAAGATGGGCGGCAATCCTCCCTTTCGCAGGAGCCGATAGAAGATTGTAAATGGATTCCCGATAAGTGTAATATTTTCATGTGGAGAGCGGCCATGAACAAAATCGCGACGGTGGAAGCTCTGAAAAAAAAAGAAACATTAATGTTCAGGAGGAGTCGTGTGTTCTTTGCAGGGATGGGGATGATTCGGTTACTCACATTTTCTCGTCTTGCTACACGGCGACGGTAGTGTGGAACCAAATTAGTAGGTGGGTTAATATCCATAACCTGTTTTTCTTTGGTTTCAAAGACATATTGGAGATTCACGAGCATGTAGGCCTGACCGGAGCTAAAAAGGAAGTTTTCAAAGGCATTGTCAGGATCGCGGCTTGGTTCATTTGGAAAGCTAGGAACAAAGCTAGGTTTGAGAATAAGGAGGTTAGAGCGAATGTCATTATTAGTGAGATAAAGGCGTCATGGTATTTATGGTTTAAAAATAGGTCGAAGTTCAAAAATTTATCGTGGCTAAATTGGTGTAAATTTGTAATTATGTAAGTTGGTTGTTTTTTGGGCCCCTCGGTTTGAGGTGGGTCGGTTGGTTCTAATGAAGTTTACCTTAAAAAAAAAAAACAATTATGATGTCAATTTTTTATATACAAAACATTCACTATAGTTATATACTAGGTTAGAACCCCGTGTAATACACGGGTTGAATAAATGTAATTTTATATATACTAAATAATAAAAAATATATCGTTAAAAATCTCGTTTATTACACAGGTTGAATAAATGTAATTTTATATACTAAATAATAAAACAATATATCTTTAAAAATCTCGTTTATTAGATGGGTTGAATAAATGTAATTTTATATATTAAATAATAAAAAAAGTTATATCTTTAAGAACCCCGTGTATTGTACAGGTTTAATAAATTTAATTTTATATATTAAATAATGAAAAAAGTTACATTTTTAAGAACCTCATGTATTGTATGGGTTGAGCACATGTAATTTTATATATCAATCAATAAAAAGTTATATCTTGTTATATCTTTATAACCCCTATGTATTATACAGATTGAATATATCTAATTTTATATACCACATAATAAAAAAGTTATATTTTTAAAAATCTGGTATATTATACGAGTTGCATAAATGCAATTTTGTTTAGTAAATAATAAAAATATTATATATCTTAAAAAAAAACATGTTTATTACATGGGTTGAATGAATCTAATAAAAAATTATAGAGTAAATTACAAGTTTTGTCCTTTATGTTTGTCTCAAATTTCAGACGCTGTCCTTTACCTTTAAAATTGATGAGTTTTGTCCTTAATGTTTCAAAATCCTGCACGTTATGTCCTTTAGGGCAAACCCAGTTAGAATTTTCTGTTAAGTTATGTCATGTGCATTGCACACAAGGGTAGAACAGTCATTTCCCCTCCACACTTGTGTTTCCCCCTTTTAAAACCCTAATAACACCCCCTGTTCATCTTCAACCCCAATTCATCTTCATACCATTCATCTTCGCATATTTGATTATTTGCAGATTAAAAATGTGTCCGGAGGTTACAATCTAAAGAATTAAGTGTTGTTCAAGGTTCCAACTCAGTATTTATTCACGAATCCGATTGAAAAGGTTTTATCAGTTTACAGAAGTTGGGTATCTGATGATCTGAATACTGGGATCCGCAGAAGTTGAACAAATCAGCAATTTACGAATCTTCACAGAACTGGTCAATCATTCGAACAATATCAATCATTCGAACCAGTTTACGAATCTGCACATTTGTTTTAGTTCAGTTTGATTATTCATTCGCAGAACGGTATTCGTTAAACCGTTATAACAGGTCCATCTACTGAAGCATTATCTATTCGCAGCTGATTATTCGCAGAATTAGACGTCCTTTCGCTGAACAAATTCATCCGCAAAATTACTAAGTCCATACACTGATTCTTCATTCATTCGCTGAAACTGTTAGAACGCACTGAAAGTTTGAAACGAACCCAGATCAATACACAAGCGCGAATCCACACTTGAATCTATCACGAATCAGGAAGTTATTACAATCACGAATCAACATCTGATATTGTAGGTTATCGCAGATCCACAGACAGTTTATAACGAATCAAGGATTCAATTTTTGCTAAGAATCTGGAAATTAGAATGAATCAGCAGGCTGTTATAACGAATAAATGATGAGTTGATGAAGATGAATGATATGAAGATAAATTGGGGTCGAAGATGAACAGGGGGTGTTATTAGGGTTTTAAAAGGGGGAAACACAAGTAGGGAGGGGAAATGACTGTTCTACCCTCGTGTGCAATGCACATGACATAACTTAACAGAAAATTCTAATTGGGTTTGCCCTAAAGGACATAACGTGCAGGATTTTGAAACGTTAAGGACAAAACTCATCAATTTTAAAGGTAAAGGACAGCGCCTGAAATTTGGGACAAACATAAAGGACAAAACTTGTAATTTACTCAAAATTATATCTTTAAAAAAACTAACGGATATACTCGATATATGATGGATGGGGTGATTACGGTGATGGTTCTTATAAATGTCACGTAAATATAGTGAATATCGTATTTAAGTTGAGAGTTGAACACGAAAATAAAAGTATAGAACCAATAAACATTGATTAATGTTTTTGTTTACCCCTTATAAACATTTTTGAAATAGATTTTACCAGTAACTACTTTAGTTTAATAAAATAAATAAAGAGTAAATTACAAAGTTCGTCCTTTATGTATGTCACTTATTACAAAGTGTGTCCTTTATCTTTACTATTTACATAAAACATACTTAATGTTTGTAAAACCATTCAGGTTATGTCCTTTACCCTAAACCTAGTTTATTTTCCTAGTTAAGTCAGGTCACATGGAAAGCACGTGAGGGCATTAATGTCAATCCACCTACCAATTACACCCACCATCATCTCCTCCATCCTATAAGAGAAAACAACAATGGGGATCCATAAAGATTACATTCAATTCAGAGCTGTATGTATAGGTTTTCGGGACTCAGTGCCTAAAATCCCTAAACATCTACCATGTCAATCCATACATTCATCATGTTGTTATAACCATCATCTTCTTCATCATATCCTCCTTTGAATCAGAAAAAAGATTGAGAAGAAGAACAGGAGCGACAGAAAACAAGATGAGATCAGTGGGGCACGTTTTCTAGGGTTCATCCTCTGATTCTTCTTCACTCTCTTCGTTTTCTTCCTTTTTTTATCCCCAATTTAGGGTTCCATCCTCAGGTACGCCCAATTCATCAGATTACACAGTTTTTTGTTCAAATTAGGGTTTCCATTATTCAATTGGTGCTGGCGATTGTTTAACTTTGTTGATTTCGAGTCCAAATTTTCTGAAAAAATTGAATGAAATTGTATCTTTAAATTAGGGTTTCTAAAGCTGATTGAAATTGTGGGAGAAGGGGTAAAATTTATGTCGAATTCGGTGGATTTTTCAGATTTACCACCGGAATTGCTCGAAACAATCGCGAAGAAACTGAAAATTCATAAAGATTACATTGTTGTTTTCTCTTGCACGATTGCGTAAGGTGATTTGCAGGGGGTCAAATTGGGGATTAGGGTTACGTATGTGGCAGGAGATGATGGTGGGTGAAATTGGGGTTTAGGGTTTTTATAAAATGGGACTGTAATTGGTAGGTGGATTGACATTAATGCCCTCACGTGCTTCCTATGTGACCTGACTTAACTGGGAAAATAAACTAGGTTTAGGGTAAAGGACATGACCTGAATGGTTTTTCAAACATTAAGGATGTTTTCTGTAAATAGTAAAGATAAATGACACACTTTGTAATAAGTGACATACATAAAGGACGAACTTTGTAATTTACTCATAAATAAATCATTTAAATCATATTAATTTATATATAGTGTATGTCTTTTGTTAATTTCAGGATAAATAATTTTGAAATCTCATAAATATCTCAAAATATTATATTATCTCCTATATGAATTGTTTAAATTTATATTAAATTTAGTTTTATAATTATCTTTTAACTAATATTAATTATCTATAATTAAGTAGAAGAGGGAGGAAAAACTAAAAAATAGATGGCTCCAATGAATGACATATGTCCTTTTATTGGTTTCTTTTATTATATAGTATAGATATAGATTGTTGTTATCACTTATGCAAAAGAAAAACATGTAACGACAAAATTCATTTTTTTATTTGTGATGCTACCGCACCATCTCAGCAACACTCACACATCTTACTCCTCGAGCAGTTTATTGCCGCCACGTCACCGCTCTCCTTTGTTTTTTCTAATTTCCGCCGACTTCGGTTCGCCGCTTATTGGACTTCGGTCCACCGGAGTGCCACCTGCAGGACTACGGTCCGCCGCCGCACTCCTAGTTAGTGAGATTTCTACTCCACTGCCGCTGAGCCGCCGCAATGAACACCACTTATTGGATTACGGGATCTGTCATTGAAGACTGTGGATGGCAAAATCAAACAAAATACGGATTTGTTGGCAAAAGTTTGGATTCTTGAATTGGTCGAAACATGTTTATCGTTTATCTTATTATTATTATTATTATTATTGTTTTTATGTTTTCCCAGTCCAAGCTTTTGGTTTCCTCTGCTCGGACTGCGTCAGAGTATTAGATAGTAGAGTTTGTTAGATTAGTATGAGCCCACGGGCCCATTAGGTTGTTAGAGTTTTATTATGATTTTTATATATTGTAACCTAATCATTCAATAATATTAATTCAATCTTTGATTATTGAGTTAATTACTATTTTCGTCCTTGTGGTTTGTCAAAAATCACTATTTCAGTCTATTAGTTTAAAAATTGTGATTTGAGTCCCTGTGGTTTCACTTTCGTAACCATTTCAGTCCACCTCGTAACAATTTCAGTCCCTATACTTAACAGAATAATGGATTGAAATGGTTACGAAAGTGAAACCCAGGGATTGAAATAGTTACGAAACTGAAACCACATGGACTGAAATCGCAATTTTTAAACTAATGGACTGAAATAGTGATTTTTGACAAATCACAGGGACGAAAATAGTAATTAACTCTTGATTATTTAACATATAGGTCTTAGCCATTTAGACTCGGTATAATGCTTAACCATTCAGAGGCAAATGCCTGAACCATTTAGACATCTGCTCGTGAAACAAACCGTCTGAACCATTATGTACTTAACCAGTAAGAGGTCTGAACTATTAAGTGCCTAGTTAAGAGCTAAACAAACATCCCCTTACTAATATTATAGAACAAAACTTTTTAATGTGGTCTTGGCTGCAATGTGGAAAATTTGGATCTGTAGAAACGATAAGAAATTCAATAGCAACTCGGTTCCTATTAAGGTCATGGTGGAGAGCATCAAGGAGGAAGCGTTTGTGTGGTTAAAGAAGTGGTCGAAACTAAAAGCCCTTGTTTGCGAGTCTTGGTTAGATTTCTATATTGCCCAATTTTTGTAATCGTGTCTGGTCATCTGTTGTATTCAGCCCCCTGGCTGGTTTCTCCTTTCTATATTTATATAGTTTAGGATCAAATACAAAAGCTCTTAAAAACAAGAAGTTGTACAAAGGGTATCAAACGAACTCTGATTGATATCAATTAAGCGATATTGGAACCGTCTCATCGAACTCTACGATGTGAGATTTTAGGTTTTCACTTTTGGATTTATAGGTTGTAGGTTTTAGAATTTTTGTTTATTATATTATGTCTTTTGTTTATCATTGTATATTTTCTATATTTGCGTCATTATGTCTTTTTTTACGACTCACTGTGTCTTTTTTCTTAACATTTTGTTATAGTTTTTGGCATTGTGTATATTTTTCTCAACGTTGTATCATTTTGTGCGATTGATTCATTGTGTCTTTCTACATTTCTTACTTCTAAATATCCCTTTGTAGAATACTTCAATTTTTATTTTTATATAAAGCAGCTGTTCGAAAAAAAGGATAATTCATATATTTTATTGGTGATTAAATTTCACCAAACTATATGACAAATTAAATGTTAATTTTTTTCTTTCAGATGTTATAGTTAATTACGTAAAATAACAACATATTTATAACTTTTTACTAATCAATGACAAGTAGCTAAAACAATACTTCTTTATCAAGAGTTCTTACAAATTTAATTCTGTAACAGTCATAATTAAGAGGTAAGTCCTATTTTTTTCTAAAAAGAAACTTTAGATTTTTATAACAAAAAACTGACGAGTGACCCTTGGCCATCTAACCCCCTCGGAGCATTCGTATCCCAATTCCTTATACTCACTTAAACGAATAACCATGAAATTAAAAAAAAAAAAAATAAACTATCTAAAAATACAACTCCATCACATTTCTAATCCTTATACTTTACCCATATAGTTTTAATGAAAACTAAAGTGAGTTCGTATATTTAAGAAACATTAAAATAAAATTTTATTGATAAAGAATGGGACGTGGCAAGGTTTTAAAAAATAAGAGATAACTTTAAGAAATTGTGATTTTTAGTTAAATTATAAGGGTAAGAATAAAGAATGATATGTAAATTATAAGGGTAAGAATAAAGAATGATATGTGAATGCTCTGAACATGAGCGGATTTTAAAATTCTAAGCAAGAAAACAAAGGGGCCGTCCGCCTCGGGCTCCTAACCTCTTTGCTTCCTCCCCTTATAACGGCGTATTTCACTATTTCTATCAAAAGTTACTATGATTAACATTTACGTAATTTTTAAAATGCTATCCAAAGGCTGGAGGGCATGGGGCGCCATTACCCATCTACCTCAGCAACTTTTTCATCAGTAGCACCTTCCACACCATACCATGCTAGCTATTTGAGGGGGGGGGGGGGGGGGGATGGGGGTAATTCAATGCTAGCCAAAGTAATAGCGGATGAAAAATAAAAAAAAAATAAGGGGAGCGCTATTGGGGGGCTTTAACCCATACCATAGGTGTTATTGAGAAGATACTACTAATCAAGTTGTGTTTGGATTGGCTTGTTTAATAAAACGAGTTATATTAGTTGTCCAAAACAAGATTATTTTCATGTTTGTTTCGCTCGTGTTAGAAATTGTTGTTCCTAACTATTAGTGTTCGCATCTACTTTCTCGCTCTCCATTTAACTTTTCTTTCACACTTTGTTAGACAAAGTGTTCACATCTACTTTCTTACTCTCCGTTTAACTTTTCTTTCACACTTTGTTAGACTACGGGCTAGATGACGACATGGTCAAAACTACTAAATGAAGTCATTATTGTTTCACACATATGAAAAGGGCTAAACCAAGTTATCATTGTTTCGTACACATATGAAAAGGCCAAAAGGCCAAAGTTAAGTTTAAATTCATTCCGCAAAATGTGTTGAGTTGCCTTTTGATGTACTCTTTTGATACCACACCAATTTGATCACTGATGGTGTACTAGAATTATGAGCCTAAATCGCATATCCAAAATCATACATGTACCCAAATTAGGTGTAAAATCGGTCAAAATAGAAAAAGAACCACATAGTATTATAGAGTCCATAACATGTACTAGGGATGAGCTCGGTACCAATCGGTACCGAAAATCCTCAAAACGGGTACCGGTACCATTTGCTCATCCCTAACATGTACTAATAAGCCTCAACAAGTATGCTTAGGCCACAGGGTGTGGCATCGCGCCACCCCGCCATGTCGCCCATTATAGCGCCCCGGGGCGCCACCAACCACACCACCACCGTTAAACAGGGGGCGCTATCGAAGCCCTGCCAGCACGTTAACGGACGAAGTTTGGGTGGATCGAGGCATTGGGTCAACATAATTGTTAAAGGGGGCGCTAGTGGGGCTTTATCCCACACCATCATTGTTAAAAGGGACGCCATTTTTATCTCAAAATCTACGTGGTGCTTACGTGGCGTGATAAAGCTCCTAGAGGCTTTATACCACACCATGTAGCCTTAGAGAATACTCAAAAGACCCCACATGATGATATTAACAAAACCAATTGTGAACTGTAGTAAATACTTATTTGGTCCATTTTAACTTCAATTTATAACTATAGAGCTACGATATCGTTGTCTATTTTTATTTGATTTACATTTCGAGAACTTTAATAAAGTTATTAAACGGCCTCTGAGCTCTAATATTTTTTTATAAACGATTTACGTATACCGGTGAATTTTAATAGATTTATCATACATAAGTTTAATAATAATTATGTTCTATAAACGATTTATGTTTTAACCCTGAACTTTAATAGCTTTATCATACGGTCCTTGAAGTTTAATAAAATTATTTTCTTTAACAAACAATTGTTTTTTTTAATCTTTTCTTATAATTTTGATTCTTTTTTTTTATTTTACCTATTATTTATGTTACTTGCTTATCTTTACATTCGTTAGATTAAAGACTATATGATCTATATTAAGCTTTTAATATACAAGATAACAAATTTAATGTTTATTTTTATATACCTTATCATAGTTAAAACTAACTTTTGACTCTAGACATGTTTACTTAACTATGTTGATTGTTTATTTTACCGCTATTTAGATTACAGTCTGCATGGTCTATAATAACTTATTGATATATCATGTAACAAATACATTATCGGCAATACCCTCCTACAACCCGCCGCGATGCATGGGCTTTTCGATACTAGTTTGTAAAAAAAAAATGTTTGCGTCACGAAGAAATATAACACAATATCAATGATGTTATTAGCATGTGTGAACAAATGGTTGGGGAAACTAAGAAATATAAATCATCGGATTCGTACAAATGGTGTGTTTGAATGGAGTGCCACTCTCATATAGAAAAGAGTAAATAATACAAATTGTCCTTTATTTATACATTAAATTGTACTCTTTGTCATTTGTCATTAAAAATCACGCAAAATATCTTTTATTTCGTAAATTTTGCACTCTATTTTTCCTTTAAGCTAACAAATGTTAACTTTTCAGTTAAATTTAAGGTGAAAAGACCAATGTTCTCAAAGGACTTAATCTGAAGTTTATTTATAAATGATATAACCTGTACTTATTTACTTCTTTTATTTATTTTACATTATTTCTTTTCATTCTTTTTATTTTATTAAATTTATCACTATTATTTTACCGGTTTCTTTAAAAAAATTGTAGTTCATTAATTAACATATTTTTATAAAAATATATACTTTTATAATTTATTTATTTTCATTTGTTTGATTAACTTATTTAGTTTTTTTTCCATTGGTGTTATCGAGTTATTTTTTTATCACCTTTACAATTATTATATGTTATACTAACGAAATTTCCAACAAAATATAGAAAAAAGCACGTCGGTTGCATGTTACGACATGTCGGTTTAAATTATGATTTTCTATAAAATTTTGAATTTTGTAACATCATTTTTAAAACAACTGGTTATTTTGGACGTGTTATAAAATGTCCGACATACATTCATCTCAAAATACAACATTGCGACATTTTTTTTTATCTATGTTTAAACCGACTCGTCATAACGCGCGACCAGTGTGCTTATTTTTCTCCATATTTTGTTTTAAATCTCGTTCAAATAGCATATAATAATTGTAAAAGTGATAAAAATAACTCGATCACACCAATGGTCTGTCTAAAAATATAATATAAAAATTACATTATTTATAAAAGAGTGAATTGAAAGTTTTATTCTTTATCTATACTAGTAATCGGACCCGTGTAAAACACGGTTAGTTTTAGTAACGTTTTATTATATTAATTAGTAAGTAATTATCGGTTCATTTAGATTGTCGGGCATTTGATATATATTGACATTCCAAGTCATTGTCCAGTGGGCAGAAAAGTTAATAATAAGTCTAATCTTTATATTTATACTAATAAATAAAAATGAAGTACACTTGGATGATTATTAAGCTCCTCATTTTGATTTTTGCCACTTGTCAATTATCTAGATTACTTTTGCCACGTATCATGTTTTGAGCATCTCTACATTTTACTAACCTTTTTATTTAATTGTTGATTGATGCATTTACTATAAAATCGATGGACTATTCAAATGAATCTGCTAAAATCGATGGACTATTCAAATGAATCAGACAAGTTCATATAGATCGTATTAAAGTTAACAATAAGAAACTATAATGGTAAAAAAAAAAATAAGAAAACATGATTGATACCTTTTGAACTTCACCTCATGTATTGGGTTTTAAAACAGTATCACAAGACCAATACTCTGAGAAATCCACATCATCAACAGTTTTGAGGAGCTGAGTTAATAGAATTGTGCATCATTACATTACAATTATTCATAAAAGATATATAATATAGCTTTATAAACACAAAAAATATTACCTGCTTATAAATATCCGTGACGATCCGATTCGATTACCAAGGGAACTCATAGCTTTAAGCTCCTCCAAGTATTTCTCCACTATGTTTGGATTTTTGCATGCATCTCACATTTTTTACATAGTGATGTTGACACCTACTTCGTGTAAGTGACATGTAAAAAGCTGTTATTATTAAATTTTAATATAAATGAGACTGATACAAACTTAACTCTAGCTAATAACAAAGTAAAGAGTACAATACTTGTTTCAAGAAGTTGATTTTGAGTTTGTAATCGCCTCTCAGACAGTTCCAGCTGAAACCATGGTTCGCTCAGTAAGCGTTGAGTTTCCTTGATCAAGACAACAAAGTCAAAAGGTAAGTTAAGGTTTTACAACTCAAAATCAACCTCATATTACCAGCTAATTCTTACAATTTTACCTAATTTTACAACTTTAGACACACACGATTCAATTAGATAAATCAATCCAGAAATCTCTAACATAAAGCATCCATAATCAATCAATAACAAACACAATAATGAACTAATTAACAACAACATTCGACTTAAACAACACAGAAAGCACAAAAAAACTTACAGTTCCCCGGAACCCTAGAAAGTTGAGGATCTGAATACTTTTCATTCAAGTAGCGTTTCATCTAAAAGAAAATTCAGCAGCAAGCACACGATCTTTTTGTATAAGATTCCGAGTTATTGCCGTTTCCTTTGAGATGCAACCCTATTAAACAAAAAGAAAAATTATACCAATCCAAATGACCTATTAGAAGCGGTGTATGGATGAAGTGTGTAATGGGGAGAAACAAAATACTCACAGTTTAAAGATTGTAGTTTTGCAAGAAATAAGTCTACCAAGACCATTACATTAGCTATATCTGTTTAGCCTCCTCTGGTGTCATCTCTATACAACAGGATGAAATTTGAACTCCAGCTATCATATTTGATGTTCTTTAAATCCGCGCTGCCATCGCATTGAATTATTATGTCATTAGGATTGTGAGACATCTCGCAATTACAATACCAGCCAAGTAACATCAAACATCTTAAAGAAACGATTATTATCAATGGACAGTATCCTAACCTATAACCGGAGGCGGCACGATACGTGCATCAAGATTTTTATTTATATTCATAACTCCTTTAATATCTGCAACTTCATTCACAGCAGAACTCATCTCATTCTTCTCTTTGGCACTCTTATTCTCTTCAACTTCTACAACAACTGATGTCATCTGAACAACACCTTCACCTTCCGTGACTGCAAGAACATGAAAAATACCTGAAATTGTTAAAAAGTTGTCCTTAAGCCGCACATTAGAGCTCTTATGCATAATTTATAAATCAAAACATGAATTAAGCAAATCTAAAGATTACTATGTAAATAGCGTAAAAGAACTGCAATTTCGTTAATATATATGCACAGATACCTATAGGAAGAAGTGAAACCAGTGTTTTGGGTTAAAACAGTGTTTTGAAACCACTTTTGGGTTAAAATAGTGGTTTCAAACACTGTTTTAAAACAACAGTGGTTTCAAACACTGTTTTAAAACAACAGTGGTTTCAAAAACTGTTAACCCAAAAGTGGTTTCAAAAACTGTTAACCCAAAAGTGGTTTCAAAACACTGTTTTAACAACACTGCTTTAACCCAACAGTGGTTTCAAACACTTTTTTTTAACCCAAAAGTGGTTTCAAAACACTGTTTTAACCCAAAACAGTGGTTTCAAAACACGGTTTTAACCCAAAACAATGGTTTCACTTTTTCCAGATAACGAACGGAGATCATTCGATACTGCACAATCATTGCTGCATCCACGACAGTATTCTCTTCACCTTCAATTTCATCTTTTACTAATTTAGTACGACCCGTGTGCAAACACGGGTGGTTTTTAGAAATTTTACATACCACATTTTATTAAACACGGGTAGTCTTAGAAGTTTTAATATATGCTACTAAATAATATTATAGTAAACCACGGTACCGTTCCTTATAGTTGCTCAAATTCAAATTCACATCCAAAATCCACTAACGACTTCAACAATCAATAGATACACGTTAACGACTATAGTTACAGACATGTCGCAAGTACAGATTAATCGACTAAAAACACATATAAACCACATATTTAAGCCATTTTATTGACTTTCTTGAAAATCAATTGATGCAATCAAAGTCAAAATCAATTCAATTTACTGGTTCGCTTTTTTAAATTCAGAAATCCAAAAAATAAAGGTTGGAGTTGAGTGATGCTTACCTTCAGATCTGTAAAACGAAGTTCATAGTTTCATACCTTTCAGGCAACAATAGATGACACTTTCTCCTTTAACTTCTCAATCGTCTGCATTATTATTATTTTGTTAAGATCCATAATTGACATTAAAAACATGGATAACCCTATTCCTTTAGATTTAAAATCAAATCACAATTTATGGTTAAGATTCATACCAGAAATCTTTACGATGAAATAACCCTTAGTTGGTGGAAACATGAAGCTTTAACCCTTTTACAGCTATCAAAAAGTTCGATGGCTGTTTTGGTATCTCCAATGGCCTAACTACACTTTCAAGCCATTCAATAGCTTTAAACCTTCTCATAGCTACAAAAAATGAAAAGAAATCACATAATCAACAACGTTTCTATTGTTTTGTTAGAACGAATTTGACAGCAAAATTTATAATTATACCTGCTCCTTGGACTTTCCTTGAAGGTAGAGTACTTGTTTCGCCTACCGGATCATCAGAACGCATGCATCTATCTTCCGAAACAAACATCTCTGGTCCAGTTCGACCGCACTAACCGGGAACTCGTCACTCGTTGATTTGCCTAATTATAATTGCAAAAGATTTAGCCCCACCAACTTGAATGAAGTCTTTAGAAATAGGTCTGGTTTGGTAATTTATAACATTTACCTATCAAACAATTAGATATAACCTTACAACAGATAGATAAACTAAAATATTTTTATGTTTTAAAGACTATAAATTTACCTGACACAAGTAAGGAACCTCATTACGAAACTCGTGAAGTTATATTCTCTAGCAATTTCAGCTGTGTAGAATCTTTCGAGATGCTCACTGGTTATATCCTGCTCCAAGATAATAGTCAACCTCATCAAATGGCCAATTTTTAGATGGCTATTTCAGCTGATTATTTGAAAGACTATACAGTATCACATACCACAAATTCAAACAACCACTAACTTAGCATATAAGAACTTATTTATTATAGATAAAGAAGAGAAAAAAAAGACAAAAAGGCGAGTTTCACTAACATGCCTTAGGATATAATGCTGAAAAACATATAAACCACATAAACCACATAAACCACCAGTTCTAAATCATTGATTCGATTCAAACTCACTCGCTTATCTCTTTTATTCTATAACAATTAACTGTTTCGGATCGTAACCTAACATCCATCAACGATGATCTAAAATAACACACTAACGACTTCAACAATTAATAGATACACGTTAACGACTATAGTTACAGACATGTCGCAAGTACATATTAATCGACTAAAAACACATATAAACCACATATTTAAGCCATTTTATTGACTCTCTTGAAAATCAATTGATGCAATCAAAGTCAAAAATCAATTCAATTTACTGGTTTGCTTTTTTAAATTCAGAAATCCAAAAAAATAAAGGTTGGAGTTGAGTGATGCTTACCTTCAGATCTGTAAAATGAAGTTCATCGTTTCATACCTTTCCGGCAACAATAGATGACGCTTTCTCCTTTAACTTCTCAATCGTTTGCATTATTATTATTATTATTATTATTATTTTGTTAAGATCCATAATTGACATTAAAAACATGGATAACCCTATTCCTTTAGATTTAAAATCAAATCACAATTTATGGTTAAGATTCATACCAGAAATCTTTACGATGAAACAACCATTAGTTGGTGGAAACATGAAGCTTTAACCCTTTTACAAGTATCAAAAAGTTCGATGGCTGTTTTGGTATCCCCAATGGCCTAACTAAACTTTCAAGCCATTCAATAGCTTTAAACCTTCTCATAGATACAAAAAATGAAAAGAAATCACATAATCAACAATGTTAGCTCTTATTTAAAAACTAATAGCTATGTAGAATCATATAGATATATAAGATACCTATTGCTTGCTTGATGACAACATCTGTATATTCATATGTGAATGTGTATTTATAAGATACCTGACACATAACCCTTTTGTTAGAACGAATTTGACAGCAAAATTTATAATTATACCTGCTCCTAGGACTTCAGCAAGATGTGAATCTAAATCACGTGAAAATTTATCCCTTACTTTACCCGAGTCCCAATTTGCTTGCTTGATGACAACATCTGTATATTCATATGTGAATGTGTATTTAGAAGAATGTGTTCATTTAGTTCTTATTTAAAAACTAATAGCTATGTACCTTGACTTTTGACCGTTATAAGTTAATAATAAATAAGCAAAAATGTGATATTTGCAAACGAAAAAAATATCCAGCTTACAATAATCTTTCAAATAAACAAAGAAACAAAATTGTCGCAACCCCTGGCCCCTATCTCCTGGGATTGGGCGGACGCGAACTCAGATGTGGTGGTATCATTGGTTTGTCATTATTTGGCAGCGGAAATTTCATCAGGACCGTAGTTAGGAAATATTTTATCAGAGTAAAATACCACATTTTTATATTATTAAACACATGGGTAAAACCCAAGTTACTATTACAAACATGTTTATAGGGATAAACCCTAATTTATTGAATTTAAAACACCGTCTTTTAGGTAACTTTTATAGCCACATTTTTCCAAGCCTTCAGTGCTCTCTAGCTGGCTTCTAATTGGCTTTCACATTTTGTTACCTGAAACGCGTTTTAAAAACATTTTTCAGTGGGGAATACTGGTGAGTGAATCCCAGTTTAATCAAGAAGGATTTATCCTTTAACAATATTCAGAGCAATTACAATGTTTATATCTACACAATTACTCATTCAGTATTGTCAATCCTGACTGGTGGGTCATATTACACATTGGCTATCTCGTTGTCCAATGGTAACGTGTTCCACATTTTGTATATAAAACCCCAACATACCGACATTAATTGAAGAACTACAAAGACTCTATCACTGCTAATCACATTGTAAAATATTTAAGGTTTTGTGAAAACATTTTGCAAAAAGGAGGATTACTCACATTGCTAATTTAGATTTTCTTGGTGGATTCCTGGTTATAATCTATTAATTAAACACACGTGTGTTAGTATAATAACCCAAAATTTACATTAGTTATACCCTCCCCGAGACAGTATTCCAACGACTACGTCGGGCAGAGCCTCGACAGCCGTTACGGAGCACTAAATCAATCGGGCAGCGTATCTAATACGTAACCGGGGGTTAAAATACTTACAACGAGGCAGAACTTCATTAATTAGGGGGTATAATACCTGATTATATTGCCTACACTTTAGAATTTCGAGAGATAATTTGATTTTGAGCAACGTAAACTGAAGGGCGATTGTCTCAATTTATAGGACCTGATTTCAGGTTTCTCACGGCCCGCGAAGGATCGTTAAGGGATCTTCGCGCCCCACGACATAGGGGTGTAGACTCTAGGGTTGCTGATTCATTGATATAGGTTCGACACGAATGATGACACGTGGCATCCTGGGGGCTCGCCCTGGTGACCAGCTGTCGCGCCCCGTGTAGCCTGAAGGCAAGGCCTTCGCGGCCCGCGAGCGACCCAAATTCTTGTTTTTTATTTAATTTTTGTAAAAATAAAAGTATTTCGGGCCATTTATCGTATACGGGATGTCGGAAATATTTTAGGAGGGTTGTTATATCCTCCCCACCTTGATTTAGAACTCGTCCTCGAGGTCTACTGAAATAGGTGTGGATATTTCCTTTGCATCTCTGATTTAAGCTCCCAAATGTATTCTGGTCCTCCTTTGGAATCCCATTTCACTTTAACTAGAACTAATCTCTTGTGTTTAAGATTCTTGACTTTCCTGTCTTCAATTTGTAGAGGCTTTTCTACGAACTTGAGCTTTTCATTTATCTCTATGTCTTTAAGAGGTACCATTAATGTTTCATCGGCTAAACACTTTTTGAGATTACATACATGAAATACGTCATGTATTCCTGCCATTTCCTCTGGCAGTTGTAGCTGATAAGCTACTAGTCCTATTCTTTTAATTATCTCAAAGGGTCCAACATACCTGGGGCTTAGCTTTCCTCTTTTTATGAATCTTACTACTCCTTTCCAAGGAGAAACTTTTAATAAGACTTTGTCTCCTACCTGAAATTCCAATGGTTTTCGCCTGTTATCAGCATAGCTTTTCTGACGATCGCGTGCTGCTTTTAGTCATTCCTTGACTTGAAAAATCTTGTCCGTTGTTTCTTGTACTATCTCTAGTCCAGATAATTTCTTTTCTCCAATTTCTGCCCAACAGATTGTGGTTCGGCACTTTCGTCCATAAAGTGTTTCGAATGGTACAGCATTGATACTGGTATGATAGCTGTTGTTGTAGGAAAATTCTATTAATGGTAAGTGATCGTCCCAATTTCCTCCGAAATCAATTACACAAGCTCTAAGCATATCTTCCATGGTCTGAATCGTCCTTTCACTTTGTCCATCCGTTTGAGGATGATAAGCAGTGCTTAGATTTAGCTTGGTTCCCATTTCTTTTTAGAAACTTGTCCAAAAATGATATGTAAAAGGGCTATCTCTATCAGAAACAATTGATAAAGGAATTCCATGTAATGAAACTATTTCATTTACATACAATTTGGCTAGTTGTTCCATACTGGAAGTCTCATTCATTGGTAAGAAATGAGCAGATTTAATTAGTCTATCTACAATCACCCAAATTGTATCATTACCTTTTCTTGTTTTGGGTAATATGGTAACAAAGTCCATGGTTATCAATTCCCATTTCCATACAGGCATTTCCAATTGCTGTAACAAACCTGAGGGTTTCTGGTGTTCAGCTTTGACCTGTGAACAAGTTAAACACTTGGCAACATAAGCTGCTATATCCTTTTTCATTCATATCCACCAGAAATTCCTTTTTAAATCCTGATACATTTTATCACTTCCAGGATGTATCGTATATTTAGACTTATGGGCTTCTTCTAATATTCTGTTACGTAGGTTTCCTAATTTAGGTATCCAAATTCTTTTCTGATGGAATCTCCAAATTCCATCTATTCCTTGTTCTAATTCTTTAATCATTCCTTTCAATTTCTCAGTATCATCCTTGATTACTGATTCCTGTGCTTTTCTAATCTGTTCGTTTAAATCTATCTGCAGATTTAGTTTAAGAGAACGTACTTTCTTTGGCTTTTCGTGATACTTTCGACTTAAGCATCGGCTACTACGTTAGACTTTCCTGCATGATACTGGATATTACAATCATAATCACTTAATATCTCCATCCAGCGTCTTTGTCTCATATTTAACTCTTTTTGCCCGGAAACATATCTTAAACTCTTATGATCGGTGAAAATGGTAAACTTACTACCGTAAAGGTAATGTCTCCAAATTTTAAGGGCAAAAATTATAGCTCCTAATTCCAAATCATGGGTTGTATAATTTTCTTCATGATTCTTAAGTTGTCTATAGGTGTAAGCTATAGCCTTTTGACGTTGCATCAATACACATCCATAACCTAATTTAGAAGCATCGCAATAAATTACAAAATCTTCAGTTCCTTCTGGTAATGCTAATATGGGTGCGTTAGTTAATCTTTGCTTAAGGATTCTAAAGGCTTGTCTCCTTTAATTGTGATCTTTTCACATTTTGGTGAATTTACTTGTATTGACTTTTGATCACATAAAATACTGGCTTTATTGGCTATTAACCAATCCATTCCTAATACAACATCGAATCCTGCCAGATTCATTGGGTAAAGGTTTGTAACAATCTTTTGATTTAAAAATTCTATTCTTGCTCCCTGCAAGATTTTGGTAATCTTAATGGTCTCTCCATTTGTTGTTTCTTCTAAACATTCTTGTTGGAGTTTAGTTAATGGTTGATTGAGAAGTTTGCAAAATGAAGTATTAATAAAACTTTGGTTTGCACCAGAGTCAAATAATACTTTGGCAAAAACATCATTAACTAAAAACGTACCGGCAATCACGTCCGGAATCATTTTGGCTTCTTCTGCAGTCAGAACGAATGCTCTAGCATTCTTAGTAGTTTTGTTGTTTGTTGCTGGAGCTAATTTTGGATAATTTGGCTTGATGTGGCCTTGCTCTCCACAATTGTAGCATATCTTATTGGTGGGTTTCTTCCTGCAGTCTTCTTCCTTGTGTCCAAATATTTTGCAAAAATTGCAGTATATGGAGCATCTCCCAGAATGTTTCCTTTTGCAATACTTGCAGTAAGGTGCAGAAGTAGAACCTACATTTTTCCCTTGGTTGGAATTACCGTAGCGAAATTCTTGGGTAAGTTTTTGAGCTAGGTTCTTCCTCTGGTTTTCTTCTTGGGTACGTACCAGTTCATCTGTCAAGGTATTAGCTAGTTCTACTGCTTCTTCCATGGTTTGTGGTCTAGCTCCCTTGACTACATGCCTAATTTCACTGATTAATCCCCAGATGTAACGGGAGATTAACACTGGTTCAGGTGATGCTAGGGTTGGCACTATTCTAGCATATTCGAAGAATGTAGTAGTGTAACCCTTACTATCTACTCCAGTCATTCTTAGATTTAAGAATTTATTTGCTACATGTTCCTTTTCATTGGGAGGACAAAATTTCCTTTCTATCGTATCCTTAAACTCGTTCCATTCCATACCATAAATCATGTCACTTCCTCTAGATTGGAGGATAGTGTTCCACCATTCTAGAGCTGCATTTTTAAACAGATTGGAAGCAAACATTATTTTATCTTCTTCTGTGCACTTGCTTATTTTTAAGACTGCCTCAGTCTTTTCTATCCAACGTAGAGCTGCAATGGGCCCTTCATTGCCATAGAATTCTATTGGTTTACAGGACCATAATTCTTTGGAAGAACAACCATAAGACATGGTTCTTCTTCTTTTTGGAATTGGCATTTGAAAAATGGGTCCATTGTGCACGCTGTGACTAAGTTCAGTATGGGTTCGCTTACTCCCATTAGTACTTTTATTATTATTTTCCGCGTCCCTAACATTTTGGATAATAGCTGGCATGGCATCCCTAATTCATTGGCTTACAATATGTCGAATTTCATTGTTATTTATTTGATTTTCATTATTCTGGTTTTCCTGATTTGCTCTTTCGGCCATCTAGATTTTAAACAATTTCCAAGTATTAATATCACATGAAAATATCCAATGCAACAATTACACAACAAGCATGTTGATCCAAAATCGTCAAACATTGCGACTTACTCTATTTTATATTAGGCATCTATATTTATTACAAATACAACTAGAATTAAAATACAATACTAGTATGCATCATTAACCACAAGATGGTCTATATTACAATATATTATTATTAGATATAAGATATTTTTTTCATCATACACACACACACGCACACACACACACACATATATATATATTATTACTAATGGTACGGGTTCATCCAAAATTCCATATTACGCTCGTCATACTTCCAGACGAGTCGTTCTCCTATCTGCCTCATTCTTTCACTCCCTTCTAAAATTTCCTCACCAAAGGTTTAGAGTTCTTTCACATTCTCAGTGCTCATGGGTGGTGCAGGTGCTGGTATTGGGTCTGGGAACTGGGGCATCTGTTCTTCCTGAGGGTATGGATTCTCTAGAATCTCCCTGATATTTTGGTCATTATCATAATATGGGTCTAGAGGATCCAAGTCGGGATAGGGTCCTACTAGGTCTTGCATGGGCTCCTCTATGGGGATCGGATAACGTTGCTGGTAATCCCTATGGTCGCCAAACCATGAGTCATAGTCTAGAGGAGGGGGTGCAGATACCCTAGGAATTTCAGCTGGGTTTAGTTCAATGTCCATGGGTTGTGTGGGGAATAGTGGTAAAGGCTGGGGTGCTATGAGTTGCTCTAGATTAGGGTCTGCAGCTGTAGTTGTTAAGATATGAAATTTTGCTAGACTCCTATTGAGCATATCTTGTGTGTGAGCATCCGTTTCTCTCTTAGTGGCTGCTAAAACTCGCTATTGTTGTAACTTTTTCATCCTCTTCCTACGTTCATGCGTTCCTCTGCTGAACCATCCTCTCTTCTTGGGAGGGCATGGCTCTTCAGATTGGGCCTTGAACACGAATATCCCATCTTCCTTATCAGCCAAATACCCTGAGAGGGTGTAACACCTCGAAAATTCGTGTTCAATGAAATAACGACACGTGTCATGTAAGACAAAACGCGTTGAAAAAACCCGGATTTAATAAAGATGTTTTGGCAGGATTTAAAAGTGGCGTCATGTTAATTTTTACCTCTGAACGACCTCATTCATAAATCCCAAGACCCAATTATATTTTACACACATCTAACATATCCAGGAATTTGTTGACAATAATTGAATTTGAGTGCATGATAGGTTCGTATGGAAATTCTACGGTAAACCTTCTTTAACGGCACTTTCAAAAAGGATTTAAAGGAACATGGCAAATGGTAGGGTATGTAATAGTAACAGACACATTTTAAGGGCCCCTAATTGATAAAACAAGGCCCCAAAATCGGATAATGAGGTTGCCCTTTCAAAATACTGAAAGATCAAATGTTTCTGGGTTCTGCAAGGTGCTTGCGCACCGTAAGCATACCCCTTGCGGTGCGCAAGGGGTTGCCAGCGAACAGAAATGTTGCAGCTTGCTGTTTAAACGCGATTTTCGAATTTTAAACGGTTTTCCACATCTCCCTTGGCCCCTAAACAACCCCTAAACATGTAGGACACCTGTGGGAATGTTGTGGTAAGTGCTAGACTTTGTTGTCAACACTTTGTGGTGATTGAATTCACTATAAAAGGGTCTTGAGTTGCAAACAATTCATCACACCATTTCCTTCAGCTTTCTGATCATTCCTGGAGCTCAAACCTTCACTCAAGTGATCACTAATCAAGCTTAGGACTTCAGTAAGTTTGCTAATCCTTTCTTAATTAAGTTTAGCTTAGTTATTTAGCTAAAAGTCAAACCATCATAATTACGGCTTGACTTCGAGATTAGTTAATAATGACTCAGTCATATCTCGAATTAAGAGCACTTCTAAGTAGGTAATTATGTGGGTAACAAAACCTCAAAGGGGTTCCCCCTGATTCCCACTCTAACTAGGTTAAATGTCGGGTCAAACTTGCTAATAAAAAGTCAACAGAATGTTTAAATTGCAATTTATGCATGATTAGCAATGTAGAACATATATAACCTGTTTGATCATTAATATAACTTGGTAATTAGTGTAAGAACATGTCTAAACATGTTCAACCCGACAATTTCCTGTTTTGACTCGGTTTGGAACCGAAAGTCGCATAGTTTGACTTTCACTTTGACTTTCAGTTCTGACCCGTTATGGTATGTTTTAGAAATATCTAAGAGCTTCATTTGGACCAGGTTACATGTTAGTATAACCCTCTGTGATTATACACCTCGGATCATTAGTTATCCAATTAATATGCATGATTCCGTTAATTGCTCATATGTTGACCATTATGCCCTTTTCACCTTAAAACGAGATTTTTGGAAATATAAAAGAGTAGAAACCTTATTTACTGATATATAAACTTGCATACAAAATTTGACATCAGTTTGAGGTGTAGGTTAAGAGTTATGCTCGTTAGCGTAAAATTAAAGCTTTATGTTAATTAAACGACGTATTTAGCGTATAGCCTACTTAAACATACTTTTTGATATCAAATCTTTTACCCACTGATGTAATATATTATTTTGGGATTTTTAAAATTTTTTAATTTATTTTAGGCTGAGCATAACTTATAGTCGTAGGCTTAATCCGGTAATTGTCGGTTTTGCCCTTACGGGCCATAAAATGAGTTTTACATATCTAAACGACTCCAAACCTTTTGCTACTGATCACATATGATAAATAAATTATTTTGAACCTTCTGGAAACACAAAAAATATCAGATTTAAGTATCAAACCCGGAAATGGCCTTTAATCGCCTTTTTAAGCGTTTTTAACGCATAGTATGTACTAGAAGTATTTTAAACATACAAGGGTTGATACCTACTGATATTTGAGGCAAATTATAATATTTTAATAGTAAGCAAAGGTTGTTAAACTCAGACTTCAGTTTTGAGCTTTTCGGCTTATGTGAAATTACCAAAATACCCCTACGGGGCATAGTTTGGTTATAATTGATAAATTTCACATATATACTTTACCCTACTGTTATAACTTGTTAAATTGAGTATGTTTGCTGATTACATCAGACCTGTAACTCAGACAAACACTTAAACTCTTTTATAAACTTTTAAATGACCAAACTACCCCTACGGGGCATAGTTTGTGTTTAAACTCGTTACGGGCATAATGAAAGACAACTTGCTGATGTCACAACATATTTGAAGCATATTAACTTAGGAAACCTGTAGATGGCTCTCATGAATACCCGTCACGCTTATTACGCGTACGGTTCGGTTTATGTAGCTAGTTTACATAAATTAGCCGAAACAGGTCAAACCTTATCGGTTTCATCTCAAAATCCATAATGTGTATGAAATACCCATATTAAGCAAGTCTCTGAACTTGTCGGGTCTAAATCACATTCTATCCGGTCTTCGCTTAATCGTGCGTACGAACCGTATCTTTGAAACTAGCCGGTCTAAGCTTAAGCTTAACTAAAGACCCGTTAGGATTCTAATAGGTTATTATAAACCTTCGTTCCAGATTAGGAGGACCAGTAAAAGCTACTTGCAATTTGCTTATTGTGATTTATACATTTCTCAGGTAAATACTTTTAACTTATTTTCCCTATACGGGCTTGGGTTACGGTATATAGCATACCGCTTGATCGGGCATCAAATTCTCCACCGATTGAGTGGGTAGTTGAATAAATTTGATCGGCTCGTTTAAACAGTCTTGTTACTTAAAGCCTTTGGGGGGTTAATGACCATGTCCCGGATATCCTTGGCATCATTTTACGAAATGGCCACGACCTGAGCACGGGGTGTAGGCGTACACCTGTCAGTGTATAACTCAATATTGTGGTGTGTCTATTGATCTTTAACCCGGACAAGATCCGGGCTACTGAACGTACAAGGAACATGTAATTCGTTCACAAGATTATATAATTAAAATAATTCTCCCAAGTTAAATAAAATGTTTATGCCACGTGCATCCAAACCAATTTTCGATCATTTTCCAAAATGAGTCAGTTGAATGTATTTACCAGTGTAAACTGACGTATTTTCCCAAAAAGATTAAATGCAGGTACTAGGCGTAATTGGCTAGTTGTCTCCTTAGCATCATAGAAGTCTCGGAACCTTAAGATGCCTGAAGTCTGTTGAACTATTGTTTCATATTTTATTTCGATCCGTTCTGTGGATAAACAATCGAACGTTGTGATACTTGATATTACAATAAATAAATTCGGTTGTATTATATTTTTAAATTTGCTTCCGCTGTGCATATTAAATATTGTGTTGTTTGACTATTACGTTGCCAACCACGTCACGATACTCCCCCACCGGGCCCACCGGTGACACGTGGAAATCAGGGTGTGACAGGTTGGTATCAGAGCCAACATTGAGTGAATTAAACACTAGCTTTTTGGTGTTTAATCTCAATGACACAGTAGCACATTTCTTGACCTTCTGAGTCTAGACTTAACATAGGATTATTCTCAATCCTAATCTGAAAATTTTGCTTCCAAATTTTTATATTGGATGCGTCGCCAAGCGAAGAAGCTGTAATAAAAATCCTCCATATTCGGAGCCCTGAAATGCTGAGCTTCGTACCGCGACCAGGTTGGAACGTGCAACCAAGGAGAAAGCATTCAGAAAATGAATGAAGAAGAAGCTCCTCTTGCTGAAGATCGTTTACTTAATAAGTCCTTATAAGGACACCATTATCTTTCAATCCCTACGAGGATAACATTATTCCTTTCAAGTCCCGCTTAGGGCAACTTTATACTTTTATTTTTATATAGTGGAATGATTAAGTTTAAACTTTCATTCTAAACAAGAATATTAAATAAATGGAAAATAACATTTCCTTTTACAAGATCTACCATTATAATAAAATGGCAAAATCTAAAATGGACAAGACCTAGCTTCGGGTCATATTAAGACCGGCCAAGATGGCAGTTCCTCAATTTAGATTCAGATCCTTATTAACATTTCAATTTAGAAATTGTTCTGCGATAAATATTAAAAGAATCTTAAGAGTGAAACCTAGCCTGAGTGTCATTATAAAGACCTGGCCAAGATGGTAAGACCTGTTTAAAAGATTCGTATCCCAGTTAACATCTGAAAACATGTTAACACTCCCGACAGATGTGATTCGTTGGAAATCACACACATTATTAAGGATTCTTCAAAAGATTCCTAACCCAGTTTAATGATCCCTGAATCCTGGGTTTACATCATCAATTAAGATGATCATATTTTAACCATACGTGGTAATATAGTGCCTACGGGCCTTGCTCATTTCCACATGAGCCAAAATACAGTGGTAGCTATGACTCCCTGTCAGAAAAAGGTAATGAACTAGGTTCAAACCTCAAATGCTTTGATTCTCTGAAATCATAGCATATAATTTATATATGTCCTTGTGACTAAGCCTGTTGTGCTAATATAATTTAAAGGCCTTGATTCTCTGAAATCATGGCTTATGATTTAAAAATGTCCTTGTGACTAAGCCTGTTGTGCTAATATATTTAAAGGCCTTGATTCTCTGAAATCATGGCTGATGATTTAAAATTGTCCTTGTGACTAAGCCTGTTGTGCTAATATATTTAAGGGCCTTGATTCTCTGAAATCATGGCTTACGGTTTAAAAATTGTCCTTGTGACTAGGCCTTTTGTGCTATTAAATAAAACTGTTATTGTTGCTTTGATTCTCTGAAATCATAAGCTTATAATTTATAAATGTCCATGTGACCAGGCCATTGGGTGCCACAAATAAAACTGTTAATGTTTTATAATTAGGATAAATTATAATAGAAATCCTAAATAAATATGATTAATAAATTGACCAAATATGGTCTCTGCTTACCATGGTTAATGAATTTCCCAAAGGGGCAATTCCGTAATAAACATCCCTTAGAAGGGAAGTGCCTACGGGCTATAGTTGATGTCCTCTGAGACTAAAGACAGTGGTAGCCTATAGCTCCCTGTCAGGAAAAAGGTAATGAACTTTGATTCAAACCTTAATGCCGCGATTCTTTGAAATCATGGCTTATAAATTAAACTTGTCTACGCGACTAGGCCAATTGTGCTATTATTAACTTATAAATTAGGATTTATGATAAAAATCCTGAATAAAATAAATATCCTTCCTTCCCTGCCAGTATGCATTTTAAAAAGAATCTTAAAGGTGAAACCTAGCCTACGCGGCCAAGATGGTGAAACCTACTCAAGGGATTCGGATCCTTGTTAACACCTAAGAACGTGTTAGCACTCCTGACAAATGTGATTCGATAAAATCACAACAGTCATCCCTATATTGGAATTTTTTTTATTCCTAATTTGCCTTATGATCTAGAAATCATGGCTTATATCATCTTATAAGATGATCATATTATAAACATCCGTGAGTGATGAAGTGCCTACGGGCTAAACTTATTGTCCAATAAGACAACGACAGTGGTGGTCTTTTGACCTCCTGTCTAAAATGTTGGACTATGTCCAAACATAATAGTCTATATGATCAATGCGACCATGACTAATATCATCTAATACGATGATCATATTATTTAACATCCTTTAGTGATGTTTTGCCTACGGGCTATAAAATATTGTCCATTTGAGACATTGACGTTGTTATCTTTATGATTACTTGTCTGAGGTGGTGAGCTATGCTCAAGCCAAATAGTCACTATGATTAATGCAATCATGACTTATATCATCTAATAGGATGAACCTATTATAAACATCCATTTGTGATGTTTCGCCTTTGGGCCATATTATATCGTCCATGTGTGACAAAAACATTGTGATCTTTACGATTCCCTGTCCAAGGTAGCGAGCTATGCTCAAGCCTAATAGTCTATATGATCCATGCCATCATGACAAAAATCATCAATACGATGATTAAAAATTTTTAATATCCTTAATGATGTTTGGCCTGAGGGCTATATTATATTATCCAATTGAGACAAGGCAATTGTAATCTTTTGTGATTCTTTGCCCAAGGGGGTGAGCTATACTCAAATCCCATAGTCTATACTATCATTGCGATCCTGACTAGTATCATCGGTATGATGATCATAATATTAACATCCCTCGTGATGAAATGCCTACGGGCTATACTTTATTCTAGTGTCGGTAAGACAAAGATAGTAGTGATCTTTATGATCCCCTGTTCAAAATGGTGTGATTATACCCAAACCTAATAGTCAATATGATCGATGTGATCATGACTAATATCATTAGATACGATGGTTATATATAAACATCCATTAGTGATGTTGATTGGCTTATTTTTCTGCCAAATGAATCGTCTTTCAAGACGATGACAGTTGTAGTCTATGACTCCCTGTCCAAAGGTGAAGAACCACGTTCAAACCTTGAAGCCCTAATCTAATAAGATTGCGGCTAATAAATTAAGGACCTTGGTGGTAGACCATCGAGTTATGTTTTAAAGTCATTCATGACAAGCCTATGTGCCATAATTTGTCATTCGCGACAAGCTAACATATTAAATGTTAACATTCCTGGTGACATGCCTTGTGCCAGATTTGATAAATGTCCTTATGACAAGGCCGTTTGTGCCATATCTAAATGACCTTTACGACAAGGCCTTCGTGCCGTATAATCATTTATGTCCTTCATGACTGGGCTTTATGCCATATCTTTCTACGTCCATCGAGACAGGCTTCTATGCCATATATGTATATATATAATAAAAGTCTTGTAAGGCAAGCCTTTGAGCTAATTATAATCGTCCTTGTGACAAAGACAGTTGTGACATTATGGTCCCCTGTCAAGCAGGTATTGGACTAGCTCCAAACCTTAAATGCCATTGATAGTCCTTTTGTGACCTAAGCTAAATGTAATAGATATACATTCAAATAGCATTCATTAAGAATGTTCAGAACAGAATAGCCCATACGGTTTATTAATGTCGTGGCTAATCTAAGGCAGGTCATCAGAATGATGACTAATAATTGTTAAACCTTGGTGATTGGTACTAAGTTTCGAGTATGGAAAACTCGGATGAGGTAGACGACAGTCGCAATACTATTAATGCGACGAAAGTTAATAAAACTACAAACGTAAACCTCAATATTAATGGAGTTAATCTCCAGGCTGTGGTTGACGCAGCAGTTGGAAGGACCATAGAAAGTTCATGAAACAATCCAAGGGCCGAATGCTCCTCGCTCTGAATTTCATTCAAAACCATGTTCAATTGCTTATGAGAAGAGTTTGGTTCACACTTCGTATATGAAGGATGAACCAAAGGAGGAAGATAACTCCCAGAAATCTAAGAAAGAGAGCAAGTACAAGCTTAATAAAAAGCAACGAAAGTTCAGTAAGAGCCTGTATGAAAGAATTGCTATAAAAGACACTAGGAACAGTGTCGATTTGAACAAAGACCAAAGCAGTGTGGCATCTGCTAAGGAAACTAGTCATCATTCCCATGAATGTAGGGACATAAAGACTGCAGTCTATTACGGCTGTGGTGAGCAAGGCCGCATCAGAACTAGATTCCATAAAGCTGCCAAAGAAGGTACAGCTAAGCCTGGAAAGGCTAAAGGAAGAAATGCCTGAACTCACCTGATGAATGCCAAGAGGCAGTTCACGATGTCATCCAGTACATCCCTTATCATTTACCAATGATAATTTCTGCTAAGTGTCCTGATTTAATTCAGGAAATAATAAATCTTCATAAACCATAAGCTTAGCAAACTTTTATATTATCCACAAGGTATAATTTACCAAGGAAACCATAGTAACCGATTCTTCTAGTATCGGCAAGGAATCCTTCCGAAAAACCTAAGAGTACCCTTTCTTCGCATAGAGTACGACAACATATGTTATTTTAACTATTTTCTCATTATTTTTTTCTATCGCCTGCGAATGCCAAACTATGTTTGATAAAAGTGCCATATGAGGATTGGCGTATCCTAGTGTGTCCCATAGATTACTTCCATGCCTGATCAGTATGGAGGTTTAATACATGGAACCCCTGAGATATCCCAATGGTCATATTGTACTAATGTCGACTAGTAGTATTCAAAGAAGATATCCAGAATGGAATTGTCCAAGTAAATGTTCCCGAATAAGGAATTCGTGGACTTATAACATAAATGTGTCACTTATTTGACACAAGCAATGATGGATGAACTGGAGCCTGAGATATGGAAACTCTCTGTAGCCTCCTCGTATCTTGACTATCTTCTCCTAAGATTTCCCTGTTTACCCCTGAGAGGCAGGTAGAATTAAGATTTATATCCATTTAAGGCTGTATTATTATGAAATCTCCAAGACGGCTAGTACCATCATTGGAAGAATCGAAACCCTGGTTTACTAAGATTTTACATGGAGGGTTCATATAGCCTAACTCTATACTCCGAAAGTTTGATATTGTTAAATAAGAAAGACGGTTCATTTTGCTTATGCATTATTTACCGCAACCCTAATTAGGCAACAATTAAGAAATTGCCATCAGATGCTCTGAATCGTCGATTTGTTCGACTAACTACAAGGATTAACTAATCCTTAAAATTTGTTAAGTAGTGGTTGGAATAACCATCTCACCTTAAGATAAGCTTGTCTATGATGGTTGATATGTAAGCATCAAGGCTGCTCCCTTGGAGACCCTGTAAAGATAGAATGATAAACACCTATTGTAGGGGAAATAGATTGGTAAGTTCAATTACCAGGATCTAAGGGCAAATTATTGGTGGATAGGCTTGAAGAAGTCTGTAGCCACTAATGTAGCTAAATGCTTGACATGTGCGCAAGTCAAAGCCGAGCATCAGAAACCGTCAGGTTTGCTACAACAGCCTGAACTTCCTACTTGGAAGTGGGAAATGGTAACTATGGACTTTATTACCAAGTTACCCAAGATAAGGAAAGGAAATGATACAATATGGGTTATAGTTGACAGACTGACTAAGCCAGCACATTTCTTACCCATCAAGGAGACTTATAGCTCCGACATGTTAGCCCAGTTACACGTGGATAAGATTGTAGCCTTACATGGCATACCTGTGTCTATTATCTCTGACCGAGATACTAGATACACGTCACATTTTTGGAAAAGCTTCCAACAATCTTTGGGCACACGTTTGAATTTGAGTACGGCTTACCATCCTCAGAAGGACGGCTAGAGTGAGCGTACTATTCAAACGTTGGAAGACATGCTACATGCATGTGTGATCGAGTTGGGTGGTAGTTGGGATAAGAACCTACCGTTAATCAAATTCTCCTACACCAATAGCTACGATACCAGCATAAAGGTTGCGCCTTTTGAGGCATTATACGGTAGAAAGTGTAGAACGCCTGTTTGTTGGGCGGAAGTTGGAGATGTCCAATTATCAGGACCAGAGATAGTCTTTGAAACGACGGACAAGATTATCCAGATTCGTGACCGTCTCAAGGCTGCCCGAGATAGGCAGAAGAGTTACGCAGATCCAAAGCGTAAAGCTTTTCACTTCGAAGTAGGTGATAAAGTGTTGCTTAAAGTATCACCCTAGAAGGGAGTGATGCGTTTTGGGTAAGAAAGGCAAGCTAAGCCCGAGATACATAGGACCTTTCGAGGTTATCGAACGTGTCGGGTCAATTGCCTATAAGTTAAACTTACCGGAAGAGCTCAGTGGAATTCACAATGTGTTCCACATCTGCAATCTGAAGAAGTGCTTCGCTGATGAATCACTGGTAATACCGCATACAGATGTGCATATAGATGAGAGCTTAAAATTTGTGGAAAAACCTTTGTCGATTGAAGATCGACAGGTAAAGAAGCTTCGAAGGAAGCATGTACCTATTGTAAAGGTCAAATGGGATGCCCGTAGAGGTCCCGAATATACGTGGGAGGATGAATCCACGATGAAAGACAAGTACCCTTATTTATTTCAGTAAATCTCGGGTCGAGATTTATTTTAAGGGGGTGAGGATGTAACACCTCGAAAATTCGTGTTCAATGAAATAACGACACGTGTCATGTAAGACAAAACGCGTTGAAAAAACCCGGATTTAATAAAGATGTTTTGGCAGGATTTAAAAGTGGCGTCATGTTAATTTTTACCTCTGAACGACCTCATTCATAAATCCCAAGACCCAATTATATTTTACACACATCTAACATATCCAGGAATTTGTTGACAATAATTGAATTTGAGTGCATGATAGGTTCGTATGGAAATTCTATGGTAAACCTTCTTTAACGGCACTTTCAAAAAGGATTTAAAGGAACATGGCAAATGGTAGGGTATGTAATAGTACAAGGAACATTTTAAGGGCCCCTAATTGATAAAACAAGGCCCCAAAATCGGATAATGAGGTTGCCCTTTCGAAATACTGAAAGATCAAATGTTTCTGGGTTCTGCAAGGTGCTTGCGCACCGTAAGCATACCCCTTGCGGTGCGCAAGGGGTTGCCAGCGAACAGAAATGTTGCAGCTTGCTGTTTAAACGCGATTTTCGACTTTTAAACGGTTTTCCACATCTCCCTTGGCCCCTAAACAACCCCTAAACATGTAGGACACCTGTGGGAATGTTGTGGTAAGTGCTAGACTTTGTTGTCAACACTTTGTGGTGATTGAATTCACTATAAAAGGGTCTTGAGTTGCAAACAATTCATCAAACCATTTCCTTCAGCTTTCTAATCATTCCTGGAGCTCAAACCTTCTCTCAAGTGATCACTAATCAAGCTTAGGACTTCAGTAAGTTTGCTAATCCTTTCTTAATTAAGTTTAGCTTAGTTATTTAGCTAAAAGTCAAACCATCGTAATTACGGTTTGACTTCGAGATTAGTTAATAATGGCTCAGTCATATCTCGAATTAAGAGCACTTCTAAGTAGTTAATTATGTGGGTAATAAAACCTCAAAAGGGTTCCCCCTGATTCCCACTCTAACTAGGTCAAATGTCGGGTCAAACTTGCTAATAAAAAGTCAACAGAATGTTTAAATTGCAATTTATGCATGATTAGCAATGTAGAACACATATAACCTGTTTGATCATTAATATAACTTGGTAATTAGTGTAAGAACATGTCTAAATATGTTCAACCCGACAATTTCCTGTTTAGACCCGGTTTGGAACCGAAAGTCGCATAGTTTGACTTTCACTTTGACTTTCAGTTCTGACCCGTTATGGTATGTTTTAGAAATATCTAAGAGCTTCATTTGGACCAGGTTACATGCTAGTATAACCCTCTGTGATTATACACCTCGGATCATTAGTTATCTAATTAATATGCATGATTCCGTTAATTGCTCATATGTTGACCATTATGCCCTTTTCACCTTAAAACGAGATTTTTGGAAATATAAAAGAGTAGAAACCTTATTTACTGATATATAAATTTGCATACAAAATTTGACATCAGTTTGAGGTGTAGGTTAAGAGTTATGCTCGTTAGCGTAAAATTAAAGCTTTTTGTTAATTAAACGGCGTATTTAGCGTATAGCCTACTTAAACATACTTTTTGATATCAAATCTTTTACCCAATGATGTAATATATTATTTTGGGATTTTTAAAAATTTTTAATTAATTTTAGGCTGAGCATAACTTATAGTCGTAGGCTTAATCCGGTAATTGTCGGTTTTGCCCTTACGGGCCATAAAATGAGTTTTACATATCTAAACGACTCCAAACCTTTTGCTACTGATCACATATGATAAATAAATTATTTTGAACCTTCTGGAAACACAAAAATATCAGATTTAAGTATCAAACCCGGAAATGGCCTTTAATCGCCTTTTTAAGCGTTTTTAACGCATAGTATGTACTAGAAGTATTTTAAACATACAAGGGTTGATACCTACTGATATTTGAGGCAAATTATAATATTTTAACAGTAAGCAAAGGTTGTTAAACTCAGACTTCAGTTTTGAGCTTTTCGGCTTATGTGAAATTACCAAAATACCCCTACGGGGCATAGTTTGGTTATAATTGATAAATTTCACATATATACTTTACCCTACTGTTATAACTTGTTAAATTGAGTATGTTTGCTGATTACATCAGACCTGTAACTCAGACAAACACTTAAACTCTTTTATAAACTTTTAAATGACCAAACTACCCCTACGGGGCATAGTTTGTGTTTAAACTCATTACGGGCATAATGAAAGACAACTTGCTGATGTCACAACATATTTGAAGCATATTAACTTAGGAAACCTGTAGATGGCTATCATGAATACCCGTCACGCTTATTACGCGTACGGTTCGGTTTATGTAGCTAGTTTACATAAATTAGCCGAAACAGGTCAAACCTTATCGGTTTCATCTCAAAATCCATAATGTGTATGAAATACCCATATTAAGCAAGTCTCTAAACTTGTCGGGTCTAAATCACATTCTATCCGGTCTTCGCTTAATCGTGCGTACGAACCGTATCTTTGAAACTAGCCGGTCTAAGCTTAAGCTTAACTAAAGACCCGTTAGGATTCTAATAGGTTATTATAAACCTTCGTTCCAGATTAGGAGGACCAGTAAAAGCTACTTGCAATTTGCTTATTGTGATTTATACATTTCTCAGGTAAATACTTTTAACTTATTTTCCCTATACGGGCTTGGGTTACGGTATATAGCATACCGCTTGATCAGGCATCAAATTCTCCACCGATTGAGTGGGTAGTTGAATAAATTTGATCGGCTCGTTTAAACAGTCTTGTTACTTAAAGCCTTTGGGGGGTTAATGACCATGTCCCGGATATCCTTGGCATCATTTTACGAAATGGCCACGACCTGAGCACGGGGTGCAGGCATACACCTGTCAGTGTATAACTCAATATTGTGGTGTGTCTATTGATCTTTAACCCGGACAAGATCCGGGCTACTGAACGTACAAGGAACATGTAATTCGTTCACAAGATTATATAATTAAAATAATTCTCCCAAGTTAAATAAAATGTTTATGCCACGTGCATCCAAACCAATTTTCGATCATTTTCCAAAATGAGTCAGTTGAATGTATTTACCAGTGTAAACTGGCGTATTTTCCCAAAAAGATTAAATGCAGGTACTAGGCGTAATTGGCTGGTTGTCTCCTTAGCATCATAGAAGTCTCGCAACCTTAAGATGCCTGAAGTCTGTTGAACTATTGTTTCATATTTTATTTCGATCCGTTCTGTGGATAAACAATCGAACGTTGTGATACTTGATATTACAATAAATAAATTCGGTTGTATTATATTTTTAAATTTGCTTCCGCTGTGCATATTAAATATTGTGTTGTTTGACTATTACGTTGCCAACCACGTCACGATACTCCCCCACCGGGCCCACCGGTGACACGTGGAAATCGGGGTGTGACAGAGGGTAGGCTGTGAAGAGGTGCCTTCATCCCTAGGTGAACCGGACAGTTGACGGTAAGCATCTGAAGGTCCTTGGTCACTCATGCTGTAAACTAACAAATTGTCAAATAACACAAAATAATAATCTACACGTATGCACATAATCTTATTGATTATTTCCTAATAGAATTGATAATTTCAATGTCAGCAGAACACTTCTTTGGCTGAAATTAGTGGTTGTAGCTCTGATAACACCTTCTGTCGCAACCCCCGGCCCCTATCTCCTGGGATCGGGCGGACGCGAACTCAGATGTGGTGGTATCATTGGTTTGTCATTATTTGACAATGGTATTTCTTCAGGACCGCAGTTAGGAAATATTTTATCAGAGTAAAATACCACATTTTTATATTAATAATCACATGGGTAAAACCCAAGTTTCTATTACAAACATGTTTATAGGGATAAACCCTAATTTATTGAATTTAAAACACCGTCTTTTAGATAACTTTTATAGCCAAAATTTTCCAAGCCTTCAGTGCCCTCCAGCTGGTTTCTAATTGGCTTTCAAATTTTGTTACCTGAAACGCGTTTTAAAAACATTTGTCAGTAGGAAATACTGGTGAGTGAATCCTAGTTTAATCAAGAAGCATTTATCCTTTAACAGTATTGAGAGCAATTACAATATTTATATCTACACAATTACTCATTCAGTATTGTCAATCCTGACTGGTGGGTCATATTACACATTGGCTATCTCGTTGTCCAACGCTAACGTGTTCCACATTTTGTATACAAAACCTCAACATACCTGCAGTAATTGAAGAACTACAAAGACTCAATCACTTCTAATCACATTGTAAAATATTTAAGGTTTTGTGAAAACATTTTGCAAAAAGGAGGATTACTCACATTGCTACTTTAGATTTTTCTTGGTGGATTCCTGGTTATAATCTATTAATTAAACAATGCCCATGTGTTAGTATAATAACCCAAAATTTACATTAGTTATACCCTCCCCGAGACAGTATTCCAACGACTACGTCGGGCAGAGCCTCGACAGCCGTTACGGAGCACTAAATCAATCGGGCAGCATATCTAATATGTAACCGGGGGTTAAAATACTTACAACGAGGCAGAACTTCGTTAATTAGGGGGTATAATACCTGATTATATTGCCTACACTTTAGAATTTCGAGTGAGAATTTGATTTTGAGCAACGTAAACTGAAGGTCGATCGTCTCAATTTATAGGGCCTGATTTCAGGTTTCTCGCGGCCCGCGAAGGATCCTTAAGGGATCTTCGCGCCCCACGACGTAGGGGTGTAGACTCTAGGGTTGCTGATTCGTTGATATAGGTTCGACACGAATGATGACACATGGCAGCCTGGGGGCTTGCCCTGGTGACCAGCTGTCGCGCCCCGTGAGAATTTTTGTAAAAATAAAGGTATTTTGGGCTATTTATCGTATACGGGGTGTAAATTAAGAAATATAGGGACATTCTAAATATATTAGGGATGTCTGAAATATTTTAGGTGGGTTGTTATAAATATACACATTAACATCACATCAACCTATCCAATGAAACGGCAAATTTAAGGATCCAAATTTCAAAACATGAAATCAATACCGGATACGCATAATGCATTCAATCAAAACAACAATATATAAATATATCATAACAAAGATCAAAACATCAAGTTAATAATAATACCTCCTCAACAACTTTTTCTCTCAACCGTTCAGACAACCGCAATGCTTTAATCTCAGCCTGTGCTTCACTCAACTCTCGATCCTTATCTACAAGTCAACAAAAGTCAACCAAAACCTTAACTAACCAAACACTCAAAAAACAACAAACAACATCAACATTTAATCAATAACAAATCACCTCTAACTTCATTCTCCAACCGATTAAGCTCAACCTTCACTGGATCCGAACCGGGAGGAAAATTAATAAGATCATCCGCATCTAAGCTCGGCCTCACCGTACCACTCCTACGACTACTCGTACCTGATCCCTTACCTGTTCCACCGTCCTTATACGATCCTGTAACTGTCAACAGCATCGTTTCACCGGCCGGAGGCCACACATTGCTGCTACCAGTGTAGTCTCTGGCACGGTATGTTTCCGGCAAGTCTGTTATTCCGATCACGTCGGTTACGGTGGATGAGTTGTCCATTGGCTGGATCTGAGGCTAAATATGCATTAATTGTAGTAATTGTAGACTTGTTCCAGCCTTCTGACTTGTTTTCTTTATAACCATATTTTATTATTTTACGCATTTGACCGTTAATAAAAGTATAAAAACGTAACCCAAGTCGACCCATTGGTAATTAAATGGGTCAAAATTATAGTGAGAACTAAATAGAAAAGGAATTGCAAGTATACCTCAAGTTGCTCATGTAATTTTTTTTTAACTTCAACCTGTAATTTTAGTGCTTCAGTGATCTGTGATCTCTGAAGTCCTGTTGTAAAATTACAGATTACTATGATGAAATTACTAAATTAATTAGCAATAATAACACATAAATGAAAAAAAAAACAATTTCATGTTATTATTTTTCTCCTAACCCTTAATCTACAACTTTCAAACCATGTAATTGTGAATTGGTCGATTCAGCTTATTTTTATTGCCAAGCGATCAAACAGGTAAGTTCAAAATATAAATTAAACGGAGCCCAAAGTGTATTAATGTAATGCACAAATTAAACCTCTTATATCAGTTTAAGTGAGTGTATCAATAAATAATCCATTTCTTAATGGACTGTAAAACAAAAATTGCATCCTCTTACATAACAGCCACAATTTAACTAAAAAAGTACCAGAAACACAACAGTAGATGACTTTTTACATGATAGATAGTTAAGCCCTCAACTTTCATAGCTTCAATACTCACTTCAGGGTAACGCCTGTGGTTAAAATTTAACAATTATATAGGTATCTACCATCAAATACAGCAAAGGAGAAATATAGCAAGACGCAAACATATATAGATATACTTTCGCTTCCACCGAGCTTGGTGACTACCTCCATAAACCTTCATGTAGTTCTGGTGTGCAACGCGTACGAGGCTTGCTCTGGGACCCACTTCCACGTGATGATGGTGTCATCGGGGGGCAAGCCTCTCCAGGTGATGCGGGAACAGGCGTTTTAGTTGCAGTGACAAGGAATTTTTGGATGGTTTCCGCACATAATATTTATAACAACCCACCTAAAATATTTAGAACGCCCCTATACGCCCTAAATTACACCCCGTATGTGAAAAACGACCCCGAAATACCTTAATTTTTACACAAATCAAATAAAACCAAAAGTCAGGGGACTCTCGCGGGGCGCGAAGCAGACAGCATAGGCTGTCGCGGGCCATGACAGCTGGTCATCCGCCCGCACCCCCTGCTGCCACTTGCAGGTGGTGTATCGAACCTATGCGTATGATTGGTCAAAGATATGCCCTAGATACCCTAGCTCGCGGGCCGCGAAGACCCTTGTGGTCTCTTTCGCGGGGCGTGAGGAAGTCGAAGATCAGCACTATAAATAGGAGGCATCGGCAGTTCATTTCCGTCGTTCAAAATTTTCGTATTCTCTCTCAATTTCGGTAGTGTAGACATAATACTCGGGCATAATGCCCCCTAATTAGCGAAGATCTGCCTCGTTGTAAGTATTTTAACCTCCGGTTACATATTGATACGCTGCCCGATTGATCTAGTGCTCCGTAACGGCTGTCGAGGCTCTGCCCGACGTTGTCGTTGAAGTTCAGTCTCGGGGAGGGTATAACTAATGTAAATTGGGTTATCATACTAATGCGTGTGCATTGTTAATTTAATAGATTATAACTAGGAAGTCACTAGGAAAATACCTAAATTAGCAATGTGAGTAATCCTTCTTTTTGAGTAAACCATTTTGTGAGTAACCTCCTTTTTGTGAAACCTTTTTGTAAACTGTTTTTACAAAACCACAATTGTTTTACATTATGATTAACAGTGATTGAGTATTTGTAATTCTACAATTATCGTCGGTATGTTGGGGTTTTGTATACAAAATTTGTTACTATACTGTGAGTATTAACATGACCACAAGTCAGGATTGACAATGTCGTGGGTGATAATTAAAGTAAGAATTTGAAACAAATGTAATTGAGGGATCACCCTCACTACTGTAAAATGATAAAACATGTCTTGATTAAATTCGGATTCTCTCACCAGTATTTCCCACTGACAAATGTTTTTAAAACGTGTTTCAGGTAACAAAATGTGAAAGCCAAATAGAAGCCAACTGGACAGCACTGAAGGCTTGGAAAATGTGGCTATAAAAGTTACCTAAATAAAGAAGATGTTTTAATTCAATAAATAAGGGTTTATCCCTATAAACATGTTTGTAATGGAAACTTGGGAATTTCCCATGTCTTTATTATTAGAAAAATGTGGTATTTTACTCTGATAAAATATTTCCTAACTACGGTCCTGATGTAAATTCCGCTGCCAAAATGATAAACACCGATACCACTGATACTGGCTCTCCCAAGAGATTAGGGGCCGAGGGTTGCGACAGAGGGTGGTATCAGAGCTACAGCCACTGATTTCAGCCACATAAGTGTTCTGCTAACAATGAAATTGTCAATTCTGTTAGGAAATAATCTATGTGAATATATGCATACGCGTATGTTAGTGTTTTTTGTTATTTGACAATTTGTTAGTTTACAGTATGACTGATCAAGGACAATCGGATGCCTATCGTCAATTGTCTAGTTCTCCTAAGGATGAAGGAGCTTCTTCCCAGCCTACCCCCTCGGTGTATTCAGCTGATACAGAAGAGGGGATCTTTGTATTCAAAGCGCAATTCAAAGAGCCATTCCCTACCAAAAAGAGATGATGGTTCGGTCGGGGAGCTCACAAGTGTAGGAAAAGAATGAGGAAATTACAGCAACAGAGATCTTTAGCAGCTGCAAATAGGGAGATGAACACCCAGACTCAGGACATACTCAATAGGCGATTAGCAAATTTCCATATACTAACTTTATTCCCAACTCAGCCCATGGAAATCGAACCTAACCCAGGAGACCAGATTCCATTACCTGTTTTTGACCCAAACGAAATCCCTAGAATCCCAGCCCCAAATCCTTTAGATTATAACCCAGGGTTTGACGACCACAGGGATTACCCAGAATTCCATCCACAGGAGGAACTAGTACCAAACCCAGTACCACCTTATCCAAACCTTGACCCTCTAGATCCATACTGGGATAATGACCAGAATATTCGGGAAATCCTAGAGAACCCATATCCATACGAAGAACTGATGCCCCAGTACCCTGACCCAATACCAGCACCCGCACCACCTATGAGTACCGAGAATGTGCAAGAACTTCGCACCTTTGGTGAGGAGTTGTTAGATGAAGGTGAAAAGATAAGGTAAATAGGAGAGAGGCTCGTTTGGAAATATGACGAGCGTAATATGCAGTATTGGATGGACCCCCACTAGTACTAATATATATATATAGGGGATGGATCATGAGAAACTAGTTTAAATGAGAAAACCAAAAAACTAACCAAAAAAGCCTAAAAAAACCTAAAAACATACCATATTTTTTTTTACAATTTTTTTAGAAAAATCGCTACTTTTTATGTATGGAAAAAAATTTTCAAAAAAAAAAATCTATTTTGGTTGTACTGCACATGTGCACTAATACATAAAGCTTAAACCACTTAACCCACCCCCCACCGACACCCCCCAAAAACCTAAACCCCCCACCCCACAAAAACCTAAATTCACCCTCCCACCAAAAGCCTAACCCCCACCCCCACCCTCCCGAAAACCTAAAACTAAACCCTAAACATAAACCCGAAAAAAACCTAACCCCCCCCCACCTCCATCCCCCAAAAACCTAAACCCCCCCTCCCCCACACCCAAAAACCTAATCCTAATCCTAAACCTCCAAAAAAACTAACCCTAAAAGCTAAACTAGACTCAAAAAGCTAATTTTAAGCATGTAATCCAATTGTAGTACATGTTATATTGCACATGTGCACTACTATAATAATAGTATTGAAAACAAGACGACACCATAAATTTTTTATGTCATAAAAAATATGCTCGAATATACTTGAATGAAACATACAAAAATTTGTGATCTTATGGTGCCATTTTTGTTTTAAAATGATAACATATGGAGAAATGGGAAATGTTTGAAAAGTTATATATATTTTTTTCCAATTTTTCCCCTCCTTCATTAAAAGTCCCCCCTCCTTCATTAAAAGTCTCCCCCCTCATTTTTAGTGCTTTTTTGGTTAGTTTTTTGGTTTTCTCATTTATATCTAGTTTTCTCAAGATCCTCTCCCTATATATATATATATATATATATGCGTGTAGGTTGAAAAAAAAAATCCACTAAGATAGATAATCTTATAACTACTGATGCATACTAGTATTGTATTTTAAATTCCAGTACGGTTTATATTAGATGCATAATATATAAAATAGAGTAAATGTCGCAATGCACGACGGTTTTGATCAATATGTTTGTTGTGTGATTGTTCGCATTAAACATTGCTCTGTGATATTAATACTTGGTAAATGTTTATAATCCAGATGGACAACGCAGCAAATCAGGAAAACCAGAATAACGATAATAATGGCAACTGGATCAATAATAGTGCTATCCAACATATTGTAGCACAAGGAATTATAGATGCCATGCCATATATCATTAAGACTGTTAAGGAAGCAGAAAATAAATATGAAAATGGAAGTAAACGTCAACACACTGAACCAAGTCATAGTGTGAACGATAATAACAGACCGTTACTTCAATTGCCTATTCCGAAAAGAAGAAGAACCATGTCTTATGGTTGTTCTTACAAAGAATTATGGTCCTGTAAACCAATAGAATTCCCGGGCAATGAAGGAGCCATTGCAGCTCTACGCTGGTTAGAAAAGACTGAGGCAGTCTTAAAAATAAGCAAATGTGCAGAGGAAGACAAAATCGTGTTTGCTTCCAATCTATTTAAGAATGATGCTTTAGAATGGTGGAACACTATTCTCCAGTCTAAGGGAAGTGATACAGTCTATAATATGGAGTGGATTGAGTTTAAGAATATGGTTGAAAGGAAATTTTGTCCACCCAATGAAAAAGAACAGATAGCTAATAAGTTCTTAAATCTTAGAATGACTGGAGTATTGTAAGGGTTACACTACCGTATTCTTCGAATATGCTAGAATTGTGCCAACCCTAGCTTCACCAGAACCAATATTAATCTTCTGTTACATCTGGGGATTAATCAGTGAGATAAGACACGTTGTCAAGGCAGCTAGACCACAAACTATAAAAGAAACAATAGAACTAGCAAATACCTTGACTGATGAGCTGGTACTTACACAAGAAGAGAATCAAAGAAAGAACCTAGCCCAAAGGCTTACCCGGGAATTTCATTATGGGAATTCCAACCGTGGGAAAAAATGTACGTTCTACTTCTGCACCTTATTGTAAGGCCTGCAAGAAGAAGCATTCAGGAAGATGCTCCACCTACTGCAACTTCTACAAGATAACAGCACACAAGGAGGAAGACTGTAGAAAGAAACCCAGTAATGGAGTATGCTTCAATTGTGGAGAAAAGGGACATATCAAGCCGAATTGTCTGAAACTAGCTCCACCAATGAACAACAAGACTACTAAGAATGCTAGGGCATTTGTTCAGTCGAAGAAGCAAAGATGATTCTGGATGTGATTGCCGATACGTTTTTAGTTAATGATGTTTTTGCTAAAGTATTATTTGACTCTGGTGCAAACCAAAGTTTTATTAATACTTCCTTTTGCAAAATTCTCAACCAACCATTAATTAAACTTCAACAAGAATGTCTAGTAGAAACAGCAAATGGAGAATCCATTAAGATAACTGAAATCTTGCAGGGAGCAAGAATAGAAATCTTAAACCAATATTTTATTGCTAACCTTTACCCAATGAATCTGGATGGATTTGATATCGTATTAGGAATGGATTGGTTAGTAGCCAATAAAGCCAGTATTCTATGTGATCAAAAGTCAATCCAAATAAGTTCACCAAAGGGTGAAAATATCACAATTAAAGGAAATAAGCTGTCTAGACCCACGAAATTCATCTCTGTGATGAAAACTGCAAGTTGTGCAAGGAAATGATCATTAGTGTATATAATTTCCATAATCATTAACACTAAAGGAAGAGAATTGAAAGATATTCCCTATAATATCTCAATTCTCAGATGTTTTCCCAGAAGAATTACCAGGACTACCGCCAGACAGAGAAGTTGAATTCAGAATCCATCTGCTACCAGGGACAGCACCGATTGCCAAGGCACCTTACCGTTTGGCACCAACAGAAATGCAAGAACAGAAGAAACTATTGGACGAACTTCTGGAGAAAGGATTCATACAGCCAAGTTCATCGCCGTGGGGAGCACCGATCTTATTTGTCAAAAAGAAAGACGGGTCAATGCGTATGTGCATTGATTATCGAGAATTGAACAAAGTCACGATTAAAAATCGGTACCCATTACCGAGAATCGATGATCTGTTCGATCAATTGCAAGGAGCTCGATTCTTTTCTAAGATCGATTTACGCTCAGGATATCATCAATTGAAGGTACATGAAGAGGACATTCCTAAGACCGCCTTCAGAACAAGGTATAGACATTATGAATTTACAGTCATGCCATTTGGTTTAACCAATGCCCCAGCCGCATTTATGGACATGATGAACAGAATATGTAAACCATATCTGGATAAATTCATAATTGTCTTTATAGATGATATTCTAATTTACTCTAAGAGTGAAGAGAAACATGCAGCGCATCTGCATACACTCTTAAATTTGCTGAGAAAAGAAAAGCTTTATGCTAAATTTTCAAAATGCGAATTTTGGTTAGAAGAAGTACAATTTCTTGGACATTCAGTTAATCATGAAGGGATTCATGTGGATTCCACAAAGATTGAGGTGATTACAAAATGGAAAGTCCCTGAATCACCAACTGAGGTGAGAAGTTTTCTAGGACTGGCAGGTTATTATAGACGATTCATCCGAGATGTTTCTAGAATAGCCATCCCATTAACAAAGTTAACATGTAAATCTGTTAAGTTTGAATGGGGACCAAAATAAGAAGAAGCCTTTAGAATTCTTAAACAAATATTAACCAACGAACCCATACTAGCGTTACAAAAAGGAACTGAAGACTTTGTAGTCTATTGTGACGCTTCTAGGTTAGGTTATGGATGTGTGTTGATGCAACAACAAAAGGTTATAGCCTATGCCTCTAGACAACTTAAAAACCATGAAGAGAATTATTCAACCCATGATTTAGAATTAGGAGCCATAGTTTTTGTCCTTAAGATTTGGAGACACTATTTATATGGAAATAAATTTGTTGTCTTCACTGATCATAAGAGTTTAAGGTACATATTTGGGCAAAAATAGTTAAATATGAGAGAAAGACGCTGGATGGAATTTCTTAGTGATTATGATTGTAATATCCAGTACCATGCAGGAAAAGCTAATATAGTAGCTGATGCTTTAAGTAGAAAGTATCATGAAAAGCCAAAAAGAGTATGTTCTCTTAAATTAAATCTGCAGATAGATTTAAATGAGCAAATTAGAGCCGTACAAGAATCAGTAATCAAGGACGATACTGAGAAATTGAAAGGAATGATTAAGGAATTAGAACAAGGAATAAATGGAATTTGGAGATTCCATAAGAAAAGGATGTGGATACCCAAACTAGGAAACCTTCGCCACCAAATATTAGAAGAAGCCTATAAGTCTAAGTATACGATACATCCTGGAAGTGATAAGATGTATCAAGACTTAAGAAAGAATTTTTGGTGGATAGGAATGAAAAAGGATATAGCAGCTTATGTTGCCAAGTGTCTAACTTGTTCACAAGTTAAAGTTGAACATCAGAAACCCTCAGGCTTGTTACAGCAGTTAGAAATGCCTGTTTGGAAATGGGAATTGATAACAATGGATTTTGTTACCAAATTACCCAAGACACGAAAAGGAAATGATACAATCTGGGTGATTGTAAATAGATTAACCAAGTCTGCTCATTTCTTACCGATGAAGGAAACTTTCAGTATGGAACAATTAGCCAAGTTATATGTAAATGAAATTGTTTCATTACATGGAATTCCTTTATCTATTGTTTCTGATAGAGATAGTCGTTTTACTTCTCATTTTTGGACAAGTTTCCAAAAAGCAATGGACAAAGCGAAGTGACAATTCAGACAATGGAAGATATACTTAGAGCTTGTGTGATTGATTTCGAAGGAAATTGGGACGATCATCTTCTAGTAATAGAATTTTTTTACAAAAACAGCTATCATACCAGTATCAATGCTGCACCATTCGAATCACTTTTTGGACGAAGGTGCCGAACTCCAGTCTGTTGGGCAGAAATTGGAGAAAACCAATTGTCTGGACCAGAGATAGTACACGAAACAACGGACAAGATTATTCAAGTTAAAGAAAGACTAAAAGCAGCACGCGATCCCCAAAAGAGTTATGCTGATAACAGGCGAAAGCCATTGGAATTTCAAGTAGGAGACAAGGTATTATTAAAAGTTTCTCCTTGGAAAGGAGTGGTAAGATTCATTAAAAGAGGAAAGCTAAGCCCCAGGTATGTTGGACCTTTTGCGATTATTAGAAAAATAGGACCTGTAGCTTACCAGCTACAACTTCCAGGGATACATGATGTATTTCATTTATGTAATCTCAAAAAGTGCTTAGCCGATAAATCATTAGTAGTACCTCTTAAGGACATAGAGGTAAATGAGAAACTTAAGTTTGTAGAAAAGTGTAAGGACTGTCCAAAAATGTCCTAAATTAACTCGTAAATAAGAACCCGAACCCCTGAAACCCTAATCCATATTAAAAATCAAGAAATCAAAATTCTTGGGTTTCAGGCGGGCCGCGTAAGGATTAGCTTAGCCTTACGCGGGCCGCGTCAAAGATTGGTTGACCGGATAAGTATTCCGGATCCACGTATCGACCACATGGCAACTCTACTTGTGACCAATCCGACCTACGCGTAGACTAGGTGGCCACGCGGGCCGCGTAAAGGATGGCTGAGAGTTCACGCGGGCCGCGACAGGCCTGAATTTCAGCTATGAATAGCTTGTCTCAGGAGCAGTTCAATTTTGTCGAAATCAACTTTCAAAAAACAAATTTGGCTACTCTGAATTCGAAATTACTTTCAAAATTAGCGAGGCGCTGCTCCGATACCGGGTATTAACTCGATCGCTGCTACGATTCAATGTCCGATCGATTGAAACTATCCAATGGATGTTTAAGTGCTGCCCACATTAGGGTTATGCTATGTCATTCGTCGTGAATTCGATGGATGTTTAAGTATCGCACTTTGTCATTCGTTGTGAGGGTTTAATCTCGTGAGTTATCGTAAATGCTGTATTAGTTACTAACCTAGTTCGTGTGCATGTTGTTTAAATTTAGGTTACAAGGCTAATCAGTAGGCTAAACTCTGCCCGTATAAATCTGCAATGTGAGTCATTCTCTTTTTATCAAAAGCATTTTACAATACTCCATTTTCAAATGTTATAATTACAGGGAGTAAGTCGTGGTTATCTTAATCACTGGCTAGTGGGTATTGTGCACATTACTAATTTTGTCACGGTTAGGTTCATTGACCTAACAGTGATAATCATCACTACTTGGGTGACATGACCCAATAGTGGTATGACCATCGTCACACAGTGTGACACGGCGCCAGATAAAAATAAGATAGAAGCCATTGTAATCGCTCTTATGCTGTAATTTATAACTAGGTGTCATTTTCTCAAATTTGAGTGACTCGCCAGCATTTCCCCGCTGATAAAATATTTTTAAAACATGTTTCAGACGACCTGCGGTAAATCAAGGAAAACGTGCTGCGGAGCACTAACAAGCTTGAAGAGGTGGCTCAGTTAAAAATGAATAAACATGTTTTAATAAATCAGGGAATTTCCTAGTTAAATTCCTCTATTGTAAATTACGGGGTTTATCCCAAAATTATGGAATAAAATAATTGGGCATTTTAGAGTTTTAAAAGATCCTGTTAAAAATCTTCCGCTGTCGCATCATAGATACCACGGGTTCCTGTCCCGCGGCTCCTGACCGGGTCAAACCGGGGCTGGGGCCGTGACAGGAAAAGGTGGTATCAGAGCCACTGATGTAACAACTCGTATCAAAAGTCCTATTTATTAAATTAATTTGTCCAATAGGAAACCCTAATTGAGACACCCAAGTGATTCTGCACAAACCCTAAAAATCTCATAATTTTCAGAATCAGGATTAGGGCCCCTAAAACTCAGGGGGGGATAAACCCTATATAACGATTATCTAAAAAAAATACTCGCTGTCAAAATTCAAAATTAAGAATCTGTCAAGTCAGCAAAGCTAGTCCCAACCGTGGCTACCCTATAACCTATTTTCAACCCTTACGGACCGTAACAATTTGAGTCTTACGGTCCGTAAGCACCCTTACGCACCGCAACAAATTGAGGCTTACGGTCCGTAAGCAAAGTGAAATTTCGACTATAAATAGCAGACATTGGCAATCGAATTTTGGTATTGAAACGATGTAAAACTTCGCTGCATGCACTAAGATACGTTCTGTTTACCACAATTAACACACACGGTTCACTAATCGACGCCGCAATCAGGGTAATAACTCGATCGCTGATACGATTCAATGTCCGATCGATTAAACTATCCAATGGATGTTTAAGTGCTGCCCACATTAGGGTTTATGCTTTGTCATTCGTCGATTAATCGATGGATGTTTAAGTATCGCACTTTGTCATTCGTTGTGAAGGTTGTAATCTCGTGAGTTGTCGTAAATGCTGTATTAAGTTACTAACCTAGTTTGTGTGCTTGGTTATTTAAACTAGGTTATCAAGGCTAATCAGTAGAATAAGCTCTGTTAAATCTGCAATGTGAGTCATTCTCTCTTTTTATCAAATTTGTTTATAAAAGCATGTTATTTTCAAAGTTATAATTACGGGGATTAAGTCTTTGTAATCACCAAGTTGCAGCCGGTATGTGGGGTTTTGTATACATTACTTGATAATCGTCACCATTGGGGCAGCCAATGGGGGATATGACCATAGTCACAGATCCGGTCGAGTGACAAATACCGTGGGTAGTTGGTTGATATCAGAAACATTGTAATCGCTCTTAATACTGTAAATTATAACAAACGAGTCGTTTTAGAAATTAGAATGATTCACTCAGTATTTCCCGCTGACAAAACCTTTTTCAAACATGTTTCAGTTGATCTGTTGTGATCCAGGAAAAGTGCCGTGAAGCACTATCAGCTTAAGGAAGTGGCTCAGTATAGAATAAAGAAACATGTTTTGAAAATAAAAGATTTCTTCGTGAAATCTCAATATTGTAAATTATCGGGTTTTATCCCGAATTGTGAAATAAAATAATCGAGAAATATTTCAATTTTAAAAAGATCCTGAAGAAACTTCCGCTGTTAATTAAAATACCACGGGATTTCTGTTCCGCGGCTCTTGAAACGGGTCAAACCGGGTCGGGGGCCGTGACAGAAATAAGGTGGTATCAGAGCCACTGATTTAAGCCTATTAAGTATTTAGAAATACTTAATTTTACTGATTGCCAATTATGTGATTATGTGTTTTATTAACTGATTATTTGTTAATTACAGTATGGGTAAACAAAAGTTGTCAAACATCTATCTTAAACTAGATAGGTCATTCAACGAGAAGGGAAGTTCATCCCAAACACAACCTTATGTAATTCCTGAAGAAGGAATATTTGTCCGTAAGGCACATTACGAGGAACCACTTTCTCCTAATAAAAGAAGTTTGATTATTAGGAAAAGTCAGGAGGAAATAAGGAAAAACCGAGAGAAGAAAGTTAAACAAGAAACACAGGATTTAATCAATAAATCACCTTGGGAGGACAAATTAGATGAGAAATGGGCAAATCTTTATATGTTAGCCACAGTAGCAGAAAATGCAAATCTCTAAATACTCAAAAGTTTTAGCACTTTTATTTCCAGAAACCTTATTTAGTAAATAAATAAGTTACAGTAAATCGTAGTATAATTTACTGGTTAGTTGTTTTAGGTATGCAATAATATGTACGGGTTATCTATAAAATTTTGTTATGTTATTTTAACATTTGGTATGTATTTTGCATATATGCTAAACAACATAAATGAGATATCTGAAGGTTTAGAAAATCTTAACCTCTATCCCGTTAAGATAGAAGTTTCCAAGGAATTCACTGGTTACTTCGCTGATAAAAAAGAACCCATGGAATTTAAATCCAAACCACTGGCAAAACCTAAACCCAAGAAAAGAAGCAGATTTGTGGGCTGGAGGCGTGTACGTAGGAAAAAGCCAACAACAAGAAAGGTTACCAAAACTGAAGAACCAAAAGACAAAGGAAAAGGGATAGAAATTGAGGAAAATGTTAATCAAATAGAGATAGAAGCTGAAAAGAGTCTTAAGCAAACAGAAAGAGAAGTCGGAGAGAGTTATAGACAGAAACAGAAAATGACTCCCTGGGAAATTTTAGATCATAAATTAGTAATGAGTGACCTCATCGGACCTGCCGATGGAAACCTTGAAGCAGCTAATCCAAACCTTATATTTACTGAAGAAGATCTTTTCAGTTACCCACTAGAAGCTCCAATCCCATTCAATCTGGAACCTGCTATTCCAGATCCTATTGTCCAACCTCAACCATTACCAGTAGAATTAGATGAATGGTGGACAACTGATTGGCAATACCAAAATCTTTTAAACAACCCTGATACATTTTTCCCACAAGTTGACCCAGAACCTCCACTATACCCAACTATGAGCCCGGAGAATCTGACTGAACTTCGCCTCTGGGGCGAAGAGTTAATTGATGCAGGAAATCGGATTAGGGATGTGGGAGAAAGAGTTACTTGGAAGTATGACGAAAGGGAGCGTCGTTTTTAAGAAATTAGCTAACCAGATAATGGAAGTTTGCAGGAATATGTGTTAATAAATAATCATAATAACCAGTATGTGTAAATAACTTAACAATAAAACGTTGTATGATAATCGTGTGTACGAGGCATAATATAATATATATATATAAATGAAAATTTGGAAATTGATAAATTTTGGTTATACATGTTAATGTGATTATGTGCAAACTGTTTTATTATATTTGTATTTATACTAATTATTTACATAAAATTTATTATCAGATGTCAAACATTGGTAATGAACCAGTAAATGAGGTTAATCAGTCTGAGCAACATCCAGGAGACCAATATATGACTAGACAAGATATCGAAAATATTGTTGCTCAAGGGATAGCCAATGCTATTCCAGCATTCGTTGCTGCTATAAAGAATCCAATCGAACCGCAACCAATTGTTCCGAGTAAACGTATTTCTGAAGATAACTTCAGTAATAGTGTAAACGGAGGCAATGATAATGTTAACCATAATGCAGAACCATATCAAGTTCCATTTCCTAAGACAATGAAAACTGCAACGCTTGGTTGCACTTTCAAAGAATTCCTTGCTTGTAAACCCATTGAATTTGCAGGCAATGAAGGAGCAACAGCATCACTGCGTTGGTTAGAGAAAACCGAAGCAGTCATTGCAATAAGTAAATGTGCTAAAGATGATCAGGTCATGTACGCTAAGGAAGGAGCACTTGAATGGTGGAACACTGTGTTACAATCAAAAGGAAGAATAATTGCTTATGCTATGACTTGGGAAGAATTTAAGGGTTTTGTAGAAAGAAAATTCTGTCCCGAGTATGAAAAGGAACAAATGACAAATAAGTTCCTAAATCATAGGATGATGGGTGTAGATTGTCGCGGTTATACTTCGACATTCTTTGAATATGCTAGAGTGGTACCAACGCTGGCTTCGCCAGAACCGGTACTCATTTCTCGATACATTTGGAGACTGATTAGTGAAATCCGCAATATTGTTAAAGCTGCGAGACCTCGCACTATTGACGATGCTGTGGAATTAGCTAATACCCTAACCGACGAACTAGTACGCACCCAAGATGAAAACAGAAAGAAAGAATTGGCTCAGAAAATTACCCAAGGATTTCGTACGGGTAATAATAACAGCTTCAAGAGAAAAGGAACTGGGCAATTCTCAACTCCGTCATTCTGCAGGAAATGCAAGAAGAAACATTATGGAAGATGTGATATAACCTGCAATTTTTACAAAACTGTAGGGCATCGTGAAGAAAATTGCAGGAAGAAATCCATAATTTGTTACAATTGTGGAGAGGCAGGACATTTCAAAACAGAATGTCCTAAAGTGATCAAACCAGCAGACAACAAAACCAAGGCGACCGACGGAACTACTAAGAAGAATGCCAGGGCATTTCAGTTGACCACTCAAAAAGCAGAACTCATCCCAGATATGATAGCGGGTACGTTCTTAGTCCACAACATTTACGCCAAAGTATTATTTGACTCTGGTGCAAACCAAAGTTTTATAAATACTTCATTCTGCCAAGCTCTTAATTTACCTTTAACCAATATTAGGCAGATTTTTACAGTTGAAACAACAGACGGAAATTCAGTTAAAATAGATAAAGTTTTGCAAGAAGAAAACATAGAACTTTTAGGACATAAATTCTCTGCAAAACTATTGCCAATGAATTTAGCTGAATTTGATGTTGTATTAGGAATGGATTGGTTAGTAACCAACCATGCTCGAATCTTTTGTGATCAGAATTCCATAGAAATTCAATCACCCACCGGAGAAGTAATTAGGATTACAGGAGATAAACCACGTAAGCCCATGAAGTTCATATCAGTAATGAAAGTTGCTAATTATGAACGAAAACAAGGAATAGTATATATGATTTCAGTAATCATTTGTACTAAGGGTAAAGAACTTAAGGAGATTCCTGTAGTCTCAGAGTATCCGGATGTATTCCCAGAAGATTTACCGGGATTACCTCCAGACAGGGAAGTAGAATTTAGGATTCATCTAATTCCAGGAACTACACCGATAGCCAAGGCACCTTATCGGTTAGCACCCACAGAAATGCTAGAACTGAAAAAGCAATTAGATGAATTACTAAGTAAAGGATTCATACAACCTAGCTCATCCCCTTGGGGAGCGCCAGTGCTATTTGTTAAGAAAAATGATGGTTCAATGAGAATGTGTATCGATTATAGAGAATTGAATAAGGTTACAATTAAGAATCGATACCCATTACCTAGGATTGATGATCTATTTGATCAACTTCAGGGGGCTAGATATTTTTCTAAGATAGATTTACGCTCCGGATATCATCAATTGAAGGTACAAGAAGAAGACATACCTAAAACTGCTTTCAGAACTAGGTATGGTCATTATGAGTTTACAGTCATGCCCTTTGGGTTAACGAATGCACCTGCTGCATTCATGGACATGATGAATAGGATCTGTAAACCATATTTGGATAAATTTGTAATTGTCTTCATAGACGATATACTTATTTATTCCAAAAGTCAGACAGAGCATTGTGAACACCTTCATGTACTCTTAACTTTGTTAAGAAAAGAAAAGCTTTATGCCAAATTCTCGAAGTGTGAATTTTGGTTAAAGGAAGTGCAATTCTTAGGACACATGGTAAATCACGAAGGTATTCATGTAGATCCTGCTAAGATCGAGGCAATTACCAATTGGAAGGTTCCACAAACAGCAATGGAAATTAGAAGTTTTATAGGTTTAGCTGGGTATTATAGACGGTTTATTAAGGATTTTTCTAAGATAGCTGTACCGTTAACTAAGTTAACCTGTAAAGCCATTAAGTTTGAATGGGGACCTAAGCAAGAAGAAGCCTTTAGAATATTGAAACAGAAATTAACCAATGCTCCAATCTTAGCCTTACCAGAAGGAACTGAAGATTTTGAAGTATATTGTGATGCTTCAAAACTAGGATTTGGATGTGTGCTTATGCAACGCAAGAAGGTAATTGCGTATGCTTCAAGGCAATTGAAAAAGCACGAAGAAAACTATACGACTCATGATTTAGAATTAGGAGCCGTAATTTTTGCCCTTAAGATTTGGAGACATTATCTTTACGGAAGTAAATTTACTGTCTACACAGACCACAAAAGTTTAAGATATATATTTGGGCAAAAAGAGTTAAACATGAGGCAAAGGAGATGGATGGAAATCCTAAGTGACTACGATTGTGATATTCAATATCACGAAGGAAAGGCAAATGTAGTTGCAGATGCCTTAAGTCGTAAGTATTATGAGAAACAACGACGGGTTCGTGCTCTCAGATTAAATCTACAAATAGATTTAATGGAACAATTGAAGAAAATTCAAACTACAGCAATCAAGGATGATGCTGAAGGAATGAAAGGACGAATCAAGGAATTAGAACAAGGAGTAGATGGAGTTTGGAGATTCCACAAAAGTAGAATTTGGGTACCTAAGCAGGGAGACTTAAGACCTAAGATTTTAGAAGAAGCTCATAAATCTAGGTATACTATGCACCCAGGAAACCATAAGATGTACCAAGATTTAAGAAAGAACTTTTGGTGGATAGGAATGAAAAAGGACATAGCACGATATGTTTCTAAATGTCTTACTTGTTCACAAGTTAAGGCAGAACATCAGAAACCTTCAGGGTTACTACAACAATTAGAAATGCCAGTATGGAAATGGGAACTTATAACAATGGATTTTGTTACTAAGTTACCCAAAACAAGAAAAGGTAATGACGCGATTTGGGTAATTGTGGATCGATTAACCAAATCAGCTCACTTTTTACCTATGAAAGAAACCTTTAGCATGGAAAGACTGGCTAAATTGTATGTAGATGAAGTTGTATCCTTACATGGAGTTCCACTCTCCATTGTTTCGGATAGGGATAGTCGTTTTACTTCTCATTTTTGGAAAATTTTCCAGCAAGCTATGGGAACTTGATTAAATCTGAGCACTGCATATCATCCCCGAACAGACGGATAAAGTGAAAGGACAATCCAAACTCTAGAAGACATGCTCCGAGCATGTGTAATAGATTTTGGTGGAAATTGGGATGATCATTTACCATTAATTGAATTCTCCTATAACAATAGCTATCATTCAAGTATTGAAACCGCCCCATTTGAAGCACTGTATGGAAGAAAGTGCAGAACTCCAGTCAGTTGGGCAGAAATAGGAGAACGTCAATTATCAGGTCCTGAAATAGTACAAGAAACGACTGATAAGATTACTCAAATCAAGGAAAGGCTGAAGACGGTTCGAGATCGCCAGAAAAGTTATCCAGACAATAGATGCAAGCCGTTAGAATTCCAAGTGGGAGACAAAGTACTATTGAAAGTTTCTCCTTGGAATGGAGTAGTTAGATTCGGGAAGAAAAGAAAGGAAAGCTAAGTCCAAGGTACGTAGGACCATTTTCAGTGATCCAACGTATAAGACCAGTAGCTTATCATTTACAACTACCAAAAGAGTTAGCTGGAGTACATGACGTATTTCATGTATCCAATCTCAAGAAATGTCTAGCAGATGAATCTCTGGTAGTACCTCTTCAAGACATAGAAGTGAACGAAAAGCTAAAATTTATTGAGAAACCTCTTCAGATAGAAGATAGAAAAGTAAAGTTTCTCAAGCACAAACGACTAGTGCTAGTTAAAGTAAAGTGGAATTCAAGAAGAGGACCTGAATACACTTGGGAGCTGGAATCCGAAATGAAGAAAAAGTATCCTCAATTATTCCAGTAAATCTCGAGGACGAGATTTTTATTAAGGTGGGTAGAATGTAACAACTCGTATCAAAAGTCCTATTTATTAAATTAATTTGTCCAATAGGAAACCCTAATTGAGACACCCAAGTGATTCTGCACAAACCCTAAAAATCTCAGAATTTTCAGAATCAGGATTAGGGCCCCTAAAACTCAGGGGGGGATAAACCCTATATAACGATTATCTAAAAAAAATACTCGCTGTCAAAATTCGAAATTAAGAATCTGTCAAGTCAGCAAAGCTAGTCCCAACCGTGGCTACCCTATAACCTATTTTCAACCCTTACGGACCGTAACAATTTGAGTCTTACGGTCCGTAAGCACCCTTACGCACCGCAACAAATTGAGGCTTACGGTCCGTAAGCAAAGTGAAATTTCGACTATAAATAGCAGACATTGGCAATCGAATTTTGGTATTGAAACGATGTAAAACTTCGCTGCATGCACTAAGATACGTTCTGTTTACCACAATTAACACACACGGTTCACTAATCGACGCCGCAATCAGGGTAATAACTCGATCGCTGATACGATTCAATGTCCGATCGATTAAACTATCCAATGGATGTTTAAGTGCTGCCCACATTAGGGTTTATGCTTTGTCATTCGTCGATTAATCGATGGATGTTTAAGTATCGCACTTTGTCATTCGTTGTGAAGGTTGTAATCTCGTGAGTTGTCGTAAATGCTGTATTAAGTTACTAACCTAGTTTGTGTGCTTGGTTATTTAAACTAGGTTATCAAGGCTAATCAGTAGAATAAGCTCTGTTAAATCTGCAATGTGAGTCATTCTCTCTTTTTATCAAATTTCTTTATAAAAGCATGTTATTTTCAAAGTTATAATTACGGGGATTAAGTCTTTGTAATCACCAAGTTGCAGCCGGTATGTGGGGTTTTGTATACATTACTTGATAATCGTCACCATTGGGGCAGCCAATGGGGGATATGACCATAGTCACAGATCCGGTCGAGTGACAAATACCGTGGGTAGTTGGTTGATATCAGAAACATTGTAATCGCTCTTAATACTGTAAATTATAACAAACGAGTCGTTTTAGAAATTAGAATGATTCACTCAGTATTTCCCGCTGACAAAACCTTTTTCAAACATGTTTCAGGTGATCTGTTGTGATCCAGGAAAAGTGCCGTGAAGCACATCAGCTTAAGGAAGTGGCTCAGTATAGAATAAAGAAACATGTTTTGAAAATAAAAGATTTCTTCGTGAAATCTCAATATTGTAAATTATCGGGTTTTATCCCGAATTGTGAAATAAAATAATCGAGAAATATTTCAGTTTTAAAAAGATCTTGAAGAAACTTCCGCTGTTAATTAAAATACCACGGGATTTCTGTTCCGCGGCTCTTGAAACGGGTCAAACCGGGTCGGGGGCCGTGACAACTGATCGAGCCACTGATTTAAATCCTATTAAGTATTTCAAAATACTTAATTTTCCTAATTGCCATTCTGTGGTTATGTGATTATATCTTGACTGTCTCTTAATTTACAGTATGGGTAAGCAAAGAATTTTGGATATCTATCGTAAATTAGATAGTCCACAGAAGAATAAGGGAAGTACATCCCAATCAAATTCCTCAAGATACTCAGCAGATACTGAGGAAGGAATATTTGTTCGTAAGGCACGGTACGAGAAAACACTTACCCCTAGTAAAAGAAGTTTGATTATTAGAAAAAGAGAAAATAAGGAAGTCACCGGAAACCCAGAAAGTAGGCAGCAAACCACCTTGGGAAGATGAATTAGACGAAAAATGGGCGAATCTCTACATGTTAGTCACTGTAGCAGTAAATGCTAACTTATAAGATTAAATCACAAAACCAGTCTTAGCACCTGCGACACTTACAAGCTAGAAACGTTAAATTATTAAATAAACCGCTAGTATAATTCGAAAGATCAGTTGTAATCTAGTGTTAGTTCGTTTTAAATAAATTTTAAGTTTTCTAAATTACCATTCTGCGATTTTGTGATTTACAAAATTTTAACTTAGAATTTTGTGTGTTTCTTCATAAATGCTAAACCGCATGAGTGAATTATCTGAAGCCCTAGAGAATCTCAATCTCTACCCTGTGAAAATAGAAGTTTCCAAAGATTTTACTGGTTACTTGGCTTATGTGGAACAGCCTATGGAATTTCAAGCTCCACCTTTGGAGAAATCAAAACCTAAGAAAAGAAGAAGATTTGTGGGCTGGAGGCGTGTACGCAGAAGGAAACCCGCAACTAGGAGAATTCCCAAGATAGAGAATCCCATGGATAAAGGAAAAGGGATCGAGATTGAGGAAGATTCAAGGCAAGCAGGGATGGAAATTGGGGAAAGTTCTAGGCAAGTTGAGGAATTGCCATTTCAGGAGGAACTGGATCATATACTGGCAAGCTGTGATATCCTTAGGCCTATCAATACAAATCTTTTCCCTTATCCTGCTGAAACTCAACTTCCAATAAACCTGGAACCGGCTATCCTAGAACCTTTAATTCACACCCAACCTCAAGGAGAAATGGACGAATGGTGGACCAATGATTGGGAGTTTCAAAACCTCCTAAATAATCCTTATACCTTTTTCCCTCAGTTCGACCCAGAACCTGCACCAAACCCACCAATGAGTAATGAAAACTTAGCTGAACTCCGCCATTTCGGCGAGGAGTTGATGGATGCAGGGAATAGGATCCGAGAGATAGGAGGACAAATCTCCTGGAAATACGATGAGAGGGAACATAGCTTTTAATATGCTAGCTGACGAGGGAGAAGTGGGTTGTGAAGCTGTGTTTGTATAATAATAATAGTAATAAAAATCAGTATGTGTAATAATCTAAAAATAAAACGGTTGTAAGATAACAGTGTGTACGAATGCATAATATAATATATACAAATGGAAGTCGAGAAATCGACAACTTTTGGCTATACGTGTTATTGTGATTATGTGCGATGGTTTTGTTATGTTTAAATATTAATTATTATATGCTTATCATTTATATAAATTAATTACCAGATGGCAAACGCTGGTAATGAACCTGTTAACGAAGTTATCAATCTGAGCAAAATCAGGAAGAGCAATTGCTGAATAGGCAAGATATCGAGGATATCGTTGCTCAAGGAATAGCCAATGCTATTCCAGCAATACTTGCTGCTGCTCGACATCTAGTTGAACCTCAAATTATTCCTAGCAAACGTACTCATGAGGAAAACTTTAGTAATAGTGTAAACGGAGGCGGCAACAACAACAATAACAATAACGATAATGTACTGCAAGCCCCGATACTCAAGAGAATGAAAGCTGCAACGCCTGGTTGCACTTACAAAGAATTTCTTGCCTGTAAACCAGCTGAGTTTGCAGGTAACGAAGGGGTGACTGCAGCACTGCGTTGGTTAGAGAAAACCGAGGCAGTGATTACCATAAGTAAATGTGCTGAAGAAGACCAGGTCATGTATGCGTCGAATCTTTTTAAAGAAGGGGCGCTAGAATGGTGGAATACGGTTTTACAAGCAAAAGGAAGGACGGTGGCGTATGCTATGAACTGGGAAGAATTTAATAGTCTTGTACAAAGAAAATTCTGTCCCGGGTATGAAAAGGAACAAATGACAAATAAATTCCTGACCCACCGGATGGTGGATGTAGACTGTCGAGGGTATACTTTGACATTTTTCGAGTATGCTAGAGTTGTACCTACCCTGGCTTCGCCAGAGCCGGTACTTATTTCTCGCTACATTTGGGGATTGATTGGCGAAATCCGTAATATCGTCAAGGCTGCGAAACCCCGCACGATTGATGATGCGGTGGATTTAGCCAATACTCTAACTGACGAACTGGTACGGACACGAGAAAAAAATAGAAAGAAGGAAGTAGCCCAAAAGATTACCCAAGGATTCCGTATGGGTAAACGTAACATTTTCAAAAGAAGGGGGACTGGGCAATCTTCCACTGGTCCATTTTGCAATTCTTGCAAAAAGAAGCATTTTGGAAGATGCAAGGGATATTGCAATTTTTGAAAAATTCCGGGGAATCAAGAGGAAGACTGCAGGAAGAAGAAATTCACAGTATGCTACAACTGTGGAGAAGCTGGACATATTAGGCCAGACTGCCCTAAATTAGTCAAACCAGCTGACAACAAAGCTAAACCTGTAGAAGGAACTAACAAGAAGAACGTAAGAGCCTTCCAACTGACTACTCAGGAAGCAGAGCTAATCCCGGATGTGATAGCTGGAACGTTCCTAGTTCACAACGTTTATGCAAAAGTGTTATTTGACTCTGGTGCAAACCAAAGTTTTATAAATACTTCATTCTGCCAAGCACTTAAATTACCCTTAACCCAACTTAGGCAGATTTTTACAGTCGAAACGGCAGACGGAAATTCTGTTAACATAGATAAGGTTTTGCAAGAGGGAAAGATAGAACTCTTAGGACATAATTTTTCTGCAAACCTGTTACCTATGAAATTAGCCGGATTCAATGTTGTGTTAGGAATGGATTGGTTAGTAGCCAACCATGCTCGAATTCTTTGTGATAAGAATTCCATAGAAATTCATACACCCACAGGAGAATTAGTAGTGATTACAGGAGATAAGCCACGTAAGCCATTGAAATTCATTTCAGTAATGAAATTGGCCAGTTATTCCAGAAATCAAGAAATGGTGTATATGATTTCAGTAATCATTAACACGAAAAGTAAAGAACTTAAGGACATTCCAGTAGTATCAGAATACTTGGATGTATTCCCAGAAGAACTACCTGGATTACCACCTGATAGGGAGGTAGAATTTAGAATTCATCTAATTCCTGGAACTACACCAATAGCTAAGGCACCTTATCGGTTAGCACCTACCGAAATGCTAGAATTGAAAAAGCAGTTAGATGAATTACTAAGCAAAGGATTCATACAACCTAGCTCATCCCCTTGGGGAGCGCCAGTGTTGTTTGTGAAAAAGAAGGATGGTTCAATGTGAATGTGTATCGATTATAGGGAATTGAATAAGGTTACAATTAAGAATCGATACCCATTACCTATGATTGATGATCTTTTTGATCAACTTCAAGGAGCTAGATACTTTTATAAGATCGACTTGCGCTCCGGATATCATCAGTTGAAGGTACAGGAAGAAGACATACCTAAAACGGCTTTCAGAACTAGGTATAGTCACTACGAGTTTACAGTCATGCCCTTTGGGTTAACAAAGGCTCCTGCAGCATTTATGGACATGATGAATAGAATCTGTAAACCGTACTTGGATAAATTTGTAATTGTTTTCATCGACGATATACTTATTTATTCCAAAAGTCAGGAGGAACATTGTGAGCACCTGCATGTACTCTTAACTTTGTTAAGAAAAAAGAAGCTTTACGCCAAATTCTCGAAGTGTGAATTTTGGCTACAAGAAGTGCAATTCTTAGGACACATGGTGAATCACGACGGCATTCACGTAGATCCTGCTAAGATAGAAGCAATCACCAAATGGAAGGTTCCGCAATCAGCAATGGAAATTAGAAGTTTTATAGGTTTAGCCGGATATTATAGACGGTTTATTAAGGATTTTTCCAAAATAGCTGTACCATTAACTAAGCTAACCTGTAAAGCAACAAAATTTGAGTGGGGACCTATACAAGATGAGGCTTTTAAGATTTTAAAACAGAAACTAACCAATGCTCCAATTCTAGCCTTACCAGAAGGAACAGAAGATTTTGAAGTATATTGTGATGCCTCAAAACTAGGATTAGGATGTGTGCTTATGCAACGTAAAAAGGTAATTGCGTATGCATCAAGGCAATTGAAAAAGCACGAGGAAAACTATACGACTCATGACTTAGAGTTAGGAGCCATAATTTTTGCCCTTAAGATTTGGAGACATTATCTGTATGGAAGTAAGTTTACGGTCTATACAGATCATAAAAGCTTAAGATATATATTTGGGCAAAAAGAATTAAATATGAGGCAAAGGAGATGGATGGAAATCCTAAGTGATTACGATTGTGAGATTCAATATCACGAAGGAAAAGCAAACGTAGTTGCTGACGCCTTAAGTCGTAAGTATCATGAGAAACAACGACGAGTTCGTGCTCTTAGATTAAGTTTACAATTAGACTTAATGGACCAACTGAAAAGCATTCAAGAAACAGCAATCAAAGATGATGCTGAAGGAATGAAAGGAAGAATAAAGGAATTAGAGCAAGGAAGTGATGGAATTTGGAGATTCCATATGAAACGGATTTGGGTACCTAAACAAGGAGAATAAAGGAATCAAATCCTAGAGGAAGCCCATAAATCTAGGTATACCATGCATCCTATTAACAATAAGATGTACCAAGATTTAAGGAATAACTTCTGGTGGATAGGAATAAAAAAGGACATAGCTAGATACGTTTCTAAGTGTCTTACTTGTTCACAAGTTAAGGCAGAACACCAGAAACCTTCAGGTCTACTACAACAATTAGAAATGCCTGTATGGAAATGGGAACTCATAACAATGGACTTTGTTACTAAGTTACCCAAAACCAGAAAAGGTAATGATGTAATTTGGGTAATCGTGGATCGATTAACCAAATCAGCTCATTTTCTACCTATGAAGGAAACCTTTAGCATGGAAAGGTTGGCAAAGTTGTATGTAGATGAAGTAGTATCCTTACATGGAGTTCTACTCTCCATTGTATCGGATAGTGATAGTCGTTTCACTTCTCATTTCTGGATAAGTTTCCAAGAAGCCATGGGAACTCGACTAAATTTAAGCACTGCATATCATCCTCAAACAGACGGACAAAGTGAAAGGACGATCCAAACCCTGGAGGACATGCTTAGGGCATGTGTGATAGATTTTGGTGGAAACTGGGATAACCATTTACCCTTAATTGAATTCTCCTATAATAATAGTTATCATTCAAGCATTGAAGTTGCCTCGTTCGAAGCACTGTACGGATGAAAGTGTAGAACTCCCGTTTGTTGGGCAGAAATAGGAGAAAGTCAATTATCAGGACCGAAGATTGTGCAAGAAACTACCGACAAGATCACACAAATCAAGGAAAGATTAAAGACGACACGAGATCGCCAGAAAAGTTATGCAGATAATCGACGCAAGCCACTCGAATCCCAAGTAGGAGACAAAGTACTCTTAAAAGTACCTCCTTGGAAAGGAGTAGTTCGATTCGGTAAGAAAGGAAAGCTAAGTCCAAGATACGTAAGACCATTCCCAGTGATCTAACGTATAGGACCAGTTGCTTATCGCTTATAACTACCAGAGGAGTTAGCTGGAGTACATGATGTATTTTATGTATCCAACCTCAAGAAATGTCTATCAGACGAATCTTTGGTAGTACCTCTTCAGGATATAGAGGTAAACGAAAAGTTAAAATTTGTTGAGAAACCTCTTCAAATAGAAGACCGTAAAGTCAAGTTTCTCAAACACAAAAGGTTAGTACTTGTCAAAGTCAAGTGGGATTCAAAGAAAGGACCCGAATACACTTGGGAGCTGGAATCGGAGATGAAGCGAAAGTATCCTCACTTATTCCAATAAATCTCGAGGACGAGATTTTAAATAAGGTGGGGAGGATGTAAGGACTCTCCAAAAATGTCCTAAATTAACTCGTAAATAAGAACCCGAACCCCTGAAACCCAAATCCATATTAAAAATCAAGAAATCAAAATTCTTGGGTTTCAGGCGGGCCGCGTAAGGGTTAGCTTAGCCTTACGTGGGCCGCGTCAAAGATGGGTTGACCGGATAAGTATTCCGGATCCACGTATCGACCACATGGCAACTCTACTTATGACCAATCCGACCTACGCGTAGACTAGGTGGCCATGCGGGCCGCGTAAAGGATGGCTGAGAGTTCACGCGGGCCGCGACAGGCCTGAATTTCAGCTATAAATAGCTTGTCTCAGGAGCAGTTCAATTTTGTCGAAATCAACTTTCAAAAAACAAATTTGGCTACTCTGAATTCGAAATTACTTTCAAAATTAGCGAGGCGCTGCTCCGATACCGGGTATTAACTCGATCGCTGCTACGATTCAATGTCCGATCGATTAAAACTATCCAATGGATGTTTAAGTGCTGCCCACATTAGGGTTATGCTTTGTCATTCGTCGTGAATTCGATGGATGTTTAAGTATCGCACTCTGTCATTCGTTGTGATGGCTTAATCTCGTGAGTTATCGTAAATGTTGTATTAGTTACTAACCTAGTTCGTGTGCATGTTGTTTAAATTTAGGTTAAAAGGCTAATCAGTAGGCTAAACTCTGCTCGTATAAATCTGCAATGTGAGTCATTCTCTTTTTATCAAAAGCATTTTACAATACTCCATTTTCAAATGTTATAATTACAGGGAGGAAGTCGTGGTTATCTTAATCACTGGCTAGTGGGGTATTGTGCACATTACTAATTTTCTCACGGTTAGGTTCATTGACCTAACAGTGATAATCATCACTACTTGGGTGACAAGACCCAATAGTGGTATGACCATCGTCACACAGTGTGACACGGCGCCAGATAAAAATAAGATAGAAGCCATTGTAATCGCTCTTATGCTGTAATTTATAACTAGGTGTCATTTTCTCAAATTTGAGTGACTCGCCAGCATTTCCCCGCTGATAAAATATTTTTAAAACATGTTTCAGGCGACCTGCGGTAAATCAAGGAAAACGTGCTACGGAGCACTAAAAGGCTTGAAGAGGTGGCTCGGTTAAAAATGAATAAACATGTTTTAATAAATCAGGGAATTTCCTAGTTAAATTCCTCTATTGTAAATTACGGGGTTTATCCCGAAATTATGGAATACAATAATTGGGCATTTTAGAGTTTTAAAAGATTCTGTTAAAAATCTTCCGCTGTCGCATCATAGATACCACGGGTTCCTGTCCCGCGGCTCCTGACCGGGTCAAACTGGGGCTGGGGCTGGGGCCGTGACAAAAAGCCTCTACAAATTGAAGACAAGAAAGTTAAGAATCTCAAACACAAGAGATTAGTTCTAGTCAAAGTGAAATGGGATTCCAAGAGAGGACTAGAATACACTTGGGAACTTGAATCGGAAATGCAGAGGAAATATCCACACATGTTCCAGTAGACCTCGAGGACGAGTTCTAAAACAAGGTGGGGAGGATATAACAACCCTCCTAAAATATTTAGAACACCCCTATACGCCCTAAATTACACCCCGTATGTGAAAAAAGACCCCGAAATACCTTAATTTTTACACAAATCAAATAAAACCAAAATTCAGGGGACTCTCGCGGGGCGCAAAGCAGACAACATAGGCTATCGCGGGCCGCGACAGCTGGCCATCCGCCCACACCCCCTGCTGCCACGTGTCAAGCGGTGTGTCGAACCTATGCGTGTGACTGGTCAAAGCTACACCCTAGATCCCCTATTTCGCGGGCCACGAAGACCCTTGTGGTCTCTTTCGCGGGGAGCGAGGAAGTCGAAGATCAGCACTATAAATAGGAGGCATCGGCAGTTCATTCCGTCGTTCAAAATTTTCGTATTCTCTCTCAATTTCTGTAGTGTAGACATAATACTCGGGCATAATACCCCCTAATTAGCGAAGCTCTGCCTCGTTGTAAGTATTTTAACCCCCGGTTACGTATTAGATATGTTGCCCGATTGATCTAGTGCTCCGTAACGGCTGTCGAGGCTCTGCCCGACGTAGTCATTGGAGTTCTGTCTCGGGGAGGGTATAACTAATGTAAATTGGGTTATTATACTAACGCGTGTGCATTGTTTAATTAATAGACTATAACCAGGAAGTCACAAGGAAAATACCTAAATTAGCAATGTGAGTAATCCTTCTTTTTTAGTAAACCTTTTTGTGAGTAACCTCTTTATTGTGAAACCTTTTTGTAAACTGTTTTTACAAAATCTCAATTGTTTTACATTATGATTAACAGTGATTGAGTATTTGTAATTCTACAATTATCGTCGGTATGTTGGGGTTTTGTATACAAAATTTGTTACTACACTGTGAGTAGTAACATGACCACAAGTCAGGATTGACAGTGCCGTGGGTGATAATTAAAGTAAGAATTGGAAACAATTATAATTGTGGGATCGCCCTCAATACTGTAAAATCATAAAACCTGTCTTGATTAAATTCGGATTCTCTCACCAGTATTTCCCACTGACAAATGTTTTTAAAACGCGTTTCAGGTAACAAAATGTGAAAGCCAAATAGAAGTCAGCTGGACAGCACTGAAGGCTTAGAAAATGTGGCTATAAAAGTTATCTAAATAAAGAAGATGTTTTAATTCAATAAATTAGGTTTTATCCCTATAAACATGTTTGTAATGGAAACTTGGGAATTTCCCATGTCTTTATTATTATAAAAATGTGGTATTTTACTCTGATAAAATATTTCCTAACTACGATCCTGATGTAAATTCCGCTGCCAAAATGATAAACACCGATACCAATGATACTGGCTCGCGGCCGCTCGTTCCCAAGAGATTAGGGGCCGGGGGTTGCGACAATATTCCATCTAAAATAAACAAAATGTACAAATACATAATAAAAATTAGTTGGTGACAGAGCTTTTAAATGATCAAAATAAATCAAGTAAAATAAAAATGTCAGTGATACCTTTGGATGATGATCAGCAACAGGAGTGTCAACTAATATCTCATTCCAATTCGGACTTGCACCGTCATCAATAGGACTGGAAGTGATTTCTTCAAAGTACCGATGAATGTGCAGATACACACGCACAAATATATGATCAGTTAAGATTAAAAAAAATATTTGACTCAGTTGTACTAGATCCCCTTCTAGGAACACACAGGGTCCCCTCTAGTCTGAACTTCACCCTAAAACTTCCTTGTTGTCACATATTCTTCTAAATCTTACAATGAGAAGAAGATATAAGAATCAGATTTCTAAAACACTCATCGGTTTCACTCAAGCCACAAAATGATGTATTTAACATAGCTAACTTTTAAGACCTGTGTATTTTTTAATAGCAAACTTTTAGGCATGTTGAAATACAAAACTAACCTATTGAAATTATTGTTTTTGCAGAACCACATCTATGATCTATTGAAAAATTCTTAGCATAAATAACCTTGAAACAATAACAAATACCTTTATTTTACCTAGCAAAATTCTTCAAGGCATTGTAAAGCATATATTAAACATAATAGTATATCTTTAAATACTTTATAGATGGATCATAACGGTGGTTTGCTTCATTAGAAACCAGAGAACTGCCAGCACGTGTAGGCTTCCAAAAATCTTGATGTGCATTAGAGACTTTGGATCCCATGATGCCTAAAATCAATTCAAAAAAACATTTCTCGACACCTCCTAAACCAATAAATAAATTTGAATTCAAAAGTAAGATAATCATAGATCCACAACTTCATAGTTGATATAAATGATTTAACTTTACAAGAAACATATGTGGTAGCTAAGTAACTAAATCGCTAAAAAATATCAACTATTTACCTGTCACCATAGAAAAAGATATTAGGGTTTGACCATCCGAATATCCACCTAAATCAACAACAATGGCATAGATATCAGAAAACATACAAAAAAAAACCTTAAACTATGTTCTAATCAGCAAGAAGAACAAATAGAGCACAATATCACTTCACAAAACACTATAAAACCACAAAACCAACACAAATATGAAAGTATTACACAGATCCGACATAAATACATCCAAAAACAGTAGCAAAGCCGTTTAAAAAACTTTACATATAAAATTAAACAGCGTATAAACATAAACTACTCAAATAACCTGAAAACAACACCGAGGATCTAGCACAATAGGGTCATGAACCATCTGAAGTATAAATACATTTAGTGACCATTTTGGCTAGACTGTAGACTATCAAAGAAGCATAAGGGTCAGAATGAAAGACTCGTGAGTTAATTTGTGGTGAAAGGAAGTAAAACTTACAAGTGTTATGGACGATCAAAGAATGAAATCAGAAACCCTAGAACGAACATATGATGATGAAGACGAACTAATGATGATGCGGATTTTGAAACTGAACTGATGATGATGCGGATCTTGAAACCCTAGATGGAAAGATTGCTCGATAGGAGGAGAATAATGAGTTGGGAGGCTCTCTGAATTTGGATTTGAAAGAGAGAGAGATGGATTGAAAGTATGGTTTAAATTTTGAAAGTGGAGCAAGAACGTATCCGTGTTTTTTTACTGGGAGGTATACCAATAAAATTTTCAAGATTATAGTCTAGATATATTTTATTTTGATAAATAAAGTAATGATGTAATAATGAGATAAGAAAAGCTTAGTTGGCGTAATATGGGATCGACACGTAAGCATTTCTTATGTCAGCAACTAGTCTCCTTTAGTAGAGAAGGGAGATATCAAATTTCAGGTTGTGTCATTTGTCTTTTAAATTGACGAGTTATGTACTTATCGTTTCGAAATCTTGCACGGTATGTTCTTGAACCTAACTTAGTTAAATTTTAATGTTAAGTGAAGGGTAATTTGGTCTTTTTATTTATTTATTTATTTCAGAAACCATTTAATAACTTTAATAATTAAAACAAAATGAATATATATATATATATATATATAGGGGAGCGCTAAAATGAAAACCACCTCCAGTTGTAAGAACCGAGAGAACCAGTTCCTAGCCAGTAGATCAACAAGATGGATGGATGAGATTAAAAGTAACTAAAATTAATATTAAATACATTTTGTCTTATTATATCTTTAATATTTTAATCCAAAAGGGTAGTTTAGTAAAATTACTCTTTTTTGTCTTTATTATTTTTTATTACTTTTTTGTATTATTATATTAGTTTTTTTTTAAACAGAATTTTTTTATTAAAAGCATTTTTAAATTCAGATTTTTTTAACAAAAGAATTTTTTTGCGCGCCGATTTTTGCACGCCGTTTTTACGCTCGGCTTTTTCATGCATCGTTTTTTAACGCGTCGTTTTTGCACGCCATTTTTCACGCATCGTTTTTTTAACGCGCCGCTTTTTACGTCACGTTTTTTTCGCGGCGTTAAAACGGTACGTAAAAAACGGTACGTAAAAAACGGTGCGTAAAAAAACGACGCTTGAAAAAACCGAGCGTAAAAAAGGCGTGCAAAAACGACCTGTTAAAAACGATGCGTGGAAAAGCCGGGCGTAAAAACGACGTGCAAAAACCGGCGCGCAAAAAAAATTGTCTTGTTAAAAAAATTTGAATTTAAAAATGCTTTTAATAAAAAATTCTTTAATAAAAAGTAATATAATAAAACAAAAAAGTAATAAAAAATAATAAAGACAAAAAGGCAAAAAAAATAATTTTACTAAACTACCATTTTGGATTAAAATATTAAAAACATAATAAGACAAAATGTATTTAATATTAATTTTAGTTACTTTTAATATTATTCATCCATCTTGTTGATCTAGTGGTTAGGAACTGGTTCTCGCGGTTCTTACAACTGGATGTGATTTTCATTTTAGTGCTCCCCTATATATATATATATATATATATTCATTTTGTTTTAATTATTAAAGTTATTAAATGGTTTCTGAAATAAATAAATAAATAAAAAGACCAAATTACCCTTTATTTAACATTTAAAATTAACTGAGTTAGGCTTAAATGACATATTGTGCAAGATTTTAAAACAATAAGTATTAAATTCGTCAATTTTAAAGATAAAGAATACCGCCTGAAATTTGATATATATATATATATAAAGGACAAAATTTACAATTCACTCTTTGTAAAATAAAAAAAAAGTAAATAATTTAATCAAACAAATGAAAATAAATAAATTATAAAAACATATATATTTAATGTAAACATTGTTAATTGATCAGTTAAGAAAACTTTAAAGCACTTGCTGAAAGATAGTGATAATTTTAATAAAATAAAGAGCAAATTAAAAAAAGCGTCATTTATGTCGACACCAGATTACAAACTATGCCCTTTGTCTTTAAAGTTGACGGAAATCGTACTTAATGTTCGCAAACCCTAACACGTTACGTCCTTTAGCCCTAATTCCCTGAAGTTTAATCGTTAAGTTAGGTCATATACAAGGCACATGAGAACATATTGGTCATTTCATTCTTTTATTTTCTTTTATGTACGTTTTGAGTTGGACTGTGTTTTGACGTAAATTTAATATTTTTTGATTCGACGGTATAAAAGTGAGTTATCATATGTTTCTACAAAAATTTAGTTTGCAATTAAGTCCGGTCAATTGTAGTTTATACGTTACCATTTTGCGTACGCCGCCACAACAACATACGACGGGTAAAAAATCTAGTTTATTATATTATAATAGATGCGTAGGACAATCTTGGTGTCAATGTTTGAAATATTACCCGTCGTTAAATTGACGTGGATGGTCACGGGTCACGTGTAATCACGTGAATTATTGGCGGCTTTATATAAACGATGTTACACAAATATTGAGTCAGAGCGTCACTTGTGTCTCAGAATTTGGAAACTTATGCATCATAATCCAGACAAAATACCAAAGCGATTTATTATAACAATAACATAATAATACTAATATTAATAGTTTCAGATCATGACAATAGGATTCATGTTAATTTTTTATTTTTATAGTTACACTAAAAACTACTATTTTTCCTTTCTGTTATTAGTTTATAATCGTTACCGTTTTAATGGAAACAAAAATTCATTTAAAAAAAAAAAAAATTTATACCTCTATTATTACATTTTCTTTCGTCTCTATTTACAGTCACTTTCACGTTTCTTTTTTCTGTAGGGTTTTTTTTATCGAAGTTTTGAGAGACATAGACAATAGCTATGGTTTTTAAGATGAATATGAACAATCAGATGTTATCAGATGCAAGGGAGAAATCGAAATTCATGTTAAATTGAGATGAAAAGACCATGTTACTCTCATGTAAGAGGCACATGGTAAGGCTTAACCAAAAAACTTAACTAGGTTAGGGCTAAAGGACATAACATGCTAAAAACTAGTAACATAAAAGACAGAGCCTGTAATTTCGTTAGTTAAAGGATACCAATTGTAATTTGATACAAACGTAAAGGACACCGGTTGTAATTTACTCATTGATTATTTAACTGAATAACTTTCTCCATCTTACTATCTCTGGCCATCATCACATCAACTTTATAATGCGGTTATCTACTTTGTTATTAACATTAGTCATGTAATGAACACACCTATAAAGATCTATTTTTGTCTTTCGTTTATGTATATATGCATAAAAAAGAATAGACCTTTTTTTTCTTTTTGTATTCTCATTTTATTTTTTAACATGTTAGAGCATTCATAATAGTCTCTATATATTTGTGAGTGAGTTACTTATATTATAAGGAATGATAGTAAATAGGGGAGTAAGAAAATATTATTGTTTATCTCTAATATGGTAAACATTGTTCACCTTTATAAATTTTTTAATATTTTTGAATCAAACCTTGCAATGGGTGCCTTCTACATATGACAAGCGCTAGAACAAAACGATATCGATGAAATTTATGATAAGCTTCCAACATCATCGTAGTCAGTTCTTTTGATTGGTTTGCTAAAAAAACAAAGATTAATTCCAAAATATTATTTATTTATTTATTTATTGGTTTGAAAAAAATGAAGGGATAAAAGAGATTTATTTATTTCATTTTTTAATATAAAATTGAGATGAAAAGACCATGTTGCCCTTATGCGAGAGGCACAAAGTAAGAATTAACCAAAAAAACTTAATAAGTTAGGTCTAAAGGGCATAACATGTTAAAAACCGGTAACATAAAGGATAGAGCTTGTAATTTCTTTAGTTAAAGGACACTGGTTATAATTTGATGCAAACGTAAAGGACACCGGTTGTAAATCACTCATAATCAATTGTATGTATGATACTTAAGACAATATATATATAGGTCACGTAGTAATTTATTTAAATTTGACAACTTCGTCTTTATAACTATTAAAATCAGGGAACAAAATATTTGAGATATACTTTGTACATTTTCCTAGAGTTGTTTGAAATTCTTTAGAAAGTATATATAACCCACTTTTAATTTTAACTATAACCATAGAAATATATTGTCTGTCATTTTTATAAAAGTATAACAAGTATAGGATAGGTAATCCGCGACAATACGACTAATCATACTATTACTATACATAACAAACTCATGTTTTAAAGAAATGTATCATACGTTATTTACTTCCTCGTATATATTATTCCTTACAATACAAATTAATCATGCATACCAAACTCATTTTTTAAAGGCACGTTATTTAGTTTTTGTAATTAGTCTATAGTATGAAGTATTTTTGTTTTGCAGTACAAATCATCTTAAAAAATATATTCATGGTTCTTTAATTATATTATATCAGAATACACGTACGAACTATCTATAACCCGCCAAAAGGACGTAGAAATATTTTTTTTTTGGACGGTAACTTTCTTAAGATATTTACATCCCCAAGACGGGGACCCTAACCAAGTCTGTCCCACACTAACGTTGTCTTAACCGGGTCCGCGCTGGGAGTGGTCAGACTTGGTTACGGCGTTCGCCCGGAAACCGTACCGCCTCCACACGACACACCTCGCTGGAGAAACGGCCGGATTAAAACCGGGGCGGCTCAGGCTCGAACTTGCGCAACATTGGCTAACAAGCACTTACCATCATTGCCTAGTCCCCACACCTTTGCTACACCCGGGAGTCGAACCAGAGTCTCCAAGGAAACAAACCGGCCCAACTCCCAACTGAGCTGGGGTGGGGGATAAAGGACGTAGAAATATATGAGATCAGATACAGTGAAACATACCACAACGAAGACAAAATCCACGATTATATTGGATTATTATATAGGGACTAAAAACAAAATAACAATAAAAGAGGTATTTGGAAGGGATAGTTATGGTGAGAATCATTTCAAAACCTTAAATATTTATAGTTATCGTAAAATCAAACTCCTAATAATTAATCTTTTTATTAATGTATTTTTATAATTTGGATATTTTTATCATTTACTACATGTATTTTTATGATTACGTACATGTTAAGAGTAATATTGTCATTTTTATATGTAATTTTATGATTACACGTATCTAAATTAGTTTTTTTACTTATATGGAATTAGGTTTTCACATATTTATAAATTGGCTATTACACATATGTAAATTACTCTTTAACATGTAATCATTAAAATACATATAATAAATGATAAAAGTACCCTAAATGTAAAAAATATACATATTAAATAAGTTTTTATTAGAAGTTCTAAAAGTTATGCAATTATATAGAGTTTTAAAGTGAACCCAACCCTACTTATATATATTGACAAAAAGCTTTTCAATATTGAAATCTCTTTTCGGTTTTTCCAAAGTAGTCTTAGGCATCTCAGCTGCTTTAAAAAATGTAGGCTTAGACGTCTTAGTCATCTCGCAAAAAGTATAGGCTAAATCACAATCGTTTTGTTAAAAGTGTGGGCTGAATTCTAGCTGTCTCAGCCGCCGGAGCTGATGCAAGCTTTTAATTTTAATTGACGGAAATAAGGCTAACTAATTTGATGAAAGCATAAATACTAATGTTTATATCGGAAGGATTTTGGTCAAAAATAGGTATTTTCGTAATTTTCGATGTTTCTAAACTCACTTCAATGTTCAACCTTGGGAAGTCGCATGGTGTAGTGCATGTACAATGCCACGTGTACGAGGATGTAACTAACTATATAGTATCTATATCAAGATTCTCTGTTTGTAATGTATCCAAATAGAGAGACAGCTTCACGCATTGACCCATGTATGCATGGTACTAAGGCATGCGTTCGATACTCAACAACGTTAATAAAATAATATTGTCACGTGAAAATCACACATATAAGAGACTGTATGCATGCAAATGCATGTTGTCTCAATATGACGTAACAAGAAGGAACTCGTTTTATACCCACAGACAAAAACATGAGCTATATATATCTTAAAACAATCAAATATGTAATTATAAGATGACACGTAGAAGCAAGAAGACACGTGTCATCAATGATGACATGGACAGGCAGTTTTGAGTCAATTTAGACCACCTGTAGTGGTGAACAAAAATAATGCCCCCACCATGGGGCATTATCCGACACGTGGCATCATAGTCAGCATGGGGCGTTATTGCAAAAGTGGCGTAGTGGGTATAATGCCTAATAATGCCCTTCCAATCATTAAAAAAGAAAAAAAAAAAAAAAAAAAAAGCTAAAGTTGCTGCTGATTGGCTAGTCAAACAAGCATACAGTCCCATTGCCACATGCAAAAATCTCATTGGCCACTTGCACCACACCCCAAACAACTTCAGCGTTTTAATAAACACGCCAAACCCATTTTTTTTCAAAAAAAACGCCCGGAAACGCCGGGTGTAGTCGAGGAGTGGGCGTTTTCCGGCGTTTTTTTGGAATTTAAAAAAAAAAAAAACGCCCCACTACGGGCAGACTTAACTCCTAGTTTTGACTTTTGAGTCACCTTTTCAAAGCCAATTTATAAAGGGAAAATGAAAAAAAAAAAAAAAAAACTTTGAGCAAACAAATCTAACTGAAATAAACATTTGAAGTATCCAAAAAAATTATAAAACACAAAAAAAAATCTATTCATTCATAACGTAACACTTATTCTCAACCGGCTAAACAATAGACTCCTAAATTATGGTGAACCCATCTTGAGATCCGATAATAAAGAGTCATGCGTTTAACTAAATTTATACTCTACAAATTATATCAAAGGAAGGGTACATGGATTTAACTGAAGCCTTTATGTGTAGTCTTTTCCTTTTTTATTTTCCCTCATGATTTTTAAAAGAGGGTATTTTTTCATACGACAATATTTTTAATATAAATACCAAACTAAAGACCATTTTATTATCTTTAATTTGTTGTAATTTATAAAAAAAAAATATATATAGTATGAAAAAATATTGTCCGTTTAAAAATCGTAGGGGGGAATAAAATAAGAAAAAGGCTACACCAACTCTTCCTCCATGTGAGGTCTCTATGTCCAGACGCTTTGAATGTTTATTTTGAGTAAGTCAACGTCTATTTTAGTGAATTTCCCTTTTATAAGCCTATCAAACCCGCTTTTTATTTATTTCAATCCCAAATCTAAAGAGTGCATGCAAAGTAGCAAACCATTTTAAAAAGTAAGCTTCAATACCAATTCAAAATTCGCTTTTTGAACGAGGAGCATCATCAATCATAATGAATCTTGAATACCAAGTGCAAGCCATTTTTTTCGAACTAACAAACTTTTAAAAAAAGTTCAAGCTATAACCTAGCAAAACACAAACATTACACAAAAAGAAGTGTGCTGATTTTGTAACCAGTTCAACCAACTAACGTTGATTTTCCTCTTTCTATTTATTATCCACCTAAAAAAAGAAGCTAAGAATCAAATAAAAAATGCATCCACCAAAGCAAGTGCAAGCATTGTGGGGGTTCGGTTTGAGTGGAGGCCTAAGATATTTTGGGCAAAAAGCACACTCAAAAAAGTTAAAAGGAAGAGTAAGCTGTGAAAACGGTCCCTAAGGTTTGGTTATTTTAGTCTAAGACTTAAACCTTTTGAATCTGGGTCCTGTGGTTTAAATTTTGTTGTCATTTTCATCCAAAAGCAAAATCTGGTCAGATTTTTCAGTTAACATCCAGTTTTTTGTCTTTTTCTCCCTTTCAACGAAAGACAAAATGGTCAGATTTTTTAAATTTGTTATAATAAAACGTTAAAAAACAATTTTGCCCTTCATTAAAATGGAGGAAAAAGACAAAAAACCTAGATGTTAACTGAAAAATGTGACTAGATTTTGATTTTTGATGAAAATGGCAACAAAATTGAAACCACAGAAACCCAGATTCAAAAGGTTTGAGTTTTAGACTAAAGTGACAAAAGTGAACAAACCTCAGGGGCTATTTTCATAGTTTACTCTAAAAAGAAAATAAATGTTTGGGCCGAAATCTGGGGGTTGGGGATTACCTCTCTCTGCTCTATACCCTGAACTTTGATTTCTCATTCCATGGACTTTGACATGTAACCGGAATTCCACACAATGGACTCCATATCATCATGACCCGGTACTTACACTACTCATTACATTACAACTACTTTAATTTGTCCCTTAATATTAATAATAATAATAATAATAATAATAATAATAATAATAATAATAATAATAATAATAATCTATACTATATAATAAAAGAAACCTATTGAGGGACACGTGTCATTCATTGGAGACATCTACTTTTAGTTTTTCCGTCTTAATATATTAGTGGGGGTTCGGTTTGAGTGGAGGCCTAAGATATTTTGGGCAAAAAGCACACTCAAAAAAGTTAAAAGGAAGAGTAAGCTGTGAAAACGGTCCCTAAGGTTTGGTTATTTTAGTCTAAGACTTAAACCTTTTGAATCTGGGTCCTGTGGTTTAAATTTTGTTGTCATTTTCATCCAAAAGCAAAATCTGGTCAGATTTTTCAGTTAACATCCAGTTTTTTGTCTTTTTCTCCCTTTCAACGAAAGACAAAATGGTCAGATTTTTTAAATTTGTTATAATAAAACGTTAAAAAACAATTTTGCCCTTCATTAAAATGGAGGAAAAAGACAAAAAACCTAGATGTTAACTGAAAAATGTGACTAGATTTTGATTTTTGATGAAAATGGCAACAAAATTGAAACCACAGAAACCCAGATTCAAAAGGTTTGAGTTTTAGACTAAAGTGACAAAAGTGAACAAACCTCAGGGGCTATTTTGATAGTTTACTCTAAAAAGAAAATAAATGTTTGGGCCGAAATCTGGGGGTTGGGGATTACCTCTCTCTGCTCTATACCCTGAACTTTGATTTCTCATTCCATGGACTTTGACATGTAACCGGAATTCCACACAATGGACTCCATATCATCATGACCTGGTACTTACACAACTCATTACATTACAACTACTTTAATTTGTCCCTTAATAATTATAATAATAATAATAATCTATACTATATAATAAAAGAAACCTATTGAGGGACACGTGTCATTCATTGGAGACATCTACTTTTAGTTTTTCCGTCTTAATATATTAGTGGGGGTTCGGTTTGAGTGGAGGCCTAAGATATTTTGGGCAAAAAGCACACTCAAAAAAGTTAAAAGGAAGAGTAAGCTGTGAAAACGGTTCCTAAGGTTTGGTTACTTTAGTCTAAGACTTAAACCTTTTGAATATGGGTCATGTGGTTTCAATTTTGTTGTCATTTTCTTTCAAAAGCAAAATCTGGTCAGATTTTTCAGTTAACATCCAATTTTTTTGTATTTTTCTCCCTTTCAACGAAAGACAAAATTGTCAGATTTTATAAATTTGTTATTATAAAACGTTAAAAAACAATTTTGGCCTTCATTAAAATGGAGGAAAAAGACAAAAAAACTAGATGTTAACTGAAAAATCTGACTAGATTATGATTTTTGATGAAAATGGCAACAAAATTGAAACCACAGAGACCCAGATTCAAAATGTATGAGTTTTAGACTAAAGTGACAAAAGTGAGCAAACCTCAGGGGCTATTTTGATAGTTTACTCTAAAAAGAAAATAAATGTTTGGGCCGAAATCTGGGGGTTGGGGATTACCTCTCTCTGCTCTATACCCTGAACTTTGATTTCTCATTCCATGGACTTTGACATGTAACCAGAATTCCACACAATGGACTCCATATCATCATGACCCGGTACTTACACAACTCATTACATTACAACTACTTTAATTTGTCCCTTAATAATAATAATAATAATAATAATAATAATAATAATCTATACTATATAATAAAAGAAATATATTAAGGGACACGTGTCATTAATTGGAGACATTTTCTTTTAGTTTTTTCGTCTTAATATATTTGTGGGGGTTCGGTTTGAGTGGAGGCCTAAGATATTTTGGGCAAAAAGCACACTCAAAAAAGTATGAGTAAGCTGTGAAAACGGTCCCTAAGGTTTGCTTACTTTAGTCTAAGACTTAAACCTTTTGAATCTGGATCCTGTGGTTTCAATTTTAACAATCACTAATGAATCATGATTGACCAGAATAGTTGCTCCTGTGATTTTGCTTTTGCTTCTATAAGTCACACGTTTGACGGTTGGAATTATGCTTCTTCCTTCTGCTGGCTTGGCCACTTGTGATGTTTTGATATGTTTTCATTATAATTTAAAAAAAATGGAATTTTATTTTGAATGTTTACTGTTTTGGAATTAAAAAAAAATATTTTTTAATGTATGATTTGCTAATTTGCTTGACTAAGTCACGTCTTCCTTGAAATTCGGATTGTTGAAAGTTTAAAACTTTAATTTGATATGATCTTGTTTGAAATTTGTTAGTTGATTGAATCTAGATGGAAACTTGTTAGGTAATGTTGGATCTATATTATTTATTTATTAATGTGTATTTTTTATGACATTTTATTTTATATATGTAAACCGACCTCGCACAAATAGAAAGTGTGAGCGCCAAGCTGAAAGAAATCAAAACACCAAAAAAACTAAGCTAGTGGGAAAACTCTTGATCCCCCATTGATGACTAAAACTAAGAGGTCAAACTCTTGTTTTTCTTAAAAAAATAGATTTTATAACAAAAATGAAACAGATTCCGGTGACCGGGTTAGCAGACCTCTTTGGCGTATCCCTCTTGGTTCCGCTCCTGCATGTTCACGTTATAATCTCTATAATATGTGTGAGCGGGTCAAACTCTTGTTTCTCTTAAAAAATAGATCTTATAACAAAAGTAAACAAATTTTGATGACCGGGATCAACATTCCTTTGACCCCTCTTAATTCCGCCCTATTTGTGCACAAGTATGACGGGTCAAATAACGAATTAAAAAAAAAAAATACGTCTTTAAATGTGGCATCTTTAAGACCACATATGTATTAGGTCATAAAATATGTAATCTGGAAGTGAATTTTAAAATGAAGATTTGCTAGTCATAATGACAAAAGGCCAAGAATCATGCATGCGTTAATGTAGTCAGGTAGGTTTGCTTTGGTGGCTTTTATACCGAAATATTACTAAACAATTATAAGGTAATAAGATATACCACTTATGGACATAAGATTATATCAAAAAGTAGTTAATCATATAAACCCGCATCTTAATCATTGAGTTTGAGGATCAAACATATGATTCCGTGCTAGTGAAGATACTAGAGCATCTTTAAAAGTACTCAACGAGGACGTTTTGCCGCCCTCGAGGACTACGTTGCCGTTCATGATGGACGATTATATGGATCGATGTGTTCGTGACTGAGTCCTTTGTAAAGGATGGGCATCGATGGGGTTGAGGTATGGCCAGGTCGGGTTCTGTTATGCATATTTACACGTTGTAACCCCTTTTTATCGCATTTTGGGTGTAACATACGTTCCTATCAATCAAAGCTATCAAAACGAATTATCCAATCAAACTGTTTATCACTTGCGAATAACTGTTATGCATATTTACACGTGATGCTAGTTACATATGTGTTAGGACTTATACTCGCGAGGTCCCGCCTTAACTAGTATAGTACTATAGAACCCGACGGGGTCTAGTTAAGATGAATAGCAATCGCAATCGCAGCTCGAGTGACTTAGCTGGTAGTATCTGTCTTATATGCATGTATGTTGAGGTATCTCGTTTATGTATTTGGTAATTCGCAACACTTTTATCTATTTACGCGTTGCTATCAAAACTTGTATACTCGCCAATACTTTTGTATTGACGTTGTTTTAACGTATGTTGCAGGTTTAGTCGCAGTCTACGTCAAATCAAGCTAGGAAGTCTAGAAACACACCTAAAATCTAGGTTGTCGGATTTGTATTGTTTGGGAGAACATGAAATTCGTGACAGCTTATGTGATTGTAATTGTTTATTAGTATGGGTTAATGAACGTATTAAATACTGTCGCAATTTAGTTGTTATGGATTCTCTTGAGCAATCTGATTCGCCTATTGTCGCGCTCCGATGATTCCGCCATCGGTTGGGGTGTGACACATATCAAGTGAAATAGGGTATTGGTTTATAAATGCATGTACATATGTATAATCTCATAAAGTCATCATTAGTTTAATTTGCTAGACATGTGAATTGTTTTCTAAACATGTCTTACATTGGGTTCTATGCATGTACATGTCTTGTTGGACATTGGATTCCTTGTAATCAGAAAAGCAAACATTAGTGTGCACCTCACCGCCCACATGGTGACAAATCAAAGGATAAAAGTTCCATGAATCCGTTTGTGTCCCCGACATACTCACAAATGTTTAAGGTAGAATATCACTCTACGTGTTCCATCAATATAATTAATTAATAAATAATGTATGAAACCAAACAAAAAACTGAAGATTTTATAAATATTAAAGTGATTTTAGGTTACATGGTCTTGTCTAAAATGAATCACTTCACTATAAAAATATATTTGTGTGTTCCATTTTGAAGCAGCTAACATCGCCGAACATTTTCATGTTGGGAATCCGCAACTTGGTGAGGTCGACTTCGAATGCAAGGCAAAGGGCAATTTAGGAGCGGATAATATAAGTGAATAAGTGTCTTTATGATTTAATAGTTAGTTGCAATTTTCATGTCCTAGAATATAAAATTTATCGGCAATCCTAGTTTAACTCTAAAGTGGTAGATTAGGTTATAAATACCTAGCTTTGGGTATTAGGAATTGTAAGTTTAAGTTTTGTGTTAATTTCTTGAATTAATAAAGTTGGGTGTTTGGCTAATTAATATTCAGATTTCTGTTTTATTTTTTATACCGATTCACACTTGATTTAGAAGTAGTGACAAAGCGATTTTGTGTGGATTTTGAAAACAGGTGACTCTAAGACCATGTGTAGTGGGAGGGGAAAGACCCTTGGGTATTTTGCGTTATGTGGCGGTCCAGTCAGCATGTATACATTATGGGGCATTATGTTAAAAGGGGTGTAGTGGGGCTTGAAATCTTGCAATGATTAGATATTCTAATAGAATTAAATAAAAATAAAAATAAACCATCAAAAAAATGCTATTGGCAAAAGAAACAAGTGAAGGCGTTTAAAAAAGGACTCCCCACCATTTTTTTTTCAAAAAAGGCCCTCGGGGCGGTTCCGAGGCGTGATTGGGCTTTTTTTTGTTTGAAAAAACGCTAAAAGACCTCATTACGGGTGGTCTAAAAGAACGTTAAGCATGACCCTAGCTAGTAGGGGTGTGAGACACTAGAGCTACATGTGATTTACTCCAACTTGACCAGTTAAAACTTGATGTTCACAAGGAGAAAATGAAATAATTTAAGTTGAGCTTTTTTTTAACGGCAAATTTCTTTTATTTCCTGCTATGGGACTTGAATCAAAGACCTCCACTTCCAAAGTATTTTAAAGGCTTTGTCTCTTCCAATGGACTTATAAACCACTACCCCATTGGTTCATTTAAGTTGAGCTTGAACCTAACTTAAAGTTTGTTTAATAAATAAATTAGTTTGAGCTTTGTATATCATGATTAGATCACAAGTCACTTATTATGTAAATTCCCATACGAGTATATATAAGTTGTAATAAGTGATTACATGATAAAAGCTATTATGTATATAGTTATACTAAAAATAAATAAATAATACATAATAATAATATTTCTATAACAAAATTGAGTTTGTAAAGCAAGAGGCTCTAAAATTTTCACGATTAGGACTTAAATTTTACACATAAGAGTCAAACTTGAACTCTATTGAATTAACATAAATAAATAAATTAATAAATATTTAATTAAACTTGTCATGCTCGGTTTGTATACCTTGTGCAAGGGCTAACCGAAACATTCGTTGGGTCATCATAAGTTCTATTTTCTAACGACTATCAGAGGCGGATCCTGTGTACAAAGTGTTGAACCCTGCAATTCTAGAAAAAAATTGTTCTTGACTAACAATAAAGATTTGAATCAAGTGTTGAAAGAACAACTCTTCCCATGAAACGACTGATGAAGGCTAAAGAACTGCTGAATTGGAATAATTGTTGAAGTTAAAGGCAAGTGTTATTTAGAAGAACTATTGTTGAAGGAACAACTGCTTGTCATAGACAACGGTTGTTTTATAGGATAATTGTTTTAATCTTATGTAACAATCTTTTAATGTAACGATAGTTTGTAAGCTTACCGGACAACCGTCGTTTTATAGGACAATTGTTGTAATCTTATGTAACAATCTTTTAGTGTAACTGTTAGGGATAGATTTTCCATAACTAAGGATCACGGATCCTCAATTCTGTTTGAATTAAGGATCCTTAGAAGACGTTGCAGATTTAAGGATCCAGGATCCTCATTGTTATCCTAACACTAACGGTTGTTTCCATTACATTTAAGCTTGTTTTGCAGGAAGGAACGAGTGGGACTTGGTCTTACCGATATTCCTGGGGAATATGCTCTAATATTCTGCACATGCATGGCTGGAATGACCGTTTTAGAAGTCGTGGGTAGCTTGCACATTTGGCGGATAGTTTGTTACTTAGTTTATTTCTATTTTTAAAGGGGATAACAAGCTTGATAGTGAGAACAATTAGAAAACACACACTCTCGCAAGCTCTCTGCAACTCATTAGCGATTATATACATTTTGCACACTAGTGATCCTTGTAACAAGCTTGTTATCATCCCGAGTTGTAACCATCATTTGTTTAATTATAGTTGGTGATCGGTAGTTTCCATAACCCGAGGTTTTTTATGCCGGAGATCATACATTGATCAATGGCTTTTTCCTCGTATAAATCCTTGTGTTACTTGTTCATTTTATCTACGAGTTGTTCATACATTTGTTCATTAATCTAAGCATCATACCTCACAAAAGAAGATTTGGTTACATTATCCTAGTCTGATTTTTGACCAAAACAGTAACTATAGTTTGTAAGATTACCGGTTGTTTTATAACAACTGGGAATCATTCAGTTTTTCTCTGATTGTTAAAAGTCCCTATCTAGGTGATGTCAGCTAATGTCATAAGTTGTTACTTTCTATATATAAATAGATCATGACATAGTCATGCTCTATTGAATAAGTTGTTCTAGATTTGAGAGTATAATTGTGCGACAATCAATTGAGGGGGAGCATGAGTCCGCAAACATTTGATTCAATGATATGAGATACTTTGATAACTTCTTTGCTATTTGATTATTTCCCTCAGACACAAACTGTGTGGTCAAACAAAACAACAACACGGGCTTTTATTATTTATGTTACGTATATTACTGTCGTTCAACTGACCTCACAGATTTTAGATCGTCCTCCCCCATATGTTTGTACGTAGCCTCCATGAAATGAAAATTACGACTCCTACACCCCAAACCTTTTATTATAGATTGTAACCCATCAAAAGCCCATTGTCTAAAAACCAATCCCAAAATATGTTTTACTAATTAAAAACCCATATTACGAGTTACCCATTTACCCTTCTTAAAATATTCTGATGTGTAAAAAGTATAAACCTTTAGTTCTACCTTAATTCCGCGCTATTCTTCGACCAAAATTCTAACAATCACTCAGGAATCATGATTGACCAGAATAGTTGCTCCTGTGGTTTTGCTTTTGCTTCTATAAGACTAAGCGGTATGGGGGCCGGCTTAGGCCTGGCGAGGCCCGGCGCCGGTCCCCCCACACCGCCCCCCTCGCCCCATCCCGGCTTGACCGGCTACTCTCGCTCGAACTCGACGGGCCATGATCTCTCTCTCTCTTCTTTCTCTCTCCTCTCTCTCTCTTTCTCTCTCTAAATAATCAAATAAATTATATATTTTAATTGTTTTTATAAATTATGTGGGGCCCCATCCTCCACCCCCTCAAAAGTGAAGGAGGCCCATCCTCCACGAGCCGGTGATGTGGCGCCTACGTGGCGGCCCATTCTCATGGGGATGGGCCTCACCATACCCTTTAGTCTAAGTAACATGTTTGACGGTTGGAATTATGCTTCTTCCTTCTGCTGACTTGGCGACTTGTGATTTTTCATTATAATTTAAAAAAATGGAATTTTAATTTGAATGTTTACTGTTTTGGAATTTTAAAAAAAATATTTTTTAACGGTATGATTGTTAATTTGCTTGACTAAGTCACGTCTTCCTTGGAATTCGGATTGTTGAGAGTTTAAAACTTTAATTTGATAAGATCTTGTTTTAAATTTGTTAGTTGATTGAATCTACATGGAAACTTGTTAGGTAATGTTGGATCTATATTATTTATTTATTAACTAGGTTTTTACCCGGGATTGCTTCCCGGGCTCGGGAAAGTTATTTAGATTAATTAATTACTATTTGTTATTAATACGACCGCATTACATCAACCATCTCATTCGATTCAACAAAAATGTCTTCAAATCACCGCATTATATCATGAACTCATATTAGAGGACAAACAAAGGCACAACAGGACCATATGAATAACATCATTTCCACTTTTACATCAATGCACTTACATGATAGGGTGATTTGAGATTTTGAATTTTTTTTTGTTTTTGTACCTCTTTTACAAAATAAGATGTTGACCAAATTTGAAACAGATGTTAACCAAAAGTCAATAAGATATTGACAAATAGTCAAACAGATGTTGAGCTTAAACAAATGTTTGGTTTAAGACCAAACATCTGTTTATGGCGAAACATCTGTTTAAGGTCAAACATCTGTTTAAGTCCAAATATCTGATATAGAAGAAGAACATCTGTTTAAGGCAAAACATCTGTTTAAGGTTCAAACATATGTTTAAGGTCAAACAACTGTTTAAGTCTAGACATTTGATATAAAAGGCCAAACATCTGTTAAAGGGCAAACATCTGTTTAAGCCTTAACAGATGTTTAACTTGTTAAGATCTACTGTCTTCTAACACAGTTTTCCTCTTCAAAACATTGTTGAACCTAACATAGGTTTCCATTAACTATTGACCAAAAGGCAAACAGATGTTCAAACCACTATTTGTTATTGAAGTTCTTTAAAAAATTAGATACAATTCAAGAAAATGGAACAATGACTTAAAGAACTATAATTTAACACATAATCTAATTGGCCAAATATAAAACATAAAGTGCTAATAACAGTGTTTTATCATCTTAGCCATACATAGCAACAAAAACATCAAGTTAATAATTTAAGAAAAAAACCTATAACATCACCATCAAAAAATTCATAATTAGTATCTGATATCAGAACAGACTTAAAATGTGTTTGTTAAACTGATGTAACTTGATTTAATACTATCTTCTGTTGCGAAGACACGTATGTGAAATGCAACATATCACCAAACCTCAAGTTATTGTCAGTCATAAACTTTCGCCAACCTTCCAACGCATAACGTGGCTTCAATTCATTTAACTCCAACTTAACATCATAAACCTGCACAACTCCAACCATGTTTTGAACTTTCAAAGGATGAAGATCAAGAAAAATACCTGCTCGTCTCGCAACTTCAGCAGGAAGACGCTACATGTATTGTGTGGAAAAAAATAATAGTCAGACAAATAAACGTAAATCATTAGTTTATTATAAAAAATGGTATACCAGCCTATAGTCTCCTTTGCGATCAAAATGAAAGAACTCAGGGTCAAGAGGATGTCCAGAATGTTTTTTTGCAGTCTTTGCAATCTTATTTCTACGGTTAAGCTTTTTTTGAACGTTGGCAGCTCTCTTCCCCTTGATGAAAAAGTAAACATATACATGTGAATTAAAGGAATGGTCAATATATGCACAAAAAAAACAGTTTATATAACATATACTAATTAACTGGCAAGTATAGATACCTTAACTTTATGAACAGACGAAGAACATCCAGTATGATCACTTGTGTCGACAGGTAAGGCAGCATTTCCCTTAGTCCTATTCTTGACGACCTCCTTTCTCTCAGAAGTAACTTTAGCTTTCTTCTTAACCTGTTGTCATAGAGTAAATTTAATAACAATAGTAATATAACAATCTTTAAGATGGTAAACTTACATCTTGGGTTTGGTTCAATCGTGAAGACATGCGTCTCTTGGACGTGCATTCGGCATTGGTTGGTAAGTTCTTGTAAATAATACATTATTGAATAAATATAACATCAGTAAACAGCATTACTAATAGTTGTAAAAACATTAAATTCTTATATGTGTTAAATTAAAAATAAATAATTTTAATAATTTAGCAAGTACCTGAGTAACGGTTGTACCTTCACCTACAGAAACAACTTCTTCATCCTCATAGATGTCCTGGTCAACATTAATAAAATAATTAATATAAAGCTAAAAAATTAAAACTTTTATTGCTAATGCTAAATACTTACGTACCTTGAATGCATTATTAACATAATCAGCCTTCAATATCTCAACTACACTATCATCATCAGATTCAGGTTTCTTCAAAAAGCAAATCTCAATCTCATCTCTATAAACTACTACTTCAAAAACAAAATCATCAATCCTGCTAAACACAAGCAAATCATCCTCAAGTATCCCAACATCGTTGCACATTTCCGGCCATCCTCTAGAAAATACAAAGTGGGTATCAACTTTAGACACCTCAACATTCCAGTAGGAACCTTTATAACAGATTTGAAATTTCCCACTCGGTGGACTGTTTACGTAAAATTGTTCAATGAAGCAGTCTTCAATTACCTGCATAAAATTAAAAATAATGAATACTAAACGTGAAGTATGTATCTTATGAGAATAAGTGTTAGCACGTTAAAGATGCAAAAGAATTGAAGTTAAGATCAATACTCATACCGTAAAACCAAATCTTGCATAACGATTAAAGGTGAAATAAGATTCCCCACACATGCCATTAACATAACATGAAAGTTCAACTCCAAAATCACCTAACGGTTTGAAAACCAACAAAGTATCCCTCGGCAAATTGAGATCTTTAACAACAATGTCCCAACCGTCAGTTATTATCGACGTTGAATTTTCTGTTCTGACCCTAACAACCCATTTTTTTACCAGACTCATGATATACTTGCAACCTACTTTTTTGCCAACAATCTCCCCACTTTTGATTAGCAAAGAATATAGGTACATCCAGTATATAATTTTTAAATAGTGTAAGAAAATATAAACCATAAAAGAACTGTTAAATATATATCTCAATACAAATAAATTATGTATGTAAAAACATGTCATACCAGTTTCAAAGATTCTGGGTTATGAAGAAACTTAACAAATGTAGTATACATCATAAAACCTGAATCAGTAAAGATGTTAAAAGACTGTAATTAAAAAGCTGGCTTCGAAAATGAACATTAACTTTTTGTATTAACAGAGTATATAGTGAAATTAATCATAGAAACAGAGTATGAGTTAAAATTATTCTGCAAATAATAATTATTTTAACATGTTCTCAACAAATGATTCAAACACATAAGTAAACCCTTCTTGAATCTTGAATGTATCGCAATAAACATTTAAAATCGTATTAGTAGCAAGATAGGATTTAAATTAACATAGATTAAACAATATAAAGTTCATTACAATAGTAATGTACATACCAGTTGCTGAAGAAAAAATAATCAAACCTCAGGTGATTGAAGTGTAGAAGACAGAGGAAAAGAAAATTGAAACCCTAGAAAATGATTGGGGAGAAGAGATTTTTGAAAGAAGAGATGATAGATGTTTGATGTGTAATGATGATGAAGAAATAGTGACGGTTGTGTTTTTCTCTTCCCATATTTTCAACTGATGAAAAATATTTACACATACACCCCTTTTTAAATTTGTTATTTACATTTACATTGACATACAAGAGTAAAGTACATGATTAGTTGAATTGATTTGGTATTCAAATTAACAAAGAAAAATAATTTTTCATATAGCAAAACCATTAACATAACATAAAATTTGAATGCTTTGAATCATGTATTAATAGTAATTAGGTTTTAACATAAGTAAGTTTCATGACCTCAAGAAGCAATGCCGAGGGAAAATCTAGTTTTATCTATTATATGTACCTTTTAACATAAGTAGTTTGACTTTGGTCAAACAGGCTTTGGTCAAACAGTGTTTTATCAAGTAGCTTTTAACAAAAGTAGTTTGACTTTGGTCAAACAGACTTTAGTCAAACAACGTTTTAACATTGCTCAAATAGTGTTTTATCTATTATAATTAGCTTTTAACATAAGTAGTTTGACTTTGATCAAACAGCGTTTTAACATTCCTCACAATGATTACAAGCTAGTAAAAACTTCTTTGTAAACAACATTAGAAGTCTTATTTGTTGGTTTTCCATCAGCATCGAATATTAGTATTTTAACGCCTTCTCTGGTCTTGACCCTTGATAATGCAACATACAACTGACCATGAGTGAAGACAGGATCTTTCAAATAAAGACCAACCTTTGATAACGATTGTCCTTGACTCTTGTTAATTGTCATAGCAAAACAAACTGATAACGGAAATTGTCTTCGTTGAAATTGAAAAGGTATTTTTTTGTCAGACGGGATCATATTAATCCTTGGAATATAAACTCTTGTGCCAATGTTCCCACCAGATATAACTTCAGCTTCTATAACTCGTTTACCAAGAAAAGTAATTTGAAGCCTTGTACCATTACATAACCCTTTCTGTTGATCAATGTTTCGAAGAAGCATCACAGGAACACCAACTTTAAGAACTAATCTGTGATTAGTGTAACACCCGTGTCATTTCAACCATCAAACAAATGCCAAACCAATGAAATATTGTATTTCATACTTTGGACTTGTAAAAATATGTGTATCGTTTGCACATATCGACTCTTGTTAGATTTCAAGCTTTAAATCGCTTTCTGGAGGGTTATACGCGCTCTGATGTGTAGATATAACCAGTTTAATCCAACGAACACTCCGGAATAGTGAAATAGGCTTAACATACCTTAAATAACCTTTACATAACTTAGATATAAGTTTTGGAAGGTTTGGTGTGGTGAAATCAAAGTTAAATCGCTTACAGGGACGAAAGTTGACAAACTGCAAAAGTATGCCAATTTGAACTGTAACAGACCTTCCGGAGCATGACCATAAGTTAAACATACCATAAATATCCTTCACATAGCTTAGAAATAGGCTTTGAGGTGTTCGGTATGCTAAAATAAACTTTTGTGTCATTCAGGGACTAAAAGCGTCAAAAAGTGCACAAGTTTGCATTTTTACGCATAACTTACGTTCTGAATACATCCGGACATCCAAAAATTTATGTAAGCACTAAAACATTTTATTTTAGTGTTCGGCATAAGAAAAATCCATTCGTTTCGTCATTTGGATCGTTTTTCGCGCTTATGCGCATTCCGTCGTAATTAAGCGAACATCGCGTTCGTACGACCAAACGAACCAACACCCGGCATATTTTTGAGCATGTTTCATGTCCACAATGTTTAGGCATCATTTTAGGGCCTTAAAGTTGGCTTTACAGGCCTTAGAAGTGTCGGAAATGGCCTTAAACACGTGCAGGGACCAAAACTGTCAATTCTGCAAGAAGTTTGCTGATCAGACAGCCAGGCGGCCCGCCTCAGTTTCTTAACATTCTTAGGCGGCCCGCGTCAGACTCCCAGAACAGATCAGAACGAACAGTCAGCGTGTACCAGCTGTTTTAACCACAACCACACACTTGCAACTTGCATATTCAGCTGATAAACATCATTTTTAGGCACCACAACTTTCCGACACTTGTACGGTTTCGATTAAGGCACGATATTCGACAAACGATCTTAACGGTGGACCGAATACTATAAATACCCCACCCCCCATTGCTTAAAAATCACTAGAATTCTGATTTGAGGAGCTCTAAGTTGAAACCATTGTTTCATACCTGAGATTCTTGAATCGGGATTAGCATTCGGGGACCCTGGGTAAGTATTCTTTCGTTCTTTTCCTTATTTTACTGCTTTTCGAGTCCGAAAGTCAAACTTTGTTTGACTTTCAGCGTTGACCAGTAATGGTCAATGCGAAGTTCGTTTGAACTTCGCAACGTGAGTGTAATCACGTTGGTCATAGTCCCTTGGGACTATGCCCACTGATTACCACGTTGTCTAGAGTCGTAGGATAGGCGATCTGATAAATCGCCTATACCTTCGAACTCGACCCAGTTTGGTCGATCATTAGGATACGACCAAACACATTAGGTGACCATAGTAGGTAGGGAATAACCTTCCGAGGTTATACCCTATGGTCACATCGTTTGAGTAGTTGTATGATAGGTAGTTTATATGCCTTAGGTAAATTACCAGAATACCCTTTTCATGTATAATTGGTAATTAAGCATATGTAACCTAAACTTTTGTCACATAACTGATTATGTAACATGTTTAGGCATATAACACTTGTCATAGGACTAGTTAGACGGTCCGAACGCGTTTCACGCGCACGACGCGTTAAAGTAGCATAAGCTACCTTAATGGGTCGCGATGGGTCGTAGACACTTAGGTTAAGTTTCATTTAGTATGTAGGCTTTGTTAAACTATATCATAAGAGTTCCTACACTCATTTGGTTTACAAACCCTAATGCTACCCAATCTTCCGATTTAGGTCCGGTTAATTAACATAGTTACCTATATTAGGTGCCGTTTGATTTCCGTGATCTCTAGCATTGCTTGGTGATTATCTTAGGACTACTGAGCAATCTCAAGTGAGTACATAGACCCCTCTTTTACTGTTTTCCAAACTGTTTTGGGGTGGAACACATGTGCCTACTTGTTACTTTCATGCTTTCCGTTTTCACATCATATACATGCTATGTTCGTTAGTACATTATAGTACATGATTTCAATACATTTTATGCTAGGTGTGCCCATTGTGTGCATTACTTAGTACATCGTTTTACATGACATTTCATGCTAGGTGTGCCCATTGTGTGCATTACTTAGTACATTGTTTTACATTGCCTTTCTGTTGCATATGCTTATCCAGCGTATGAACACATTATACTACATTTTGAACCGTTGTAATCATTTGACTATGTGATCCGTTGATATCTGTGAACCGTTTGTATTTGTAACCGTTGAACCAAGTGAACCGTTTGTAACCGTTGAACCATGTGAACCGTTTGTAACCGTTGAACCATGTGAACCGTTTGTAACTGTTGAACCGTTTCTATCAATTACATGATTTACATTAGACATGAACATTACTTTGGTGGTTTGGTTTGATTAAGTGATTAAGTAACGATGTGTGTGTAATATGATACAAACATGGTGGATACGCCGCTGGTACTTCCTATATATAAGTGTTTGTATGGTATTACATATCGTAGCGTTATTTGAATCATTTCAGTTTGATACATATAACATTTTATACAAATAACATACTTTTCACAATACATTGTTTTACAAGCAACTTATCTTATACAAACTCATTTTACATGGTTATTCATTTAACCATACATTATTTATACATATCATCTGATCTTATCGATTTTCAAATGATTTACAAAACAAAGCAAATAACAAGGTTCATGACTAAACATTTTCTCAAACATAAGTCATGAAACCTATTTTCACAAAACCTATGTATCTCACCGGCATTTTTATGCTGACGTACCTATTTTCACATGTGTTTTTCAGGAGCTGTTGCATAAGATGATCAAGATACACATAGGCAGACTTGGGCTTTAGTGACAATAAAAGATGCAAGACTAGTTAATTATGTTGTATTCCTTTGTTTGTTAAGACATTGTAACACTTTTATCAATAAAACGAAACTTCAATTGCCATGGATTTGAAACGATTAATTCTGTTACAACACTCCCCGACGTTTCCGCCACGTTTTGTATGTTCTACGTGGTCGGGGTGTGACAGAAAAGATGGTATCAGAGCCAATAGTTATAGGGAATTAGGTTATTAGTAATGCTTTGACCTAGTCTATAACCTTCTTAGGACCCTAACGCGAGTTTACTTGCGTTTAGTCATAAAACAATACCGTCACCTATCCTTAGGCGACGACCACAACAAGAACATAAATTTCAAAACCGCTTTGAAAACTAATCATCTGTTCTAGGATGATTTATTACAAGGTTTTGAACCCTCTATTGTAAGGTTTTGAACCCTCTGTTATATGGTTTTGAACCCCTTTGAGTTTTCAAAAATCTCGTCAAAGTTTGGGTCATATAATGTGAACACGTGCAAACTGGAAGGGTGAATGCCTGTATTCTGGGTTTTCTGGCTAGGCAAGCACTTCGTATATATCTCATCAGACGCGAGACCAGTTGTGCTTACCTGGGAATTCTTGGGATGAGTGTTCACTTATAGGCGAGCATGTCTTCAGTGATACATTAATATGATTCGCTTACTTTGATTAGTCACTGTCTCATTTGTTTGCCTTTGGTAACAAACAAATGGTCACAACCTTCATGCGTTGTCATTTTCTTTTGACTATCTGTCGCTTGTTTCCTCCCATGTGTTCCATTTTCTTCATTATGCTTCTTCATCGCAACAAGACTCGAATGTCCGAACTAGGTGCTGCAATTGTCCATTGATTAGGCGTCGTACTACCAGAAGGCCGTTGACTTAGCTATCACCATGACTCATCTCAGGGATGAAGCCGTGTAAGGGAACCGCTCCTTGGAGAAATCAATGCAACCTTCATCATTCAAATCAAATACCCTGTTACAAATGTACCCACGGTGGACGATGGAGACATTTGGTTAACATATGCCGCTTTGCAATCCAAAGCAAAGCTGTTACAAATCCTGTTGCTACTCAACCTTCAAACTCTGCTTCATATGTCGCTTGACATATCTGGCGCCTCAACCTCATGAACTTTCTACCTTGTGTATCGACGTATGCACGCCTAGTGCAAGGTGTCGAAACACCTCTCGTTACCCAAATTGCAAAATCCATGTAGGATCTTTCTATCCTCATAATTAGATCCTTGTGGATGGGTATCATTCATCGGAGTCCTTAGTTGAATTCTTTGTATGATTCAATACGTACATCACAATTCAATAAGGACAAAGCCGAATTCCTTTTAAGATTATCCTATCTTCATAGATAGATTCTTGAAATGATTAAAGTGCCAAATGAAATCCACGAATTGGATTCCTGGTGTGCTTTAAATATCCGTGTTCAAAGATAACAAATTAATGGTCAAATTAAACAATTATGTGATTTTGTGCTTATGCGTTTTCTTATACATTTTGTGTTTCTATGTAATCCATCCAAATCCTCGAAGAATCTTCCATATCTTCGTATAAAGGATTCATAGTAGGATATCCAAAGGTACTATCTTACAATCCTTAATGGACTTCTACGTTGTAGTTAAGTCCCTTGGGTTATGAAGTACTATTCTATAATTGGACCCCTTGAGTGGTCTAGTTAAACAGATTGATCCAAAAATCTGGTTAGGGATATCATGTGATGATAAAGTTGAAAGGACTCCTTGGTGGTCTAACTAAGAAGATCCTCTGTCGATCTAATTAAAAGGACCCTATGGTAGTCTAGTCACCCTCATCACAAGTTTGATATCCTTCCCCACAACATTACAAAACGAACTGTGCGGACTGTGCAAGGAATTACGTAATTATGGATGCATACATAATTATGGAATTTAGTGCACGGAAATCACAGCAAGTTCTATCATGTATCTAGAGTTAACCCTATTCATTTCCAATTCTGATGAAGCATCCGTTGAGGAAAAATGAACTAGCTATTCATTTTTCACTTCTGAAGAATATCCGTTGAGGGAATGAATATCCGTTGTGTAATCCTTCATTTCCAACTCTGACGAAGCAACCGTTGAAAATGACCCCGTTAGTTCATTTTCGTTTCTGAAGATTATCCGTTGAGGAAATGAATATCCGTTTGTCTATCCTTTTCATTTCCGAACCCGAGGAAACAACCGTTGAAAATGACTCCGTTAGTTCATTTTCGTTTCTGAAGATTATCCGTTGAGGAAATGAATACCCGTTGTTTAATCCTTCATTTCCGTTTCTGAGGAAGCAACCGTTGAAAATGACTCTGTTTGATCATTTTCGTTTCTGAAGATTTGTCCGTTGAGGAAATGAATATCCGTTTGTCTATCATTTTCATTTCCGTTTCTGAGGAAGCAACCGTTGAAAATGACTCCGTTTGATCATTTTTGTTTCTGAAGATTTGTCCGTTGAGGAAATGAATATCCGTTTGTCTATCATTTTCATTTCCGTTTCTGAGGAAGCAACCGTTGAAAATGACTCCGTTTGATCATTTTCGTTTCTGAAGATTTGTCCGTTGAGGAAATGAATATCCGTTTGTCTATCATTTTCATTTCCGTTTCTGAGGAAGCATCTGTTGAAAATGACTCCGTTTGTTCATTTTCGTTTCTGAAGATTTTCCGTTAAGGAAATGAATCTCCGTTTGTTTATTCCTTCATTTCCGCTTCTGAAGAATACTCGTTGAGGAAAATGACTCCGTTTGTTCGTTTTCGTTCTGAAGAATGTCCGTTAAGGAAATGACAGGATTATGCTTTACATATCTCTGGTGGTTATCTAACACAAAGTCACAAATAGACTCCTACGAATTAATTTCGGGACGAAATTTCCTAAAGTAGGGGAGACTGTAACACCCGTGTCATTTCAACCATCAAACAAATGCCAAACCAATGAAATATTGTATTTCATACTTTGGACTTGTAAAAATATGTGTATCGTTTGCACATATCGACTCTTGTTAGATTTCAAGCTTTAAATCGCTTTCTGGAGGGTTATACGCGCTCTGATGTGTAGATATAACCAGTTTAATCCAACGAACACTCCGGAATAGTGAAATAGGCTTAACATACCTTAAATAACCTTTACATAACTTAGATATAAGTTTTGGAAGGTTTGGTGTGGTGAAATCAAAGTTAAATCGCTTACAGGGACTAAAGTTGACAAACTGCGAAAGTATGCCAATTTGAACTGTAACAGACCTTCCGGAGCATGACCATAAGTTAAACATACCATAAATATCCTTCACATAGCTTAGAAATAGGCTTTGAGGTGTTCGGTATGCTAAAATAAACTTTTGTGTCATTCAGGGACTAAAAGCGTCAAAAAGTGCACAAGTTTGCATTTTTACGCATAACTTACGTTCTGAATACATCCGGACATCCAAAAATTTATGTAAGCACTAAAACATTTTATTTTAGTGTTCGGCATAAGAAAAATCCATTCGTTTCGTCATTTGGATCGTTTTTCGCGCTTATGCGCATTCCGTCGTAATTAAGCGAACATCGCGTTCGTACGACCAAACGAACCAACACCCGGCATATTTTTGAGCATTTTTCATGTCCACAATGTTTAGGCATCATTTTAGGGCCTTAAAGTTGGCTTTACAGGCCTTAGAAGTGTCGGAAATGGCCTTAAACACGTGCAGGGACCAAAACTGTCAATTCTGCAAGAAGTTTGCTGATCAGACAGCCAGGCGGCCCGCCTCAGTTTCTTAACATTCTTAGGCGGCCCGCGTCAGACTCCCAGAACAGATCAGAACGAACAGTCAGCGTGTACCAGCTGTTTTAACCACAACCACACACTTGCAACTTGCATATTCAGCTGATAAACATCATTTTTAGGCACCACAACTTTCCGACACTTGTACGGTTTCGATTAAGGCACGATATTCGACAAACGATCTTAACGGTGGACCGAATACTATAAATACCCCACCCCCCATTGCTTAAAAATCACTAGAATTCTGATTTGAGGAGCTCTAAGTTGAAACCATTGTTTCATACCTGAGATTCTTGAATCGGGATTAGCATTCGGGGACCCTGGGTAAGTATTCTTTCGTTCTTTTCCTTATTTTACTGCTTTTCGAGTCCGAAAGTCAAACTTTGTTTGACTTTCAGCGTTGACCAGTAATGGTCAATGCGAAGTTCGTTTGAACTTCGCAACGTGAGTGTAATCACGTTGGTCATAGTCCCTTGGGACTATGCCCACTGATTACCACGTTGTCTAGAGTCGTAGGATAGGCGATCTGATAAATCGCCTATACCTTCGAACTCGACCCAGTTTGGTCGATCATTAGGATACGACCAAACACATTAGGTGACCATAGTAGGTAGGGAATAACCTTCCGAGGTTATACCCTATGGTCACATCGTTTGAGTAGTTGTATGATAGGTAGTTTATATGCCTTAGGTAAATTACCAGAATACCCTTTTCATGTATAATTGGTAATTAAGCATATGTAACCTAAACTTTTGTCACATAACTGATTATGTAACATGTTTAGGCATATAACACTTGTCATAGGACTAGTTAGACGGTCCGAACGCGTTTCACGCGCACGACGCGTTAAAGTAGCATAAGCTACCTTAATGGGTCGCGATGGGTCGTAGACACTTAGGTTAAGTTTCATTTAGTATGTAGGCTTTGTTAAACCATATCATAAGAGTTCCTACACTCATTTGGTTTACAAACCCTAATGCTACCCAATCTTCCGATTTAGGTCCGGTTAATTAACATAGTTACCTATATTAGGTGCCGTTTGATTTCCGTGATCTCTAGCATTGCTTGGTGATTATCCTAGGACTACTGAGCAATCTCAAGTGAGTACATAGACCCCTCTTTTACTGTTTTCCAAACTGTTTTGGGGTGGAACACATGTGCCTACTTGTTACTTTCATGCTTTCCGTTTTCACATCATATACATGCTATGTTCGTTAGTACATTATAGTACATGATTTCAATACATTTTATGCTAGGTGTGCCCATTGTGTGCATTACTTAGTACATCGTTTTACATGACATTTCATGCTAGGTGTGCCCATTGTGTGCATTACTTAGTACATTGTTTTACATTGCCTTTCTGTTGCATATGCTTATCCAGCGTATGAACACATTATACTACATTTTGAACCGTTGTAATCATTTGACTATGTGATCCGTTGATATCTGTGAACCGTTTGTATTTGTAACCGTTGAACCATGTGAACCGTTTGTAACCGTTGAACCATGTGAACCGTTTGTAACCATTGAACCATGTGAACCGTTTGTAACTGTTGAACCGTTTGTATCCATTACATGATTTACATTAGACATGAACATTACTTTGGTGGTTTGGTTTGATTAAGTGATTAAGTAACGATGTGTGTGTAATATGATACAAACATGGTGGATACGCCGCTGGTACTTCCTATATATAAGTGTTTGTATGGTATTACATATCGTAGCGTTATTTGAATCATTTCAGTTTGATACATATAACATTTTATACAAATAACATACTTTTCACAATACATTGTTTTACAAGCAACTTATCTTATACAAACTCATTTTACATGGTTATTCATTTAACCATACATTATTTATACATATCATCTGATCTTATCGATTTTCAAATGATTTACAAAACAAAGCAAATAACAAGGTTCATGACTAAACATTTTCTCAAACATAAGTCATGAAACCTATTTTCACAAAACCTATGTATCTCACCGGCATTTTTATGCTGACGTACCTATTTTCACATGTGTTTTTCAGGAGCTGTTGCATAAGATGATCAAGATACACATAGGCAGACTTGGGCTTTAGTGACAATAAAAGATGCAAGACTAGTTAATTATGTTGTATTCCTTTGTTTGTTAAGACATTGTAACACTTTTATCAATAAAACGAAACTTCAATTGCCATGGATTTGAAACGATTAATTCTGTTACAACACTCCCCGACGTTTCCGCCACGTTTTGTATGTTCTACGTGGTCGGGGTGTGACAATTAGGCAAGCCAGAAATCTTAAGAGTATTCAAATTTTCTGTTGAGTATAAGCTTTCTTGAAAAGAATCAAGAATTTGTTCGGTTTGACATATACTATCAGAACTCAGATACTATTTCGCATCACCAGGAAATAACGAAAGCAATCGATCATTAATTTCATGAACTACCTCATTTTTGGGTGCTAGAATTGCTCGCTCAGAAAAAAATCCAGCAATCCTAAATTGTTGAATAATTGAAGGATATACAAAGTCAATTAAACTTTGTATTGGGTCACAAATATCGGTGATCAGTAAATCATCTGGTATCTCTATAATGGCGTCACCATCATTATCATCTCCAACGTTTCCTTCACCAATATCAATAAGCCATTTTGCAAATTCTCTGATAGACTTCGTATTCGAACTTTCAGCTCCAATAGTTAGACGCATGTTTTTAGTCAGCCGTAAGAGTCTGCATTTTGCCCATATGTATGAAGAGCTTAAAGACGCACTAACAATTTCTTGTCTAGTACCATTAGGAATAACAGGTAGTATTTGTCTAAAATCACCACCAAATACAATAACTTTACCACCAAAAGGAATATCCGAACGAATACTCCTACCTTCCGAAAATACGTCGGTCATGGTCCTATCTAAGCTTCAAAGGCATGTTTGTGTACCATCGGTGCTTCGTCCCATATGATTAATTGGGTTTCCTTTAATAATCTTGCAATATCACTATTTGGCTTAATATTGCACATTGAATCTTCTGTTAGATTAATGGGAATATGGAACCGAGAATGAGCTGTCCTTCCACGGGAAAGTAATAACGAAGCAATACCACTTGAAGCCACATTTAAAACTATTCCATTTCTGCATCGAACAGCTGAAGCCAAAGTCTTCCATAAAAAGGTTTTTCCAGTTCCACCATAACCATAGACAAAAAAAAGGCCTCCTTTACGCCCTACAACTGCTTCCATTATTTCGTCAAAAACCGCTCGTTGTTCATCTGTAAGAGATTGATGCAACCTGTTAAACTCAGCTTGTTCTTCATCTAGGTCATGTGACAGCTCTTCATTGATCAGACGATTAGAAGCATCACGTAAGGAATCGTCATCAGGGTACGGCATAGTGGCAAACCTTCGTAATGATGAACCATTGGAAATTAAATAGTTTTCAATTTTCAACAAAGTAAGGTTCTTAATCTGATGTTCAGGAAGCACTAAACCTAGCAAATAAAAAAATTAACATTATTAAATAAAAAATCAAAATGTAGTATGTAAAATAAAAGAAAATAGATCAGAACCTGAAATATTTGTTTCTTTTTTACGTCTATAAACAATATCATCAGCTAAGTATTTACACGTATTCTCCCAAACAAATTCTGGCCGAGATAGAGTATTTGACAAAAGCAGGGTAGCAAATAACGCTCGAAGATACCCAGCATGTCCTTCAAAACTTGCTTCTTTAATGGCCTCAACGTATTCATTGTCATCATCTAAAAGTCCCATCGCATAGCAAGCATCTCTAAAAGTCGGGAATAATTGACCGTTAACTGTACGTATCTCCTCAAATGATCTAGGTCCTTTAACTTTATTCAGTAGTATCCTCAAAAAATAAGGTTCGCCCAAAGCAGGAGATACAGAATGAATCCGGCCAACACACTGGTACGACTTACGTACCTGCCAACATCTATCTTTAAGTATCCAAACAAATTTGGAAGGAAACTCAACATAAGTCAGCTTTCTAGCATCTTTATTTGACTCGTTCAACTTCATCCATTGCATAAATATTGAAGAAGCAACAGAAGGCTTGCTTAAAACATTATCAATATCGTCATCAGCACCATACACAACATTCTGTTGGCCAGGAAAATGAAAGGGAAGCCTCATAACAGCAGAATACCTATAATGAACCTCATTAGAGAATATTCTCCAGGATGCCTCACAAGCTGAAATATATCTACAATCATAATACTCCTTGATCTCATCTTTTGGCTTTTCTTTGATGGTTGAACTTGTATCACCAGAAACTACCGCAGTAGCCATATCATGACCTTTGTTGATGTACTTGAACAAATATTTCACTGAACCGGCTTGATTACACCATTCAACATTAATGTGTGCTTGATATCTTTTCAAAAGCCTTTTGTTATAAGGAACAACATTTCTGTTGTCTAATCTAACACCAGATTTTAAAACTGTATGACCTGAATCTCTTCTTCTGTATACAGGAAAACCATTTGAATCAATACTTGTATGTGGTGTGAATTTCTTCGGAAAGTTTTTTGAACATCTTTTATCAACCATGCAAGGACAATTCAAATTAGCATTCCCACACGGACCATGAATCATATAATCAGTCACAAGAGAATAAAGTTCAGGATCTTCTTTTTTATCGGGAATCTCAGCAGAAATAAATGGATCTATGTGATCTATGGTTGGAAGTTTGTGATCGACCTTCATGAATAAGCATATATGTGCATGAGGAAGACCACGCTTTTGAAATTCTACTGTATAAACAACTAAATAAAAAGGAAAAATAAACAAAATTTATTAGTTAATAACCTTGATTAAAAAATATACATCAGAGGATAAGATGTGAAAAAAAATAACACACCAGCGTTAATCTCACCAAAATACTTGGAATCCTTAAAATCTTTGATTAACGAATCAAGCTTCCTTTTAAACAGTCGACACAATATGTCAGGCCTGTCTTTAGGGCTGTAAACGAGTCGAGCCAGGGTGCGGTCGAGCTCAAGCTCGAAATTAATTCAGGCGGTTAAACTTGACTTGAGCTTTACGTCGGAGTTAAACGAGCCTAAGAACGAGCCAACAAGCCGAGCCATGGGCCGAGCCGAGCTTAGCTCGAGCTGGGCTTGGTTACAAAATGAGCTAGCTTGGTTCACGTCATCTCAAATTGAGTTTTTCTAGCTAGTTTTTCTCGAGCTTCTTTCGAGCGAGCTACGAGCCGAGCTACGAGTCGCGAGCTTTATGAACAGCCCTACCTGTCTTCGGCTTTGATGGTTGAATCTTTTAGAAATCTTTTTACTTCAGGCCACTTAGGATTACATGTTATAGTTATGAAGAAATCAGGGTACCCATACCACTTACATAAGGCCATTGCATCGAGGTAATTTTGTTGCATGAATCTTACACCACCAGTAAATTAAGAAGGAAGTATAACAGGCTTTCCAGTATCTGTTAAAATTTCCTTACCTTTCGATTTATACTTTTGAAGATTCTCGAATGTTTCAGAGCGAAGGTTCGCTTGTTTCCTACGAATGTACTTTAATCTTTCGCTCTCAATCATTGTGTACGCATCAACCAAAAACTGTTGTAACAACCTTCGCCCATTTAAAATTAAGGAAAAGCCATAAGTTCTATCTTGGATCCTATATGAAAAAAATTCTCTCATTGTGCACTATGGTTTTATTTTCTTTTGTGTGGACATAAAATCTCTATGAGGAATATCAACTCTATAACCATCATCACCATATGGAAAAAGTAACGGATATTGCATAGCAAGATACGATGGGTGTAATTCGCTAATACGTTGCAGCATTCCCGACTGCGTCTGGACAACAATATCACGATGGTCTATAGCTTTATCTATGTCTCTGACAACCAAAGCAGCAACTTCAGATGTGGTGGGTAAGTTATATGTCCTGCCGTCTTTTTCTCTTCTATAAATTAGTCGCAGACTAAGGTTGGCATCTGGAGATTGGTGAAAATGGTTTCTGACCATCCTATATGTCTTAACCAACATATTTTGTGAATCTAATAAAGCCCTCAAATACTTTATCATTTCAACATCAAGTTCTTTATCAGCAGGCGATGAAGGTTTGGTTCTTTTGCTGTTAAAAGAAAAAAAAAACAAAACGTTAACATAACATAACTATTTTAATAAGCAGTGGATAGAGAATCAGTTATTAGTAATTAAGTGTTAAGGAAAAACAGATTAGTACTAAGTCAAACAGCTGATGTAAAACTTGTAAGCACTGATAGTAATTAAAACACTGATGATACTTAACAACTGATAGTGAACTACATAAGATTAACAAGTGCTATTGTAATAAGAAGTGGATAGAGAATCAGTGATTAATAATTAAGTTTTAAGGAAGAACAGTTGTAAACAACTGTTGATACAGCTCAAAACTTTTAGAATATGTTGAGAAAAGTAACATTTCAGTGGTTTGGTAGGCATGAGTGGTTTGGTCTTGAACATTGGATGGGGTTAGTTAGACTTTGTGTACAAATGTAATTATATCCAACAGTGTTTTGCCTTATTAAATTGTTATAATCAATGTCATTGTAGGAAACTTAACTGGGCAGAGCTTATTGTAGGAAACTTCAGTTTACCTACAACAGCTGATGAATTTAGAATTAATAAAACAAACTACTGTTAAGTCAAACAGCTGATGAAAAAAAATTTTAAGCACTGCTGGTGATTAAAACACTGCTGGTTAACAACTGCTGTTGTAGCAATCTCTGGATAGAGAATCAGTGATTAAGGATTAAGTGATGGTACTTAACAACTGATATTGAACTACAAATGGTTAAATTTCTAGATGTTCTTTAACAGAATAAAAATGGAACTTAGAAATCACTCGTACCTGAATAATGCCTGTCTGTTTGTTATTTCATTTTCAGTATCATGTATGTATAGCTGACAAAACTTAGCTTCATTTCCAGCTGGAGGTTTGAGACTCCCCATGCAATGATAGTTTTGGCCACTGATACGATATATAAATGGAGCATTGCCCTTGTTGATATTAGAATCAAGCTTTCCACCCATAGATGTAAAAGAGAACATAGAGTTGTATCGCCTTATGTTCTTTAGGAAGAAGTTGCTTTTTGGATTTGAGGAAGAAAACAAATTTTGATAAGACGGATGTGCATCCTTTAAAGGCGGTAGCTGAACTTTACCATACCCACAACACATACCATAACATAGCTTATTTACAGTTAAACGACCTTTCCACCTTCCGATGCCCATAACTTTGCACTACAAAGCTGACATGTAAGCACTTGGTCACCATGGTCCAAATAATCTGTTAACAAATGATTGAGAGTTATATTACAGGTAGAACACAACAAATGTCCTAAAAGAATAAAATAGATTAAAACCTTTAGATATCCCTTTATAAGGATCTTCATCAGTGCACAAGAACACATTTTCTTGATCGGAATCCAAAGAGAGCATACGTACAGGAGTATTATCACGCTTCTTGCGCTCAAGGTTACGTTTACCAGAAGACAGCCGTGTAAGCGTAGAGTTACTACCCAATATCGGCTGATTGTTACTGCTAATAATGCTAGAAGTAATGGAATATCGACGGTTGCTATCTACTGGTGTACCTATGTTAATGCCATTATATGAACATCCAATATTAAAACATTGATGTTAAGACCGGTATGTGGTTTAGTAATGTGTTTATCAAAACAAATAATAAAGAAACAAAATACAAACCTGGTGTAGTTGAAATTAAAGAACCAGTAGCATTTCTAACTACTCGACACGCAATGGAGTACATATGTTGATCCGTAGAATCAGAACATTCAACCATATTTGCATTCTCAGAAAAGATGCTACAAACATTCGTTGATGATGACGATGCATTTAACAATTTCTTATTATCAAGTATTAATTTTCGAAGCTTACGCCTTTCATTAGGTGGAGTAACTAAATAACAGAGAAAGTATAATATGTACGAAACACAACAATCAGTCCCCTTAGAAACATAAAACGGAAAAAAGTATACTTATAATCAAATTAAAGAGGTATTACAATTTGTGATATCTGAAAGAGGAGATCTGTTAGAGATATCTGAAACAGGAGTTCTTGTTAGTGCAGTATGTGTCTATCGCCTCCGTCAATCAGAATCGTAGCAGAAAATGAAGAATACTAGACTTTATATTGTAATATTAGAGATATCTAGACAAAAAGGCAAGGTGGCATTTCTGTAATAATGAGAAATCTCATTAAAAGCCTTGTGTCTATAAATAGAGCGTTAGACTTAAGAATTAGGACTTTTGCTCATTTGGTGTTTTGGAGCTTTCTAGATCTAGAGAGAGAATCTAGAGAGAGAAAGTGATTCAAGGTTCTTGTACTTTATCAAATCTTATATAGAATCACGTTTATATTACATCACGTGTGTTAGGTCGCGTTCGTGTACGGATTCCGCACGTTATACGTTCGTTTCGCAATCGTTTCGGAGTCAAAACCGGTCCAACAAGTGGTATCAGAGCAGGAGCTCGATTGCACTGATCTATCACACATTTACGCCCAGAAATTCATCAGATTCAGATCCGGATTTCATCTATTTCTTCATCTTTTTCATATTTTTCACATTCTTCACTGTTTTTCGTCAAATTGAACAGGTTTTTAAGGTCCGAATCAGTTGTTTTTTTTATATGTTGTGCGAAAACATCTGATTTACAACCCTACCAAATTTCAGATTCAAACTCCTAGCCGTTTAGGAGATATTCGAGTTTTTAGGTTCGATTTAGTTTGAATCAGCGATCTGACAGTTTGAAAGTGACACTGACCGTTTGAAAGCAGCCATCCCGTTTGAAACTGACACCTTCCTGTTTGAAACTAACACCTTCCTGTTTGAAACTGACACCTTCCCGTTTGAAAATGACACCTTCCCGTTTGAAAATGACTGACCGTTTGAGGGTGTGGCTGTTTGAGAGTGTGACAGTTTGAGGGTGTGACCGTTTGAAGGTGTGACAGTTTGAGGGGTGACCGCTTGAAACACTATTCCAGTTTGAAAGAGTCCTGTCAGTTTGAGGAGTGTTGTCCGTTTGAAGTGGTTACAGTTTGAAAGTGTTCTCGTGATTGTTCAGTTGTCGGCACATGTGAATTGTCGATATAGTGTCTCGGTTCAATCAGAATTGAATTTGTGAATTCATTTAATTGTTGTCAGCTTAGTGGTGCATGTGGTATTGTGGTTGGTTAAATCGAGATAAATTGAGAATTAAAGTGTTGCATGTGGTATTGTGAAGGTCCAATCACAAAATCCGATTTGAGTTGTTGGAAATTGGATCTGGCATCACATTAAATTTGTCGGCAATTATAGAATTCACGTGATCAGTTTTATTGCGGTCCAATCATAGTTGTCGTGGTTTAAAATGGCTCAATCATAATCAAACCCACAACAAGTGTTCCGGCTCTATCATATTTGTGTATATCGTTTATATTGTAGGCCCAAATTTGAAAACAGTTGGGTCAGACCATTTAAAGCTCTTGATTAAAGGCTCAATATTGTTCATCGATTAATCGGCTCTTTCAGTCAATATTTTACTTGAACTACATTGAGCGAATCCGTGAATCTTCGACAACGAGTCTTAGATTGATTTCACAAACACATACTTTCACGTATTCAATTCATTTAAACTGATAGTTTGTTTGTTTGATTCAAGGAGATTCAAGATTTACAAAGTGCAAAGTTCAAGGGAATTGAAGATGTCAAGCAACGGTGAAGAATTCTACAACACATTTTACAAAGCGTTCACTTCCGAATCGTCAGATAGAAGATCTGAGATGAAAGAATATTCAAGAGAAATTTCGGAGAATTTGAAGTTTGAGAACATGTACGGAAGCCAACAGAAGCCACCAAAGCTAATGAAAGTGGAAGATTATCACTGGTGGAAAAACAGATTTGAGGGCTGGGTAAAAGCTTTCGCTCCTGAAAGCTGGTTAAAAATGACAGATGGATACACTGAACCAGTAAAAGAGGGAGGAGAGTTAATAGATCCAAAAGATTTCTCAGACATAGATGTAAAAAATGTTGTGGCTGAATATAAGATGATCACATTAATCAAACAGTTAGTGAGAGAGGATATTATCTCGTTACTTGAACAAGAGAAAACTTCAAAGAGTTTGTGGGAAGCGTTAGGGAAAAAGTGTGTAGGAAGTAATGAAATTGTTAAAAACAAAAAGAAATTGTTGCGTAAAGAGTTTGATTTATTCAACTGTATGAAAAATGAGTCTGTTTGTAAAATGATTGAGAGATTCGGATATCTGAAAATGGAGCTGATCAGACATGAAATTTTACCTTCTGAAGAAGAGCTGGTGGATAAATTGTTTGATTCATTGCCAAATGATCAAGAGTGGCAATACTTCGCTCTAATGTTGAAAAACACAATCAAGCCTGAAGATTTAAAAGTGGATTTGCTGATTGAAAGGCTTGAAAGCCATGAGCTGGAGATAAAGAGATCTAAAGTCAACAATCCGGTTTATCAGCAGAATGTAGAGCTTTACTACAGAGGAAATGTACCGCAGGCTGGGTCTCCAAGAATAGCGTTTTCTGCAGAAAGCTCAAATTCAGTGAACAATGAAAGTCTTCACAGTGGTTTTCACAGTGGATCTTCTTCAAACACTTCAAGTCAATCTGCTTCCAAGAATTTGTTTCAGTGTAATATAGCAGTAGATCTGAAGAATGGGCAAAATTTCAGCGAAGAATCGGCAAAACAACAGATGGTTTTCTTGGCATCTGTACTTGAATCGTATGAAAGCCTCGTTGCAGGGAAGATTGGCAACACCAACTTGACGAAAGAAGATTATGATCAATTAGACCCCGAGGAGATGGAACTAATGGATATAAGATGGTGCATGGCCAGTGCGGTTCGTCGGGCACAGCGGTTCATGGAGATAACGGGGAGAAAGTCAATTGGTGGACCATCTACCAAACTGGGATTTGATAAATCTAAGGTGACATGCTTCAAATGCAAACAAAGAGGTCACTTTAAGCGCGAGTGCAGAAATGCGTATGCTGATGTTGAGTCTGAAAACCCTTTCAACGAAGATTATTACAAGAAAGCGATTTACCATCAGAACAAGTCTGAGCCACCAAGATTGAAACAGCCTGAAGAAAAATCAAGGGCTCTTGCAGTTATATATGACGATGAAGGTTACGACTGGAGTCAAGTATGTCCTGAAGAAAATGCAGTAGGATATGCATTTGTGGCTGATGTTGATCCTGATAGATATTGGAAAGCAGACTATGCAAGATGGGAAATTGGAAAATTAAACGAACCATTCAAAGAAGCCCAGAGAGCAAAAAGATGGAATGAAGAGTTGGAATGTTACATGGATCCACGGGGTAATCCAGTTATTGACCCATCAAAAGTGGATTTCGAAGCTGTAACAAATTTGGTTCCAAGGCAAGCTACTTTCAACACACGAAGGTTATCTGATAAAGCATATTTGCCTGATTTGGAGAAGAAGATAAGAGAGGTTTGTGAAGCAAGTCTACCGAAGGTGGTAGAAATGAAGAAGAGAAAAGAAGAAGAATTGAAGAAGATGATTGAGGAAGTGAAAACTGTCGCAAAGCTTGTTATTGAAGAAGAACAGAAGATTGAAGAAGCTCAGAAAGAAGAAAAGGAGGAAGATCAGAAAGCTGAAACAGAAGAACTGGTGCTGAATGAGACTGAGGTTAGAAAATCTTCTGATCTATCGAATGTTGAAATTGTTGATAACAATGAGAACAAGTGCAGGAATTGCATAGAAATGTGCAAAGCCTGTATTAAAAAAGATGACAAAATAAAAGCAAAAGAAATTGAAGCAACCAAATTTGAAAATGTTTTCAAAATAAAATGTAAAGAAATGGTTGAAACAGAAGAAATGTTGAAATTAAAAGTCGAAAAGCTAACACAGAAGTGTCAAGATCTTGAAAAAGATAATGATGTGTATAGACAAATGTGTTCAGCAAAATGTGTCGATTGTGTTGAAAAAGAATCTAAATTTCAAGATTTACAAAAACAGTATGATTCTTTAAAGTGGTTGAGTCAGAGAGTACAAGAAGCTTATGATACTTTGAAGAGCCAAGTCAAAAGTTTTGATCAACGATTATCTGAAACTTTAGTCACTAAAGAAATGTATGAAAGAAAGTTTAAAGAAAAGCAAATTGAATTGAACAAGTGTGTTGATGAAATTGCAAATCTTAAACAAGTCTTGGCTGAAAAAGAAAAGATTGTTACAAAACTTCAAAGTTATCATAACTCTTCGTACATTCTTGAACGCATTTTCAACATCACACTAGATGACAAAGATACTGAAAATTGCAAAAAGGGTATTGGTTCAGAATTTCATCAGGTACCACCACCATTGAGAAACAATTATACTTTTTATGATGAGGAAAAGGTGGCAAAGGGTTTGAATATAGATGACCAGTTACCTGAAAGTATCGATGTGACTTACTCCAAATCTGATTATGCTAATGATTCAGAGGTGGTAAGTAAGGTTGTTGAAAGTGTTTTGAAAGATGAGTCTACAAAAGGTAAGTCTGAATCACAGGATGAAGATGAAGGAAATCTTTATGATGGTTATCTGAAAAACACAAAATCCAAGAAAAATTTGAATGATGATTCAAAAGGATTGGTTTATACCATGATTGGATCGGACAAATTATTCTTCGATGTTGTATTCCCGATTCAGAATGTGATTTCAGAGAAGGTCGATAAAGTTTTCAAAATGGTTGAGATTGAGAAGTCTGAGATTCCAAAGTTTCCTGGTAAAGGTCATAAATCTTTTTATAACAAACCTGGTTTTAAGAAGAAAAACATGAAGGCTGGTTTGGGTTATAAAAAGAAACAGAATTGGAATCAAAGTAAAAAACCAAATTTGCAACAAAAGATGAATTTTGTTCAAGGGAAAAGCTTGAAAGAAGAGGAAAAACTCAAAATTGGACAACAGTCTAATGAGGAGTTTGATGCTATGAAAAAGAAACAACAACAGGCCAAGGATTTTTCAAAGAAAGTGTGTTTTAAATGTGATCAAATTGGACATGTTGCACGAAAGTGTCCAAATCCAAAGCATGTTGATGTTGAAAAACAGAAATCTGAGGATGTGAAACCAAGGTCAACCAGATTTGATTCGAAACAAACTTGGAGGTACAATACAAACAAGTTTGCTTCAAATCAAAATTGGAAATCAAATCCGAACAGGTTCAATTCAAGACAGACCTGGAATTCTCACACACCCAGATTGGGAACAACACAAAGTTGGAGAACATCTGTTGATATGACAAAACCTCAAGAGAGTTTTGGAAACCTAAAAATGTTATTCAAAATCAAAAGGTTCAAAAAGAGACAAATTTTTACAAAAGAGGAACTCCGAAAGGTCAAATGTGGAGTGCTAAAAAACAAGTAACGATGGTAAAAGATGAAAAAGTTGAAGTCAAAATTGAAAACGTTTTAAATGACAAAGAATTTCCAAAATTAAATGAACATTATTGTGTTGAAATGCCTAAGGTCCAACAGACTTGGGCTAAATTGTTCAAATGATTGATAAAGTTTGAATGTGCAGGTGCTCAATGAAGCTGAAGATTGTGAGAATGGTAGTTGGAGCAGCCTGGCACAGAAAGAGGGTGCAGGACCCTGGTTTGGTTGAACAGGGAGTTTAGTTTGATTGTTTTCTGTACATAAATAAACAATATTTTCAAAATCCTAAAAATTGAAAAATTTAAAACCAAAAATATGTTTTTAGTTTGTTAATATTTGAAAAACCAAAAATATGTTGTCTTTAATATTGTTTTGAATGTATGTTGATTGAATACGCCGAAACCCTCACGGCTGAACAAACATGATTACTTTCATCCGATTGAAAAACGGTTTTCAAACTGTTAAGATCAATGTGTTGTAAATCATGGGGGTATGTTATGTTTACTGCTTTTCGTGTAATTCAGTTCACAAGATGCAGAAAATGGATGGCGAGACAAAGCTATCAGTGTTGGTTGTCAAATTTTCTTTAAATGGTTTTGCATTTTAGGGGGAGTAATATTGTTAGAAAATACAAAAACATTTGAAAATTTGAAAAAGTTAAAAACATGATAAAATTCAAAAATTGAGTTTTTGTGTAAAAAGAAGAAATGATAGTACATCAGTAGACAGTTACAGTATGCTAAAGATTTGTAAAGAATTAAAAAGCGTTAAACAGTCTCACTGATGATATGTCGATAGGTTTTTATACATTTAGTAGATTTGTTCGGGATATAAACCTAAATCTTTACCTACTTATTTTGTGGGGAACACTACTTGGATATATAGGTAACCCCTGAAATCTCGTTTGAAATGTTCCTTTTTCTGATATACTAGGTCTTTATACTCAATGATGTCTGGGGTATTATTCCGGGACTTATGCTGAATGGAAGTTCTGACCTAGTCCTCGAATAATACTTTCTACAAATGCTTGAAACACAGCATCACCCTCAGCATATATGATAAGACAATAAAATTGCTTAGCAATGCTGATGTAAAAAAGATCCTCTAAAGGGGACACACCCAAGTTGAGTCATGATCTCTCTGCTGAACGGTAGTTCTGACCTGAGCTCTCATGATTCTTCATAATTTATTTACCCCTTACAGATATCATTTGTGTTATAATTACCTGTAAGACTGAATATTGGGATCTGGATACGGGAGTATATTCAAGAGGTGGGACACACGTATAAGTTTAAGTCTTTAAAATACTTAATCCGTATCCTGGATAGATTGAAAATTGTGTGAAAATTTAAGTGGATCAGTATATCGACAATCTAAGTGAATTGTTTAATTCTTACTGTGTAACTTAGCTCAACGGTACTTGTGACTTGTCAAAAACTGATATGATCCTCTAACGCATACTCAAACAAAAATAGTGTCTGTAAATATGTTTGTACATATTTCTTCACTGCTTTATATTTTCAGAAAATATAAAAAAAAATTTGATTCTGCTTTATTTTCGACAACCGATGTCTGAGTGCTGATTTTCAAAATCTAAGTAAGCTGATTGTGTTTCTGAAAATAAAACAAGTTCATTAATTTGAAACTTGAATTAAAAATCAAAAATAAAAAACAGTTTGTGATATCTCTAAGGTCATTAATTTGGACTTGGATGATTAACTGTGGGGGATTTGGATGCTTATATTGTTATAGAGCTAGTTTTCGATTCGATTCGATGAAACTGCCAAATTCATGAGAATTGTTAATTTAGGAAATTGAATTGCCAGATTATGAGTTCTGAAAATTTAAAATGTTGTTACTTATAAATGTATGAGTGTTGCAGGAAAGAGTCCAGACTACGATCCCGGAAGCTGAGTCTAAGGGGGAGTCTGAAGATGAGCTCGAAGCAAAGGGGAGCTTGTAACCTGAAAGCAAGGTGTCGATCCCAAAAGCACGGAAGCTTGACGAAAGGGGGAGCCTGAAGGAAGAGTCTATCGAGAGAGAGAGAGAGAGAGTAACGGAAACCTGAAGACAGATCCACGGGGATTCTGTTCGAGAAAGAGGAAGTCTGTGGTTGCTGATAATATCACATTTTCAATTAGACTCGGAGAGAGAGAAAAACAAGACGCTACGAGATTGACTGCGGCAATATCCAAGGGGGAGTCTGTTAGTGCAGTATGTGTCTATCGCCTCCGTCAATCAGAATCGTAGCAGAAAATGAAGAATACTAGACTTTATATTGTAATATTAGAGATATCTAGACAAAAAGGCAAGGTGGCATTTCTGTAATAATGAGAAATCTCATTAAAAGCCTTGTGTCTATAAATAGAGCGTTAGACTTAAGAATTAGGACTTTTGCTCATTTGGTGTTTTGGAGCTTTCTAGATCTAGAGAGAGAATCTAGAGAGAGAAAGTGATTCAAGGTTCTTGTACTTTATCAAATCTTATATAGAATCACGTTTATATTACATCACGTGTGTTAGGTCGCGTTCGTGTACGGATTTCGCACGTTATACGTTCGTTTCGCAATCGTTTCGGAGTCAAAACCGGTCCAACAGTTCTCGTAAGAGGACCTACAAAAAAAGCAAGTAGAATTATGATTTCAATCTGAAACCTGATTTTGATTTAGGAAATGATGAGTTAAGAAGTTATAATTACACTTACTACGTAAATTTCGTTGAGATGAATTAGCAGCTGATGATGACCACGCATTCTTTAATTTCTTATTATCAAGTATTAATTTTCGAAGCTTACGCCTTTCATTCGGTGAAATAACTAAAAAACTGAGAAAGTATAATATGTTCAAAACACAAGAATCAGTCCACTTAGAAACATAAAATGGAAAAAAAAGAATACTTATAATCAAATTCAAGAGCTATTACCATTTGTGATATCTGAAAGAGGAGATCTATTAGAGATATCTGAAACAGGAGTTCTCATAAGAGGACCTACAAAAAAACCAAGTAGAATTATGATTTGAATCTAAAAGCTGATTTTGATTTGGGAAATGATGAGTTAAGAAGTTATAATTTCACTTACTATATAAATTTCGTTGAGATGAATTAGCTGTTGTAGAAAATGAACGTGAATTCTTTGACATTGTTAATTCTGAAAGAAGGAGAAGCTTTCAAAAGAAGAAAGAGTATTAAGATCAGGAACATTAAAACACTAGAAGAAAACAGTGGTTTTTAAATTTTGAATTACAATATATAATACCTAGGGATTAAACATAACCTCAATAAATTATAATATTGCATTTTATCATTTTGTAATTAAAAATCATTTCATGAAAAGCAAAATAAAATTGTTTCATATTATTGAATTAATTATTCCAAATAATGTATTACATTGATAAAAAACTTAACAACAAATTTTGTAATCTTTGTGGAATGTAAATCGGATGTTCATCGGTTAGGTTTATGGTTTATTTGTATATGATTTTTAAAATAAAATATTACTATCTTTATTTAATAACTATTTAAGTTAAACGGTATTTTCTTCAGTTATCCAAATAAACCAAAGAAAAAAAATAAAATAAAACATGGATCAATAAAGCAAACAAAAAACCAAATAAAATGGGTTTGAATTTACGCTTCATACTTGGTTACGATTTTTCTGAACAACATTCTTTGAATGACTTAGAGAAAATTTGAAGTATATAAAAAACCTATTGAATGAGATTACTTAAATAAGTAATGGGAGAAACAGGCACAAATTAAATGTTTTTTTTAAACTGTAACATATGACGGATACTTACTAAATCTTAGTGGGCAGGGATAACGGTAAAAACCAATAAAGAACAACCACATCCACGGATAATCCTATATAAATTATGAGATAAAATAATAACATTAAAATTGCTTAAAGATTAGAAATGTTTGTAGATAAAAAAGTTGTTAATTGGGTATATACAATATATATTATAAATTGTTGCTACTATTCATACACATAAGTTTTAAACATAAATATTGACTATTGAACATCTCAATATTTATTTAACAATATACATTATAATAAGCAGATAAGTTTTTAGGAATTCAAAACCACATAATCAGTCCAAAACATAACCCACCAAACACCCAAAAGCAACAAAACGAAAACCATAAGTTCAACATGGCAACAACATATGAAATCAACACATAAATGTATTTGAAAATACAGAAGACACTATTTCTCAATCTTTGGAATCAAAAGCGTCGAAACACCAGCATCTTCATCCTGAGAGAGTTCATCACTGATGCGGCGCTTTGTCGAGGAGCAACCTAATGCATCATCCACATCGAACACTTCACGAATATTACGTTTTGTTTCATCAGAAGACGGATTCTTAGTGCCTACAAGTGCTTGGGATGCAGGTGTAACATTCTCACCGCAGTATGACAACTCATCCTGATATAAAAAGACAATAAGTACTAACGTTTAAAAAAATTTACTACAAATAAGGAAATTCTCATATTACCTTCATAAGGTCAACAGGAGTCGACAAACTGCAGGATTCTGAAACATCCAACGATTCGGACTGCTCATGCTTTAAGTACATAATACATAATAACATAAAATACACACAATGGTATAAATATATTTTAAAAGGATATGTATATCAAATTAAAAGAATGACATAATGAAGATTTAGACCTGGTTAAGATTGAATTTGGCGCAGAGCGCGGCAAGGATCTCATCATCGTTAGTGGCCATTGAAATACCATAGTTTTCAACCTGATGCTCAATGCTATAGTCTTTAACACTTATGATGAAAGCATACCTCTTTCCAATCAATGTGTCAAAGATCTCAGGATATGGGTTCGGTATCTCTCCAGAATTAACAACCTATAATTTTATAAAAATTAATATAAATTACAATGAGCAGAATGATTCCATAATTGAGAACATACAATTTTATAAAAATTAATTTTAAATTATATATAGTACATGGCCAAATAACTGAATGCATGTATTTGTTACCTGATCTTGAATTGAAACTAAGTCTTTGGCAGTTTTCTTAAGAATCTTGTAAGCTTCAAAATCAAACAGTGTCAAAGACACAGTACCGGAAGAGTCTTGCACCCTAATAGGTATCTTGAACCTATCAAAGTTAAAAACAAATGAAAACATTAGTATTACTAAAAACAAAAGTGTCGTTCATATTAGTATTTAGTATAAGGAAATAAAACTGTAATCTCAAACCGCGGAATAGAATAGATGTCGACTCCTTCACATTTATCATTTGTACACACCAACGATTTTTCATGATCAACATCAGATAAACCATCCGGATTTTCTTTCGTTACAAATATTTCCTCCACACCTGACTTACAGTGGTTACAACCATTGTAATACCAAAGTTTATCAGTGCATATAGCTGTGATTGTGCCAACAACCAAAACCTTCTTTGTCTATCAACATCAAACAAAAATAATAACACTTAGAAAAGACTTTTAAAAAACTCAGCATGTAGAGTACTTATAAGAAAATACACACCGTTGATATGGTTCCCAGGAAACCAATAAGCATGAAATCAGGGTTATTAAGAAACTCATCTTCAACACTTGAGATGACGTTTGAACCAACATGATCATTTGATGAAGATGAAGCAGAAATTTTTTCTACATATCTAAACAGATTCATGTGATCAAATTAAAACGTAAAAAATAAATGTAGGTACAAAATAATAATGTTCAATGTTTATATGCATATTACTAACTATACCTCTTCCTAAAAGAGGATATCTCTTCAATGTCAGTGTCAATAAAAAGTCTGCTTAGCTCAAAGCCGTTTGCAACGCCACGCTTGCCTGAATTTAAAATTAAAACCAAATGTAGATCAATATAAATAGTGTCAAATTTAAAACATATAAGTAAATCTATAACAATAAAAAAATTAAACTAATTAAGTTTAAATTGTACCTTTGTAAAGGTTGACCATACCAAAATGACAAAGGATAACAACATATTTCTCTCGTTTCTTATCATTCATGTAAGCAAACATGTCAATAGCAAAACCATCCCACAAAGTAACCGGACACTTTTGGCCTCTAAAATATTAACATAAAACATAATAACATCAAGCAACCTTATAATGGTTTAAACGTCAAAATGCAACAACTTAATAAAAAGAACGCACTCAAGGTCTTCAAGTCTAAGATTAAGTCTCTTGCCCTTGCTCCCATCCTTCTTTGACGTATCCTCTAGATTGAAACATACATCCACATAACCAATCCAATCTATAAACAAAAATATATTGTGAAAAGAAAACAGCATTAAGAAGTGATAAGAATAAAAAAAAAAAACAATAAGACAAAACAATAGATATATATCATGTAGTGATTTACATACCAATAACTGTATTAACTTCAAATTTATTTTTAACAACATCCTTGAGGTTAACGAAATTAAAACGGTATTTCGGTCCAGACCAGTCAAAGCATTTCTCAACAGAAGTATAGAAATAAAGTGATATTTTGTCATTTCTCTTGGTATACTTAGCAGAGGACTTATTAGTAGCAAGAGAATGTTTGGTGATAAGAAGACATTCATCCAACTGAAGAAAGTGTTTGAATTTTCCTAGCATCTTATGCAAACAGCTGGCTTGTATCATAGTTCCCTAAGAATATGAAACATCCGATTAAATAAAAAAAGTGTTATATTCATTTGGATATTCATATGTCCAAAAAAATTATAACACAACTATATACGGTACCATCTCATCCATGAAGATCATATCAAGACGATATATTTCATTTTTGTTATCATTCATCATCTTCTTCGAAATGCTAACAATCTTCACTCTAATCGAATAGTTGTTTGAGAATGTATTAAGATCGTTAAGCATGCTAACCTTTGCAACCTCCATTTGAAGACTGTACATAAAAAAAAAAGAATAAGCAAAATATAAGTATTGCTAAACGTAATATGATAATACAATAAGCATGGATGTTCTTAAAAAATATCAAGGTTGAAATTCAAGCTTACTGATTATCCAATAAAAATTTTAACTGAATGCAGTGGCAAATGTAATTTCAAATGTAGGGAGTGTATATCTTTATATGCTGCTTTATTAAAGTAATAAAATATTAGAAATGATATGCAAAGTAGGCAAAAAAAAGAGAAAGAACGTCAATTTTAAATTACCATTTTGTATATTAAGAATTTCAATATTTCAAAATTACTGACTTGATTTCAAAGCAATTTTCATAATGACTTTTCTATATTTTATTTTAAATTTAATTAAGAAACAATAACCGTCAATTTGAAATTCACATTTTGCATAACTCAAATGTCCAAAGCTCAAGAAATTAGCATTAATTACTAATTTGATTTGCAACAAATAGTCATTAACAATCAAAAGTTTGAACCACTTTCAATAATACAATACCCAAACAATCAAGATGAGGAACTTAATAATCATCCAAGTGTATTTTGTGTTACCTTATTTATTAGTATAAAGATGAAACAACTGTTCAATTAATAGTACAGATCAAACCACTGAAGTGATGTGATAAATACTCTTACATATAAACCACTTTGGTGATAAACACTGTTACATATAAACAATGATGCCATAAAACCGGTTACATATAAAACACTGAGGTGATGACATCTAACAACCTAACAGACTATAAACACTGATGCGAAAAACACTGTTAAATATAAACACTTAAACACTCTTAACATCCAAGTGTATAGGAATTTTATTTTATTAAAATAAAGATGAAACAACTGTTCAATTAATAGTAGAGATCAAACCACTGAAGTGATGTGAAATACAAAACTGTTCCTAAACACTGTTACATATAAACAATGATGCCATAAAAATGGTTACATATAAAACACTGAGGTGATGACATCTAACAACCTAACAGTCTATAAAACACTGATGCGGAAAACACTGTTACATATAAACACTGTTAACATAAACAAATAAAAAGAAACATAGAATAACTAAAGTTGATGCTGAACCACTGTTATAGTTTGACACTGTTATTGGACGTCATAAATTTCAGATTTAATTTCAAAGGTAAAGTAGTGTATATTCTTATATGCTGCTTTATTAAAATAATTAAATATTAGAACTGATATGCACTGTAGGAAAAGAGAGAGAGAGAGAGAGAACGAAAAATTTAACTTACCATTTTGCATATTTTGAATTTCAAAATTACTGATATTGTCAGTAACTACCGACTTGATATGAAAGCAAATGCCATAATGACTTTTTTAAATTTTATTTTAACTTTAATCAACATATAATAACCGTCAATTTGAAATTCAAAATTTGGTTAATCAAATGTCCAAAGCTCAAGAAATCAGCATTAATTACTGATTTGATTTGAAACAAATAGTCATCAAGAATTTTTATTTTTATTTTTTAATTTAACTTTAAATTTTATCATGAAAATAATGTTGGTGGAACTCTTATGTAATTGGAATGTAAAGATTAGGTAAAATGGTAATTTGATTGTAATTCTAGTTTTCATTTGATAATTTCAATGTATCACTAATTAACAACATCAAAAATAAAAACGTGAGCACTGACTATTTTTTAGGGAAACCGCTGATGGTCAATATCAGTGAATGTCAACAACGTAAAAGTGAGCAGTGGTTATTTTTTCCGATCAGTGGATACCAACCAGTTTTCGAAACACTGATGTTCGGTCAATCAGTGGTCAACATGGAGATTGAAGAAACACAGGTTGTGTATCCACAGTGGAATACTTGAACAATCAAATGTTTGAACCAATTTCAAGAATACTATACCCAAACAATCAAGATGAGAAGCTTAATATTCATCAAAGTTTATATGAATTTTATTAGTATAAAGATGAAACAACTGTTCAATTAATAATACAGATCAAACCACTAAATTGAAGTGATAAATAGTGTTACATATAAACACAGTCTTTTAAATTACCATTTTGCATATTTTGAATTTCAAAATTACTGATATTGTCAGTAACTACTGACTTGATTTGAAAGCAAATGCCATAATGACTTTTTTAAATTTTATTTTAACTTTAATCAACATATAATAACCGTCAATTTGAAATTCAAAATTTGCTTAATCAAATGTCCAAAGCTCAAGAAATCAGTATTAATTACTGATTTGATTTGAAACAAATAGTCATCAAGAATTTATTTTTATTTTTTAATTTAACTTTAAATTTTATGATGAAAATAATGTTGGTGGAACTCTTATGTAATTGGTTGTCAACAATGTAAAACTGAGCAGTGGCTATTTTTTCCGATCAGTGGATACCAACCAGTTTTCGAAACACTGATGTTCGGTCAATCAGTGGTCAACATGGAGATTGAAGAAACAGAGGTTGTATTTCAACAGTGGAATATTTTGAACAATCAAATGTTTGAACCAATTTCAAGAATAGTATACCCAAACAATCAAGATGAGAAGCTTAATATTCATCAAAGTGTATATGAATTTTATTAGTATAAAGATGAAACAACTGTTCAATTAATAATACAGATCAAGCCACTGAACTGATGTGATAAATAGCGTTACATATAAACAAAAGTACTAAACCCTGTTACAAATAAACACTGATGCCATAAAAATGGTTTCATATAAAACACTGAGGTGATGACATCTAACAACATAATAGTCTTTAAAACATTGATGCGGAAAACACTGTTATATATAAACACAGTCTTTTAAATTACCATTTTACATATTTTGAATTTCAAAATTACTGATATTGTCAGTAACTACTGACTTGATTTGATAGCAAATGCCATAATGACTTTTTTAAATTTTATTTTAACTTTAATCAACATATAATAACCGTCAATTTGAAATACAAAATTTGCTTAATCAAATGTCCAAAGATCAAGAAATCAGCATTAAAATAGTGATTTGTCATCAAGAATTTTTTTAAATCTAACTTTAAATTTTATGATGAGAATAAAGTTGGTGGATTTTTTCCGATCAGTGGATACCAACCAGTTTTCAAAACACTGATGTTTGGTCAATCAGTGGTCAACATGGAGATTGAAGAGACAGTGGTTGTATTTCAGCAGTGGAATATTTTGAACAATCAAATGTTTGAACCAATTTCAAGAATACTATACTCAAATAATCAAGATGAGGTGCTTAATATTCATCCAAGTGTATAGGAATTTTATTAGTACAAAGATGAAACAACTGTTCAATTAATAGTACAGATCAAAACACTGAAGTGATAGTATAAATTCTGTTACATATAAACATCTATTAACATAAACAAAGATAGAATAAACACTGTTAACATAAACAAACATAGAAGATGTTTTCTTGATGAGGAACCACTGTTGTTGGAGAGTGTTTCACATTTAGTTGATCGGTGCTTGTCTGGACTTTGGTCTTGATCAGTGGTTTTTCATAATTGAACAGTGGATGATGTTCATCAAACTTTATGTACAACCATCCTTATATCCAACACTTGTTAGGCAGATCAGTGATGTGCCATATTAACTTGTTATAACCACTGTCATTGTAGGAAACTTAGCTGGGCAGTGCCTATTGGTGGAAACTTCAGTTTACCTACAAAAACTGATGAATTTAGAATAAATAACGCAAACTATTGTTAAGTCAAATAGCTGATGGAAAACTTTTTAACCACTGCTAGTAATTAAAACACCTATAGTGATTAACAAAACTACGTATAATTGCTCAAATTGAGATTACGGGAGATCTGCAAAGGATTACAAATGAATCAATGCACCAATAAACAGTAAATCAAAACGTTAGAAATACCAAAAAAATAAATCACACCAATTTAAGTTACCTTGGTGATGTCCTAAACTTTTGCACTGGTATCACCTATCAACACACCTGGTATAACCTTTCCCATTTCCATCTCCTCAACAACCGTCCGGCAGAGGTTGCTTCTAATCAACAAACTCTATAATCCAACAAAAAAGGTTTGGAAAGACAAAGTACAAAACATATCAAAATAAATCTGCTCGTAATCACATGATACAACAAACCAAACATACCAGAGTCACCGATTAAGAGGAGGTTGTACAAAAGCGTTCATCGAGTATGATAAGGAGATATGTTTCTTCTTCTGAGGGTAGAAAAGGGTTCATCATGTTCAGTATGACAAAATAGATAAAACGAAATAAAATTTCTAGATAAAAAAGTAGATCTTACATGATTATTCTCTTCTTCAACCACTGGACGGTACATGATTTAGGGTTTCAAACGAAGATGTATCCAATAGAAGTAACCTCTGCCGTACATTGTTGAGGAGATGAATATGAGAAGAAGAAGAAGAAGAAGAAGAAGAAGAAGGATAAACATGAGAGAGGATAAACATCGATCGGAAATAGAGCAGAGCAGAGAGAGAAAGAAAGCAAGAATCCCTAAATGAGTAAATGAAGGAGGATATAAATAGAAGAGGGCAGTGGCACTGTTGGACGGGAAAAGAGAACTGAGGATGCCCTAATCAAGTGACACGTGGCCCAAATAACTTTCATTTATTATATATAATAGATGTGTATTTTTTATGACTTTTTATTTTATATATGTAAACCCACCTCACACAAATAGAAAATTTGAGCGCCAAGCTGAAAGAAATCAAAACACCAAAAAAACTAAGCTAGTGGGAAAACTCTTGAACCTCCGTTGATGACTACAACTAAGAGGTCAAACTCATGTTTTTCTTAAAAAATAGATTTTATAATAAAAATGAAACAGATTCCAGTGACCGGGTTAGCAGACCACTTCGGCGTACCCCTCTTGGTTCTGCATGTTCACATTATAGTTTCTAGGGATTATTACATATATCCCCCTATTTACAACCCTAATTACATATTTACCCAATCCAAAATTTCAATTACATATTTCCCCTCATCCAACAAATTGACAAAACTACCCTTTTCTAAAAAAAAAAACCTACCGTCCTCTACAACCTCTTCCTTCTTCGTATGACTTCCCCATTTTTCATCCTCCCTTTTTCTAAATTCAAGTCCTCCACAGGCAGGCCACCTATCAAAACCTGTGAAGAGAACATGAGGCGATCAACGATTAACCATCAACGTAGGAGACTTAACAGTCTTGTTTGGTATTTTACTCCAACTCCTAGGTTTGTTCATGTTTGATTTAAGATGATTCAGGTTTGATTCGGGTGTGTGTTAAACATTGATTCTCGCCGATCGCCGGACCTGATTCTAAAATCCAAACAGGTGACTTTAGAAAACCTTATGCACCAATAAAACCCCACCATTAATCACCAAGAATTCAACTTTCCGACTTCTTCATCACTTCCGGCCAAAAAATAGGAAAGAAACCCGCTCCGGTTCCGACCAATCTTGAAGCCGCTGTCCGCCGCCACCACCGGCGTCAATACTGTGTTAACCCATCAATAAAATAATCTGCATCTGCACCCAAATCTTTTCTTTTACAAACCCATTTCCTTAAGAAAAAATTTAGACATTTGAAAATGGGTATGAGGATGAAGATTGAGATTTTATGTGTTGTGTGTGAAAGCATGGATGAAGATCTATTAGATTCAGTCATGTGATGGTTGTGATAATGGTGCACACTACTTGTTAATTTTTTGAGAACGGAGGGGTAAAATAGATCTTATAACAAAAGTAAACAAATTTTGATGACCGGGATCAACATTCCTTTGACCCCTCTTAATTCCACCCTACTTGTGCACAAGTATGACGGGTCAAATAACGAATTAAAAAAAAGCATACGTCTTTAAATGTGGCATCTTTAAGACCACATATGTATTAGGTCATAAAATATGTAATCTGGAAGTGAATTTTAAAATGAAGATTTGCTAGTCATAATGACAAAAGGCCAAGAATCATGCATGCGTTAGTTATGGTTTTTTCTTTTATATATTTAAGAAATCCCACGACCAATAAGCATGGTTAACATCACATGACTTGCCGTAGTGTAGTCAGGTAGGTTTGCTTTGGTGGCTTTTATACCTAAATATTACTAAACAATTATAAGATAATAAGATATACCACTCATGGACATAAGATTATATCAAAAAGTAGTTAATCATATAAACCCGCATCTTAATCATTGAGTTTGAGGATCAACATATGATTCCGTGCTGGTGAAGATATGAGAGCATCTTTAAAAGTACTCAAGGAGGACGTTTTGCCGCCCTCGAGGACTACGTTGCCGTTCATGATGGACGATTATATGGATCGATGTGTTTGTGACTGAGTCCTTTGTAAAGGATGGGCATCGATGGGATTGAGGTGGGGCCAGGTCGGGTTCTTGAGTTTTTATTGTTATTGTTTTGAATGAGCAAACAACTTTTCAATGGAATTTATGTACAACAATTGTGTATGTTTTCAACAAAGAAAATATGTGTGGGTTAAAAAGGTCTTTGCCTCTAATAAAATGTATAAATGCTATATGGCACATCAAGGGAACATTACGACGAATTCATACAAATTGGGAAAAAGTATTTTACCGAATGTCTACATAAGTTTTGTAGATGTGTCATTTAAGTTTCTTCATAACAAAATCTAAGAAAGATAAACTTTAGTGACCAGGGGGCGGTTCTTAGAAGGCCACTGGCAGGGCCACGGCCCGGGCAAGTTTTTCGGTCGTAGTGCTAATTTTTCGCATTTCGATCGAAATTTTTTATATATACTATGTTTGGCCCGGGCTTTTTTAGTGCCCGTGTCTTTCGGCCCTGACATGTTCAACGGGCAAGATCCGCCACTGTTAGTGACATCCAACATTTAGTAGAAACACATTCAACCAAACATGGGCATCCTGGACTGCTAGAAAGTAGTGATTGTATGTATTAGACCTAGAAAAGTCGATGTACAATGTTAGGTTTGTGAAGTCCTTTTAGGGCCTGTTTTGGTTGACATTTAGAAGCCGAATGGTGGCGGCCCATTAACTTGAGATGAAATTAAGGCCCGGTTTTGATTTCTTGGTCCCTACTCCCTAAGTCATTATATTTAGTTGTGTCTATATATACTCATATCATATGTTATAATCTTTCTACAGCGCATAATTAAATATTTAGTTGCAACATGTAGACGTAGGATTCACATCACATAATATTGTGTTTTTGTTTGCGTTTATTTTATGATCGTTCCATGTGTTTGAATCATGCATTTCCGCTACGTCACTTTGAATTCTAACATACACTAGGTTCCAATGAACAACAACATCAAACATTCAAGCATCGTACTTTGGAACTATAAACATAAGATGAATTTGCACGACACGTGTCACTATGAGAAAACGAAGTTACATAATTTAATTCCTCATCAGTGCCACCTCAATATTTTTCTTGTCGGTCACTCCATGCAATAGGGTTAAGAATTATTGGTTCAGCACTTAATGATTTGGACTGTTTGTTTCCCGAGTAAATATCTGAATGGTTCAGACATTTGCCTCTGAATGGTTAAGAATTATACAAAGTCTGAATGGTTAAGACCTCTAATCTGAATTGGTCAGACATTTACCTCTGAACGGTTAAACATTATACTGGCTCTTAATGGTTCAGACCCCTTACAGGTTCAACACTTAGGGGTTGTTTGTTTACCTCTTAATGGGGCTCTTAATGGTTCAGACCTCTTACTGGTTCAACACTTAATGGTTCAGACCTCTTACTGGTTCAGCACTTAACCATTCAGAAGTTGCCAAACAGCCCCTTAATGATTCAGACCTTTTACTGGTTTATCACTTAACCATTCAGAAGTTGGCAAACAGCCCCTGCCACTATTGACAATTTGACACCTTTAAACTTACCATTTGCACAATTGCACTTTTTATTAAGTTTTCAAATTTTTATTCAACGCAAAATTTTATTTTATATCTTTAATATTTCTTGTTTATATAGATTCTAATACTGTTACAATATGTTTATTTCTATTTAAATTATCGGTACAGATTTTATTAAAAAGCAAGCCAGATTAATCTAAAAATATATTGGATCCTGCAAAGTGCAAACATCAGTGTGTGCATCATCACCCCTACATGGCCCAAAAAAACATGGTTATTGAGTATTGACGACAATGGGTTCAGATAGTTGGGTTGGGTTTTCTGCTTGTATGTGGGCCGGTTATCCAATTTTGGACTTGGGGCCCAAACAGTAGCTTTTTTCCAGCCCAAACAATACCTTAATGTTAAATATTAGTATAGCATTATAATCAGCTTCTAAACAACGTAATCTCTATTTCTCAACAATACCATTTTATGTGTCTGTTGTTTCACAAGACAAGTAATGTCCTCTTACTGATCCTTTGTCAGTTCATGTTTGTACCTGCATGAAATTTGCATTACCAAAATTTTTAAAGAGGCTCGCTGAAAAAGAAAAGATAATTCGTGACTGTCTGTCTCAACTTGGTATAATCTTAAAAGAATAATACAGATTTCATTTTTTTATCCTATTCAAATGAACTCCAAGCAAAGTTATTAATAGCACTCATAGCGATGGTTATAGCGAATAGCGCAACGGAGGGCTCATGTGTCGCTATCTGATTTTGGCACCTCCATAGCGGGATTTATAAGTATAAAATTGCGGGATTTTAGGTTTTTTATGTTAAATACACATATAACACAGCGTACTTGGATATAATATACACATAAAATATTTCTAAAACTTTCTTCCAGTGTGTCTCTAAACATAAAATAGTGCCTGCTATTTCATACCTCACACGGCGGGAACAAAGTTTCTTTATTGAAGGCAGCTGGTTTGTATCCAAAGCATGATATAATGCAAAATGTAGCTTTTTGTTCTTCTTTACAGCTTGTCTGATACGCGGAAGTATGACAAATTGTTAAACCGTTCCACTTTCTTTGAACTCATGTTCGAAGCAAGAATTCTAGTGGCTTGATGATACACTGCATGTCTGCATTTGGTGAACATTTTTCTGGTTCTGTCAAATACAGGAGTTCTTCCCAATGTTGTTTTGTCAAAGGCAGGGGCGGAGACAGCATTAAACCAGCCGTAGCACGGGCTACGGCTCAAAGTCGTGTTCGCAGTGTTTCGCAGTGTTAATTTTTTGTTTTTTTTTGGATTTTATATAAAGGATACCCCTAAAAAAAATACGAGGATACCCCTATAAAGGATTTTATATGAATACACCGTAAATTTTTTTTTTTTTGGGATACCCCTGGTTTTAAGGTCTAGCTCCGCCACTGGTCAAAGGCCAATGGCAACTTTCACGGAAGTATATTTCTTAAAAATCTCTCCAACACCGAGTTATAATTTTAATAATTTCATGATTCGTGTGAAAAATTTAATTAAAAGACGATAAATAAACATGCTGATGTTGTTTAGCGGGTTTTGTCCCTTCTTGAAGATGGATTTGTCTAGACATCATACAATACAAACAGGTTGAAACATGTTAATCGAGTTGGTGTAGTAAATGGGTTGATGTGTGTCTAATGAATGAATTGGAAATGAGATCACAACGTTGAATTTGATGTTATAAGATCGTAAGGGCTGTATGTGATTAGTGGAATCACAGAGTTTTGAACACTATACGTGACTAGTGAAATTCACTGTGCGGTGCATTGGGAATTATGTATATGCACAAAACACGAATTCACCTATATATTCAAAACACAAAGGAATGAACAGTAATAAACATAGAATTAAATGAATGGTATCGGGTACCGGTATTAAATTTACTAAACCGGGTTCGGGTGTATTTTCGGTCTCGGTTCGGTACCGGTATTCATCGGTTTTTACCCTCAAATACCGGTGTTGTACCAGTACCGACCAGTACCGTACCAGGTATATTCGGTACCGGTATCCACTTTTGGGGATTTCGGTAACGGTATTTTCGGTACCGGTTGGTACCGAGCTCATCAAATCCTGTAGCAATACAAGTAATTGCACCGTTTAGATTACTTTTCATACACACAGTAAGTAATTGTATTTCGTTTGAATAAGGTTTTATATACACAACAACTTATTTTGCTTTATTTTTTTTCTTTTTCTGTAATGACTGAATTTTAGCATATAAAATTAACTTGGATATTTAGATTATTGGTGAGCAAATCGTATCAAATCCTGTAATCAAACCGGTATTGTATCGGTACCAAATTTACTATACCAAATCATTTTCGGTACCAATTTGGTACCCACCTTTTGGCGTTTTCAGAATCGTTACTTTCGGTTCGACACCGGTCTAGTACCATACCTGTATTTATTAATTTTTACCTTCAAATACCATACCGTATTGTACCGAGTATTTTCGGTGCCGGTACCTAATTTCGATGATTTTCTGGATCGGTACTTTCGTTGCCGTTATCGGTACCAAGCTCATCCATATTTTAACGTGTTAGCACCGTAATAACTGAACTGAAAACAACCGAATTTCCAATGTGTAGGATGTGTGAGTCCTATTATTATATATTAGCTCATCCTTTTCACGACATTTTTATTTATGTTTTGATATTCGGTATCTGCTTGCCGTTACTGACACGCGTTTTGCAGTCATTGGGTCCCCGCCGCAACGTGCGGGCGGAAAATCAACTAGTTATTGTTTATAGTAGCATCAAACTAATCACATAAAATTTGTGCATACACAAACATAAAGTTGTGAGTTACGTTGTTGTGAAATTAAGCCTTAGGCCGCACGGGGCACTACGTTATACTTCCGTGATGGCCATTTTCAACGAGTGATGGCCACCCCGTCCATAAACATCAACGCGTTATATCATCACGGAAGCGGATTTTCGTTATTTTTATCACTCCGTTATTCTTTTGGTTTGTGAGTGTAATTGTTGGTTGGGGAGAAATTGTTGGGTGTGGTGGTGAGTGATGACCACCCCGCCTAAAAAAGGTTGTGAGTGATGAAAAAATGGTTGATGACATGGCGGAACTTGATTGGTGCTTGTGAGTGATAGATTCTATCACTAGTGAACCACCCCGTGTCCCCTTAAACTTTATGTAGGAGTCTAGGAGATTTGTTTTCTTTTTAGGGTCTTCATTGACGTCTGAACAAACAAAATAACATGTGTTACTGGTACAAAGTTGTTGCGTAATTTTTATAAAAAAAATTTAGCTATGTTGGAATAGCTGAACCTTGTAGCTACTAAGGGATAGGGGTGTTCAAAAAACTCGCTCGAAAAAGTTCGAAAAAAGCTCGCTTGAAATTAGCTCGGTTGTAAACGAGCCAGCTTGGCTCAACTTGGTTGTGACCGATCCGTGCTCGAGCTTTGCCTGGCTCGGCTCGTGAGCTCGTGAGCCGGCTCGATAAGGTTTACATCCTTCATTTTTTGTCCTACTTCGCTTAGAAGACAAAAACTAAGACCATGTGTAGTGATTAAACAAAATAATGCCCCCACCATGGGGCATTATTCGACACGTGGCAGTCCAGTCAGCATGAGGCATTATTCCAAAAGTGGCGTAGTGGGACATTATTCCAATAACGTCCATGCAATCATTTCACAATTATTTTTTTTACTTTAAAACATAAAAATCTTCATTAATTTAAAATAAAAATTACACTACTTGAAATAAGGGGGGTCGGAATGGATGCATATTTGTATAAAATATAAAACAAGTAGGAGAGAAAGTGAAAGTTTTTTTATAAAAAAGTAGGAGAAAGTGGGTGATATATATATAGTGGGTAAATTTAAGAATTAAAATAAATAAATAAATAAACACACGAAATACCACACGAAATAGGTGATGCCATGTATCATGTTTCGTGTGTGTATACAATGCCATGTATCATGTTTCGTGTGTGTGTAAATTTTAGAATTAAAAAAAAAAAAAACTACTAGTCAGCATGGGATTGGCCAGTCAAACATGCTTGCATGCGATGTTGGCGTTGTTTTAAAAACGCTGAACTAATTTTTTTTCAAAAATAATGCCAAACAACGCCCTATGTAATGGGGGTGGGGGCGTTTTTTTTGAATTTTTTTTAAATATACCGCCCCACTACGGGTGGTCTAAGGGAGTGTCTCCTCTATAAAAGAAGGTAAAGACAATGTACAAAGTGAACTGACTATTTAGCCATTTGGTTAAATTAAATTGCAATTATAGCCCTTATTCTTTGAAGAGATTCATTTTTTAGGGCTTTTTAAGTAGTCAATTTTCCGATTCTTTGTTAGTTCGAGCTAGATCGAGCCGAGCCGAGTTAGCTAGAATTTTAATTGAGTCGAGCTCGAGCCTCAAATCTTAGCTCGATTTCAAATTCGAGCTCGAGCCGAGCCAGCTCGAATTGAGTTCGAGAAACTCTCCACCTAGCCAATCAACTCATGTCATGTCAACTCCCTCCCCACTCCCCGTTTTGCACGCAAACACAAGGGGTGTGCTCTACCTAAACAATTTTTTCTTTAAAAAATTGATAAATGTGTGATGGCTAGAAGAGAGTGGGGTCCACTATTAACCCCCTCTCTCTCTCCTCTTTCCCAATGTGGTGACTACTCACCTATCGAACTTCACCAACTCAAATAGGGGACCGGCGGTTAGGGCTATAAACGAACCGAACGAACACGAACAAGGATTTGTTCATGTTCGTTTGTTAAGGAAATAATGTGTTCATGAATGGTTCATGAACACTTACTGTTTTGGTCAAAAATTACCGAAGTAATTAAGTGATCAAATTAGTTAAGTGAGGTAGTGTGCTAGAAATGAGTGTCAAAAATATGTTAATCAAGTTAATTGTAAAAACAGTTTCAGGATACGGCTCAGGTTATAGAGCTGTATCTATGATCAAACAATGAGCAAAAGTAAAGTAAACGACACGAGATGTACGAGGAAAGCCCTTGATCAATCTAGATCGCCGGCATAAAACCTCGGGAGCTGACAATCGCAGCTGCCTTGTTCTTCTATTGCTTCACAAATCAGGATACAGTGCAGGATGTGGTACGGATCGACTAAGTGTTACAATGAAACTTGAATACAAGTGTAGTGTTTGCGATGAGCTAGAGAGTAAAGGTGTACGAGAGTGTTAGTGGAAAATTGTGTGTTCTAAGCTGATCCGCCCCCATCTATTTATAGTAAAGATAAAATAACAAACTACCCTAAACTTGCGGGATCCACCGAATATTCCTTCTTCGAACGTTGTAGACCTGGTCTTTCGGGCTCAACGTCTCTCCCTCAACAAATTCGTCCGAGTCTTGAGGAGAAGAAGTCCTCTTGACCGTTAGCAAGTCTCAGCCCTTAACCTGCACGTGGTTAATTCAATAAGCCTCAGGATATCGCCCAAGATGTTAGCAATATCCTCTTCCAGCATCCTGGTCACAAATGAACAAACAAAGGCAGGATATTGGTCAGGATACGTATGTTAAGAAAATGACCCCTAACAATTGTCCCCAAATATATCGGTTGGTATACCAATCCAACGGATATATTTCAAAAATCTTATCCCACAACTCAAGGCATTTAAAACGAAGCGACGGTCAAGATCACATCGTAACTTCCAACGCGTTTTTTACTCAATGGAGATCCACGATGCCCCTATATCTTCTCTTTTTTTGTTTGAAAAGCAGATATCTTCAACAGAACCTTCAGGTAATTCTCCATTTCTGATTTTCTTCCTGTCAACTTACTTCATCTTACTTGCAATGGCCGCCGAGACCTTCACCCAGCAGAATCTTCTTAAAAATCCCGAAAAGGAGATCTGCGCTTTTGACAACGCAGACATTGCAGCTTTAAGAGCCTCCGGCGCTTTCCCCGACAGCACAGTCTTTAGGCCATTCGATCGGTCAATCCGATCGGATGTTTCTTCTACCGAATGGATCTGTTTTCCAGCATATCCTTTTTCATTAGGTCTTCGATACCCTTTTCCTGAATTCATGATGCAATTCTTTCGTATTACTGGCATCTCTTTTGCTCAAACCATGCCCATGGTTTGGAGAGTACTAATTGTACTCAACCAAATCAAAAACCTCCATTGCTCTGACCTCTGCATCGAGGATTTACCTATTGCTTATCGCCTCCGATCCCACGGCTCTAGCCGGTTCTTGCTCTTCTCGACCTCCAGCAAACCCCTGATTCTCAAAACCACCAAAAACGAAGACGGATGGCAACGCAAATTCTTCTTTGTCAAACGAGATTCCATTGCTGAGGGTGCCAACCTTCCGGTGGAGTGGTTAACCACCGGTAGGATCATAAATATCCTCATAGACGATTTGATTGTTATCTTCTATTAATATTCTTCTTTTTGATCTTTATGCAGTGAACTTCAAGGAAGTTGCTCCCCCTACCGCTGAGTCAGAAGAGAGAATCAATACCGTTTACCGGTTACCTGCAATAGACAGGACTTTCACCACACACGTCCCGAGTTCAAGTCAATACTCATCATCCGAGATGTCTGGTAAGAATTTCTTTCAAAATAATTAGTCAAAACATTATAATGATAAAATAAAGAATAAAACTTTTCCCTTTACGCAGCACCAGCTAAGATCCCTGAAGTCTTTGACCTTGACGAATTGGATAGCTATTCTGACCAGATCCAGGTCAAGAAAGAACCTAGCCCCAAGACCACTGCTACATCCAAACCCAGCAGCTCCAAAGCCATCATCATTCCTAAACCTTCACCGGCTACCAAGCCCCGGAGTTCAAGTTCCCGCAAAAGGAAAGAACCCGATTCCCCTGTCATTTCTGATACCTTTCCTTATGAGAAGCACGGGTTCATTGAAGCCAGCGGGTTTATGACTTCTTTTCTTAACCAGGTTAGTATCCTCACAGCATATCCTGCAATTTAGATTATTTTCAAAGATTTAACAATGTTAACCCCTGTCCTCTTACCTTTATAGGGTCTTGAGCGTTTAGTTCATTTATATCAAGAATCCTGCAAGCTTAACAAAACACTTGAATCTAAGTTAAAGGAAGCAGAAATCATAATCTCTGACCAAGGTATGATCGCGGCCGCTAAATCTCGTCATTACGAGGAAAAATACAAAGCTATGACCCAAGAACACCAAGTTGCTCTCAACAAAGCTACTCTTCAAGCCCAGGCCGATCTGGAAGCTGCCCATGTGCAGTACGAGCGGGATATGGTCAGTTACCGAGAAAGCCTCAAAAGTTCCGTCGTCATTTCTCTTCTCCAGGCTAGGTTGAAGATGGCTCATGAAGCCAAAACATTAGGCTTCGAATGCCCTTCTTGGGACGTTGGTGCTTGGGAGACCAAGCTGAAGAATCTTGGCGGTACCTCTTCCAAATCAACTGTCGATGAACCTTCTAAAGCAGTTGAAAAGGCAACCGATGCTGAGAAGGATGCTGAGGCGGATCCCAAGATGGATGTTGCTGAAACCGCTATGGACCAAGAAGGCACTACCCCCTAGAGCTTATTTTCTTTAAGTCATTCGAACAATTTTATGTTTTTATGAACAATTTTTATTTCTGTCTCTAAACAATTTGATAGCCGAAGGTGGATGGGTCCTGGGTTTCAGGATGAAACCTTCGGTTATCAACCAGTATTGATTGCTTCAAGAATAATTTCATCTTTCTAAGTATAAATCTTAGCTTTGCAAAAAATTTCATACTGTTATCTTATAAAATATCCTGATCAGTATGCTCAGCAACATACTACAAAAGCCTTTTATTAGATAGAACTTCCAAACGTTCCTTCAACTTTGTAAAAATTTCTTTAGAAAGTAAAAAATAGTCTATCTTTTCAAAACCAAGTTTTGATAATATTTAAATGATCAGAGTTCCAAACTAATACTGGTTTCAAACACCCTAATCAAATATCCTGAAAAGGACTTCGAGAATATATCAGGATACTTAAAATAATGTTACTAAAAACTTAGACGATGTTTACAAAGGAAAGATCATACCAGAAATAGGGTATAAACCTATTACCAAACTTCAATCCCTTTGCAACTCTTCCAATAAAGGTGTCCCCTGTGCAAGGCACTTAGCGCATTAGTTCTGAGCCTCATTTTATATCACCATTTTGGCAGGGATGTCCCCTGTGTACAATGTCTTCAAGTATCTTAGAAATCTACTTAATGTCAGTTCCCATTGCATAAGCAATTTTTTACGTCCCAAGGGTAAAACCCAAGGATGTACTGGAGATAAATCCCTTGTATCCTGGGGAAAATCCCAACTTTTCATGCGCTACAGGCGGGAGTGTATAAACTCCAAGACTTAGAAAGGTGAAAACCTTTAAACCTTAGAGAGTATGAAAATACCCTTTCGTGAGAGAGGGTGATCAATCCTCATATACCTTTAGGATTCAGGATATAGCCAACAGTAACGAAATTGTCAGCCACTTTTACATGGACTGGTCCCGCCACCTTGAACTATCCCTGAATAACTTGCGCTCCAGGCGGGGTGTTTAAAACCAATTCCGAAGAAAGGTGAATACCTTTAAACCTGTGAAGGGATCAGTATCCCTTAAACGTGAGAGAGGGGGCCAATCCTCTAATCTTCTGAGTTATCCTGAGTGCATATCCTGGAGCTATATCCTGAAACATATCTTGCAAAACAATTGTAAACTAAGGTGGGTGTTAGCTTGGCTAACACCCCTCCGATGCTTAAGTCAGTATTGAGTTTCAAAGAATAAATTAAACCAAAACATATTTAAAAAAGATAGAATTCATACCATTCTGAGTTAGAAATTGAATTCTAAACTCACTTGAAATAGAGCTTAAGGTGTATAGCATTCCAAGATCTCGGTAGCATATCCCCCTCCATATTCTTGAGTCTGTATGCTCATTTCCCTGCTTCTGATTCAACTTCATATGGTCCTTCCCATTTTGGAGCTAACTTGCCATCGGCAGGATTAGTAGTATTTTGAAAAGCCTTTCTTAACACCCAATCTCCAACCTTAAATCTTCTGGTTCTAATATTCTTGTTATATGCCCTGGATATTCTCTGTTGATATGCTGCCATCCTTAGCCTTGCCGCATCTCTCTTTTCATCTATAGTGTCTAAATCCTGACTCAAGGCTTCAGGATTCTGCTCAGGATCACTTAAGACAGATCTTGCAGTAGGTATTGTCATTTCCGTTGGAATCATTGCTTCTGCTCCAAACACCAAGGAAAATGGGGTTTGGCCTGTTGCATTCTTTACCGTTGTCCTATCAGCCCATAAAACAAAGGGTAATTCTTCTGCCCATCTTCCTTTTTTGGCTCCAAGCCTTTTCTTTAAGTTATTGACAATTATCTTGTTTGAGGATTCTGCTTGTCCATTTGCTTGAGGATGTACCGGAGTAGACGTGATCATTTTGATTCCCCAACTCTTGCAAAAGTCCGTAGTCCTCTTGCTTATGAACTGAGAACCATTGTCACAGATTATCTCAGCTGGTACTCCGAATCTGGTCAGGATGTTTCTCTTGATGAAGGATACTACTTCTTGGTCTCTTACTTGAACGAATGCTTCTGCTTCAACCCACTTAGAGAAATAATCCGTCATTGCTAGCATAAAGACTTTTCCTCCCGGAGCTTTTGGTAGCTTTCCCACTATATCCATACCCCACTTCATAAATGGCCAAGGGGAAACAATAGGATATAATGGTTCAGCCGGCTGATGCAGTATGTTACTGTGTCTTTGACATGTGTCACATCTTCGAACATATTCTGCGGCATCTTTTCTCATTGTTGGCCAATAATATCCTGTCCTTAATACTTTTGAGAATAACGACCTACCCCCAGCATGGTTACCACAATCCCCTTCATGTATATCCTGAAGTACTTCCTTGGCTTCGGGATCCTCCAAGCACCTTAAATACGGTCCTGCAAGAGATTTCTTGTATAAAATATTATCTATAATAGTGAATCGTGATACCTTCATCCTAAATGCCTTAGGATTTTTCATTTCCAGGGATGTGTCCTTCTTTGAGATATTTCATGATTGGAGCCGTCCAGGATTTAGGATCCTCTTCAGGATGTTCTACTCCAGGATCCTGAATACCAACTACTTCTTTATCCTGAGGATTCGTTGCAGGATATAGGACATGTAATATTGGTATTTGCGTCCCTTCAGGTATCTTGATCGATGATCCCAAATTTGCTAAGGCATCCGCTTCAGCATTATCCTCCCTTGGTACCTGTTCAAGTATAAAAACGTCAAAATATCCTGCTAATTTTTTGAGAATATCGAGATATTCGATTAATTTCTCACCCTTAACTGCATAGGATCCATTAAAATGGTTAGTAATTAACAAAGAGTCAACATATACTTGCAAATTTTTGATATTCATGCTCTTAGCCAACTCTAATCCTGCAATTAAAGCCTCATACTCTGCTTCATTATTAGTAGCAGGAAATTCACACCTAATAGCCTGGGGTAATATGTCCCCCTGTGGCGATTTTAGTAGTATTCCTAATCCTACTCCTCTTACATTAGATGCACCGTCAGTATATAATGTCCAGGATCCTGAGGATTCTCCTAACTGTTGAACTTCTAGGTCTACCTCGTCCTGAATGTCACTACTAAAGTCAGCCACAAAGTCAGCTAAAGCCTGAGATTTTATGGCATTTCTAGGTTCGTATACTAAATCATAAGCACTCAACTTTACTGACCACTTGGCCATCCTGCCTGACATCTCTGGTTTCCTAAGCACATTTTTGACAGGATAATTCGTTTTAACATGTATCCAATGTGTCTCGAAATAATGTCTAAGCTTTGTCGATGCCATGACTAGAGCTAATATTAATTTTTCTAAATGAGAATACCTAGTTTCAGCATCTAACAAACTTTTACTAACATAATAAACAGGATATTGCTGACCTTCATGGTCTTTTATAAGAACGGCACTTACAGCATTCCCTGATACAGCAAGGTACAGGGATAGTGGTTCACCATTTTCCGGCTTCATCAATAGAGGTGCGGTTGAGAGATACCGTTTCAAATCCTGCAGGGCTGCTTCATGCTTTTCCCCCCATTCGAATCTTTTGTTCTTCTTCAGGGTATCATAAAAATCTTTGCATTTCTCTGAGGATCTCGAGATAAACCTGTTTAAAGCTGCTACTCGGCCTGTTAATCTTTGTACGTCTTTCATGTTTGAGGGTGATTTTATATCCAGGATAGCTTTGATCTGCTCTGGGCTTGCTTCTATCCCCTTCTTTGTCACCATATATCCAAGAAACTTTCCTGCCCCCACTCCGAAATGGCATTTAGCAGGATTCAGCTTCATGTTGTATTGATCCAGGATATCAAATGCTCCCTTGATATCCTGGAGGTGATCCTCAGCCTTTTTAGATTTCACCACCATATCATCGATATATACCTCCATGGTGTCCCCCAGTTTGTCTTTGAACATCATGTTTACCAATCTTTGGTATGTTGCACCTGCATTTTTCAGACCAAAAGGCATAGCTGTATAACAATAAATACCTGTTGGTGTCATGAAGGCAGTATCCTCCTGGTCAGAAGGTTCCATTTGGATCTGTTGAAATCCTGAAGATGCGTCCATGAAGGTCAGCATTTCATGCCCGGCAGTGGCATCTACCATTGCATCAATGTGGGGAAGAGGAAATGGGTCTTTAGGACAAGCTTTGTTCAAGTCTGTGTAGTCCACACAAACTCTCCATTTCCCATTTTTCTTCTGTACTACAACCACCTTTGCTAGCCACCTTGGGAACTTAACCTCCCTGATCATTCTGGATTTTAATAATCTCTCAACTTCCTCCTGGATAATTGTGTTCCGCTCAGGAGCAAATTTCCTTCTTTTTTGCTGCACAGGCTTGAATGATTTATCAATTCCAAGCTTGTGAGTGATAATATCTTTGGATATGCCTGTCATATCCTCATGCTTTCATGCAAACGTAGACATCCTGCATTTCAAAAAGTTAATTAATTGTTCTTCAATATGCTGAGGGATATTGGTCCCTACGAGCACCGAAATATCGGGATTATCCTGGTCCAGGATAATTTTCTTCACATCCTGCTCCGGATCCTCCACGATATCCTGGGCCCGTGTCTTTAATTGCTATGCTGCACTAGGTTTGGTTGAGGATTTCATCGAGGATGAGTAGCATTCTTTCGCCTCCTGCTGATCACTATCAACTTTGACCACTCCCCAAGGGGTAGGTATCTTGATGCATTGGTGATATGTTGATGGCACGGCCTTCATATCGTGAATCCACGGTCTTCCCAGTATGATGTTATAGCAGGATAGAGAATCCATCACACAGAAACGTTGTATCGAGTTGACTCCTTCAACGTATACTGGCAACTTTATCTCTCCCACTGTGTTTCTAGCCTCTCCACTGAATCCAACAAGCATGGTAGACTTTGAAGTGATATCCATTGGAGATACATTCATTCTCTTCAGAGTTTCTAGTTGGATTATGTTGACGGAGCTGCCATTATCAACCAGTATCCTGCGTACAAAATGGTTAGCCACATATAACGTTATTACCAGAGCATCATGGTGAGGATCTTGGACAGTATCCCTGTCATCAGCATCAAAAGTGATCACTTTGTCAGTTGTGAGGGTAGTCATCCTGACAGGTTTGTCTCCCCTTTCGGCCTTGGCTTCCTTTGCATGTCTCTTTGCTGCCGAATACGAAGTTCCACAAATGTTGGATCCTCCCGAAATGAAGTTGATTATCTTGGCATCCGCGGGAGGTGATGCTGCTCGTTCAGGATCCTTCTCAGTATCCTGACCCTTATTCTTCTTTCTTCCTAAGAGATCTTTCAGATATCCCTTGCTTAGAAGATAGCTTATTTCTTTCCTTAGAGCAATGCAATCCTCAGTCACATGTCCGAAATCTTCGTGGAAAGCACACCATTTTAACTTATCTTTCCAGTCAGCCTTTTGTTGATTCTTTCGAGGCCACCTAGCCTTGTCTCCTAGACCCTGCATAGCATACAACAATTCAGGAATATTAACAGAAAAGCAATATTCGGACAACTCAGGATACTCTTCAGGATCCTCATCTTCGACAGCGTTCACTCTTTTGTTTTCATTTCTACTATACGGCTTAGGCCGATATGACTTGAACGAGGATTCTGACTTCCTATTAGTTGACTCATAAGTGTTGGATGAGTTCATCCTTTCTTGCATCTTCCTGTCATCTTCCAGACGGATATATCTCAAAGCCCTGTTACGAGCTTCGTCGAGATTCCTGCAGGGATTCATTACAAGATCCTGATAAAACTGAGAATCCTTTTGTAATCCCATCTTAAAAGCTTGCACAGCTGTTGCAACATCAAGATGTGGGATATCCAAGGATTCTCGACTGAATTTGTTCACATAATCCCTCAAGGATTCCTGAGGCCCTTGAGTTATCCTGTAAAGATCACTGGTTAGTTTCTCAAAACTCCGACTACAAGAAAATTGACTGTTAAATAAATTAACCAAATGAGCAAAGGAAGTAATTGAGTGAGGAGGAACGTTTAATAGCCATTTTAAGGCCGATCCTGTTAGAGTAGAACCAAATCCCTTGCACAAGCACGCTTCCTTGAGCTCCGGAGGGATAGGGTTAATCTCCATTCTTTCCCTATACTGAGCAATATGCTCCTCAGGATCCGTACTCCCATCATAAAGCTTCATGTTGGGAGTTTGGAATCTCTTTGGGATCTCAGCATCACAGATAGGATATGCAAAACGAGATATCTTGTGGCTGTCTTGAGACACTTCCGGGATCGGCTGGACCACCCCAGGTACACTAGATATCATGTCCTTCAACTTCTGAAGTTCCCTGGTAAGTGCTGATGTTACACCTGTATCCTGCAAAGATCCACCACTGTTAGTAGCATGAGTATTATTATTATTTGACACGTTACCCATTGGAGGATTTTGCCCATATCCTGAAGCATATCCTGAGCTCCTCATGGTTGACATCCTGACCGAGGAGGGTATTTCAGGAGTATGATTATGAGGAAGACTGGGCACGATATTCCCCCTGTTATCCTCGGTATACACAGCTGAACTAAAGTTCAACGCTCTGGGGTGTAATGGAGTGATATTGTCCTCAGCAGATCTGCTCGAGCCAGACTTCAGGAGTTGTATTTCCCTCGAAAGCATTTGGTTTGTTTCCTGTTGCTGCCTCATTTGTTCCTGCACACTTCCAAATAAGGTTAAAATTTCATCATTAGAAGCTAAAACAGGAACAGATTCTTGAACACTGCGAGTAGGGATAATGTCTTGAGGTCGTGAAAAGGCTGGCGTCCTTGGAGGAGGTGGTGGAAGCACCGGACCGGTAGTAGCAGAAGTCACAGCAGACACAGTAGAGGAACTCATGTTTGATCTTGAGGCCATTACAGACAATGTGGCAAAAAGTTTTGAAAATAGGAAACCGATTAGCGATTTGATAAAAATTTTTAGTAAAGAAAGCACCACTTGCCCCACGGTGGGCGCCAAATTGTTTTGGTCAAAAATTACCGAAGTAATTAAGTGATCAAATTAGTTAAGTGAGGTAGTGTGCTAGAAATGAGTGTCAAAAATATGTTAATCAAGTTAATTGTAAAAACAGTTTCAGGATACGGCTCAGGATATAGAGCTGTATCTATGATCAAACAATGAGCAAAAGTAAAGTAAACGACACGAGATGTACGAGGAAAGCCCTTGATCAATCTAGATCGCCGGCATAAAACCTCGGGAGCTGACAATCGCAGATGCCTTGTTCTTCTATTGCTTCACAAATCAGGATACAGTGCAGGATGTGGTACGGATCGACTAAGTGTTACAATGAAACTTGAATACAAGTGTAGTGTTTGCGATGAGCTAGAGAGTAAAGGTGTACGAGAGTGTTAGTGGAAAATTGTGTGTTCTAAGCTGATCCGCCCCCATCTATTTATAGTAAAGATAAAATAACAAACTACCCTAAACTTGCGGGATCCACCGAATATTCCTTCTTCGAACGTTGTAGACCTGGTCTTTCGGGCTCAACGTCTCTCCCTCAACAAATTCGTCCGAGTCTTGAGGAGAAGAAGTCCTCTTGACCGTTAGCAAGTCTCAGCCCTTAACCTGCACGTGGTTAATTCAATAAGCCTCAGGATATCGCCCAAGATGTTAGCAATATCCTCTTCCAGCATCCTGGTCACAAATGAACAAACAAAGGCAGGATATTGGTCAAGATACGTATGTTAAGAAAATGACCCCTAACACTTACTGAACGAGATTTTTTGTTCATGTTCATTCATTAAGGAAATGAATGTGTTCACGACTGGTTCACAAACACAAATAAAATCGACGAAGGCGGCAGAGACTAAAGGTGGATAGCAGAGTGAAGCTAGACCTTGAAGTCCTAAATGTGGAAAGGAGGTTCAATAGTATTTGTCGATGTGAATAATGAGGGGAATGGTACATGAACTGGAATACAGATTCCAAATTTTATTTGTTAGAGTAATAAAATAAAATAAAAGAATTACAGAATATAAATTTTTTAGATAGGTAAATAAATACACAAAATTGTTTAATAAACAACGTAAACAAACGAACATGAACGAATATTCATGAACACGTTACCGAACGTTCACAAACGCAATTGAACAAACGATACATCTTTTCGTGTTCGTTCATTTAACTAATCGAACGAAATTTCTTTTTCATGTGCATTCATTTATTAAACAAACGAATATAAACGAACTTCTCGCCGAACGGTTCACAAACTGTTCGCTGAACGATCGGCTCGTTTACAACCCTAACAACTCACCGAAGGCACCCTTCTACCCTAATGTGACTCAAATACGAGTAAACTGCCATTTTGGTCCCTGAGGTTTGGGCAGTTTTGCCACTTTAGTCCAAATCTCAAAGTTTTTACATCTGGGTCCCTATGGTTTCACTTTTATTTATTGTCATTTTGGTCCAAAAGTGAAATCAGGTCATATTTCTAAAACAAAAACCTTGTTTTTTTGTCCTTTTCTAAAGGGCATTTTGGTCATTTTACTCATTTACTAAAATTTATCTTAAATATATACCCATCTCTCTTTTATTTCTAAGTTGTTTCTCTCTCTAAACTCTCCCCATTCTTTCTCTCTCATTCAAGAACCACTGATAACTCACAACCCATCTCTCCTCTTCTCCTCCCCACCACCACAACCACCACTAGCACCACCACAATCCCCATCTTCCACCGTTGTCACACCCCGATATTTCCACGAATTACCGGTGGGCCCGGTAGGGAGTATAGTGACGTAGTTGATATCGTCATAGTCAAATAATCACAGTTCAATGCATAGCGGAAGTCTAAAAGTAATAATATTACAAACCGATTGAAAGTAACATAAAATATTACACAACGGGTTGTAAAATATCCACAGGCGGATCTAAGATAAAAAGAAATATTGTTCAACAGATTTAAGCATCAAAAGCTTGCAAGACTCTTTATTTGATACTAGGAGTAGCCAGCCCATTTCGCTTAGTACCTGCACTTAACCTTTTTGGAAAATACGTCAGTTTTCATTGGTAAATACAATTAACCGACTCATTTTGAAAATGTTTAAGAAAATTGATTTAAATGCACAAGACACAAATAATCTTTTATAACTTGGGATAATTATTTAAAAATAATCTTGTAAAAGATTTATATGTTTGTCATACGTTCAGGATCCGGGATAGAAGCCGGAACAAGATTAATAGACACACCACATAATATAAACCCACGACGAGTTATTCTCAACAAGCAGGTATATCTTTTTACATACGCACCGGCAGGTGCATGCCTACACCCCGTGCTTAAGTCGTGGCCATTTCAATGAATGAGCCGAGGATATCCAGGACATGCTCATTAACCCCCCAAAGGTTTAACACAAACAAAACAGATTAAATGGGTTATCTCAATGATTTAACCATTATTCGATTAAAGATTTAATACCCGACCAAGCTGTATTATTAAATATCGACCCCAAGCCCGTATAAGGGAAAATAAGTTAAAAGTATTTACATGAGCTAAAATATAAAATTTAATCCCAGCCGTATAACAAAGCAGCAAGTAAGCTAGCTTTTACTGGTCTCCTAAATCTGGAACGAAGGTTTTAATAACCTATTAGATTCCTAACGGATCTTAATTAAGTTATAACTTAGACCGGTTAGTTTTAAAGAAAGGTTTACGGTTCGAAACGCAAGATTAAGCGAAGACCGGATTAGAATGTGATTTAGACCCAACAAGTATGAGGACTTGTATAAAATGGGTATACAAAACACATTCTGGATTTTGAGGTAAAAATGATAAGGTTTGACCCGTTTCGGTTAATTTATGCAAACTAGTTACATAAACCGTACCGAACGTGAAAAATGCATAACGGGAACCAAATGAGTCATATACAGGTTTCACAAGTTAATATGCTCAAAATATGTTGTGATATCAGTAGGATACCTTCCATTATGCCCAAAACGAATTCAAAATCAAATTAAGCCCCGTAATGGTATTTTGGTCATTTTAAAGCTTATAAAAGAGGTTAAATAGTAATATGAGTTTATGGTCTAAAATAATCAGTAAAAATATTTATTTTAATGGGTTATATCAGTAAGATACCATACAAATGTTGAATTTATCTTTTATGACCAAACTATGCACCGAATGGGCATTTTGGTCATTTCACATATGCTTTAAGGGTCAAATTTGGAAATCTGAGTTCAGAACTTTTACTTATTGTTAAAGTATAAAAATTTATTCATAACATCAGTAGGTAACAAGTCTTAGGTGCTAAATATAGTTTTAAACCATACTATGCGCCTAAATCGCATAAAAGTCGGTATTTGACGGTATTCGGGTTGATTAATAAAATTTGAGATTTTGATCAGCCTCTACTGTTTAAAATAATTTATTTAATGTATAAAATCAGTAGAAAAAGTTTGACATGTAAAGGATGTGTAAAACTCATTTTATTAGCAAAAAGGGCATAACCGTCAATTACCGAGTTAATGCAAGAACCCTATGTTATGATCAGTTTAAAATTAAACAAAAATTTTCAAAAATCCCTAAATATTAAAGAATAACAGTGGTCAAAAAGTTTGGTGTCTAAATTTGGGTTTTTATAGGTTTTATGCCAAGAATGCCGATTAATTAATAAAAATCCTTCAATTTACAATATCGAGCATAACTCCTAATTTAGACCACAAACTGATGTCAAATTTTTAGGACATGCTTATAAATCAGTAATAAAGGTTTTTGTCCTCTCACATTTTCAAAAATCTCGTTTTGATATCAAAAGGGCATAATGGTCAACAATTAAGCATTTAACGGAAACATGCATATGATTCGGATTTAATAGGAACCATATAGTATAATCTCAGAGGGTTATACTAACATGAAATATGGTCCTATAGGAACCCTAAGGCATATCTAAACTAAGCTAAATCAGGTCAGAACTGAAAGTCAAAGCAAAAGTCTACTTTTGCGACTTTCGGTTGCGAACCGAGCCTAAACACAGAATTGTCGGGTTGAACATGCCTAAACATGTTCTTACATTATTTACCAAGTTATTTTAGTGTTTAAACATGTTCCATAACTTCTACATTATCAGTTATGAATTTATTTGTAAAAATGGATTATGTTGACTTTTTAATAATAAGTTTGACCCGACAATTGACCAAGTTATAGTGATAATCAATGGGTGCCCTTTTAAGGGTTTATTACCTACATAATTACCAACTCAAAGCCACTTTCAATTCGAATAATGACTGGACCATTAGTGATTAATCACTAAGTCAAAACTTAATTACGATAGCTTTGACTTTTGGTCATTAAGCTAATAAAACTTAAACTACAGAGACTAAGAATGCTTACAATAACTCTTAGCACGAAATATGAACTTAAGAAAACTTCCTCTAGCTCCAGAAGGCTTCCAATAGTGGTCTTTTGAAGTAAAACTTGAAATGAGCAAATGAACTCATGAACACAAGTCCCTTATATAGCAAATTCCACTTCACAAGATCATTCCACATGCCCCTACATTGATCCCTGATGATTCCAGGTGTCCCTAGTGCATGAAAAACCATTGTCACAGTCCCTGGTATCGATTTGAGGCATGCAAAGGCGGTGGAACTAGTTAAACATGCAGCTGTCCTTATCTTTCTGCATCTGATGCTTCCACGCGGGCCGCGTAAGACTCTTAAGGAGTCTACGCGGGCCGCGACGCTCCCTGACGACCGGAAAACAAGTTTCAAAGTTTGCAGCTTCGGTCCCTGGTCCATATTAAGTTTATTTAACTTTCATTTATTGCATTTATGACCCCCATAGTTAACTATTAAGGACCTTGGGTCATAAACTAACTCCGTTAAGCTCCCGGTTAGTTGTACGATCACCCGAAAAGTTTTGTTTTCTTCGAAACTCCACAAAATTAATATTCGAAATTCTTGAGAGCTAAATATATAATTATTACAATGTTTTTGGGATCGTTAAAAGGTCACTCAGAGGTAACATTTAACATGTTGACACTTTTAACCCTTATGTTTCGTAAAATCCTTATTTTAAGCACAAACGACTTTCTATTGTTCGAAAATTTATTCATTAAAGAATACAAACATCGTGTGAGGTCAAACAGAGGTACCAGAATGGCATGTTGTGTAACACCTCGTAAAATCACGTCCAATGATGTGTTGACACGTGTACTAAACCCTAATAAAGTCAAACATTGACTATGAGGGACTAATTTTGTGAAAGATCAAAAACTTTGATTATGGAAGGACTGGAATTGATATCATGATTAAAATAAGTCTCGGAATAACCTCACACGATATTCGTATTCTCATATTAAGCCACTTGTTGGATAATCAAAACCGTTTGCATAAATCGAAAGTTTGCACGGTAAAAGGGTTAGAAGCGTCAATATGTTTAATAATACTCTGAATGACCTTTTAACAAACCCGAAGCATCGTAATGTTCAATAATAGTGGATAACATAGGGCTTTGACGCAATAAAGCGGGAATACGCGCAAGTTTGTGCGTTAGAAGGACCAAAAACGTCTACATTTAAAACTACACCTTTGAGCGGCTATTTAAGCGAACTGGTGTGAACTGTAGTGTCGTAATACTCCATTATACTCTTGGGAATGCTTGTTATTAACTTTGTAAGGCTTTTACGCCATTTCGTGTTAATACGCTCAAGTTCGCAAATTAAAGGGTTAAAAGCGTCAATACGTCAAACTAGGCCTTTGACTGACACTTTTAACATATTGAGAAGTTTATGATGCTTGGTTATACTCTTGGAGGTGCCTAATGTTGGAAATACAAGGCCTTGTGTGCTAAAAACATCGTTTCGGAAGAGTTTGGAAGTGCAGGGGCCAAACTTGTCAACAAATGAAAGTTGTGGTGAGCTGGTGTGGTCCTTACGGACCGTATACAAGGACCCATATGGTCCGTATACAAGTGCTAGTAACAGAAATATTGTGTGCAGCCCTTGTTTCCTTCCTTATCTCACATAATTCGAATCTATGGGCTTGTTGCTTGTTTTGGACACCTGTTAGGACACTTGTACTGATCTTAGAAGGCCCCTAAACACTTGTCATTATCCAATCATCCTCCAAACACTATAAATAGGCCTTTGATCATTCATTCTTTTCTCACCATTTTTGAGTTCTTGCTCTCTCTTCTCAAATCTGAGGATCCTGATCATTTGGAACCTCCTTCTGAGTTTATCTCAGTCCTAAGGACCACTTGTAAGTGTTCCTTTCATGCATAGTTATTTTGTTTGGCTCTTAAAAGCCGAAAAGTCAAGCGTTTTCGATAAACGCTTTGACTTTTAGTTAGACCTTGTATGGTCAAGCCATTGTTCGCAACGAACATGACTACGTGATCGTAATTAGGTAGATGTTAAACCCTCAAAAGGGAACCTCCTAATTACCACGTTTACTTAGTTAATTGTCGGGTCAAGGTAACTAAAATAAAAGTCAAACGGGTCAGTATTTAAATAAAATTCATAACTGATAATGTAGAGGCTATAAAATTAGTTTTATCACTTTATTAACTTGGTAAATATTAATTGAACATGTCTAAACATGTTCGACCCGACAATTCTGAGTTTAGGATCGGTTCGCAACCGAGAGTCGTAAAAGTTGACTTTTGCTTTGACTTTCAGTTTTGACCTGAATTAGCTTAGTATAGTTATGCCTTAGGGTTCCTTTGTGACCTTATTATATGTTAGTATAACCCTCTGAGGTTATACTACATGGTCCCTTAGAAATTAGAGTTTATTGCATGTTTCCGTTAAATGCTTAAAAGTTGACCATTATGCCATTTTGATATTAAAACGTGAGAGGACAAAAATCTTTATTACTGATTTATAAACATGTCCTCAAAATTTGACATCAGTTCATGGTCTAAAATGAGAGTTATGCACAATATCGTAAATGAAAGCGTTTTTATTAATTAAACGGCATTTTTGGCATAAATCCATTTAAACCCAAATTTGGACACCAAATCTTTTACCCACTGATGTAATATAATATTTAGGGATTTTTGGAAATTTTTATTAAATTTTAAACTGATCATAACATAAGGTTCTTGCATTGATTCGGTAATTGACGATTATGCCCTTTTTTGCTAATAAAATGAGTTTTACACATTCTTTACATGTCAAACCTTTTTCCACTGATTTTATATGATAAATAATTATTTTAAATTGTAAAGGCTGATCAAAATCTCAGATTTCAACCCGAATATCGTCAAATACCGACTTTTTTGCGATTTAGGCGCATAGTATGGTTTAAAACCATATTAGGCACCTCAAGCTTGATACCTACTGATGTTATGAATAAGTTTTTATAATTTAACAGTAAATAAAAGTTTTGAACTCAGATTTCCAAAACTAACCCTTAAAGCATATGTGAAATGACCAAAATGCCCCTACGGTGCATAGTTTGGCCATGAATGGTAAATTTCACATATGTGAGATATCTTACTGATACAACTTGATAAAATAAATATTTTCACTGATTATTTAGACTAGAAACTCAGATTATTATTTAACTTCTTTTATAAACATTAAAATGACCAAAATACCCCTACGGGGCATAAATTGGTTTTAAATTCGTTTTGGTCATAATAGAAGGTATCCTACTGATATCACAACATAATTAAGGCATATTAACTTGTGAAACATGTTCATGACTCAGTTGGTTACCCGTTATGCATTTTACGCATTCGGTATGGTTTGTGTAGCTAGTTTACATGAATTAACCGAAACGGGTCAAACCTTATCATTTTCACTTCAAAATTCAGAATGTGTTTAGTTTACCCATATTATACAAGTCTCCATACTTGTCGGGTCTAAATCACATTCTAATATGGTCTTCGCTTAATCTTGCGTTTTGAACCGTAAACCTTTCCTTAAAACTAACCGGTCTAAGTTACAACTTAAATAAGACCCGTTAGGAATCTAATAGGTTAATAAACCTTCGTTCCAGATTGTGAGCCCCAGTAGAGGTACTTGTGCTTGCTGATTTGAATATACGGCTGAGAATAAAATTTCATTTTAGCTCAGGTAAATACTTTAAACTTATTTTCCGTTATACGGGCTTGGGATACGGTATTATAAAAAATACCGCTTGGTCGGGTGTAGAAACCTTTTAATCGGAGATGATTAAATTGCATAATCCTGTTTTAATCAGTATTGCTTGATAACAAATAACATTGGGGGTTAATGACCGTGTCCTGGATATCCTTGGCTCATTTAAAAAGTGTAAATGGCCACAACTTAAGCACAAGGTGTAGGCATAACACCTCATGTTGCGTATGTAAAAGATATACTCACTCGTGAGGTAACTTCTTGTGAGTTATATTTGTGGTGTGTCGATTAATCTTGATCGGTTTGTTTAATCACCGGCCCTAAATGTTGGACAAACATGTAAATCTGATACAAGATTGTTATTAATATAATTGTCCCAAGTTATAAAAGAATATTTGTGCCTTGTGCATTTAAATCAATTTTCTTAAATATTTTCAAAAGAGTCAGTTAATTGTATTTACCAGTGTAAACTGACGTATTTTCCAAAAAGGTTAAGTGACAGGTACTATACGTAAATTGGCTGGGAGCTCAGGGCGTTAATAAGGAATCTTGCAAGTTCTAAACGTCTAAAGTCTGCTGAACAGTGTTTATATTTCTATTTTAAGATCCGCCTGTGGATCCTCTTACATTCCGTTTGTAATACTTATGTTACTTTCACTCGATTTGTAATATATTTTACTTTAGACTTCCGCTATGCATTGAACTGTGATTATTTGACTATGATGATATCAACTACGCCACGATACTCCCCACCGGGCCCACCGGTAATACGTGGAATATCGGGGTGTGACAGGTTGGTATCAGAGCCAACATTGAGTGAATTAAACACTATCCTTTTGTGTTTAATCTCAATGACACAGTAGCACATTCCTTGACTTCCGAGTCTAGACTTGAACTAGGAATGATCTCCTCCCTGTTATATATATGCATTGTTTTCGATATTTGTGTATTACAGGAACGTGTCGCCGAGCAAAGTTGTCATTGGTGGAAACTCTCAAAACCCGAAGACTAAGAATGTTAAGCTTCGTACCACAGCTCAAATAAGCGTACGACCAGTATGGAGAAAGGATCTTTTTGTAACCATTCCAAAATTAAACTAGTTGAAACCATTAACCATATTTCAGATTCTTTACCCAAGACTTTTGAAACTTCAAATGAGAAGCCAACATCGGAGGAGTTCATACCAGGTGTCCCTGAAGATTCCGCTCCAAGGATAATACCTATGGACCCAAAGGACTCATATTTCTTACCTCCAAGTCTTGGAACCCCAACTTGGATTATACCTGTCCTGACCTTATTCATGATTCATATTATCCATTAACCATAAAATCCTTGGATTCCACTTTTGCAAAGATTTCTAATATAGAAAGATTTCGACTAACCACAAGAACCTTCTGTACCCATACCGCACTCAGGGAACCAAGGAGAAAATTTTCAAAAGTAAAATGAAGAAGAAACTTCCTTGTTATATTTCATTTCTATAGTAGTCCCTATAAGGACATACATATCTTTTAAATCCCCGCGTGGGCAAATTTCTTTGTATAAGACCCGTTTAGGGCAATTATTGCATTTTTGAGGCTTTCTATGAAAAGTTTCCTATTTTACTTTGGTATTAAACAGTATACGTATGTATTATATCCTATATCAGAACGTCATTTCAATTTATGATTGCTCTGCCATTGTATATCAAAGAAAATCTTAGAGGTATAACCTAGCCTATATGTCATTTTCGACATAGCTAAGATGGTAAAGCCTTTTTAAGATAATAGATCCTTGTTAACACCTAAGAACGTGTTAACACTCTTGACAAATGTGGTTCGAGAAAATCACAATAGTCATCCCTATATTGGATTCTTCCAATTTCCTGATTTAGCCTAATGATCTAGAAATCATGGCTTATATCATCCTATAAGATGATCATATTAGAAACATCCCTTAGTGATGAAATGCCTACGGGCTATATCTATTGTCCTAAAAGACAAAAGACAGTTGTAGTCTTTGACTCTCTGTTAAGAAAGGTAATGAACTATGTTCAAACCTTAATGCCTTGATCCTATAAGATCATGGCTTATAAATTCAAAAATGTCCTCGTGACAAGGCCTTTTGTGCCATTTCAATATCCTTAATAGCTTATAGCTGGATTAATTATAATGAAAATTTAAAATAAAGCTGATTATTAAATTAACAAAATATGGTCTATTAATACCATGGTTAATGAATCATCAAAGATGATGATTCCAAAATAGACCCCTAAGCAAAATTATTGGCGATTGTTTTATAGAAAACAAGCTTCAGCATGTCTGAATCAGATGAAGTCAACAGTCATCCCAATATGAGGAATGACAATACAAGGATGAATGTAACGGCTGCAGAGTTACAGACAATGATAGATAATGCTGTCACTCGAGCCATTGACAGACAATTTAAAGAATCAAGTGGTGCTCACACCAGGAATCAGTCTGCACCTCATACGGAGCCACCTTCTAAGACACATATATCTTATAAGGATGATTCTCATCATTCATCGAATCAGAGAAGTTATCCATCCAGACAAATTGTGCTCAATCAGGAGCCACATGATAAGACCTATTCTTATAAATACTTTGTCTCTTGCAAACCAAGGGACTTCACTGAAGAAAAAGGAGTCATCGATTGTATGACATGGATGGATGAGATGGACACAGTAGTAGACATCAGTGGTTGTGCAAAACAGGATATTGTGAAGTTTGTTTCACAATCATTCAAAGGAGAAGCGTTGGCATGGTGGAGATCATTGATCCAAGCCACGGGGAAGATCCTACTTTATAACTTGTCTTGGGATTAATTTGTTGCGCTGATCAAGGAAAACTTTTGTCCTCAGCATGAGGTAGAAAAGATAGAAACATACTTCTTGACTCTGGTCATGAAGGATTTAGATTGTCAGGCATATGTGACAAGTTTTAACACTATGTCCCGCCTAGTTTCCTATTTAGTCACCCCTGAACCTAAACGCATAGCGCGTTTTATTGGAGGCCTAGCACCAGAAATTAAGGGAAATGTTAAAGCGTCTAGGCCTACCACATATAGGTCCGTGGTGGACTTATCCTTATCTCTCACTTTAGATGCAATCAGGAATAAGACTGTTAAGACCTATAGCGAGGGAAAAAGGAAAGTGGAAGAGGAAAGCTCTCGCCGATCTGATAAGAAGAAAAAGGGAAGTTCTGAACACAGGAAAGATTCTGAGTTCAGGAAAAACTCGAGTCAGTCTAATAATAGACCCAAATGAAGTAACTGCAGAAAGCAACATTTTGGAAAATGTACGATTGACCCACGTGCTAAACTGTGTGGAATTTACAAGACCAAGGGTCACAAGACAATAGATTGCAAGGAGTTGAAGAACGCGACTTGTTACAACTGTAACGAGGAAGGGCACGTCAAAACCAATTGCCCAAAACTTATAAAGAAGCCTGAAGAGGCCAAGAAAACAAACGTGTGACTCTTCCAGATGAACACCCAGGAGGCAGTACAAAATGATAACATCATAACAGGTACTTTTCCTTATCAATGATGTTTATACGGGAAATTGTTGATTCTGGCGCAGATAAGTCTATTGTGGACAATAAATGTTGTGAACTGATATATCCACCTGTTAGGACTCCAGACATATAACGCGAGGTAGAATTGGCCAATGATACTTTAGAGACTGCTTCAACAAATCTTAGATATATATTTTATATCTATTAGGAATCACTCTTTTCTGATATCCTTATGGCAAGCTTCCAAGCTATCCAAATTCATCAATATAATAAAGACATATGTGACATTTTGATCCCCTGTCAAAAAGGTGATGGACTAGGTCCAAACCTTAAATGCCATTGATGGTCTTTTATGGCCTAGGCTAAGTATAAATGATATATATTTAAATAACATTCATTAAGAATGTTCGTACTATATTAGCCTGTATGGTTTATTGATACCATGGTTAATATATGTTAGGTCATCGGGATGATGAATAGGGGTTGCTGGATTGCAACTGAGTAATTGTTTCATTTGGTGTTAGGAACCAAGTCTCGAGTATGACAAACTCGGATAAGACAACTGTCAATCACGCCATTGATGATGCGACGCATGCTAATGATGTTACAATTGTGAACCTCAAAATTAACAAAGATGTTCTTCAAGCTATGATAGACACAGCTGTTGGAAAAGCTGTGAGAAAGGACGTGAAAAAGTTCAAAGAGCCCAATGCTACTTGCTCCAAATCCCATTTAAGACTACACTCCCTTACTCACGAGAATGATCTTGTTCATACCTTGGATGCAAAGAATGAATTAAAAAGGAAAAGGGAGAAAGATAACTCCCACATTTCTAAGAAAAAGGGTAAACTTGAGTTTAATAAGAACCAGCAAAAGTCCAAGAAAAAACCTGTATGCAAGACCTGCAAGAAGCGCCATCTCGGGAAATGCAGCTTTGAATCTCAATCTCTACCTTGTGGGATCTGCAAGTCTAAGGAACATAAAACGTTGGATTGCAAGGACATAAAGGATGCAGTCTGCTTCGGCTGTAAAGAGAAGGGCCACATCAAGACTACATGCCCTAACTATGTCAAGGGAAGTGCGGCTAAGGATAGAAAGCCTAAGAATGGAAGCGCTTCAACTCTCCCGATAAATTCCTGAGGCAGTTCACATCAATAATGACATCAGGTACATTCCTTATCATTTATCAGCAATAGAAATGCTAAGAGTTCTGTTTTGATTCGGGTACCAATAAATCCTTCATAAATTGTAAGTATAGCAAACTTTTAAAATCTTCCATAAGAACACTAGATATTAAGCGTAAGGTAAAACTTACAGACGAAAATCATAGGAACCATTTTTTCTGTTCCTGACAGAAATCTTCAGTCGTAAAATTCTAGAGTACCCTCTCTCCAGATGAAGTACGTCAGTATATGTAGTTTGGTATCTCATGGATTCCTATCAACTGCGAATACCAGATTGTATGATAAAGGTGCCATATGAGGATTGGTGTATCTTAATATGTTCCATAGATTACTTCCATGCATGATCAGTATGGAGGTTTAATGCATGGAACCACAAAGATATTTCAATGGTCATAGGGTACTAAAGTCAGCTAATGGTATTCAAAGAAGATATCCAGAATGGAAATGTCCAAATAAGTGTCACTAAATAAGGTATCCGTGGATTTGTAAAGTATATGTGTCGCTTATCTGACACAAGCAATGATAGATGAACCGGAGCCTGAGATTTGGAAAATCTCAGTAATCTCCTTATGTCTTGATTAACTTCTCCAAAGACTACCATGTTTACCTCCTGAAAGGCAAGTAGAGTTAAGATTTATATCCCGCATAGGGCTGCATTATTGTGAAATCTCCAGGACGACTAGTACCATCATTGGAAGAATTGAAACCCCGAATAAGTGAATTTTAAGATAGAGATTCATAAAGCCTAATTCAATACTCTGAGAGTTTGGTATTATCAATTAAGAAAGACGGTTCATTATGCTTATGTATTAATTACCGCAACCCTATTTAGGTAAAAATTAAGAATCGCCATCAGCTGCCCAGGATCGTCGATTTGTTCGACTAGCTGTAAGAATTAGCTATTCTTTAAGATTGGTTTTTAGGCAGTAGTTAGAATAATCATCTCACCTTAAATAATCTATTTTATAACTAATAGTTAGTATGTAAGCATCAAGGCTGCTCCTTTGGAGACCTTGTATAGATGGGATGTTAAACATCTGTTGTTAGACAGAAGATTGGTAAGTCCAATTATCATCTAAAAGTTGCTTTGGAAATAACAAATAAAATCATGCAAATCCATAATCGTCTGAAAGTTGCCAATAATCGGCAGAAAATCCATGATTGATAAGAGTCGCAAACCTCTTAAGTTCTTAATAAGGGAAAAGATTCAACAGAAAGTACCACCCTAGAAGAGGTGTACTACATTGTGATGTAGCAGGAAAATTAAACACTAGATAAATTGTACCATTCGAGAAAATCGAATACGTCAAGATCAATAGCTTATAAGCTAAAACTTATTTAAGGAACTTGATGGAACTCGCAATATGTTCCACACTGGAGACTTCAAGATATGGCTAGACAATAAGTCGATAGCATTATCACATTGAGGTGTAGATTAATGAAAACTTATAGTTTGTGGTGAAATCAGCATCAATTAAGGATCGACAAGATTAGAAGCTCCAAAAGGATACATGTACCTATTATAAAGGTCATCTTGGGTGCCTGGAGAGGCCCTAGATATACTGTGGAAGATTAAGTCTATTATAAGACAGAAAGTACTTCCATCTTTTGAGCAAATCTCGAGGTCGAGATTTATCTTAAGGGGGTGAGGATGTAACACCTCGTAAAATCACGTCCAATGATGTTTTGACACGTGTACTAAACCCTAATAAAGTCAAACATTGACTATGAGGGACTAATTTTGTGAAAGATCAAAAACTTTGATTATGGAAGGACTGGAATTGATATCATGCTTAAAATAAGTCTCGGAATAACCTCACACGATATTCGTATTCTCATATTAAGCCACTTGTTGGATAATCAAAACCGTTAGCATAAATCGAAAGTTTGCACGGTAAAAGGGTTAGAAGCGTCAACATGTTTAATAATACTCTGAATGACCTTTTAACAAACCCGAAGCATCGTAATGTTCAATAATACTCTCGGGAATGCCCAATGTGGATAACATAGGGCTTTAACGCAATAAAGCGGGAATACGCTCAAGTTTGTGCGTTAGAAGGACCAAAAACGTCAACATTTAAAACTACACCGCCACTTAAGCGAACTGGTGTGAACTGGAGTGTCGTAATACTCCATTATACTCTTGGGAATGCTTGTTATTAACTTTGTAAGGCTTTTACGCCATTTCGCGTTAATACGCGCAAGTTCGCAAATTAAAGGGTTAAAAGCGTCAATACGTCAAACTAGGCCTTTGACTGACACTTTTAACATATCGAGAAGTTTATGATGCTTGGTTATACTCTTAGAGGTGCCTAATGTTTGAAATACAAGGCCTTGTGTGCTAAAAACATCGTTTCGGAAGATTTTGGAAGTGCAGGGGCCAAACTTGTCAACAAATGAAAGTTGTGGTGAGCTGGTGTGGTCCTTACGAGCCGTATACAAGGACCCATATGGTCCGTATACAAGTGCTAGTAACAGAAATATTGTGTGCAGCCCTTGTTTCCTTCCTTATCTCACATAATTCGAATCTATGGGCTTGTTGCTTGTTTTGGACACCTGTTAGGACACTTGTACTGATCTTAGAAGGCCCCTAAACACTTGTCATTATCCAATCATCCTCCAAACACTATAAATAGGCCTTTGATCATTCTTTTCTCACCATTTTTGAGTTCTTGCTCTCTCTTCTCAAATCTGAGGATCCTGATCATTTGGAACCTCCTTCTGAGTTTATCTCAGTCCTAAGGACCACTTGTAAGTGTTCCTTTCATGCATAGTTATTTTGTTTGGCTCTTAAAAGCCGAAAAGTCAAGCGTTTTCGATAAACGCTTTGACTTTTAGTTAGACCTTGTATGGTCAAGCCATTGTTCGCAACGAACATGACTACGTGATCGTAATTAGGTAGATGTTAAACCCTCAAAAGGGAACCTCCTAATTACCACGTTTACTTAGTTAATTGTCGGGTCAAGGTAACTAAAATAAAAGTCAAACGGGTCAGTATTTAAATAAAATTCATAACTGATAATGTAGAGGCTATAAAATCAGTTTTATCACTTTATTAACTTGGTAAATATTAATTGAACATGTCTAAACATGTTCGACCCGACAATTCTGAGTTTAGGATCGGTTCGCAACCGAGAGTCGTAAAAGTTGACTTTTGCTTTGACTTTCAGTTCTGACCTGAATTAGCTTAGTATAGTTATGCCTTAGGGTTCCTTTGTGACCTTATTATATGTTAGTATAACCCTCTGAGGTTATACTACATGGTCCCTTAGAAATTAGAGTTCATTGCATGTTTCCGTTAAATGCTTAAAAGTTGACCATTATGCCCTTTTGATATTAAAACGAGATTTTTGAAAATATGAGAGGACAAAAATCTTTATTACTGATTTATAAACATGTCCTCAAAATTTTACATCAGTTCATGGTCTAAAATGAGAGTTATGCACAATATCGTAAATGAAAGCGTTTTTATTAATTAAACGGCATTTTCGGCATAAATCCATTTAAACCAAAATTTAGACACCAAATCTTTTACCCACTGATGTAATATAATATTTATGGATTTTTGGAAATTTTTATTAAATTTTAAATTGATCATAACATAAGGTTCTTGCATTGATTCGGTAATTGACGATTATGCCCTTTTTGCTAATAAAATGAGTTTTACACATCCTTTAGATGTCAAACCTTTTTCCACTGATTTTATATGATAAATAAGTTATTTTAAACTATAAAGGCTGATCAAAATCTCATATTTCTTTAATCAACCCGAATATCGTCAAATACCGACTTTTATGCGATTTAGGCGCATAGTATGGTTTAAAACCATATTAGGCACCTAAAGCTTGATACCTACTGATGTTATGAATAAGTTTTTATACTTTAACAGTAAATAAAAGTTTTGAACTCAGATTTCCAAAACTAACCCTTAAAGCATATGTGAAATGACCAAAATGCCCTACGGTGCATAGTTTGGCCATGAATGGTAAATTTCACATATGTGAGATATCTTACTGAGATAACTTGATAAAATAAATATTTTTACTGATTATTTAGACCAGAAACTCATATTATTATTTAACCTCTTTTATAAACATTAAAATGACCAAAATACCCCTACGGGGCATAAATTGGTTTTAAATTCGTTTTGGGCATAATGGTAGGTATTATACTGATATCACAACATAATTAAGGCATATTAACTTGTGAAACATGTTCATGACTCAATTGGTTACCTGTTATGCATTTTACGCATTCGGTATGGTTTGTGTAGCTAGTTTACTTGAATTAACCGAAACGGGTCAAACCTTATCATTTTCACTTCAAAATTCAGAATGTGTTTAGTTTACCTATATTATACAAGTCTCCATACTTGTCAGGTCTAAATCACATTCTAATCCGGTCTTCGCTTAATCTTGCGTTTTGAACCGTAAACCTTTCCTTAAAACTAACCGGTCTAAGTTACAACTTAAATAAGACCCGTTAGGAATCTAATAGGTTAATAAAACCTTCGTTCCAGATTGTGAGCCCCAGTAGAGGTAGTTGTGCTTGTTGATTTGAATATACGACTGAGAATAAAATTTCATTTTAGCTCAGGTAAATACTTTTAACTTATTTTCCGTTATACGGGCTTGGGATACGGTATTATAAAAAATACTGCTTGGTCGGGTGTAGAAACCTTTTAATCGGAGATGATTAAATTGCATAATCTCGTTTTAATCAGTATTGCTTGATAACAAATAACATTGGGGGTTAATGACCGTGTCCTGGATATCATTGGCTCATTTAAAAAGTGTAAATGGCCACAACTTAAGCACAAGGTGTAGGCATAACACCTCCTGTTGCATATGTAAAAGATATACTCACTCGAGAGGTAACTTCTTATGAGTTATATTTGTGGTGTGTCGATTAATCTTGATCGGTTTGTTTAATCACCGGCCCTAAATGTTGGACAAACATGTAAATCTGATACAAGATTGTTATTAATATAATTGTCCCAAGTTATAAAAGAATATTTGTGCCTTGTGCATTTAAATCAATTTTCTTATATATTTTCAAAAGAGTCAGTTAATTATATTTACCAGTGTAAACTGACGTATTTTCCAAAAAGGTTAAGTGACAGGTACTATACGTAAATTGGCTGGGAGCTCAAGGCGTTAATAAGGAATCTTGCAAGTTCTAAACGTCTAAAGTCTGTTGAACAGTGTTTATATTTCTGTTTTAAGATCCACCTGTGGATCCTCTTACATTCCATTTGTAATACTTATGTTACTTTCACTCGGTTTGTAATATATTTTACTTTAGACTTCCGCTGTGCATTGAACTGTGATTATTTGACTATGATGATATCAACTACGTCACGATACTCCCCACCGGGCCCACCGGTAAAACGTGGAATATCGGGGTGTGACATGTTGACACTTTGGATCCTTTTACTAACATATTTACATTGTTTGACAACTTTAGTCCCTCCGGATCAATCCATTACACGTTTAAAGTCCATGGCACGTGTCTTCATTATATTGGTCGTGATTTTACGAGGTGTTACATCCTCACCCCCTTAAAAGAAATCTCGACCTCGAGATTTACTGAAATAAATAAGGGTATTTCTGTTTCATTGCGGATTCAACTTCCCACGTATACTCTGGGCCTCTACGGGCATCCCATTTTACCTTTACAATCGACATATGCTTCTTTCAAAGTTTCTTAACCTGTCGATCCTTGATTGACAAAGGTTTTTCAACGAACTTCAAGCTCTCATCTATCTGCACGTCCTTATGCGACATTGCTAGCGACTCATTGGCTAGACATTTCTTTAAGTTGCAGATGTGGAATACATTATGTATTCCACTAAGCTCTTCTGGCAGATTAACTTGTAAGTTACAGTTTTGACACATTCGATGATCTCGAATGGTCCTATGTATCTAGGGCTCAGCGTGCCCTTCTTGCCAAAACGCATTACCCCTTTCCAGGGTGATACCTTAAGTAACACTTTGTCACCTACCTCGAATTTCAGAGGTTTACGCCTTTTATCTGCGTAGCTTTTCTGCCTATCCCTGGCAGCTTTGAGACGATCACGTATCTGCACAATTTTAACTGTCGTCTCTAGGACTATATCAGGTCCTGTTAGTTGGACATCTCCAACTTCGGCCCAACAAACTGGCATCCTACACTTTCTTCCATACAAAGCTTCGAAAGGTGCTGCTTGAATACTCGAATGATAGCTATTGTTGTATGAAAATTCAATCAACGGAAGATGATCATCCCAACTTCCTCCTAAATCAATAACACAAGCTCGTAGCATATCCTCAAGCGTTTGAATCGTACGCTCGCTCTGTCCATCCGTTTGAGTATGATATGCAGTGCTGAAGTTTAATCGAGTGCCTAAAGATTGCTGAAAGCTTTTCCAAAAGTGAGATGTGTATATAGTATCCCTATCCGAGATAATAGATACTGGCACTCCGTGGAGAGATACAATCTCGTCCACGTATAGCTGAGCTAGCTTGTCGGAGCTATGAGTTTCTTTAATCGGCAAGAAGTGGGCTGACTTGGTCAGTCTATCTACTATAACCCAAATAGTATCATTTCCTCGCTTTGTCTTTGGTAACTTTGTGATAAAATCCATGGTTACCATTTTCCATTTCCAGGCGGGAAGTTCAGGCTGTTGTAGCAAACCTGACGGCTTTTGATGCTCTGCTTTAACTTGCGCGCACGTCAAACATTTTGCCACATAAGTGGCTATAGATTTCTTCAAACCTATCCACCAATAACTTGCCTTTAAATCCTGGTACATCTTATCACTGCCAGGATGAACAGAATACTTGGCTATTGGCTTCTTGAAGGATCACTTCCCTAAGTCCTCCATAGATTGGAACCCATATTCGTCCATTTAATCTTAGGATTCCATCCTTGCCATACGACAACTGTTCAGCAGTTACGCCCAACTTCTCATTCAGGTAGTTAGCTTCTAATACAGCTTCCTTTTGAGCGGCTAACAACCTTTTATTCAAGCTGCTCTTTAATTCAATGCTCTTGGCATTGATTCTAATAGGCTTAACCCTTTCTTTTCTGCTCAAGGCATCGGCGACTACATTTGCCTTGCCTGGATGATATCGGATTTCAAAATCATAATCATTCAGCGTTTCCATCCATCGACGCTGTCTCATGTTAAGATCCTTTTGGTTAAACAGATGCTGAAGGCTCTTATGATCAGAATAGATCACACACTTAGTCCCATAAAGGTAATACCTCCAAAGCTTTAGTGCAAATACAATGGCACCCAACTCCAAATCGTGGGTGGTGTAATTCTTCTTGTGCACCTTTAATTGACGTGAAGCATAGGCAATAACCTTGCCTTTCTTTACCTGTGTGCGATGCGTCACAATAAACCACAAATTCTTCAATACCTTCTGGCAATGTCAACACAGGCGCATTGCTCAACTTCTGTTTAAGAATATCAAAGGATTCTTGTTGCTTGGGACCCCAGTCAAACTTGACATTCTTGCGGGTCAGCGATGTCAGAGGTGAGGCAATCCTTGAAAAGTTCTCAATGAAACATCGATAGTATCCTGCTAGACCCAAGAAGCTGCGAATCTCTGTGGGCGTCTTCGGCTCTTGCCAATTCATAATTGCCTCAATCTTAGCGGGATCCACCTGGATACCACGCTCGCTTACCACATGTCCAAGAAATTGGACTTCTCGAAGCCAAAACTCACATTTTGAAAACTTGGCGTAGAGCTTCTCTTGCTGAAGAAGTTTAAGGATACATCGAAGGTGTCTTTCATGATCGGTCTGATTCTTTGAATATATAAGTATGTCATCAATAAAAACAATGACAAATTTGTCCAAATATGGTTTGCAAACGCGATTCATGAGATCCATGAACGCTGCTGGTGCATTAGTGAGCCCGAAAGGCATCACCAAGAACTCATAATGACCATAACGAGTTCTGAATGCAGTCTTATGTACATCTTCCTCTCCGACCTTCAGTTGATGATAACCTGACCTTAAATCATTCATTGAAAAGTAACTCGCTCCTTGAAGCTGATCGAATAGATCATCGATCATGGGTAACGAATATCTGTTCTTGATCGTTACTTTGTTCAGCTCGCGATAATCAATCCATGAATGCATTGATTCATCTTTCTTCTTCACAAAGAGAATCGGTGCTCCCCAAGGGGACAAGCTAGGTCAAATAAAACCCTTTGCCAACAAATCATCCAACTGAGTCCTTAACTCTTTCATCTCAGTTGGATCCAAACGCTAAGGTGCTCTTGCAATTGGTGCTGCTCCAGGAATGATATCGATTCTGAACTCCACTTGCCTATCTGGGGATAGACCAGGTAGTTCTTCAGGGAATACTTCTGGATATTCAGAAATAACAGGGATGTCTTCAATCTTAGGCTTTGGTTCATCAATGGTTACATGTGCCATATAAATGACACAACATTTCTTCATACACCTCGACGCTTTAAGCAAGGACACTTGCTTAGGTAACCCGTACTGAGTATCTCCTTGTATTGTTAATGACTCACCATAAGGAGTCTTGATAACCACCTGCTTCTTATCATATACGATTTGGGCTTGGTTATGAGATAACCAATCCATGCCTATTACTATGTCGAATCCAGCTAGTTTCAACGGAAGCAAAGAAAGCGGAAAAGAGTGGTTCCTAATGGATATAAAACATCCATCTAATACGGTTGAGGCAGTCTCTATGGTACCGTCGGCCAATTCTACTTCATATTTTATGCTTAGACTCTTAACAGGCAGATTTAATAGCTTACAAAACTTATTATCCACAAAAGACTTGTCTACACCCGAATCAAACAATACTCTAGCATAAACATCATTGATAAGAAAGGTACCTGTTATCACATTTTCGTTCTGAACCGCTTCTTGAGCATTCATTTGAAAGACCCGTTCATTGGTCTTTTTACCCTCTTCAGGTTTCTTTGCATACTTTGGGCAGTTGGACTTGATATGCCCCTTTTCGTTACAGTTGTAACAAGTCGCATCCTTTATCTTCTTGCAATCCAACGTTTTATGTTCACTTGATTTGCAGATCCCACAAGCTCTGGGCTACGATTGGGATTTTTATTCGAACCTGCATTTCCCTATATGACACTTTTTGCAGGTTTTACACTTGGGTTTTTCACCCGACTGCTGACTGTCATTTTTAAATATGGAACCCTTCTTGTTCTCAGAGTTCCCCTTATGTTTCTTATCAGAGTGGCGTGAGTTCTCATCCTCAAGTTTCCTTTTCCCCTCTTCAGAATTCCTGAGCGATCTATGCCTGACTGCATCAAGAGTAAGAGATAACGACAAATCAGTCACTGGCCTGAAGGTGGTGGGTCTAGATGCTTTTACACTTGCCTTGATTTCTGGAGCTAGACCTCCAGTAAAACGAGCTATGCGTTTTGGTTCCGGTGTAACCAAGTATGCAACCAATCGAGACATGGTATTGAAACTTGTAAGGTATGCCTGACAGTCTAAGTTCTTCATAACCAATGTCAAGAAATCAGTCTCAATCTTCTCAACTTCATGTTGAGGACAGAAATTTTCTTTGATAAGAGCAACAAACTGATCCCAAGTCAGATTGTATAACGGGATCTTCCCAGTAGCTTGGATTAGCGACCTCCACCAAGCTAGAGCTTCACCTTTGAATGATTGTGACACAAACTTCACAATATCCTTATCAGCACAACCACTGATATCAACCACGGTATCCATCTCGTTGATCCAAGTCATACAATCAATGGCTCCTTTCTCCCCTGTGAAATCCCTCGGCTTACAGGAGACAAAGTATTTATAAGAACAGGTTTTGACACGTGGCTCTTGATTGAGCACAACCTTCTTAGATGGAACACTCCTCTGATTCGATGAGTGGTGAGAATCGCTCTTGTGAGATGTGTGGGTCTTTGAGGGTGGTTTTGAATGTGGTACAGACTGAGTTCTGACACGAGTACCACTTGATTCATTAAACTGTCTATCAAGAGCTCGAGTAACGTCATTATCTATTAATGCCTGCAGTTCCGCACCAGCTACATTAACTCTGGTAGTATCGTTATTCTCCATCGGGTGGCTGTTAACCTCATCTGATCCAGCCATGTAGCTTGATTGCTACATAAATATTGTCAAAGATTTATTCAGAATTCTATTAAGGAATTGTCATTTATGGCAATTCACTAACCATGGTAACTATAAACCATATTGGTTAATTTAATTTATTTAAAATTTTATTATATTTTATCCAGTTATAAACTATTAAGGATAATAGGATGGCATACAAAAGGCCTAGTCATAAGGACAATTCTAATTCATAAGCCATGATTTTATAGAATCAAAGCATTTAGGTTTGAACGTAGTTCATTACCTTTCTTGACAGGGAGTTATAGACTACAACTGTCTTTTGTCTTATTTCACAATTATTATGGCCCGCAGGCACATTATCACTAATTGATGTTTAATTAATAAAGAAAAGGATTTGGAAGAAACCAATATAAGGATGACTTATGTGATTTTATCGAATCACATTTGCCAGGAGTGCTAACATGTTTTCAGATGTTAACAAGGATTTGAATCTTAAAAAGGGACTACCATCATGGCCCTGTCTTATAATGACACATGGGCTAGGTTTTTACCTTTAAGATTTCATTTAATAATTAATGGCAGATCATTTATAAAAAGGAATGATATTTTGATTTATTTCATATATTATATTCATGCATGTGATGACAAATGAAATTTTAAAATTTAAAACATTCCACTAAATTTAAAAGGAGTACATAGGTGCCCTAAACGGGACTTTTAATCAAGTAACTTGCCCATGCAAGGGCTAAACAAGAAAGACAGGTCCACGCAGGGACCAAGATAGAAAGACAAGTCCACGCAGGGACCAAGTACATAAATAAATGTCCACATAGGGACTTAATTGAAATTAAAAAATTTCAAAACAAACAAATAAGGAATTTCAATAATCCCTTCTCTTCTTCCCCTTGATTAAGTCAGCCAAACCCTTAAGTAGACCCCGACGGCTTCTACGCTCCTCTTACACATCCCGTTCCACCTGGTTTAACCTCTGAAGGATTTCCTGCTGTTGCGGTGGTTGGATCTGTGGGGGATGCGGCTGCTGCTGCTGCATAGGTTGAGGAGGCGACGGGTATTGATACCCATAGGCTGGGTATCCAGTTTGGTATGAAGCTGCAAAGGGCCTGAGGGTGAAGAGCATTGTAGTTGGCCACCTCGAGGTATGGGTCGACGACAGGGCCATTGTAGTAGTTGTACCCCGGGTAGGCTGGTTGCTCAAATGGGTTATACGCCGCTGCACCGGCGTATGAAGGAATTGGGTTATCATAACCCATTGGTGGTGGTGCGACCGGAGCTGAGTCGACTTCTGAAACTGGGTTTGAAGGCCCACCCATCTGTGGGTCTTCATACAACGGCGGGTAATGGCTGTTGCTGCTGTGTTGGGGGGTGCTGAAGTGGAAACCCCCTCGCACAGACATCCGTGCACCTGATCTCCTTCGCCTCGGTGGCTCGGGAGGCGGCTGCTGCTCTGGCGGCGGTGGCGGCGGCGTGACCGCCTCAAAATGTGGGTCCTCAGAGGGGACCTGTTGGTGTGGTGATGAGTGGTGGGAAGGTGTGTACTCCCAGTGATAATTGCTCCACCATTGAGCAAATGAATCGGGACCTCTATAAGGCGAACCATGGAAAGATGATCCGTCTGAAATCTCTATGGGATGCGTGGGCGTCCCAGTTGGTGGCTCGACAGGTTCTGGATTTGGATCCTTGTCCATATCCGTGAATGGCGCCTTGCCTTGTCCACCTCTTCTGAATCGTGGCGGCATTGTAGTTGTACCTGTTAAAACAATCAAAGGAAACCAACAAAAAGAAAACAATAAGATTAGGATTAGTCCTAAGTCATTAGCCTAGACTCGGAGGTCAAAGAATATGCAGACTGTGTCATTGAGATTAAACACAAAAGGCTAGTGTTTAATTCACTCAATGTTGGCTCTGATACCAACCTGTCACACCCCGATATTTCCACGTATTACCGGTGGGCCCGGTGGGGAGTATAGTGACGTAGTTGATATCATCATAGTCAAATAATCACAGTTTAATGCACAACGGAAGTCTAAAAGTAATAATATTACAAACCAATTGAAAGTAACATAAAATATTACACAACGGGTTGTAAAGGATCCATAGGAGGATCTAAGATAAAAAGAAATATTGTTCAACATATTTAAGCATCAAAAGCTTGCTAGACTCTTTATTTGATACTAGGAGTAGCCATCCCATTTCGCTTAGTACCTGCACTTAACCTTTTTGGAAAATACGTCAGTTTTCACTGGTAAATACAATTAATCGACTCATTTTGAAAATGTTTAAGAAAATTGATTTAAATGCACAAGGCACAAATAATCTTTTATAACTTGGGATAATTATTTAAAAATAATCTTGTAAAAGATTTATATGTTTGTCATACGTTCAGGATCCGGGATAGAAGCCGGAACAAGATTAATAGACACACCACATAATATAAACCCACGGCGAGTTATTCTCAACAAGCGGGTATATCTTTTTACATACGCACCGGCAGGTGTATGCCTACACCACGTGCTTAAGTCATGGCCATTTCAATGAATGAGCCGAGGATATCCAGGACATGGTCATTAACCCCCAAAGGTTTAACACAAACAAAACAGATTAAATGGGTTATCTCAATGATTTAACCATTATTCGGTTAAAGATTCAATACCCGACCAAGCGGTATTATTAAATACCGTACCCCAAGCCCGTATAAGGGAAAATAAGTTAAAAGTATTTACCTGAGCTAAAATATAAAATTTAATCCCAGCCGTATAACAAAGCAGCAAGTAAGGTAGCTTTTACTGGTCTCCTAAATCTGGAACGAAGGTTTTAATAACCTATTAGATTCCTAACGGGTCTTAATTAAGTTATAACCTAGACCGGTTAGTTTTAAAGAAAGGTTTACGTTTTGAAACGCAAGATTAAGCGAATACCGGATTAGAATGTGGTTTAGACCCAACAAGTATGAGGACTTGTATAAAATGGGTATACTAAACACATTCTGGATTTTGAGGTAAAAATGATAATGTTTGACCCGTTTCGGTTAATTTATGCAAACTAGTTACATAAACCGTACCGAACGCGAAAAATGTATAACGGGTAACCAAATGAGTCATATACAGGTTTCATAAGTTAATATGCTCAAAATATGTTGTGATATCACTAGGATACCTTCCATTATGCCCAAAACGAATTTAAAATCAAATTAAGCCTCGTAAGGGTATTTTGGTCATTTTAAAGCTTATAAAAGAGGTTAAATAATAATATGAGTTTATGGTCTAAAATAATCAGTAAAAATATTTATTTTAATGGGTTATATCAGTAAGATACCATACATATGTGAAATTTATCTTTTATGACCAAACTATGCACCGAAGGGGCATTTTGGTCATTTCACATATGCTTTAAGGGTCAAATTTGGAAATCTGAGTTCAAAACTTTTACTTATTGTTAAAGTATAAAAATTTATTCATAACATCAGTAGGTAACAAGTCTTAGGTGCTAAATATAGTTTTAAACCATACTATGCGCCTAAATCGCATAAAAGTCGATATTTGACGGTATTCGGGTTGATTAATAAAATCTGAGATTTTGATCAGCCTCTACTGTTTAAAATAATTTATTTAATGTATAAAATGAGTAGAAAAAGATTTGATATGTAAAGGATGTGTAAAACTCATTTTATTAGCAAAAATGGCATAACCGTCAATTACCGAGTTAATGCAAGAACCCTATGTTATGACCAGTTTAAAATTAAACAATTTTTTTTTCAAAAATCCCTAAATATTAAATAATAACAGTGGGTAAAAAGTTTGGTGTCGAAATTTGGGTTTTTATAGGTTTTATGCCAAGAATGACGATTAATTAATAAAAATCCTTCAATGTACGATATCGAGCATAACTCCTAATTTAGACCACAAACTGATGTCAAATTTTTAGGACATGCTTATAAATCAGTAATAAAGGTTTTTGTCCTCTCACATGGTCAACAATTAAGCATTAAACGGAAACATGCATATGATTCGGATTTAATAGGAACCATATAGTATAATCTCAGAGGGTTATACTAACATGAAATATGGTCCTATAGGAACTCTAAGGCATATCTAAACTAAGTTAAATCGGGTCAGAACTAAAAGTCAAAGCAAAAGTCTACTTTTGTGACTTTCGGTTGCGAACCGAGCCTAAACTCAGAATTGTCGGGTTGAACATGCCTAAACATGTTCTTACATTATTTACCAAGTTATTTTAGTGTTTAAACATGTTCTATAACTTCTACATTATCAGTTATGAATTTATTTGCAAAAATGGATTCTGTTGACTTTTTAATAATAAGTTTGACCCGACAATTGACCAAGTTAGAGTGATAATCAGTGGGTGCCCTTTTAAGGGTTTATTACCTACATAATTACCAACTCAAAGCCACTTTCAATTCGAATAATGACTGGACCATTAGTGATTAATCACTAAGTCAAAGCTTAATTACGATAGCTTTGACTTTTGGTCATTAAGCTAATAAAACTTAAACTAGAGAGACTAAGAATGCTTACAATAACTCTTAGCACGAAATATGAACTTAAGAAAACTTCCTCTAGCTCCAGAAGGCTTCCAATAGTGGTCTTTTGAAGTAAAACTTGAAATGAGCAAATGAACTCATGAACACAAGTCCCTTATATAGCAAATTCCACTTCACAAGATCATTCCACATGCCCCTACATTGATCCCTGATGATTCCAGGTGTCCCTAGTGCATGAAAAACCATTGGCACAGTCCCTGGTATCGATTTGAGGCATGCAAAGGCGGTGGAACTAGTTAAACATGCAACTGTCCTTATCTTTCTGTATCTGATGCTTCCACGCGGGCCACGTAAGACTCTTAAGGAGTCTACACGGGCCGCGACGCTCCTGACGACCGGAAAACAAGTTTCAAAGTTTGCAGTTTCGGTCCCTGGTCCATATTTAGTTTATTTAACTTTCATTTATTGCATTTATGACCCCCCATAGTTAACTATTAAGGACCTTGGGTCAAAAACTAACTCCGTTAAGCTCCCGGTTAGTTGTACGATCACCCAAAAAGTCTTGTTTTCTTCGAAACTCCACAAAATTAATATCCGAAATTCTTGAGAGCTAAATATATAATTATTACAATGTTTTTGGGATCGTTAAAAGGTCACTCAGAGGTAACATTTAACATGTTGACACTTTTAACCCTTATGTTTCGTAAAATCCTTATTTTAAGCACAAACGACTTTCTATTGTTCGAAAATTTATTCATTAAAGAATACGAACATCGTGTGTGGTCAAACAAAGGCACAAGAATGGTATGTTGATACTTTGGATTCTTTTACTAACATGTTTACATTGTTTAACAACTTTAGTCCCCCCGGATCAATCCATTACACGTTTAAAGTCCATGACACATGTCTTCATTATATTGGTCGTGATTTTACGAGGTGTTAGAACCGTAAACCAATCAAACCCACATCCATCCGATTCTCCTCAAACAAACCCCTATCTTCCCCAGGATGGAACCCATCCCATCAAACCCTCAACGACGACGAAGAATCCGCCGGTTCACAACCCATCACCATCACAGACGAGTGGGGGGAGAAATCTGAGCCGGTAAACGAACAATTGACGAAATTATCAACCTCATATCCTCCACAAGAAGTAGATGAGTCGGGAACAGGGCCCACAGATGGTGAAAAGGTGCAGTTAGAAAGTGGAAATGGAAGTCCGGTGGTTGAAGAAAGTGGTAAGATTGATGTGCTGAAGAGGTGTTTGGTGGACAGTGTGTATAGAACTGGGCTTGGGTTTAATGCTTCGGTTGAGGAGCGGGCGGAGATTATGGAGTTGGTGACTCGGTTAGAGGCGGTTAACCCGACACCTGCTCCTACGGAAGCTTTGGAGATTCTTGAGGGGAACTGGGTTCTGTTGTAAGTACACTAGATGGCAAAATATGATGATATTAGGTAGTTGATGGCTTGATGGTGTGTTTTTGTTGGTTAGATTGTGCATTAGTTGTTACTTGTTAGTGGATCCTGAAAATTAGGTGTAATTGTGTGGTTTATATGTTCATCTATGTCTGCCTGTTTGGATATTAGATTGTTGGTTCTCTATTTTGAGAAAGATAGAGACGTGGGCAGAGAGAGAGAGAAAAAAAAAAAGTGTGGTGGTTGTAATGGGTGTTCAGTGGTGGAGGTGTGGTAGTGGTGGATGTTCAGTGGTGGTGGTGCTTGTTTGAGAAAAGAGAGATGGTGGTTATTTGGGGAAGAAGAAGTGGGGGTGGGACCCACTTCAAGATATTTGTTTTACTTAAACTATTTTTTTCTATTTTATCAAAATGACCATTTTGCCCCTGAGGAAAAGGACAAAAACCAAGGTTTTTTTTAGAAATATGACCTGATTTCACTTTTGAATCAAAATGGCAATAAAACTGAAACCACAGGAATCCAGATGCAAAAAACTTTAAGATTTAGACTAAACTGATAAAACTACCCAAACCTCAGGACCAAAATAGCAGTTTACTCCTCAAATATTTTAATGAGAAAAATGCCTGGATAATCCCTGTGGTTTCGCCTTTTTTCACCTATAGTCCCCAACTTTCTAAAACTACCTGAATAGTCCCCAAGTTTTCATTTTTTGTTCCCGGATAGTCCCTGGGTCTAACTTCAGTTTGTTTTCTCTGTTAAGATGGTGTGAAATGACAAAAATACCCTTTCCTTAAAAGGCCAAACCATAGGGACTATCCGGGCATCTTCTTCATCTTCTTCTTTATTTCAAAACCCTAATTTCTTCACTGTAAATCAATGGCGAATCGAAGACCAGTGCTCCGATCTCACTCACCTTCTGGAAGATTCCACACCTCTCCGTCATCAAACTCCTTCGCTTCTTCAACCTCTTCATTCTCATCATCCACTTCCTTTTTCAACCGATCTGCATCTCCCACACGTGTCAACCTCTACGGAACATCATCATCACCATCACCGTCCGTACGATTCTCTTCTAACCATTCGATCTCCGTAACTCCGACAAACAACAATTCACCGGCGAAGAAGCCGTTACAGGCTCCGAAACGGATGTGTATGTGTTCGCCTACTTCTCATCCAGGCTCCTTTAGATGCAGTTTGCATAAGAACATTAATAATCTCCACAACAATACCGCGTCGTATCCGAATAACTGGCTTAACGCGTGGCGGTCGGCGATGACGAACTCACTCGTGAGAATCGGTACGGTTGAAGGCGGTGATCTGGTGAAGAGAGCTCTAGCAGCGTTGATTCGACCGTCGTCGCATCAACAGCGGCGGCGTACGGCGTTTCAGCCGAGGCCGAGTCGATTATCCGTCATGAGTAAAGCTGATTAGTCTTCAGATGACGTCAGATTCCGGCTATGACTCAGCGGTTTATGAGATCGTACGGACGGTTGTTATAATTCCGGTAACTGATTGAAAACCTGATCTGGATGAATACGGTGGCAGTGAATCAGATTCCGGCGATGATGAGATCGGACGGTTATTAGAATTCCGGTGGCCGAATGATAACCTGATCTGGATGATGTTAGATTGTTCTCTTTGTGTGTATATAGTTATAGATGACGATATATAAATTTTCATGATTTACAGTGAAGAAATTAGGGTTTTGAAATAAAGAAGAAGAAGATGAAGAAGATGCCCGGATAGTCCCTGTGGTTTGGTCTTTTAAGGAAAGGGTATTTTTGTCATTTCACATCATTTTAACAGAGAAAAGTAACTGAAATTAGACCCAGGGACTATCCGGGAACAAAAAATGAAAACTTGGGGACTATTCAGATAGTTTTAGAAAGTTGGGGACTATAGTTGAAAAAAGGCGAAACCACAGGGACTATCCGGGCACTTAGGAAGATGGGAAGAGGCAAGGCAGTGGGTCTGGATAACATACCGATTGAGGTGTGGAAGTGTTTGGGGGAAGAAGGAGTCCGATGGTTAACATTTTTGTTCAATCTTATCTTCAAGACTGGAAAAATGCCGGATCAATGGAGGAGTAGTGTCGTGGTGCCTTTATACAAGAATAAAGGAAACGTCCAATGTTGTGGGAACTACAGAGGAATCAAACTGCTAAGTCACACTATGAAGCTCTGGGAGAGGATAATTGAAACTAGAATTAGAAGAGAAACTCAGGTTTCAGTAAATCAATTTGGATTCATGAAAGGGAGGTCAACTACAGAAGCGATACATATTCTAAGAAGGTTGATGGAAAAATATAGAGCGAAGAAGCAAGATTTACATATGGTGTTTATCGACCTTGAAAAGGCATATGACACTGTCCCACGTCAACTGATTTGGGATACTTTGGAAGGTCGAGGGCTACCTGGGAAGTATATAGACATAATTAAGGATACATACGATAGAACAGAGACTAGTGTCCGCGCCCCTGTAGGGGATACAAACTCCTTTCCGGTGGAGGTAGGACTCCATCAAGGGTCTGCGTTGAGCCCTTTTCTTTTTGCGGTTGTCTTAGATGAGTTGTCCAAGTTGATCCAGGAGACAGTTCCGTGGTGTATGCTTTTTGCAGACGATATTGTGTTAATTGCAGAGTCTAAAAAGTGCCTGAACGAGAGGGTAGAGGAGTGGCGAGTAGCTTTAGAGAGCAAGGGCCTAAGAATTAGTCGATCTAAGACTGAGTATCTACACTGTGATTTCAGTGGTCTAGCCGATGACGATAACACCCAAATCACCATTGAGGATCAATTGGTCCCGCAGGTAACTAAATTTAAGTATCTAGGGTCGTTTGTACAAAGAGATGGTGGCATAGATAGTGATGTAACCCATCGCATACAGGCTGGCTGGTGTAGATGGAGGGCAGCCAGAGGGGTATTATGCGATAGGAGTTTCCCAACTAAACTAAAGGGGAAATTTTACAGGGTAGCAATTAGGCCTGCTATGCTATATGGAACAGACTGTTGGGCTATTAAGAAGACACAAGCGCGCAAAATGGAGGTGGCAGAGATGAGGATGCTGAGGTGGATGTGTGGAAACACGAGGTTAGATCGAATAAGAAATGTAGTTTTTAGGGAAAGATTAGGAGTGGCTAGTATATCGGATAAGATTAAGGAGGGGAGATTGAGATGGTTTGGGCATGTGAAGCGTAGGGAAACGACGGCACCAGTTAGAGTAGTGGAAAATCTCACTGTGGAGGGGAAGAGAGGAAGAGGTAGACCCAAACTGACCTGGGATGAGCAAATTAGGCATGATTTATTAGAGTTGCACCTTTCTGAGGACATGGCCCAAGATAGGACTTCGTGGAGGCGTAGAATTAGGGTTAAAGACTTCTAGAAGATTTTGCAGTAGGGTCTTAGGTATATTTAGGGACGTAGATCTTTCTTATCTTTTAAGTGACTTTACAGGTGATTGCCTTCTTGTGTTTATACCCATATGATTTTGTATGCTATCATACATATTTTACACTATATTGTGTCACTCTCTGATCACTTTCTTGGTATGTTGTGTGTTGGTATACTCTCTGACTTCTTATTTATATATTTTTTTGACTTGGTGCGTTGGTATGTTGATGATTTTAGAGCCGGGGGTCTCTCTGGAAGCAGCCTCTCTATCCTTAGGGATGGAGGCAAGGTCTGTCTACATCCCACCCTCCCCAGACCCTATAAGTAGCTTTGCTATTTGTGGGATATACTGGGTATGGTTGTTGTTGTTGTTGTTGTTGATCTCAAAACTCATAACAAACAAGAGTCATAAATCATAAGAGTTTATTTCGACTGCGGAACCTTGAGTTGCAAGTTATAACAATCAATCCAATCTTGAAAACCAAGAAACTATCTTCTCTGTTTCTAAAGCAAACACGATCTCACTACTCATCTACCCAAAACCCTAATTCATTTTGCCCAATTTTCAACTGTAAGAATCAACTACAGACCAATTCAAATCAACAAGAAGGAATGGAATTGGGTAAGAGACGGCGAGCAGCAGTTGTAGTGCTCGGTGATATTGGTCGCAGCCCTCGTATGCAATATCATGCCCTTTCTCTTGCTCGTCAGGTTTATCCCCAATTCATTTGTATCATTCTCCACAATTCATAACTTTTCCTAAATATACGTCAAGTTGACTTTTTGAAGTCAAAATGCATCTTTATTTTTACAACAGAGGGAGTATTGATCTTGTTGCTTCTCTAATGAACATATGAATGTATACACTCTGCTGATATAATGTTTTTGTTGACACTAGATGTGACTATTTAAATTAAATGTAGGATTTTAGATATAATAAAGTAATTGTAAAGGCCCAAACTATCTACACACTTGGTGTGTAGATAGTCAACCCAAAAAACGTGTTTTTTGTCCTTATGTGCACACCCTGCAGTGTCGAACTGTGGCCAAAACGCGGCGTTTTGGTCCGGTTAACCAGACAAAGACTGACGGGTCTGTTGACCGGACCAAAACGCCGAGCTTTGACCGCGTTTTGGTCCTGTCAACCAGACCGGGTGTCAGTCTTTTGTCTGGTTGACAGGACCAAAACGCGGCCAAAGCTCGGCGTTTTGGTCCGGTCAACAGACCCGTCAGTCTCTGTTAGGTTAACCGGACCAAAACGCCGCGTTTTGACCACAGTTTGACACTGCAGGGTGTGCATATAAGGACAAAAAACATCTTTTAAGGTGTGTAGATAGGCAAATGGGTGTGCCAATAGGGACACCCAATTGTAAAACTTCATGTACCTTAATATTCTGTAATTCTGTTTTTCATATTATATAATTGAATGGTTTCTTCGTGTTATCTTATTTCGCAGGCTAATCTTGAGGTCGATATTGTTGCATATGGAGGTATATCTTTGATCTCACTTTGTACAATATAAGGATGTCACTCATAACATAACTTAGTAGCTACTATAGTTTACCCGTCACTCATAGTTGTCAATAGCGATTGCTATAGCGCCCTACGTAGCAGCGTATAGGTATAGTGTCGCTATTAGGGTTGTAGCGATGGATAGGAGAATAGTGACACTTAATTTTTTTTTTAATATAAATAGCAATTTAATATAGCTATAAAATAGCTGGATTTTAGGTTTTTGTTAAATATACATGTAAAATAGCATATTTACCATGGTATTTTGATATAATATACATATAAAAATTTTTTAATTTTTTTTTCTAGTGTATCGGTATTTATAAATAGCCGCCTGCTATTTATCGCTATTCGCTATGTAGCATATAGGTACCTTATCGCTATTGTCGCTATCGCCATTACCAACTATGACATCACCGTATGTTAGCGATAGTTAACAACTATCATTATTAGTACTTTTGTATGGTTGTTTGCTCTGATTTCTCTTAGCTGCATTAAGCTTGATCAAGCAGTGATTTGTCTAGAACATGCATTTACGCTAAGCCACAATGTACTTTAAGTTACTTCTGTTTTGTTATTACGTTCTTTCGTACAGGTTCTGATCCACATTCCGCTCTATTAGAGCATTCATCCATACATATCCATACCATGGTATCGTTTCTGTTACCGAAATAACTTTTATAATCCAAAAATATCCTACAAACTCAACGTCTTATATCAAATCTATCTCAATTTGTATTCTGTAGAGACAATGGCCGTCAAGAGATGGATTTTTACCGAAAGTATTTCATCCGGTTATGCTTTTGCTAAAGCCATTGGTTCAATTCATCATGCTTCTTTGGTTTCTTTGTTTTAAAATAAAGGCCCCCGATGTATTTATAGTGCAGGTAAGCTTACGTTTCCACTGTAAATATACATCACTTCATTTCAATATTTCTGAATCATATTATACTGTAGAATCCTCCTTCAGTTCCAACTTTGGTTGCCGTGAAATGGGCCAGCTGGTTGAGGCAATCCTCGTTCATCATCGATTGGCATAACTTTGGATATACTCTGCTTGCGTTATCTCTTGGTAGAAGCAGTCGTTTTGTAGCAATATATCATTGGTAAAAAAAACTATATTTGTTATGACGTTCAAGAATATAAGGTCTTGTGTGTGACATGATAATGGACAGTTGGAAACCATGGTTTGAACTTTTTTTAGGGTTGAATTACATTTTGGGAAGATGGCAAACGGTTCGTTGTGTGTCACAAAGGCAATGCAACATGAGTTGGAACAAGTTTGGGGTATCAAGTGAGACTGTTTGCTTAAAGTTTTATATTCTTCATATACTGTTTCTGTCGGTCTGTCCCATGAAAATAGCAAGCAAATTGTGTTTTAGTAGCTAAAACCTACCATAAAACTATATTGGGTAATGGGTCAAAACGGGTCGGACCTGGATAGGTTCACCCACAAGTACTTTTTATTGCCCATTAAAAAACTGATTATTGTGTTAGTTATGATTACAAAAACAATATAGTTACCATAGTAACGTAAACGTTTGAATAAAAATGGTTTAAGAAGTTGTATGCCTTAAAAATAGACTTTGGGCTACTTTGACTTGTTTTGCCCATTTGACCTGCCCCGTTTAAGATCAATTACAACCCAAATCGAATTCTTTTATAATATGGTAACACAAACATTGCAATTTTCATGGTACGAAGTTATTATTTCAGATTGATCATGTTTTGTGGTCAGTGGTATAACGGTAATTACATGGCCCTCTGTTTCCTTTTCTTTTTTTTTCAATACATAGAGCCACGGTGTTATATGATCAGTCTCCTGAGTTTTTCCGGCCAGCTTTGCTTGAAGAAAAGCATAAGGTAAAAGAAACATCATTTGAAAACATTAAAACAATTTAATGGTCTTAGAAACATCATACTGATTGTTGATTGCAGTTGTTTTGTAGAATTAAGAAGGATATGTTCCGGTCAAACAGTCCTCCAGATTGCATCAGCTATGGTAATTTCTTCTCCATGCTATTGTTATTTAAGGGCGTTATTTCATAAAAAGTCATAGTTCGATTGGAGATATGTGTTCAGTAACCATGTTTATTTTCACAAACAAAACCCTTAAAAGGATCCATTCTTAAATAAAAGCCCTATAACTTTCCAAGGTTTCGACGTAATGTAGTCTTGGTTTTAAATTGTGTGATACGCTCCGATGCGTTTGGTCCAAAAATCTGATGCGTGATGCACGTTGCGAGCACATCACATATGCGATGCGCTCTTTATAAAAAATACCAAAAAAAATATTTATACATAACAACTTATAAACCATACTTAAACTAAAACAACTGACGTAATAAGAAGATAATAGTTCTGCTTTTTGGTTCAAATCAAGCATAATAAAATGTTTCTAGAACCACAGTTAGTGTTTAGGAACCATAATGGTCCAAATCAGCTGTGGCGATGTGCTCTCATCAGCGCATCGGGCTCATCACGCATTATGCGCGCATTTTAAAACCAAGAATGTTGTCCAGATGCGTTACCGAGTCAAAATGATGGCATGTTGGTAAGTTTTACCATGCTGACTTTTTCTGGTGTCAAGGCAGGTTGTTGGTTACTTTTTTTATGGGTGAAATCTAACATGGTTACCTTAAACGGAAATCAGACCAACCTATATTGTACCTTTTTGTGCAACAACCCCTTTTTAGGGCTTTGAGTGATTTCAAATTTCATACATAACTATCATACGCACTCGTGTATTAGGAATAACCGACCATGACTTGCAAGATCCAAAAACAACATTATTTACAAACCAAATCGACAACGATTATCACTTGAAGCAGAATAGGCCTGCACTTATTGTTAGCAGTACAAGCTGGTATGTTCTACAAACCTTGCCTCATATTTAATGAACATTATTATTATATATATTAAAGGCCATGGCTGATGAACATTGCCACGGTTAATTCTTTTTCAGTTATATTATTAATGATAAATATATTGCATCATCTGCAAATCTCCACGTGCTCAAGGGGAAACCTTTAATTCGATTCATATTATTTTTATGCAAGATATAAACACTAGATAAGAAATAATGAAAGTTGATTTTTTTATTCTTTGTCGTGACGAACCGAACTGATTCTAACCAAATAACATTGGTACCAGTATTGGTATTATCCGAACTGGTACCTTAATTCATTTTTATGGTTCTCTATCGATGTAAAACACGTGTTGATACCCTCTTGGACGTGTCTCTTTTGGTTGCTATACCGAGTGTTGGTATCGTACCGGTACGTAACGAAACCGAACTGAACCAGTACAGACCAAATTCCCGCCGCAACATGCGGGGAATCTCACTAGTTTTTAATAATTAATGGAAAGAGGACCACTTATATTGAGTGATTTAAAAAAAACAACGAAATGATTTTATTTTTCAGGACCCCGGATGAAGATTTCGGTATTCTTTTAGAAGCAGCAGTGATGTACGATAGGCGTGTTGCCGCATTATTAAATGAAAACGACTCAAATGGAGATGAATTTTTATGGAAAGCCGTTGATGAGGGGAAGACGTTTTTATATCCAAGATTATTATTTGTTATCACCGGTGAGAATTTGGTTTGGGTTATTGTTTTCATTGACATAACAAGAAAAAGTAAAAAAAAAAAAAGGTTTTAACTTGGAGTGTTATAAACGCTTTGAAGGGAAAGGGCCGGAGAAAGAGAAGTATGAGGAGAAAATAAAGAAATTAAACCTTAAACGTGTGGCGTTCCGTACCATGTGGCTGTCACCAGAGGACTACCCCTTGCTTCTTGGTGAGCAATACTCTTGTTCATTGTTTTATAAATTTCGACTCCTTTACGATGAATGGTTTGGTTTATCTTATGATTTATCTCTACGGGTCAAAAGGGTAAAATGAAAAGGCAAAAATGGTTTGAAACTTCGAACGGGGTGAAATTTGCCTAAAAATGTATTTGTAATGCATATAACCTTGTATATCTCCTATTCAAGAAATAAGATTATTATTGAAATTAATTTTTTCTCATTGTATCTGAATTGCTTATAATAAAAGTTAAAGTAAAGTACATGGATGGTCCCTGTGGTTACCAAAATTGTGGATTTGGTCCCTAGCTTTCCAAAGGTACACGGATGGTCCCTGTGGTTTGCACTTTGTAACTCATTTAGTCCCCAACCAACAAATCTAAAGGTTTTAGCATGTCCAAGTTAGGGACTAGATGCGTTACAAAATGCATACCACAGGGACTATCCATGTACTTTTGGAAAGCTAGGGACTAAATCCCTGTAGTTTACTAGTTCTGCTCTATACCAAAAGGCTACACATTTTTACTTGAACCTGTTTATTTACCAACAGGCCTGACCCATCCATTTTGTCACATCTACTCATTGTGTTTTGTTGTCTGTTCGATTTTTCCAGGTTCGGCTGATCTTGGTGTTTGTTTGCATACTTCATCATCAGGGTTGGATCTCCCAATGAAGGTATACATAGACAAACTCTTGCTTAAATCTATTGTTTTTTTCTTCTAAATTTCCGTCATCATTGTTGTCAGGTTGTAGACATGTTTGGATGTGGTCTACCTGTTTGTGCTGTTTCTTATTCTTGGTAAATAATTCTCGTTATCTCTTTCAAGCAGCCATCTTTACGACCGAAAGGATAATACAAACTTTGACTTTTGTGTTGACTTTGGTGAAGCATCACAGAGCTTGTAGAAGTGGAGAAAAATGGCCTTCTTTTCTCGTCATCATCAGAGCTTGCTGATGAACTCATGGTACGTCGGTAAAACCAGACGGAATATTTAACTATTTTTTTTTTATGTTTTTTAAGCTATCAACTTTTACAGATGCTTTTTAAGGGATTTCCCGATGGGTGTGATGCTTTGAGAACACTGAAAAACGGGGTTCTTGAAATGGGCTCATCTGCAAAATGGGCCACTAAGTGGGAAGCTAATGCAAAGCCATTGATATCCAAGGTAATCTCATTTTTTCTGTGTACGGTGGGTCATTTTAGTGGTGGAAAGATGGGCGGATCAGTTAACGGGTTCGTTTTTGGTAGGTGCTGAAACATGTTGGCCCGGGTTGACCCACTAACCCGTTTATCTTTTCTTAATAGTTTTTAATTAACTAAATAACTAGTGGGTTACCACCCGTGCTCCACAGAACGTAGATAAAAATAAGCAAATCTCGAGAGTTAAAGTTGTTTGATGTTTTAGTTAAGGGGCTAAACATGTCACTATTAAAGTTGAGGGGGCTAAACATGTCATTATTAAAGTTGAGGGGTTAAAGTTGTTTATTTTTTATAGTTGATGGGGTACAGTTATTTTTAGTTAAGGGGCGAAACATGTCATTATTAAAGTTGAGGGGTTAAAGTTGTTTATGTTTTATAGTTGAGGGGGTAAAGTTATTTTTAGTTAAGGGACGAAACATGGCATTATTAAAGTTGAGGGACTAAACATGTCATTACCAAAGTTGAGGGGCTAAAGTTGTTTTTAGTTAAGGGGCTAAACATGTCATTATTAAAGTTGAGGGGCTAAAGTTAGTTAATGCCAAAGTTGAGGGGCCAAAGCTGGTTGAAGTGACAAAATAGCATATTTATAGTATATACACTATAATGGTGTGGGTTAACCACGATTACAAATAATATTATCACAATAATAATCATAATCTAAAGAGTTAATTGCCCGGATGGTCCCTATGGTTTCACGTTTTTTCACGTTTAGTCCCCACCTTTTGGAAATAGCAGGTATGCTCCCTATGGTTTGTCATTTTGTTACTCGGATAGTCCCTTGACATTTACTCATGGGACTATCCGAGTAACAAAATGACAAACCATAGGGAGCATACCTGCTATTTCCAAACTAACTGACATCTACTCAAAGGACTATCCGAATAACAAAATAACAAACCATAGGGAGCATACCTGCTATTTTCAAAAGGTGGGGACTAAACGTGAAACCACAGGGACCATCCGGGCAATTAACTCTAATCTAAATTTTTGAGCAAAATTTGCTTACAAAGTTTTCATGTTGACTTTGGGTGGTTTTCAACGTATTTGACCCATTAGTATTTTAGCTAATTTTATTATTTGATCACTTTGACCTGTTTGAGATAAAACATAACCCATTCATAAGCAAACGGGTCAATGCATTGAATGAGAATCAAATTTTTGAATTTACAGGTGATCTCTGGTGACTTGAGTTGATATCAAAGGGGTCTATATTTTGAAGTTCAGTTTTAGTTTAATATTTTAGACTGTTTTTAATATGAAGATCTATAGCATTAACAAAACTACAAAAGTTCAGTTTATTAAATATTAGCATTTTGTAAGAATGTACAATGGAAAACAGTGGTTTTTTAGGAAACTTATGGATTCATACAGCTTTCATTCAGAGCTTTGAGACTGCACCAATAAGAATTGGGCTCCTGAATGTTACTTAGATCTATAACCTGGGTGCGGGTCAGGCCCGCGGAGCATCCCACTCGGTCACAATGTGGTTACGGGTTCTCTTTGAGCGACGTACAGCCACTCAACGCCATGGTTAGCTCAAATTCATCGCGTAACATCTGAAGCACTTTTTTCACCTTCGGCAGCCAATGAAAACACGACGGGTCGTCCAATCTATAAACTCCACAACTCAATTGTTTAATGTTACAACTCTACAATGCATCCGAGAATATAAGTTATATAGTTTTAATTGGTAGTATATGCTTACACATATGCCCGAAGCTCCAAGTGCCAGCGCCTTGAAAACGCATGTACCACGCTGGACCCCACCGTCTAAGAACTGGGTACACGCCCATGTGCCGCTTTCACAACATGAACGATGATTTCACAAACTTAAAAGGGTGATCTTAAACTTTGTTAAGTAACCGGTTCTTTTGATCCATGATCACAAACTTGAAAGAGTTTGATAATTGGTACCTCTTCTAGAGCCATGATGGTGGCCAGGACATAGTCGAGTTGACGAGCCCTGTAATTGAATACAATAATTCGAAACTTGTGCTAGTGATTCACTTCATCCATCTTGCCAAGATCAAGACCCTAAGTTCTTCAAGGACAAAAACGGGGTAAAGTGAACCGGTTTTTGATGTCAGCTTCTCGACGTCCTAGCCTTGGTGTGTCAACTGTAAGCTATGGCTTTGAACCCGGTTCTTTCAGCTCTTCTTACAAGTTGTGCAACAACGTTGCGGTCTTTATAGACCTGATTTCTTGGTCAATAAGGTCAAAGCTTCATATGAAAGGAAGAAAAAAATGGAAAATAGCAGCTCACGTAAAGCTGGAAGATGCGGATTCCCGGTCCTATTGAAGCAACCTCCTCGACACTAGGGTAGTGTTTGGTACGAAGGAATGGAAGGTGGAATGGAAAGGATGATTGCGAGGGAATGAAGAAAAGGGTGTTTGGTTGGTCAATGGAATGGAATCACCCCTTCCAAAAGGCATTCCATTCCCTCAAAATCATTTCTTCCACCCCTCATGTTTTTTTCCATTCCATCCCCTCTTGGATCATTCATCAACAACACCAAAACCCACCACCTTCGCCACAACCCACCACCACCACCACTCACCACCGACGTCATCGCCGCCACCCGCCACCACCTCACCCCGACAGCCACCGTCGCCTCCGCCACCCACTCTCCACCGTTATCAGCACAGCCGCGACCAACCGCCAACGCCACTCGCTGCCGCCGCCCACCACCATCGTCGATGCCACCACCACAGCCATCACTGCCACCACCAACCGCCGCCGCCGTCCAACGCCACCTCTGCTGCCACCCACCACCAATGGCCACCTTGCCGCCACCACCCATCGCCGTCGCCGACACCCACCACCGCCACCTATAACCACCCACAATCACTACCACCGACCACCACCACCACTCACCGCTGATTTTATTACTCCGTTTTTCTTGCCTACCGAACAATATACAATAATAATTTATTCCATTCACACATGGTAACCAAACAAGACATGAAATGGTAATGATCCATTGCATTCCCTCGTACATTCCATTACCTCGTTCATTCCATTCCTTCGTCCATTCCATTACCCCATACCAAACAGACCCTAGGTGTTGCCCACGACGACAATGTCTAGAAGATGAAACAATGATAAAACCACATGCAAATGATGTAAAGAAAAAAGAGGATTACTAACCTTTAATAGTCCCTGATGCGGATGCAGCTCTTGTTGCATATTCACCTACATTGCGAATAAAGATTATAAATATTATAAACTAAACAGAAATGATTGCATTATGACTATAATCTTGGTCAACGTATGACCTAAACTGGTAAACTCATGAGACCCACTAATACCCTGCTAACCAATGGGACAATGTAATATGCAACTTGCGTTGACAAGTGGCCTTTAAGGAGGTTAAAGGAGGTTAAAGGCGTACATAACAATATATTTAAATAAACGACACACGCATACACCCCCGTGGCTTACAGGATTCTTGAGAAAGCATTTCGGTTCTCTTCTAGAGTTCACCGGTCCTCTGCTCCAGATGCATAATAGTCATAAGACCATTTTTGGCAACTTCCTCATGGCAATTGCTTGATATTCGGTCACATTGGTTACCTCCATCTTTCTTGCTTATTTTGTTTCACAAAATCTTGATTCACATAAAACTACACAAATCAAACTTAAAGTTATAGAATATTATATCGCAATATGGTCCCAACCCAACATAATTCTCTAGTTATAGTTGTATGACTTCTTTCCATCATCCACGAGATACAAAAACAAGCAGATTAGAACCCGTCTTAGGGATGCTTGGATGCTTATGTGGACGTGGTTATATATCTTATGAAGCGTTGTTAAAGCACGCCTTCATTACATAATCGATTTCAAATACAAAACTACGAGTACCTTATAAGCACTTGTGCATAGTGTTTTAAAGATTTAGTGGGAGTGGGAAAGAGAGGCAGTTATACGGTTACATAACCATCTTATATATCTCTGTTAAACCATACGTACACGGGTGACGGGTATATGCAATTCTCGCAATTTTTTATTTAAAACTAGTTATGCAACCATATAACTGCCTCTCTTTTTTCTCGCCATTCCATCTTTATCAAGTTCTCACAGTAAACACGCATCCACAAAATAATCAACGAAATAAAGATATTAACTTTACATCCTAAAATGTAGCAACAAACCCACATTATCAAGTCAAATGATCATCAACTGAACTCTGACCAATATCCAACTGCATAAAAATATAATGAGCCCATGATCATCAAAAACCCTTTTTTCCTTTAAATATAAAAAAATAGAAGACAGTGACATAAATATTTAAAGAAAAAAATCAAGAAAATGGAAATGGATAAAGACAAATAGAAGGGGATTATTAATTTTTGAGATTATCGTGTAACTCAATACATAAACCACAACCCTTTAAATAGGGTGACTAGTGATACAATACAGTGAATGGAAAACGAGAATCATGGAGGGATTTTCTCCATATTAATAATACAAGAATATTATAATCCTTAAATATATGCACATTCTAATAGTCCCTCGCAGTTTGAGCGACAGAGGAACGGACACGCAAACTGGACTTGAAATCTTCAAAGAGAGTCCTGGGCAAACCTTTCGTGAAAATGTCAGCATACTGTGATGAGGAGGGGACGTGTAAGACCTTGACCTGACCGAGTTGAACCTTTTCACGGACAAAATGAATATCAAGTTCAACATGTTTGGTACGCTGGTGTTGAACAGGATTTTCAGATAGGTATATCGCAGAAACGTTATCACAGTAAATGATGGTAGCTTTAAGAACCGGTACGTGGAGCTCCAATAAAAGATTTCTTAACCACCTTATTTCAGCTACTGCGTTTGCCACGCCCCGGTATTCGGCTTCAGCACTGGACCTAGATATGGTGGGTTGACGTTTGGACGACCAGGAGATTAGGTTGTCGCCTAAAAAGACACAATAGCCCGATGTGGATCTCCTGGAATCAGGGCATCCTCCCCAATCTGCATCGGAATAAGCCGTGAGAGCCGTAGAATCGCATGCCGAGAGGTGTAGGCCATAGTCTATAGTGCCTTGTAGATAATGTAAGATGCGCTTAAGAAATGTGAAGTGTGCCTCCCGTGGTGCATGCATGAACAAACAGACCTGTTGAATGGTATATGTGATATCTGGTCGTGTGAAGGTTAGGTATTGAAGTGCCCCTACCAGACTACGATACAGGGTGCTATCCTCCATTAACGGGCCGTCTGAAGCACTAAGCTTGGAGGTAGTGTCACATGGGGTAGCACATGGTTTACATCCTATCATGTTGGCGCGATGTAGTATATCCTGAATGTATTGAGATTGGGATAGGAAAATGCCTTTTGAGTCCGGTGTTACTGTTATTCCCAAAAAATGATGCCCAAGTCGATCATGGCAAATTCTCTGGAGAGCATGGTGATGATGCATGGAACTAAGCAGTGTGGAATCGGATGCTGTTAAAATAATGTCATCGACATATAATAATAAGTATGCAACTCGCTGTCCGCGTCGATAAATATAAAGTGACGGATCACAAATGCTGCTCTTGAAACCATGAGAGAGCAGGAATGTAGAGAAACGAGTGTACCAAGCTCGTGGGGCCTGCTTGAGGCCATACAGTGACTTCTTTAATTTGCAAACATGATTTGGAAACCGTTTATCAATAAAACCCGGTGGCTGGTGCATATATACGGTTTCTTCCAAGTGGCCACGTAGAAAAGCATTTTTCACGTCGAGCTAATGTATAGGCCATTGTCGTGAGACAGCTAAGCTTAATACGGTGCGGATGGAGGCCGGTTTAACAACCGGGCTAAATGTGTCGTGACAGTTAATCCCGACTGTTTGTGACTTTCCATTTACGACAAGTCGGGCTTTGTATCTTTCTAGTGTTCCATCAGCTTTAAACTTATGGCGAAAAAGCCACATGCACCGAATAATTGGCGTACCAATTGGTTTGGGTACAAGCTCCCATGTGTTATTTACCTACAACGCACTAAACTCATTGTTCATAGCATTTTGCCAATTTAGATCTGAAAAAGCCTTATGGTAGGAGGTGGGCAAAGGAGAAAGGGTTGTGATAGTGAGGTTGAATTTTAGGTTGGGCTTGGTTATACCGATTATAGCACGTATGACCATCGGGTGTTGGTTTGGCTATGGGTTGATATTAGGGGGCTGGGTTTGGGCTCTTGGTTGGAAGGTGTTTGGGCCGGTTGGTTAGGAATGGTGTGTTGAGTTGTAGTACTAGTGGTTTGGGCAGGTGGAATAATGGTATTGGTAGAAGGCCGTGAAGTGGAAAGGTGATGTGAAGGTTGGGTCGTATATAGGTCGGGTGAGTGAGGGTGGGAAGGTGGTGAAGATGGTGGGCCGTGAGTGGTGGGAGGTGGATTTTGAGGCGGAATATTGATGTTATGGGCCGTGGTGAAAGGGTAGGGGTCGTCGTCTAGGAAGTTATAAGCTGCGGGTTGGGTAGGTTGGGAGTTTGGAAAATCATTCTCATCATAGACAACATGACAGGAAATGAGAACGCGGCCCGTAGTTAGGTCAAGATACCAGTAGCCTCGAAAGTTTGGTGGGTACCCTGAGAAGATGCATTTGGTAGATCGTGGGAGAAGTTTGTTTGGTTGGGTGGCGGTAATGTTTGGATAGCAAGCACATCCGAAAACACGCAATTGATCATAGGTTGGGTGTCTTTGGTAAAGGGCAAAGGTCGGGGTATGGTTGTTGAGTTTGGTAGTAGGTAGGATGTTGTGGAGATAAGCGGAAGTGTGTAAGGCTTCGACCCAAAAGGTGGGAGGTAAGTGAGCATGAATGAGAATGGCCCGGATGATATTGTTTAGGCGTCAGATCATTCTTTCGACTTTACCATTTAGTGGTGAGGTTTGAGGACATGAAAAACGAAGGACCATACCGTTTTGAGAGGCAAAATTTTTGAAGTTGTGATTGTCGAATTCATCGCCTAAATCGCATTGAAAAGTTTTAATAAGACGATTGAATTGAGTGTGGATGCGTTTATGAAATTTGACAAAGGTGGCAAAAGTTTCCGATTTATATTTCAATGGGTAAACCCAAACATGTTGTGTGTAGTTATCTATAAGTACCATATAATACTTATATCCTGAGTTACTAGTAACCGGTGATGTCCATAAATCACAGTAAACAAGATCAAAAGGTGAAAAAGTTACTGAATGTGAATCATGAAATGGTAAACGTTGACTACTAGCAAGTTGACAAGACGAGCAAACAACATTACTAGAAGTCTTATTACATATAATAAAATGATTACGAGAAAGGAAATCTAAAATGGAAGCGCCCGGGTGACCGAGACGGTTGTGCCAAGGATTTTGAAGAGAAGTGGAGACCAAAGCATAGGATGGTGGTGTGAACGGATATAGGTCCCTCGTGCTATCATGGCACGAAAGTAAAGTGCCTGTCTTGAGATCCTTCAAAGAAAAACCAAAAGGATCAAATTCCACACTAACGTGGTTATCATGAGTAAATTTACAATGGTTGGTGAGTGAAGGACATTGTTAAGTTTGTATGCTTTATTAGAAACGGTGTGAAGGCTATTTCCAGATCCATTTATGGTCAATTTCTTGCCATCACCAAAAAGTATAGTAGTTGAGAAAATAGACAAAGGAGTATTGATTTTACATGAATGAGTTGTGATATGAGACGAGGCACCCGTATACATATTCCATGATGAGTCCGAGTGAGTGTTGAGCTGCATCATTGAAAGAGCCGTTCCTAAATCAGTGGGATTGAGAGCACTGAAAGCATTTGGGTCCGTATATTGCATTTGGTGATCTTGGGCCTGCATAGGAGCCGTTTAGGTTTGTGGTGTGTAGGGTGGTAATTGGGCTTGTTGGTAAGCCATATGCGCTTGGTTGTATTGAGGTTGGGTATGGGAGTTTGAGAGGGGCACAGGTTTGTGAGGGGTACGGGGTTAGGGGTGGGTACCAGTGACCGGGATTAGGGTGATGGGTAGGTATGCCGTAGGAAGTTGGGTTAGTAGGTTGCAGCCACCAAGTATTATTGGACGGTGGACGAGACCGGCCACGGCCACGACCCCCGCGGTAACCGCGTCCACGTCCACGGGAACGGTTTGAGTCATAGTGATGATAGCGGTTAGGATCATTGGTAGTAGGGGCTGATGAGGGAGGTACGGTGGTGTTGTTTTCTGGGCCGGAGGATTGTGATTGAGGGGTGGACACAAGGGCTGATTGGTTTAGGTTTTGTCTAGCTTGTTGCCTTTGTTGTTCACGTTGAAGGCTGGTTCTAGCATCATCCCATGAAGGGGTGCTTTGGTTAATTATAGCTGCTGTGACATCATATTCTGGTGGGAGGCCTCAGACCAATTGCATTACGAGCCGTGCCTCGCTCACCGGAAAACCAACATCCCCAAGTTGGTCGGCTATTTCTTTTAATTTTTGACAATAATCATTCAATGATGAACAAGCCGCGAGAGTTAAGTTTGTAAAATCATGTTCAAGAGTAGTGGCACGGGCGCCTTTGTTATTTTAGAAACAAGTTTTCGATTTTGATCCATGTGGATCGAGCGGTAGCATCGGTTTCGAGAACACGTTCCATTAAGTCATTGGTTAAAGTTGCATAAATCCATTGGAGAATTGAAGAATCAATTTCATACCAAAGATCATAAGAAGCATCTGATTTTGTGGGAGGATCCGTACCATCGATATGGTCGAGAACTCTGTAGGCTTTTGCGTGGAGTTTGAACAACTTCACCCATGAGGAGTATGTCACTTTAGTACCGTCAAGCGTGCGAACTTTGTTTTGTATATTTGTTACAATATACGCCAGGTGGAGAGATGCGGATGATTTTGGTGTGTTGTTTTTGGGTGTCATGGGCGGGCTGTCGTCGGCCATGGCTGTCGAGATAGCAGGAGAGCCAGAAAATTGAAAAAAGGAAGAAAGAGATGAGGGCTGCGGCTATGGGTTACAGAGCAAGCTCTGATACCATATTAATTTTTGAGATTATCGTGTAATTGGTTGCCCTCAATACATAAACCACAACCCTTTAAATAGGGTGACTAGTGATACAATACAGTGAATGGAAAACGAGAATCGTGGAGATTTTTTTTCTCCATATTAATAATACAAGAATATTATAATCCCTAAATATATGCACATTCCAATAGGGAGGAGTGATTGGAGGTTGAAATGAAAGCCTAATCCAAAGGGATGTTGGGTTTTCCACATGATTCATAGTGTGTTCCATGGTTTTTTATTCGTTATCATCATTCTACTAATAACCTAAATTATAGAAAAGGCAAATTGAATTTAAATAATCTGATCCGGCTCTTTTTGGCCGATAACAATCCCAACTCAGTTATTTACGCACAATGGTCCGAACTTTCCATTTTGTTTGTAAAATAGTCCGCCGTTAAAAAAACATAATGGGGTTAATTTTTTTTCCCAAATTACAAACTGATATTTTCGGGCTTTTGATCAGAACGAGGATGTGAGTCTATTAATGTAAAACTTACATCGAAACAATGCTCTGAAGTGATGTTTTCGGGCTTCTGATCTTTAATCCTTTCAAGCACCGTTAGTCATCAAGCACTGCTCTGATGAACTTGACTTCTTTAATCATTAAGACCATTTCCAACTCTTATTTTGTTGAGTGCTTCAGAAGATGTAGGGGGAGGTTTGTAAGGAACGTTTCATACCGATTCGTTCAATAAACGTGTTAGGAGTGCGGAAACGCTTAATCTAGCGAATCTGTTCTTAAGTAACGAGTCATATCTAAAGGGACTAACCTTTGATCCGTATACATTCTAACATATAATAATTATGTTCATTCCAGACTATAGAACCCCCCCAGATAATCGAACTTGGGTCAATAATACTTTTACTTGTGGCTTTTGCTAAATTATAATCATATTGATTGGAAGCTAGCAAAAGGTAAATACTCTAAACTTATTTTGTTTTTTTTAAACTTGGGGTATGGGAATATGCCACTTGGAGCGGGTATTACATAAATGAGTCGACTATGACTGCTCATAAATGTAAGAACCCGGTTTAATCCGTTTTACTTGATAACTGAAACAATTGGGGGTTATTGGTACCGTGTCCGGATGTGCCGACTCATTAACTATTATGGCCATACGGAATAGCGTGCAGGGGTAGGTATACCAACTCTAAGACATGTTTATTCAACTTTGGTGTGTACCTTAATCATTATAGCACTGAAAATGACAGGCACTGATCTCTGGTTCCCATTATATGACAAGTATGTAAATCTGGTAACAAGAAAGAATCCCAAGAAATATTAAATGAATACCTACGGGTTTTCTATATGTATAAAACTCATTTTGAAAAACTATTTTCAAAATGAGTTAGTTAATTGTATTTACCAGTGAAAGCTGACGTATTTTCAAAAGATTGAACCACATGTACCGAACCTTATTATAGGCTAGGAATCCGGGTCGGCTAGAATGAAGGCTAAGGAATTTGCAACTCCTCAAGCTTAAGGCCTATAATGTCTAAAGCTCTGTTTATTAGATCTCGCCTGTGGGCTTATACCGAAACGCTTGTACGACTTTTATTATATATTCAGACTTTCATTAAATGATATTTTTACTCTTACTTCCGCTGCATTATTATATTGTGATACTGTTATCTAATCGTCACGACCCATCCGGGCCCACCGGGAATCAGGGTGTGACAGGTATGTGTAAAAAAGGAGTTAAAAATGGTTAGTTTGAATTGCCACATGTCAAGAAAAAGGGAGAGTTATATTAGTATAGATAGATATCAAATAATAATATATAATTTGATATGCTACGTCATGAGACAATACAATGCAATGCAATACAATATACAACATAGCAATATACAATACAATAAAATCGTAATATTATACGAACGTATATTTTAAAGTCTTAATAAAATATGATATCATACCATGTTATTTCATATTATATAGCATAAATTAACGCAACGAAATTTATAAGCCTTCATATGAACATTAATGATAATTCAAGATAATTTTTTGAGCCTATTTGCTTAAATTATTATTTTAAAGCACTATATATACCAGTGCATGCATACATAGTTCTTTACATTCAAATATATACTAATTGCTTACTTCTCACCTTATTGCATTTTAATCTATTCAAACATGACCGCAACTTCATCGAAGATGGCATTCTTGGTCGCGTTATTGTTCTCGGTCTATGGTATGTTGTTTATATATATTGATTCATCTTATATTTAAGCATGTTCCTAATTTATTGATGATAAAATATATGTTGCGGGCTTACAAATAACATGTGTGCTTGCTCAAGAAAAATCATTAGTGGTCGATCAAATTCAATTTAAGAATGAAGACGGTTGTAATGATGTACCTTGTCAAACATTCAGGGACTGCTCTCATCTTGGTTGTGTTGCTATGTGTGAGAAGAATCATTGTGTGTGTGTGGGCTTAATATAAAAGATAATAAAAGGTGTTTTGATATCTGTTACATCCGCATCTTTTCTACTTTATAAAATTACTCACTAATGCAATTTAATAGACATCAAAATATAAAACTCGTTACTTAACAAAGGTTTTACAAAAATTGGGCATGACCCGTTCGAAACACGAACAAGCCCCCTGTTTTAAGCTTAATTTACTAATAAACATTCTACGAACCGTTTAATAGAAAACTACTAAAACCAAGATAACAAGTTTTACACAAGCACGACTACTAACTAAGTTCGACAAAATAACAAGTCATGAACCAAAAGATGCGAATAAGCTAGCGGAAGCGTTCGGTGTAACAAAACATGGACACGTGCTCGCTCCAAATCTCCGGATCGCCTATAGTGAGGATTTACCTACATTCAACAACAAGGTTTTACAAGTTAGTCATCATTCTTGATAATCTATAACTCTTTCGTTTTAGTTCCATCCGAATATGAGCTTTCATCTTTCTTACGCATTCGACTACCCAAATACTTGGGTTTAGCATAAACACTCTCAATGAGAGTTAAGCATACATATCCAACCCGTTTAATAGGGTTATTTGCTTTCAACATAAATTCTTCTTTCTATCCGTATAACGGATTAAGCTTCTCGCATTTATCATAGCATACAAAACCACCCGTTCAAGACGGATGGAAGCTTATTCTTAATCGACTTGTTCACTAGAACCGGTCGACTTGCATAGCTTATTATAGCTTTCATAACAACCAAATCCGCAAGGGATTTGCTAGTCACTTACTAATCACCATAACATTTTGACAATAATTAATTATGATGTTATAACAAAATTATAAATAAGATTTACGTATGCAACGAAACATACCTCGGTCTTGTGATCCTTCCGATTTCTTAGAATTCGAACCTTCTTCCTTCACACCTAAATCAACATATTCATTCATCTGTTTAGTACCCTAACTTCCATTCCATCACATTTCAATTTACACATAATTACTCTTTCAAGCATTTCATCAAACACCTAGTGTGCATTACATTAATAAAGCATAGTGTACAAGCATTTTAAGCATGATTTGCTATATCATCCTATATGTCATCACTAGACAATCTAATTCTTTCGATTCCTTTAATCTTCATCAATTTATCTAGCATTCGGGTACTACAAGCTGAATTACATGTCAATTACATACATTCATCACTCCTAAAATCTTCACATTCATAACATAACTTTCACAAAGTGGGTTTATAGAAACTTTCTTTCAATTGACCAAATTTAAGCATGATTTCTACCCTAGGGAGCATCCTTAACATCTAAACAACACAAATCATATCACAATTTCATGATTGGGTCAATACCCTTCTTCTACAATTCATCAAATCTAGTAATTCAACTTACCACTTGATTAGGTATGGGTGATTGATCGAGTTTTCACCACATGCAACTGATAAACATTGATTCTTCTTTGTTAATTTGATGAATTTGATGAGAACAAGGGTGAACCCTTGCTCTTTCTTGGCTCCTGATCGATACACACACGTAATGTGTGTGTTTATTGTGAGTTTTTCTTATTTAGCCCCTTTTACTAACTAATTACATCTTTAGTCCTCCCACTTGAGGGAGTATTTAACTTAAGCCTTTTATTTAACTAGTTATCATTAAATCAAATCTTTCCATTAACTAAGTTAAATTCTTTATTTATCATTTACCATAATTTTTTTTTTTTGGGTGTTACAAGTTTACCCCCCTTAAAAGAGGTTTCGTCCCCGAAACCTGATCATATGACAAATTTAAATATCGACATACCGAAAAGAAAAGGATAGTGTTTCCTCATTTCATCTTCTGCTTCCCAAGTGAGATCCGACCCCTTTCGGTGTTGCCATTGAACCAACACTTGTTTAACCGTTTTGTTGCGGAGATTCTTTACTTTGAAGTCTTTAATGGCTACGGGTCTTTCGACATAGTTCAATCCCTCGTCCAACTCAATATCATCGAGTGGTACTAGTGCTGTTTCGTCCGTAGGACTCTTCCTCAACTGCGACACGTGGAAGGTATTATGAATCCCGTCTAGAGTAGGCGGTAGTTCTAATCGATATGCGACTTTTCCAACTCGAGCCAAGACTTTGAACGGTCCAATATATCGAGGACCTAATTTGCCCCGCTTGCGAAAACGGATTATACCCTTCCATGGGGACACTTTCAACAGAGCGAAATCTCCGACTTGAAATTCAATAGGTCGCATTTTCTTTTTCGCGTAAACTTTTTGCCGATCCTGGGCCGCTTTCAGTCGCGCTCTTACCAATTTTATCTTTTCATTTGTTACTGCTATTAGATCACTTGGCGCAAGCTCTCTTTGCCCCACTTCACCCCAACATACAGGAGTTCTACATTTTCTTCCGTACATGAGTTCATATGGAGCCATTTTAAGGCCACTATGGTAACTATTATTATAAGAGAATTCCACTAGGGGTAGATGGTCAGCCCAGCTTCCCCCAAAGTCTAATGAACACGCTCTCAGCATATCGATAAGGGTTTGAATGGTTCTTTCTGACTGGCCGTCAGTCTGAGGGTGGTAGGCGGTGCTTATGTGTAACCTCGTGCCCACACTCTCATGAAACTTTCGCCAATAACGTGAGGTAAATCTGGTGTCCCGGTCCGAAACGATTGACACAGGCACCCCGTGTCGAGATATGATTTCATTCATATATATTTCTGCCATTACCTCGGAGGAGTAAGCCTCTTTGATAGGTAGAAAATGAGCGCTTTTCGTAAGCCGATCTACGATTACCCATATTGTATCGTGCCCCTTTTTCGTTATAGGAAGCTTAGTTACCAAATCCATTGTTAGTTCCTCCCACTTCCATACCGGGATTTCTAAGGGCTGCAACTCCCCGTATGGTTTTTGATGCTCTGCTTTCACTTGGGAACATGTTAAGCATTTCGCGACATACTTAACGATATCACGTTTCATGCCCGGCCACCAATAGTTGGTCTTCAAATCCTGATACATCTTTGTAGCCCCGGGGTGAACCGAATATCGTGACTTATGAGCTTCTTCAAGTAACGCAGTCTTGACTTCGCAGAAGCGGGGTATCCAAATTCGGCCATATCTCGTTTTGAGCCCGGTCGAATTTTCTTCTAGCTTATCGGTTACTCCTTTCAATCTTTCTTTCTTCACATCTTCAGCTGCGAGTGATTTTATTTGGGAATCACGTATCGTCTCGAGTAATCGCGGCGTAACTATCATCTTCATGGATTTTACTCGAATGGGAGGCGGATATTCCTTTCGGCTTAACGCGTCGGCTACTACATTCGCTTTTCCCGGGTGATAAAGGATATCACAATCGTAATCTTTGATAAGTTCTAACCACCTCCGTTGCCTCATATTCAAGTCTTTCTGCTCAAAGAAGTATTTAAGGCTTTTGTGATCCGAATAAATTGTGCACTTCACGCCATATAGATAATGCCTCCAAATTTTTAAGGCAAATACTACCTCTGCCAATTCCAAATCGTGTGTTGGGTAGTTTACCTCATGCGTTTTCAATTGTCGTGAAGCATAAGCGATAACCCTTCCCCTTTGCATCAATACGCAACCTAAACCCTGATGTGACGCGTCTGAATAGACCACCAGGTCTTCAGTCCCATCCGGTAATGTCAAGACCGGTGGACATGATAACTTCTCTTTTAGTACTCGAAAGGCTTCCTCCTGTTCTTTACCCCACACAAACTTCTCTTTCTTCCTCGTCAGCATTGTTAAAGGCAAAGCTATCTTTGAAAAATCCTGTATGAACCTTCTGTAATATCCCGCAAGGCCTAGAAAACTTCTTATTTCAGTCGGGTTCTTCGGAGGAACCCATTTCATTACAGCATCGATCTTTGATGGATCTACTAAAACACCCTCCGAATTGATCACATGACCCAGAAACTGCACCTCTCTGAGCCAAAAGGCGCATTTTGAAAATTTCGCGTAAAGTTTCTCCTTACGGAGAACTTCAAGTACTTCACGCAAGTGTCTTGCATGTTCGGCCTTGCTTCGCGAGTAGACTAGAATATCATCTATGAACACAATCACAGATTTATCTAACATGGGGCGACATACCCGGTTCATAAGATCCATAAACGCAGCCGGCGCATTCGTCAACCCGAAAGACATGACTAAAAATTCATAATGCCCATAACGGGTTCTGAACGCGGTTTTCGGAATATCTTCTTCCCGTACTCTAACTTGATGGTATCCCGAGCGCAAATCTATCTTGGAGAACCAACTCGCCCCTTGCAATTGATCAAAAAGATCATCGATTCTTGGTAAAGGGTAGCGGTTCTTGATAGTTAGCTTGTTTAATTCTCTGTAGTCGATGCACATGCGCATTGACCCGTCTTTCTTCTTAACAAATAAGACAGGCGCTCCCCAAGGTGACACACTCGGACGTATAAAGCCCTTGTCTAGCAAGTCTTGTAATTGTGTCATTAGCTCCCGCATTTCGGTGGGAGCCAATCTATAAGGAGCCTTCGCAATCGGCTTCGCAACCGGATTCAGTTCGATGCGAAACTCTATTTCTCTTTCGGGGGGAAGTCCCGGCAGTTCATCCGGAAATACATCCGGAAATTCATTCACGATCTCTACATCTTCAAGCTTCGGAAAATCTCGTTGAGCATCTACCACGTAAGCTAGGTATGCCTTACCCCCGTTAAGTGTATACTTAGCGGCTTGAACGAGGGTACAAAGTTTCGCTTCCATCCTTCTCTCTCCTTGTATGGCTATTCGTTTTCCACTTGGGGACTGAACATGTACCGTTTTGGTTTCACAATTAATTCCCGCTTGGTGTCGGGTCATCCAATCCATACCCACAATCATTTTAAATTCCCCCAAAACCATAGGTATGAGGTCAATATCGAATTCTTCATCTTCTATGGTAAATTTGCAATTTTTACAAATTTCGTGTAACATATAAATCTTGCTATCAGCTATTTCTACTTCTAGAGGCATCGACATTCGTTCAATCTTAAATGAAGGATGTTGTATGATTTCATTTGAAATAAACGACATAGTGGCCCCGATATCAAACAAGACATAAACCGGTATGGAGTTGAGTAAAAAGATACCTGAAACCACATTCGGATGAGACTTAGCTTCTTCGGAGGTGATTTGAAACATCCTCCCTTTCGCTTTAGAGCTTTCTTCGTTCTTTCCCTCCTTCTTTGATCCTTGTTGAAGTTTTGGACACTCCGACTTAACATGCCCCTTTCCAAAACAGTTGAAGCAAGTCTTCGAGTTATCTGGACATTGAAAAGACGAGTGTCCTTCCTTACCACACTTGTAGCACCCCTTCTTGCCTAACAAACACTCCCCGGTATGAAGCTTTCCACAAGTCTTACAAGAAGGGATACCACTTTTCGACTTATCTTTCCTTCCTTGATCTTGATACCTCCCCTTTTTGGACGGACTCGAACTTGCACCTTTCTCGTTTGATCTCTTTTCCCCGCGTTCTTCTTGCCTCTTGATTTCGATTTCTCTATCCCGTGCCAAATTGATGAGCTCATCTAGGGTCTCACATTTCGAGGGAGTAATGAACTCCCTAAATTCCGCCTTTAAAACCCCATAAAAGCGATTGATCTTCATTCTTTCAGTCTTCACAAAATCCCCACAGAACTTCATCTTATCCAAGAAAGTATTTGATATTTCATTTATCGACTCGTTTTTCTGTCGGAGGCGCAAGAAATCCTCCTGAATCTTATCAATAGCCGACTGAGGGCAATGGTATCTCATAAAAGGTTCCTTGAATTCTTGCCAAGTCATCACTTGTAGTCTATCCTCCCCTATTTCTTTACTGTGGGCATCCCACCAATCCTTCGCCTGAAGCGTAAGTTGACCAGTAGCGAACATCACCTTATCTTCATTATCACAACGACTTCGAATAAATACTGCTTCGATATTTGAAATCCATCTTTGGCATGCGATCGGGTCGATTTTACCATCATACGTCGCGGGATGACACGCCATGAAGTCTTTATACGTACACCGTCGTTCTTTGCTTTTGCTTCTAGATCCCTCTATCAGTTCTTTCAGTTCTTCAATCTTGCTAGTCATCATGGCATCCACAACTCCCAACACCCGACTTTCTACTTCTTGAGCTAATCGTGGAAGATTAGCTTGCATAACCCCTTCTGCCACTTCCGTAACTTTATTGTACATTGCTTCTTGACGAGCAGTATCATCGTCATCATTAAAGTTTCTTGCATCAGCCATCTACACAATATCATGCTTTTTGTTTAATATAAATCACAAACTTTCCGTTTATCATTACTCATTAATCATCATTCACTTAATCCATTTCATGTCATTTGCTTCATCTCTTTTGATTCTTACGAATCCATTCTTGTTATGATCACAATTCGTGATTACATACACCTATTAAGCCTCATATAGACTCTTTATAGTCGTGAATTAAGTTTTTGGACAGCCCGGTAACACCAAATGTGAAAAAAAAAATCAGCAATTTGACTTTTAGGTGAGCCGTCGGCGACGGCTAGTATGCCCGTCGGCGACGGGCTCTTAAAAGTGGCCGTCGGAAGGTTTTATCCGTCGCCAGTAGATTAGTGCGTCGGACAAGAGGGTACCGTCGGCGACGGGGGGTTAACCCGTCGGCGACGGGCTTCCGTTTTGCAAAAACGCTGCAGCTTTGTTTTGGCTGTTCCGACTACTTTCCGAGTCCGTTTTCAACTTCCCGGGTCTCGGGATTTCTCATTTAACCCATCTTAACGCTTCATAACATAATAAATCTTAACTCTTAAACCGTAGTGCATCATACATGTTCATATTAAACGAATGTTTAAAAATTTACCTCCTTGGCGATCTTGAAGCGAGCACTCTTTCGAACGAGCCATCGGTTTGAGTTCAAGCATCGCGCTTAACGCTCGAATCCCTCAAACCTTGGCTCTGATACCAACTTGTTACATCCGCATCTTTTCTACTTTATAAAATTACTCACTAATGCAATTTAATAGACATCAAAATATAAAACTCGTTACTTAACAAAGGTTTTACAAAAATTGGGCATGACCCGTTCGAAACACGAACAAGCCCCCTGTTTTAAGCTTAATTTACTAATAAACATTCTACGAACCGTTTAATAGAAAACTACTAAAACCAAGATAACAAGTTTTACACAAGCACGACTACTAACTAAGTTCGACAAAATAACAAGTCATGAACCAAAAGATGCGAATAAGCTAGCGGAAGCGTTCGGTGTAACAAAACATGGACACGTGCTCGCTCCAAATCTCCGGATCGCCTATAGTGAGGATTTACCTACATTCAACAACAAGGTTTTACAAGTTAGTCATCATTCTTGATAATCTATAACTCTTTCGTTTTAGTTCCATCCGAATATGAGCTTTCATCTTTCTTACGCATTCGACTACCCAAATACTTGGGTTTAGCATAAACACTCTCAATGAGAGTTAAGCATACATATCCAACCCGTTTAATAGGGTTATTTGCTTTCAACATAAATTCTTCTTTCTATCCGTATAATGGATTAAGCTTCTCGCATTTATCATAGCATACAAAACCACCCGTTCAAGACGGATGGAAGCTTATTCTTAATCGACTTGTTCACTAGAACCGGTCGACTTGCATAGCTTATTATAGCTTTCATAACAACCAAATCCGCAAGGGATTTGCTAGTCACTTACTAATCACCATAACATTTTGACAATAATTAATTATGATGTTATAACAAAATTATAAATAAGATTTACGTATGCAACGAAACATACCTCGGTCTTGTGATCCTTCCGATTTCTTAGAATTCGAACCTTCTTCCTTCACACCTAAATCAACATATTCATTCATCTGTTTAGTACCCTAACTTCCATTCCATCACATTTCAATTTACACATAATTACTCTTTCAAGCATTTCATCAAACACCTAGTGTGCATTACATTAATAAAGCATAGTGTACAAGCATTTTAAGCATGATTTGCTATATCATCCTATATGTCATCACTAGACAATCTAATTCTTTCGATTCCTTTAATCTTCATCAATTTATCTAGCATTCGGGTACTACAAGCTGAATTACATGTCAATTACATACATTCATCACTCCTAAAATCTTCACATTCATAACATAACTTTCACAAAGTGGGTTTATAGAAACTTTCTTTCAATTGACCAAATTTAAGCATGATTTCTACCCTAGGGAGCATCCTTAACATCTAAACAACACAAATCATATCACAATTTCATGATTGGGTCAATACCCTTCTTCTACAATTCATCAAATCTAGTAATTCAACTTACCACTTGATTAGGTATGGGTGATTGATCGAGTTTTCACCACATGCAACTGATAAACATTGATTCTTCTTTGTTAATTTGATGAATTTGATGAGAACAAGGGTGAACCCTTGCTCTTTCTTGGCTCCTGATCGATACACACACGTAATGTGTGTGTTTATTGTGAGTTTTTCTTATTTAGCCCCTTTTACTAACTAATTACATCTTTAGTCCTCCCACTTGAGGGAGTATTTAACTTAAGCCTTTTATTTAACTAGTTATCATTAAATCAAATCTTTCCATTAACTAAGTTAAATTCTTTATTTATCATTTACCATAATTTTTTTTTTTTGGGTGTTACAAGTTTACCCCCCTTAAAAGAGGTTTCGTCCCCGAAACCTGATCATATGACAAATTTAAATATCGACATACCGAAAAGAAAAGGATAGTGTTTCCTCATTTCATCTTCTGCTTCCCAAGTGAGATCCGACCCCTTTCGGTGTTGCCATTGAACCAACACTTGTTTAACCGTTTTGTTGCGGAGATTCTTTACTTTGAAGTCTTTAATGGCTACGGGTCTTTCGACATAGTTCAATCCCTCGTCCAACTCAATATCATCGAGTGGTACTAGTGCTGTTTCGTCCGTAGGACTCTTCCTCAACTGCGACACGTGGAAGGTATTATGAATCCCGTCTAGAGTAGGCGGTAGTTCTAATCGATATGCGACTTTTCCAACTCGAGCCAAGACTTTGAACGGTCCAATATATCGAGGACCTAATTTGCCCCGCTTGCGAAAACGGATTATACCCTTCCATGGGGACACTTTCAACAGAGCGAAATCTCCGACTTGAAATTCAATAGGTCGCATTTTCTTTTTCGCGTAAACTTTTTGCCGATCCTGGGCCGCTTTCAGTCGCGCTCTTACCAATTTTATCTTTTCATTTGTTACTGCTATTAGATCACTTGGCGCAAGCTCTCTTTGCCCCACTTCACCCCAACATACAGGAGTTCTACATTTTCTTCCGTACATGAGTTCATATGGAGCCATTTTAAGGCCACTATGGTAACTATTATTATAAGAGAATTCCACTAGGGGTAGATGGTCAGCCCAGCTTCCCCCAAAGTCTAATGAACACACTCTCAGCATATCGATAAGGGTTTGAATGGTTCTTTCTGACTGGCCGTCAGTCTGAGGGTGGTAGGCGGTGCTTATGTGTAACCTCGTGCCCACACTCTCATGAAACTTTCGCCAATAACGTGAGGTAAATCTGGTGTCCCGGTCCGAAACGATTGACACAGGCACCCCGTGTCGAGATATGATTTCATTCATATATATTTCTGCCATTACCTCGGAGGAGTAAGCCTCTTTGATAGGTAGAAAATGAGCGCTTTTCGTAAGCCGATCTACGATTACCCATATTGTATCGTGCCCCTTTTTCGTTATAGGAAGCTTAGTTACCAAATCCATTGTTAGTTCCTCCCACTTCCATACCGGGATTTCTAAGGGCTGCAACTCCCCGTATGGTTTTTGATGCTCTGCTTTCACTTGGGAACATGTTAAGCATTTCGCGACATACTTAACGATATCACGTTTCATGCCCGGCCACCAATAGTTGGTCTTCAAATCCTGATACATCTTTGTAGCCCCGGGGTGAACCGAATATCGTGACTTATGAGCTTCTTCAAGTAACGCAGTCTTGACTTCGCAGAAGCGGGGTATCCAAATTCGGCCATATCTCGTTTTGAGCCCGGTCGAATTTTCTTCTAGCTTATCGGTTACTCCTTTCAATCTTTCTTTCTTCACATCTTCAGCTGCGAGTGATTTTATTTGGGAATCACGTATCGTCTCGAGTAATCGCGGCGTAACTATCATCTTCATGGATTTTACTCGAATGGGAGGCGGATATTCCTTTCGGCTTAACGCGTCGGCTACTACATATTCATTCATCTGTTTAGTACCCTAACTTCCATTCCATCACATTTCAATTTACACATAATTACTCTTTCAAGCATTTCATCAAACACCTAGTGTGCATTACATTAATAAAGCATAGTGTACAAGCATTTTAAGCATGATTTGCTATATCATCCTATATGTCATCACTAGACAATCTAATTCTTTCGATTCCTTTAATCTTCATCAATTTATCTAGCATTCGGGTACTACAAGCTGAATTACATGTCAATTACATACATTCATCACTCCTAAAATCTTCACATTCATAACATAACTTTCACAAAGTGGGTTTATAGAAACTTTCTTTCAATTGACCAAATTTAAGCATGATTTCTACCCTAGGGAGCATCCTTAACATCTAAACAACACAAATCATATCACAATTTCATGATTGGGTCAATACCCTTCTTCTACAATTCATCAAATCTAGTAATTCAACTTACCACTTGATTAGGTATGGGTGATTGATCGAGTTTTCACCACATGCAACTGATAAACATTGATTCTTCTTTGTTAATTTGATGAATTTGATGAGAACAAGGGTGAACCCTTGCTCTTTCTTGGCTCCTGATCGATACACACACGTAATGTGTGTGTTTATTGTGAGTTTTTCTTATTTAGCCCCTTTTACTAACTAATTACATCTTTAGTCCTCCCACTTGAGGGAGTATTTAACTTAAGCCTTTTATTTAACTAGTTATCATTAAATCAAATCTTTCCATTAACTAAGTTAAATTCTTTATTTATCATTTACCATAATTTTTTTTTTTTTGGGTGTTACGATATCGTTGACCAGTTCTGTAACATCCCAAAAACGGGTTTGGTAATCAAACCACGTTAAAAGTAAAGACGGATAAAATACCATTAGTGGTAAAAATTTACCCGGTAAATATTTGGATTTAAATAAGAAATCCTAATATTATATATATGAACGAATCAAAGTTTTAAGGAATTAAATCTATGAGAGCCTGAATTAATGGGACTCAAAATAATCCGGGTTATAACTCCCGGAACCCACTAAATAACTAGGAACATCAACCTAGTTAGTCTAGTGTTTTAAAAATAATGCGGAACTTGATGTAGTAACCTTTATAAACCCGGGTAAAGTTGAGGGACTAAAATGGTTAAAGTGAGAAATAGGTTTTTATTAATTAAAAATCTAAAACACCAAAACACACACCTTTGTGTGTGTTCTGGTCGTACAAAACACAGGGCCAAGAAGAGCTCTCAAGCTCAAACCCTAACATCCATGAAATCAGCAAATTGAAGGGGTAAATCCAACCCAAATCGAAATCCAAGCTCGTATTCATGAACACCTAGTTGAAAGGATCACAAGGTATGTAAAATTGTGACATTTTGATCCATCTCAAATTCTAGGTTATTTGTAAGAAACTGAAATTGAGCTTGATTATGTCATGCATGAGTGAATCTTGAAGTAATATGATGTCTAGGAGTAAACCCTAGTCAATAACATGTTAGATTGTTGGAAAAACTATGAGATTCATGATGATCCATTGATAAGATAAGTGGGTTTTATGTTAATATGATGAACACTAGGAAATAGATTGTTGATCTAGTGTAAATTGACAATTTTGAAGTGAATTCAGAAATTATAGAAGTTAACCACTTTGTAAGATGGTTGATTTATGTGAAATTTGGGCTAAGAGATAAGCTAGAGACATGATAAATAAACATGTAAAATTCTGCCCTTAAGGTGTTCGTTGAAATGCCTCAAAGAAGGCTCGAAACTAGAATTTTGTAGTTAAAACACCTAGTTGTGATGTTTCGACTATTATGCAAAATGTGATTAAAAAAGAGTTCTAAATGTGATAAACGTGGTTAGAACTTTGGTGAAAACGGTGGTCTAAAGATAACGCCTACCGGGTAATTAAAGAATGCCAAAACTAGTTGATGAACTCGAATATGCAATTAGCATACTAATGGGCATTTGACTTTTAAAAAAAAAAGGTCAAACTGACCTATAATACAATAAGTAGTAATTTTGATATGAAATGCATAAGGTGGAATAATCGTATTACATTATGATTAAACTAACCACCTTGAAAACGATGATGATAGTTTGACGCGTAACAAGCTAGGTGAAAGCTTGATGAGGAAGCGGATCAAACAAATCAAGAAGGAAAAGGAAAGCGTAATTCGGATGAAAGGTAAGTGAAACTTACACACTTTTGTAGAATACTTGTTTACTTTACAAGTAATAAATGCGATAATGATAATAATGAAAATATGGTTTCCGACACGATTGGTATGAGTCGGAACATATAAAGGTGATAAAACCATGGTTTATGGTAAACAGGATAAATCGGTAAATTGGTCATGTAATGACTAAGAGATTATGAGTTTTGAAAAGATTACCGCGTAGTGTAATCTAATATTGAGATAAAGGGGTAAAAATGGAAATCGGTCAAGTATTGACTAATGTAAACCGAAGCCTAACGGGAACCTTTGGCGTAAGCCGAAACGGGTTGAAATTGCAAGAAAAGAAATTAAGAGAAAATGGGATTCGGTAATGAAATCCGGGACGGGATGTAAGTATGAATTAGAAATCAAAAACCATGTTTTGATTTAATAGGCAACGTTGGGCATATAGACCGAACGGGTCAAATGGTGGTGATAACACCATTTGACAATATCGATTAATTTGGTTGTCAAGTCTTATGTTAACAGGAGCGATTAGCAAATCGGATAATCGCGCCGCCATAGATTGTGTGATAAAATAAGCGAGATATAAATCGGGTCTATTTGTTGACCCGAGCCAGGTACGTATATTTTGTTGTAGTTAAAAGTGATAATTTGGTCGAATTATTTGTGAGAGTCCTTCATTGTAAAAAGAAGGACCAAAATCGACCAAAACGCCCTTGTAGGCTAAAACGAACAAACAACCCTTAGAGGTTGTTTGGAAACGAGTCTTATGATTAAACAAAAGCTTAGAATAAGTGTAGATGTTGATAGATGCAATCCGCTAGCCAAATAGCTCTATTTGAGTCTTACCGTAAAATAACAATCCGAAGGGTAAAACTCGGAACATATAGACACACACATTGAAATCCAACACACAAAGAGTTGTAGTTGAATATTACTTGATAAGAAATGTAGGAATAAGTTGCTAGAAAGGAATGAAAGCCATTTCAAGCTTTAAAGTGCTTAAATACCCTTAACGGGTCAAAATAAGCATACGAGTGAAAACGGGTTTAAAATGTGTAATAAACCTATGATTAGAACCTAATATGGTAGGTAATATTAATTTGAAGAAGTGTATGTGATATAGAAATTAAACAATACGTTTGTTTGATAGAATGCACAAACGGGTCAAAATTTGGAAATAGGGCGATTAGCCGAAGACTTAAAAGTCTGAAATTTTGTTAAACCGGATGTTAGATTTTAACTCCATATGATGGAGAATCAAATTACAAACACGTAGGAAGAAACGGGAGGTTAAACGGATTAACGGTTCAAAAGTTACGCGCGTTTTAGTGCGTACGAACGACAAATCAACACAGCAGAAAAGTGAAGATTCTGCTAGGCGTCGCCGACGCGGGAAGGTGGCGTCGCCAACGCCGCCTGGAAAATCAGTTTTCCTGTTGACGCCAGTTTCCTCTGGTTGACGCGAGAAGTGGAGTCGTTGACGCCACCCAACTCGGAAAAATGCTATTTTTGTCATTTTTAACCCCTGTACTTGTTTGAACTTCATATTTGACTATCAAAACTAACTTTTACGTTGGTTTTGATTATAGGTGATTGCCAAGTGTGCCCGGATGAAGATCAAGCTCGAAGAGGAACCGAACACGCTCTAAACACAAGCTTCCGCACATGATTATATCGCCACTTTTAAATGACGAAGTTGTTCACATTAAACTATTCGGATAACTCTTGTAAATGTTTTAGATTACTCGTATTTTCTAAGGATAATTAATAGAAATTACATGGTTGTTATCGATATTTATACGATAACCTTCGAATTAATAACTAGGGTGTTACAAGTTGGTAATCAGAGCCCAAGGTTAAAGGGTAAAGTGTTCGGTTCGAGGCTTGATCGCAAATCCGGTAAGTACAAGTATGTTAATAGCTTAGCATGCTAAAGTGTTGTAAACAACACATAGGGCTATCGTGTGATACACGTTACCCCAATTAAAACGATTGATATAGTTGACGAAAATACGCGCGTTGACGCGTATAGTAGAAAAAGCCTTGTATTATAATACGGGCGATTATTGAAGTTGACGTTACTAACTTTTGTGAATGTCTTAATTGAAGGACACTCGCGTTTGAAGACGACGAGAGTCAAAGGAATTGTGAATACGAAGATGGAAAGGTCCGAAGCATGACAAGAGGAGCATGCTCACCGAGGACTAAATCGCGTAACGACCGCGAACAAGGTTAATGGCAAGGAACGCCCGTCGGGGCAAACATTATCAGGTGCACATTTTAAATAATCGCACAAATATAATTATGCAACCAATACGTAGAAATTGAAGGTTGCATATGTAGATTAAAAACTTGGAAAAACCCGAATAGAAAATGTATTCGGGATATTGTTTCCAAGAGAAACAAATAGAGGCGTTACTTACATAGGGTGCAATGTGAAAACTATAAAAAGGTTATGTGTGTCATGTGCTAACCGCTTACTCTGGCCAAGTAAGTAGTGGCATATGATACCATGAACTTCTTATGGCAGACACGTTTACATCCGATGTAGTAAGGGCGGGATGAATGGGACTAATTAAAAAGTACCCAAATGAAACAGATAAGCGAGATATTTGAAAATAATGTAAACGCACAATCGAGTGATGGAAGCGTGTCACATTAGGATAATGAGCCCGAGTGAAGGGACAAACAAGCATGTAAAATGTTTTAGACAAGAATTGGGAGGGAGTGTACTTACACTCGAACCCAGAAAACACAAGCATGTAAAATGTTTTAGACAAGAATTGGGAGGGAGTGTACTTACACTCGAACCCAGAAAACACAAGCATGTAAAATGTTTTAGACAAGAATTGGGAGGGAGTGTACTTACACTCGAACCCAGAAAACGCAAGCATGAAAAAAATGTTTTAGACAAGTATCGGGAGGGAGTGTACTTACACTCGAACCCGGAACATGCAAATATGTCCCTTAACGGGTCGTTTTTATAAAACACCAAACTTAAGGGCAAAGTCTGAATATAAAAATGAAGCGAGGTCTTAATGCATACCGGGAGGGTTGCAACAATAACGACTTCGGTAAAACACCCGGTTAATGGGTAAGAATTAAACACATGCGTAGAAACCAAGAGACGTGAACACGGGTTGAGAAATCAAAGGACTTGGATTACGAGTTATGACTATAAAATCTCGTAAATAGAAATTGTGAGTAAATATGTTCAACTATTCGAAGTCGAATGGGTTGAATAAAGAATAAAGTTGATTATTATAAGTGATGGATTTCACATTAATAGGTCAAACAAGTTGAATACAATATAACGCCGAATGGCACTAACGAACGCTAGCCAGATAAAGGGAGCGTTCAATGCAAGAGAATAATAAGCCCGGTAATGGGATATAACCAAATAAGAATATATGCAAATCAAATAACAGTAAGCATAAGAACAAACTGACGCGTAAATAACGTCAGAAGTCATAAAGTCGGAAGGATTAGTCCGGAAGTAAACAAATGAGACCTTAGACTACGGACAAGGTCAATTGAAGTTCAAGGGTGAAAATAAACGATTCCAAACATACTAAGAAATGCCTGAAGCTATATGTGTATATATACATTTGAATATAGACAAGAATAAAAGATGATCTACGGGATCATCATAACCTACGGGATTAAACACAGTGTCAAGGTCTACGGACCAAAAAGACCCTCGGGTCATAAAGAGAAGGAAATGAGTTGTTAATATCTCACCTTAAAAAGGTGAAAAACTTAAAGAAATAGCCTATAAGGCTAAGTAATAAAACCTACGGGTTAAATTAGATAAAGCGAGGAAATCAGTTAAGAATCCCCGCATAAAACTAGGACTGTAAAAGATTAAATTATAGACTGTCAACATCCTGGCATGGATAATGGACAAAAGTTAATGAAAAGATCCTAAAACTAAAACTTCGGTTTTAGTAAGAAATAGCGTTTTTACAAACATAAATCCTGATAGGAATTTAAATAGTAAGCATGAAAGATACAAGTCTTGACACTGATTGGCACAAGACGATATATTCGAAAAGTGTTATCTTCGAAAATAAAAGGTTGATGCAAACTAAACACGATGTGTCACGATCACGGTTAGGAAATGCAATGTGAGGTAAAATCACATTGTAACCAAGCGAGCGATAAAAGTAACTGGACTAATAAGACTAGTTAGTGAGACCGGTGGAGGTCACCAATTCAAATCAAGAAATTTGGTTTGCTTGTAAGCGGTAGATTCGGTATAGCTGAACCGAATAAATAAACTTGAAGACAAAAGAATTTGTTGCTAAAAGTGAAAGATTTCACTAAAGATCTTTAAACGGGTCAAGTAACGGATTCATAAAGAATTCGATAGCATATAAAAGCGATGGAAATCGCTAAGTTAACTAAACTAGCAGAAATAACGGAATTACGTTATTTCAAGTTACATTATGTCGTATGAGATACGTAGACAATTAGTGACCAAAAAGATGTTACCATGCTTATCTGGTAATACTAATAATTGGTTAAAAGTATAAGTAATGTTTAAAAGATATCTCGGACCAAATACATTGAGTTTAAACTCAATGAATTATGTAAGAAAAGGTTTCGAGGACGAAACCTCTTTAAGGGGGATAGACTTGTAACATCCCAAAAACGGGTTTGGTAATCAAACCACGTTAAAAGTAAAGACGGGTAAAATACCATTAGTGGTAAAAATTTACCCGGTAAATATTTGGATTTAAATAAGAAATCCTAATATTATATATATGAACGAATCAAAGTTTTAAGGAATTAAATCTATGAGAGCCTGAATTAATGGGACTCAAAATAATCCGGGTTATAACTCCCGGAACCCACTAAATAACTAGGAACATCAACCTAGTTAGTCTAGTGTTTTAAAAATAATGCGGAACTTGATGTAGTAACCTTTATAAACCCGGGTAAAGTTGAGGGACTAAAATGGTTAAAGTGAGAAATAGGTTTTTATTAATTAAAAATCTAAAACACCAAAACACACACCTTTGTGTGTGTTCTGGTCGTACAAAACACAGGGCCAAGAAGAGCTCTCAAGCTCAAACCCTAACATCCATGAAATCAGCAAATTGAAGGGGTAAATCCAACCCAAATCGAAATCCAAGCTCGTATTCATGAACACCTAGTTGAAAGGATCACAAGGTATGTAAAATTGTGACATTTTGATCCATCTCAAATTCTAGGTTATTTGTAAGAAACTGAAATTGAGCTTGATTATGTCATGCATGAGTGAATCTTGAAGTAATATGATGTCTAGGAGTAAACCCTAGTCAATAACATGTTAGATTGTTGGAAAAACTATGAGATTCATGATGATCCATTGATAAGATAAGTGGGTTTTATGTTAATATGATGAACACTAGGAAATAGATTGTTGATCTAGTGTAAATTGACAATTTTGAAGTGAATTCAGAAATTATAGAAGTTAACCACTTTGTAAGATGGTTGATTTATGTGAAATTTGGGCTAAGAGATAAGCTAGAGACATGATAAATAAACATGTAAAATTCTGCCCTTAAGGTGTTCGTTGAAATGCCTCAAAGAAGGCTCGAAACTAGAATTTTGTAGTTAAAACACCTAGTTGTGATGTTTCGACTATTATGCAAAATGTGATTAAAAAAGAGTTCTAAATGTGATAAACGTGGTTAGAACTTTGGTGAAAACGGTGGTCTAAAGATAACGCCTACCGGGTAATTAAAGAATGCCAAAACTAGTTGATGAACTCGAATATGCAATTAGCATACTAATGGGCATTTGACTTTTAAAAAAAAAAGGTCAAACTGACCTATAATACAATAAGTAGTAATTTTGATATGAAATGCATAAGGTGGAATAATCGTATTACATTATGATTAAACTAACCACCTTGAAAACGATGATGATAGTTTGACGCGTAACAAGCTAGGTGAAAGCTTGATGAGGAAGCGGATCAAACAAATCAAGAAGGAAAAGGAAAGCGTAATTCGGATGAAAGGTAAGTGAAACTTACACACTTTTGTAGAATACTTGTTTACTTTACAAGTAATAAATGCGATAATGATAATAATGAAAATATGGTTTCCGACACGATTGGTATGAGTCGGAACATATAAAGGTGATAAAACCATGGTTTATGGTAAACAGGATAAATCGGTAAATTGGTCATGTAATGACTAAGAGATTATGAGTTTTGAAAAGATTACCGCGTAGTGTAATCTAATATTGAGATAAAGGGGTAAAAATGGAAATCGGTCAAGTATTGACTAATGTAAACCGAAGCCTAACGGGAACCTTTGGCGTAAGCCGAAACGGGTTGAAATTGCAAGAAAAGAAATTAAGAGAAAATGGGATTCGGTAATGAAATCCGGGACGGGATGTAAGTATGAATTAGAAATCAAAAACCATGTTTTGATTTAATAGGCAACGTTGGGCATATAGACCGAACGGGTCAAATGGTGGTGATAACACCATTTGACAATATCGATTAATTTGGTTGTCAAGTCTTATGTTAACAGGAGCGATTAGCAAATCGGATAATCGCGCCGCCATAGATTGTGTGATAAAATAAGCGAGATATAAATCGGGTCTATTTGTTGACCCGAGCCAGGTACGTATATTTTGTTGTAGTTAAAAGTGATAATTTGGTCGAATTATTTGTGAGAGTCCTTCATTGTAAAAAGAAGGACCAAAATCGACCAAAACGCCCTTGTAGGCTAAAACGAACAAACAACCCTTAGAGGTTGTTTGGAAACGAGTCTTATGATTAAACAAAAGCTTAGAATAAGTGTAGATGTTGATAGATGCAATCCGCTAGCCAAATAGCTTTATTTGAGTCTTACCGTAAAATAACAATCCGAAGGGTAAAACTCGGAACATATAGACACACACATTGAAATCCAACACACAAAGAGTTGTAGTTGAATATTACTTGATAAGAAATGTAGGAATAAGTTGCTAGAAAGGAATGAAAGCCATTTCAAGCTTTAAAGTGCTTAAATACCCTTAACGGGTCAAAATAAGCATACGAGTGAAAACGGGTTTAAAATGTGTAATAAACCTATGATTAGAACCTAATATGGTAGGTAATATTAATTTGAAGAAGTGCATGTGATATAGAAATCAAACAATACGTTTGTTTGATAGAATGCATAAACGGGTCAAAATTTGGAAATAGGGCGATTAGCCGAAGACTTAAAAGTCTGAAATTTTGTTAAACCGGATGTTAGATTTTAACTCCATATGATGGAGAATCAAATTACAAACACGTAGGAAGAAACGGGAGGTTAAACGGATTAACGGTTCAAAAGTTACGCGCGTTTTAGTGCGTACGAACGACAAATCAACACAGCAGAAAAGTGAAGATTCTGCTAGGCGTCGCCGACGCGGGAAGGTGGCGTCGCCGACGCCGCCTGGAAAATCAGTTTTCCTGTTGACGCCAGTTTCCTCTGGTTGACGCGAGAAGTGGAGTCGTTGACGCCACCCAACTCGGAAAAATGCTATTTTTGTCATTTTTAACCCCTGTACTTGTTTGAACTTCATATTTGACTATCAAAACTAACTTTTACGTTGGTTTTGATTATAGGTGATTGCCAAGTGTGCCCGGATGAAGATCAAGCTCGAAGAGGAACCGAACACGCTCTAAACACAAGCTTCCGCACATGATTATATCGCCACTTTTAAATGACGAAGTTGTTCACATTAAACTATTCGGATAACTCTTGTAAATGTTTTAGATTACTCGTATTTTCTAAGGATAATTAATAGAAATTACATGGTTGTTATCGATATTTATACGATAACCTTCGAATTAATAACTAGGGTGTTACAAGTTCTTTCTATGTGCATTTATATACTTAAGGTCCAGCCAAAAAATAGTAAGGTGACAAAAAATAATAACAAAAACCAAAATGTAAAAGTATAGCAAACAACGAGGAAGTTATCGAGTGCTAATGACGAGTAATAACCCTTGATTGTCGTAAAGCATATATGAGATTTTCTCCGCTGAAATAGTGTAGCTACAAAAAATAGTTATCTATATGGGCACATTTAAAAATACTTACCAATATGAGTACATCTAGTTTACTCTATTATTTAGTAAAAAGATACAAACGGTGTTTCCTATTCATGACCATCACGCTCCCACAACAACCTATCTTCTATTAATAGCTACTCATATGCCCTATTTAATAAACATCTTTTAACTAATACATTACTTAATACACATGGAATTATTTAATTCACTAAAATAACTCTTATCTTATTTATAATATTTTATATTAATATTTAAATTTAAATTTGCTATTTATATTTTTATAATTAAATAAAAAAGTATATAGTTAGTAAATATTTACAGAATTCTAATAATAATAAGCTTATTTATAATACTTAAAATTAATATTTAAATATACACTAATTATTTATATTTTTATAATTAAATACTATTTAAATTAAATATTATATTATTAAATACTTAAGTATATAGTTACTAAATATTTTCATAATTACAACAACAATAATGTCAATAATAATAATAATAACAATAATATTACCCCAAATATAATTAGTACTTAAGGTAGTTCGGGTTATCTTTATGTTCACTGAATATTGCATTAATATCACAAGAGAGGTAAAATGATAAATTACAGGTTCTTTATACATCAAGACTTGTACTAAATGCAATATAGATTTTCTTAGTGTCTTAAAATTTAAGTTAAATTACAAGTCTACCTTAAAGAAATAAATTAAATAGTATTTAGTTATAAAAATATAAATAGTAAATGTAGTTCTTTTGGAGAGCGCAATCTAACCTGAAATGTCTTAAACGTTGTTTTGACCCACATGCTGCCGATCTGACCATATATTTGAGAGAAAATTTTTGGTTTTAATAATAAATAAAAATAAATAAACTAAATAAATAAAAGAACAGATAGACAAGATAGAATCACTTGAATCCGACTCGTCATTTATCATTTATGTATCCTTTGATGATTTCCTCGCTTTGGGTTTTTTAAGAGATTATCTTAGTTATAGTGGCATGTCCCTCTTTTGGAGGCAACGCTACCCTTGGCCATATTGGTTTGAGTCAGCAGGGATACAGTCCTGCAAGGCCGGATTATTGAAAGATAATTAAGTAAGTTATTAATGCAAAAAGTGCATGTCACTATTTTGGTGGCAACGCACCCCTCGGCCATATTGGTCTGAGTCAGCAGGGATACAGTCCCGCAAGGCCGGTTTAAAGTTTTAATAGTAGTTAATTTATAAGGGATTACAAGCCGTTCTTACTTCCCCCGATTTGATGCTATCTGCCTCAAAGGAAGTCCAAATAAGTTTGAATCGGGTCCTCGCAGGATTTATACACTGAACGAGGCAAGAACTTTACCCAACCACCCTTCTAACCCCCTTCTAGGCAGTTAACGCGCTTTATATAGACCGTAAAGACACGAATGAGTAAATCAACAAAACATGAAGAAATGATTGAATAAAGTTCACCTTCAATATAAAAAACTAGTTATTAAAGTCCTTCATACAAACCCAAATAAAAAGTTACCAAAGCTAGGAAATCAAAAGTAATATATAAATGATTTTGTCTTCACCAAGTGATGTAAGAGATTAGCCAAGCATGGCCTTTGTTTGACAAAAAACTTTTACTATCGATCTTGGATCCCGATACTAAACACACACTCTAAGGATGGATGATGGATGAAAGTGGTGGATGATGATGGTAGTGGTGGTGGAGTGGTGGCAGGTGAGAGAGAAGTGGTTTGCCAAGGGATGAGTTACAAGTGAGCCAAGCACCTCCTTTTATAGTTGAAAATAGTAGCTTCACATGGCCCCGTGCCTCATAGACACGGCCCCGTGTCCTTCTCCTTCTCTGTCTTCATTTAATGTTGTTGTCAGCCCATCTACACACACGGCCCCGTGGCCCTTGTACTTGCTGTACGAACCCAGATTTGCAAATTTGAGAGTTGACCACGGCCCGTGCTTAGGAGACACGGCCCCGTGTCCCTTGTCGTTTTCTGTTTGTCTTTATCTTTTAGGAATCTTGATTGAGGCATGACCCCATGCCCGGCTGGCACGGCCCCGTGCTTGGCCTCTGGTTTTGTTATTTTTGTCTTTTGGGTGAAACTTGGAGGGTCGGTATAGTGTGTCAACTTCCTTTCTTCGTATTTATGTTGGTTTTTGCTTAATTTGTTCCTTTTGTCCGTTTAAGCTCTTTCAATCCTAAAAATCAAAAGTAAACAAAGAAACACAATTTTTCCAACATTAGTACTAAAAAGGGTTGTTTTTATACCTTATTTGATATGATTTATATGTTGCATTTTGTGCATATCAAATACCCCACACTTGAATCTTTGCTTGTCCTCAAGCAAAACTCTTTTAATGTTGCTTACACTCCCAAATGGAATGGGTAGAAGAGATGTTTTGGGTCCTGTGTATAGAGTGTGGGGAATCCAAGTTCTTTATTTATTCTTGTTTTTGTTTTATTTACAATCCTATTCGACATGATTTATTTGGAACTTTTTAAGAAAAATAAATATTTATAAGCATAACATATATTTAAAATTTCATTAAGCTATATATACATTAACATACCTCACAAGTGGTCACTTAACACTCGGCCGAAAATGTATAAGTGAAACGCTCGGTCCTGGTACGGAACTTACTCTTATCATAAGCTTAACTTAATCTTTGTAAATATCAAGAGTACTTTGAAAGGGTAGGTTTTTGGTTAAGGGTAGGGTAGTTTTATTTAAAAGTGGCTAAAGGCGTAAAAAATCGATTTTTTTTGGAAATTTATTTGTGACTTTATAAACTAACTAAGTAGCATAAGCAATAGATTTGCTTATTTATTGCAAGCAACAAGAGATATATACACATTTTTTGTATAAATAAAGTCGCATGCTTTTGCGTTTTTTCAAAAGAACCGATTTTTACTAAAATAAAAGGTGTAAAGATAAAAATATGGTTTTTGGGTGATGGTGTGTTATGGGTTTTGAAATGAAAGGGTTTAGGCTCAAATGGGTTGACTAGGGAGAATTTTTTGTTTTTGTGGGGAGATAAAAATGGAAAATAAGGTTGAAATGAAAAATCCTAATGCCTCAATCATATACTTACTTAGATTAGTCGGTAAGGACCGGGAATGTATTGTCTTCTCAAGTTCTAGATTTGTAGGAACCATACGGGCTATTCACACAATAAATGAAGAATGAGCATTTTGTTAGTGCATAATGTCTGCAGCCTACGTCAGCGTATCAAGTCATGTATGTAAATAGGTTAAAGTGTTAGAAAAGTCGGTTTTGTATTGTAAATACATCTTCGTACGAAGGAGTCCTTCGCACGAAGAGGGCAAGTCCACTCGCACGAATGAATGTTCCATTCGCACTTAGGTCCACTCACACGGAATGGTTTGTCTATAAATAGGTGAGTGGGTGTGAGCATTAGCGAACTTTTGGCACTCAGACGACGGAGCGTTGTCAGTTTGATTTCAACGTCTGCAATTGACATGTAACGCTTCGCATATTTGTACTTTCCATTTTTTTAGAAAGCTTGTATTCACTTTCTATCTTTAGTAACTTTGTAATCGTACTTCATTCCAATCTTGTAAATCCGAGACATCGATCATAATAGAAAACTATATTTATATCAATCGTATCTTAATTCATGCTTGCGTTATGTGAAATCAATCATCAAATATGTATTTACATTTATACATATGTTATATGCAATAAATCGAGACTTTAATCTTCTTTAGAATGTTATTCATACATGTTTACTCATTATGCATACTTACATACCTTAAAATCCTAAAAGATATATTTTTTATTATTATTTATAAAAATGGGAATTTTAAATATTTTTGAAATTTCCCTCCTCCTATCTCCCAACCACTTCATTTATGACCAAACCCTAATACCCACTTATAAATACAAGCCTCCACCACCTCCTAAACACTTTCCACACTATCAATTCACTCTCAAACTGTCTCAAGGCTCCAATCTATGCAACTTTTGGGCATAAAACTTCTTGCTCAAAAAGTGAGTTTTCAACTCACTTCTTCATCTTTTCTTCTTGTTTTCTTGTTTCTCCTTTCTTGGATAACCTCTAGGAGTGTTACCCCATGTTTACCGAGGTAAATAAAGATGGAACATTACCATATTTGAGGTCCAAAGTTGGATAAAAAATCCTCATTGATTAAAACTTTCTACAAACTTGTTTTTTTTTTACTTTTAACTTGAACAACCTTGTACCAACCTTGCTTCTAACCAAACCAATGGTTATGGAGCTTGAGTATGGTTGATTATCATGAGTTTAAAGGTTCAAATACCCTCTAAACTTTCTGTTTTGATAGGGTTTAAACAACCCACAAGTGTTGAAACCATCCAAGTCTACCATAGTTCATATGGCAAGACTTGTGTTTTGGTGAAGGTGTGAACTTTGGAAGCCATGGCTATCCTAACTTGTTCCACCACCTCACTTAATGTTTTATCTTGTTCTTACAAGTAATTTCCTAGTCATAAAGTAACACAACCCCGCCACAACTCCAACATTTTCCATGATGGGTACGAAACACCAGGGTTGATCTTACTTGACTACATGATGAACTTGTAGATAGTTGTATTTCATTTTCATTCATGACCATCCGATTCATCCTTGTGGTGATTTGTGCATTGGTGAATTCATACATGAGGTTAATCTTACCTCCATGCTTGACTTATATGATATCTATGACATTCATGATGGACTTAGTTTTAGGTTTACTTATATATATATATATATATATATATATATATATATATATATATATATATATATAGCCGAATTCATGATGCTAATCGGTTTATGATTATGTGTTATGAACCTAGGTTATTTTATCTATTGTTCTAAGTTCCTCGTTTTCGATTCTAATGGGCAAGTTAGGACCCATGAAATCACATACAAACTTAGTGTCAAAACGAGTACTTAGACAAGATATATTTTTATGAATACATACTTTTTGTACTTAAATTCCAATCCGAATCCTTTGTCAAGAATCCGAATACTCACACACCTTCGTTTACCCCATGTAGGGTGACCTCGGTGTTCCAACCTCCAACTCATCAACTCGCGGAATTAACAAAGGAAAGCTTTGCAAAACCGTTAGTATACTCGAACACCCTTTTTACGTTTTACACTTTTGGGTGCAATATGTTTACCTATCAACTTACACATTTACACATACTTTATGCAAATCACAAATAAACAATCCAATCATGCATGCTTAATACGTTATACTTGATTCGTGTTACTGGAACATTCTTATATGATTAACTACGAGCCTCCCCTTAGCATGTATAGCGCTATAGGAGTAACGCACCGCCCGTAGTCTTGTGGTCATATTAAGTTAAAACAGAACGGTCCTATCGTTGCTATGATAGGATTACGCTAACGATAATCTTTGGGTTGACACTTTAATCGCATTCCAGTTTTTACGTTAATCTAGATAACAAGTTTGCCATGAGGATTTGTTTAAATATTTTTACACTTATGCTATTATCAAACTTGTATGATCGCCAATACTTGTTGTATTGAACCATACTTTAAACATGTTGCTGGTTGATGATATTGATGAACATGGAATCTAGTATGGATGACTAGAAACACATTTAGACTTCTAGATTATGTTGTTGTATTTGTTTTGAAACTATGTTGCAATTTGCTTCTTATTGTACCTTGATTGCAAATGTTGTACTTGACAATTTGAGATGAAATGAAATCGGTTTTGATTAAATATTGTCGCAAATAGTGTTATGAAGTCTCGAGCAATCTTGTCCTAGTCTCGCCAGTGGCGGAACTAGCCCATTAAATCAGGGTTATCCTAAAATTTTTTTTTACCGTGCAATCAACAATATTAAAAAAACCATAATAAATAAATTATTAAAAAAAGACAATAAATAAATAAAGTAAAATAAGTGCCTAATAAATTTGTCCTTTTTTTCATAGCTTGAAATCGTTTAATTACATCGTCGTCTTTTACTTATAAAAACAAATACCTAAGCAAGGGCAGAACGACTAGAACCAGTGTTATTGCAGCAGCAAACAACAGGGTTGTGGATTCTTTTATCGAACCGGTGTGATTGGCAGCAGCAAAACAGGAGACCAGTGCGTAAAGGATGACCAGCGACGTCGCAAACAACAGGGTTGTGGATTCTTTTATCGAACCGGTGTGATTGGCAGCAGCAAAACAGGAGACCAGTGCGTAAAGGATGACCAGCGACGTTTGGTTTTCTTCCAGAACCTAAGCGGCGATAAGAAAGAATGCCGCCATACGTATTTTTGTGTTTTTTGGGCTAATTTAATCAGTTGGGCTTATCTAATCAATTGAGTCATTGTTTCAATCGGGCTCCCTTATTTTATAAATTTGGGTTGGTTATGGGTATCCTTATATTATTTTAGGGGTATCTTTTGTATAAAACCCAAAAATATATATAAAAAATATGCTACGCATACGGACTTCAGCCGTAGCCCGTGCTACGGCTCACATATCTTTAGTTCCGCCCCTGAGTCTCTCCCCGATGTTTCCGCCATCGGTTGGGGTGTGACAGATTGGTATCAGAGCCATAACTATAGGGAATAAGGTAGAATTCCCATGATTTGACCTAGTCTATAGTTTAAGTGACCAAACTTGACCATTCTTGATTGTTGCTTAACATTTTATATTCTCCCTATTTTGCTTCTTTCTATTCATTTCGTCTTAATTTATACATATGTCTTTCCTAAGACATTTTACCCAAATACACACTTGAAGACTCGAAGACACTCGCATTATACAAATGAGACGACTTCACCAAAATAGGCGTGAAACCCACAATTTGGTGAATGACTCTCAATCCGCGTTATTCGCTTTTGCACGAAATTACGCAATCAAGTTAGAAGTGAAAACCACACCTTGATGGAAAATTTCCAATTCAAACTCTAGTGGACCGTCGCCAACGCGTCGGAATTAATCTTCTTGACCCGTTTGACGAGTACCAACCACACTTAGGGTACGATGTTGCCAAGTTAGGGGTGAAACCCACAGCTTGACAACTAGTCCCACTCCTCGATTTTCAATCCCGCCAAAGTTTCAATTTTTCAATCGATTAAGGGACGTGTAGTAACTGGAAGGGTAAAATACTGTTAATCGCTTCTCGACGAGAGTATTTTACCTATTAGGCCAAAACATGATTCCCTAACTCGAAAGAATCTTTGATTCACTTTGGAATAGTCTTAGTTACGTTTCGTGATATTCCAATACTTACGTTAACTCTCTTTTATGTTATCTCAATTTTAATGTGTTTTATACTTGATACTTCATTCGTTTCAAAACCGATGCACGATTCGCACATCTCTCGCAATCTAAAACAATAATAACTCTCGAGAACAAACTAAATTTATACTCTTTCATTCGTTATATGTGATTATTCATTGAAAATACATGTTATACTTATGCAATACGTGAAACTTATGTGATATTTGGATTATTCATGCTCATACGTGCAAACAAACGTGATTTTTATAAACATATTATGATCAAGTCTCATCTTTCCCTCTATTTTAGATTCTTTAGATGTATTCCAACCGTCTCTCCAACTCTCGCAAGGGCTCCAAGTCGAGCGTCAAGCCCAACTCTGACTCAATGTCAAAAAAGGACATGATGAAGTTCATGGCCAAGCAGATGGCCAAGGATACCAGACATCTCCAGCAAGGTTCAAACCCCGAAGAACACCGAATCCCTTCATGACTCGGTTGACTCCAAAGTCGACCCACCCAAATCCACCTTTACCTTCAAGGAATTCAACTCGTGCAGCCCGATGCCTTTCACGGGCGAAGACGGTGCAACCAAAATGCTTCAATGCCATTGAAGTTACGTTCCGTTAGAGCGGGTGTCTCGATCACCTGCGTACCACGAACGCTACAGGCATCTTCCAATCAAGAGTTCTCGATTGGTGGACCACTGAGCGCAACACTCGTGGCGATGATGTTGCCTACGGCCTAACCTAGACCGAACTGAAGAAGCTGACGAAGGAGGAGTTTTGTCCTCCACACGAGCTCCAACAACTCGAAAATGAGTTTTGGAACCTCAAACAAGTGGGGAGCAACAATGTCAGCCTCACAGCTAGGTTCAAATAGCTGAGTGCACTATGCCCTGGCCAAGTCGACACCACTGACAAAGCTATCGCTAAGTACATTCGATGCCTTCCCCCATTGTAACACCCTTGCTATTATTTTAAAGGTTCTCGTATAGATTACGAAAAACAAACTTGTAACAATGATTACAAGTGCATTTAAATTTTCCATTTAATTAAAACTTTTACAGTTTAAAAATAATACAACATAATGTAGTTTAGTCGTAGTTTGAAAGTTACGACGAGACACCGTGCGGAAGCTTCTTTTTCATGTGTTCGGTTCTTTCTCGCCGCTTGATCTTCATCCGGGTACTCTTGATATACCTATGATCAAAACCAACATAAAAGTTAGTTTTGATAACTTAAATATAAGTCTAAACAAGTTCTAAGCAACGAATAATCAAACAAAATATTTATTTCCAACTTTGATGTCTTAAACAACCAAAATACATACGCTAGTGTATTTTAACCCGAAATCTTTAGCTCGGGTTCGTAATAATTTTTTTTTAAATTGCGTGACTAGTTTGTAGGCTATGTGCATAAACTGTTTTTGACCCGTTTAGGGAATTTAAGCAATTTAGTCTAAAACTTGCCCTTTTCTTTCGACACTACAAAAGTCCATATCTAAATAACTACATATAATCCACCACAACTATTTTGTGGTGGATTTAACATAATGAACTCCTTCTTCCCAAAATTTACCCTTCAACTAGTCGTTTCACGCAATGACCATTTTTAGGCATTTGAACGATGAACTTTACGCCTACAACTCTTACATGCATCTAAGGGTTACATAATTACAATACAAGTCTCTAAACGGCCTCTAAGGGTCGTTTGCCCGATTTACCCAACAAGGGCGTTTTGGTTAATTTAGTCCCTCCTTTTACAACAAAGGCCATTTGCTAATGTATTTGACCAACATTGTCCTTTTAACTATAAATCCATATATACGCGTACCTGGCTCGGGTCATAATATCGACCCGTTTCAATACATTTCACTATTAACCACTAGTTAATAGTAACACGAACCTTATGTTAATTCATGTGAACACAAAACTCAACAAGCGATTATCAAATGTTATTGTCAAATGGTATTAACAACACCATTTGACCCATTTAGTCTAATTGACCATTCGTCCGTATGAAATGGTTTTTATTTACCATTTCACCCCTTTAAACCTATCCCGGTTTTCTCCTTGAACTCTTTTACTTAAAAAAACGTTTCTTATTTGTTCGTCATTACATGACTAATTTACCATTTTACCTCTTTACCATAGTTCATGATTTCTTACCATTTTCCTTTGTTCCGACTCGCGTTAAATCGTGTCGGAACATCATATTCCAATCACTTAATAGAACTTATATACAATACTTGCAATTAAGTAAATTGTAAATAATGTAAAAGGGGCGTAAGCTTTACTTACCTCGCATCCCAGCTATGCTTTCCTTTTTCCTTCATGATTTGTTTGACCGCTTCTTTCCCAAGCCTCCACCTAGCTCGTTAAGCATCAAACTATTGTCAACATTTACAAGGTGGTTAGACTAGTCATTAACAATCACGACCATTCCACCTTACTTATTCTCTATGTCGAAACTACCATTCGACTTCATCATCAGTTAGATTAACTTATTAAAAGTTAACTACTTTCAATCACATGGTTTACACAATTGAGTCTAAATCAACATGATGTTTAGAACCCTTATCACTTCATATTACGCATAATTGCCATATCATTCAAATACGCATTTTTTACTCTAAATTTCAACATTTAGCTTTCATTTAGGAATTTTAACAAACACCCAATGGGCATATTTTTACACATTTACAAACTAGCTCATAACTAGTTATTTTTACCAAGGTTAACATCAATTAAGCAAGTTCATATAACTGAAAATAGGCTGTTTTTGGTGACCTGTTTAACCTGTTTACAAGTCTTAAAAAATTATGATTTTTTGTGTGGCGTACCTCTCGGAGGGTTAGACCTTGTGTTAAAATTTCAAGATCTAACTCTTTACAAAAAATTCGTAAAAAATCATTTACTAAGCTGCAATCAGATTCGTCACTTCTGACTGCAGCTTACGGAAAAATTCATTTAAAATTCCTCGTTTATCCGATTGACGAAATTCTAATTGGCGATTATTTTAATCGCTTAAAACTTTCTACAGTAAGAATTTGAGATCATAACTCAATTCCTAAATTGAATTATGACATTCGTAATGGGCTGCAAATTCTGCCAGAAAACGCAGCTTGAACCTTCGATACGGAAAAATTCATAAAACGCTCAATTTTCGTCAAAAAAATGTGATTCCAGTGGGGTTTTAAAGATATTTCCTGGAATTACATTTTAGACTCAAGAAACACATGTTTTTGTCATGTTTTGTTTAGGTTACAGCCAATACAAGTCGGCTGTAAATTCTGATCAGAAGCTGTTTGAATTCAGCTTTCAATTTGATCATGTTTATGACATTATAACACTTATTCTTAGCAATCAAAACCCCTAAAAGCATCACATACACGAATTTAGTCAAAACAAAATCTGAATTTACTTGAGCTAAGTATGATTTCAATCTATACTTGTCTAGGGTTTACTCCTAGGCATTCAAATGTTCCTATTTCATCTACATAGCACACATGCATCCACAGATTTCGAATTCCCTAAATTCATGAGAATTTCAAGTAGAGAATTTTTATCAAATTTTACATACCTTGTGATCTCCTTGCAATGGGGATCACTAATCTATGCTCGATTTTTGTTTTGGACTTGATTTGATCCTTCAAATTGGAGGTTTGCATGAACTAGGGTTTGGTGGAGGATGTTTGGTCGCCCCCTGCGTTTTTTTGATCGAACCAGACTGTGTTTGGTGTTTTTAATTTTGTTTTAATAATATTAGTTTCAAACTTAACACCTTTGGTCCCCAAACTATTATTAGGTTCTTATTTTAGGTGTTTTTAACCTTCTAACATATTACTACAAGGCTTCTTTCTAACTAGGTTATTTTTATTCCTAGTTATTTTAATGGGTTCGGGAAATTATAACCCGCTTTATTTTAAGTCCCGTTAACTCGGGCCTTATATATATACTTTGTTTCCTCAACGGCCTTTTTCCTTTTTATTTAATATTAGGTTTCTTTATTAAATCCCTAATATTTACCGGGTTAACTTCACCACTAACGGTATTTTACCCGTTCATAAATATTAGCGTGGTTTGATTACCAAACCCGTTTTCGGGGTGTTACAAGTCTACCCCCCTTAAAGAGGTTTCGTCCCCGAAACCTTATTTGCGTAGTTCATTGGTTTAAACCAAACGAATCTTGGTTTCATTTCTAAAGCATCCATTCTTTTTGGTCAATATTTATCATTCGTATTGACATGTGTGTCTTTCATGTATAAGTCCTTACGAACCGTAACTTTCATCTAATATTTCTTATATTTATCACCTATTTGGCCGAGTTGTCACTTGACCACTCAGTCGTGTTAGTTTGTTAACATGTTTATTCCGCGCTTGCCTTATATTAACAAGCGCTCTGTATTTGTCATGACATTTTCCTAACTTTGAATAGTTTTATCGGCTAGACTAATTAGTTGCCGTCACTTCATTCCCCGTCATCCGGGTATACTATTTTGCCATTTCCGGCCTTATATGTGTTTAAGATTTTCTAAAACACCTCATACCACTTATGTTTTGTTAAAACGTTGCTTTTGACTAGAGACTAAGTTTTTAGTTTACGTTTCCTCTTTGTCTTACCTCTTTCTCTCATTTTTAGGAATGTTACTTTCGAGGATCCATTCCTTTTAGTTATTATTTAATGCGGGGAACTATAACGAATTCCCATGCTTGACCCATATGTCCCGTAGGTTCTTTCACTTAGATTTGTAGGCTATTTATTTAGATTTTCACCCTTTTTACCCCTTTAAGGTGAGACCCCTACTATCCGTTTCTTTCTATTTGTGACCCGAAGGTCTTTTTGGTCCCGTAGACTTTAACACTATTTATAATCCCGTAGGTTATGATGATCCCGTAGATCATCTTTTATTTGTGTCTTTACTTAACTGTATATATATTTATGGTGTCAAGACTCAAGGTACCTTTTTTATGTTTAGAATCATTTACTTTTGCTTTTTGGATTCCATTTGACATTGACCGTAGTATAAGGCTTCATTTGTTTCCTTTCGGACTAATCTTCCAACTTTATGACTCCTTACGTCATTTACTCGTCAGTTTGTCCTACTCTTACCATTATCCGGTTCTTACCTGTACCTCTTTACAACCCGTTACCCGGGTTCTTTATCTTAATGTTTTTAACATTCTTGTTTCGCTAGTTTGCGTTTTTCCTATGTACATTCCTTTACGACCCATCACATAGGTTCATTAATATTCTGCGCTTCTATTATTCTGTTTGCGCCTATTTGTATTACCAATTTCTTATACTTTATTTGTCTCGTTTGACTTATTCATGTGAGGTTTCATCACTTATGAACGTCAAACTTCGTTCTTTATTTGACCCGTTCACTCTAAAATAGTTGAACATAGTTATCAAAATTTCTGTTTGCAAATTCTCACCGTCTTTTAGTCATGACTCATATTCCGAGTCTTTTTACTTTCCTTTTTTTTTCGCGTTCCCGTCTCTCGGTTTACGCATTCACCCACAATCCTACCCGTCCATCAGGTATCTTTACCAAAGTCATCGTCAAGTAACCATTATTATATGGTTTTAGACATCATCTCAATTTATTTGTTCGTCTTAGCGAATTCCATTGCTTTTATTTAGTCAAGTCTTTTATTCTTTTATTCTACCTCTTCGACTTGTCTGTGTGAATTTCATCACTTATGACAGTCAAACTTTATCCCTTATGCCTTAGCATCCACATTAGTTGGTTTATATTTTCATTTACTTTAATCTTTGTCCCTTCTTTCGGGCTCGTTATTCTAACGTAATACGCTCCCTGTCATCCGACTTGCGTTTACGTTTACTATCAAACATCTTACTTGTTTGACTCATTTGGGTACCATTTAAGTTAGTCCCATTCACCCCGTCCTTACTACATCGGACGTAATTGTGTCCGCTACAAGAAGTTCATGGTATCATATGCCACTACTTACTTGGCCAGAGTAAGCGATCAACACATGATACACATGACCTTTTTATAGCTTTCACATCACACCCTATGTAAGTAATGCCTCTATTTATTTCATATATCTGATTTCATTTAGTAAAACTTTATTTAATTGCAAAACAATAATCATTAGTTTTACTAGTTTTACATTTGAACATATAAAATGTTTTTCTTTTCTATCGAACTATTATATAATCACATTTGTTAATGTGATCGCTACTTTTCTCAATAGCATTATATTGAGAGTTTTTCCACTTGGATAATTACCCCCCGTCCAAGTTTTTATATGAACTATTTCTATTATAGTTTTGATATTCATTATCGTGAATAACACATGTTTCTATTAAACTTCTCTTAGAAACATTATCCTGAATAGATATCCTATTCAGGTTTTATCAGATATATGCAACCGTTATCCCCTACGTGTTTGTTGCATATTACTACTTGTGCAATTAAATTTAAAAGTGTGTACCTGATAATGCTTACCCTTAATGGGCTTTCCTTGCCTTTGACTTTGTTCGCGATCGTCACGCGATTTAGGTCATTGATGAGTATGCTCTGCTTGTCATACCTCGGATCGTTCCACCGTCATATCCACAATTCGTTCAACTCTCGTCATCTTCAGATGCGAGTATCCTTCAACTAAACATTTACAAAAGTTTGTAATTTCAACATTAATAAATGCACGTATTGTAATACAAGGCTTTTTACTACACGTGATTTCGTTAACTATACTAATCATTTTCGTTGGTGTAACGTGTATTATACGATACCCTATGTGTTGTTCACAACACTTTAATCCTACTAAACTATTAATATACATGTACTTACCGGATTTGCGATCAAGCCTCGAACCGAACACACTTTATTCTTTAAGCATGAGCTCTGATTACCAACTTGTAACACCCTTGCTATTATTTTAAAGGTTCTCGTATAGATTACGAAAAACAAACTTGTAACAATGATTACAAGTGCGTTTAAATTTTCCATTTAATTAAAACTTTTACAATTTAAAAATAATACAACATAATGTAGTTTAGTCGTCGTTTGAAAGTTACGACGACACACCGTGCGGAAGCTTCTTTTTCATGTGTTCGGTTCTTTCTCGCCGCTTGATCTTCATCCGGGTACTCTTGATATCCACCTATGATCAAAACCAACATAAAAGTTAGTTTTGATAACTTAAATATAAGTCTAAACAAGTTCTAAGCAACGAATAATCAAACAAAATATTTATTTCCAACTTTGATGTCTTAAACAACCAAATTACATACGCTAGTGTATTTTAACCCGAAATCTTTAGCTCGGGTTCGTAATAATTTTTTTTTAAAATTGCGCGACTAGTTCGTAGGCTATGTGCATAAACTGTTTTTGACCCGTTTAGGGAATTTAAGCAATTTAGTCTAAAACTTGCCCTTTTCTTTAGACACTACAAAATTCCATATCTAAATAACTACATATAATCCACCACAACTATTTTGTGGTGGATTTAACATAATGAACCCCTTCTTCCCAAATTTTACCCTTCAACTAGTCGTTTCACGCAATGACCATTTTTAGGCATTTGAACGATGAAGTTTACGCCTACAACTCTTACAAGCATCTAAGGGTTACATAATTACAATACAAGTCTCTAAACGGCCTCTAAGAGTCGTTTGCCCGATTTACCCAACAAGGGCGTTTTGGTTAATTTAGTCCCTCCTTTTACAACAAAGGCCCTTTGCTAATGTATTTGACCAACATTGTCCTTTTAACTATAAATCTATATATACGCGTACCTGGCTCGGGTCATAATATCGACCTGTTTCAATACCTTTCACTATTAATCACTAGTTAATAGTAACGCGAACCTTATGTTAATTCATGTGAACACAAAACTCAACAAGCGATTATCAAATGTTATTGTCAAATGGTGTTAACAAAACCATTTGACCCATTTAGTCTAATTGACCATTCGTCCGTATGAAATGGTATTTATTTACCATTTCACCCCTTTAAGCCTATCCCGGTTTTCTCCTTGAACTCTTTTACTTAAAAAAAACGTTTCTTATTTGTTCGTCATTACATGACTAATTTACCATTTTACCTCTTTACCATAGTTCATGATTTCTTACCATTTTCCTTTGTTCCGACTCGCGTTAAATCATGTCGGAACATCATATTCCAATCACTTAATAGAACTTATATACAATACTTGCAATTAAGTAAATTGTAAATAATGTAAAAGGGGCGTAAGCTTTACTTACCTTGCATCCCAGCTATGCTTTCCTTTTTCCTTCATGATTTGTTTGACCGCTTCTTTCCCAAGCCTCCACCTAGCTCGTTAAGCATCAAACTATTGTCAACATTTACAAGGTGGTTAGACTAGTCATTAACAATCACGACCATTCCACCTTACTTATTCTCTATGTCGAAACTACCATTCGACTTCATCATCAGTTAGATTAACTTATCAAAAGTTAACTACTTTCAATCACATGGTTTACACAATTGAGTCTAAATCAACATGATGTTTAGAACCCTTATCACTTCATATTACGCATAATTGCCATATCATTCAAATACGCATTTTTTACTCTAAATTTCAACATTTAGCTTTCATTTAGGAATTTTAACAAACACCCAATGGGCATATTTTTACACATTTACAAACTAGCTCATAACTAGTTATTTTTACCAAGGTTAACATCAATTAAGCAAGTTCATATCACTGAAAATAGGCTGTTTTTGGTGACCTGTTTACAAGTCTTAAAAAATTATGATTTTTTTGTGTGGCGTACCTCTCGGAGGGTTAGACCTTGTGTTAAAATTTCAAGATCTAACTCTTTACCAAAAATTCGTAAAAAATCATTTACTAAGCTGCAATCAGATTCGTCACTTCTGACTGCAGCTTACGGAAAAATTCATTTAAAATTACTTGTTTATCCGATTGACGAAATTCCAATTGGAGATTCTTTTAATCGCTTAAAAATTTTTACAGTAAGAATTTGAGATCATAAATCAATTCCTAAATTGAGTTATGACATTCGTAATGGGCTGCAAATTCTGCCAGAAAACGCAGCTTGAACCTTCGATACGGAAAAATTCATAAAACGCTCAATTTTCGTCGAAAAAATGTGATTCCAGTGGGGTTTTAAAGATATTTCCTGGAATTACATTTTAGACTCAAGAAACACATGTTTTTGTCACGTTTTGTTCAGGTTACAGCCAATACAAGTCGGCTGTAAATTCTGATCAGAAGCTGTTTGAATTCAGCTTTCAATTTGAACATGTTTATGACATTATAACACTTATTCTTAGCAATCAAAACCCCTAAAAGCATCACATACACGAATTTAGTCAAAACAAAATCTGAATTTACTTGAGCTAAGTATGATTTCAATCTATACTTGTCTAGGGTTTACTCCTAGGCATTCAAATGTTCCTATTTCATCTACATATCACACATGCATCCACAGATTTCGAATTCTCTAAATTCATGAGAATTTCAAGTAGATAATTTTTATCAAATTTTACATACCTTGTGATCTCCTTGCAATGGGGATCACTAATCTATGCTCGATTTTTGTTTTGGAATTGATTTGATCCTTCAAATTGGAGGTTTGCATGAACTAGGGTTTGGTGGAGGATGTTTGATCGCCCCTGCGTTTTTTTGATCGAACCAGACTGTGTTTGGTGTTTTTAATTTTGTTTTAATAATATTAGTTTCAAACTTAACACCTTTGGTCCCCAAACTATTATTAGGTTCTTATTTTAGGTGTTTTTAACCTTCTAACATATTACTACAAGACTTCTTTCTAACTAGGTTATTTTTATTCCTAGTTGTTTTAATGGGTTCGGGAAATTATAACCCGCTTTATTTTAAGTCCCGTTAACTCGGGCCTTATATATATACTTTGTTTCCTCAACGGCCTTTATTCCTTTTTATTTAATATTAGGTTTCTTTATTAAATCCCTAATATTTACCGGGTTAACTTCACCACTAACGGTATTTTACCCGTTCATAAATATTAACGTGGTTTGATTACCAAACCCCTTTTCGGGGTGTTACACCCATCCATCATGAACTTCGTCAAGTCAACCCACCCCCAAACCCTCGAGGATACTTTTCGTTTGGCAGCCAAGATAAACCTTTGTGTTTGGCAGCCCAACCCAAAACCCTCGAGGATACTTTTCGATTGGCAACCAAGATAAACCATCGTTAAGTACATTCGATGCCTTCCCCCATCCATGATGAAATACTCTAACTCTAATTAATACATCTTTCATGATTAAATATATAATGAAACTTTAACGAATAACTAATCAATTTCCTTTCTCTTAGTTATTCTTTTGCCTTTTTTGTTTGTCAACTTCGTCGAGTCCACCCAACCCAAAACCCTCGGGGATACTTTTCGTTTGGCGGCCAAGATAAACAACAACCGCATTCTAGATGGAACCTTCGACAACAAGGGTTCATCCAAGAGTGTTCACCAAGCTACCACTGATACCATCGTTTAACCTACGCCATCTAAACCACCCACCAAAACTTTGCGGTTGTTATTCTGCAAAACCCTCAACCGCTACAACAAATTGCTCTAACCCAAAACCCCGAACCTGCAAAGAAAGCCTACACTGGGACTCATCCCAAGTGTAACACATGTTTGTACCACCATCCCATCCATACACCGTGCCACCTTTGCACCAACTGCAATAGGTTTGGGCACTTTACAAACCAGTGCCGAAGTGGCCCAAAGCCACCAGGTAACCAGATCCAAACCCCTGCTGCAAATGAAACTCCAGCTCAAAACCAAGCCAAACCTCAAGTAAACAATGATCGAGCCTACTACAAATGTGGAGATCCAAACCACCTTAGCAACACATGTCCATAACGCAACAACAACAATCAATAGCAGCAGCAAGCTCGCGGATGGGCCTTCGTCATCACAGCAGCACAGGCTCAGAACAACAACGATGTCATCCATGGTACGTTCCTTGTAAACGATGTCTATGCTTCTTGTTTATTTGATACTGGCACAGATAAAAGTTTTGTATCCGTTGAATTCGAACCATTGCTTAAGTGTAGACGCTCTAAGTTGTCAAAATCATTTGCGGTCGAAGTCGCTAACGGTAAGTCGATAACTATTGATTATGTTCTTCCTAAGTGTTCTTTGAATCTCAACGATCACAAGTTTTCGATTGACCTCATATCCATGCAATTGGGTAGTTTCGATATCATAGTAGGCATGGATTCGCTTAGGTGAGTTCGTGCTGAAGTCGTTTGTTTTGAGAAGTTTATTCGTCTTCCTCCTCCTGGTAGTGACTCTCTACATGTCTATGGCGAGAAACCTTCTAAAGGTCTCATGCTTATGTCGTGTACTCAAGAGAACAAGTACTTGCGCAAGGATACTTTGCCTTTCTCTCCCACGTTGTGGAAAAGAAGGATAAGGATAAGAGCGTGAGTGATGTTCCTGTTGTTTGCAAATTTCCCGACGTCTTTCCCGAAGATCTACCTAGTCCTCCTCCTCCTCGTTCAGTTGATTTTCGTATCGATTTAGTCTCTGGCGCTATGCCTGTTGCTAAATCTCCATACTGCCATGCACCCTCGGAAATGCAAGAGCTATCTAGCCAACTTCAAGAATAACTTGATAAAGGCTTTATACGCCCTAGTACCTCTCCTTGGGGCGTGTTGGTTCTCTTTGTTAAAAAGAAGGACGGTTCCTTTCGGATGTGTATCGATTATCATGAACTAAACAAGCTTACTGTTAAGAATCGTTATCCCCTTCCTCGCATCGACGGCCTCTTCGATCAACTTCAAGGCGCGACGTGTTTCTCCAAGATCGATCTTCGTTCTGGTCACCATCAACTTCGAGTCCTCGAAGAAGATATTCCTAAAACCGCCTTTCGTACACGATACGGTCACTATGAATTCGTGGTTATGCCTTTTAGCTTAACCAACGCACCTGCGGTCTTCATGGATTTGATGAACCGAGTGTTCAAGCTTTACTTGGACCGTTTCGTGATAGTGTTCATCGACGATATTCTAATCTATTCCTAGACGCAAGAAGAACACGAGCGACACTTGCGTCTTATCCTCGAACTCTTGCACACTGAAAAACTTTACGCCAAATTCTCCAAGTGTGAATTTTGGCTAAAAGAGGTTCAATTCCTTGGTCACGTCGTCAACGAAAGAGGTATTTACGTTGATCCTGCGAAAATCAAAGCTGTGAAGAACCGGATCACACCTAATTCTCCGTCTGAAATTTGTTGGTTCCTTGGATTGGCAGGTTATTATCATTGATTTATCTCCAACTTTTCGAAAATTGCCGTTCCTCTCACTTCTTTGACTAAAAAAGGTAAACCTTTTGTTTGGGGTCCTAAACAAGAGGAGTCTTTCCAGATGCTCAAGGACATGATTTGAAATGCTCCTATTCCCGACGGATATGACGACTTCGTCATGTATTACGATGCCTCTAACCAAGGTCTTGGTTGTGTCCTCTTGCAACGAGACAAGGTTGTCACTTATGCGTCAAGACAACTCAAAATTCATGAGAAAAACTACACTACTCACGATCTTGAACTTGGTGCAGCTGTTTTTTCATTGAAGATAGGGCGACTCAACCTTTATGGTACTAAGTGTGTGGTCTTCACCGACCATAAGAGCCTTCAGCACATCTTCAATCAAAAGGAACTCAACATGCGTCAACGTCGCTGGGTGGAGTTGTGAAACGACTATGACTGCGAGATTCGCTACCATCCAAGTAAGGCGAATGTTATGACCAACGCTCTTGGTCGTAAAACTCATGTCAAGGGTATTCGTTGTTTCCAACTCGTAGACGATCTTCGAAACCGCATTCATGAAGCTCAATACTCATCTGTTAACGAGGGTAACCTCTATAACGAGATGAAGTGTGGTGCTGAAGATCAACTCGTAACCAAGTCCGATGGTATTCTTTACTATCTCGATCGCGTTTGGGTACCAAATCGTGATGACCTTCGTGAACTCCTAATGAAGGAAGCACACAAAACTCGATACTCTATTCATCCTGGTGCTAATAAGATGTACCACGATCTGCGTATGTCTTATTGGTGATTTGGCATGAAGAAGGATATCGCTACCTTCGTTTCCAAGTGTCTCACATGCTCAAAGGTGAAAGCTAAACATCAACGTCCCTCTGGCCTACTCGAACCAGAAATTCCTGTCTGGAAATGGGGGAGTATCGCTATGGACTTTATCACCAAACTTCCTCATATTTCCTCTAGTTATAACAATATTTGGGTGATCATTGATTGATTGACCAAATCCGCTCACTTCCTCCCCATTCGTGAAGATTACAAAGTCGAGAAATTGGCTTGTATCTACGCGAATGAAGTTATTTGTCGTCATGATATCTCCATTGACATCATCTCGGACCGTGGTGGTCGTTTTACCTCTCGTCTTTAGCAAACGTTTCAAACCACTCTTGGTACTCATCTTAATCTTAGTACCGCTTTCCATCCTTAGTTCGATGGTCAAACCAAACGCACTATCCAAACTCTAGAGGATATGCTTCGTTCATGCGTAAGGCAACTAGGATATGCACTTGCCTTTGATCGAATTCTCGTACAATAACAATTACCATGCGAGTATTCAAATGACACCATTCGAAGCATTGTATGGTCGTAAGTGCCATTCGCCTATTTGTTGGCACAAAATCGGGGAAGCTCAAATCACCGGTCCCGAGCTGATACAAGAGACGACGGACAAGATCTTGCAGATTCGTGACAACCTGGTAAAAGCCAGAAGCCAACAAAAGAGTTATGCCAACAAGCAATGCAAGCCTTTAGAATTCAACATTGGTGACTATGTACTTCTCAAGGTATCTCCTTGGAAAGGAGTGGTTCGTTTTGGTAAGAAAGGAAAAATCGTTCCTCGCTACGTAGGTCCTTTCAAGATAAAGGATTGGCAAGGTAGCATATTGACTGGACCTACCTTAAGAACTCAACAACATTCACCCAACGTTTCATGTCTCAAACCTGAAGAAATGCTTAGCTGAAGAAGGACTTCAAGTTCCACTCGAAGATCTTCAAATCAACGAGACTTTACACTTCGTGGAGAAACCGGTTAGAATCATGGACTGAGGAGTAAAGCAACTAAGGCGCAACCGAATTCCCATAGTTTAGGTAAGATGGGAAGGAAACGTGGCGCTGAACTTACTTAGGAACTCGAAAGTGAAATGAAGACTAAGTACCCGCATCTGTTCGTTGAGTCTTCCTCTTGAATAAATTTCGGGAACGAAATTTCCTAAAGTAGGGGAGACTGTAACGCTTCACATATTTGTACTTTCCATTTTTAGAAAGCTTGTATTCACTTTCTATCTTTAGTAACTTTGTAATTGTACTTCATTCCAATCTTGTAAATCCGAGACATCGATCATAATGGAAAACCATATTTATATCAATCGTATCTTAATTCATGCTTGCGTTATGTGGAATCAATCATCAAATACGTATTTACATTTATACTTATGTTATATGCAATAAATCGAGACTTTAATCTTCTTTGGAATGTTTTTCATACATGTTTACTCATTATGCATACTTACATACCTTAAAATCCTATATATATATATATATATATTATTTATAAAAACGGGAATTTTAATTATTTTTGAAATTTCCCTCCTCCTATTTCCCAACCACTTCATTTATCACTAAACCCTAGTACCCACTTATAAATACAAGCCTCCTAAACACTTTCCACTATTGGTGGCAAAGTGGGCAAGTTGGGTGAGTTTGGGTTAGGATGAGTTTGGGTCAGGATGGGTATATTAAAAAAAAGGTCAAGATAAGTTTGGGTCAGGATGGGTTTGTGTGAGTATGGGTTCATGTTAGGATGAGATGAAAAAAATAATAATAATAAAAGACGAAAAGAATATAAATATTAAAAAATTATAAATAAAAAAATTGTAAAAATTTAAAAATATATAAAGTTTAAAAAATATTAAAATATAAAAACCAATATATAAAACAGAATCGTGTTCTTTTATATCAAAAAGATTACTAAAACTTAAACGCCACTACTCACAAAAAACAATGTGCCTACAAAACTATTAAATGTGCTGCTACAAACATAAAACCATTGAACCAAACTATTAAAAGTGCTGCTATAAATACAAAAACTATTGAACAAAACTATTAAATAGGCTGCTGATAGGTAAAAAAAATTGGACTAAAATTCAAACTTAACATGAGGAAACATAAACACATTAAGCTGCTACAAACTTAAACCTTTTTTGGGTTAACCCAAATACAAATTATTCAGTCCATTAGCCGATCCATTATCCATATAATTACAATTGGGTTCGAGTATGTCCCTTAATCGGGTTCAGTTTATTTTGGTAAAGCCTTAAACGGGTTCAGGTTCGGTAAATTGGTTATATAACACACCCCCAAATACAATAAGTTCAGAACTACGATCCCCTAAACATCATAATTCTTCAACTTTTAACACAAATTTCAAGCAATCAACTCCTGAGCAGCTTTGTACGAGTTGGGATCCTTACACATGTGATTGCACCTTATCTTTCAAGTCATGTTTGTACTTTAATTCCATAGTTAATGAACCAAAATCTATTAAACACAAACTTATCAAATTCGCTTACACATCTTAATCTAATTTTATTTAATCAATTTCACAATAGCATACTATTAAAACAAAAAAAAAATCTTATATAATCCTCATTAATTAAAACACATTTCGAATCTATACTATATAATAAAAGAAACCTGATTTGGGACACATGTCATTCAATGAGGGCATCAATAATTTATAGATAAATTTTAAATTAAAAAGATTTAAATATTATATTAGAATTTTATTTTGATTTTGATTGTAAATCTAAAGTCTAAAATGTGTTTTAAATCTAATCTATAATTTATGGATTTAATTTTGATTTGAAATATTTAAACAAAAACCCATAAAATTAATAACCATTTAATCAATTAAACGTTAATATGAAGGTAGCATATTAATTAATGGATAAACCAAATAAAATGTGTTTTTTTTTCAAATTTTAATATGGGGGTAATCTTTTTTTAATTTTAAAGCATCTTCCCTTTATTTTTTTATGCAAGCTTTATATATTATATTACTTAAAAGTTTGTTCATCTTTGTTTTTTCAAACAATATTCCAACCGAATAACTTTGTATTTGAAACTATGTATAAGCTGTTTATATGTTATTAGTCATTTAAACTAAGAATTGTTGTTTTTAACTTGTGCTATTAATAGATAATATTAATGTTAATTATTTATTAAACAAATAAAGTATTAATAAAAATCATAAAGTTATTTGTTTAATGAAATTAATAAATAGGAAGAGTTACAGAATTGTTTTTGTTATTTGGTATTAATCAATCTTCATCATAAAAACAATTAGCGACGTTCTATATCATTACACTAATAATCAAACATAAAACTTTAGAGTATGTATGTAACTAAATAGCATTTCAATACGTCAATCCTATCACATTTAATTAAGATTGTATTATTAATCGTGTGATTAAAATAGGATTCCAAGACGTCTTAATCCTCTCGTATTTTAATAAATAAAATGTATATCAAAGTTTATTTTTTAAAACATATCTTAACGACTATATGTGTAATACACGGATTTAATCAACATGTACAATACGATACACGGGGTTTTTAAAAATATAATTTTTTATTATTTAATATATAAAACATATATTCATTCAACCCGTGTAATACACGAGGTTCTAACCTAGTTAAACAATAAACAGATTTGTCATACATAAAAACCATAACCTAATCATGCAATAATAGAAAAATCATAAGATAATTGAGAAATTACCGTCTCATTTTAGCGTTTTTTCATCAACCACAACATTTAAGAGGCAAGGAAGCAAGAGAATCAATGAAACCACTGCAAATTGACGAACAAACGACATTTTTAGTCAAATCAATTGCGAATTGCTATCCCCTCTTGTTTCAAGCTTTAAATCCTCATTCGTTGGTTGTGCGATTATATACGTATCGACAAAAATTTTGCAATTAGTTCAAATTTATGTTGAATTAGGGTTTGATGTTTAGTAATTGATGAACCCTAATCCCCGATTGTTGTATTAACTATTGAAGAACTGTGTTCTATTTTGGGTTCCAAATGAATACCCATGACCCACTCCTTTATTATCTTGGGCCCATCCTGACCCATTGGATTTTCCTTTTAATTTTAAGCTTTACCCATTCTGACCCCCTTAACTATAAAGCACTACCCATATTAACCTATGGATTTGTTTTTAGCACCCAAATCAGCCCAAACTTTCATAGTTGGGTCAATTTTGCCACCTCTACTTTCCACACTATCAATTCACTCTCAAACTCTCTCATGGCTCCAATCTTTGCAACTTTTGGGCATAAAATTTATTGCTCAAAAAGTGAGTTTTCAACTCACTTCTTCCTCTTTTCTTCTTGTTTTCTTGTTTCTCCTTCCTTGGATAACCTCTAGGAGTGTTACCCCATGTTTACCAAGGTAAACAAAGGTGGAACATCACCATATTTGAGGTCCAAAGTTGGATAAAAATTCTACATTGATTAAAACTTTTACAAACTTTTTTTTTTTACTTTTAACTTGAACAATCTTGTACCAACCTTGCTTCTAACCAAACGCATAGTTATGAAGCTTGAGTATGGTTGATTATCATGAGTTTAAAGGTTCAAATGCCCTCTAAACTTTCTCCTTTGATAGGGTTTAAACAACCCACAAGTGTTGAAACCATCCAAGTCTACCATAGTTCATATGGCAAGACTTGTATTTTGGTGAAGGTGTGAACTTTGGAAGCAATGGCTATCCTACCTTGTTCCACTACCTCACTTGATGTTTTATCTTGCTATTCCAAGTAGTTTCCTAGTCTTAAAGTAAGACAACCCCGCTGCAACTCCAACATTTTCCATGATGGGTACGAAACACCCGGGTTGATCATACTTGACTGCTTGATGAACTTGAAGATAGTTGTGTTTCATTTTCATTCATGACCATCCGAATCATCTTTGTGATGATTTGTGTATTGGTGAATTCATACAATGAGGTTCATATATATACGCAGCGTAGATACAGGTAGGGTTTGGTGTGTAAATAGCCATGTTGGTGTGTAAATATGCAGGCCCTTTCAATAAAATCACATTTGTCGTGTTAATATTTCAGATTTACTTTATCGAGACTTAGGGGCTGTTTGGCAACTTCTGAATGGTTAAGTGCTGAATCAGTAAGAGGTCTAAACCATTAAGTGCTGAATCAGTAAGAGGTCTGAACCATTAAGAGCCAGTATAATGCTTAACCGTTCAGAGGCAAATGTCTGACCAATTCAGATTTGAGAAAACTTTTCCAAGTTCACGATCAAATTCTCACGTAGTGAACTATATGCGAATTCAAAATTCTCGGTCTTTCTTCGAGCCAGTCACAGAGGATCACACTTCTTGAAATTTAATCGATGGCCCACGAACTTCTTAAAATTTGCAACCTAACACAATTCTTAATATACACTCATAAAACGTATCCTAGAATGACAATGTTGGCCCGAGCTTGAACACTCTATTTACTGCCTAAAACAATATCTTAAACTGACCCGCTTTAACGAACAATCCCAAATCAAAATTTTCTAAGGAACTTGGCCCAAAGATATTAGAGTAGACCCGGCGCAACTATTTTCAAATACAACCGACCCACTCTTTTATGTCCAAAACAATCCCTTTGTAAAAAAACTTTGATTCAAACAACTACAACGATCAGCTATAATCCATCACATTCAATTTGTTTTCGTTTTTATTAGCTATCTAAACAACTCTAAAGCACTAATGGAAGTTGAGTTTTCAAAACCTAGTTCCCTAGAAATCACATGAAGTTGACTTTTCAGCTATACTTTCTCTAAAACTATGTGTGTTCTTGCAGGTTTCTCATTCTAGGAAGCTTTCTCTCTTTTGCACATCTGAAGAACAACCAATCTTGAAGATGAAGTTTTTGATTTTGAATATCTTGAATTTGATGTTGAATAATGATGTGTGCGAGTATGTATATAAGTTTAAGTATATTTTAACCCCTTTTTACACGTTAGTCAAGTTTTAAATTTATAAAACACGATATTTTACTAACACTAAACACACATATGGGCAAGTGCACCCATCGTGAGCGTAGTATAGTGCTGGCAAGATACCGAGGTCGTCAAAGGACACAAGAGCTTTTAATACCGGTTTATCCTCAATGTCTAATCAAATCAAAAAGTTAGAAAAAGGTTTTTAAACTAGAAAAAATAAAAACTAACTAAAATGCTGAAAACTAAAATAAAAATAAAAACAGATAGACAAGATAAATCACTTGGCTCCGACTCGTGTTTAGTGTAACCTTTGATTATTTCCGCACTTTTGCACTTTTTAAGAGATTGTCTTAGTTATTGTAGTAGGCCCCTCTTTTGAATGTGACGTTACCCTCAACCTAGTAGTTTGAGTCAGCAAGGATACAATCCTAAAGGGTCGGATTATTGAAAGATAATTAATTAAGTTATTAATGCATATTATGGTAGGCCCCTCTTTTGGAGGTGACGTTACCCTCGGCTAGGTAGTCTGAGTCAGCAGGGATACAGTCCTAAGTAGCCGGGTTAAAGTATTAATAGTAGCTTACATATGAGGGGATCAAAGAGTTTGGACCCCCGCCATCCAATACCGGTGGGTATTGAAGGAGGTCCTACTAAATTTGACCCAGGTCCTTGCAGGATCTATACACTGAACAAGGCAAGACTCTTACCAAACTGTTCCCTTAACCCCCGACCAGGTAGCCAACATATCTCCATATAGACCGTGGAGATATGAATGGTGAAAATCTTTTATTTTATATAGACAGTAAAATAATGCCAAGACACCACGGACAAACGATAAGGAAGAATCACCTTCAACATAAGAAACTAGTTATTAAAGTCATTAATACATAACCAAGTAAAAAGTGCGAAAAGATTAAAAATAAAAGTATTACACTAGACACTTGTCTTCACCAAGTGATGTAAGAGACTTAGGCAAACATGGCCTTTGATTGTCAAGAACTCTTACGATCAATCTTGGATCCCGAGACGACTCACACACTCTATGATGGACAATGGATTATGGTGGTGGATGATGGTGTTGTGATGGTGGTGGGTGGTGGGTGAAGTGTGAGAGAGGTGGTGTGCCAAGGGATGGTTTGCAAATGAGCCAAGCACCCCTATTTATAGCCTGAACAGCAGCTCGGGCACGGCCCCGTGTCTGTTGGGCACGGCCCCGTGTCCACCTTCTTCTCTATGTTCATTAATTGCAGTTTGTCTGCATTAGTTGACCACGCCCCCGTGTCCGCTGGGCACGGCCCCGTGTGCAGAAGCGTATCTGTACTATCAAGATTTCCCCAGATTCTGCGAATCTTAGAGTTGACCACGGCCCCGTGTTCGCTGAGCACGACCCCGTGGTGGTTGATAGAAGCTTCTACAGCTTTGTCTTTTCTGCTGACACTTGGGCACGCCCCCGTGCTCATTGAGGCTGGGAAGATTTAGCTGGGAAGATGCTGTCGGGGAGGCTGGCCATGCCACGTTTGTCCCTTTTCTTGTATTTATGTTAGATTTAGCTGCCTTTTTGCTTATTTTGTTCATTTGAGCTCATTTAATCCTGAAAATACAAAAGGAAGACAAAAACATACTTTTTCCAACATTAGTACTAAAAAAAGGTTAGTTTTATGCCACAATTGATGTAATTTATATGTTGCATTTTGTACACATCAAATAAGAAACGAATGGATCTGATGTGACATAATTTGTGTAATATGTTTATTTTAGATATGAAATTTGAATGTAAAATCACAATATAGAATATATTGAATCTTTAAAATCGTCTATTTTGACAATTCTCTAGTCAAACCACCTACTGATCTTGAGTATATTCGTAAAAACCCCAAAGTTTTTCACCAACTTTTTACTCAATCCATGAAATTTAGCAATATAAAACATCAAATTAGATCTGAATTTGAGTATAGCACCACAAATGATGAACTCGAAAGTTGTGAAACCCTAAAGTTCGAGCACCAAACTCTAATAACGATTCGATCGATTAACATGTGGAATCCGTCAAACACGATGTGGTATATCAATCACACAATCAAGATCAAACATGAATCTAAATAAAATTAGGCTTGTATTATGTTAAATATTGTTTACATGACAAACCCCCCACTTTCTCTCTCTAGAATGTGAATGTGAAACCCTAAAAAGTATCTAGAAAATCTTACAAATACAAGCTTGATCACCCTATTTATATAGCCTCATGGCCTCAAGTCACTAATACAAGAACATTACAGATTTTCCCCTAATGACCTTAAAGTGAATTGATCTATTGTTACACGGTTACTGCACTTACAAAAATCATCCATCCTAAAACAAACACTCAAAAAAACATTAGCAACAATCTTAATGGCAAACAAAAGTTATTACCATTGGGGTGATACTAACGAAGTGAAATCAACTTTTTCAAGATGCTCACTTGAAGAACAGAGAAAAGACATAGAAATTAATACAAAAGTTGTTATCCTAAACGAAAAATATAAAAACCAAACCTAGAGTAATATTGTGTTGCTTGATGAAGTTCTACATGCTGCTCCTCAGAGTTCAGGGATAAGGAAGAAGAATTCATCACAGTACAATTAATGCAAGATTAGAAGATTTACGACATGTTGAGTGATCTGCAAAACAAAAGATCTAATGAAATTGAATTCAAGAAGGAGACAGTGGAAGAAACCTTAAAAAGTGTCTAGTGGTAATAGTAATATTTTTATATTTTATAAGTTATCAGTTTTGTAATGCTATTTAGTATTTAATATATGTATGTTTTCTTTTTTTGTATGTCGACATATAACTAGGATCAATAATTTAAATAATGGTATAAAAGAATTATAATTATCAGATATTTATAAATAAATCAAATTATATTGTTTATAATCTTGCAAACACAATGTATTTGAACAAACCATGCTTATAATAAAAATATATTATAAATATTTTTTTTGGCGGTTATAAGATATTAATAATATTATTGAAGATAAATATTAAATGGGAAATAAAGATAAATCATTAATAGAATGATTTATAATTCAAGAAAACTTACAATGAAATATCAAGAGGTTGATCATGCTCATCAGAAGTAACCATAAGTCAGAACAGTCATTTGTGTAATAGTCAAAGATTAAAAAAAGGAGATTATAAAGTATTTAAGGATTAGGTTTCCATAATGTTTGCAAATATAAACATTATAAATAACAAAATTCAATAAAGATAACCTCTTAGATTTTTTTTAGTGGAAATCAGTGTAAAAATAAAGAGTAAATGTTTTCACATATGTTATATTTTCTAAAGAAATTTCCTAGCAGGTTCAACATATGTAGATACCGCCATTACACATGTTGAATTTCCTACAAAGTTTGTTTTGAAAATAAAAGAAGTTTCAATCGCCAAAACTATTTGCATTAATGACTAACCGTCTTGTATCCAAATTGAAAGTAGACGTCTAAGTTAATGTCTGCAATATCTGGAAAAGAAATAGTACTTTAAAGGTATAAGATTAAAGTGATACACAAGCTTAAAAGTCAGTAACTTTCAACGTATGATATTCGAGTTAATAAAGAATGAACTAGGAGTACATACAAAAATATGAATAATTATAAATGTAAAACGGCACATCTGATCATAATGACCTAAACTGTAACACCACACAACCGATCATAAGAACCTACATAATCAAATACTTACAATTTTTACATGTGTAATCTAATATTCTTATACCTTACATTTTGAAAGGAGTTGTACAGTATCTTATTTTGATTTATATTTTCTTAATTACTTTTAAATTGAATTGTTAGTGGCGTCCATGCAAAAGTTGTTTTGTTTTTTCTTTATTTTTATAATTATTTTTAATTCCTTTTGAATAGATTAAGTTTTTTCTTTATAACTTAAAATTATGATGTTTTATAAATTCCGAGTACGCCATTACGATGTGCTTATTTTTATCTATCTTTAGACATAAATTTTATTTAAAACCAAGTCGCACACTGTAGCATAAAATGATGTAGTTTACCCCTTTCCTTGTTTAAGCAATATAATATGACGTTTTATAAGAAGTTTACCATTTTCGTTATTTAAGTAATATAATATGACGTTTACTAAACTTTTGAATATATTATTACGACGTGTTTATTTTTATCTACGATTCCATAAAAAAATTATTCGAACGAACACCGATACCGGTGTTGTATTTGGTTTTATGATTTTCTGGACATGGTGATACAAAATTCGTTGAGTTATTTATGTACATTGTTTACCTTTTTTTGTTATTTGAGTAACATAATATAAAATTTTGAATACATCGTTGCAACATGCTTATTTTAACCTACGATTTGATATGAAATTTAAGCGAATGGGTAAATGTAGTTGAATTTTTTTGTTCTATATGGTGAATAACCGAACCAATACTACTCGAACTATATCATTACCATTAGCATATTCGTTTTTATGATTTTCACGACGTGATGGTACAAAACTGATTAAAAATAAAGTTTGTATTGCAACAAAGTATTTTTAGTACTATATGTTATAACAAGTGCTAGTGATCGAACTGATGGCCACCTAAACAACATCGGTACCAGTATCAGTATTTATTTCTATAGTTTTCGATCGATGTAAAACACGCACCGATATCCTTTTGGGTGTATCTCTTTTGGTTGCTATAAGAACCGAGCCAATACGGTTTTGATACATTAACAAACCGAGTCAATGCCGATCGTAAGCCCGCCGCAAAGCGCGGAAATCCCACTAGTTAATAACATATTCGAAGAACCTAAACTAAGATTATAACAAATTAAACAATACCATGTTACAAACAAAACAAAGAACCAATTCATGTTAATAGTTTCCTAAAACATCACGGCACAAATCCAGCAAAAACATTTTGACGAACACCATAATATATTCAATATTACCAATTTTAATACAACTTCTAAAAATGTAATGTACACTATACGTTCACAAGAAACAGCCTCAAAAACCGTATTCCTAATAAACACATATAACAAAAGATACAAACTTTTGGCTCAACATAAAAAACCATAATCCTAATCGACAAAAAGATAGCAAAAAATGCAGAATTTTGTCTCTTTTATCATTTTTTTCTAATAAATGTTAAACATGTAATGTACTCTATACAATAACAAAAAAAAACAGCATCAAAAACCATAATGCTAAAATCGAATGTTATTTATACGAACAACATACCAACATTCAAAGCTTTCACTAAAATCGAATGTTATTTATACGAACAACATACAAAAAAAACTTTATATGGGATCTGAATTGTTTGTTTAACGGGTTAGACGGACCCGAATAAAAAAATATCGGGTTCTCACTATTTGAATGCCATGTGTAAAAAAAATGAGTTAAAAATGGTTAGTTTGAATTGCCACATGTCAATAAAAAGGGAGAGTTATTGTATGGATGGCACATAGGATTGATAACCTTTACTATATTAGTATAGATAGATATCAAATAATAAGATATAATATGATATGCTACGTCATGAGATGATACAATACAATACAATACAATATACAATGCAATGCAATGCAATGCAATATATACAACATCGCAATATACAATACAATGAAATCGCAATATTATGCTAATGTATACTTTAAAGTCTTAATAAAATATGATATCATACCATTTTATTTCATATAATATAGCATAAATTAACACAACGAAATTTATAAGCCTTTATATGAACATTAATGATGATTCAAGATAATTTTTTAGCCTATTTACTTAAATTATTATTTTAAAGCACTATATATACCGGTGCATGCATACATAGTTCTTTACATTCAAGTAGATACTAATTGCTTACTTCTCACCTTATTGCATTTTAATCTATTCAAACATGACCGCAACTTCATTGAAGATGACATTCTTGGTCGCCTTATTGTTCTCGGTCTATGGTATGTTGTTTATATATATTGATTCATCTTATATTTAAGCATGTTCCTAGTTTATTGATGATAAAATATATGTTGCAGGCTTACAAATAACATGTGTGCTTGCTCAAGAAAAATCATTAGTGGTTGATCAAATTCAATCTAAGAATGAAGACGGTAGTAATGATGTACCTTGTAAAACATTCAGGGACTGCTCTCATCTTGGTTGTGTTGCTATGTGTGAGAGGAATCATTGTGTGTGTGTGGGCTCAATATAAAAGATAATAAAAAAAGGTTTTTTGGTATCGTTGACCAGTTCTTTCTATGTGCATTTATATACTTACGGTCCAGTCAAAAAATAGTAAGGTGACAAAAAATAAAAATAAAAAACAAAATGTAAAAGTATAGCAAACAATGACGAAGTTATCGAGCGCTAATGACGAGTAATAACCCTTGATTGTCGTAAAGCATATATGAGTTTTTCTCCCTGAAATAGTGTAGCTACAAAAAATAGTTATCTATCTGGGCACATTTAAAAAATATTTACCAATATCAGTATATCTAGTTAACTCTATTATTTAGTAAAAATATACAAACGGTGATTCCTATTCACGACCATCGCGCTCCCACAACAACCTCTCTCCTATTATTAGTTACTAATCGGCACCTATTTAATAAACATCTTTTAACAAATACATTACTTAATACACATGAAATTATTTGATTCACTAAAATAACTATTATCTTATTTATAATACTTTATATTTATATTGATATTTAAATTTAAATTTACTATTTATATTTTTATAATTAAATAATATTTAAATTAAATATTAAGTATATAATTACTAAATATTTACAGGGTCATAATAATAATAATAATAAGCTTATTTATAATACTTTAAATTAATATTTAAATATACACTAATTATTTATATTTTTATAATTAAATACTATTTAAATTAACTAATATATTATTTAAATACTTAAGTATATAGTTACTAAATATTTTCATAATTACAACAACAATAATGCCAACAATAACAATAATAATAATAATAATAATAATAATAATAATAATAATAATACCCAAATATAATTAGTGCTTAAGGTAGGTCGGGTTATCTTTATGTTCACTGAATATTGCATTAATATCACAAGAGGGGTAAAATGATAAATTATAGGTTCTTTATACATCAAGACTTGTACTAAATGTGTTATAGATTTTCTTAATGTCTTAAAATTTAAGTTAAATTACAAGTCTACCTTAAAGATATAAATTAAATGGTATTTAGTTATAAAAATATAAATAGTAAATGTAGTTCTTTTGGAGAGCGCAATCTAATCCGAAATGTCTTAAACGTTGTTTTGACCCACATGTTGCCGATCTGACCTGACCAATATGTATTATTAAACAGCAAACATATTAAAAGAAAATTGAATAAAATAAATTCAAAATTAAAATATTAAATTCATAATTTAATTTTATGGTATAAATTAAAGTAAATAATAACTATATCTGTAGAATTTATTAACATTGAAATGCGCATTTATTTACTCTTTATAATTTTATAACAAAATACTATTTAATTTAATTTAACTTATTTAATTTAACTAATATCAATTTGCAACATGGAAAGGCTTAATCCTGTTGTACATGCTGCATAATCTTTTTTTTTTTGTGCAACTCTTGCCAATACCTCTAGGTTTGTGGATTGTAAGTTGTATCTATTTTTGACATGTATGTTTTGATTGCTACGTGTAAAAGTCTAGGGATCTTTCCACCGCCAAACCTCAACACAACAGTTAAAGCACCGACATATGTTCTCTTACCATCATCTTACTCTCTCAAACACCAAACCTACAAACAAATGATCTTTAATATGGCGGTGAAATTCTCCAACAACGCCTAGGGGGTTTCGATGATGATGAACGGCGACAACGAGGATTCCGATCTAGGGTTCCGGCGACCATTCAAGAGGGTACGATGAGGGCCAGGAGACACTAATCAGCAACCGGTAGGTCAAGTGTTGACATCACATTCTGCGGCTTACGTCGGTGTTTACGACAGTCACGTTGGGCCTGGAGCGTCGAGATTCATCACGAAGCATCTCTTCGGTATCTACAGAGTAATTTGCTTCTGTTAACCCTAATTTTGTTATTGTTTTGGTTTATAGATTGATGTTTGTTATGTTTTTGCTTTTTTAGGCTTATTTGTTGTTTGATTGTAAGATATTAAGTCTGGAAGATGTTAACAGACTTCAAATAGGTCACTAGAAATCAGTTTTATAAAATTTAGTTTATAGATTGATGTTCATGGTGGTCATGAAGTTTCTTGATTCATCACTAATCATCTCTTCGCTTACCTACAGAGTAATTTGCTTCAGTTAACCTTAATTTTGTTATGGGTTTGGTTTATAGATCGTTGTTTGTTATTGTTTTTTGCTTTATTAGGCTTATTTGTAGTCTGATTGTAAGATATTTTGTGAAAAAGTTTTATTTTGATATATGTACTACAAAGACCTAAAGAAGGTGCGCCATCCGAGTTGGGGTTGGATAATCAGCAACCAATAAGTGAAATTGGAACGAATCTACATTTGTAAGTTTTGATATGTGTTTGTGATTTTAATAATTATATTTATTTGATCTACATTAGTTGATTTGATTATTATTTTTTTTGTTGTGAATGAAGAAGATCTTTTGTACAGGGATTACCTTAAAATTTCACCATCACCACCTATTCACCTACTGGAGTTGTGAGTTTTCTCTTTGATTACTTATTGTTTCTTTATTGTTAATAGCATGTTACTGTTTATGATTGTAGCCTTTTGTTTTATCAGTTTGTTAAGTTTTATATATGAGCTTACGTGTATTCTCCAAAAGTTGCAAATGTTAGGGTTTGGTTGTCCATGTTGTAATAACAGCTAAGGGTAAAGGTGTTAGTTAGATAGTTAGTATCGGTCTTCATCGTCGTTTATTGGTAAATTTGTTGTCAGAATGTCTAATATGAATTCGTATTCTGTCCTGTTTAGGATGGTTATTAATTTTTATAGTGGATTTAGTAGTTTTATGACCTTAAAAGTATGGATTGTATGATTGAGTCATTTGGGGAAGGAGTTGTAAAACAGCACGTCAAGTCATCAACACTTAGTTATGTTCACTTATGTAGGTTCTACCCTTCATATGGAACATCGTTTCAACATTCAACCAGCAGGCAATCCACCATGCCGATGCACTACAAACCTGCTGTAATTTCAATTCAAAATCCGAACTGAATCCGTACTAACTTCGAAGAATCTGTTCTTAAATTGTAGCATGTTTACTTGTAATTTGCAGGGGAAGAAGAAGGAAGGGAACGCTGCTAGATACATCTCTAGATCGCAAGCTGTCAAGTATCTTCACGTTAGTTAATCCGTTTTCATGTATTGTTTTTAATTCAATCTTATGACAGTGACGGATCAGTTTAGAACTGTGAAATCATTCAAACCGGTCATCGGTTTAGTTTCCTGGTTGATTTTTTTCTTTAGCTTTCGGTTGGTTGGTTTCAAAAATTTCAAACCGTAGTGAACGGTTTAGTTTGCGGTTTATACCAGAAACCGACCGTGTAAAACCGGACCGCATCATGATATTGATATATATATATATGTATATACATATAAGACATGTTTTATATTAGTTATTAAATTTATATGAATAATATGGACATACTTGAATTAATACTGGTTGTGAGTTGGTGAGTGTTGGTTTAACCTAAGTACAAGCGGCCAAGTGGGCTTAATTGAAATGCAATATGATGGTTGAATTTTAATTCAAAGCTGTGAACTATGAAGTCAGAAATGCTAAATATATAGATTTGAAGCTTCGGGCCTTCCCAGTTCACACTCATGCAGCCTACCACTTACACAGATAACATTTTCTAACTCGAAGTTATAATGTTTATTATCTATATTGTTTAGTCCACTATTTGTTATCCTTTTGAAGGTTTTTTTAACTCCAAGCTATAATGTTTAGATTTGATAAACTTTATAGTCAAATAAACATAGTTACCCACAAAGAAAACGAGCTACAATACCAATTTTTGATGAAACAGACCCAAGGTTTAAACCGTGGAACCAAACTGTTAGTCACGGTTCAGTTTAAATTTTCAAGGTTTGGTTTTGGTTTAGAATGATTAAAAACCGTACCAACGGTTGGCTCATGGTTTGACCTAAAAACCGTAAAACTGGACCGTAAACACCCCTAACAGTAAGTATTTGGAAGCTTTAAATATTAATTGGTCACTTTCACAAAATTCATATGGTATCAGCTTTAGAGTAAACAGTTAGAATATATTAATAAGTGCCTTTGTCATAATAGTATAAAAAGTGATGCACTTTAGACTACAACTATGTGCTTTGTTATAATGATCTAAACTCATTAGTTAGTTTACGGTGTAACTTTAACAGATTAAGAAAACTAGCAAATTTTCCCGCGTGCGTTGCTGCGCGGATACGTAGCAAAATCATATGGAGAATTCTAAGTTGAATGTAAACTAATTTGAGTTCATAACGCGGATGTTCGTGATCCTTGTAAATATCAAACGGATGAGTTATCGTTTGCATTCTATGCGACGATCCACACTTTCAAAGACATTGAAAAAACGTGTTAAAGTAATGGTAATAATATGAAAATGATTATTTTTTGCATGCAAACTAAACTTAAAAACAAATGGTTCATAGTTAAAGTGTCGTATGTTAGAATGTCTCATCTTTTAGTAATATTAAAAGTACAATTTATTTTTTTTTGCAAGATTATCATAAGCAAATAGTTGTTTAAAACTAAAATGCAAAAAGAGGGATTGATTGTAAACTTCAAAGTTTAAAGCAAGATATATAAGGGACCAAATATGTAGTAAATAAACAAATAAAGGGTTATAGTAAAATACAAAAGGAGGATTGATTTGGTAAATGTCACCGACATTTATCTTTCATATATAGATAATGAGCACCAACTTTTATAGTTCAACATAATTTTATTTTTATGCGGTCATATTTATCGTTTTAAGTTTAGAGGATTAATATGCACAAAATAAAATTTAACATATCGTTTTGTGTCAACCGCACGGTATTACAATATTTTTTTAGATAATTACAAGCGAATTTATTTTTGAAAATGACTCATTCTATCCTAAAAGCTTTTGACCCGTTACCCAACCTAGGCTACCCACCCACTTTAGCAAAATCGCTCATAAGCTTTTTGAGAACGAGGTTGGAAATAAGTTCAATGACTTTGTTGTTTTTAGTGAAATTATGCGTAAACACGAGAAGTGGAGTTTACAAGTGCATCATGACACAACACGTTCATTTTCTGAGATGGGTAATGAAGAAAGTGGTGGTAGTTTTAAAAGATCAAGGAATACTGAAGAAGGAGGCTATTCCACCCCAGAAACACCAACTAGTGGCGGTTCAACAAGTCAGCGTCCAATAGGCAGGGATGCTGCTAAAACAAAAGGAAGAAGTAAGTTTGATGCTAATATACTTGCAGAAGAAATTCATGCATTCAGGCTTACTAGAGACATTGAAGTTGATATCATGAAAAAGAACTGAGTTGGAGCAGCAAAAGAAACAAAAAAAAGAGGAAAGAGAGCGAGAGAAAATCGAGTTGGAGCAACACAAGATACTCAAAAAGGAAGAAATAAAGCTAAGGAAAATGGAACTTACAAATCTTAATACATTGCTACAAAAGGAGCACTTGACCCAGGAGAAGAAAACATTATGTTTTCTAATGTCGAAATACTATGGAAAGTGAATTTAGTTTGTTGTGTGCTCTGTTTTAGTTTGGTGTGATTTTTATGTTATGTTTGTTTTATGCATTTGTAAGATATTCAATTATGATGTGTGTATAAGTTGGATGCTATGATTTTATCTTATTGGATCTAGGATTTATTTTCCATATGTTTTTATGCGTTTGTAATATATTCAATTTTCTCTAGTTTAAATTATTAAGAATTAATCAATTATCTTCTTTATCCATTTGTCAACACCGTATTGGATGCTAGGATTTTATCTGGAAAATCTAACATTATCTCTAGTTTATATTTTTAAGAATTAATCAATTATCTTCTTTATTCATTTGTCAACACCGTATTGGATGCTAGGTGTCACACCCCAACCGATGGCGGAAACATCGGAGTGAGACGAAATAGATTTGCTCGAGACATCATAACACTAATAATTGTGACAGGTATTTAAATAATAAAATTTCATTTCCATTTCTAAAGAATCAATTACAAGGATTTGAAGCAAATATAACAACATGAATAATGAAATACAATACAATAAGAGTACAAAATTTAAAGTGTGTATCTAAGCATCCTACTAGATTCCATGCATCACCAACATCATCGCTAAACCTGCAACATGTTTTAAAAGCATACTTCAATACAAAGGTATTGGCGAGTACACTAATTTTGGACTCGTGGCATATGTATAAAAAGTATTTTCAATCCAACATAGCATTTGGTATACAAGGTCAAACTATCATGCATAACAATATATCAACTCTAGTGTCCACTAGTATTTAGCATCCCTCGTCACAAAAGCAACGAGACCGTTATAGAATAAATACTTAACAAAACCCCGTCGGGTGGTGTGCTACTCCTATAGCGCTATAGTTGTTTAAGCCGAGTTAACAAGTAGTATGTATTATAGCACGAACCTAAGCATAACAAAGCAAGTATACGGATTGAGTGACTAAAACCATGTTTGTAAATTGTGTGGTTTAACAAGTAAAACATGTTGCACCCAAAGTGTATTAAAAAGGAAATGAGTCAAGTGTACTCACATTAATTGCATATAGAGGTTCTTTGGAATAACGCACGAGTAAAGATGAGGAAATCCAAAAGAACGAAATGATCATCCTAGGTATGGAAATATATAACGAACTTGTTAAAATTTGTATGCTTAAATATAATTTCTAACATTTAAAGTTTACAATATGTTTATTTAAATATTATAATTTATCTCATTATATCCTTATACAAAAACCAACTTAACTTTGCAAAAAACACTTTAACGATGTTAACTATTTACCATTTGCCCCTTGCCCCTAAACCTAATGATATAATGGTAACCGTTTGTGTTAATAACCGTTCAAAATACTAACCTAATTCATCTTATACGACACACCCTTTTATATAATATAATATGGCACACCTTGATAGGCACCGATTAATTCATAGATACCATGAAAGATATGAAACAAAATAAGAACAGATAAGAAAATGAGAGAAGATTCCTTTGGATTGTTGTTGTAAATTGTGATCAAATTAAATCGTTCGGTTGTCCAAATTATTCTTTGATGACCAATAATATGCTTTAATGATTTCACCTTTTTCTGGATTGAACAAATTTCTTGAGTGAAAAACAGGGGTTTGAAAAGGCATACCTTTTCGGTTTCACCGTTTAATAATACGACACACCCTTTCAAAAAAGATATAATCCCCGACTTTTCGTTTCAATTTCATTTGCATACCTTCAAATCTGACACATGATAGTATGCTTACATGTTGGGCTTGATTGTTATTGTTATTGTATTGTTTATTATTATTATTGTTATTGTTATTGTTATTGCTATTGTTATTATTATTATTATTAGGAAAATTGGTTTTTAATAAACCAACCTTTGCCCCATTGGTAATTGATAATCCTACTTACAAAATTGGTAATTAATAATCCTACGTTTCAATATGTTGGTACTCAATAGACCTCCGTTAGTTTTTTTTAACAGAAGTTAGTTTTTACGTTTTATTTGTTACACAAACAGTCCCTGTAGTTATAATTTACTAGTTTTAAGTTTTATTTATTACACAAACAGTCCCTGTAGTTATAAAAAAAATCATAAAAATAAAAAAAATCTAAAAAATAAAAAAAAAATCATAAAAATTCTAAAAAAATCAAAAAAATTCTAAAAAAATCAAAAAATTCAAAAAAATAAAAAAAAATCAAAAAAATCATAAAAAGTCATAAAAATTCAAAAAATTCAAAAAAAGAAAACGTTTCGACCCGGACCGTTTCGACCCGTACCGTTTCGACCCGTACCGTTTCGACCCGTACCGTTTCGACGCGTACCGTTTCGACCCGTACCGTTTCGACGCGTACCGTTTCGACGCGTACCGTTTCGACCCGGACCGTTTCGACCCGGACCGTTTCGACCCGTACCGTTTCGACGCGTACCGTTTCGACCCGTACCGTTTCGACGCGTACCGTTTCGACCCGTACCGTTTCGACCCGTACCGTTTCGACGCGTACCGTTTCGACGCGTACCGTTTCGACCCGGACCGTTTCAAAAACGGTGGTGGTGGTGGTGGTGGCGGCGGGGCGGTGGTGGCGGTGGTGGCGGTGGTGGTGGCGGTGGTGGCGGTGGTGGTGTGGTGGTGGTGGTGGTGGTGGCGGTGGTGGCGGCGGTGCGGTGGTGGTGGTGGTGGCGGCGGTGGCGGTGGCGGCGGTGGTGGTGGTGGTACGGTTCGAAACGGTTCGCGTCGAAACATTTGAATTTTTTGAATTTTTATGATTTTTTATGATTTTTTTGAATTTTTATGATTTTTTTGATTTTTTAGAATTTTTATGATTTTTTTGAATTTTTTTGATTTTTTTTTATTTTTATGATTTTTTTTATAACTACAAGGACTGTTTGTGTAATAAATAAAACTTAAAACTAGTAAATTATAACTACAGGGACTGTTTGTGTAACAAATAAAACTTAAAAACTAACTTCAGTTAAAAAAAAACTAACGGAGGTCTATTGAGTACCAACATATTGAAACGTATGATTATTAATTACCAATTCTGTAGGTAGGATTATTAATTACCAATGGGGCAAAGGTTGGTTTATTAAAAACCAATTTTCCTTATTATTATTATTATTATTATTATTATTATTATTATAACCAATCAATATGTATATGTGCCTACAATCTTTGTTGTTGATCCAATTTTTTGAATGCCAATGTCTAAAAACCATTTAACGCTTCAGTGGTTTTGCATTTATCAAAAGCCCTCGGTTGATTCGAAAAAGTTATCATGTATGATCTGTGATGTTCAATTTTTGGTCTGGTCTAAAGCGGGTACATGTTTCTTTCGTTTACGTATGGTGGTGTGTATATGTGATCTTTGATACTTATATTTTAAAGATAATTATATACGACACAAATTTTTGACCCGCAAGAAGTGTCACCAACACATTAGTCCATTGATGTCGATACAATGACTCGAACATGAAGATGCGGTACAGGTAAATACTGAAATAGCAAAATCGGTGTGGCCAGTACAACAAATACTATCGCATCAAGAAACTGGTAGATGGTGGGTTCTATTGCAAAATTATATTTAGTGTAACATTTACATTTTATGTTCATGATAATGTGTTTCTATACGATTTTTTTTCCTATTAGATCTTATTTATTATGTTCTTTGTTGGTTCTGCTATTGTAGAAATCCACTTTAAGACGATGAATTTAGACTTTGAGTCGTTCAATTTTTCTTCATTTGCTTTGGCTGCAGTTGATGATTAAATGATTTGGATGGAGACAACATTTTCGATTTGGTTCTTTCAGGGTAAAAGACGTTCGGCACCTCGATTTATTCAAGTTTTATTTGTTCGTTTTTTTTTATTTTGAATTTATGTTGCTTATCATTCAGATTTGGTTTGCTAATGATGGAAAAAATCTTCCAAATAAGAATCACTATAACCAATTCTCAATTACGTCTGCAGAGGAAAAAAAAAGTTGAGCCTAATGTCGAAGTATATAAGAATTTTATTGGAACAAATCATTACCTGATTTGTTCAATTTGAACACAAGCAATGACCATAATCTAGAAAAATAACTCATAATGGGCCCATTGAGTTTAGCGATTATTTTTAGTTTATTAAAATATGTAAATAGCATGGTCGTAATCGAGCATCTCATATAATCCCGCCGCAACGCGCGGGTTGACGTTAACTCGTTAATTAACATTTAATATCATAAATAAATTATTAAGTTTTTGTGTTATCAATAAATTTCACGTTTAATAAAAATTTTGACTAAATATGAATCTTAAAATGGTGAATACATGTTAGTTATGCATATAAACTAATTTTAGTGCAAGTATATTTAACAAACAAAGTATATATGTACATATATGTTATTTTGAAGAGGTTGTATCATGTTGAAACAAAAACAGTACATAAACTATTTTTTTCATATCTATGTATTATAATATAATTATATTTTAAATAGACCACTAAATATTAATGAATATAAGAACCATTATTTATATATTTTGGTAACAGTTAAGGATTTTGGTGCTAGACACAATATCATTATGTAAAAAAAACGAGGACATGAAAAATCCTTCTAACCGAATATTGTTATATCAAAGTCTCTGTAATGCACTTGTGGAAAAAGATATATCAAATAATCAATTGGTAAACTTTAAATTCGTCAAAGATTTGAATGCCATTTCACTATAGTTTTGACAAATTTAAGAGATAAACCAAATTATTATTCAAAAAAAATCGTTTAACATGTACTTGCATTTTAAACTAGTTTGGTATAGGGCTGTTTAAATCGCTCGTCGCTCGTTCGGAAATTGCTCGGAAAATGCTCGTTCTATTTGATGCTCGGTTGTAAACGAGCCGCTCTGCTCGGTTCGGTTTGTAAATGAGCTAAGCATGAGCAAAGGTCCGCTCGGCTCGGTTCGGCTCGAATTATTATTTTTAATTAGTATATATATACACATACATATATAAACATGTATATACATATATATACACACACACACCTATATATATACACACATTACACAGACATATATACACACATTATAAACTAAATTTATAGTTTTATATATACCACTCTATTAGATTTTGGTCCACTGTATACAAATTTATAACTGTATCTATACGTACTAATCCAACCACGCCAATAAAAAAATTAATATCAAATGTAAAAGTTAAACCCTAAACCGATAAACGACAGGTTGCTCATCGCCTCAATGTTTCATGTCGTTACCCTAAGTTGATCGTTTCTTGCTCTCAACGTAATTGTTCGTGCAATATGATCATCGCCTCGTCGACCACAACATTGTAACTCATAAGAAAAATATTATGCCACGAAATGTGTATGTTTTTAAGGACATAAAAGCTTGAGACCAAACATTGTCACTATCTCTCTTAGCAAATTTAAATCGGGTGACATGGTTGTTCAAATTGCTCGAATTTCGCTCGACGCTCGCTCGGAAAATATACTGCTCGGTTCGGTTTGTAAACAAGCCAAGCACGAGCAAAGGTCCGCTCGGTTCGACTCGGCTCGTGAACAGCCCTAGTTTGGTAAACAAACAAATACATATTACTTTTTCTTTGTTCAGTATACTTTCTCACCAACCATTTATGTAAGGTTTTTTTGTTTGTTTTTTTTTATATTCTTTGAACCAATAAGCAAGGGCGAAGCTTAAGAGGGGCCGGGAGGGGCGCCCGACCCCCCGAACTTTTCGCTCGGTAGTGTTATATATGTAGTTTTCATATAGAAATTTTTGGGTATATACGTTTTCGACCCCCCGGTTCTATAGAAATTTTTGTGTGTATACGTTTTCGACCCCACCGTTTTCATGGTCAAGCTTCGCCACTGAGTCATCTTCTTCATTACTAAAAAGAACCAACCCAACAAGCCATAATACATGAACAACCCCACTGTTACTTCTTTTTTTTTTTTTTTTTTGATTAATAAGTTTACAAAAGATAAACATAAAAGTGATACCAGAATAGAGAAAAGAAGAAGAGTCGATACCGAAATGTTTCGAGCTAGAGTCCGTCAATCTCCGTTTGGCTCTTCGAGTTTTTCCGGCGAGACTCCGATGATCCCTTCGAACTCCGGCGAGGTGCAAGGCTCGAGAGTGAGACAGAGAGGGAAACAGAGGATGGTTGGTTGGTGTGGTCGTCGGTGTAAGAAGGAGAGTGGTGGTGGTGCATGGTGTTTGCCGGAACGAACGGAACTTCGGTCGAAAGCCGGCTCCGGCGACCGGTGTTCTTAGAGGAGAGAGAACAGGAGGGTGTCGTGTGGTGGGTTCAAGAAGAAGAGGGGAGGTGAGGGGCCGTCGTCTGACCGGATTACATGTCGCCGGAGCGCCGGTGGTCGCCGGATTTCCGGTCGACCATGTCTGAGGGAGGGAAGAAATGTTTTGAGGTTTGGGATGCGGCTCAGCGGCTGAGTGATAAAAGGCTTAGGATTAGATTTTTTTAATACTTTCAATTATATACACAAATAGTCCCTCAACTTTAAGGAGTTAATTAAATAGTTAACTTAACTTGGTTTAAGCTTGATTTCCTATAACTAACTAGGTTATTTAAATAGCCTTTAAATTAATTAATTAATTTGTTGGGATTGAACCCTATCAGAGGAACAGATAATTAAAGCCAAAACTGGATCAGAGCAGTGGATCCAGAATAAGCAGACGATTACAGTTGGTTCATGCAAATCTCTCCCCTTGAAAGTGGTTTCATATCTACTGACCTCCTATCTGTTGTTTTTACTAAGTGCTGACCTACAACTACTGCCTTGCATCTACTGCCCAATGTCAAAGACTGGTGGAAGACCAAAGCTCTGCTGATTCAATCTACTGCCTTGAGTCAAGTACTGCTGATTCGGACAAGCACTGCTGGGTTCACAGCAGTGGAAGGATGCAGCAACTGTTTAAGTGTCTTTTATGTAATGAAATATAATAGCAGTAGTTAGTACATCAGTGTTTGTATAGATCAGAGGTTAGAGTTTGTTAGGAGGTTAGATGTCACTTTCATGGTGACGTCAGCTAAGATGCTCAGTGGTTTGCAAGTGCCTATAAATAGTTCAGTACTTTGTACTATTCTATTAGCTCTTTCGTAACATCGTCTTCTTTGCACGAACAAACTACTGAGCTCTGGCTGAGGGGGAGTTTGCATTCTTTCATCAATCATTGTAATCGTTGTTGAAACAAATTCAATCTTTCGATTCATTGTGAAAAGATGTTTGATTAAAGTATTACTCTCGTTTGATTGTATGCAAAGTTTGTTTTCATCAAAATTCCGCTGCACAACTCTTTCATTTTCATCTTAATTTCAAACGAAAATACAATCAAAAACAAACTCAGATCCAACAATTGGTATCAGAGCTTGGACAGTCAAATTTGATTTAACAATCATTTTGACATAAATAGTTCAGCTCATAACAGTTGATACTGATCGTTTGTTCGTCCGTTGAAAAACAGAGCAAGGATTAATCACCATTAAAGTTGATTTCTCAGTGTCTGTAAAACAACAAGAATGACGTCACAATCTCAGGATGATAAAAACAACATCGGCTCACTTTTTAAACCACCTATGCTAAAAAGAAATGAGTACAACATCTGGCAGAGAAGGATGGGTCACATCCTTGCTCAACAAAGCACAGGTTGTTGGAGGTCTGTCATTTATGGTCCCCATGTTCCTTCAGTGCCAAGCGCTGAAGATGCTAAAAAGTTCGTTCCAAAACCAGTTGAAAACTATACCGAAACCGACTTTCAAAAGATCGAACTAGATGCTAAAGCATTTAGCATCATAGCATCAGCGCTGCCCAATGAGATATATGCTGGACTGTTACACTGTAACAGTGCCAAAGAATTATGGGACGCACTTAAGGAACAGTTTGGGGGGACTAAAGAAGTCATAGAAAACAACAGGGAAATCTTGAACCAACAGTATGAAACATTTTGTTACGTTAAAGGTGAATCACTAACGCAACAATTTGAGCGTTTCAGTTGTCTCATCAGTGAACTGAGGCTTGTTAACACCACTTTTACAAACTCAACTCAAAATAGCATGTTCCTCAGGTCACTGCCAGAAAAATGGGACACCATAGCTTTTGTCACCCGAAACCCACCTGAATTCAAGGATCTGACCTTGACCCAACTCCACGGTCGACTCCTGACCTACGAAAGGGAGTTGAACCAGAAAAGGAGGTTACAAGAGTCAGGAAAAGTTACCGATGATTACACTTTCGGTAATACTGCTCTTCTGGGTCAAGAAGAATCTGGGAGCAGTGGTAAGGATCAGGGTTATGATCACTTCATTGACATAACTGCTGGTGCAAATTTCAACAACCCTGATCCCACTGACTTAGAAGAGATGGATATTCTGCACCAGTTGGCTTTGCTAAGTGTTAGAACTAGCAAATTCTATAAAAGAACAGGGAGAAAATTCCCAGGACTTCATGGGAATTTGAGGGTTGGGTTGGATAAATCGAAAATCAAGTGTTACAAGTGCAATAGGTTAGGGCACTTTGCTAGGGAATGCAGAAGTCAAAACACTGGACCAATAGTTACTCACCCTAGCTCTAACCCTAGACCACAAAGTCAAAACACTGTGCACTATACCCAATACACCCCTGCAGCTCAAGTGAACACTGCTCACTATGCTGCTGCCCCTGTGCCTGTGCATTATGTCCAAACTACTGTCCCACAAATTCAGTACGTTCAAACCCCTGCTCCACAGGTACAAGTGCAACCTGTTGCACCTCAAACCACTGCTCCAGCAGCAGTACAACCAGATCAACAAAGCTTTTTCACTCAAGGGTTTGTTGACTGGAGCAGTATGCCTGAAGACCTTAGTGATGAAAATCTTGCACTCTATGCTTCTAATGATTCTTCTCATAATGAATTTTGTTTGATGGCATTAGAGTCAATACAGGAGGGGGTTGAAACTGAAGAGGAACAGCTGAGTACTGAAAAAGTGGATGAGGTGACTGAAGCAGTGGTTATTGCTGTGGCTGGTGAACTACTGTTGGGAGAAAGTTCAGGTACCCTGATTGAACCAATGACAGATCCATGGTCCAAAGAGGACAAAGAAGAAGAGAAGGAAGAAAAGGCTGGTGAAAAGAAGGAAGAAAAGGCTGATGTTGATGAAGATCATCAATGTGATTGTGCAATGATGGCAGCTGCCAAGGTATCTCCTCAAGTTCTTGAAAAACTGTGTTCTGACAATTGCATAATTGCTTTTGCAAACATCAAAGAGGTGAATGAAAACCTTTGGGATAAAATCTTGACTGATGAGGTTAAATTTGAAAAGTCTTTAAAAGAACTTAAAAACAAATTGACTGAAAAGGAAAAAGAGATCAGCTGTCTGAAAGAAGAGCAAAGCATAACCAAAACCCAACTTCAAACTATGGTAGAAAAATACCAAGTTTGCAAAAAGGAGTTGGAATCCACCCAGATTACTTGTGAAAGATGGGTGGAATCCTGCAGAGGATATGAGGTGATGCTTGCTAAACAGATTGAAAGTAATGTGAAATTTGGGGTTGGGTATAGAAAATATGATGATGAATGCATTACTTGTGAAAAATCTGTTGAAAACACTGATGTAACCACTGAGTTCATCCCCACAAACAAGAATGGCCAAGAAGTGAAAATCACTGACAAACTTGGTAACAAAATCACACTTGGCAGAACAAGGAGTTCATCTACTTTTGAAGAACTTGAAAAATATCAGTTTAAACCCACTTGGTCTGACGAGTGTGATATTCTTGAAAATTTCAAGCCAATGGACTTTACATCAACTGATGGTGTTAAAGCTCCAAAAGCTAAAGTCATACCTCTCAAGGACATCCCAGCAGTGGTTAAAACCTCTGCTGCAAAGGAGTCTGAAAAGAGAAAGAAAAAAGAAAAAATTGATAACTTGTTTTGTGAATTCTGTGAGAAAAGGAATCATCTAACAAAAGATTGTTTCCACTTGAAAGCCTATGATTTAAACAGAACAAGTGTCATTGTTTCAGCAGACAGTTGCATTGTTTGTGGTAAAACAAACCACAAAACTCAAGCATGTGTGTATCTCAAAAACTTTGATGTGAAAAAGAATGAGTACATGGCTAAAACATCCTTGAGTCCATCATCTTCATCATCATCTGTCAAGTTCACCAAGAAACAACCACTGTTTGTGCCAGTTCAAACAGCTGTCACAAAACAGCTGAACCAAACATCTGTCAAAAGAGATGTTCAGGTTACTGATGCACCCCCTGCCAATCAGTTCAGAAAAGGCAGAGAAAATCTGTCTTACCAAAGGATTCCACACGTTTATGAGGCCTACAAAAGGCCCTCTAAACCCAAAGTGAACAGGCATCCTTTTGGTTACCAGCAGATGATTGGTCAGGACCCACAACAGTGGTTAGAGAAACACTGTCCTAAAACAGTTCAAACTCCTGACCTAACCACTGTCCATCACTCTGCATCCATCCCAGACACTGTTGAGACCCCATCCAAAGCCTTGTTGGCTTTGGAGACCTTAATGAACTAACCCTTTTACTTCATGTGCAGGGAGCTTCTGCATGCTTTGATAGTCTTTGGTATGTAGATAGTGGAGGCTCCAGGCACATGACAGGATGTAAAGCCCTCCTCAAAGACTTTAAAATCCATGGAGGGGGTGATATATCCTTTGGGAATAATAGTAAAGGGAAGGTTCTGGGGTCTGGTACAGTGCAATCTGGAAATGTAAAATTTGAAAATGTAAATCTAATAGACAATCTAAAATTCAACCTTCTGAGTGTGTCCCAAATGAGTGACAAGGGATTTGGGTCATTCTTCACAAAAGACTGTTGTAGGATTGTTGGACCAGAAATGGTCAAAAAGATTGAAGCAATAATCAAAACTGGTCAAACTAAACTTGTTGCTCAAAGAAGTGGCAATGTTTATGTTGTTGACATGTCAAAAGAGTGTCCCAGAGCTGATGCATATCTGTTCTCAGCTGCCTCTAACAAAGAGACAGAACTTTGGCACAGAAGGCTGGGGCACACAAATCTTAAGACAATCACAGAAATTTCAAAAAATGGTTTGGTGAGAGGCCTACCACAAAAATTGTTTTCATGTCCTGAACATTGCATTTCCTGTTTAAAAGGAAAACAGCATAAAAGTTCTTTCAAGTCCATTGAAGAGTCCAAAACAACCCAATGTTTGCAAATGCTACACATGGATTTGTTTGGCCCAGTTCAAGTCATGAGCCTCAAAAAGAAAAGATATTGTTTGGTTATTGTTGATGACTTTTCTAGGTTTACATGGACTTTCTTTTTACACTCAAAAGATGAGACTGCAGGCATTTTGCAAGACTTTGTAACACAGGTTGAAAAGCAATTTGACCTTCCAGTGAAAAGCTTCAGGAGTGACAATGGCACATAATCCAAAAATAGGGAGTTGGATGCCTTCTGTGTGAAGAAAGGGATTGTAAGGCAGTACAGCATCCCTAGAACACCAGAGCAGAATGGGGTAGTGGAAAGGAAGAACAGAACTCTGATTGAGGCTGCCAGAACCATGCTTGCAGATTCAGGTTTGCCATTAACTTTCTGGGCAGAGGCAGTAAACACTGCTTGCTATGTTCAGAACAGAGTTTTAATAAACCCCAGGCACAAAAAGACTGCCTATGAAATTCTGTATAAAATTAAACCACTGATTTCATACTTCAAGGTGTTTGGCTGTCCATGCTTCATTTTGAACTTAAAAGATTCCATTTCAAAATTTGCAGCCAAAATTGATTGTGGTTATCATCTGGGATACTCAACCACTGCCAAGGCCTACAAAGTGTTCAATACACGGACCAAGGCAGTGGAGGAGACTTTGAATGTTAAGTTCAATGAACTTTCATCAATGAAAATCCCAGCAAACCCTGCAGATCTGTTTGATCTTGAAAAGTTTACTTTTGAAAATACTGCTGTCAAGACTAACAGTGCAGGTTCATCAGAGGATACAACACCAGACTATGGGTATGAAATCATCATCCCTCAAAGGTCTGCCACAAAAGGAAAAGCACCAGCTGTTCAAAACAGTTGTCAAAGCTCAACCACTGCTACCTCAACAGTTGTTGACCAAAGTAGCCCGTCAACCACTGCTTCCACATCTTCAAACACTGCTGACAAAAGTCCTCAAACAGTGGATAAAAGCCAGCAGGTGTCCACTTCATTACCTCCTATTCCACCACCTTTTGAAGCCACTGCTGGATCATCAAAGTCCCCAGCAGTGGTTAGCTCAGATGATACACATTTGCAGCCCTCACCAACAAATGCCATCATACCATACCAAGGAGATTTAATCTTCTTGAGATCTCATCCACCTGATCAAATCATTGGCAACATAAATGAAGGGGTGCTCACAAGAAGCCAAACCCAAAACATTTGTCTTTTTGCTGGTTTTCTATCACTCCATCAGCCAGTCAAGTACCAAGAGGCACTGAAAGACAACAGCTGGGTAGAAGCCATGCAAGAGGAGCTCCAACAGTTTAAAAGACAACAAGTATGGGAGCTTGTACCACTGCCAGAAGAGGTTAGTCCCATTGGCACAAAGTGGGTCTTCAAGAACAAAACTGATGAAAGGGGTATTGTTGTCAAGAATAAAGTCAGGCTTGTGGTTCAAGGTTACAGACAGGAAGAGGGGATTGATTATGATGAAACATTTGCCCCTGTTGCAAGATTGGAAGCCATTAGACTGTTCCTGGCCTTTGCTGTCAACCACAATATGAAGGTGTTTCAAATGGATATCAAAAGTGCTTTCCTCTATGGTACAATTCAAGAAGAGGTATATGTTTGTCAACCTCCAGGTTTTGAGGATCCATTTTATCCAGATCATGTCTACAGGCTAAACAAAGCCTTGTATGGCCTGAAACAAGCACCAAGGGCCTGGTATGAAACTTTTTCCAACTTTCTACTCTCAAATGGTTTCAAAAGAGGTACCATTGATAAAACATTGTTTTTAAAATGGAGAGGGAAGGATTTAATGATTGTCCAGATCTATGTGGATGACATTATTTTTGGAAGCACATGTAACTCAATGTGTGAAGAGTTTAGAGAACTCATGACAGCTGAGTTTGAAATGAGTGCAATGGGTGAGCTGCAATGCTTTCTTGGTCTCCAAGTACAGCAATTGCAAAATGGAACTTTCATTCATCAAAGCAAATATGCTAAAGAACTTTTAACCAAATTTGATATGAATGATTGTAAACCATGCAGCACACCCATGGAAACAAATAAGCTGGTCATGTCTGATGAAAAGGATGAGCTGATTGACCAAACACTTTATAGAAGCATGATTGGGTCTTTATTGTACCTAACTGCATCTAGACCAGACATCATGTTTGCAACATGTGTCTGTGCAAGAAGTCAATCAGCTCCCAGAAAATCAAATCTCATTGCTGTAAAAAGGATTTTCAGATACATAAAAGGTGCTCCCACACTTGGTATCTGGTATCCAGCTAATGGGAACATCAAGCTTTCAGGTTTTTCAGACAGTGACTTTGCTGGATGTCACACCACAAGGAAGTCCACATCAGGAGGGTGCCAGTTTCTAGGTGATTGCTTAGTTTCATGGCAAAGCAAAAAGCAAGCAGCTGTTTCAACATCCACTGCTGAAGCTGAATACATTGTTGCTGCAAGCTGTACAGCCCAACTCCTGTGGCTTCAAAATCAGTTGCTGGATTTTGGTATCACTGCCTTAAAGACACCACTCATGTTGGATAGCCAGGCAGCAGAAAATATCATCAAAAATCCAGTTTCCCATTCAACCACCAAACACATCGACATCAGACATCACTTTGTGAGGGATTGCTATGAAAAAGGTTTGATTTCTCTGCATCATGTCCCCACTAAAGACCAGCTGGCTGATATGCTCACAAAAGCACTTGATACAGCCACTTTTGAAAGCTTGGTCTCTAGGATTGGGATGCTGAACATGGAATAACAAGCACCATCTTGTTTTTCTATGAATAAAAGCAACAAAATGTTTTCGGAAAATCAAAACTCCATCCTTAAAAATAGCTAAAAATGAAATTTTTCATTAAAATCCTTAAAAGTCTGTCATTAACCACTGATTGTTCAAAAGTCTGCTTTACTTCAAAAGTATGTCCACTGCTGAAAGTCTACCTCTGTTCTCTCATTCCTTTGATAAACTCTGTTGTTCAAAAGCAGTGTCTTATCCACTGTTATACTATCCACTGATAGTGAAAATCATCCACTGCTCTACTACCACTGCCTTCATCAGTCACTTTCACAAAAGTATTGTCCTTCACTTTCACCAGGGGTTGTCACGTGGGCAGTACATATTGGTCAGACTTTTTGTAACGGCTGCCACCTCAGCATTCACTTTCTTCCCTATAAAATCCCCCATTCACCACCAAAACAGGGTTTTACTGTCGAATTGAATTCTTGAAAATTCTCTTCTCAAAGCAGTTTTTCTTCTCATCTCTCCCAAATTTCTTCGATCATTCATCTTCAAAATGACAAAATCGAAGTCATCTTCAAAACCCTCATCCAAATCATCATCGAAAACAACCTCTCAAAAGGCAATCTCCACTGAAATTCCACATAAAACATCTCACAATCTCCTGGGTCTTCTCACAAAACCAGGAACCACAAATGTTTTCAATTCCATCATTGACACCATGGCAAAATCAAAGTACAAAACTTTGTTCACTGTCGATGCACCAATCTATTTGGAAACCCAAAGGGAGTTTTGGAGGAATGCAACCCTTGAAAAACAAGGAGACACTGCAACCACCATACACTCTTCTATAAAGGGTAAAGTTGTCCAAATCACGCCACAATCCATTTCAGAGGTCTTTCAACTCGATGATCAAGAAGGTAAAATTTCTTTCACTAAAAACGAGTTGCAAACTGACTTTATTGAGAGAGGGTATGAAGCCACAATGATGAAGAAACTTACCTTACAAAAAGGTTATTTTCCTTCTGCAACCAGATTTTTATTTCATACCCTCCTACTATGTGTTTCAAACAAAACCACTTCTTTCAATGAAATCCCTTTAAAGATTCAAAATCTGGGATATGCAATTCTTCAAGGAGAAAATTTTAACTATTCTCGGGAAATTTTTAAAGATTTGGTTAATAATGTTGAAACAAAATCATTCTTACTGTTTCCAAGGTTTTTAAGTTACTATTTTGCAAAGAAATTCAGTAAGGATGATTTAGCTGTAATAAACCAAGGTGATTCTACTCAAATAAACAGTTTAACAACTGAAACTTTTTCAAGAATGTTAGCACCTTGCAAAACACAAGCAGAGGTGCCTGAGCAGATTTTAGCAGTTACAACTGCCCCTCAGGTATCTGCTGCTGAGCTCACTGCTCAAGGTGATCAAAGCAGCAGCACAACTGTTTTGAAACCCACACCTAAAATCACCAAAAAACCAACAAAAAGAAAAACACAAAAACCCCCCAACACCATCAAAAAGGCATCACTGGAGGATGAGATACCAGAGCTTCTGCCAGTGACAACACAAAAGTCACAAGAAACCACTGCTGCTACTTCCTCACAGCAGTTGGTACAAATATCTCAACCCATAACCGAAACTCCTCCTGCTTCTTCACAAAAAGAACAGGTTGTACACATAGGGTCTCCACATCATGATGCTCTGGAAACACTCGTTTCTATCATCCACAGCTCAATACCCGGGGCAAATCCACTTTCTACACCACCCTTCACATCCACAATTCCCCCACCAACTAAACTGCTGTTGGATGCAATTGATTTGAACCAGGCATTAACCAGTCCTTCTCAATCACCTATCAAAGAGAATATACCTCAACAACTGACTGGGTCTGATGTATCAATCTCTGCTAACCCACCAACACAACCTGAGGAGGTTAGACCCATTGAGTTACAAGTAACTCTTGGTGGTAGTCCAAGTGAAGCAGCCACTACAACTGTTGAACCCACTGGTTTACAGTTGGACAGTGGTTACATTAATAAGACTTCCTTGGAGGCAATTCCTTTTATAGCACCTCTGCCAACCACCAGTGGATTTATTTATCCTACTGGCAACATCAAAAGGTTGTCAAGTGTTGAAGGAAGAAGACCCCAGTACCAAGAAAAAAGGGCATCAGTGGTTAATGTTTGGAGTATGCTCCCTACATCTACCACTGATAAAACCACTGCTAGTGGGAAATCAGATGATCTCATTCACTTGGGTGATGATTTAAAGTACCAGAAATTGACGGATCGCATTGAAAAACTTGATAACTCTGTTACAGAACTCAAAGATATGCTACAACAGGTGTTACAAGTACAAAAGATACAATCAACTGCTATTCCACCTCAAGCACCTGCTCCACAAAGGGCACCTGCTACAAATGAGCTCTGGGATTTATTTCAACCTTTTCTCCATCACCAAGCAAAACTAGCAGATCAGCAACATGAAAAACATGTCCAACAGCTGCGAAATGCAATGGAGTCAAGGTTCAAGAACACTCAGGCTGATCTGCAGGCTCTCAAAACTCAGCTCTTGCAAACCACTGGCACTGCTCCTCCAACAGTACTTTTCATTGATCAACTCCCAGACGATAATGCCAAAAAGGGGGAGAAAATTCAGGAGTGGAAGAAGAAAGGAATAGATGATGGTCTCTACATTGAACCTGAAAAGGATGCCATGACCAGAAAAATTCCTGTGCCAGATGGTAGTAAGAAGGTTGATGCTACTCAAGAAGCACTTGATGAAGGAGTAGCAAGTGTAAAAAGAGATAGAATGGCAAAGGATATTTCAAGGTGGAATGAGGAGAAAAGAGCTTTCATGGAGCTGTATGAGCAGGGTTGTTCTGGTTCAAAGGATACTAAAAATCCTAAGACAAAAAGGAAGCCTAAGTCCACCTCATCCAGAATTCCAAAGCATATTCCAAAACCACCATCCAAAAGTCATCAGCATCAAACCTCCACCCAAACAGCTGTTGTAACTCCTGCTGTATCAACTACTGCTGGTACCTCAGTAGTTTCAACATCTGTCCTCACTTCAACACACACCACTTCAAAATACACCAAATCCACTGCTTTACCACCATTACCACCAAAAACAAAATCACCTCCTGCCAAGAAGCAGAAGACATTGGTTGTTACAACATCTGCTGTAATGACAACAGTGGTTGGAACACCAGTTGTTTCAACAACTGTTAGTCAATCACAAACCACTGCCACTACATCCACCACCACTGTTCCATCCAAAACATCATCAGCCCCTCCTCAAACAAAAAGAAGAAGGCTAATTCTCAAAGATGATGACACTTCACCACCACAAACATCTTCAAAATCTTTTGCTCTTGTCACAATACCAAAACCTGTTCCTCTCTCTTCAGTTCCAATGTACAAGTCCTTACCTCCTGCAGGTGTTCAATTTCCTCTTGAACTAGCAGCTGTTAGAGATGAAATAAAATCCTTTTACTATGAGGATGACCCTGCCAAAAGGAGTTTGCCATCAATAAAGGGATATTCCTGGCCTAAAAATGTTGATGAATATTTGGAAATCAAGGCCAAGCAAGCAGAGGATATCTCAAAAAGAAACACACAAGGGAAATCTGATAAAGAAATTTCAAGAAATTATCAATATCTGCTCACACAAGTCAGATCCCTAGAACAATTTGCAAAAAATGTCAGTCAACAAATTTCAGAAAGAGCAGCTGAAACTTTGAAGAAAGACTACATTGAAAGCATCATGGATCACAAGAAGTATAAAGGAGAGAGATACATGTACAAAGAGTGGACTGTTCCTGAGCTTGAAGATGAAGCTGCAAGAATTCAAGACATGATAAAAAGGAAGGTCACTCACACTCCTCCTGACTGGGCAAAGTTTAGAAAGAATGTACCTGACAAACAGGTAGAACTGCAAAGAATGAAAGAGGAACTGGTTACTGCTGAATATGGAAACAAAAGACAAATTGCCAGATGGAAAGAAGATGTAGTCAGGGCCACCTACAAAAGGTTGGAGGAACTAAGAAAGAAAGACCCAAATGTTCCTCAAAAGCCTGACTATTCTAAAGCAGAGGTTTCTAAAAGACCACCAAAGTTGCAAGTCAAAAGAACCACTGCTCCAGCTGGTGCTGCCATCTACAAAAGAAGGAGCAAAAACCAGTTTAGTATGGAAACAATTCAAGATCTATTAGCTGGAGATGCCATTGTAAAAGCAGGCACGAAAGTAATGATAAAAGAAGATCTTGAATTGGAACAATCTGCAAGTGCTGCTCAGCCAGTCATGAACAGGCCAGCCTCACCAAATACTTCTGCAAATAAACATCTCCCAAGAAACCCACCAGGCTCAAAAATACAAAAGTGGGAAACTGACAAACAGACCTGTGTATTGACTTTGCTCAGGTCTGGTGGAGAAGTGGAGAAAATATCAAGGGAACAAGCTCTTGGCCTGAGTCTTGAAGATTTGCAGGATCTCCTTGATCTTCCACTTAGCAGGGATGATGAAGATACAGATGCCCTAGACTTTGAATTACAATTTAAAGGTCAGATAAGGGAACTGTTGATGAGGCAATAAAGTCTTCCACAAATAATGAAGAGTTTTGGCATTATCTGTTCCAGGGGGAGATTGTTGGGATTGAACCCTATCAGAGGAACAGATAATTAAAGCCAAAACTGGATCAGAGCAGTGGATCCAGAATAAGCAGACGATTACAGTTGGTTCATGCAAATCTCTCCCCTTGAAAGTGGTTTCATATCTACTGACCTCCTATCTGCTGTTTTTACTAAGTGCTGACCTACAACTACTGCCTTGCATCTACTGCCCAATGTCAAAGACTGATGGAAGACCAAAGCTCTGCTGATTCAATCTACTGCCTTGAGTCAAGTACTGCTGATCCGGACAAGCACTGCTAGGTTCACAGCAGTGGAAGGATGCAGCAACTGTTTAAGTGTCTTTTATGTAATGAAATATAATAGCAGTAGTTAGTACATCAGTGTTTGTATAGATCAGAGGTTAGAGTTTGTTAGGAGGTTAGATGTCACTTTCATGGTGACGTCAGCTAAGATGCTCAGTGGTTTGCAAGTGCCTATAAATAGTTCAGTACTTTGTACTGTTCTATTAGCTCTTTCGTAACATCGTCTTCTTTGCACGAACAAACTACTGAGCTCTGGCTGAGGGGGAGTTTGCATTCTTTCATCAATCATTGTAATCGTTGTTGAAACAAATTCAATCTTTCGATTCATTGTGAAAAGATGTTTGATTAAAGTATTACTCTCGTTTGATTGTATGCAAAGTTTGTTTTCATCAAAATTCCGCTGCACAACTCTTTCATTTTCATCTTAATTTCAAACGAAAATACAATAAAAAACAAACTCAGATCCAACATAATTAATTACTATATTGATTTTTTTTACAAAATAAATAATTAATTACCCAGGTAATTAACCATATCAAAATCTTTCGACGATTATTTAATTCACGAAAATTTCTGTGGTTTCAAAGGTTAGGATTCGGATCTTTCCAAAACGGGTCGGATTTTGGGAATCTATTTTGACGGATGTTACACTAGGATTTATTCTGGATAATAAATTATATTCATTTTTTGTATAAATAAAGTATACAAATGAGTCACATTCTCATCTAACCATAAAACTCTTTAGTTCTACTCTTTATGTAAAATGTCATATACTGAAAACTTTGAGAGTTCCGATTCATCAAATGAGAGCAATGAATGGGAAGAATGGTAAGAAAGAGTGTTTCAATCAAATCGAGCATTTGATAACATGTTGGTTGAATTACTCATACACATGTCGGATATGATCATTAGAGATCATCCTCCTACAATAAGAAGAAGGTATTGTGATCGTGAATATGAACAGGGTGAGGCGCGCTTGATGAAAGACTACTTTGTTGAGGACCCAACATATGATGAAGTAACATTTCTATAACACCTTGTAAATTCGTGTCAAGTTATTTAAAGACGTGTGTCCACTCTCGATTATGCCTAATAATTTGGAAGAGAGGGACTAATTTAGTCAAATTATGAAAGTATGAATGTGGAGGGACTGATGCGTGTGAAGTGTGTATATAAATTTAGGTATATTTTAAGCCCCTTTTACACTTTCTTTAGCCAAGTTTTAAATTTATAAAACACGATATGTACTAACACTAAACACACATATGGGCAAGTGCACCCATCGTGAGCGTAGTATAGTGTTGGTAAGATACCGAGGTCGTCCAAGGACACAAGAGCTTTTAGTACCGGTTTATCCTCAACGTCTAATCGAATCAAAAAGTTTAGAAAAATGTTTTAAACTAAGAAAAATAAAAACTAATTAAAATGCTGAAAATAAAAATAAAAGAAAAACAGATAGACAAGATGAATCACTTGGTTCCGACTCGTGTATAGTGTAACCTTTGATTATTTCCGCACTTTTACACTTATTTAAGAGATTATCTTAGTTATTGTAGTAGGCCCCTCTTTTGAAGGCGACGTTACCCTCAACCCAGTAGTTTGAGTCAGCAAGGATACAATCCTAAAGGGTCGGATTATTGAAAGATAATGAATTAAGTTATTAATGCAAATTATGGTAGGCCCCTCTTTTGGAGGTGACGTTACCCTCGACTAAGTAGTCTGAGTCAGCAGGGATACAGTCCTAAATAGCCGGGTTATAGTATTAATAGTAGTTTAACTTATGAGGGGATCAAAGAGTTTGGACCCCCGCCATCCAATACCGTTAGGTATTGAAGGAGGTCCTACTAAATTTGACTCAGGTCCATTGCAGGACCTCTAAACGCTGAACAATGGCAAGACTCTTACCAAACCGTTCCCTTAACCCCCGACCAGGTAGCCAACATACCTCCATATAGACCGTGGAGATATGAATGGTGAAAATCTTTTATTTTATATAGACAGTAAAATAATGTCAAGACACCACGGACAAACGATAAGGAAGAATCACCTCCAACATAAGAAACTAGTTATTAAAGTCATTAATACAAAACCAAGTAAAAAGTGCGAAAAGATTAGAAATAAAAAGTATTACACTAGACACTTGTCTTCACCAAGTGATGTAAGAGACTTAGGCAAACATGGCCTTGGTTGTCAAGAACTCTTACGATCAATCTTGGATCCCGAAACGACTCACACACTCTATGATGGACAATGGATGATGGTGGTGGATGATGGTGTTATGGTGGTGGTGGGTGGTGGGTGAAGTGTGAGAGAGGTGGTGTGCCAATGGATGGTTTGAGCTTGAGCCAAGCACTCCTATTTATAGGCTGAACAGAAGCTCGGGCACGGCCCCGTGTCCACATCCTTCTCTTTCTTCATTTAATGCAGCTTGTCTTATTAGTTGACCACGCCCCCGTGTCCGCTGAGCACGACCCCGTGTGCAGAAGAATCTTTGTACTATGAAGATTTTCCTAGATTGTGCGAATCTTAAAGTTGACCACGGCCCCGTGTCTGCTGAGCACGGCCCCGTGGTGGGCAATAGAAGCTTCTAGCACTTTGTCTTTTCTGCTGGCACTTGGGCACGCCCCCGTGCTGGCTGAGCACGGGGCGTGTTCAGTCTTCTGTCTTCTTGTTTTGCTTGGGAAGATGCTGTCGTGGGGTCGGGCATGTCACGTTTGTTCCTTTTCTTGTATTTATGTTAGATTTTGCTGTCTTTTTGCTTCTTTTGTTAATTTGAGCTCATTTAATCCTGAAAATACAAAAGGAAGACAAAAGCACACTTTTTCCAACATTAGTACTAAAAAAGGGTTAGTTTTATGCCACAATTGATGTAATTTATATGTTGCATTTTGCACACATCAGGGACCAAATATGTCAACATGCCATTTATTTCCCTCTGAGTGACCCCATACGGACCGTAAGCCTATGTGCTTACGAACCGCAAGCATAAATTTTTATTGTTTCTGAGTAACGGATACGGACCATCAAGTTGTATACCTTACGGTCCGTAAGGAGGTGAAATTTTGTGTGCGCTGAGTAGGCTTATGGACCGTAAGCTTAAAGCCCATACGGTCCGTAAGGATGGTATCTTGGCAGATTTTGTTTGGAGGCCAAGGCATTCTGCCCTTATGCCACCTATCTTGCAATGTTAAGCCATTGTGCAGCTTCTAACACGTCCATACACACTGGAGACCTCCTAGACCACCTCTAACACCTGTCATGATCTCCTTTCAACCTCCTCAACTATAAATAGGACCTTTGAGTCCTTGAACAACTTGCACCATTTCATCATTTCTCTTCTCTCTACTCTATCTGGAAGTTTCTAATCTTAAGGGAGTATCCCCTGAATTCTAAATATTCTAAGGATCACAAGTAAGTGTTCCTTTCCAACTCTTTTCGTTTTTATAGGCTTTTATTAGCTGAAAGTGAAGCAAATTGACTTTTACTTTGACTTTCGGTTTAGACCAATATGGTCCAGCCATTGTTCGAATCGAACATGGCTACGTGATCGTAATAAGGTAGGTGTTAATCCCTCAAAAGGGCACCTCCTGGAAATCGCGTTAAGTTGGTCAAATGACGGGTCAAAGTTATGTTTAATAAAAAGTCAAACGGCAGATTTTGGAAAACTTATAAAATGAAGTTGTAGAGATTTTAACTCATGTTTTTAAACATCATATCAGTTGGTAATTAATATTAAAACATGTATAAACATGTTCAGCCCGTCAGTTCCAGTTTATGTGTCGGTTCGCAACCGAAAGTCAAGCAGTTTGACTTATGCTTTGACTTTCGATTCTGACCCGATTAACAATTTTAGCTACTGATTCTAAGTTGCATTATGATCATATTATATTGTATAATAACCCTTTGTGGTTATACTATCTGATCATAATCAGTTCTTGAGTTTTATTGCAAGTTCATATAATATGCCTAATATTGACCAAAATGCCCTTTTTGTGCATAACTTGGTTTTAATCAATGATAAACTTATGAAATGGATAACCTACTGATATGATAATATAATTAACATGTTTTGGAATAATGAACTTGTTCATAACATCAGTTTTTATACAAGTTCATGAATGTCACACCCCCAAAATCCACCACGCGGAGTATCACCGCTTGGAGGCGTGACATGACCAGGATTGAGCCACCAATCATATTGAACAACATACTTAAGTAAGTAAAACCAACCACAATACAATTGGTGACCATAAGACAGTAACCAGTTTTAAGTTAACAGCGGAAGCATAAAACGTAAGTTCACAGTTCATAAGTTTTAAGACCCAAAACATAAGTTCCATAAGTTTATAAAGTTTAATTAATAAGCATGGGACATGACAGTCCGCATCCCACAACAACCTCCTCCTCGTGCAAGCTCCATAAGCATCTAGCGACCTGTAAGGCATGTAACAACGAGTCAACAACAAAGTTGAGTGAGTTCACGTTTGGTTGTTTAGTTTTAAGTTGTTTCTGAAAAATGTGGTTTGACTTTCGTTGGCTTATTTGCCGTGGGGGTTACCCCGTAGTTGAAAGTATGTTTAACCAGTTCCTTTTCATTACCCAAACCATATCCATAATCGGTGGGGACTTCCCCATGTGAACTACTAGACGGTATGATATCGACTACTACGAACAATAGTTGTGCCCTACATCAGTGTCTATCATCACTGATAGTTTGCCATAGTCCATTAGTACACGCCCGTTCGGACGACACGGTGTGAGGTTTGTTAAACCTAATAGCGCTATTAACTAATGACCCGCTCGCCATCGGCCTCGGCGATTAAGTCGATATATAATGAGGGACTTAATGATAGAGTTTTGTCTAGTAAGTTTTAAGGGTGTTGTCCAACCCAAGGAGGACGAACGTACGTATTCTACCCAAGAAGAATACGCAGAATTTATTATTGGCATCCTACCTATGGAGGATGGCCGTACATATCCTATCCAAGGAGGATATGTAGATCCCGTTTTAATTTCTTTAACCCATTCCCAACCACCGGGAATCCCATGCCTTAGAAAGTGTGTGAACTCACCTCGGTTTGACTCTAAAAAATAGCTAACAGTCAAGGTCGGTCAATCACGTCCTAATATGATTACCAGTTAGTCATTTAGTGGTTTCAAATAGAGCACAAAGTTCATACACGTATCAATCACATAACACGCACTCACTTTAACGGTTCATGCCCATATAAACATCCCATCTATTCCCGTTCATAAACAAACATACGACATTTCACATAACACTTTCATTGACATATAACATGTTAGACTATTCTCAGATAACCTACCCGACATTTAGACACGCAAATCACTACTTATGTCGTTTCAGCTTTAGTCTTCAAAACTGGGCTGTTTTCGGGGATTTTAATAAAATAGTTAACTTGTTTCAAAAATTCCCAACTTTTTACAGAAGGTCTTAAACGGTCCAAATATTATTGTGTAAAAATCTCGGGATCCAATTCGTCACCAATATTTTATAAAAAAATCATTTTCCGGACTGTAATCAGATTTATCTTTTTCTGATTGCAGTCCACGGGATAATTTATTTAAAATTCCTCGTAAGTCCGATTTACGAAATTCCACTGGGAGAATTAAAAATACATCAGTGGTCATTTACTGTACAAATTTCATGAGCTGATTCAACATAGATTTCCAGTTATGACTAAAAATATAACACATATTTTCAGCAGCAAAAATGCAGCTTGAGCTGCTGTTACAAAATGACCCTTTAAAAATAGCAAACGAAGTCCAAAAATCATGATTCCAGTGCCATTAGAACTGTATCTCATAATACATAGATTTAGGCTTCAGAAAATACATTTTTCGTTTTATTAAGGTCTGGTTACAGCCAACTGAAGTTGGCTGTAATCACTAAACAGCTTTCTGTTTTCAGTCTTTAACATTTTAAAGCGAGTTATATTGGTTCCGTTAACATGTTTAGAGATCCATAACGACATTTAACATCAATATTAGCAGGTAAATCATTAAGTAATCAACATGTTCACTACAACATTTCATCATGTAACTTTTATGTTCATCTTCTTGTTTAAACCCTTTTAGTGTTCTTGTAACCTTTATCATACTACGACTTTTAATCATGAAACAAGATGAACAAAGGTGACATAAGGAACTTACTACTAGCTTATAGCTAGGGATGATTCTTAGTGAAGAAGATGGAGAAGATGATGGTGAAAAGAAAGTGAAAGAAGCTCCTTGAAGTTCCACAAGATACAAGCCTCCTTGAACCACCTTTGAAGCTTGAATGGAACTTGAATGAATGGAGGGTGATGGTGGTTATGTGGTGGTGAGGGTGGCGGTTTTGGGGTGAACCGAAAGTGAGAGAGATGAGAGTGATGAGAGAGGTGAAAGATTGAGGAATGATATGAAATGATGAAAGATCTAATGGTTCCATACTTATAATCTTCACTCCATATTTTGTTAACTAGCACAAGCAATATCCAAATAAAATATATGAAATGAAGCATGGTGTATATATATGGTGGGTCCATCATGGGACCGAATCGGTTAAGGGGGGGGGGGGGTTAAGGTAAAATTGTGACTAAATTGCAAAAGGTAGTTAGATTGTAAGTAACTTGATAATATATGTTAGTGTGATGATTTTTGGTGGGAGTTATGGTAAACGGGGACCACGACTAGTCAAAAATAATAAGACAATGTACTTGGCAAATATTTGGTGTCCCGGCTAATGTCCGGTTGTTCGGTCGGATACTGTTCCGTTAAAGTGTTTAATTATTCCATAAAGTGTCTTATATATATATTTTTGTAACACTTTTAATTCCTAACACATAGGATAATATTCAGGACCATTTAGTCAATTTTCTGTGCACGACAAGTATGTTAACAAACACATGTAAGTATGACACAGTAAACAAGGAAACAGTTAAGTAATTCAACACAGTCACTAAGCACTTTAATTATCATTAAATAAATCGTACAGATACAAGTAATTATGAGGGTTGTCACATTCTCCCCCTGTTAAGAAAATTTCGTCCCGAAATTTAGTGCGCGGTTACTGAGGAAGCTAGTTAAGTTGCGGTGTTTACTGGCTTTTCCTGGGGTGTCACATCATCCCCCCGTTGATTTGGAATTTCGTCCCGAAATTCTGCAGTAGCTTCAGCCTCAGTAGTGGTTGCACTTTTCTTAAACAACTGGGGATACTTGAGTTTCATTTGGTCTTCTCGTTCCCAGGTATACTCTGGGCCACGACGGGAATCCCAACGAACTCGGACAAGAGGTATCCTGGTATGCTTGAGAATTTTAACATCTCGATCAGTAATCTCTACTGGTTTCTCGACGAATCGCAGCTGGTCGTCGATAGTGAGCTCCTTTAAGGGAACTATGAGGGTCTCATCTGACAGACATTTCTTCAGATTTGACACGTGGAATACGTTGTGAACTCCGCTGAGTTCTTTAGGTAGGTTCAACTTATAGGCGACTTTGGCAATCTTCTCAATGATTTCGAACGGTCCGACATATCGCGGATTGAGTTTGCCTCGTTTGCCAAAATGGACTACACCTTTCCAAGGTGAGACTTTGAGTAGCACTCGATCCCCAACCTGGAACTCGAGTGGCTTTCTTCGCTTATCAGCATAGCTTTTCTGACGGTCACGCGCTGCCGCCATTCGTTGTCGTATCTGAGCAATTCTCTCGGTCGTATCTACTACCAGTTCTGGGCCAGTGATTTGGCTGTCACCAACTTCTGCCCAACAGAGAGGTGATCGGCACTATCGTCCATACAATGCCTCGAACGGAGCGGCCTGGATACTGGTGTGGTAACTGTTGTTATACGAAAACTCCACTAACGGGAGGTGTTTCTCCCAACCATTGCCAAAATCAATCACACATGCCCTAAGCATGTCTTCAAGGGTTTGGATGGTGTGTTCAGATTGCCCATCCATTTGCGGATGATACGCCGTACTCATGTCTAATCGAGAACCAAAGGACTTGTGCATAGCTTGCCACAATTCAGATGTAAAACGTGAGTCTCGATCAGAAATGATGGAGGTTGGCACTCCGTGCCTTGATACTACTTCTTTTAGGTAGATGGCTGCTAGAGTAGAAAACTTATCCGTTTCCTTGATAGCCAGAAAATGTGCAGACTTGGTCAGTCGATCCACGATCATCCAAATGGTATCGTTTCCGCGTTGAGATCTAGGCAGGCCAGTAACGAAATCCATGGAAATTTGCTCCCATTTCTATGTCGGTATCTCTGGTTGTCGAAGTAGGCCTGATGGTTTCTGATATTCAGTCTTGACTCTCACACAAGTCAAACATTTGCTGACGTAGGTTGCTATGTGGGCTTTCATACCAGGCCACCAATACGTAGTCTTGAGATCGTGGTACATTTTATCCGAACCAGGATGTACCGAATAACGAGACTTGTGCGCTTCATCCATCACAAGCTCGCGTAAGTTTCCGTAGAGTGGGACCCAGATGCGCCCTGTTACGTAGTAAGCGTCGTCTTCCTTTTGTTCTAGATGCTGCCTCGATCCTCGTAAGGACTCAGCCCTGATGTTTTCTGTCTTCAATGCTTCGATCTGAGCATCACGAATTTGAGCAGGAAGACAAGATTGGATGGTAAGCTGTAACGCACGTACTGTCACGACCCCCGACCCACCCTGGACGGAATCGGAAGTCGCGAACAGCCCAGTGGTACCGGTGATTATTTTGAAAATGTTGCAGCGGAAATTTCATCAGAACCGTGAGTTAGGAAAAATATCAGAGTTTAGAAAACACCGGATTTTATTTATTAAATAGATGGGATAAACCCATGTTTTACAATGGTAGCTTTAATAAAGATAAATTTTATTTAATTTAATAAAATAAGCCACTTCTTGATGCCTTTCAGTGCCGTATCCATCTTTTACTCCAATCTACTGTAATTACCTGAAAAGTGTTTTAAAAAGGTTTTGTTAGCGGGAAATACTGAGTGAATCATTCTATTTTGCATAATGATGCATAGTTATTAATTACAGCATAAGAGCGATTACAATGGCTTCTATCTTATTTTTATCTGGCATTCTGTCACAATGGTGACAAGTCACAATGGTGACGATGGTCATACCACTATTAGATCAATGAACCTAAATAGTGATGATTATCCCTGTAGGTCAATGAACCTAACAGTGATTATCCCGAGTAGGTCAATGAACCTAACTGGGAGAAATTAGTAATGTGCACACTACCCCACTAACCAGTAATTCAAGATATCCACGACTTAGTCCCTGTAATTATAACCTTGAAAATAATTTGAGGTATTGTAAAAATAGTTGATAAAAAGAGAATGACTCACATTGCAAATTTATACGGGCAGAGTTTAGCCTACTGATTTAACCTTGTAACCTAGTGCACACGAACTAGGTAGGTAACTTAATACAGCAATTACGATAACTCACGAGATCAACCCTCACAACGAATGACAAAGTGCTATGCTTAAACATCCATCGAATTAACGATTAATGACAAAGCATCACCCTAATGTGGACAGCACTTAAACATCCATTGAGTACATTGATCGATCGGAAAATGAATCGTAATAGCGATCGAGTTAATACCATGTTCTGCAGCACCCCGCTATACTAATTAGTGATTTGTGGGTGTTAATTGTGAGTATTTGGACGATAACTCCGTGCCAGAGTCGAATTTTATCGTCGAACGAACGCACAGAAGCCAGTCCCAAAGCCTGCTATTTATACACAAATTTTGCCATTTGTTACGGACCGTAACAAATATTCCTTACGGTCCGTAAGGGATACACTTTTCTTATTTTCTTGCCACGTGTGTTTGGAGTGCAGGTGAGTCGACGTTTCGATTAAATTCGATTTTTATAATAACTTATAAAGATAATCGTTGAGTAGGGAATGCCCCCCCTGAGTTTTAGGGGCCCTGATCCTGATTCTGATTGTTCTGATAATTTTAGGGTTTGTGGAGAATTACTTGGGTTTCTCAATTAGGGTTTCCTTTTGGTTAAATTAAAATAAGAAATAGTATTTTTAATGAGAGTTGTTATATCAGTGGTCCGGGTTTATACTTACGGAACGTTTTTAGGACGTTTTTGTGTGAGTCGTTACATTCTCCCCACCTTAATAAAAATCTCGTCCTCGAGATTTACTGGAATACTTTTTCTTTATCTCAGATTCCAGCTCCCAAGTATATTTGGGTTATGATATTTCTTTTAGATTTATGTCATATTTGAGTCAACAAAATGACACAGATTAAATATCAAATTTTGTGAATAAGAGTTGTATAATAAGTAGAATTCAATGGTTCAACTGAATTGGTTAAAAAAATCAATTGTCAAACGAATGAGATGAAATGATATAAATTTCCAAAGTGACTAGGTTCAAGCCAAAAGATAGATATTTAAAATGAATGTGAATGACTTTTAGAATTAATAAAATTCTTTGTCAAAAGAAAGCTTACTTTGATTAGTAACCGAGGAAGACTTAGAATTGACAGGTTCCAAATGAAATAAAAGTATGAAAAATGATTTGTCAAATATTTATGATATGAGAAAATCAAAGTGTTGAGATGAGTGAATTGTAAAGATACACCAGAAGACAATAGAGTTAGTGTATCATTAATTAAAGTTCCAAGTTGTTTCAATTGTGAAACAATGTGATAGTATACTATTAGTATATTTTTCATACTATGTTCTAGAGATTGAAATATAGTAAGAACAGGTTGTTTTGGTATGACTAACCATTATTTTATATTTGTAAAACAAATGTAATATATATTATTTGTGTTTCTGTCTGAACCGTATTTTATATATCAAATATAAATACTATGTAATATATATTACAAAATTCCGTAATGAAGTTATTATATTTACAAAATATTTTAGTATTTTTGTAAAGTAAATCACTATTATTTATAATGTTTTATTTGTCCCTTTTATTTTATGAAAATATGTCTTATCCAAAGTATATATATTTTCATATATAATTAAAATTTACTAAATAAGTATGATGACTTAATTTATATATATTAACTAGTCATTATCATGGTGGATATTGGTTAGTGCTGCCTTGTTTAAGCATAAGTGATCAGTCCATGCCTAACTAAGGCTAGGCTATCCAATACCTGCCCCTTGATAATAACCCTAGTATTTAAAAATAATACTAACATTACTGTTATTAATTTATTACTAATAATAAAATTATTAATAATAAATAACTTAAACATAAACTTAAATGAGAGTATATCTCAATATAATTTTTTATATATATATAAAATATAAATTCTTTACCTCAATGGTTTAACAAAAATTTATTGACTCGATATCAAAGAGTCATCGTTTTGCAATAATGCGGTTCATAATGCAAAAAGCAAAATGATTTTTGAGTTTGGATAAAATAATAATTCGGAATGAAGCCCTCCAGTGGTCTTCATAAATCAAACGAACCACATGCACAACAAACATTGCATGTGTAATGTGTGGATTTACCAAGAAATGAAACAGATCAATATTTGCTACTATGAAAAGAAATCATTCATGGTATGATGATAATTAGGGGGAGTAGTAATGCAAAAGTCTATTCATAGAGGTCAGAATTTTAACAAAAGAAATTTAAGAATTTTATCTGAAAATTTCTTATGATAACTGTTTGTTAAGTGACATTACCAGGGAATATCGAATAAAATGAAATAGGGAATTTGCAAAAGTATATGACTCCTTTTTCAGTGCTAATACTTATGACTCTGATTAAACTGTAGCGTACCTCAGCGATATTCTTGTCGCTTGTAGGATCGTGTGGCAAAGTGCTTCTTTTAATAGTTCTTCTACTGACGGAATTAGCATTGGTGTCATAATGCCCAATTATATTTTCCAAAGGTCTTGCCTTGGAAGTCGTGTGTGATATATTTCAACGTCCGTGGACGTATAATTTAAGTTTCATGTGTTTTCTTGTGCACTAGCACAACTTTATATACTTCTTACTTGCATTAATAGTTTATGATAACGTATTGGAAATTCTTATACTTTTGATGGTATCCCAACTTAATGGGTTTTCATTGTTATTATTATTGCTCAAGTTACTAGGCAGATAATCAAACGAAATAATGTTTGATATCGGAAAAGAGATTCCTAATAAAGAAATCTAGACATAGATGCTTGTGTTTTATTCCAAATTAACTTTTGGAATTTCTTATAGATATATATATATATATATTTATATAATCATATATTTCACATGCTGAAATAAACATACCATCTATCAGGTCAATGTATTTAACATATTCATATTTTCAAAAACTAGTCAGATATCTGGTCATGATACTATTTAGGGAAATCTTGTCACTTACTGACATATTATATACCTTCTTACCCGGTTCTCGCCGGAGAGGTAACTTCAGTATATCCGGACAAACTGGAGAGTCTGCTACATCATACCCAGTCTTGCCGGAGAAAATTTTCTATTTCCTATAAATAGTATCTTTTCAAAAATGCATATCTTATTAGGGCTTTTATTCAGAATTAAGGAAATTTGTATTTCCATAACATATCTTATTATTATTTTGACCACTGGACGATTCCTGTGACAGTGTCAATTTACTATTGATCATTCTTTCAACTAGTGACTCAGGTCATATTACTGTTGATCATTCTCTCAACTAGTAATTGCGGTCATATCACTGTTGATCATTCTTTCAACTAGTGATTCTAATCATAACACTGTTGATCATTCTCTCAACTAGTGCTTTTGGTCATGTCACTGTTGATCATTCTTTCAACTAGTGACTCTGGACTTAGTTGTCCCGTGACATTACTTCATCAATTACTTATGGCATACCAAAATCCATATTTATTTTCACAAATACTTAGCTTATCGTGAAGCTAATACTAAGGCATCTTTTCTTAAGTTCAAATCTAAATGCTACCAGTTAACAGCAATCTCCTAACTCTTTTATATAAATTTAGGTATTATTATTACAACACCTAAAGGCTTAACACAGTGGCTCTGATACCACCTTCTGTCACGACCCCCCGACCCACCCTGGACGGAATCGGAAGTCGCGAACAGCCCAGTGGTACCGGTGATTATTTTGAAAATGTTGCAGTGGAAATTTCATCAGAACCGTGAGTTAGGAAAAATATCAGAGTTTAGAAAACACCGGATTTTATTTATTAAATAGATGGGATAAACCCATGTTTTACAATGGTAGCTTTAATAAAGATAAATTTTATTTAATTTAATAAAATAAGCCACTTCTTGATGCCTTTCAGTGCCGTATCCATCTTTTACTCCAATCTACTGTAATTACCTGAAAAGTGTTTTAAAAAGGTTTTGTCAGCGGGAAATACTGAGTGAATCATTCTATTTTGCATAATGATGCATAGTTATTAATTACAGCATAAGAGCGATTACAATGGCTTCTATCTTATTTTTATCTGGCATTCTGTCACAATGGTGACAAGTCACAATGGTGACGATGGTCATACCACTATTAGATCAATGAACCTAAATAGTGATGATTATCCCTGTAGGTCAATGAACCTAACAGTGATTATCCCGAGTAGGTCAATGAACCTAACTGGGAGAAATTAGTAATGTGCACAATACCCCACTAACCAGTAATTCAAGATATCCACGACTTAGTCCCTGTAATTATAACCTTGAAAATAATTTGAGGTATTGTAAAAATAGTTGATAAAAAGAGAATGACTCACATTGCAAATTTATACGGGCAGAGTTTAGCCTACTGATTTAACCTTGTAACCTAGTGCACAAGAACTAGGTAGGTAACTTAATACAGCAATTACGATAACTCACGAGATCAACCCTCACAACGAATGACAAAGTGCTATGCTTAAACATCCATCGAATTAACGATTAATGACAAAGCATCACCCTAATGTGGGCAGCACTTAAACATCCATTGAGTACATTGATCGATCGGAAAATGAATCGTAATAGCGATCGAGTTAATACCATGTTCTGCAGCACCCCGCTATACTAATTAGTGATTTGTGGGTGTTAATTGTGAGTATTTGGACGATAACTCCGTGCCAGAGTCGAATTTTATCGTCGAACGAACGCACAGAAGCCAGTCCCAAAGCCTGCTATTTATACACAAATTTTGCCATTTGTTACGGACCGTAACAAATATTCCTTACGGTCCGTAAGGGATACACTTTTCTTATTTTCTTGCCACGTGTGTTTGGAGTGCAGGTGAGTCGACGTTTCGATTAAATTCGATTTTTATAATAACTTATAAAGATAATCGTTGAGTAGGGAATGCCCCCCCTGAGTTTTAGGGGCCCTGATCCTGATTCTGATTGTTCTGATAATTTTAGGGTTTGTGGAGAATTACTTGGGTTTCTCAATTAGGGTTTCCTTTTGGTTAAATTAAAATAAGAAATAGTATTTTTAATGAGAGTTGTTATATCAGTGGTCCGGGTTTATACTTACGGAACGTTTTTAGGACGTTTTTGTGTGAGTCGTTACACGTACATGCTTAGGTATAGTATCCTTTCGGCTGAGGGCGTCAGCCACAACATTGGCTTTGCCCGGATGGTACTTGATAGCGCATTCGTAATCATTCAAAAGTTCGACCCATCGGCGTTGTCGCATGTTTAATTCCTTTTGCTTGAAGATATGCTCGAGACTCCTGTGATCGGTGTAAATGGTGCACTTGGTACCGTACAGGTAATGTCTCCATATCTTAAGTGCGAAAACAACTGCTCCCAGCTCCAAGTCATGCGTAGTGTAGTTCCTTTCATGAACTTTAAGTTGGCGCGATACGTAGGCAATGACCTTGTCACGTTGCATCAACATGCAACCAAGTCCTTGGATGGAAGCGTCGCAATAAACCACAAAATCATATGTGCCCTCCGACAATGAGAAGATAGGCGCGCTACAAAGTCTATCCTTTAAGTGCTGAAAAGCGGACTCTTGTGCATCACCCCAACGATAGGTGACACCCTTCTGAGCCAGTGAAGTGAGAGGTTGCGCAATCTTGGAGAAATCCTTGATGAATCTTCTGTAGTATCCTGCCAAACCCAAGAATTGGCGGATTTCTGTTGGTGTACGGGGTGCAGGCCGGTTCTAGATCGAGTCAACCTTGGATGGATTCACATGAATCCCATCCTTGTTTACCACATGGCCTAGAAAGTGGACTTCGCGAAGCCAGAAGTCACATTTCGAAAATTTAGCATACAGTTGCTCTGTTCGAAGAAGTTCCAGCATAATTCATAGATGCTGCTCGTGTTCCTCCTGACTCTTAGAATAGATCAGGATGTCGTTGATGAAAACAATAACGAACTTATCCAGGTAAGGTTTGCATACTTGGTTCATGAGATCCATGAAGTCCGCTGGTGCATTCGTCAACCCGAAAGGCATAACCAGAAACTCGTAATGCCCATAACGAGTTCTAAACGCTGTTTTGGAGACGTCCTCCTCTCGGACTCTCAGTTGATGGTAACCTGACCTCAGGTCAATCTTGGAATAGAAACTCGACCCTTGCAACTGGTCGAATAGGTCATCAATGCGTGGAAGAGGATAACGATTCTTCACAGTTACTTTGTTAAGTTCGCGATAATCGATACACATTCTGAAAGTACCGTCTTTCTTCTTCACAAATAAGACTGGAGCTCCCCATGGCGAAGAGCTAGGACATATGAAACCCTTTTCCAAGAGTTCTTGTAATTGCGTGGACAGTTCTTCAAGTTCTGACGGAGCTAGTCGATAAGGTGCACGAGCTATTGGTGCTGCTCCAGGAGCTAGCTCGATTTGAAACTCAACCTGACGATGAGGCGGAAGACCGGGTAATTCCTCAGGAAATACCTCAGGAAAGTTGCGCACAATAGGAATGTCTTCTATCTTCCTTTCTTCCGAGGAGGTATCAGAAACGAGAGCTAGAATAGCAGTATGGCCCTTTCGCAAACACTTCTGGGCCTTAAGGAAAGAGATGATGCCTACGACTGCACCACTCTTGTCGCCGTGAATCACAAGGGGTTCTTCACCAGAACGAGGAATGCGGACGATTTTCACCTTGCAAATAATCTCCGCTTGATGATGAGATAGCCAATCCATCCCAATAACGACGTCGAAACTACCAAGTACAATAGGGATAAGATCGATAGAGAAGGTCTGACCAGCTAAGACGAGGTTACAGCCCTTAACTATGTGTGTGGCTTCGAGACTCTTACCGTTTGCTAGCTCTACCGTGTGTTTGGTGTTCAAAAGTGTTGGAGTGCGCTTAAGCATTTGGCTAGCTTTTAAGGACACATAACTAGTATCGGTACCCGAATCAAATAAAACAGTAACAAAGAAATCATCCAAAAGAAACTTACCCATCACAACATTGGGATCGTTCCTTGCATCGCCCTGACCTAGCACGAAAACACGTCCCGTGGCACCATTGTCGTTATTGTTACCCCCGTTGTTGCCTCCATTGTTGTTCCCGTTTCCCTGGTTGTTGTTGTTCTGATTCTAATTCAGCTGAGGACAGTTCCTCTTAAAGTGGCCTTCAGCGCCACACTGAAAGCATCCTTTATTGCCCTGCTGTTGTTGCTGCTGGTGGTTCTGTGGAGCTTGTTGTTGTTGTTGGTGATTCTGATTTGCTGGTCGTGCGCTCCTGCAATCCTTTGCCTCATGACCAAACTTATTACACCTCAGGCAACGACCCTTGTTGCACTACCCGCTATGATGCTTGTTGCATCGGTTGCACTTGGGGTGATTCCCTCGGTATCCACCTTGTCCTTGACTACCGGAAGATTGCTGACCAGGACTCTGGTAGTCATCAGTCTTTCACTGCTGAGACTGAACTGAAGTAGAACCCTTACTGGAATTCCCATCCCATTTTCGCTTGTTATCATTGGGAGCGTCAGTAGTAGTAGCACTAATACGTTTGGGCAGTTTGTTCTGTTCAACTGCTTGATCGGTGAGACGATGGGCCTACTTAATGATTTGCTGAATGGTACCCAGGTTAGCTGAAGTCACGTGACTCTGAATCTCCGGTACAAGACCCTTGAGGTACAACTCAATACGTTTGATGGGAGGGTCCACCATAGTAGGACACAAGATGGCCAGCTCGTTTAACCGCTTCGTATACGCCTCAATCTCAAACCCCGTCATCTTTAGATTGAAAAATTCCACCTATAGCTTGTGGATGTCGTCGCGACTACAGTATTATTCTTTGATCAGTTCTTTGAAACCGTTCCAGGGGGTGGCATTAGCAATCGTCAGCCCTAGTAGTTGAACCTGTGCTTTCCACCAGGTTAACGCAGCACCTTCGAGTGTTCCCGTGGCATACTTCACCCTACGATCTTCGGGGCATTCGCACATCTCAAAAACAGACTCAAGCTTCTCGAACCAGTGAAGAAGACCTACAGCTCCTTCTGTGCCGCTGAAAGTACTAGGTCGGCAATCCATGAACGTTTTGAACGTACATACTGGAGGTTGAGAATGTTGACCTATTGCGCGAGAATAAAAGACAAGGTTAAGCACAAGAGTTGGTTCGCGAGAGTAGGATCTAAACATCCTAAGATAGGTCGAAGTGGCAGGTTATACCTCCTGCTGGAATTGCTGCGAGTGCCTCAACCACTCGTTCATTGATTAGAGCCGTTAACTGGGCTTGTGTTAGGTTGATACGTCCTCCGCGTCCGCTCATGATCTTCACAATGAAGCAACGTAAGTGAGGAAAATGTCGCGAGAGTGCGCAAGTGTGGGATGACGGTAGAGAGTAAGCACACAAGGTTCAAATAGTAATTATTACGTTAATTAATGCACAGTGTGAACTATCTAACCGACAATATAACATAAATCATACCACCTATTGTGTCGAGTCTTGCACGTGGAGCGAGGCGTCGTTGTGGATCGTTGAGCACTGTACAGGTTATAGTCTGGTTTTATCAAAAAGCTTTTTCCCTTTTTAAAACCAAGTTCACTATAACCAATGGCTCTGATAGCAATTTGTCACACCCCCAAAATCCACCACGCGGAGTATCACCGCTTGGAGGCGTGACATGACCAGGATCGAGCCACCAATCATATTGAACAACATACTTAAGTAAGTAAAACCAACCACAATACAATTGGTGACCATAAGACAGTAACCAGTTTTAAGTTAACAGCGGAAGCATAAAACGTAAGTTCAAAACATAAGTTCACAGTTCATAAGTTTTAAGACCCAAAACATAAGTTCCATAAGTTTATAAAGTTTAATTAATAAGCATGGGACATGACAATCCGCATCCCACAACAACCTCCTCCTCGTGCAAGCTCCATAAGCATCTAGCGACCTGTAAGGCATGTAACAACGAGTCAACAACAAAGTTGAGTGAGTTCACATTTGGTTGTTTAGTTTTAAGTTGTTTCTGAAAAACGTGGTTTGACTTTCGTTGGCTTATTTGCCATGGGGGTTACCCCGTAGTTGAAAGTATGTTTAACCAGTTCCTTTTCATTACCCAAACCATATCCATAATCAGTGGGGACTTCCCCATGTGAACTACTAGACGGTATGATATCGACTACTACGAACAATAGTTGTGCCCTACATCAGTTTCTATCATCACTAACAGTTTGCAATAGTCCATTAGTACACGCCCGTTCGGACGACATGGTGTGAGGTTTGTTAAACCTAATAGCGCTATTAACTAATGACCCGCTCGCCATCGGCCTCGGCGATTAAGTCGATATATAATGAGGGACTTAATGATAGAGTTTTGTCTAGTAAGTTTTAAGGGTGTTGTCCTACCCAAGGAGGACGAACGTACGTATTCTACCCAAGGAGAATACGCAGAATTTATTATTGGCATCCTACCTATGGAGGATGGCCGTACATATCCTATCCAAGGAGGATATGTAGATCCCGTTTTAATTTCTTTAACCCATTCCCAACCACCGGGAATCCCATGCCTTAGAAAGTATGTGAACTCACCTCGGTTGCTCGGTTTGACTCTAAAAAATAGCTAACAGTCAATGTCGGTCAATCACGTCCTAATATGATTACCAGTTAGTCATTTAGTGGTTTCAAATAGAGCACAAAGTTCCTACACGTATCTATCACATAACACGCACTCACTTTAACGGTTCATGCCCATATAAACATCCCATCTATTCCCGTTCATAAACAAACATACGACATTGCACAAAACACTTTCATTGACATATAAATCTAGGCTTCAGAAAATACATTTTTCGTTTTATTTAGGTCTGGTTACAGCCAACTGAAGGTGGCTGTAATCACTAAACAGCTTTCTGTTTTCAGTCTTTAACGTTTTAAAGCGAGTTATATTGGTTCCGTTAACATGTTTAGAGATCCATAACGACATTTAACATCAATATTAGCAAGTAAATCATCAAGTAATCAACATGTTCACTACAACATCTCACTACAACATTTCATCATGTAAATCTTCATGTAATTTTTATGTTCATCTTCTTGTTTAAACCCTTTTAGTGTTCTTGTAACCTTTATCATACTACAACTTTTAATCATGAAACAAGATGAACAAAGGTGACATAAGGAACTTACTACTAGCTTATAGCTAGGGATGATTCTTAGTGAAGAAGATGGAGAAGATGATGGTGAAAAGCAAGTGAAAGAAGCTCCTTGAAGTTCCACAAGATACAAGCCTCCTTGAACCACCTTTGAAGCTTGAATGGAACTTGAATGAATGGAGGGTGATGGTGGTTATGTGGTGGTGAGGGTGGCGGTTTTGGGGTGAACCGAAAGTGAGAGAGAGGAGAGTGATGAGAGAGGTGAAAGATTGAGGAATGATATGAAATGATGAAAGATCTAATGGTTCCATACTTATAATCTTCACTCCATATTTTGTTATCTGGCACAAGCAATATCCAAATAAAATATATGATATGAAACATGGTGTAGATATATGGTGGGTACATCATGGGACCGAATCGGTTAAGGGGGGGTTAAGGTAAAATTCTGACTAAATTGCAAAAGGTAGTTAGATTGTAAGTAACTTGATAATATATGTTAGTGTGATGATTTTTGGTGGGTCTTATGGTAAACGGGGACCACGACTAGTCAAAAATTGTCACACCCCCAAAATCCACCATGCGGAGTACCACCGCTTAGAGGCGTGACGTGACCAGGATCGAGCCACCAATCATATTGAACATCGTAATTAAGTAAATAAGACCAACCACAATACGATTGGTGACCAAAGCTAGTTAACCATGTTTAGTTTAAACAGCGGAAGCATAAAAGTAAATCCAAAAGCATAAGTCCATAGTTTATAAGTTAAAGTTCAAAACGCAAGTTTAATAAGTTCATAAGGATTTAAATAATAAGCACGGAACATAACAGTCCGTACACCACAACGACTCCTTCCTCGTGCAAGCTCCAAGCGTTTAGCGACCTGTAAGGCATGTAACAACGAGTCAACAACAAAGTTGAGTGAGTTCACGTTTGGTTGTTTAGTTTTAAGTTGTTTTTGAAAAACGTGTTTTGACTTTCGTTGGCTTAATTGCCGTGGGGGTTACCTCGTAGTTGAAAGTATGTTTAACGAGTTCCTTTTTCATTACCCAAACCATAACCATAATCAGTGGGGGCTTTCCCCGTTTGAACTACCAGACGGTATGATATCGACTACTACGCAAATAAGTTGTGCCCTATATCAGTGTCTATCATCACTGATAGTCTGCCATAGTCCATTAGTACACGCCCGTCCGACCGGCACGGTGTGAGGTTTGCTAAACCTAATAGCGCTATTAACTAATGATCCGCTCGCCATTGGCCTCAGCGATTAAGTCGATATAATGAAGAGGGACTTATTGATAGAGTTTTGTCTAGCTAGTTTTTAAGGTTGTTGTCCTACACCAAAAGGACGAACGTACGTATTCTGCACCAGGAGAATTCGTAGGATTAATAATGGCATCCTACCTATGGAGGATGGCCGTACATATCTTCCCAAGGGGATATGTAGATTTAGTTTTAAATTCTTTAACACATTCCCAAACCACCGGGAATCCCATGCCTTGTAGAAAGTGTGAACTCACCTCGGTTTGCTCGGTTAGATTCTCAAATATAGCTAACAGTCAAGGTCATTCAATCACGTCCTAATATGATTACCAGTTAGTCATTTAGTGATTTTTAAATAGAGCACAAAGTTCTTACACGTATCTATCACATAACATGCATCACTTTAACGGTTTATGCCCATATAAGTTTCCCATCCATTCCCCACTCATAAACAAACATACGATATTGCACATAACACATATAACATGTTAGATCATTCACATATAGCATACTCGACATTTAGACCCGCAAATTACAACTTATGTCATTTCAGTAATAATATTCAAAACCGGGCTGTTTTCGGACATTTTAATAAAATAGTTAACTTATTCTAAAATTCCCAAATTTTTACAGAATGTCTTAAACATTTCAAATTTTATTGTGTAAAAATATCGGGGTCCAGTTCATTACTAATATTTTATAAAAATTCATTTTCCGGACTGAACTCAGATTTAACTTTTTCTGACCACAGTCCACGGAATAATTTATTTAAAATTCATCGAGCGTCCGATTTACGAAATTCCAGTGATAGAATTACAAATACATCGGTGGTCATCTACAGTATAAGTTTCATGATCTAACTCTACACATAACTCAAGTTATGACAGAAAACAAAACGCATATTTTCAGCAGAAAAATGCAGCTCTAGCTGCTGTTACAAAATGACATTTTAAAAATAGTAAACGAAGTCCAAAAATTATGATTCCGGTGCCATTAGAACCGTATTTCATAATACATGACCCTAGACTTCAGAAAATACATTTTTCATTAAGTTACGGTTTCTGTTACAGCCAACTGAAGTTGGCTGTAATTACCAAACAGCCTACTGTTTTCAGTCTTTAACACTCTAAAGCGCGTTCGATTGATTCTGTTAGCATGTTTAGTGATCACAACAACGTCAAACATCAATATTACAAGTAGATCAGCAAGTAAATCAGTAACATAATCAAGACAACTTCAGTTTATCATCACTTCATCATGTTTCATCAATATTTCATTACAAGTTAGTTTATATGCAAGACTTTGTTCATGGTTCTTTAGTGTTCATGGATTTTCATCATCAAACATCTATTAACCACTTAAATAACATAAAGAATGAACGGATCTAAGTTCTTACCACTAGCTCAAGGCTAGGGAAGGATCAAATCGAAAACTAGGTGGATAAAAGCGACGTAGTGAGGTTCTTGAGATTCCGAAAGCACCGAGCCTCCTTGTGTGATCTCTTGCACCTTGGTATGTATGTGGATTGAGTGAACAATGGTGGATGATGGAGGTAGTGTGGCAAGGGGGTGGCGGCCGTGAGCTTCAAAGAGAGGGAGAGCGAGTGCAAATTTTTGAAGTGTTTAAGTGAATGTAAGTGTGGTCCTTCAAGTATTCTTATAATCCATTTCTTGCAATTGTCCATGGTGTAATATGCTATCTAGATATGGAACATGAGTAATTAAATAATCAAGAAATTTGTGGAGTGTGTCCCACATGGGGAACCGGTCGGTTGAGGGGGGGGGGGTATATAGTTAGGTTTGGATGATATAGTTAAGTGTTTAGTTGAAATCCAAGAGAACTTAGTTAGTACCTTCATGTGTGTTATTTAACATAACGGGTGTTAGGGTGTTCGGGGACCCTAACTGGCTCAGAAAAGGATTAACAATGTCATTGTCAATATTTTTATGTTCCGGGTAAAGTCCGGTTGTTCGGTTTGACACTGTTCCGTTAAAGTGTTTAACTAATCCGTAAGGTGCCTTATATATATATTTTTGTAATACTTTTAATTTCTAACACTTAGGAAAGCATAACGGACTATTTAGTAACTTTTCTGTATACTACTAGTATGTTAACAAATACATGTAAGCATAACACAGTAACCAGAAAGCAGTTAAACAATTCAGCACAGTCATCAAGTACTTTAATTAACATTAATAGATTGTACGGTTACATGTAATTTGAGGGTTGTCACATTCTCCCCCTGTTAAGAGAATTTCGACCCGAAATTTAGCGCGTGGTTACTGAGGAAGCTAGTTAAGTTGCATTGTTTTCCTGGTTTTCCTGGGGTGTCACATCATCCCCCCGTTGATTTGGAATTTCGTCCCGAAATTCTGCAGTAGCTTCAGCCTCAGTAGTGGTTGCGTTTTTCTTAAACAGTTGGGGATACTTGAGTTTCATTTGGTCTTCTCGTTCCCAAGTATACTCTGGGCCACGATGAGCATTCCAACGAACTCGGACCAGAGGTATCCTGGTACGCTTGAGGATCTTAACATCTCGATCCGTAATCTCTACTGGTTCCTCGACGAATCGCAGCTGGTCGTCGATTGTGAGTTCCTTGAGAGGAACTATGAGGGTCTCATCTGACAGACACTTCTTCAGATTCGACACATGGAAAACATTGTGAACTCCGCTAAGTTCTTCAGGTAGATTCAACCTGTAGGCGACTTTGCCAATTTTCTCGGTGACTTCGAATGGTCCGACATAACGCGAATTGAGTTTGCCTCGTTTGCCAAAACAAACTACGCCTTTCCAAGGCGAGACTTTGAGTAGCACTCGATCCCCAACCTGGAACTCGAGTGGTTTTCTTCCCTTATCAGCATAGCTTTTCTAATGGTCACGAGTTGCCGCCATTCGCTATCGTATCTGAGCAATTCTCTCGGTGGCATCTGCCACAAGTTCTGGGCCAGTGATTTGGCTGTCACCAACTTCTGCCAAACAGAGGGGTGATCGGCATTTGCGTCCGTACAATGCCTCGAATAGAGCGGCTTGGATGCTGGTGTGGTAGCTGTTGTTATACGAAAACTCCACCAGCGGGAGGTGCTTTTCCCAGCCATTACCAAAATCGATTACAGATGCCCTAAGCATGTCTTCAAGGGTTTGGATGGTGCGTTCAGATTGCCCATCCGTCTGTGGGTGATAAGCGGTGCTCATATCTAAACGTGAGCCAAAGGACTTGTGCATTGCCACAGTTCAGAAGCAAAACGCGCGTCACGATCAGAAATGATGGAGGTTGGCACTCCGTGCCTTGATACCACTTCCTTTATGTAAATGTCTGCGAGAGTAGAAAACTTATCCATTTCCTTGATAGCCAGAAAATGTGCAGACTTGATCAGTCGATCTACGATCACCCAAATGGTATCGTTTCCGCGTTGAGATCTAGGCAGATCAGTAACGAAATCCATGGAAATTTGTTCCCATTTCCATTTCAGGATCTCCGGTTGTTGAAGTAGGCCTGATGGTTTCTGATATTCAGTCTTGACTCTCGCACAAGTCAAGCACTTACTGACGTAGGTTGCTATGTGGGCTTTCATGCCAGGCCACCAATACGTAGTCTTGAGGTCGTGGTACATTTTATCCGAACCAGGATGTACCGAATAACGAGACTTATGTGCTTCATCCATCACAAGCTCGCGCAGGTCTCCATACAGTGGAACCCAAATGCGTCCGTTAACATAGTAGGCACCGTTTTCCTTTTGTTCTAGCCGTTGCCTCGATCCTCGTAGGGACTCAGCCCTGATGTTCTCTGCTTTCAATGCTTCGACCTGAGCATCACGAATTTGAGCGGGGAGGCTAGAGTTAATGGTAAGCTGTAACGCACGTACACGCTTAGGTATAGTATCCTTTCGGCTGAGGGCGTCATCCACAACATTGGCCTTGCTCGGATGGTACTTGATTGCACATTCATAATCGTTCAAGAGCTCAACCCATCGGCGTTATCGCATGTTTAACTCCTTTTGCTTGAAGATATGCTCGAGACTCCTGTGATCGGTGTAAATGGTACACTTGGTACCGTACAGGTAATGTCTCCATATCTTAAGCGCGAAAACAACTGCTCCCAATTCCAAGTCGTGCGTAGCGTAGTTCCTTTCGTGAACCTTAAGTTGGCGCGATGCGTAGGCAATGACCTTGTCACGTTGCATCAACACGCAGCCAAGTCCTTGGATGGAAGCGTCGCAATAAACCACAAAATCATATGTGCCTTCTGGCAGTGAGAGGATAGGCGTGCTACAAAGTCTATCTTTTAAGTGTTGAAATGCAGATTCCTGTGCATCACCCCAACGGTAGGTGACACCCTTCTGAGTCAGTGAAGTGAGAGGTTGCGCAATCTTGGAGAAATCTTTGATAACCTTCTGTAATATCCTGCCAAACCCCAGAATTGGCGGATTTCTGTTGGTGTGCGGGGTGCAGGCCAGTTCTTGATCGAGTCAACCTTGGATGGATCAACATGAATTCCATCCTTGTTCACCACATGGCCTAGAAAGTGAACTTCGCGAAGCCAGAAGTCACATTTCGAAAACTTGGCATACAACTGCTTTTTTCGAAGAAGTTCCAGCATAAGTCGTAGATGCTGCTCGTGTTCCTCCTGACTCTTAGAATAGATCAGGATATCGTCGATGAACACAATAACGAACTTATCCAGGTAAGGTTTGCATACTCGGTTCATGAGATCCATGAAGACCGCTGGTGCATTCGTCAGCCCGAATGGCATAACCAGAAACTCGTAATGGTCGTAACGAGTTCTGAATGCTGTTTTGGAGACGTCCTCATCTCGGACTCACAGCTGATGGTAGCCCGATCTCAAATCGATCTTAGAGTAATAGCTCGATCCTTGCACCTGGTCGAATAAGTCGTCAATACATGGAAGAGGATAACGATTCTTCACGGTCACCTTGTTGAGTTCACGGTAGTCAATACACATTCTGAAGGTACCGTCTTTCTTCTTCACGAATAACACTGGAGCTCCCCAAGGCGAAGAGCTAGGGAGTATGAAACCCTTTTCCAAGAGTTCTTGTAATTGCGTGGACAGTTCTTTAAGTTCTGACGGAGCTAGACGATATGGTGCTCGAGCTACTGGCGCTGCTCCAGGAGCTAGCTCGATTTGAAACTCAACGTGGCGATGAGGCGGAAGACCAGGTAATTCCTCAGGAAAATCGCGCACAATAGGAATGTCTTCAATTCTCTTCTCTTCCGTTGATGTGTCAGTAACAAGTGCCAGAATGGCAGTGTGGCCCTTTCGCAAACACTTCTGGGCCTTAAGGAAAGAGATGATGCCTTCGACAGCACCACTCTTGTCGCCATGAATCACGAGGGGTTCCTCACCAGAACGAGGAATGTGGACGATTTTCTCCTTGCAACCAATCTCCGCTTGCTGATGAGATAGCCAATCCATCCCAATAACGACGTCGAAACTACCAAGTGTGATAGGAATAAGATCGATAGAGAAGGTCTGACCAGCTAAGACGAGGTTACAACCTTTAACTACATGTGTGGCTTCAAGACTTTTACCGTTAGCTAGTTCTACCGTGTGTTTGGTGTTCAGGAGTGTTGGAGTGCGCTTAAGCATTTGGCTAACTTTTAAGGACACATAACTAGTATCGGCACCCGAATCGAATAAAGCAGTAACAAAGAAGTCGTCCAGTAGAAACTTACCGATTACAACGTTGGGATCGTTCTTTGCATCACTCTGAAGGTTTCAAGGAGTGATCACCGAGGATCGAGAGTCGAGCTTTCCAAACTCTCTATGCTAGAGGGGTGTTCATTTCAGTGTCTTTGCATGGTGGAGCAAGAACGAAATGTCACTGTGGTAAGAGAATGACGGTTTGGTCTAAGCAAATGGTAGAAATTAGACATAACATAAACCAATAATCATGTGTCGGTACAAAAACTAGTATAAGGATTCCGCGTATTTAAAAAGACTATCATGGAATAGTACGATTTCTTGTAGTGTGAGGCGGGTCAGGTAAGCGTATAGATTATCTTGTTCGCCTATAGGTTGAGTGATCCATATTTCCGTCCTTGAGCGTCCTGAAGCCTATCCCATCAGTAAGGGTATCCATTCGCTAGGTTGGGTTTTCGAAGGAGTAAATCAAGTAGAAGAAGCATTAACCACCCAATAAGGTAATGGGGGTAATCTTGTGATCGGTGGAAATCGTGGTGTGGCTGTTGGCGTTTCGTTAAATCAGTTGCCAATCGAAGAAATAGGGAATTAATGAGGTTCATGCGAAGAATCGAGCGAAAACAGGGGTCCACCAATAACAGAAGAATTCAACCAAGTAATATGTCGCTTAGAATCAATTCTAGTAGTGAGGTGTGGCGGCACGACACAAAAAGGGAAGTTCGTTGCATCACGATCACGGAAGTATATCACTTGTCCAAAATAGAGTTTGGTTGGTAGGGTTGCGAGTTGCAAAGCGACGAACGCGCGTAACTGTGGCTGCTTCGTTTCTGGTAACGACGACCAGTGGAGATGATGAGGTCCGTCAACAGGGATGCGTGGGTATAGTTCTCCAAAACCCGAGTTCGTTTGAGCCAGGTCTGGTCTTCGTGAATGTTAACGTACAAGCCGAATGTACGGAGGGTCAGATGGTGACATCATGTCGAGTTAAGCGTGTAAATAGATAGAATGCATAAACAGTTGTCGTAGCGGGGTGACGAGAAATCAGAAAAGAATTTGACCACCACTTGTCAAATTTCAAGTAAACAATTGCATATTATAAAGAACGCAGTAGGGCTAATAGACAGCATGCTACTACCCTAAATAAACACACCATAAACACCACACCGGACAAAAGTAATCTAGCAAGTAAGAAATATAAACTTAAATCATACCACCTAGTGTGTTGGGTCTTGCACGTGGAGCGAAGCGTCGTTGTGGATCGTTGAGCACTGTACAGGTTATAGTTTGGTTTTATCAAAAAGCTTTTCCCTTTTTAAAACCAAGTTCACTATAACCAATGGCTCTGATACCAATCTGTCACACCCCCAAAATCCACCATGCGGAGTACCACCGCTTGGAGGCGTGACGTGACCAAGATCGAGCCACCAATCATATTGAACATCGTAATTAAGTAAATAAGACCAACCACAATATGATTGGTGACCAAAGCTAGTTAACCATGTTTAGTTTAAACAGCGGAAGCATAAAAGTAAATCCAAAAGCATAAGTCCATAGTTTATAAGTTAAAGTTCAAAACGCAAGTTTAATAAGTTCATAAGGATTTAAATAATAAGCACGGAACATAACAGTCCGTACACCACAACGACTCCTTCCTCGTGCAAGCTCCAAGCGTTTAGCGACCTGTAAGGCATGTAACAACTAGTCAACAACAAAGTTGAGTGAGTTCACGTTTGGTTGTTTAGTTTTAAGTTGTTTTTGAAAAACGTGTTTTGACTTTCGTTGGCTTAATTGCCGTGGGGGTTACCTCGTAGTTGAAAGTATGTTTAACGAGTTCCTTTTTCATTACCCAAACCATAACCATAATCAGTGGGGGCTTTCCCCGTTTGAACTACCAGACGGTATGATATCGACTACTACGCAAATAAGTTGTGCCCTATATCAGTGTCTATCATCACTGATAGTCTGCCATAGTCCATTAGTACACGCCCGTCCGACCGGCACGGTGTGAGGTTTGCTAAACCTAATAGCGCTATTAACTAATGATCCGCTCGCCATTGGCCTCAGCGATTAAGTCGATATAATGAAGAGGGACTTATTGATAGAGTTTTGTCTAGCTAGTTTTTAAGGTTGTTGTCCTACACCAAAAGGACGAACGTACGTATTCTGCACCAGGAGAATTCGTAGGATTAATAATGGCATCCTACCTATGGAGGATGGCCGTACATATCTTCCCAAGGGGATATGTAGATTTAGTTTTAAATTCTTTAACACATTCCCAAACCACCGGGAATCCCATGCCTTGTAGAAAGTGTGAACTCACCTCGGTTTGCTCGGTTAGATTCTCAAATATAGCTAACAATCAAGGTCATTCAATCACGTCCTAATATGATTACCAGTTAGTCATTTAGTGATTTTTAAATAGAGCACAAAGTTCTTACACGTATCTATCACATAACATGCATCACTTTAACGGTTTATGCCCATATAAGTTTCCCATCCATTCCCCACTCATAAACAAACATACGATATTGCACATAACATATATAACATGTTAGATCATTCACAGATAGCATACTCGACATTTAGACCCGCAAATTACAACTTATGTCATTTCAGCAATAATATTCAAAACCGGGCTGTTTTCGGACATTTTAATAAAATAGTTAACTTATTTCTAAAATTCCCAAATTTTTAAAGAATGTCTTAAACGTTCCAAATTTTATTGTGTAAAAATATCGGGGTCCAGTTCATTACTAATATTTTATAAAAATTCATTTTCCGGACTGAACTCAGATTTAACTTTTTCTGACCACAGTCCACGGAATAATTTATTCAAAATTCATCGAGCGTCCTATTTACGAAATTCCAGTGAGAGAATTACAAATACATCGGTGTTCGTCTACAGTATAAGTTTCATGATCTAACTCTACACATAACTCAAGTTATGACAGAAAACAAAACGCATATTTTCATCAGAAAAATGCAGCTCTAGTTGATGTTACAAAATGACATTTTAAAAATAGTAAACGAAGTCCAAAAATTATGATTCCGGTGCCATTAGAACCGTATTTCATAATACATGACCCTAGACTTCAGAAAATACATTTTTCATTAAGTTACGGTTCTGTTACAGCAAACTGAAGTTGGCTGTAATTACCAAACAGCCTACTGTTTTCAGTCTTTAACACTCTAAAGCGCGTTCGATTGATTCCGTTAGCATGTTTAGTGATCACAACAACGTCAAACATCAATATTACAAGTAGATCAACAAGTAAATCAGTAACATAATCAAGACAACTTCAGTTTATCATCACTTCATCATGTTTCATCAATATTTCATTACAAGTTAGTTTATATGCAAGACTTTGTTCATGGTTCTTTAGTGTTCATGGATTTTCATCATCAAACATCTATTAAACACTTAAATAACATAAAGAATGAACGGATCTAAGTTCTTACCACTAGCTCAAGGCTAGGGAAGGATCAAATCGAAAACTAGGTGGATAAAAGCGACGTAGTGAGGTTCTTGAGATTCCGAAAGCACCGAGCCTCCTTGTGTGATCTCTTGCACCTTGGTATGTATGTGGATTGAGTGAACAATGGTGGATGATGGTGGTAGTGTGGCAAGGGGGTGGCGGCCGTGAGCTTCAAAGAGTGGGAGATAGAGTGCAAATTTTTGAAGTGTTTAAGTGAATGTAAGTGTGGTCCTTCAAGTATTCTTATAGTCCATTTCTTGCAATTGTCCATGGTGTAATATGCTATCTAGATATGGAACATGAGTAATTAAATAATCAAGAAATTTTTGGAGTGTGTCCCACATGGGGAACCGATCGGTTGAGGGGGGGGGGGGTATATAGTTAGGTTTGGATGATATAGTTAAGTGTTTAGTTGAAATCCAAGAGAACTTAGTTAGTACCTTCATGTGTGTTATTTAACATAACGGGTGTTAGGGTGTTCGGGGACCCTAACTGGCTCAGAAAAGGATTAACAATGTCATTGTCAATATTTTTATGTTCCGGGTAAAGTCCGGTTGTTCGGTTTGACACTGTTCCGTTAAAGTGTTTAACTAATCCGTAAGGTGCCTTATATATATATATTTTTGTAATACTTTTAATTTCTAACACTTAGGAAAGCATAACGGACTATTTAGTAATTTTTCTGTATACTACTAGTATGTTAACAAATACATGTAAGCATAACACAGTAACTAGAGAGCAGTTAAACAATTCAGCACAGTCATTAAGTACTTTAATTAACATTAATAGATTGTACGGTTACATGTAATTTGAGGGTTGTCACAAAAATAATAAGACAATGTACTTGGCAAATATTTTGTGTCCCGGGTAATGTCCGGTTGTTCGGTCGGATACTGTTCCGTTAAAGTGTTTAATTATTCCGTAAAGTGTCTTATATATATATTTTTGTAACACTTTTAATTCCTAACACATAGGATAATATTCAGGACCATTTAGTCAATTTTCTGTGCACGACAAGTATGTTAACAAACACATGTAAGTATGATACAGTAAACAAGGAAACAATTAAGTAATTCAACATAGTCACTAAGCACTTTAATTATCATTAAATAAATCATACGGATACAAGTAATTATGAGGGTTGTCACAATGAATTATGCCATATAACGACTAAAATGCCCTTATGGTGCATAGTTTGGTTTTAAACCATAATGATCATACAAAGTTGATAACCTACTGATGTTACAACATAATTAAATTTTTTTGGCATATTGAACTTGTTTGTAGCTCATTCCATTACCCGATACCGCCTATGCGCGTACGGTTAGCTTATGTAACTAGTTTACGTAAGTTCACCGAAATGGGTCAATTCTTTCAAATTTATTTCAAATTCCAGAATGTAAACATGTTTACCCATTAATTTAAGTTAACAGGTCCAAGTCTATGACTTGAATAAGACCCGTTAACATTCTAATTGGTATTTTATACCACTCATTCCAGACTAAGGCATTCCAGTAGATTGCAACCAAGCTTAGCTAATTGATAACGGTTGTGCTTATATTATATCTTGCATTGTAAGACTGACTAAGCCAGGTAAATACTCTTAACCTATTTTCCCTATACGGGTTTGGGATACGGTAAACTATTACCGCTTGGTCGGGTATGGTATCATATGTCGGATTGCGACTAGAAAATCCTCATAACCCATTTTAATCTATTTTGCTTGAGAGCTTAAACATTGGGGGTTAATGCGACCGTGTCCTGGATATCCTCGGCTCATTTAATTGCAAATGGCCACGACTTAAGCACGGGGTGTAGGCATACACCCGACATATGCTAATGCTATCATAAAATATTTTCTACCGATATTGGGGATACCCTTTATGAGTTAAAGTGGCGTGTCGGTTAATCATGTTATCGGTTTCTAGGGGTGAGCATGGTGCGGTTCGGTTCGGTTATTACCTATAACCGAAACCATAACCGCACACTACGGTTATCAAAAAATCATAACCGTTTGGTTTCGGTTAATGCGGTTTCGGTTAATCGGTTATTGCGGTTAATGCGGTTTCGGTTCGGTTATAGGTCGGTTATTTTCATTGTTTCTAATGTTGGACTTTAAATGTGTGGGTCATGGTTAGTGTAAAATGTAATGGGCCAATAAGGTTGGGTCATGGTTAAAAGTTAAAACATTCAAATACTTCACCAAAGATACATATAGATTAGGCCATGGTTAAGCATTTAAATACAAACTTAACAACCTATGGTGCTACGGATTTGGCTATGTTTAAAATATTCGGTTCGGTTCGGTTATTTGCGGTTATGAAACTAAGAATAACCATAACCGAACCGCAAAAATCGGTTATTAAAAATATAAATAACCAACCCTTCGGTTATTTCGGTTATCGGTTATTTCGGTTCGGTTTTTTTGGTTATTTCGGTTACGGTTCGGTTAATTCGGTTGTATGCTCACCCCTATCGGTTTCTGTACCGGGCCCATATGTATTGACAAGCATGTAAAACTGTATATGAGATAATTATTATTGTCCCAAGTTATTTATAAAATATATGTGTCTTTGTGCACTTAAAACAATTTTGAAATATTTTCAAAATATGTCGGTTATTTATATTTACCAGTGTAAACTGACGTATCTTCAAACGACTAAGTGATAGGTTGCAAGGTTACGAAATAGGCTGGAAGTGCCCAGTAATGCTTAAGAGGAATTTACAACTCCTTGCATAAGAAGCCTATTAGTCTGTTATTTCATTTTGTAAATTTACGATCCGCCTGAGGATCTTTTGATACAATATATGTTTGTATTATATTTTGAACATTCGGACATTATTATTTGTAATAGTATTTTAAATCCAAGACTTTCGTTGTGCTACTTGTGTATTTGATATCAATCTCGTCACGTATGCCCCATCCGGGCCCACCGGGTGTAATAAATATCGGGGTGTGACAGGTTGGTATCAGAGCAAACGTTTGAGAGAATTTTACACTAGCCTTTTTGCGTTTAATCTCAAACATCACAATAGCATAATCGTTATACTTTCTCATCCAACCATAAAACTCTTTAGTTCTACTCTTTATGAAAAATGTCATATACTGAAAACTCTGAGAGTTCCGATTCATCAAATGAGAGAAATGAATGGGAAGAAAGAGTGTTTCAATCAAATCGAGCATTTGATAACATGTTGGTTGAATTACTCATAAACATGCCGGATATGATCATTAGAGATCATGCTCCTACAGTAAGAAGAAGGTATTGTGATCGTGAACGTGAACGAGTGAGGCGCGCTTGATGAAAGTCTACTTTGTTGAGAACCCAACATATGATGAGGTAACATTTTGACGTGGATTCCGAATGCGGAAACCACTATTCCTACGTATAGTGGATGCTATAACAGCTAATGATATATATTTTCAATAGAGACGTGATGCCACAGGCAGGCAAGGTCTTTCATCATTGCAAAATTGTACTGCAACTATGCGTGTGCTAGCGTATGGGACATCAGCAGATGCACAAGATGAATATTTAAGAATAAGTAAAACTGTAATAAGGGATGCTCTTATGAAGTTCGTAGAAAATGTTATTTCGTGTTTCAGTCAAGAGTACCTTAGAAAGCCCAATGATAATGATTTAGCAAAATTACACTATGTTGGGGAAGAACGTGGATTCCCAGGAATGATTGGCGGCATTGATTGTATGCATTGGGAATGGAAAAATTGTCCCAATGCTTGGGCTGGACAATATGCAGGTAGACGCGGCAAACCAACAATCATTTTAGAAGCCGTTGCATATGGCACGCATTCTTCGGAACACCCGGTTCGTGCAATGATATTAACGTCCTTTAACGATCTTCTATTTTTGATGATGTATTGTCAAGTCGGGCACCAAATGTTAGTTACGTTGTGAATGGTAAGGAATATAAAAGGACGTATTATCTCACCGATGGCATATATCCTTCATGGGGTGCCTTTGTCAAGTCCATAACCTGTCCACAACTTCGAAAACACAAATTGTGCACTCAACATCAAGAGGCTGTTAAAAAATGCACAGAAGCCTGTTACAATATGGTTAGGGTGACGGTGACAAGCGTAGAAACGACGAGTGTATGAACGGTTTTTGGTGACGGTACGGGGTTGGGGGTGCGACATCATTGACGGAAGTTGTGGTGGTGTGTAACAGCAAAGAAATGTTTCATAACTAAGGGGTTTCTTTGAGAAACTGTTGCAGAGTAAATGCATTAATTTGTTTTTTAATATTTTTTTGGTGTTTGTTTTCTGATTTTAGTCCATTGTTTGTTATGATTATGTGATTTTTTGGTGTTTAATTTGATTTCAGCTTATTCCAGCAGTTTGCAGAAGTTAAAACACAAACAACCTTCTTTTTGCAGACTGCAGAGATTTGGTCCACCTCTTCTGCTACAGATGTCTGTAGATGTGGTCCGCAGACTGCAGACATTTTACCTCTAAAAAAACAAACAGCACCTTAGACATCTATGTATAGCCTTCCTTCCTTAAAACCTATGTCGACTATTTTTTTGGTATATCAATGTTTTTAACATGTGCTTTGCATAAGGGGATTCTCGTAACCAAATTGTCAAAAAGAACTTTCAAATCCTTTTAATTCAGTTATATTATATGATCATAACACTTGTGATTTGAGGGAACTTTTCCTATAAAATGTACTTAAAAAAGAGAGGATTTTAGTGCTAACTCCTAACACATGTCTCAATACACGAGTCAAAAAATGGTGGGCCAGTTTAGAAATTGACATGTTTATAAAAATGAAAGGGTTGAGCAGGGTTCGACTTGGACCGAGATCAAACGTATTAAGTATATTCGGTTTGGTTCTTGTTCTTAATTTTGGGGTGAAATCGCTCGGGTAAACCTCGGAATATGAGACCCATCCACCCTAATACTAATCCAATCTTTGATTTTTGTTTTCTAGAATTATTGGGTTTAGTTTCTATCGGGTTCCAACCTGACACACACCCTTAAAAATGGGCGTGAACTCATGTTAACAATGAAATCATTTGTCTTTTATATCTTGAACACGTTTTTCTACACATCCTTATCCAAGCCACTCAAATGATACCAAGTATCATAATGACAATCATATTATTAGGAAAAATCATTGAGCTTGCCTCATCCCTTCACCAACCAATAAATTTCCAAAACCAAATCAATTGCCTGAACCACAGTTTTGTAAGGGTTTTAGGGGCACAATCCAAAGGCTACAACCATTGGTGACCAAAAGCTTGGTTGGTTGGCCAAAAAGTGAAAAAAAAAATCAATTAAATCTCACGGCCAGGTTGTGGGTGCAACTTTGGTTGGCGATTTTTTTTTAATATTTTGAAGATGCCACATGTTGGCCAGTGAATGGATACTTATATAATTATGTTTTCCATTTTTGTTTTATAACAGTTAATTCTACCTAAAAATGATTTTCTTTAATAACTTTTTAATATTTGATTATTAAAAAAATCTGAAAACACAACATTGTTTAACTTTTTTTTGTACATATCGATATAAATTTTATCAAAAACCGAGTTCCTTCAAAAAAAAATTTTTTTTATAAAAAATGCATTATCTTTGTTTTCCACATGTACTGATCTTACTGGTAGCTTAGATTTTTTCGACAACTTTATTATCTAAAAAATCTAACATTATCTGATTAAAAAAACATAAAATATTAAAATTCATGATGTTTCCTAAAAATCTTAAATAAGATTAACTTATTTTCATACTCTTTTGATTTCATATAATACTCATGGATCCTCCGTATTCAAACTTATATTTGAATCTCGAAGATTTTGAAGATTATTCAAATACTCAATACTATAAAAACACTCCGTTTTTTTTTTCAAATTCAAGTCAAGTTCCTCTCACTGAAAATCTCCAAACCTCACAAAATACAGAAAAACAACCGAGAGGTACTAAATGGGATGTTGCTGAAGATGTCGATTTAATGTCAGCATGATGTTTGGCTAGCGAAAATAACATTAATGGTAAAAACAAAAACAAAAAAACAATCATTGTGGACAAAAATAAAAGAAATATACGATGCAACTCAAAAAGAAAATTCAGAAAAGATTGGTATGAGAAATTTGGAGCAAATGAGAGGTCGTTATAAATGACTTAACGAAAGTGTCCAAAAGTGGGTTGGTGTGGTATCGGGAAGCATGTCGTCAAACAAGAAATGGCATGAGCCAAAATGATATTGAGAGTCTTGCTCATAAGCTTTATGAGAACCAGGTTGGAAATAAGTTCAATGACTTTGTTGTTTTTAGTGAAATCATGTGTAAACACGAGAAGTGGAGTTTACAAATGCATCATGACACAACACATTCATTGACACAACACATTCATTTTCTGAGGTGGCTAATGAAGAAAGTGGTGGAAGTTCTAAAATATCAATGAATACTGAAGAAGGAGGCTATTCCACCCCAGAAACACCAACTAGTGGCGGTTCAACAAGTCAACATCCAATAGGAAGGGATGCCGCTAAAAGAAAAGGAAAAAGTAAGTTTGATGCTAATATACTTGCAGAAGAAATTCATGCATTTAGGCTAACTAGAGACATTGAAGTTGATATCATGAAAAAGAAATACGAGTTGGAGCAGCAAAAGGAACAAAAAAGAGAGGAAAGAGAGCGAAAGGAAATCGAGTTGGAGCAACACAAGATACTCAAAAGGGAAGAAATAAGGCTAAGGAAAATGGAACTTACAAATCTAAACACATTGTTACAAAATGAGCACTTGACCCAGGAGAAGAAAACATGAAATGTTTTATAATGTCGAAATACTATGGAAACTGAATCTAGTTTGTTGTGTGTTTTGTTTTAGTTTGGTGTGAGTTTTATGTTATGTTTGTTTTATGCATTTGTAAGATATTCAATTATGATGTGTGTGTTATAAGTTGGATGCTAGGATTTTATCTTATTGGATCTAGGATTTATTTTCCATATGTTTTTATGCGTTTGTAATATATTCAATTTTCTCTAGTTTAAATTGTTAAGAATTAACCAATTATCTTCTTTATCCATTTGTCAACACCGTATTGGATGCTAGGATTTTATCTGGATAACAAAATCTAACATTATCTCTAGTTTATTTTTTTAAGAATTAATCAACTATCTTCTTTATCCATTTGTCAACACCATATTGTTAATTATCTTCATTTTTTTAATAAATAAAGTATACCAATGACTCAATGAGTCACATTCTCATCCAACCATAAAACTCTTTAGTTCTACTCTTTATGAAAAATGTCATATACTGGAAACTCTGAGAGTTCCGATTCATTAAATGAGAGCAATGAATGGGAAGAAAGAGTCTTTCAATCAAACCGAGCATTTGATAACATGTTGGTTGAATTACTCATAAACATGCCGGGTATGATCATTAGAGATCATCCTCCTACAGTAAGAAGAAGGTATTGTGATTGTGAACGTGAACGAGTGAGGCGCGCTTGATGAAAGACTACTTTGTTGAGAACCCAACATATGATGAAGTAACATTTTGACGTAGATTCCGAACGCGGAAACCACTATTCCTACGTATAGTGGATACTGTTACAGCTAATGACATATATTTTCCACAGAGACGTGATGCCACAGGCAGGCAAGGTCTTTCATCATTGCAAAAATGTACTGCAACTATACGTGTGCTAGCGTATGGGACATCAGCAGATGCACATAATGAGTATTTAAGAATAAGTAAAAATGTAAAAAGGGATGCTCTTATGAAGTTCGTAGAAGGTGTTATTTCGTGTTTCAGTCAAGAGTACCTTAGAAAGCCCAATGATAATGATTTAGCAAGATTACTCCATGTTGGGGAAGAACGTGGATTCCCATGAATGATTGGCAGCATTGATTGTATGCATTGGGAATGGAAAAATTGTCCTAATGCTTGGGCTGGGCAATATGCAGGTAGAAGCGACAAACAAATAATCATTTTAGAAGACGTTGCATCATATGACTTATGGATATGGCACGCATTCTTTGGAACACCGGGTCTGTGCAATGATATTAACATCCTTCAACGATATCCCGACAAAATGTTAGTTACGTTGTGAATGGTAAGGAATATAAAAGGACGTATTATCTCACCGATAGCATATATCCTTCATGGGTTGCCTTTGTCAAGTCCATAACCTGTCCACAACTTCGAAAACACAAATTGTTCACTCAACATCAAGAGGCTGTTAGAAAAGATGTTGAACGAGCATCTGGAATTCTACAAGCTCGTTTTGCATTTCTTTGATAACCATGTCTTGTGTGGGACAAGGAGCTAATAGGGAAAATTATGATTGCATATATAATTACTCATAATATGATTGTTGAGGATGAACGAGACGCATACCTTAACTATTATGATCCATCAGAATTTTTAAGTAATAGGCCCACAAACCGGAGGCATGCAATATCTACCGAAGACGATGACCTACCATTTCAAATCTCTATAAGTTATATGACTAATAGGGCACAACTTCACAATAGAGAAGCTCATAATGCTCTAAAAATGATCTGGCTGAGCATGTATGGGACAAATTTGTAGTTGACGAATAATTATGTAGTTTGTATTTTATGTATCTGTAATTTTATATTTCATGTGATCGTTGTAACTTGTTTGTCATTTTTATTAACTATGTTTGATGAATGCATGTGTTTTTTTTATTAAAAGATTTCTTATATTGATGTTATTTATATTGTTTTTAAAACAAATCGGTTTCAAATGAAAATATTAATTGTAATTATTTTTAACACATTTATGGATAAATAATAAGAATAAAAATATATATTTAATAAAAAAATATTTTAAAGGTTGGGTTGTGAATGTGAGCAGAAGGTTGAGGTATGTTGGGTTGTGTAGGTGGAAGAGAGAGAAATCAGTTTTTTTTTATTAAAATGTTGGGTTGGAGAAGTTTGTTGATGGTATAGCCTAAGTACCCAAATAACATCAACGAAGACCACCTATTTTTTTACTAAATCCAACCCAAGATACCAAAATAGGTAGAAGCAACAACCCAAGCCGTGAGCCCTACCTACACACCAAATGAGCAACGTTCAACATACTACCCAATTCAGTAACATATACCCCCTACCCACATGCCTTGCGGTAGTGTAGCCGCGTAACCCGAGCAAACCAAAGGCCCCTACCCATAAGGCTACTCAGTATGGGAGGAGGGTAGTCCTTGGAGGATGACCCTCCACCTCAGCGCCACGTCATAGTCCTTGGAGGATGCCCCTCTACGGATGGAACCAAGGAAATGGTTGATGGCCCTACCCAACCTAGTTAATTTATTTTTTTTAAATTCATATAGTTTTTTAACATTTAATAAGATATAAAATAAAATCATTAATATTAAAAAAAACATTACATAAGTTAAAAAAAACATAAACTAAAAAAATAAAAATCCTAAGAACTCCACTTTTTCGCGATCTTTTATTTCATTTTATGTAAAATCGCTCGGTCTTCTTCCGGGTACGAGTTTATATCGGTTGTCATTATCTCCCAATCTTTATATTCGTTCTTTTCATTCTTCAACCGAACCTGTTCTTCCACTTCACGTTCCTTCGCTTTTGCCTTTTGGTCTGTGACCTTGGTGTATGCTTTGAAGTGGGCCATAAACTCGTCCATTTTGGAATCGCCCCCCGTTGCGGCTTGTTTTTTTTTGCAGCCTCTGCCTTTTTGGCTTTGTCCCTGCCCGGGGGACGTGCCTCCTCTCGAACTTCGTACTCTTCTTCGTCAAATTCGGGCTCGTCGTTTATATTTATTTGGCATCGTGCGTCCAAGGCCTCCCGCACTGTAACTTCCGGTCTCTAAGGTTTTTGTTCGTTTAGCCATTGCAACCTCGTTTGGAATCGGCGCCCACTTGTTTTTGGTTCGCAAAACATCCCAAGCCCCGTACGTGTGGGAAAACGACTCGATACGAATCTTGATAATATTTCTTTCCAAAACCCCTCGCCGGTTTGGTTGTTACCTATATTTTTAGAATGTAAAAAAGTATATATTTTTACATACCGACAATGGGGCTTTTTGATGTGCTAACCCACTCATTCGCTAATGCCTCCTCCTCGATCTTTGTCCAAGGTTTTGCCTTGGCTTTCGAAGGTTGATCTTTGTCACCGACTTCACGCGCCACTTGCTTCCCCTTTTTTTCCTTTTCGAGGATTGCGGTTGCGTCTCTGGAACACATTCTTCAACGTCATCTTCTACGGGTTGTGGTTGGGGAGACGATTCTACCGGTGTTGGCAAAGGTTGTGGTTGAGATTGAAGTTGCGAGTTGAATGGGTTTCGCATAATCATTTGTTGTAACGATTGCATTTGTTGCATTGATTGGACTTGGCTCATTTGAGAGAAAGCATTGGTTGTTTGTTGGAAACCTGAGAAAGCGTTGAGAGAAAATTGCGAGGATGACCAACTCTGTTCCATCGTAGGATAGTAGCCGGGTACCGAGAAAACGTTTTGGGTTGGGTTCGGGTTGTATGGATCCATGGCAAAAGTTATAAAGAGTAGAAGAATTTTATAAAGTTGAGAGAGAGAGAGAGAAATGGTTTAAGTGTGTAAAAATGAGGTGAAAGTGGTGTATTTATAGGTAAACTTATTAATTTTTCTTTTGTTTTTTTTTTAAATCTAGCCGTTTGAGAGAGGAGGGTATTTGATTTTTTTTTATTAAATATAGCCGTTGGGTATCGTCTGGATTTGTCGACATGTGCCTCGTCCTCAACGTCTTCTCCCTGCCTTCCTTGACGCCACCGACCCCCAGAAAATGGTGTTGTGGGGGCGTCGTCGGGACTCGGGTCTGGACGACCCCACACCGAGTGGCCTAAAAGTGACTCGGAGGTAACGTGTGTCCATATCAAACTAATGTGACTTTTAGGGAAAGCAAATGTAACCTCTTTTAAAGTTTTTCACATGATCATTCACACCGACTAAACCCTCCCGTAACTCTTGGCTTTCACATCATTATCAATCGGACTCATTTCGATACGAAACCTTCGCTGATCGAAAATGGCGGATCAGAATCATTCAGTGTCGCCTGTGAAAGACGGAATGCTGACCTATTGTTACCTCCTTCTTTACATAGCTCTCTCCAGCGGTCAGATCTTCTTCAATAAGGTCGTTTTCCGATAATTTTACGTTTCATTTGTTACAAATTAACGAGATCTGTTAGGTTTTCGCATTCGATGTTTATGAATTCCATTAGGATACGTTGATTAGGTTAGAATATTGTTACGATATGATGAAATGTTGCATAAACTGTTCGTTGTTTGTACTATATACCTAGCTAGAATAATATGAGGTTTTATGAGCATAATTTGTGATTGTTACAGTTGATTTTTGGATAATATTGTTGAAGTCAAGTTAGGTAAATGCAATAGCAGTAGGTTTTCGCATTTGATGTTTATGAATTTCATCAGGAAACGTTGATTAGGTTAGAATATTGTTACGATATGATGAAATGTTGCAATAAACTGTTCGTTGTTTGTACTGTATACCTAGTTGGAATAAAATGAGGTTCGTGAGCATAATTTGTGATGTTTACAGTTGATTTTTGGATGATATTGTTGAAGTCAAGTTAGGCAAATGCGATAGCGGTAGGTTTTCGCAATTGATGTTTATGAATTTCATCAGGAAACGTTGATTAGTTTAGGATATTGTTACGATATGATGAAATGTTGAATAAACTGTTCGTTGTTTGTACTGTATACCTAGTTAGAATAATATCAGTTTCATTAGCATAATTTGTGATGTTTATAGTTGATTTTTGAATAATATTGTTGAAATCAAGTTAGGTAAATGCAATAGCAGTAGGTTTTCGCATTCGGTGTTTATGAATTTCGTCAGGAAACGTTGATTAGTTGAGAATATTATTATGATATGATGAAATGTTGCAAAAGTGTTCGTTGTTTGCACTGTCTACCTAGTTAGAAAAATATGAGTTTCATGAGCAAAATTTGTGATCTTTACAGTTGATTTTTGAATAATGTTGTTGAAGTCAAATTAGGTAAATGCAATAGCAGTAGGTTTTCGCATTCGATGTTTATGAATTTCATCAGGAAGCGTTGATTAGTTGAGAATATTATTACGATATGATGAAATGTTGCAAAAGTGTTCGTTGTTTGCACTGTCTACCTAGTTAGAAAAATATGAGTTTCATGAGCAAAATTTGTGATGTTTACAGTTGATTTTTGGATAATATTAAGTTAGGTAAATGCAATAGCAGTAGGTTTTCGCATTTGATGTTTATGAATTTCATCAGGAAACGTTGATTAGTTGAGAATATTATTACGATATGATCAAATGTTGCAAAAATGTTCGTTGTTTGCACTGTCTCCTTAGTTAGAATTATGAGTTTCATGAGCATAATTTGTGATGTTTACAGTTGATTTTTGGTTAATATTAAGTTTGGTAAATGCAATAGCAGTAGGTTTTCTAATCCGATGTTTATAAATTCTCTCAGGAAACGTTGATTAGTTGAGAACATCATTATGATATGATGAAATGTCTAAAAAACAGCTAGTTGTTTGCACTGTAAACCTAGCTAGAACAATTTGAGTTTTATGAGCATGATTTATGATCTTCTTAGTTAATTTTTGGATTGTATTGTTGGTGTTGTTGAAGTCAAGTTAGGTAAATGCAAAGTAGTAGGTTGCACAATTGCGAAACAATTTGCCCTATTGAAGCTGATAGGGGGGGGGGGGGGGGGGGGGATGTGTTGCGTTTAGGGCACTTTGGTCAGTGTAGTATATTGGAATATTGTAGTCAGGGATGTTGCTTTTGTTATTTGAGATAGGCTTGTAGAAAATTGGTAAATATAAGGAGTATACTAGTCATAGGATACGTTTCTGTGCTATCTAGGGAAGGAGATGAAGTAAGAGGAGTTTTATCTAATAACTTACTTTTTCTGATGACCGTATGTTTCGTTCATTACAAGTTAACGTGATCTGTTAGGTTTTTGCATTTAATGTTTATAATGAAAAGTTGTAAAAAACTTTCGTTGTTTGCACTGAATACCTAGCTAGAACCACATGAGGTTTATGAGCATAATGTTATTGAATTCAAGTTAGGTAAACGCAATAATAGTATGTTGCAAATTGCATAAACAATTTGCCCTATTTCAAGCTGGTAGGACGGAGAATGTTTTGTATTTAGGCCAGGGGTGTACCGCCGTGGGAGGGGCGTGGTGGTTGCGGCGTGAAGAACTTCATGCTTGTGGCGCTGATGTGGCAGTTTCCACATAAGTGGAAAGTGGAAACATACCGCATGGTCTTAGGGCAATTGCAAATAAATGTCAAATATGCGACCATTACTCTAAAAGTAATGTATTATTTGTCACATTTGAAACAATCATGCATTATGTGGTATTAAATTATTATAAATATGAAACATCAAAGTCATTATGTAGTATCTTGGATTTTGGAATATAGTATCTCGGGGTACATTTTTCGTGGCATTTATAGGGGGTGAAGAAGTAGTCAGGGATGATACTTTTGTTATATGAGATAGGTTTGTAGAAATTTGGTGAAATAAATGAGAACACAACTCATAGGATAAATTTCAGTGTATCCAGTGAAGGCGATGAAGTAAGAGTAGTTTTATTCATAGTTATTAAAGGTGCTAGGCGCACTAAAGGCGCGTAGGCCTCGCCTGTGGCCTAGGCGCAAAGCGAAAAAAAAAGCCAGGGCCTGAGAAAAGTAAAGCGCACAATGAAAAAAAAATAAAAAATACATTAATTTTTAGAAAAATAATACTATTCTTCAAATATAATAAACAATAGCTATTATATAACATTTAATAATTAATATCATCCATTTAGTACCAAATGTTCTAAAATATTAGTGCATTTGACATTAGTTTAGAAAAGTAGTTCTCCTTATATAAAAGTAGAAATATGGCTGGAATCTTGCGGGAATTTAGACAATTTGGCTGGGTACTCTCTGAAATCTAGGAATCTAGCTGGAATGTGCACCTAAACCATCACCTGGAGAATTAAAGCGCAATTGCCTCGCCTCGCCTGGAAAATGGGCCTAGGCGCAAGAGGCGATGGCTTTTAACAACTATGGTTTTATTAAAAAAATAATGGGAAATGCATACTTAATTTAGCGGACCATATGTATGATTTATCTTACTTGATTTTTTTCGTTCGTGGAGATGCAGTGGGTTTTGTCATCAAAGGAGATAAACTTTCCATATCCACTTGGGTTGACACTTCTTCATATGATTTTTTCATCTGTGCTTTGTTTTGTACTCACTAAAGTTCTCAAGGTAATTTATGGCGATGCGACTTTTTTAAAATTTTTTTTTTTTTTTAAGTTTCTGTTTTAGCTCTCGTCTGGGCTTGGCTTTAATACAAAAAAAAAATAATAATAATAATAATAATAAAGGTTAAATTGTGCAAAAACTGGCCCACGCGGGCCTGGGGGTTTCGGAGCTGCATTCGTGGCCGCAGGACGTGCGGGCATGCACGAGTTCAATTAAATTTCAATTCAGAAACTCATTTTTTGCACCCCCCCTGCGCGCGGGTAGGACTTGTGGTAAAACATGTCATAAAGCTACAATGGAGTAGTAAAGACTTTACCTTATAAACAACCACTAACTTTGTTAACACACTTGTTAACACACTGATGTGGGACAAAGTATTTACCACCTTTTGAGACTTTCATTCACACACCCAACATATAAGTCCTTTGCTACTAACTATTAGTTTTTGTTAAATATACATGTAAAATAACATATATACAAGGGTATTTTGATGTAATATACATATAAAAATTTTCAAAAATCTTTTTCTAGTGTAATCGCTATTTATAAAATAGCCGTCGCTATTCGCTACGTAGCCTAGCCATGCCTTGTCGCTATTTGTCGCTATTCGCTATCGACAACTATGCTAGGTATTTGTAAATAGTCACCTTCTAGAATATGTAACAAAAAATTGTATTTACTTGCAGATTTTGAAAGTTGAGGAAGGAATGACACTCGAAATGTAAGCACTAAGTTTGTTTTCGTCCTATTTGATATATGAAGTCAAATGATATTTATTTTTTATATACTCACTTTTTGTATGGTTAATCACCACTTACAGATACACAACATCAGTCATTCCAATTGGTGCAATGTTTGCTATGACTCTTTGGCTTGGAAACACTGCATACCTCTATATATCTGTCGCCTTTGCTCAGATGTTGAAAGCAGTCAGTAAGTTCATTCAATATTTAAATCGATCTCTGTCCTATTTAGTAAATTGGTGTTCTCATTAGCCACATATAGAGGTGGCATTTTCGACCCATATACTTATATACAAGTTGGCCCATTCGTTACCGTAGCAATAACATTTAACTTTTGAATGATGTGTAGTGCCTGTAGCGGTTTTCATTCTTGGGGTGGCAGCCGGACTTGAAGTAATGAGCATGAGGATGCTTTTGATAATGTCTGTGATAAGTTTTGGAGTATTAGTAGCATCTTATGGTGAAATTAATATTAATTGGATTGGTGTTGTTTACCAAATGGGAGGTGTTGTTGGTGAAGCTTTGCGACTTATATTTATGGAGATCTTTGTTAGGAAAAAGGGTTTGAAATTGAACCCCATTTCCATGATGTATTACGTGAGCCCTTGCAGGCAAGTCTTTTTCTCCCCATCTATATCCCTAGGGCTGCAAACGAACCAAACGTTCAGCGAACAGTCCGTGAACCGTTCGGCCGGAAGTTCATTTGTGTTCGTTCGTTTATTGGACAAATGAACACAAACAAGAAATTCCGTTCATTTAGTCAAATGAACGAACATGAATAGAGGCCGCGTTCGTTCATTTATGTTCGTGAACGTTCGGTAACATGTTCGATAGTACATTAGTGTTTTTAGTTTTATGTTTATTTAAATACTTCAAAATTCCGACAAATAAACATTTAATAAGTAATAAGTGTTAGTGTATTATATATTATGTTCATGAACGCTTGTTTGTGTTCGTTTGTTTCTATTTGTGTTCATGAACATTAGTTTGTGTTCATGAACGTTCGTTGCCTAATATTAACAAACGAACACGAACAAGATCTTGTTTGTGTTCGTTTGGTTCGTTTGCAGCCCTATATATCCCTAGAGAACATAGATGTGGTCATTTGACCTATTTACTTATGAAAAGATCAATTCGGGATTGGTTTTATCTCAAATGGGTCAAATCTATATAATTAGGCAATTAGCTACAAGGGGAACGAGTCAAATGGGTAAAACGCTTGAGTCGTGACAAGTTGGAAGTCACCCAAAGTTCATTTGTAATGTTCACAACCTCATAAGTTGCTTTTAGGATTATGGTTGTTATTATGATTAGAATAAGATTGTTCTAGGGGTTTGCTTAACATAGCCTGTAGGTCTACGATTAACAACGACCTTATGGTTCTTTTTTTCTTTCTAACATAAAGTTTTGAGTAAAGTACATGGACGGTCCCTGTTGTTTACCGAAATTTTGGATTTGGTCCCTAGCTTTCTAGAAGTACACGGATGGTCCCGGTGGTTTGCACTTTGTAACACTTATAATCCCCAACTTTGCCAAAATTCACATGGATGGTCCCTATGGTTTGCACTTTGTAACGCGTATAATCCCCAACTTTGCCAAAAGTCACATGGATGGTCCCCGTGGTTTGCACTTTGTAACTCATTTAGTCCCTAACTTGGACATGCCGAAACCTTTAGATTTGTTGGCTATTACAAAGTGCAAACCACAGGAACCATCCGTGTACTTTTGGAAACCTAGAGACCAAATCCAAAATTTTGGTAAACCACATGGACCGTCCGTGTACTTTACTCCAAAAGTATTTGTCGACCAGCTTATGCTATGGTTAACTACTTAAATGTATTTTTTAATGAGTAATAACAATAATGATAAAAAGAACACCATAATGTGGTTAGCTGATAACTTAAGGGATGTGTTTAGCATTTTTCTCGTTTTTATTGAAGACATTAAAAAAATGGACAAAAAAGTGTTTGTGCATCAACCCAACCCGCCACGGCCCATTTGACTCATTAACCCAACCTACCAGACCCGCTCATCATGCTACTTCTAAAAAAAATTATTTATTTCTCTTTCCTGCCACCGTTTTACTCTTTACATTTCTGTCCATGTGAACAGAATCTTGATTCGCTGTGCAGCGCTCTTTGTCTGTTAGTTCCATGGATATTTTTGGAGAAACCAAAAATGGATGCACAGGGGACTTGGAACTTTCAACCACTCGTGTTAACACTCAATTCTATGTGTACTTTCGCTCTAAATCTTTCGGTTTTTCTCGTGATTCAACATACAAGCGCTCTCACAATCCGTGTAGCTGGTGTTGTCAAAGATTGGGTGGTGGTCTTATTGTCAGCAATTCTTTTTGCTGATACAAAGCTCACCTTGATAAATATCTTCGGTTATGCTATAGGTAACATTTTTCACCTTCTTTTGGTGCTTTTTCCTTTTCCTTTTTGTTCTTTGCAGTTAACTTGGCAATGTACACAGTTGGAAAAGAGTAAAGACTGAAAAAAAAAAAAAAAGAATTATGCAATGCTTGGTGTTTAAATTCATCATCAGTTTCTTTTTGCAAACATTAGTTTTCACAAGGGGTGCAAAAGAGCCGAGCCTGAGCTCGAGCTCGTTTAACTTATGAAAGCTCAGATCGATTCGAGTTGTGTTCCTAAAGCTCGAGCTCGGCGTATTTTTTAAGCTCGAGCTCGGCTCGGGCTCGACTCGTTAACTATTTATTGATTAATTCATATTAATTATAATTATTATTTTATGTATAATTTAGTAATGTTTTTTTCATAATTTTGTAAATAGAAATAATTATAATTTAAATATGTATTTAATATATTAAATAAAACTTTTATATACAGGGGGCTCGTTTAGGCTCACGAGCCGGCTTGAGCGCGATAAGCGAAGTGCGGGCTCAGGCTTGTTAACTAAACGAGCTTGTTTTTAGGCTCGGGTTCGTTTAAGCTTGTCACGTTTCAAGCTTTTTTCCCAGCCTCGAGTAGCTCACCCGTAGTTTTCATTAGCGGTGGAAATTGGCGGGTTGGGTAACGGGTCAAAATGGGTAACTTTTTAATATCGGTTGAGTCAGGATCCAATGCAAATTTTTTGCCCAAATATTTAAAATTTATGAAAATATTAGTTTTTCTGGAGGCCGAAAATTGGTGGGTTGGGCAAGTTGGCTAACGGGTCAAATAGGGCAATTCTTTTTAAAGGTTGACCCAAATACATTTCTCCCCAAGATTCAGAACTTATGAAAACATTAGTTTTCACCAGAGGTGGAAAATTGGCAGGTTGTACAGGTTGGGTAACGGGTCAAAGTGGATAACTTTTTTATACGGGTTGAAACGGGTCAGGTTGACCCAAACGCATTTGTCGACCAAGATTCAAACTTATGAATATTTAACGAGCTAAGGCCTAAGAGGGCGTTTGGAAGGATATAATTGTAGACACTGTTATTGTTTATGCAGCCATTGGTGGTGTTGCAGCATATAATAACTTCAAGTTGAAAAAAGAAGCCACTCGAGCTGCTAGTTCTGATAATAGTTCCAGCTCCTCTCCTATACCAACAGCTTCTTCTTCCACAAAACCGTCTAGCTAAACAACGCTTTGATCCACTCAATTGGTTAGTTGTATCCTTTTATATAAACTTCTTTTTAAAAATCACACAGGAAATACATCTTCAGATGGAGTAGAGAATAGTCAAAGCATCTGTATTCTGTAGGTCTGAATCTTGATATAGCTTGAACTTGTAATTGGATTCTTTTGAGCACCCCAGAATTGCCAAGTACAATTGATGGATGCTCGTGTTGAATAGCAGACATCTTGAAGTTATATTTCTGAAATCCATGTTATAGAGCTTTTGCTTCTGCGATTGGTTTGGTCACTTTAGACGTCTTAACATTTTTGTTCAAATTTTAGACGTCACTTGTCTAGAATAGTATGTATACACTGTGTATGGTTAAAGTAATCTTATATCGTCAGTTTTACAAAAGCACATGCGTATAAATGTAATAATAGTATGTTTTCACAAACATAACCGTTATTTTCACAGTATACACATGTGTATGTCTAAGATACATTTTGTACACAACTTTGTATAAAAGAAACCTTCACTATGAAAATGTGCATTCAGCACATATACACAAACCTATGTCCTCAAATACCACTGAAGTGCATAAAGAGGATAAAAAATGAAGAAACTTTTGGTTTTCTCCGTCACATTGCAATTTGCAACCTTGTTCTGTCATTCGAACAAATGAGAAAAATGTGATGTGTTGAGGAGCAAACGAAGAAGAAAGTTGCAAAGAGAAGAACCTTCGTAGTCCGTGCATTATGCATGCCCTCGTGGATAAAAACCCACAACATGTTCCACTAGTAGAAACAGGAAATACCTTAAACATAATATCCTTATAATAGAAGAAGACGGAATGGCTATATATGCCTAAAAAAAGAAATCTCACATACAGAGGCGAAACTTGAGATTTTCGACCGGGGGATCGAAAAAGTATATACTAAAATTTCTATAAAACCGATGGGTCAAAAATGTATATACCAAAAAATTTCTATACGAAAACTACATGCTCTACACTAACGAACGAAAAGTTCGGGGGGTCGGCCGCCCCCACCTGCCCCCACAAAGCTACGCCCTTGCTTACATAAACAACTGACCCGCTACTAATAACCTATGACCCACTAGTTATTCCACATACTTCAAAGGAAATAAACCAACCAATATATATGAGTTGTTGCAATATACAACCACTTTAAGTAGAGAATTGTGAGAACTACATAAACACTTGTATGTATAACCACATAACTGGCCCTCTCTCTACCATTATATCTTTAAAGCATTACATAGTGGTTCTCGCACTGGGTATATGATTGCAATCGTAGATAATATACCTATCCACCATGTGTGGCATTCCTCTACCATGTGTGACATACATGGTTTAGTCTCTAGTGTTGGCAATTGGCAGTTTCAATTTTGCTCGAGAGCAAAAAAGGAGATAAAGCTCCGACGTTATCAACTCAACCCTTTAAATATATTAATAATCTGAATGTTTAAAATGGCTAGACTGCAAGCCATAGTCTCTAGTGTTGGCAATTGGCACTTTCAATTTTGCTCGAGAGCAAAAAAGGGTATCTAAGCGCTTTTATCGGCTTTAAAAAAGCACAAATTTCTTTTACAACAAACTTAGGGTAGAAAGGGGTGTTATAACATATGGGGAGTGGTAAACTCTTCGTATAGCCAATCACCCCATGTCATTTCAACTTCCCTCTTCACTTCCCATTTTGCAATCAATCACTAGGGGTGCTTCCCCCAAACATTTTTTCTTTAAAAAAATAAATAAATATGTGATTGATTGGAAGATGGTGGGGCCCACCATTAACCCCCTCTCACCTAGATGATTAGTCCCCGTGCTCACCATTCACCACTCACCAAAAAGAGGAAGGGGGCGTCTCCCCGATCGGCAAACATGTTCATCGAAGGGGTCACCGAATGACACCCCTTCCACCCGTATGATCACACCTTAAAACCAGTTAAAATCTCATGATTTGACAATATATTCACATAAAATACAAAAAGAGTATTTATCTGAGTTTAACTTCTATATAAAATCACCTAGTATCATTTAAGGAACAAACCAGCGCGTTACAAGAACAAACTAGTAGGGGTTGTTTGGCAACCTCTGTGCCAGTAAGTGCTGAGCCATTAAGAGGTCTCATTGGGTAAGAGACTCTGAAACAACAAGAGGACTGACTTGGCTCGACCTGATTAGTTAGTGGTAGAGGAGGTGGTGGTGGGTCAAAGAGGTGGTGCGTGAGTGGCCGGCTGAGGGTTATGAACACAAGTGAATGAATAAAGGAGTACAATTTTCATCCAGCATCATTTTGAAACTTAATAGGTAAAAGGCTTACTAACTGATTCAGATTTATCTTGTTAGTGAACAAAACACATTTAATGCTGACTGGTTCAGATGCAGCCTCTTGAATATTAATGGATTCATTAAGAGGCTACCAAACAACCCCTTAGTTTTAAAGCTTATTCCAATACAATAACGACTTTATAAGACCATTGACGCGTATTATGCTCCGGTCTTAACTCGTCCTTTTCATGGAAAACTTGCATATCGTATATGAAGGCGTTAACCTTGAATTGAGAAGATAAGGATCATGACGGATTATAGATAAATTCTGATGAATTATTTATTGAGTCTTTTATATTTTAATTAGTGATAGTTGTTAGTTTGAATTAGATAGGTCTATATAGTTGGTTATTTTATTAATTAAATAGAGTTTTAGTTTGGTTAGGATTAGAATTGGTTTAGTATAAATGGATGGTTAGGTTATTGTAATTTGGGTGTGCTTTCATTTTTATAATAAAAAGAGTCAAACGGTTCGTTCATACCGTGTTTGATCAAGGGTCTGGTTTCCAACCATTGGTATGAGAGCTTGGGGTTGGCAGTTTTGAGAGTCGTTTTTCGAGTAGGCCCTCGCGGGGTTGGACGGCGGCAAAACACCCGAGTGGTTGAAGACGAAGATAGAAAGAAAAAAAATAGGGAACGAAATCTTTGGGGAACGTTACAGTAGCGAGACGACAGATGTAGCCCTCAGGGGCGGATCTAGAGCTAATTTGGGGGTTCCCAGGAACCCGTTCATTTCGTAATTTATAGTTTTAAGTTATATTGAAAATTCTGAAGGAACCCCTTAATATTTTATAGAGGAACCTTGTAAGCAAAGCCATAGATGTAAACTGGTTCAGCGCGCACCTCTTAAACTTGAGGTCTTGAGTTCGAGTCTTGTAAGGGCTTTCTTTTGAATATTTTTTTTTTTATTTTGTGTCTAATTTGGATAAGGTGTTTGGAAGTTGCTGAGATTAATTAAGAATCAAGGGTCTTGGTCTTGGTTTCTAAATATTGTTAATGTGCCAAATTCGGATAGATGGTTTCTTAAAAAGGATTGTTAGTGCAAACTTAAAGTAAACATGCTAGGTTGGATCAATAACTTTTATTTAACATAAAAGAAGATCGATTTTATTGCTTTCGTGAAATACAAATTTGTCAAGAGCTAGAAAGTCATTACATGTTCTAATCATACATCGCCTAATTTTGAATTACGGCTACACCCAAATTGTTCCAATTTTCTACCGAGTTATCTTCCATTCATCCTCTATGTTTTTTTTTCATTATTGTATTGTATTTTTATTATGCGATGAACTTACCCCACCCAAACCGTCAAACCGACCCGTATTTTTTTATGTTCGGACATATGATATTGGAACACTTTAAAAAGTAAACCCCTTGGAAAAAAATCCTGAATTCGCCACTGGTAGCCCTATGCTACAATTATATCATTCCTATCCTTGTGACGACAGAATTCTGAAGAAATAAGTAGCAAGGTTGTTGCATGGCACAAGGAAGAAAAGGAAGGTTTATGTGTTTATTCTAGGGTGATACTATACACACCCCATATTTACTAATTACACCCCCCTCCTATAAAAACATCACATCCATCAATCATTTGGTTTTTGTTTTTAGTCTTTTTTTGTCTTTTTGTTGTCTTTTTTATTATATTTTATTGTCTTTTTTATATTTTTGTTATTATTATTATTATTATTTACTATTAGTAATGAATTATTATTATTATTATTATTATTATTATTATTAAAATTGAAAAAAAAAACGTGGTGGTGGTTTCAAATTATTAGTTCTTTTTACTTTTTTTTACCTTTTTTGTGCTCAAATTATTGGTGTACAACTATCTCGTGGTGATATTAAATCCAAACAACAAACAATAATGAAGACATGACCATTCTCTGCAAACAACAAACAATAATGAAGACATGATCATATTATTTTTACCTAAAAAGATGATCATATTATTGGTGCTATCGTAGCAAGTAAAATAATGAACACAAAAAGCTCATATGAGCCGTGCTATTATTGCTGCAAGTTCTATGTGGTGATATTAAATAGTTGATATTTCCTCCAAAATATCACCAGTTTCCTCCAAAATTGGGAACTTCAGTGTATTCGCTTCATATACTTGAGAAAGCTATTCAAAGAGCTGCATAAATTTACTTGTTCAAAGAGTGATCTATTTATGCTTCATCATAGCATTCAGAAAAGTTAAAGAGATGTCTGGATTTTCAACAGATCAGGTATAGTTTTTAATTCCCTTGTTTCAAGTTTCAACTTAGTTATATAATCTAGCTAGGTTAAGGGTCTTGTTTTAGTTTAAATGAGTTTGTTTGGATAATATATATTTTGTAACTACTCAAGCTTGTTCACCTAATATTTTGTAACTAATATTAGTTCACTTTTAGGAGTTCAATTCTGTTAGTATTATTGTTACCATCGTTATCATCATTATTATCTTTGCAGATGTTTTGGATTACTTGAATAGTACTTGGTTAAACAAGTATAAAGAAATGTTTGTGTCCGTATGGACTAACGAATGCTTACATTTCGGAAATCAGACAACTAACAGAGCTGAAATTGTGGGTTGAACCAAGATATTGTCGGACAAAGTTCTTTCGCCAACTCTACAAGTGCGCCAGGCTATGACTTCATGGGGTTTCATGAACCAAGATCAAGCATCACAGGTGATACACAACTATATTCATCTAATTCCAAAAATCTTCCATGCGTATGTTACACGCATACATAACGTGTTAGGTGATGGAAATTGTGGGTTTCGGGCGACAGCTTCTGCTCTCGGGTACGGTGAAGATGAATGGTTATTTATCCGGAGATCACTGATGGAAGAGCTACTCGAGTTTAGAAATAAGTACACTAAGGCTTTCTTAGGCTCATTCAAAGATGTGTTCACGTCCTTGGCTTGGTCAGGATCGGGGTTTGCACCTGAAAAACACTGGATGATTATGCCAGAGGCAGGATTCTTGGTTGCGAACAAGTTTAATGTGATCGTTCATTTTTTATCTCAAGAAAAAAGAAACAGTTCTACTTGTTTTTCGCTTTGGAGAGGCCCTCACGAGTTCCCAGAAAAAAATAATAATTACAATTGCACACGTGAATGGTAACCATTTTATAATGGTAGAATTGCAAGGAGAGTATCCAATTGCCAGCACAAACAACCTATGGAAATTAATGAGAGAAAATGATGCAGCTGGCTGGGAGAATATATTTGAATCACGTCAAAATATGTATAAGTCTTGGATAGCACAACCTGCTACATTTGGGGGGTGTATATATTAAACCTCGGTATGTAAATTATTAAATGATAATAATTTTGTAAAAAAATACTTATTTTTATATAGCTTTTGTTACAGCTATAAATATAATTTGATAAATTATAACAATAAAAACTAATAATAAATAATATATCGTTACTACTACTACTAATAATAAATATAATAATAATAAATATAATAATAATAATAATAATACTAACTAATTAAATAATAAACAAATACTAATAACTAATAATTAAATAAAAGAATAAAAAAAAAGACAACAAAAAGACAAAACAGGCTAAAAACAAAAACCAAATGATTGATGGGTGTGATATTTTTTATAGGGGGGGTGTAATCAGGAATTAGGGGGGGTGGGAATAGAATGAGCCTTATTCTAAAGGTGTTAGTAGAATAAACGAATAGGAAAGAATTCTTGCTTTTGTGGATTAGTTGGTGCAATCAAATTAAATGGATGGCAATTTGGTAATTTGTTCAAAAAGTGTATTTAGTTTTTGAAGTTAAACTAATGGGTGGTGTGGGGCTTGGGTTGACATGTGGTGGAGATAGACTCCCTCAGGCCACTCCAAAAAAAAAGTAAGGTGTGGAGGGGGCGTGGGCTAGCTGACGTGGGTTAACATTTGGCAGCAATTTTTCTTTTTATTGTATTTTTTATTTTATTCATAGAATTTAATATATTAATTTTAAAAACACCTATTTAATTAATATTAAATAACCACAACACCATTTATCAGATCACTGAAAAGGGGCGAGTGATGAATAATGTTTATATCGTTATGTGAACCTGGCATACCAAAGAATGCATATTATATCCAAAGATCTTGTGATGCAACAACTTCAAGCATCATAGCCAGCATTCCATGATATCCGCTTGTGTGAGAGCATTGCCATGCAGTTGGACAAAGTTCCCACTCCCATTTCATACAATCTAAATTACCTAGCCACCCGTCCTGACATTTTTAAATACTCGTCCATTCTGTCGGAACTATTCCCGTAAGCCAATTGTCTTAGGGCGGCCGTAACCTTTTGCCACGTGGTAAATCCTAAATTACCACGTGTATCGGGCCTTTGTCAGAAAAATCGTAATTATCCTCTAAATCCTTTGATACTCTTAAAAATAATTTTTTACTCATACGAAAACGACGCTTAAACATTCCTTCATCATACATTGGTCCGAGTGAGAAATAATCACTTACCAGCAAATCGTTAGCGGTTTCGCGTTCACGAACAATATACTTCCTCCGTTTGGGTTTGGGTTGGGGTTGGGAAGTCCCTTCTTCAGAATCTTCAACGATAGCTTTCAGGACCGTCGCCACTGTTAGTAATATTTCCACCTCGTCGTTCGATGAGGATGACGAATCATAACTCTCTGACGAATCGCTTGAACTTGAAGAATTCATTGTATATATATTTTTTGGTGATGGGAGGTGGTTTTTGAATATTTGGATGGTAAAATTTAGTAAGAATTGGTTAATTTATATAGAATAAAAGTTAAAGAATTTTTTTTATAAAACAGTCGTTGGCCAACGGCTAGCCCAACGGTCACATGAACTCAGCCAATCCCAGCCTTCCACATCATCTCCCCAATCGGCCCCACGCCAGGCTTCATAGCCACGCCAGAGGGGCAACGCCGCTACCCAATATGGCCCGGCATGGCTAAAGCGGCGTTGGTTTGGTTCCCACGCCCCAAACCCAAGCCCACGCCCCTCAGTCTTAATGCCATGAAATTGTGACGATAAATTGGGTTGTTAGCAAAAGGGTGTTTGAATGGCCGATTCGCAGTGGTTTAGTGGTGAGCCAGTGATCGTGAGGGAGGTTTAACCCAAGTTTGATTGTATTTTATTTTTGTCGGACGTTCTTTCTCGTAAAGGAAAATCGCAGCAGGGATTTCGATTATTTTCGGAGGGCGTGTCACGGAAAAAAATGGAAGAGCGAGGAGGCTTAGGGATTCGTTTGACAACCGAGGGACGGAACAACAGGTAGTTCAATTCGTTTTGATGGAGGTAAACCTCATAACATTAGCAATTTTCAATCCAGGTAATATCAAGACCCTATTCTTCCAGTCAAGGATAAGAACGGGAAAACCGGTGTAGGTTGTTCTTATTGGCAGAAGTATCCCATTGGAATTTGCGGGTAGGCGGATAGAAGAAAATTTGTCAAAGAGCAGAGGCTTTGAATCTTGTCATGTCTAGCAAGGAAAGAAGAAAACGGTAGAGACGGGGAGCTTTGTTTTTTCCTTTGATCAGTGGTCAAGAACGGTGTAGTTCTGGTGACCCAGGAATAGGGATGTCAAACTGGGTCAAGAGATTGAAGTTGTCAATAACAGTGCAGATGTGAAGAAACAAACTCAATTCAAAATTAAGAGGGAGAATGAAGACATTAACCTCGAATTAAGGAGATAAGGATTATGACGGGTTATAGATTATTCTTCATGAATTACTTATTGAGTCTTTTACATTTTAAATAAGGGATAGTTGTTAGTTTGAATCAGATAGGTTTATCTAGTTGGTTATTTTATTAATTAAATAGAGTTTGAGTTTGATTAGAATTAGTTTAATATAAATAGACGGTTAAGGTTATTGTAATTTGGGTATTAAACCTATATAAAGTAGCAAACTTTTTGTGCATAAGGACTTGTAAGTTGTGCTTTGGGTGTTTTCCAAAAAAAAAAAACTTGATTTTTTAGTTTTAACCCAAAGGTTTGTACATTTTCCAATTTTAACCCTCATAATTTGTTTTTTTAACTTTAACCCAAAACTTTTCATTATTTGCAATTTAACTTCACAACTTTTGTCACTTATACTTTTCATCTTTCGCAAATTTTCGTTTTACGTATAGTTCTAAAATTTTCGAGTTAATACGACGCAACGTGCATGTGTGGTTCAACGTTTTTACCTCTATTTTTCCATGTTTGACAGGTTCGTCGCAATACGCATATTATAGGTTGAGTCAGTTTTGGTTGTCGATGACGGTTGTGTGACATTAGTACTATTTGACACCGTTTTACGCCCCGCCGCAACGCGGGGTGTGCTTTGGGGATTTTTCAAAGAAAAAATTGTTATGCATATGGTTGTCGTAACGTTGGCTTTGGGGGTTTTCCAAAAAAAAATTGATTTTTTTTTACTTTTCACCCAAAAGTATTTCATAAATTACTTTTAACCCAAAACTATTTGTTTTTTACTTTTAACCCAAAACTTTTTTTACTTTCAACTTTGGTCCTTTATAGTTTTCATTTTTCACAAATTTTGCGTTCTATGCTTGGTTCTAATTTTTGTGACTTAACACATCACAGCGTGCGTCTTTGGCTTAACGTTTTTATGTTTCGTTCTAAATTTTGCGAGTTAACACGACGCAACGTGCGTGTGTGGGTGAACGTTTTTACATCGTCTATTTTTACCCCGTTTGACATGTTTAACATTACGTGTGGGTCGTAGATTGACTTAGTTATAAATAAAGAATCCCGCCGCAATGCGGCGGGTCGTAATCCTAGTTCTTTCATTATTTTATAATAAAAAGAGTCGAACATCCAAATCCTCAAACAATAAGATATAATTTTTTTCTAGTAATTTTTTTTTGGATATTATGTAAAAACAAAAAGTAAGAGGTAGATATTTAAAGCTTTAGAAAGTTAGGTTCCTTAATGTAACAAACTATTAAACAGAGGAGTCGCCTGAGGGCAGAGGAAAAACGGGGGAAGGCACCCGGCATGCCAACGGACTCCTTCAACACACACTCGATCCTCCACTGCCAATAACCCTATCCCTACGCCGTCGTCCACCACCACCGCCACCGTCACCGCCGTTACATCAATTCAATACTTACAATCAGATCAATTTAGGTATGCGATCCTGTACGGCGCGGTGGCGGTGCGGATTGCCATTCAATGCGGCCGGTGAATCAGGAGCGAGAGGCTTTTCTCGCTGTTAATGGAATTGCAATTGCAGATGAGTTGGCAGACCGCTTTGTTATTGAAGAAACGGAAGAACGCTCCTCCGTTAGGGTTCAGGAATCTCGGTAATACGTGCTATCTTAACGCTGTTCTTCAGTGCTTAACCTACACTCCTCCGCTTGCTAATTTCTGTCTCCGTCGTCAACACTCCGCATCCTGTATGTGTTCTTCTATTTTATTTACTCCTGTTGTTATATGTTCGCATTGATACGTATTTAGGTGTTTATCAGTTTGACCTAATTTTGTTCATCATGCTTATTAAATGCGAATTCGAGTGTGAATTTCAAAATTCAACATGTGTTTTATCTGATTTGAGTGTATGAATATGAAATTTGAGTGATAATTTTAAATTTCACACACACATAGGTTTCTACGTGTTTATCAGTTTAACCTAGTTTTCATTATCACGCTTATTGAATGATCAGAATGAATTCGAGTGTGAATTTTAAAATTCACACTGATAACATGTTTTTTTTCTCTAAATTGAGTGTATGAACCCATGTTTTCGTATCTAATTTGAGTGTAAAGTTTATAATTCACACACACACACACAGATGTATCTAGGTGTTCATCAGTTTAACCTAACTTTCATTATCACGCTTTTTTGAGTGAATTCGAGTGTGAATTTCAAAATTCACACTGATTACATGTTTTTTTCCCTAAATTGAGTGTATGAACCTATGTTTTCGTATCTAATTTGAGTGTAAATTTTAAAATTCACACACATTCACATAGATGTATCTAGGTGTTCATCAGTTTAACATAATTTTTATCATTACGCTTTTTGAATACTAATTTGATTGTAAGCTTCAAATTTCACAATGATAACATGTATTTTCCTTGATTTGAATGTATGATTGTGTGTTTGCGTATCTGATTTTGAGTGTAATTTCAAAACTCACACTCACACTCACACTCACACTCACGTATTTACTTGTTCGTCAGTTTAACTTAATTTTCATCATCACGCTTATTGAATAAGAATTTGAGTGTAATTTTCATTTCAGAGTGATAACATATATTTTCTCTAATTTGAGTGTATGAATCTCTGTTTGCGTATCTTGTTTGAGTGTAGACATCAAAAAGTTCACACACACACGCACGCGCACATCTACGTGTTCGTTAGCTTAAACTAATATTTATCATCACACACATTGAATGTGAATTCAATTGTAAGTTTCAAAGTTCACACTGGTAACATATGTTTTCTCTAATGTGAGTGTGTGTGAATCTTTGTTTGCATGAACGATTCATGAGATCCAGTTTGTTTATATTGTTGCTACATGCTTGCAGGTGACTCACTACCACAGCAAGACAAGAAGAATAACTGTCCGTTTTGTCTACTAGAGACAAGAATCGCTCGTTCTCTTAGCGTCGACTTACTTCTAGATACACCTGGCAAGTTCATTGGCGGCTTGAAAATTTTTGCAGAGCATTTTCGTGTGGGTAGACAAGAGGATGCACACGAGTTTCTTCGGTACGTCATTGACGCCTGTCACACCACATCTATTCGGTTGAGGAAGTTGCAGCAGCAACGCAAGTTAGTTAGTAATGGTGGAGGTGATAGCGTCAGTGGCGGTACTGTAGTTAAGGAGATATTTGGAGGAGCTTTACAAAGCCAGGTGAAGTGTCTTGCTTGTGGCAATGAATCCAATAAGGTTGATGAGATCATGGATATCAGTATTGATGTAGTGAATAGTAGTTCTATTAAAGAAGCTTTTCAGAAGTTTTTTCAACCCGAGATACTAGATGGGAATAACAAATACAAGTGTGAAAGGTAAGTGTACCATTCTTACCGTGTTGCTCACATATGTATGCTTCTATGTAGTTAATATTGCGATATATCACTGATGTATCGGTTATCAGTCCCCCGTTGAGATATCGGTGCAAAATATCGGTATCGATATTATTGGCAATATTGACCGACATATCACCGATTTTCCCGCTATCAGTACCTTTTTTCTTAGTTCTACCATTTGTTTTTCTTCTTATTGCTGCTATTAGTGTTCTAAGTCTTAATTATTAACTGTTAGTGTTAAATGTTGGTGTTTTAAGTCGTAATTGTTAGTGTTAAATGTTAGTATTTTAAGTCTTAATCAGTTTCTACTTGCTACAATTGTAGTGTTTTGCAAGTTGCAAAATGTTAATTTGTTAATGGTAGGAAAGTATACTGAACTGTTAGTGTTAAATTGCTATATATATAAATTCAGCATGATATTAAAATTACCAATATCCCACCGCGATAACTGATATCTCAAATATCGGTCCTTGACCGATATCCGATTTTTTACCGCATTAACTGCTTAGGTATGTTTATATATCATGAGATATAACCTTGTGTTTTGTAGTTGTAAGATGTTGGTAGCAGCAAGAAAGCAAATGTCTATCCTTCAGGCACCTAACATTCTTGTAATTCAATTAAAGGTGGGTTCTATTACTCTATTAGTCGGTGTGTTATTAAATATTTATAGCTTTATGATAAGTGGTAACTAATTAAGCTTTATATGGTCGGATAGAGGTTTGAGGGAATATATGGTCGGAAGATAGACAAAGAAATCGCTTTTGAGGAAGTGCTGGTTCTTTCAAGCTTCATGTGCAAAACAAGTCAGGTACGTAGTACAAATCTTGTTATGGTTTAAACTCTAATAGATGCCTAGATGGTTAGGGTCTTTGTAATTTGTGTGGCTTTGATCTCAATAAAATACAAAGTCGTAACTCAAGTCGGGGACAAAATTCGGTTGTGTTTGTTTGTGCTCAATCCAATAATGGCAACTTTAAGACTAAGAGTGATAGGATTAAGATAAACATGTTCATCCAGAGAAAGGTGTTGTCTAATGTGCAACTTAAGGAACATTATATGCGCACAATGTACAGATAGCCTATGCATCAAGTATATTACGTATTTACGTTCAACTTGTTTCCCTGTGGATTTCATTTTTAGATATATTTTTCTCCAGCTTGGTTTCTTTGTGAGGTGTTTCTAAGTAGTTACGCCGATTTTATGATTACTTGTGTAGAACAATTTGTTATGGTTATGTATTTTTTATATTTTGTTCGCTAAAAGTTGGGAAAATATTGTTTTGTTATCTCTAAACATTTCACCTCTTGTAACTATTTTCTTATTTAGATATGTAATTACTCTGCAGGATCCTCATCCAGAGTATAAGCTTTTTGCTACTATTGTACATTCTGGCTGCTCACCTGATTCAGGACACTATTATGCTTACATTAAGGTTCGTTACTTTGTTTATGCTTTTCTATAATTTCTCATATTCAACATTAGGGTATCAAGTTCAACCCGCTTTATTATAAATGCATCGTTTCGGGTTATGTTTCTATCTCTAATATGTTAAACGGGTTGAAAGTGGCTCAAAAAGTATTTTAATCAACTAAACCACATATGCTACTAATTATTTAATGTCGTTTTCAAATTTCAAACACGTATACAGGATGCGTTTGGCCGTTGGTATTGCTGCAACGATTCTTATGTTTCAGTTTCAAGCTTAGAAGAAGTTTTCTCTGAAAAAGTCTATATCCTTTTCTTCTCTCGTAACAAACAGAGGCCCATTCTACCTAACAAAACTTTATCCAGTAACGGAACAAAAACACATGATTGCAATGGAAACGATACCTCAAAAATTCCTAAGTCTAGTCAACAAAAGTCAACAGACTCACAACAACCGAAGGTTGAGCCTGCAACATCATCATCTAAAGTTGGTAAATATCTTTACGTTCCTCAAAAGAAGCCAGTCAGCTTTGGAATTTCCGGTCCCAAAAAAGCTCTTTCAGCTATTCATAATAAAGAAAACAATGATAATAACGGTGATGCAGAAGCCTCAAACGCTAAGAAGACGATTGATAAAAAGATTCCATTGTTAGAGGACAAAAACGGATTCAGCCAAAACAAACAGGTTGCGAATGGAAATGTGGTGATTCGTAGGAATGGAGATGAAGTTGTTACAAATGGGTGTAAGAACAGTTTTACAAGAAATGGAACCGAAACAGGTCAATTTTATAATGGTATAGGTAAAAGCCCCTCTGATGAATCAGACTCTCGGATGAAATATGAAGAGCAGAAATCGGCTGTTTTGCTAGCTGAAGATCATTCGTCACTAGCAAAGCGTGAAGATCTTACGGAAACGTATGTTGCTTCTCACCTCTAGTTGATGCTTCGCTTATTTGTGATGTTTGGATACAGTTTACAGTTGGTGTTGATAAAATTAGGGGTGTTCAAAGAGCTCGCAGCTCGCTCGAAATAAGCTCAGTTGTAAACGAGCCAGCTGAGCTCGGCTCGATTTATAAACGAGCCGAGCTCGAGCTAGGTCTGGCTTGGCTCGTGAGCTTGCGAGCCGGCTAGAATTATTTTATTTTATATAGATTAATTTCAATTTAAATGTATTAAAATAAAAAAAGAATGTGGCAGGGGGTTGAAGTGTTAACATTTTAAGTTAAATTAATCAATAAAATAAAAAAATATGGAGAAATAAACAAAAATTATACATATAATACTTTTAATATGCGTTTCGGTCTTTAAAATATTAGAAAAATAAAAATAATACATATAGATATATGTGTAATTTTTGTTTTTGTTTTTTATGTCATCAATATTTGTAAAAAAAATAAAATAAATAACGAGCCGGTTCGATTTGGCCCAAGCTGGCTCGAACTTTTTACGAGCCGAGCTGGAGCTCGACAAGGTGGCTCGTTTAAGTTCGACCTCAAGCTCAACCTGGCTCGGCTCGATTACATCCCTATATAAAATTGCAGTGTTAGAAAATACGAGCTAAAGGGTTTAATCTGTTAAATGGTAAATCTAGGTCTAGGATTTGATTATGTTAACCAAAAGTTAAGAATCCGATTTTACCCTAGCAAAATTAGGATGAGGCATGAACAAAACGTTTTGGATATGTTAAAGGATTTAAAAGAAAGGAAGGTGCAACCGGATAGCAAACATGAATATGCGAACTTGTAAGGGAGCAACTAATTATTGAATTAAGTTTTACTTGAAGGGATTTTGTGTTGCGTTTTTTAGTAATTGCGTCAGTATGAAACTGTACGTTTGTAATTAATTATAGAGTAAAGTACACGGATGGTCCCTGTGATTTACCAAAATTTTGAATTTGGTTCCTAGCTTTCCAAATGTAAACTGATGGTTTCTATGGTTTGCACTTTGTAACGCATTTAGTCCCAAACTTTTTCCAAAAGTACATGGATGGTCTTTGTGGTTTGCACTTTGTAACGCATTTAGTCCCTAACTTGGACCTGCTAAAACCTTTAGATTTGTTGGCTGGGGACTAAATGCATTACAAAGTGCAAACCACAGGGATCATCCATGTACTTTTGGAAAGCTAGGGACCAAATCCAAATTTTGGTAAACCACAGGGACAATCTGTATACTTTACTCTTAACTATATCAATATTTTATAAAACGATACCGGATTTGAGAATTCCACTTAGCACCAGAGATCACTGTTTAATTTTTGCCCTAAAATATTGTAGTAGAACTAGAAAGAATAAGTTTCACCCACTATATATAGAGTTAAGGAAAACCCTTTTTTGCTTTCGGAAGTCAGTGTCTCTCTTATTATATTTATCTCATAATTTTACGGAAATGATTTATCTTTTTGGCATGCTCAGTCTTGTGAAAGAAGCTTCTTCTTTCCTGCGAAAATGTGGCTATTCAGACGAGGTTGCAACTTTCATGCGGGCCAAGAAGCTGAGCACACGAGATGAATGTGGTAATGCATTACAGAGGAATGAACTTAAGTAAGTCCCTTAATTCCGCGCGATATATATTTTACTTATGAATTAATTGTGCATGGTAGGTTTTATTATCGTATAATGTTAGTTTTTTATTGCCATAAATGATGACTATTTTAGGTTTTCATTTAGTTGTGTGCATAGTAATATTTCTAGAGAATAGGTTCGTATTTGCCATGTAGATGAGATAAAAAATGCTGTTTAACTATTAAAAATCTGTCCTTTTTACATGATTACCGACTTTTTAAAACTTAGTGAGTGAAATTGAAGTATCAAGATTTTAAATTAAAATTAAGATATATATACACACACACACACACACACACAGAGAGAGAGAGAGAGAGGGGCCGGTTAATATACAATATTTCTTAACGTACGAGTGTACGCTGTGAAATTACGCATGTTGTAAAACTCAACCTTAATCACGCATGTTGAAAACCATTACATGCTTCGTTACATAATTATAACATGTTTCATTACATAAGTATAACATGCGTGATTATGGTTTTTCAACATGCGTGATTAGGGTTTTGAGTTTTACAACATGCGTAATTTCACAGCGTACGCTCGTACGTTAAGCAATATTGTATTTTACACTTTCACTATATATGTGTGTGTGTGTTAAGATTTACTATTAATTTTTTGAATAAGTGTTATTAGTATCGGATAGATGATACTTTTTAGACAAAGATTAGGGTTAATGATTGAAGGCCGTTGGTTAGCAGGGTAATGGTGAGGTCCAGTGAGTAAAAGCGTTAAAGCTGCGTTTTACCTCTCCAATTGCTTTTCATGTTTTGTCTGATTAAGAAAATACTATAAATCAGTTTGCATATTTGGAGAGCAATTTACCTTTTTAAAGTAGAACTCAACAAGAGACCCTACATCTTGTAAAGTTGTTGACTTTGTTTTAATTTGTTATTATTTAATTAAATATGTCTCATGTCGTACGTTTTTTCCTCTTAGTACTCATCACTTAAAATTAGTAGCGTCTATGAGTTTTTTAATTAAGGATTTAAGGGTCATGTTAGACATGATGAACAGTGAAGGCAATCAAGATATATTTGATTAAACCATGTGTGTAGTCAAGATATACTTATGGGTCGGAAACATTGCACGGTGTGAAATATATTATTTCGGGGCATCTTTGTGCTTACATGGTATCAGATTATGTTTGTTAGGGCCCTTTTTATCTCTAGTGAGTGTGAGCGACGTAAGCACTAAGCAAGTCACTCACTCGTTACTCTCACTTGACAATGTGGTATACCTAGCGAGTGTGAGAGTTAGTCTCACTTTTTTCAAAATATTTTAATACAATTATTTTTAAACAATTACTTATTATTTATTAAAAAAGATTACTGTTCAACCAATGTGAAATTCGCGTAGGAGACCAAACAATACTTTATTTGAAACAACTTTCGTAATAATTTATATCAGAATTTCCAGGAAAAAAACAAACAAATCTGCGTGTTTCATTTTTTAAAGCTAACGAGTACAAGTTTTTTGATAAAAATCAAATTAATTGTTAAATGAAATATTTTAATAAATAATTTTTATATTGCTATGTGTATGCATTTCATTGGCTCACTGAAATTGCTGCGTAAGAATTTTTGCCTCACTAGCGTGAGGGCGCTCACGCCCTACGTGTCACAGAACAGTTACACGGGGGCGGCGTGGTGTTCACGTTAGTGTGGGCTTACGTGGCGTTGTTCTCCCTCACGACCACGGAGTATAACACAAGCCCTTATGTCAGCTTAATGCACCTTGTGTTCCTTTAATTTAGCGTTAATGTCATCTACCTTGGGCATGTAGTTGGTATGTTTTCGGTGTGAAATTTACATTTTTTGAAATAAGTTAACATAATTGTAGTTTACTTATAAGCATTGTAATTCCTTGTTAAAAAGCGGGTTTCATGTTGAACATGTATCAGAATTAACACTAACGCAATATGCAGGAGGAAAATGATAGCTGATGCCAAAGTTGCGCTTATTCCTCAAATTCCAGATTCGTTGAAAACTGAACTCATCAAACGCATCAGATCTCATATTGCCCAATGAGACAATAGCTGCATGGTACTACTACTGCTCACCAGTCACCACGCACACTTCTTTCAGTTTTGTTAATAGTAAATGTTGCAAGAATGGGTTGGGGTGGCTGGGTAACGGGTCAAAACTAGTTTTGGTTGAAACATATTATTTATTAATAGGGTAGATTGCGTTTTACGTCAGTAAAATTTCAGGCGTTGTTCTTTAACTAATTAAATTACAACGGATGTCCTTTATGGTTGACCCGCTAACACATTTTTTGCTCACTTTATTTTATATTTATAAATTTCATCGAGCTAAACTATAAAAAACAATATTATTACAAGAATAACTTAAATCTTTGAATAAAGCCGAGTGACTTTTAATCTATGTGCAAGTAAACGGGTGTTTTAACTGTTTTGCAGACTCCAAAGGTGTGGGGGGAGGTAAGGTAGATACAGGACGCCACGTCAACATCTGTATGTGTTTTAACGAGGCATATAGACGTGGAAACACGAAGACGGTTAATTTTATTTGTTTTTAGTTTTTGTATGGAAGGTTTTTGTAAGTGTTTGGAAAGTGGTTGGTGAGGAAGTGAGGCAGGCTGGTGTAGCACAGAGTTCATTAGTAACGGTATTAGATACATAAAATATATACATATATTCTTTTTGTAAAGTATAACCCTTTTTGATAGTTTTGTGTTAGACTAAAGTTTGGTTAATAAATTATATGATTAGTTTTTATAAAAACCAATATTTATAAAGTTATATCATAGAAATTATGATCTATGATATAAAACAGTAAGCTTCAGATTTATAAACAGTTGATTCTTTTTTAACTAAACAATATGGATTCATTATATAGTTAACAATGTACCTGTAACGAAAGTCTCGTGTAAGATTTCCACATAATAATTTATAATGAAATTTTTTGTTATAATTTTGTGTCTAAATAAATTAATAAGCAAAAATAAAAAATACATTAATACTGCTTTTTTAATCCATGGACTATGTTACACCACATTGAATATGTTGTTGATAGTCAAATATCACATATTGACCTAAAAACTGGATTTGAACTGAGACTATTGGCACTTTTTGTTAACATTAATGCTTGCATCTAATTAACAGGATGTGGCTTAGCGCCACCCTGTCACCTAGACAACTATAGCGCCCCGGGGCGCCATCAGCCACCCCCCTACCGCCATGGAGGGGGCGCTATCCACCCTCCGCCAGCATGCTAACGCCTGGTAAAGGGGAAAGAAGGTGGGGCTCATTAATTTCAACCAATCAACTTTTTTTATTATATTTTGTTTAATAGTTGACTTTAAACCATTGCATGCAAGTTAAAGGAAGTGGCTTTAAAGCCCCCTATGTGACGTGGCACTGAGGTGGCGTGATAAAGCCGAAGGAGCTTTATACCACACCCTGCAGCCTAAGATATAAAACTATAATTAATACCATCATACGAGCAATGTGATGTGATGTACTTTATTATGATTGTGTGATCATAAACAAAATTAATACACTTAATGGGTCACCAACAGTTCGCCGGGTCAAACATGTGAATCTTTTCTTATATATAAATAATGGGATTGTTTGGATACAAGGGTCTTATGAACTTACACAAACACGCACTTATACGCTTATGTGTAATAGGTAGCCGTTAGCGGGACACATGTTCTTTACTTGCAGATTTAGCACGCATTCTCAAGTGAGTTTCACGGCCCATTTTACTTGTTTTCCTTAGACCATGTGTAGTGGTGAAGAAAAATAATGCCCCCACCATGGGGCATTATCCGACACGTGTCATCCTAGTCAGCATTGGGCATTATAGCAAAAGTGGTGTAGTGGGGCATTATTCCAATAATGCCCATTCCAATCATTAAAAAGGATTAAAAAAAAAGAAACTTATTTAAAAAGCTTTTTGGTCAGACATGTCAGCCCACTTGGACCACTATACTCCTTCCCATTGGTCAGTCAAATTAGACCACTTGTATCTTTGAGCGTTTTATATAAAATGCCGGGCTCCTTTTTTTCAAAAAAAAATTCAAAATAACGCCCTATGTAATGGGTGGGGAGGCGTTTTCGGGCGTTTTTTTTTTAAATTTAAAAAAAAAAACGCCCCACTACACATGGTCTTATGGGGGAGAAACATGCACACGAATAACATAATATATTAGTACCAGTTGTTTACGTAAGTGCAACATAACATGAAAAGTCCTTACACTCTCGAACCATTAGTATACGGGGTATAACGAGGATCTTTGAGTAGTACTACTGGGTTTGACAAACCCCGCTCGAGCTAGTCACGCTAGCACGACTGGGAGTCGAACGGGTGTGAATTTTTTTCCTAACATTTAGCAATGGTGGAAGACAAACAAACACAAACAATCAGCTTCGATTGTGAACACTTGAAATTGCTTGCTAGCAATAGGTGTGACTTATGTATGTGGATCCTACAAACTTTTAAACAGTTTACTTATATAGGTTTATAGTGTAAATTTACCATGGGCCAAGGGGTGGCATCCGCTACCGCTTGGCCGGAAAAATTTTGACGTTTTTAGTGTAAATTTTGGAAAATTTTGACGTTTTTAGTGTAAATTTTGGAAAATTTTGACGTTACCGCTTGGTCGGAATCCTAGATCCGCCACTGAAACCTATGAACTCACCAACCTTGTGTTGACACTTTAAGCATGTTTTCTCAGGTCGTTAAGGTACACATCAGGATTAGGATGCATCATGGAGTCGCATTGGTTTCTTCAAATATTTGCTTTAACTACATTAGTTATTTTAGTTTAGGAGTTTGGTTTTGCGCGTTGGTTATCTTTAATTTTACGTTTATTTACGCTTCCGCAACTCAAATGTTTAAACAGTATTTTCTCATGAGAGTTAGCAAACAGTGGTATTTTTAAACTCATATAATGACCGTTCAATATAACTAATGACTAAGATCTTGGTTTTCACGCATTTCACGGTAAAAAAAAAAAAAAAAACCACGCATGTGGAATTTAAAGGTGTGACAAAAGATATGTTCAGATAAAGAAAACCCTAACTAATCTTTTAATACGCATTTGCGCCAACCTATTTTTTTAATGTATAAAATTCTAGTATCGTGGTTATTTTTATATTCTTTTCTCTATGAGGAAAACAAATGTGTTACAAACAAAGATTATAGGCCACCAGTGTTGCATTATATTTTTACCATGAGATAATAATGCGTGTGACTTACAACATGATAACAAAGTTTAATACAGCGAGAACGTCACCAGCACCGCCATTTTTGTTTTCGTCATTTGGTAATACACGAATAATGATGTAATACGAACATGATGCAATTCTGATGATACACAACTCTTTAAATATCAATACTTCATTTGGTGTAGGCCTCATTCTTTTATGACAAATCTCATAAATTTATGCGGCTATTGTGATGCACCTATCGTTCAATTCGTATGATAAGCTAAAAACATTGCATACCACGACTCAAATGAGTAGCAGGTGCAAATGTTAGAACCAACCACGAGCAAAGAAAACACCGTCCACTCTAAAAAAAATCTCACATGTTACAATATCTGTTTATATGTTTCAATAAAATGTTTTCGTGATACACATTGTCAAAATTTTGTAACCTTAAATAAACTATGTTTGTCATTTTTTTCATCTATGATACACGAAGCAAATTGGTGATACACAACTTAAACTCTCGTATATATTGAATCAATGTCAACAAACTATTATCGAATGGACTTGCGTGGATGATACACAATTAAAAAGGGACAACTTATGATGATATATGTATTAAACCACATATACGTATTATTAATTCTGATAAATAAAGGATTACAAAGAGGTACTATATATAGGACAAGATGTTACACTTAAGTACCACTAAATTAATACATATAAAAATACGAACTAGGTACTAATTATATTGTCTATCACCCCTTGCAAGTTGAGGGCGGGGAACGACCTGCAACTTGGACCTTAGCATTAAGAATCTTTGAGACGGTAGAGGTTTCGTAAACACATCGGCTATCTGATCATGGGTAGAAATAAATTGAACTTGTAATTTCCCTTGAGCAACTTTCTCGCGAACAAAATGATAGTCACATTCAACGTGCTTTGTGCGAGCATGAAAGACATGATTGACAGAGAGATACGTGGCACCTAAATTATCACACCAAAGTGTCGGTGTAACCTTTGGGGTAATACCGAGTTCGTGTAACAGTGCCTCCAGCCACGTTAGTTCTGCAACAGTGTCTGCCAAAGCTTTATACTCAGATTCAGTGGATGAGCGAGATACCATACGTTGTTTTCGAGCATTCCATGAGATAAGGTTGGAGCCTAAGTATATTGCAACCCCCCCCCCCCCCCCCGTGGATCGACGGTCATCCGGGCACCCGGCCCAATCTGCGTCGGAATATGCTCGCAAAGTAGTGCTCCAGTTAACATCAGTAAAGGCATGAAGTGTGGAGCCTGAATCATGCCGAATGAAAAGACCAAAGTGGGAGGTACCTTTAAGATATCGCAAGATCCGTTTGATAGCAGACTAATGATTTTCTGTGGGATTCTGCATAAACTGGCATACTTTGTTCACAGCAAAGGTAATATCAGGTCTGGATAAAGACACATACTGAAGGGCTCCCACTGTTTGACGATATTTTGTGGGGTCAGCAATAAGTGGGCTATCACCAAGAGTAAGAATCTGAGAGGTACTCATAGGAGTAGGGTACAGGTTTGCAGTCAGATAAACCAGCTTTGTCAATCAGCTCAGAAATGTATTTGCCTGAGATAGGATCAGGTTTTTACCATGATTAACAACTTCAATGCCCAAAAAATGTAACACCCCGTGTTTTCACAAGTCAAAGTCAAGGTCTAAGTCAACGACCGATTTCGCGCAACTTGACTTGCAAGAATTTCTGTATTTAATTCGTATTATGTGGAGTAAGTGTTGTTAATAACAATAATCGATGTGTGTTAATTGTTATTCAATCGACCTACGACTGTGAACTATAGGAAGTAACAATGCGATAAAGTTAATCAACTAATAATCAAGCTATGTTAATCGAATCGACATCAAATCGCAACTCGAGCTACGTACTTTTACTTGTTATTATACGTGTGTGTGTGCCTTACGTGTTACCTGTGCATGTTTATTTATGTTATGTTGTGATAATCAAGCGAACTCAATCGAAACTCGAAATCTAACTCGAAGTGCAATCGAACTCGAATCGTGAACGAACTATGAAAATTGGTGGAAAATAGATTATGCGAGATATGAGTGTCTGGGACTGAAAGTAATTTGACTAGGAAACCCTATCGAACCGAACCGCTCGCAATCGAAATTGAAATATCAAAAATTGTCGCGCGAAACACTCGAAAGGTGCGACTGATCGATCAGGCTCCCAGCCGATCGAACAGCCAGCCGAACGGACTGCTGTCCGATCGGACAGGCTGTCCGATCGGACAGGCTGTCCGATCGAGCTGCCTGGCCGATCGGCCAGCACTTTCCTCTTTTGTCATCCTATAAATACCCCTGTCATTGTCATCCTTTTTCCACTTTTGGAAACCTCTGTTCGACCAGCACGCTCAGCTCACCTTTTCACAGATTTCTCTCGGTTCCGGTAAGAATTCATCCTAAATCTTGTACTTTCTTGATCTATACACACTCCTACACCTTTCTATCTTTCAAATCTTAACTTTTAACCATGAAATCATCAAGATTCAAGTGTTCTAGGATGATGTCATCATGGGTTCTTGAAGAACTTCATGTTTTGGCCTCAATCCACCAAGAATAGCTTGGATCTAGCCGATTTCCACATAAACAAACAAGGATCTTTCATAGATCTAAACATATACACGGTGACAAGGATTGAAAGATGGATTTTCCAACTTTCCTTCAACTCTTTGTCACTCAATAACTTCAAACCGGTAGAGACGGAGCCTGAGCCGATTTACAAATCACTTCGGTGGATGTATGGTTCAAGATCCGGATTCTATCCACGAGGTTAATCGACTTCGGGTTAAGTGTTAAACTTCGTTCCGAACAGACCACCGACCGGATTTGGGTGATTCCTGTCCGACCCGGGGAACCAAGTAAGGACGAGGCATCGATGGTTCTACTCGTTGTCAAAATACCTCGATAAAACGACAAGCAAACAGAACAACCAAGTGTTAGACGCAAAGGCTAATCAGGTCAGGATGCTGACCGATCGGGCTGCTGTCCGAACGGACAGCCAGCCGATCGGATAGTCAGCCGATCGACCAGCCAGCCGATCGGCTAGCACATGGTCCCACACAATCAATTTATTTTGAAGACTAGTATTGAACGAACTGTTGTCCGATCGAACTACTGTCCGATCGGATTACTCTTCGGATCATGAGATACTATGCTTTAATACTTAATCGATTTTTCGACATGTTCAATGCACTAGAAGTGCCACCCGATCAAACAGCCGTCCGATCAGGTGACATCCTGTTGTCCGATCGAACATCGATTGTGTTATTCGATCGATCAACTATCCGATCCACTGCACCATACTTCATTAAAGTCTTTGACTAGTTGACCTGTCCGATCCAAAGGCTAAACATTGCAATTCATTTGAATGCCTAACTGATCGGGTTGCCGGCCGATCGAACAGCCGATCGACCGACCTGAAAGGTAAAGGTACTTAAATGTTTTCAAATGCTACAACGAAAACTTCAAAAGTCAAACCATCATACACAAACACATCCTTTTCAAAGGAAGAAACAATCCACTCGAACGGCCATCCGATCGGCCTACCGACCGACCGGACAGCGGACCGCACGGGCTGTCAACCGAACGGTCAGCCGTCCGATCGAACTACCGTCCGATCGACCAGCTGTCCGACTCCCCAACACTTGTTTTCCGTTTTACGTTTCACTTATCGTTATGCTATCAAATCTATTCAGGATAACCGTACTCGCTAAGCGCTCCCTTCAATCCATCAATCGCTGTGAGTATACTCGATCCCTTTTTGCTTTAAGCACTTTTGGGTGTTACATACGTTACGAATATTCAAACTACAGCTATCACACTACTCAAACTATTTGAACGCTAACCGTTAATGCATGATATACGTGGCTTATGAATGCTTGTTTGTTATGTTTACACATGGAATGCTGTCTACCTGCCTTAGCAACGATAGTACTATAGTTTGGACTCAGCACCCATTCACACGGGGGTTGTTAAGGATCTTTTACTTGCATGGATTACGGTGGTAATCATGTATTGCGAACTGCCTCGGGCAGTCAACCCGCAGTCATTGGTATCGATGGATCTATGTCGATAACTAACGTGCTTCATTTCACTATGTGTACGTGTTGGTTATGCGTAAACGAATTCGAACTCTATATGCTATTATCAAACTTGTATGCTCACCTTTACATTTTATGTATTGACTTTATTTTAACGTAAGTGACAGGTGTTTAGGTTGTTTGTATGCCTAGCTCATTGTGAAATCGAGGCTAGGAAAGGTCTAGGATGCTCTCTGCGTTGTGATGAAATCGAAGCTAGGAAAAGAGGTCCTAGAAACCAACAAATAAATTATCTGTGTTTAAATCTGAGTTGTCAAAACAGAATATTTGCCTAGATTTTTATCTGTAATAATTTGTTTACTGTTTGAGACATGGTATGGGACATGTTAATTTAAATTGAATGGTAATGATAGTTGTTATGGAAACTTCTGGACAATCTGTTTCGCTCAGTGCCATGCCCCGATGATTCCGCCATCGGTTGGGGTGTGACAAAAAATAATGCAAGTTTCCCAGATCCTTGACTGCAAAAGAGGCGCCCAATTGTTCAATCATGGTATTGATGGCTTTAATGTTATTGCCTGTAACAATTATGTCATCCACGTAAACCAAGAGATACAGCAAGGTACCACGGTCCTTTAGTATAAACAATGATGGATCTGTCTTTGAACCATGAAAACCAAGATTATGCAAAGTTTTGCTAAGACGTTCAAACCATGCTCGTGGTGCCTGTTTTAGAACATAAAGTGACTTATGCAACAAGCAAACATGATCGAGTTTGGATTTGTCAATAAACCCTGGTTGTTGTCGTAAGTAAACATTTTCTTTTAAGTCACCATGAAGAAAAACATTTTGAATGTCTAATTGTCGAAGAGTCCATTGATTCGTCACAGCGAGAGATAAAAGAACCCGTATGGTTGTGGCTTTGACGACGGGACTAAACGTTTCCTGGAAATCAATTCCAGGTTTCTGGTTAAAACCTTTAGCGATAAGTATGGCTTTGTAACGAGTGATGTCTCCGTTTGCATCCTTTTTGATCCTGTAAACCCACTTCGAATCAATAACATTAGTATTTTCAACACAGGGAACAAGAGACCACGTCCCGTTCCGAACAAGTGCGTCAAACTCTTCAGCCATGGCTTGGCGCCATTCCGGGCATTTGTTAGCGACAGTAAATGAGGAAGGTTCAAGAGTATCAGAGGGACCAGTAAAGGTATGATAAGCGGAAGGATCAAATCGAATGGCGGGTTTAGGATTTTTTCGTAGGTTAGAAGGACGAGTAGGGGGTGGTGGAGATGGAGTAGTAGTAGCCGATGTTGGTTGGGTACTATTTGAGGATGTGACCGTGGGGTCCGGGGTATAGTGGTTAGGAGCCGTAGGTGTGGGTGAAGTAGTAGTTGGATGGGTAGGTGTGGGGGTCTGAGGTGTTGAGGTTGTGCTGGGTGTCGAGTTTTGAGTCGGTGTAGTGAAAGGGACTGGGTAGGAGGAGTAGTAGGGAGGTGCATGGTTGATTGAATCAGGTGTAGGAGATGGTTGAAAGGGGAAAAAGGTGCTTGTTAAACCGGCCATGACGTGCAATGTACACACGATCAGTTTTAAGTCCAGGCAACGATACCCGTGATGGATGGAGCTGTCTCCTAAGAAGACACAGGGAGTGGATCGAAAATCCATTTTATGATGGTTATATGGGAGTAGGTAAGAAAAACATTCACTCCCAAAAACTCGAAGGAAAGAGTAGTCAGGTGATCTGTGGAACAAACGTTCAAATGGGGATGTGTTGGAATAGGCTCGTGAAGGCATCCAATTTATTAGGTAAACGAATGTCTCAAAGGCAAACTCCAAAAAACGGTAAGCATGAGAATGAGCGAGAAGAGCCAAACCAGTTTCAACGACATATCGGTGTCTCCGTTTGTTAGGAAACTTTATTTGTAAGTATTGAAGAAAATCAGATTCAACTGGATCTATGAAGAAGACAACAGTCCTGAAGATCACAACAAGAAGAAGAAGATGAGATAGGATAACTGAAATGAACAGCATCTACTTCAAAGAATCACAAGTTGATCAAGAACTGAATTGGATTATCAGAGAAGGTCATTTCTTATGGATCTGATGATATTTCTGATGAAATATCATCAGTTTCTGACGATTCTGATCATCAGATTTTCTGATGATTTGTTCACCAGAATTTCTGATGAAGTGGTTTATAAGAAATTCTGATGAATACCCCACTTGTCTGAAATCAGCTCTATCCTGCCACACTTACCAAAGCAAGTTGACATTATTGGATATCATGATGACAAAGGCAACTTGAACGTTGGATTCAATGAATATGTCAAATGGCTACTTTTTGCAGGACTTATTGCATGAATAAACAATTGTTTATTCAAGTACCCAGCCTTCTATAAATAGAAGGCTAACCAAGCAGAAGACAATGAGTTTGAAGCTTAGCATTCATACATACTACAAAACTCCATTGCCCTCTCACCCACAGAATTCAAGATTCATTTGTATTAGATAATAATCTTATAATCACCTTGTAAACTATTTTGTTTCAAAGTGATATAAACTTGATAATTCTGTAGGTCTTGTTTCTGAAAGTCTGATTTCCATTTCCGCACATCTTTTTCACATCTACTGAAATCACTTGCCATATTACGTGAAAAGAAGTTGTTAAAGCCAAACTGGGTCCAACAATTGGTATCAGAGCAGATTGAATAAACTATTTTCAAACGATCAATCGCTCACCTTCTTTTCTCTAAATATGGCCAGCTTTCAATCCTGGGATAATGCTTTTAACATTGGTTCTATGTCTAAACCTCCGACTCTGGTCAGAGAGCAATACCCCCAATGGAAAATCAGGATGGTCAATTTCCTCAATGGTCATGACCGAGCTCTGTTTCAATCCATTGAAAGGGGTCCACATATACCAATGACTGAAATACCAGCTATTCCAGCAACTGACTAATCACCAGCAATCCCTGCCTCCCGTGCTCCCAAAAGTGAAATAAACTGGAGTGCGGAAGACAAGGATCTGGTGGCTGGGGATGAAAGGGCAAAGTCACTTTTAATAATGGCCATCCCCAATGACACATTTTCACAAGTTGATGCATGTGCATCAGCCAAGGAAATATGAGATCAGTTGGAAAATCTTTGTGAAGGAGGAGAAAGGATGAGAAGAAACAAGAGAACAAACAATGTCTCATCATATGAGAGATTTAAAAGTTTACCAAATGAAAGATTAAATGATACATATCAAATATTTACAAAACTTTTAAACGAGCTAAAGATATTTAGTATAACAAAATCAAATGATGAGAGAAACATAAAATTTCTTGATGCTCTTCCTAGAGAATGGAGAAGTCTAACCATGACTTTGTCCTCAACCTTAGAACTAGGAAATATGAGTCTTCATGACTTATATAGCATCTTGATCCCCAGAGAGGAAGAAATATTTGAAGAAACCATTCAAAGAGGGGGATCTTTAGCTCTTATCTCAAACTCACAAAGAACAACACCTGCCAATGATCCACAACCATCAAACATCCAAAATCTTGAAATTTCTGATACATCATTAGATTTTTCAGCTTTTGCTGAAGCAATAGCATTGCTCACCAAAACATTTGAGCAAAGGTTAAGGGGAGGAAGCCATAGATACCAGAGAAGTGACAGAGGGAGGATGGATGGAAGATCTAAAGAGGAGGTTAGATCTAAGGATAAATGGAAGGCTGAAGTTGTGTGTTACAAGTGCAAGCAGAGAGGTCACTATGCATCAGAATGCAAGACCAAGAAGCTCAAGGATGTTGCTTATTATGAGAAAAAGCTAGAAGAAGCAAAGAAGCAGCAACAAGTCAGCTTAATTGCAGGAACAGATACATGGTTATCTGATGATTCTTTTGATGATGAAGAAGAAGAATTGACAAATTTCTACCTCATGGCACTTTCTGAAGGCCTACCAGAAACTTCAGAACAAAAGGTAAATTTAGACAATCTTGATCTTGAACACAAGCTAAACAAGCTCATGTCAGATTTTCTAAATCTGCAAGAAAAACATCAATCAGATATTAGAAAATCTGATGAGTTGCAAAGGACCATGAATAAAATCATTCTTGAAAACCAATTACTTATAGAAGAAAGTTTAGATCAAAGAGCTAAAATTAAGTTCTATGAAAATGAAAGAAAAGATCTTTACAAGAAAATCAATGATAAAGAAATCAATGTAAGAGGTTTTCAACAAGCCAAAGAATTCATAAATTTCATTGAGTCCACACCAAAGAACAAAGGAGAGGGTTTAGGATACATAAAATCAAGAGGAAGTAAACCCACTGTCTTTGTAAAAGCAACCCATCAGATTTCTGATAAATTTTCATCAGAATCTGATTATGAATCTTGCAAGTCAACCTGTTCTGAATACTCTTTTGAAAAACCAAACTTCAAAGCAAACATAAGTGAATGCAGTCAAGAATCTTTAAAGACTCCAGAAGCAGTTCACTCATCTTTTCAAAATTATCCACTCATTCCATCACAAGAAAGAATATCAGAAAATTCTGATAAATCTTGTATGTGTGTTGACACACTGGAGCTTGTTCAACAACATCTTCAAAAGAAAAATGTAAAATCTGTTTATGGCTCAGCATATAACAGAATTTCTGATGAAAAACCAACAAAAGAAAATAATATGTTTAAAATCTCATCAGAAAAAGTACCCAAGCAAGCCTGGGTACCAAAAACCCTCTAATCATTCCATTTCAGGACCATCATGTGCAGCAGATCTGGTACTGCGATTCAGGAAGCTCCAAGCACATGACTGGGGACAGGAGCTTACTCAGCAACTTTGTTCCAAAGCTGGGTAGAATGGTAAATTTTGGAAATGGAGTAAAAGGGAGGATCATGGGATATGGATGCATAAGGTATGGATGTTTGACCATAGAGAAAGTAGCCTATGTTGAAGGCTTAAAGTATAACTTGCTAAGTTGTGGTCAATTCTGTGACAAAGGTTTTCAGGTAACCTTTTTACCAGAAAAATGCTTGTTAATAGGTATAGATGATAATAAAATCTATTTAAGTGGAAAAAGAATAAGAAAATCAATTTACTATTTTGATTTCAAAGAAGAAAGTGAACATCTAAAATTATGTTTATTTTCAAAAATCAACAAAGGTAGTAGTTGGTTATGGCACAAAAGGCTAGCTCACTTAAATTTCAAAAACCTAAGCAAACTAGCAAGCAAAGGTCTGGTAAAAGGATTACCTTTGATATCCTCAAAGAAGGATAAAATTTGTGAAGCATGTGAGATGGGAAAATCCAAAAGAAGCTCACATAAATCAATTTCTGAGTCTTCTATTTCACAAAATTTGGAACTTTTACACATGGATTTGTGTGGACCCATAAGTACAGAAAGTTTTTCTGTAAAGAAATACATACTAGTAATAGTAGATGACTTTTCCAGGTACACATGGGTAGAATTTTTGAGAAAGAAAAGTGAAACTCCAGATCTGATCATTAATTTTATCAAGAAAATTGAAAATCTGTTAAAATTGACAGTCAGAAGAATTAGATCAAACAATGGAACAGAGTTTAAGAATTCAAAAATTGAGAGCTTTCTTGTGAGTAAAGGAATCTCTCATGATTTTTCTACTCCCAGAACACCTCAACAGAATGGGGTGGTTGAAAGAAAAAATAGGACCTTGGTAGAAGCTGCCAGAACTATGCTTGCTTATGCTAAAATGCCAACTCATTTTTGGGCAGAAGCTATAGCAAATGCATGTTTTACCCAAAACAGAACCATAATTAACAAAAGGCACAACAAAAACCTTACAACATTATCAATGGAAGAACTCCAAGTGTAAATTTTTTGCATACATTTGGTTGTAGATGTTTTGTTTTCAATGATTTTGAAAGCCTTGAAAAATTTGACAGAAAAACAGAAAAAGGTATTTTTCTTGGTTATTCTTTGTCCTAAAAAGCATATAGAATTTTTATTCTCAACACAAGGACAATCAGAGAAAGTCTGTATGTTTCATTTGATGACTCATCAGAAACAGAGGTTTCTGATGAATACATGAAAGAAATAATTTTTTTCTGACAAACAAGAAAATTATGAACATCTCTTTGAAATGATAACTGAAGATTTCCTAGAACATGATAATTCTTTCAAAAACAAATCAATAGATTCTTCATGTACTAACCCTGCAGAACAAATGTGTGGTACATCAGAAACTCAGAATTCTGATACTTTATACACAAATGAGGCACCTGTTCAGGGGGAAACTTCAAATCCATCAGAACCAACAACTTTTCACAACAAGTTAAGATGGATCAAAGGACATGTTCATTCTGACATCATTGGCAACCCTGCAGATGGTGTGAGAACAAGATTTGCAACTGCACATGAGTGTGCATTTGCTGGGTTCTTAAGCAAGGTAGAACCCAAATCTGTCAAAGAAGCTCTAAGTGACCCAGACTGGATTCAAGCTATGCAATAAGAGCTTGATCAGTTCGAAAGGAGCAAGGTATGGGATCTGGTACCCAAGACAAAAGACAAATCTGTCATAGGCTCAAAATGGGTATTCAGGAATAAATCTGATGAAAACGGCATAATCACCAGGAAGAAAGCAAGGTTAGTGGTCAAAGGTTATTGTCAACAAGAAGGTATTGATTTTGATGAAACTTTTGCACCAGTAGCTAGATTAGAAGCTGTAAGAATTTTTCTTGCTTATGCTGCATCCAAGGATTTCAAAGTTTATCAAATGGATGTAAAATCAGCTTTTCTGAATGGTAAAATTGAGGAAGAAGTTTATGTGCAGCAACCAGAAGGCTTTGTTGATCCAAAATTTCAAAATCATGTTTACAGATTAAACAAATCCTTGTATGGGTTGAAGCAACCTCCTAGAGCCTGGTATAAAACCTTATCAAACTTCTTACTCAATTCTGGGTTTACCAAAGGTACTATTGACACCACACTTTTCCTTAAAACACACAAAGGTAATACTTTGTTGGTCCAGATATATGTTGATGACATTATATTTGGATCAACAAATGAAAATTTTTGTAAAAAGTTTCAAAAGTTGATGACCAGCCACTTTGAAATGAGTATGATGGGTGAGTTAACCTTTTTCTTAGGGTTACAAGTTAAACAAAGAATTGATGGAATATTTTTGAGTCAGTCAAAATATGTGAAAACAATTCTACAAAAATACTCACTTGAAAACTGCTCTGTTTCAAAAACTCCCATGGCAACAGGGAACAAATTAGATTCTGATAAAGATGGAATAAGTGTAGATATTAAAACCTATAGGGGGGTGATATGATCATTGCTATATTTAACTGCAAGCAGACCAGATATTATGTTTGCAACATGCTTTCTGTCTAGATATCGAGTGATCCTAAAGAATCCCACCTAAAAGCTGTAAAAAGGGTTTTCAAATATCTAAAAGGCACATCAGAACTTGGTCTCTGGTATCCTAAGGATACAAACATTGAATTAATTGCATACACAGATGCAGATTATGCAGGGTGCAAAATTGACAGAAAAAGCACATCTGGTGCTTGTCAACTCTTGGGAGAAAAATTGGTATGTTGGGCAAGCAAGAAACAAAACTGTGTTGCCACATCAACAGCAGAATCAGAATATGTAGCAGCAGCAAGTTGCTGTTCACAAGTGCTGTGGATGCAAACTCAATTGAAAGATTATGGAGTAAATCTGTCAAAAGTAACAATCCTATGTGATTCAAAGAGTGCTATTGCAATAACAGAAAATCCAGTTCATCACTCAAGAACCAAACACATAGATGTCAGATATCACTTCATAAAAGATCATGTGGAGAAAGGTAACATAGAAATGTATTTTGTTCCAACTGAAAACCAAATTGCTGATATCTTTACAAAACCTCTTGATGAAAAGAGACACAATTTTTTTATCAGCAAACGTGGCATGGTTAATTTAAATGATGAAGATTTTTCAGAAAACACAAGGACACAAATTGAAAACCAAATTGATGAACATCAAAGTTCTTATAATCAAACAACAAATCAACTGGTCTCTGACAAAGAAATCCATCAATCTGATGGAACATCAGAAAATCTGATGAATCATCAATAAATGATGATTTATCAGAAAATCTGAACAAATATCAGAAAATCTGGTGAAATCATCAGAAATTCTGATATAAAATCAGAAACCTTGTTGAAACATCAGAATGATCAGCAATCATCATATTCTTCCATTCTCATGCATATCCCACACATTGTATATATTCATATATGTGTATAGTCTGTTTTGGTATTTTTTTTCTTCTTTTAAATTAAAAAAAACAAAAAGGGGGAAAAGTAACATGCATTAAGATAAAATTCAATATAGCTGAGAAAATCAACCGTCACTAGAAATTTTTTACAGATTATTGAATTTTATTTTACACTGCCAATGCATGCAACGTCACTTTTTCATAAGAAGATTAAGAGACACGTAGGCACTAAAATGATTAGGAGCTATGAAAGTAGCCGCCTAGCTATTCAATGCTTACTCACACATAGAGGCTTAGTAGACTGTCACATGCTGCAACAGATATCGTCTTAATTGAAGAGATTGAAATAAAAATGAAATTCTTTGGAACTTTGGCTGTTAATAACATTTATGGCACAGCTATCGCTTTCACCTATAAATATTAACAACCTGAGAAAGTCTTTCTTCACCAAACAAATCTTCTCTTCAAAAGCTCTTCGACAGAATCTTCTTATTTTAAAATGGGTCGCCCAAAAATGATGAAAGCAACACAATTCCCTCTCCCACTTCACAGACATCATAATCTTAGACTTAGGTCTAACTTGGAAGGACCTGCATGGGAGGACTGCAGGTATGTGTATAACATGATCATGCGAAGTCCCTTGGGTTTCGCTGTATCTACACATGTCACCATTTATCCAAAACTTCTTCAAGAGTTCTGATGGAACTCTGAAATCATTTTTAGTGGTACTTCCATGTGGATAGAGAGTGAGGTTATGGGGGTCAAAATTACCCTAAAGGAGGAAACACTCAGAAATGTCCTCCAACTGGTTAATGGTCATGAAAACAAATTCCTGGAGAAGGCAGATGTGCAACTGACCTTGACAGAAATGGGCTATCATACATACAACTCGTCAAGGGCGGTTAGCAAATCTGGTTTTATACCACCTTTCCAGTTTTTGGTAACACAGCTCAGTTTCTGCTTCTCCAAGATGATTGGACACTTCAATGAGCTGTCCTATAGGATGATGGAAGTGATTCATGCTATTGTACAGGGAAAACCTTACAACTTTTCTAAGTTCTCATGAGAGACCTAGAAGCAAACATTCACGACCGTCAACCTTTTCTGATCTACCCTCGATTCGTAACCAAGGTGATTACAAGTCAGCTGGACTTCGAAGGAGTAAGAAGCTGCTATCCAAGGGCCGAGCTGACACTTCAAGAAAACATAAGTGATCCTACCCTGGTGCCATCAACGAATCACACTGGTTGAATAACCAGTCTCTGGTTATATGTGAAGTGCATGTAAAACGTGCTGGAGGAGGAGGAGGAGTAGTTGTTGTCTGTTTTCTTTTGTTGTGTTTAATGTTTGTCTTTTTTGTTTATCTATATATATTAATTTTTTTTAAAAACACATGAAAATTAACAACAAAAACATGTCAATAGATCTAGGGGAACTAAAGCAACATGTCTGATAAAAACAAGAAAATCTGGTGAAAATCATATGAAATCTGATAGGATTTAATGAAACTCAGAAAATCTGAAGATCAATCAGAAAATCTGGTAATTTCTTTTTCGCGAAAACCCATTAAGACATCAGAATCTGTTCATTCACCAGAAAATTTTCAAAATAACCAAAAAATCTGATAATAGATCAGAAAATCAAATTTTTTATCAGAAAAATCTCTTGAAAACCAGGAAGTTTGACAAATCATCAGAAAACATTACCTTTAACCAGATTCAAAGAAACTTATAACCATCTAAAATTTTAAAATAAGTTTCTTTCAAAATATTTTTTTTCTGAGGACTGAAACAAGCTGTATGAAAAATACTTTCTGTATATCAGAACAAAGGTGTGGAGTTCAGAACTGCAGAACAGCAATGTAAGTAAAAATCTCGGAACTCTACTCATTCCCTCTCATCCCAAAAAAAATAAAAAATAATAATGACTGCTGATTCAACCTCTTTAATTGAATCAAATGCATTCTGATGATATATAAAGAAAATCCAAACCCCAAAAGTTTTACTCAAAGATTTTCTGATATATATCATCAAGAGGAAAACCTGGGAAGATACACAAACTCAGAAAAGGTTTCTATTGGACCTTTTTGAAACAAAAGGGGTCCCACAAGAAGAAAAGGGGCAAGTTGGACATTAGTGTTTATCCACAAAATCATTGGAATCTCTAATTTTCTTTAAAAAGGATTTACATTAAATTAGAGATAAACCAAAGGTTTTCAAAAACGGTTGTTTCCTTAAAGGATTAAAACATCATTAAGGTGTCATTAACCACATTGAATACAAACAACCCACGAAAAACACTCAAAGGTCTCTGTCTCACTATAAATACCTCATTCAAAAACAGAGACTTCCATCTTCAACCTTCAAAACTCAAAACCCTAAAACCCTTTTCCGAAACAGAGAATCCAAATTCTCAATGGCAGCTATCAACATCAACATGCCACCAATCGAGCACTCCGTTCCTTTCATCACCGAAGCTGAATTTCTTCCATTAAAGAGCAACAATGAAGCAATGAATGATAACATTGAAGAGTATGATATAAAGTGTCAAATTCTCATTGTATTTCTAATCAGATGCCCGATAGCTCAAGCTCTCACAAAGACCAGAGAGGTACCAGAAGAACTCATACAACAAGTTGTAAAAACTCTCAAAGTCTCAAATCAAATCGAGCTAACAGCACATGTGTGGGGAAATATCTTTATTACAATCTCACCGGAGAAAATAAGGGAATGTTTAGAACTACCCTTAAACCAAAGCTATGAAGAAGCACCAGAAAAAGAAGATATGTTCTCACAACTTGATGCTGTAATGGGTTACAAGACAAAGATTTCAAAAATCAGTGAATTCAAGAGAAACAAGCTACCTGCCTTCTGGCAAGTTTTAATGGAAATTCTGAACAAGTGTCTATCATCAAAGATTGGAGGTACAGATCAGATAAATATGAATATTCTAACAATCATGTTCAGTCTCATTAATGGGTTGAACATTGATTTTGGAACAGAAATATTTAAGCTGATCAGAAGATCAATTCTGACTAATACTGGAAGGATAGATTCACATCTACCTTTTCCCATATTTCTGTCAATCATAATTTCTTATGCATTTTCTGAAAGGAACCTAGAAATTCCAGCATCAGAAAATATGTGGAGTACAGAAATTATGAGACCTTGGACTGCTGTAGGATCTTAGAAGTCAGATTATGATGTGCCTGTTCTGTCAGAAAAAGTAATGAATCTGATACCAGAAGATTCACCATACAGAGCAGAATACTTGAAGATGTTAAATAAAAGGCCATAAAACAAAGAAGTTTTTGAAAGTTTGTCCCCCATGGAGCATGATGCACAAGAGTCAAGCACACCAAGAATGGAACAGCAGGGTGAATCTGATCCTCATCCAGCTGATGAAGATGTGAATATGAGTCCTGTGGCAGAAGAACATCATGCTGAAATCTCACATATGGGAGAAACAGGTGCACAACACTCTAAACTAAACTTATTTCATTTCTCTGAGAGTGATTCAGATGAATCAATTCAAGGAAAACATGAAATTTTACATAGAGGCACTATTTCTACAAAACAAAATGTGAGTGAAACCAAGGACCCATTTTCTGAATCAGATTCTAAAGAAGAAAATGTGGTAACGACAGGTGGAGATCAGTCAGCTGATCAAGGAAGCCTGGGTGAGAAAACTAGAAGTTTCTCAACAACTCATGGAGAACCTGAAAAGGTTCAAGGATATGAGGAAAACCAGAACTTGAATGTGTTTAAATTTTCTGGTGAGGATACAGAGAATTTGGAATATTCCAATCCTCTTAACCTCAGAACAGCAGAGAATGTGTTTTCTACTGGTGTTAGAAGAGGAACATCTGTTGTTTCTCCTATTTACCGAGGACATCAATCTATGTCCCCTAAACAACTTCACAAGGAACTTGAAGACACAATTGCTACTGAGAAAACAGCCACATAAGGAAAACTTGATCTGATACTGGAAGAAATCAGAAATCAAAAGTCAGATATCAAGGTTTTATCAGAAACTGTCAAAGCTGTGCAGAAGCAAACAGAAGACAATGCTGCAACACTCAACAAACTGCAAGAGTCATCAGAAAATAGAGAGAGCTCATCAGAATTCGAAAAGGCTCTCAAAGAACTACAAGATATCAAGAAAAAGATGACTGAGGTTGCAACTGCAGGAGAAAGCTCCAGATCAGGAAGAATTCTTGAAGAAATACAGTTCCTCAGAGCCAACAACAGCAGCATGGCTGAGGCTTTTGAGAAGCTGATGGTGGAATTAACTACACAGAAAAATCAAGAAAATCTGGAGTATCAAAAAATGAAGAAGCAAGAAGAAACAAATACTCAAACTCTTGCTAATGTTCATCTATTAGTAAAGAGGTTGCAGTATAATGTTGCCAGGCTAACAAAAGTTGATCTTCATGAACTGAAAGCCCTAATTCCACAATGTAGGATCGAGATTCGATTTAACGAGTCTATCAGAAGAGTTCTAATCCATATCAAAGGTGGAATTCAATGATACAGACTTGATTACAGCTTGATTCACTTTTTAACTGTCTTGTATATTGATATAACACTGTTACAGATCAAATGACACGTCGGCAGCACTTCGATAGCGGAATCAGGAACTGTTACAAATGAAATCTCAGCTCAGGTATATATAGGCGAGGCATTTCGTACGAAATGGTTAAGTGTCATTCCGTACGAAATGGACAATGTCCATTTCGTGCGAAATGAACTCTTCCATTTCGTGCGAAATGGTCAGTCACATCCAATTTCATCTAAACTAATCTACCGAGCTCAATTCTATCCAATCTAGACACAAGACTCGATACAAGACGAAGTCGACAGACATATGCACCAACAGACTCCCCCTTGGATGTCGACAAGTCTTCAGTGCGGCAAAACTTCCATATGTCAACTCTTCAGTCTTGATCAATCTTCGTGTTCTTCCAAAGTATCTGACAATGTAAGCATCCTTTAATCTTTTTCTCTTCCAGAATTTCAATCTGGCTCTATCTTCTCTTGATCAGATCTCTTAATTCCTTAAGTTCTTCAGTATCAGCAGTTTGAAAGAACATCAAGATTCGAATCTGTATATCTGATCCTCATCCAGTCTGACTTATCATTTCCACATGTTCAGGTCATCTCTTGGCTCTTCGTAGCAACAGGATCAGGAACCTGGCTTAAATCTGTATATCTTCAGGAGTCGAATCCTGTCTGCTTCTGCCTGCAAAAACTCTACCCAGAAATAAATTTCACAAATTTAAAATTTTGACAAATTTATTCTCTGCTTACCATTTGTAAAAACAATCTCAAACCATCACATGTAAATATTATCTAAAACTTTAACATTTATAAACTTTGATGACTATTTGAAAGAATAACATTCATTTTTGACATTTTTTAAATCAAAAATATTTTTCATTCCAACAAACTCTCCCAAACCATTTGCTCATCATGTATAGCACTAGGAATTTTGAAAATCAGCTTTCCAACATCAGTTGTCGAAAATCTTTTTGTATTTTTTTTAAATTTATGCTAAAACACTCCGAAAATCTTTTTGTATTTTGATTTTAAAGAAATGCATTAAAGAAATATTTACAAACAATATTTTTGTGAGTTTGTGTAATAGGATCAAATCAGTTTATGAGACAAATCACCAACACCGTTAAGCTTTAAACATTTTAAGTTCTAAACGATTCACTTAGATTGTCAGTATACTGATCCACTTAAATTTTCACACAAAGTTCAATTGATTCGAGATACGAGATTAGTGTTTTATAGACTTAAACTTATTCGTGTGTCCCACCTCAGAATATACTCCCGTATCCAGATCCCAATATTCAGTCTTACAGGTGAGTATACCTTAGATGATATCTGTAAGGGGTTAAATGCGAGACCATGAGAGCTCAGGCTATTGCTTCCGCAAAATCAGAGTGATGATGGTTCGACTTTAGGTGTGTTCCCTTTAGATAATCTTTTCTTCAAAAGCACATGATTAGCATTTTTCAATGTTTCATCATTTTTTATGCTGAGGGGGGTGCTTTTATTTCAAGCAAGCGAAAAGTATTATACGGGGACTAGGCCATTGCTTCCGCAAAATCAGAAGTCCCGGGATAATACCCCAGATATCACTAAGTATAAAAACCTAGTATCTCAGAAAGAGGGGTCCTTCAAACAAGATTTCGGGGGTTACCCATATATCCGAGAGATGTTCCCCATGAACTAAGCAAGTTTGATATTTAGGTTTATATCTCGAACTCAATCTACTAAACGTGTAAAAACCTACTGGAACATCATCAGTGAGACCGTTTATCACATTTGAACTTTTCAATTCTTTAGCATGCTGTGATAGTCCACTGATGTACTATCATTTCCTCTTTTTTCACAACAAAACTCATTTTCATTTTATCATGTTTTTGGCTTTTTCAAATTTTTCAATGTTTTTGGATTTTCTGAAATTTCTTACTCCCCTAAAATTCAAAACTATTTAAAAAATTTGAAAACAAACTATACAAGAAAAGTGACAACTGTTGTGAATTACTTCAATTCGCCATCCACTTGGCATAAACAATCAGAACTCCCCCTGACAACAAACTATTTTCCCATTATGATTTCAAAACACTTAAGTTTGTTTTAATCAAAATGGTTTTTCCGGAAAATTAGTTTTGTTGATATTCACAATCCACATGTAGGTTAGGGGTTTCATCACATTGTTTTTCAACCACTTGACAAAAACTTAAATCAAGTTCAACTTAATGACCTTGATTAACCTCTTGTATGTTCTCATCAACCAATATCACTTGAAAAAATAGAATATGACAAATTTCAAGAATACTACCACTTGTAGGTCGAAATTTCACAAATGTGAATTTCTCAAGAAATATGCCGATACCAACTCCCCAATTACCAACCTGGGAGTTCCGGCAAGTCAGGTGTTTAAGTAAATGTTGTCACCCAAGCCTGAGCAGCCTTGGGTGATTTTGATTCAACTCTATCCCACCATCTTTTTTATTTGTAAAAATCTTTCACATTCTTTACCTTCCCATCAACCATCTTTCCAAAGATATGTTTGACTTTACCGTTAAAAGCCTTTTCAACATCAAATTCTTCCTTACCAGAGAAGAATTGATCTGAAATCTCAATTTTTCCCACTTTTAATTTCAAATTATCTTTTGACAATGGTGGAAAGTTTTCATCGTTCATTTCTGGAACGGAATTCTTTTCACTTTTCACAACAAATGACTCATCTGACTTTGACGAGTCAGATTCATTGTCAGAACTATTCTCTGATTTAACAACCCATTTCTGTTTGTTCAAATCGACTTTTCTTTTGTAAAAACGTTTCGAACTTTCACCAGTTTCAAAAATCGAATTTTTTAACACTTTGAATTTTTCTGCTGGTTGTTTTGTTTTATCAACACATTTCTTTTTCAAATCTGAGGTAGAAGTAACTCTGTGTTTTGTGTTGTTGGACATTGGGCAGTTCCAAGCAATGTGTCCAACTTCTTGGCATTTGAAACAGGTTCTTCTTTCAACTCTCTTCTCAGATTCTTACACCAGATTCTTTTTCCTTTCAGAAAGAAACTCTTTGTTTGTTTGTCTCAAGAATTGTTTCTTCTCTTCTTCTACTAAACTTGTACCTGAAACAAATTTAGTTTTTGGTTTATAAGTTTTCTCATTTTTATGATTTTCTGGGGAAATGAATCCTATACCCTTCTTTTTAAAATTACTGTTATGGTTTGGTTTCTTTTGAAAACCTGAACCAGAACTGTAACCTTTTTTCTTGTTCAATCTCTGTTGAACTCTTGAAGTGTATTTTTTAGGTTTTTAGCAAGATTTAAATCTTTTATTTCAGAAATATTAATTTCCGTTAATTTGAAAACCTTGTTTATCATTTCAGTTTTAACACTTCTTATTGGAAATTCTTCATCAGAAAATAATTTGTCAGAATCATTCAAAGTATATGCTACTCTGAATGTTTCGTCTTTCAAATTATTTTTCGACATCAGAAATTCTTTATTGTAAACCTGTTTGACCGGCGAACTCGGATTCTTGTCAGATGAACTTGAACTTTCAGATTTAGACTCCGACTTTGACTCTTCATCTATATCCAACACCTGATCGGCTACTTTCTTTAATAATTCAGACTCATGATCAGTGTCAGACGCTGTGAATGTGATGTCAATGTTGTCTGGTAACTCATCAATAGTTTCAGACTTTAACTTTATTTTGAGTGCCTTATTTAAACGTTCCTCATTTGGCTTTCTGGGAGAATAACTTTCCCAGATCGGAGGCAAACACTTGTTATACTTGACACTTTGTTTCTTACCAGTATCCTCTTCAGTCTTTTTATCTTGAAAGGCTTCAAGACCTGCAACAGTAGGATAAACTCGATCAATCAAATAATCACAAGTTGTATAACTCAACAGCAATCGTTTAATTCTTTCACTTTCAATCTTTTCGAGTTCCAAATCCTGCTTCAGTTTTGCACAATCTTCAATATACTCATTGATGACCTTCTGCTTCGTCATTAAAGTTGAACTCATCATTGTCATAGCAGCATCTACTTCTAAGTTTGTCTTGTTCAAACTATCAACTGATCTGTTCAACACATCATACGATTCTTTTACATATTTCACATCAAACAACAACTTTTCTTTCATCTCTTCAAGTTCACGAATCTTCTTGTCTTTCTCTTCACAATGTTTGCAAGATTCCAAACATTTCAAACAAGGTTTAGTGACCTCGACAATCTTTTCAACTTCAACAATCTTCTCAACTTCGACTATTTTTTCAACTTCAACTATTTTTTCGATTTCAACTATCTTCTCAACTATTTTCTCAATCACTTTTTCAGTCATTGGTTCTTCTTCGAATTCTATTTCCCACCTTTCAACTTTAACCTTTTCTGTCAAATTTTCCTCAACTTCTGCTTTCTCGGCTTCCATTTTTGCCTTTTCTTCAGCAATCTTTCTTGCTTCTAATTCTTCCAATTCTTTCTTCAGACGAGCAGCCCTTTTTTCTTTCAACATCTCAATTTTATCTGCAAAAAACAAATTAAAATTGAACGAGTCTAAACTTTTTCTAGCATTATTAATATACTCTTCCTCATCATCGGTATCTTCATCACTTTCTGATGATCTGAAAATCTTCGTTCTTTTTGGCTTAGATTTGACTTCTTCTTCTTTCAGGATTCGAGCAACTAATCCTGAATCAGCCGGAATGTATTTGTCCCAGCTAAATCCCTCTGCCACTTTTTCATCGTCTTGATTAACAAGAAAAGCTTTCTTATTTCCGTCTTCAATAGCATGAGATGATGATGGTTGTTGAACAATCTGATGAAAAATTGATTTTTGATAATAATCGTTCTTTCCAAATGGATCTTGTCTTCCGGTTGCTTCTTTACTTTTACATTCTCGTTTAAAATGCCCCTTTTCTTTGCAATGAAAACAAGTAACCTTTGATTTGTCAAATCCTATCGGAGATGTAGCAATATCACGAAAATCATCTCTTCCGGTGATTTGTGTGAATTTTTCTGCTCTTCTTCCAGCACTGGCTAAGCACCACTTGATGTCCATCAATTCAAGTTCCTCAGCATCAATCTGGTCATAATCCTCTTTGGTGAGCATCGGATTTCCAATTCTTCCAGCAACTAAACTTTCATAAGACTCTAACATAGTAACAAGTGATGCCATGTGTTGTTTAGCCATCTCTGGAGAAAGATTTTGACCATTTTGAATATTTAATGTAACATTACATTGCAGATTTGTTGAATTCTGTCGTTGAGGACTTGGTGTTGTGTAATTCGGATCAAAACTTGAATACGATGACGAATATCCACCACTCTGAGTTACTGTGCTACCATTTATTCCAGAAGAACTATCAGTACTGAAAGCAGTCTTAATCTTTGGACTCGGAGTAGTTTCAAATTTGTTTCCTCTGTAATATAGACTAACATCTTGTTTAGCATTTGGATTATTCATGATAGCCGTTTTCTAGAATATCCAATTCATGTTCTTCAATCTTCTGAATGAACTTCGCCAAATTCATACTCTCAGATTTTCTCATATGTTTTAAAATCAGCAAATATGTTCCCCATTTATGCTGTGGTAGCGCATCGGCTAGCTTATCAACCCATTCATCGTCGTCTTTCTTTATTTCCAATCTTCCCATTTCCAGAACAAGATGACAATATCTATCAATAGTCATTTTTGTTGTTTCACCTTCAAAAGCTACAAACATATCAAATGATTTCTTTAGTAAAGCTTGTTTGTTCTTTATCATATCAGCACTTCCCTTAAACTTGTTAATCAACGCTAACCAAATTGATCTAGCAGTGCCTTCATGTTGAAGTAACACGAAAATATCTTCTTTTACGGATTGTTGGAGAAGACTAATCATCATTTTTTCACTGGTGTATTTTAACTTCTCAGCCACAGAATAATCACTTAAAGCTTTTTCAATCCCACGTTCATTTTTTTGGTTTAACATAATCTACATCCAATAAACACCACGCATCAAACTTATAGGCTTGCACCCAGTTTTCAAAACGTTTTTTCCATCCTTTAAAATCCTCGATGTACATAAGCTTAGGAGGCTTTTGAGACGTTCCCGTTTCATTTTCAATTTCAATTGTTACAGCAGCAGTAACTGGAGCAGCTGGAGTATTAGCAAACGCGTTGTAAAATTCCTCTTCCATGTTTCGATAACTTTGGTACGAAATAGCTTTTTAAACGGAATAACACTTTCACACGAAATGCAGGATTCAAGCGAAATGGTCCTCTGGTACGAAATGGAAGTCTATTTCGTACGAAATGAAATACTCAATGTCTATTCCGTGCGAAATGAAGTCCAAACAGTCGATTTCGTGCGAAATGGATTCCACAAAGATGATTTCGTGCGAAATGGAGTATATCAATCCGTACGAAATGATGATGACATCATCCTATCGGCCATAATTTTGTCAAATTGATCTGGTTTTAGGTCGATTTTAGGTCCAATTCTTTCAAGGATTTGATAAAACAGTGTTTCGCTTACAATGTGAGAAAATCAAGCCATTTTAACCATAAAAACATGTTAATTTTGAAAAAGAAGGTGTAGAAGTCAGAAAATTTATGAAAACAAGCTGAATTTGGTAAGAACTCCTCCTCCTGAGCTCTGATACCACTTGTAGGATCGAGATTCGATCTAAACGAGTCTATCAGAAGAGTTCTAATCCATATCAAAGGCGGAATTCAATGATACAGACTTGATTACAGCTTGATTCACTTTTTAACTGTCTTGTATATTGATATAACACTGTTACATATCAAATGACACGTCGGCAGCACTTCGGTACCAGAATCAGGAACTGTTACAAATGAAATCTCAGCTCAGGTATATATAGGCGAGGCATTTCGTACGAAATGGTTAAGTGTCATTCCGTACGAAATGGACAATGTCCATTTCGTGCGAAATGAACTCTTCCATTTCGTGCGAAATGGTCAGTCACATCCAATTTCATCTAAACTAATCTACCGAGCTCAATTCTATCCAATCTAGACACAAGACTCGATACAAGACGAAGTCGACAGACATATGCACCAACACTCAAGAGAGACAAGCAGGAGAATCAGAAACTCCTCAACAACAACCAGAAACTATTCAACAAGATCAAACCAAACAATCAGAAACTTCAACAACTCAAAAACAGAAGCAGCCCATGGGTCCCCCTCCTATAAGAACAAAGTTACTCATGGGTCCTCCACCAAACATTCCAAAGCCAGATAGTTCAAAGGTCCAATAGAAAGAACATGTTCCAGTTCAGTCATCTTCTACAGCCATCACAGGAGAAACAGAGTTCAGCATAAAGATGGATACAAAGGAGAAGAGAAGAATGGAACATGAAGTGACCTCCTCAAAAAGGCCAAGAAAAGTAATGAGAGAAGATTCAGAAGGAAACATTAAAGAAGTGGAAGTGCTGAAAGGTGATTTACACACAATTATGTACCCTGAAGAACATCTAAAGCACTACTACTGGAAAGGTCCAGAAGAAAACCCAAAAAGGCTACTCTCCCCATTGAGTAAAGGTATTGTTGAAATCAGAAACAATGGAGGCTGGGAAATTCTGCACAAACACATGACCAATCCAATAGTATCTATTGAAAGAATTAATACTTTGACCACTGGAGGAGGCATCTTAGGTAATGAAGGACAAAACAAGTATACCTTTATTAGAAAAGATAACAGTGAACAAAAGGTTACTGATGCAAATCTGGCTGATGATATTCACCCAATGGGCATAGTCAAAATGAAGAATATCATTGACAAAGAGAAAAGTAGTTCAGTTTTGATCAGAAGAGCCCTTGACAGCCTCAAAAGTGCAGGAGCAAAGTTATACAAAAGAGCTTCACTGGCAGACTTTGATCTATGTATAAATTTTGAGTATAGCAACAAGGTGCTATTACCTCCTCCCAATACCACAATTCCAGCTGAAATTCCTTCTAAACTTGTGAGAACTGGAGCAATCTTTGACAAACCAGAAATGTGTGTAGTCTTCAAAGATGCTAATGATGAGAAAGCTCTGTTCAGAATCAGTGAAATATGCAGGTATTCAAATCAAACTCTGAAATATATAAGGAACTGCATGAATGAGAAACAAGAGCAGCTCAAAAAGAAGGGAAAGAACAATGAACAGCTGAGAAAAACAATTGAAGATTGCATTGAAAACTGGATGGAATCAAGAGGATGGTACAAAGAAATGTACAAGGAAACTCAAAAGGCAATTGATCACAAGAAAAGGCTGAAACCAGGAGACAAATACAGAAGTGGATTAAAGATCAATTAATGAATTGATGAGATTAAATTTCTGTTTCTAAACAATATTTTATTTTTGTCTATCTTGAACAATGGTTGGTTTGATTATGTTCTATGTTTCTGAACTTAGTTGTTTTGAATTTTTCTTTCAAGAAGCAGTTGAAAGTTGTTTATGTTAGATATAGAGATAGTTCATTTTCTTACAATACTTAGGGGGAAACTGTTAGGAAACTTTATTTGTAAGTATTGAAGAAAATCAGATTCAACTGGATCTATGAAGAAGACAACAGTCCTGAAGATCACAAGAAGAAGAAGATGAAATAGGACAACTGAAATGAACATCATCTACTTCAAAGAATCACAAGTTGATCAAGAGCTGAATTGGATTATCAGAGAAGGTCATTTCTGATGGATCTGATGATATTTCTGATGAAATATCATCAGTTTCTGACGATTCTGATCATCAGATTTTCTGATGATTTGTTCACCAGAATTTCTGATGAAGTGGTTTATCAGAAATTCTGATGAATACCCCACTTGTCTGAAATCAGCTCTATCCTGCCACACTTACCAAAGCAAGTTGACATTATTGGATATCATGATGACAAAGGCAACTTGAACGTTGGATTCAATGAATATGTCAAATGGCTACTTTTTGCAGGACTTATTGCATGAATAAACAATTGTTTATTCATGTACCCAGCCTTCTATAAATAGAAGGCTAACCAAGCAGAAGACAATGAGTTTGAAGCTTAGCATTCATACATACTACAAAACTCCATTGCCCTCTCACCCACAGAATTCAAGATTCATTTGTATTAGATAATAATCTTACAATCACCTTGTAAACTATTTTGTTTCAAAGTGATATAAACTTGATAATTCTGTAGGTCTTGTTTCTGAAAGTCTGATTTCCATTTTCGCACATCTACTGAAATCACTTGCCATATTACGTGAAAAGAAGTTGTTAAGGCCAAACTGGGTCCAACACCGTTCTACAAAACCATTTTGTTCGCTAGTGTGAGGGCACGAGAGCTGGTGATTGATACCAAGTGAGGAGAAAAACGATGCAAGGTTACGAAATTCACCCCCCCCCCAAATCAGATTGTACCCGTTTAAGTTTAGTGTTTATTGTCTTTCGACCATTTGTACAAATAATTTAAAGGTAGAAAAACACCAGATTTGTTCACCAGTGGAAAAAACCACATATATCGTGAGTGACGATCAACACATAATAAGAAAAATCGACAACCATTAAAGGAAAGAGATGGGGCCGGACCCCAAACATCACAATAAACCAAATCCAAGATATTATTAGTACGAAAATTTGAAAGGTTCAACGACAATTTTGAGGATTTCCACATTTGACAAGAAGCACATAAAGATGAAAATAATTTATTTGAAACAGGTAAATTACTACGAGAAACAATAGATTGAAAAACGTGAGCATGAGGATGCCCAAGACGTTGATGCCAGATGGTGGAGGGTGCCTTGATTGCTGTGAAGGAAACATGTGGTAGAGACTTCAAATTTGGAAGATGGAGCGAATAGAGACCTTGATTACTTGGACCCGTGAGTAGGATAGTACGTGTAGACTCGTCCTTCACAACAAAATAAGAGGAGTGAAATTCAAAGAAAACGTTATTGTCTAAGCAAAATTGTTGCACAGATAAAAGGTACTTTTTAAGTTTAGGAACATGAAGGATATTATTTAGGGTAAAGGTTTTATTAGGAGAATAAAATTTGGAAGAACCAATATAACAAATAGGGAGAGGATTACCGTCGCCAATATGAGGGGAATTGTTACCAAGGTAGGCTTTAGAATTTTCCAAACTTGTCAGGTCTGGTGTAGCATGACTGTTGGCCCCTGTGTCGGGTTTCTACATAGAACCGTTTACAGACCCAGTCTCAGAGAAAGCTGCATAATTAGCCTGTGAAGATTCACGAACTGAGGAAGCATTGGGGCATTGCGCGGGGATGTGTCCTAACCGCATCGATTACAATGACCGTAAACCATGTTTTGGGTGGATGCCCAATGATGTATTGCAAAATACATCCATTATTCGTGTATAGTTTGTATAAATTTCCGTTATTTTTAGTTCCGTTTTAGTTAGAATGTGCGTACTATTGATAAATTTGTGTTTTCCAGGTCTTGGTACTTAAAGTTGCTGAAAATTGAGTGAAAACGAGTCAAAATGTTGAAACACCAAGTCCCGGAACGAGTGGAAAAGAGTTAGAATTATTTGTGAAGTTTTTGGAGAGTTTATGCTAGAGAAATTGAACAACATTCTGTGAAAAAAGTGTCATGGCGTCGCGCCACGGCTAAACTGGAGTCTCGTCGCGTAGCGCTAGCATTAAACAAAGAATTTATGGATTTTTACATCGTCGCGTCGCGCCACCACAAATGCTCTCACCCGTCGCGCGACGCGACGGGGGTGTCTGACGGCCAAAATTCGCTACGTATTAGGGTTTGGTATATAAACTCAAGATAATCATTCATAAACCCTAAGTTACAAACTCAAGAACCCATAGGCAAATTTCAGAGCAGATTTTACGGTTTTTGGAGTATTTTGGCTTGCGGGAATCATCCGGTTGAAGCTCGGAGCATAGGAAAGAAGATTGTTCGGGTCTTATCTCCCGGTTTTTGTTATTTTCTCGTTTCGATACTTTAATGATGAATTCTTGTTTTGAACTTATTATGTTGATTTTAGACATCATGTTTTTAGGCTAAACCTTCGTTACTACCTAGGTTAGATGATAGTTTAATAAAGTTTGGATTTTTAATGGTTTTCTATTGTTTGGTTATGGATTGATCTTTGAAAGTAAATTATTCTAGAACCTTTAATTTGGTGCGTGTGCGTATTTAATTTTGATTGTTGATTATTTGCTGTTTCACATAAATTTTGGTGGATGTCTTCCACATAATGAATTTGTGTTGATTATTCGTATCTTTGCTGGTTCGGGTGATCCTTGGGTAAATCGGTCGATAGCCTTAGAAACAGTAATTAAAATTCAATTAGAATTAAGTATTCTGCTTAACTTGTCGCTGAGAGGCTCGAGTTAGTTAGTAGGTCTCAGTGCGATATATAGCTGATATAGGTTTTGAGAGAAGTCGGTCTTAGTTCCCTAATCGCACCTGTGTCTATTAAACCATGTTAGAATCTAGGATTGCCTTAGACTGTCGCGCTAAGAGGTAGATAGTCGTATTAGGGCACTTTTAGAGACGTTAGAGGACTGAGAGGAAGTCTAACAATCGGTGTTCATAACAGCCTTGTAGGGTTTCCTAGGTTTCTTCCTGAGAAGGGTCGGGAGGTCTTAGCATGAAATACCTTAGGGTTTAGTACATTGCGATCCCGGTTCCATACCACTATAGTACCGTTAGAAATCCATTCCTAGTTAAACTAGATTCAAGCCTAGGTAGTCGTTAATCTCTAGTGAATTCAACCTTAGTTCTTGTTCGTGTCATAGTCTAGTTTTATTTTAATTCCAATTCCAATTTTAGGATCTTAGTAAAACCCCCGTTTAAAACACAAAAATAGTTAAGTCATGTCAGTGTCAGTCTAAATAAAGTCGTTAACGTAATTGATTAGAGTCCTTGTGGGTTCGACATCCGGACTTGCTTTTCTTTGCTAGAGTCAACCGGTTCACTTACCGGTGAGTAGTTTAGTCAAGTTAGAGAGTCTAGATTATTAATACTTGAGTCTACATTTAGGTTTAGTTTAGTTTATTTATTTAAACTACTTCAAGCACATCAAGTTTTTGGCGCCGTTGCCAGGGATTCTTGGCAATTGCGTTAATTACTTTGTTTGGATTTCAACTGATATCTATACGTGCTTTTTGTGTGTTTTTGAGTCGTAGGAGTCCAAGTAATTTTAGTGTCTTTTTATTTTTAGAGTCTTTTGTTGGAGTCGTCTTACTTGTTTGTTCTCGGTTTTACAGTTCATGCCCCACACGCGTTCTCAGGGACCAGTGAAGCCGCCGATCGACAAGTCTTCCTTCTCAACACCTAGTTTACAGGTTAGAAAATCTTCAACTTCATCTTCAGCCCCTTCTGACTCTACACTACAATCTAAACCACCGAACTTTGACTTCACCCCGAAGTCGTCACCCCACCACCGTCCCTTCCAACTAGTCCACCACCAGTTCACCAAATGGCCGATAACCAAACTGTCCACCAACGCTCCACCACGGGTTTTACTGCAAACTCACCCATCACCCTCCCTGAAATCACCAATGACAAGTCTTGGCAAATTCCCTCATACATCATGACCTCCATTAACAACTCTTGTCAGTTTCACGGTCGTGATGATGAGGATACGCCTACACATATCAACCGTCTCACCCGTCTTAGCGGCACCTTCGGTATCGAAGGTGTTAATCTTGATGCCCGCTAACTCCAAGTCTTCCCATTTTCGCTTGCTGGCCGCGCAGCCACATGGCTCGATTCGTAGCCAGCAGGTACATATACTACTTGGGCTGGACTTCGAGATGCCTTCCTTGCTAAGTATTTCCTACCCGCGAAGGCATCTCGCCTTCGAGATCAGATCCATTCATTCAGAATGGAGCCTGACGAACCATATCACTTAGCTTGGGAGAGGTTTCAAACTTTACTCTCGCATTGTTCCCAACATGGGCTTTCGGATTGGGCTTTAGTAGAAAAAATTTACAATGGTCTCACCCCTGAGTGTAAGGCCCGATTCGACACATCTGCATGAGGCCTTCTTATGGGAAAGAAATCTGTGGCCGACTGCAATGATCTCTTTGAGAGCTTCGCTCATGCTGATATAGATCATAGTGTTACCAGCAAGAATTCTATTCCTGTGACTACTTCCTCGTCTTCTCGAGGAGTAAACCAAGTCGTTTCGGACTCAAAGGTAGCATCTCAACTTGACTATATCACCAAAGAGTTGCTAGAAATTAAGAAGAAGGTCAATAGGTGTGAAGTTTGTAAAGGTGGTCATGACACCGTAGATTGCCCAACACTTACCCTAGAACAGGTAGAGTATATAGCAGGTCAAAATAGGGGTCCAACTAACCCGTTTAACAATAGTAACTCTAATTGGCGTGCTAATAATTATCGCTCTTCAGGTAACCCCCCTGGTTTTCCATCAGGCCAATATCAAAGCAGGGGGGCAGGTTTCTATTCTAGTGGGGGTTCGGGTCAAACAAGTCAGTTTGCTAGTTCAGGTTCAGGGGGCAGTTCAGAGGTGAGGGGTCAAACGAAAAGGTTTAACCTAGGAATGAGGGGTCAAATAGTAGTTTATCTAGGATAGAGGACCTTCTTACTCAGCTAGTGGTTAAGGACCAGGCCACCCAACGTACCTTAGAAGAACATGCTACATTCCTAAAGAATAACCATTCGAATTTCTTAGACCTTCAAAGGCAAGTTGGGGATATTGCACGCCAGTTGCAAGAACGACCTCCCGGTCAATTTTCGGGAAATACAAAGCCCAACCCATCTGGTACTTTGAAGGCAATTTCGACCCGTAGTGGTAGGACCTTAGGAGAGGTAGTGAGACCCAAGAGTGTTGAGATAGAAGATGAGGAGCCTGTAGATGAAGAGATTGAGATGGAGGCTCCCGGTAAAGTGCAACCAAGGTTAATCCAAAAAGGTAACCCGTTTGTTTCAGATTTAGCCGCAAATGAAATGCTATACGGCTATTCTTTATTTTTCGTAAAAAAAAAAATTAATCCAAAAAAATATAAAAATTTCAAAAAAAAAAATTCAAAAAAAATTAAAAAACTGAAAAATACCAAAAATAGTTTGTTATTACTAATTGTCTGCTTGTTTTGTCTTGATTGTATCTGTTTTGCAGGCATGGCTAGTAGTTCGTGCAGAGGTAGAGCGCGAAAGACAGGAGCGGGTCAGTCGGCACCGCAACAGGATCCACCCTAGCAAGACCCGGTCCCACAGGAGACACCGATCATTCAGATAGCTGTCGATGATCCGAAGCTGAGAAAGATTGAATATCAAAGTTCTTATAATTTTATCCCAGATATGAAAATGCGTAGAGACAATCACCCGATATTGAAGTTTGAGCCGAGTACAGCAGAATGGAATAAATATGATAAACTAAAGAAGACTGAACTACTTCAGCACAGGGTTATAGATTGGTTATGGTTGAGTGAGATAGGCTCAAACCAGGAAGTGGCGGACCTTTTGGGTCCGAAGTTGGTAAATGCGTTGGAATGTACGCAGCCGCAGTATGAGGAGTTGGTGCTAGAGTTTCATAGCACTTGGATGCATAAGGAGGGGAAGTTTGATAACGACACAGCTGTGTCGTTCAGCTTAGGTAGGCAAGTTTATGAGATGAATATGGCGAGGTTTGCCATAGTGTCGGGGTTTTATACTGAAGAGGAAGTAAAGAGGGCGGAGTTTGTTACTAGCTTGCGGGGTGCTTATTCTACGCCTAGGGATTATGGTGTTGGTGCGACTGAGCTGCGAGAGTTTTGGAGTACGATTTCTGATCACCTGTTCACGACTACGAACCTGATCACTTCGGTTCGTAACCCGATTTATAGGTATGTGTTGAAGATCTTATCTACTACACTGGTGGGTCGGAAGTCGGGGGAGAACAAGGTGAATGGGATAGAGCTATTCATTCTCATGTGTAGGGTACAGAACAGGGAGATGAATCTGGCTACGGTCTTAGCAGAATCTTTTAGTAGAAGTCGTTGAGGTGGTCCTCGTGTTGGTTTAGATATGGGCCCCTATATTACTCGGATTGCACGAAATTTAGGGGTGTTTACCAAGTATGTCCCCGAATTTCTACACGAGGGGCCCAAGACGGTGACATTTGGGATCAAGGAGTTGCAGCAGGCGGGTATAGTGTCATGTATGGAGCCTTACGGTTGGGAGCCGATCATGCAGGGCCCACAGGTGCAGCCACCGGAGGGACATCCCGCTGAGGATGTAATGCTTCAGATTGATCCTCCACACCGACAACGACCACCACTGAGACACGAGCTACCGGCACAACAGTATCCGAGGAGGCAGCCTCCACCTGAGCCTCTCACTTTACACTTACTCTCTGGCTATGTGGAGCAGAGATTTGACAGATTGGAACATCTGATTGAGGCGATTCAGTTGGGTCAGTCGAGGCAGGATGACGCTCTCCGTTATATGATGACTACTCACTGCATGAGGATCCCAGATTTCTTCCAGCCGAGGCAACAGGAGGGCCAGGCTGGTGCTAGTGCGAGGTTTGATCTGGTTCCTCCATTCCGTGTGTTTGGTGAGAGCAGTGCTGGAGCAGCTGGGCAGCAGGAGGACAGTGACGAGGATTAGTGTGGGGATAGCATGAGGATGCAGGAGCAGCAACTGATTATATCTTTTGTTGATTTTTTATCTTATGCTGTTTTTGGTCCTCACTTGTTGGTCTGTACTGATATTGATATACTGTGAACAGGTTGGTTAGGGAGGTTCGGTTGGTTGATGTTGAAACTGATGATCTGATGATGATATATATATTATTATGTTTTGGTAGTTTGTGTTGATGATTGATAGGTTGATTTTTAGCCGCTTTCGTTTGCGTGTCCGAGGTTAGGAGTTGTTTGCTGAGCGCGTTTCGAATTGGAGGGCTTATGTTGAAACGACTGGCACTTTGACAGTCTCACATATTCAGCTAAGTCGTTTCCCTTTTTGTTGTTGTATTTTATTTATTTATTTCGTTATTTAGTTCGTTATTTATTTAGTTAGTTCGTTAGTAGTTTAGTGTTAGTTTTTCTTAGGTAGTTTGGAGTCGTATTTCCGTTCTTGCATTAGGGACAATGCAATCTTTAAGTGTGGGGATGGGATACATGTAAATAATCGAGTCATAATATTGAAAAATACAAAAAAAAAATTAAAAATTTTAAAAATCCAAAAAAAAAATTTGAAAAATTAGAAAATGTCCTTTGAAATGAGAAGTTTGCATATTAAAACGGAAAATGATAGAAAAGATGAATTTTTGCTTGGGTTCGAATAATAATAATATGAGATTAAAATAAATCGAGCTTGTGTCTAGTTCGGAATGTGTGGATAAGCCCGGGTTTGGTTTTAAGTCCCTTTGAGCTAATACACCTTAATTTCGGTCTGCTAGTGGGTTTTCGCCTGGGAGATATGGGAAATTAAAACTGCCAATAAGAGTAAGGGGCACTGTTATAAGTTAGAACCGTTAGAGTTTGTGATCATGCAAAAATAGAAAAAATAAAATAATGAGCTAGAAACTGAATGAAAGTAGCTCATTCCTATGTAGTATGGGTTGGGGATAGCGACTTTACAACCGGATTACCGCTAGGATGTGTGAAATCGACCTTGCAAAGAAAAGAAAAAGTACCGAAGCTTAAGTAATCTAGGTTGGGGATAGCGACTCTACAGCCGGATTGTCTCTTGGTTAGGGAAAGCAACGTCTACGCTCATTGAAAGAAGAAAAAAAAAAGAGAGAAAAGCGAAAAAAATGGAAAAAGAAAAAAAATTTGATTGTAAACTCTCTTGGTTTTGATATAAGACAGTTGAGAATTGGTCCAGTGATCGTTCCTTTAGTTCTATAAGCTTGAGGCGGGAGTAGGTGGACCGTAGATTCTAGTGTGAGGCCCTAGGTAGATTGACCGCACTTAAATTAAATTCACATGATAAGGGCTTAGGACCGGGCTTGGGTTTAAAGGGACAAGTATATTCGCAATCGCGACTAACGCAAGCCTTGGTTTTAATAAGATATAAATAATTTTTGACCCAAGTGACTATTCGTCTCTGATTCCGTTGCATAATTCTCTTTCGAGGACGCAAAAAGAGTAAGTGTGGGGATATTTGATGTATTGCAAAATACATCCTCTATCCGTGTATAGTTTGTATAAATTTCTGTTATTTTTAGTTCCATTTTAGTTAGAATGTGCGTACTATTGATAAATTTGTGTTTTCCAAGTCTTGGTACTTAAAGTTGCTGAAAATTGAGTGAAAACGAGTCAAAATGCTGAAACACCAAGTCCCGGAACGAGTGGAAAAGAGTTAGAATTATTTGTGAAGTTTTTGGAGAGTTTATGCTGGAGAAATTGAACAACATTCTGTGAAAAAAGTGCCGTGGCGTCGCGCCACGGCTAAACTGGAGTCTCGTCGCGTAGCGCCAGCATTAAACAAAGAATTTATGGATTTTTACATCGTCGCGTCGCGCCACCACAAATGCTCTCACTCGTCGCGCGACGCGACGGGGGTGTCTGACGGCCAAAATTCGCTACGTATTAGGGTTTGGTATATAAACTCAAGATAATCATTCATAAACCCAAAGTTACGAACTCAAGAACCCATAGGCGAATTTCAGAGCAGATTTTACGATTTTCGGAGTATTTTGGCTTGCGGGAATCATCCGGTCAGTGTTGTAGTAATCGCTAGTCGCTAGTCGGGCGGCGGGGTGGGGACTAGCGATTAATCGGGATTAATCGGGGATTAATCGGAATTTATGGGGATTAATCGGGACTAATTTGATTAATCGGCGACTAATCGGGGATTAATCGAGGATTAATCGGCACCTAGTCGGGATTTTTACAACCATGCATCCGGTTGAAGCTCGGAGCATAGGAAAGAAGATTGTTCGGGTCTTATCTCCCGGTTTTCGTTATTTTCTCGTTTCGATACTTTAATGATGAATTCTTGTTTTGAACTTATTATCTTGATTTTAGACATCATGTTTTCAGGCTAAACCTTCGTTACTACCTAGGTTAGATGATAGTTTAATAAAGTTTGGATTTTTAATGGTTTTCTATTGTTTGGTTATGGATTGATCTTTGAAAGTAAATTATTCTAGAACCTTTAATTTGGTGCGTGTGTGTATTTAATTTTGATTGTTGATTATTTGCTGTTTCACATAAATTTTGGTGGATGTCTTCCACATAATGAATTTGTGTTGATTATTCGTATCTTTGCTGGTTCGGGTGATCCTTGGGTAAATCGGTCGATAGCCTTAGAAACAGTAATTAAAATTCAATTAGAATTAAGTATTCTGCTTAACTTGTCGCTGAGAGGCTCGAGTTAGTTAGTAGGTCTCAGTGCGATATATAGCTGAGATAGGTTTTGAGAGAAGTCGGTCTTAGTTCCCTAATCGCACTTGTGTCTATTAAACCAAGTTAGAATCTAGGATTGCCTTAGACTGTCGCGCTAAGAGGTAGATAGTCGTATTAGGGAACTTTTAGAGACGTTAGAGGACTGAGAGGAAGTCTAACAATCAGTGTTCATAACAGCCTTATAGGGTTTCCTAGGTTTCTTCCTGAGAAGGGTCGGGAGGTCTTAGCATGAAATACCTTAGGGTTTAGTACATTACGATCCCGGTTCCATACCACAATAGTACCGTTAGAAATGCATTCCTAGTTAAACTAGATTCAAGCCTAGGTAGTCGTTAATCTCTAGTGAATTAAACCTTAGTTCTTGTTCGTGTCATAGTCTAGTTTTATTTTAATTCCAATTTTAGGATCTTAGTAAAACCCCCCTTTAAAACACAAAAATAGTTAAGTCGTGTCAGTGTCAGTCTAAATAAATTCGTTAACGTAATTGATTAGAGTCCTTGTGGGTTCGACATCCGGACTTGCTTTTCTTTGCTAGAGTCGACCGGTTCACTTGCCGGTGAGTAGTTTAGTCAAGTTAGAGAGTCTAGATTATTATTACTTGAGTCTAAATTTAGGTTTAGTTTAGTTTATTTATTTAAACTACTTCAAGCACATCACCCAAGCAAATTGTGGCATGCGGTTTTGACTACCAGCCCAACGGGACTCATCACGACCCCTAGTGTTTGCACCATGTGAGCTGCCACGGTAATTACCACGACGATTTCCTCGAGAATTGTTTGCTGAACGAGTGGAATAAAAAGCTTGAGCGTTGTTGTTGTTTTGAGTAATGATGGGATTGAGTTGATACCCAAGTTGAGCTGCTTGTTGTTGCAAGGAGTTAAGCATTGCATTAGAAGAAGGGCTGGACATAGGAGTAGGCAGTAGACTAGCTGTGTTTGGGATATGTGTGGAGGCCATGAAAACCTGGGGTGTAGTGGGAAGGTTGCGATGAAGCATGTACTCATGGTCACTAAGAAGACCGTGTAATTCATTGAAGGTAATGGGTGGTTGACGAGCAATAAGGTTGGCTTTCAGGCCATTATACTCATCACGCAAGCCAGAGATAGTTAACATGGTCAGGTCTTTGTCTTTGAATGGCTCACCAATATTAGCTAGGGAGGGCTGTAGCGTATTCCTGTGCATGGCTGAGGTAGGCGGCTGAGGTTTCGTCACTCTTCATCTCAAGTTTTAATAGCTGTGTTTTTAGAGTGTATTCCCTTGAGGAGTTGTGTGGTGCATAAGCATGTTCAAGTGAGAGCCATAATTCCCGAGAGGTTGCACCCTGAACATGTTGAAACGAAGATTATGAGATTGTAAAGATGATGACCATGCGTACATGGGCATCGTTTGCGATCCAGTGCAGGTAGCTTGGGTTATCCATGGAGGCTGTGTCAGTGGTGGCTGCGGTTCTGGGTGGTGGGCAGGGAATTGTTCCGTCAATATATCCATATAAATTGTTGGTGATTAAGAAGGGATGGATCATGTTTTTCCAAAAACCATAGTTGTAGGTGTAAGTTTGAAGGCAAACTTATGTGAGTTGTGGGCTGTTTTCTCAGCGGTTGTGAATGCTATATCATTGCCATGGAGCCGGATTTAGTTGTGGTTGTGATGGAGATCAGAAGAGAAAAAAAAAGGAAGAAGAAGAAGGGTTGCAGGGGAATGGCGGCAGAATAGGGTTGACTTGCAGCAGAAGTTGTTTTGCTGTAGGGTTTTTAAAAATATGGCTCTGATACCATATTAAACCACAGATACGTATTATTGATTCTGATAAATAAAGGATTACAAAGAGGTCCTATATGACAAGATGTTACACTTAAGTACCACTAAATTAATACATATAACAATACGAACTAGGTACTAATTATATTGTCTATCGATATGAGTGAACCATACACGATTGCATGTCGTGTATCACTTGACTCTAGGACGGATGGGAAGAATCATGATGCTCAAATAAACATGACATTAAGACGGATTGGAAAAATCATAATACTCTAGATGGATTTTGACACTTTGTTACTACCATGTCCCTTATATTCTTGCAATATAAATATTAATTTGTTCTTTATATGTTTGATAGAATATATTTATATTTATATATACTACAATCACCACAAGGGAGAATAGTGTCAGGCAACTCCTTTTAAATCTTTAATTTCGTTAACATACATGTTTAGCCCCGACACTTCCTCATTGTCCTTGACAAATTAGAATTTTGTCCCCAGTATAAAATTATAATCTTGCCTCCAGTTTAAAATTACAATCTTGCCATCATTTAAGTTTTTTTTTTTTTTTTTTTTTTTTGCAAACCTATGTTAGTGTTCTGTATTTAATTGTTTTACTCGATGTAATTTTCTTCCGTGTCAGCCAACTGCGTGACACACACTCATTGATCCTCACAAATGATAATTTTACCCACATTTAAAAGTTATATAGTCTTACTATCATTTAAATTTTATGTAACAACTATAGTAGTGTGTTGTTTTGGTTGGTTGACTCAATATAATTTATATTGAAATCATCTTATAAGTAGCATGTACAAGTAAATAAACACATACGTAGATATTATGAAAGTGAGAAATATTCGATTTAGATCTTGGAACGCATGCGGAACATAAAAGTACTAGAAACACAAACTTGCTGCATGTACTCAGTGGTGATACTATTATTAAAATTTACATATAAACCCTATTATTTACAACAACAAAAATCTAACACCCTCAACAATTTTGCTATTTTCACTTTGCACTCATCTTTAGAAATCTCAAGTCGTGTAAACTAAATAAATATCTATCTTTCTGCATTTCGTCCCTGTTTCCTACCCGTACTTTTAATACTTTTTTTTTTTTTTTTTTTGCAGTACTAAACTAGTAATATAAACTACTAATATTGTTTAAATTCCAATTTAACATTTAACCCACTTATCTTTCAACACTATACACCTAACCCCCTTCCATAACGACCGCCATTTCTTCTGTACACCCACGTTACTAACATGCGCCTTGCCGCCTTTCTTAACCGTCACCCCCCTCACTTCCGGCGGCCGGTACATCCGGATCAACGGCCACTTAACACCATCAAAAAACGGGTGCCGTTTAATCTCTGCCGCACCTCTGGCGCATCCTAGCCTCACCCGCGGATCTTTCACCAACAATTTCTCTATCAAATCCTTAGCCTGCGCCATTCCCTTAACCTCCACCTCATCAAACCTAACCGTCTTTGTTGCTATATTACGCAGCGTACACTCCTTACTCCCTCCCCTAAACGGCGTCGTTCCGTACAACAACTCATAAACCAACACTCCAAACGCCCACCAGTCCACACCGTTTCCATGACCGTCACCGGAGATCAACTCCGGCGCTAGATATTCATGTGTACCTACACACGACTTCGAAAACGCCGTCGTCGGCTCCGCCACAAACTCCGGCAACGTTTCCTCTTCACCTTTAGAAAATCCGAAACAATTCCGCTGACCTTTACTTCTGACGTGATCATTCCGGCGATCCAGCACTGGAATGACGTCAGCGTTGAAGCATAGATCAAAATCCGACAGCATAATATGACCGTCGTTACGGATAAGTATGTTTTCCGGCTTCAAATCACGGTAAACAATTCCGATCGAGTGGAGATACTCTAACGCTACGAGAACTTCTGAAACGTAAAACCTAACGGCGTTGATCGGAAACCGGTAGTTAGGTTGCTTGCGGAGCACGGAATGTAGGTCTCCGTTTGAACAGTAATCGATTAAGAAGCAAGTGTAGTGAGAAGCTTCCAGATGCGCGTAGAGTGTAGGAACGAACGGGTGGTCTAGCACGGAGAGGATCCGAGCCTCTGTTTGCACTTGTAACAACTTTTTACACGTCAGCAGGTTGTTATCAACAACTTTTAAAGCAAAAGTTGCGTGATCGTTGTCACGTACACGGCATAAGAACACTCTCCCGAGGTTGCCAGATCCGACGTGGCGGATGAGTTTGAGGTGGTGGAGGTGGAGTGCACCGTCGGAGGAGAGGTTTGTGGCGGTGCGTATGGCGGACCAGTTGGTGTCGGAGCTCCGGTGAGGGCGGCGGTGGAGGTTGGGGATTTCGGTGGAGGAACTGGTGGAGACGGAGGAGATGCGGGTGGAGTCGGTGAAGCTGAGGCTAGTAAGACTGGAGCGAGCACTGGTGGTGGTGGTGGTGGTGGTGAAGCTGAGATCGATATCGGAATCGTGATGAATGAGTGTGTGGGAGTAATCGTCTTCCATTATCAACATGTGATGGTGGAGATTTGGTTTGGGTTTGGTTTATTTATATACAAGGTGGATGTCTGGTATCTGAATTGTTGATTGTAACTGTAAACGCAGAAGGTAGTTTCGTTGACTTTGTGAGAGATGTGGTAACCGCGTAGTTACGTTGGAACTTGCAGCTTCACTTGTGTTTATCTTTTTTTTTTTTTTGAACGCCAAGTAATAATATGCCGATCACCTTCACACCGGACATTGTGGCCAAGGTCGACTACTCACCGTCGTCAGCCTCTTGGCTCTCCCAGTTGCGTGGAAACCCGACCTCCATCCGCCTGATGAGGATACTGTAGGAATCCGTTCGTGTAAAATTAAATAAAAACTTTATTAACTTGAATTACTGAAACAATTACAGAATAAAATGGAAGTACAATACAATTACAACTGAAAAATAGAAATACAAGAACAGAAAACTCGAACAGATGAAACTGTTCTTGGCTGAGGATCGTGTTAGACACGGGCCCCTTAAAACAAATTTCGTGTCTCCCAGGAGAACACGTTTGTTTCCAGGATACAACAGCCGCAAGCAGTTGCACTGCCGGTCTTGACTCCAACCCGAAGGTATACCTTGCTTCTTGTAGAAGATGTAGAATTCAGAGGGAGGGAAAGAAATAGCTATGTAATTCGGTGTATCGAATCTGCAATAGGAACCTCCTATTTATACTGCAGGTCTTGAAGAAACTGAAAAACAAATTTAATGGGAGAATTAAACTGCATTAAACGTCTTCAATGCACCTTAATTCGTCATTAAATTCTCAGTCAAACGCATTAACTACGTCAGTTTCGAATGCTGAAAACGTAACTGCACTGCAGTAACTGCTGCTGGAAGCTTCTGCGCGCGCGCAGGTCTGCACCCTCATGCGCGGTGCGTCCATTTGGCTCACTGCCATACTCACTCAGGTCCATGCGCGCCTGCGCGCGTGTGCCACGTCACCTGTGAGCCTCTACGAGCACGCCACACAGTCGCGCCGTTTTGGCTCACTTTGGTGCGCCGCGCACGTCACATCAGGCCCATGCACCATGCGCACCATGTGTACCCCGCGCGCATGATTGCCACATCACCAACCACTTGGTCCTTGCAACCCTTGTGTTCCACCACGTGCACGCGGTCAAAAATACAAAGGCGGCTCTCAAGTGCAAAGTGCGCCATCAAAGCGCCACATTGCGCCTCATCGCCCACGCCACGCGCGCGCGCGTGTGCGAGTGCGAGTGCGAGTTAGGGTGTTCCGCACCCTTCGCGAGTACACTAGTGAGTGCTTCCATGAAACAATAAGGATGGAGAGTTCCCACTTAAATACCCCTTTAAGTTTCATCTCTCCTCCTATGTGGGACAGGGTGCTACTTTCCCACTTATTTCAGCATTCAAGTTTCAAACACCAAACTTTGAGCATCGATATCTCATTCATCTTAGCTTCGTTTTGGACGCGGTTTAGTTCGTTGCGAAGCTCTTCCGACATAGAACACAAACCCACAAATAAATATATAAAACCCGCTCATTTTATTATATTTATTTCTAGTCCAAAAATAGGAAAAATCATTTTCCCATATTTGTGAAAAATGCTATTTTCACAAAATTTCCAACAATCCCCCACATGAATAGAAATCGATCTATCAAGTTTCAACGATACACGTTCAACAGTTGAGTATTGCAAGATAGGTAGGTGTAACCTTTGAACCTCCTTTTGTGAAGCATACTTAGCCTCCTAGGGTCTTGTAGACGCGGGGTCTTTGAACAATCCCCCATCTATGTAGGCGACAATATACATTCACACAATACTCTCCCTAGTCGAGTTAAGACCTCATGGTTGTGTCCGTTCATGGTCATGGAACACGTTCCTGGTTCTGCGAGAGCTCTAGGATTTGCGTCTCCCCACAAATCCATTCGAAGCGACCCCACTTCTCTCTAACATAGGTGATTCCTCTGAATCATTAAAAGCATCATGGTTAATTTGGATTTCCTCAAAATCCTTAACCTCAACATGCTTAACCTTTCTTTCATGTCACAGATTGGAATGGACTAGGAAGTCTACAACTCCCTTTATTGATTTTAGGGCACCCCCCACAGTGACTCCCTTTGGGTTTATGATTAAGTTTGCCTATTGAACCTAGATCTTGGGATCTCCAGTCAACTAGGTTAGGTTTCCCTCATATTCCCTTCATCTATGGGCTTTAGTCCCATTCCTCTTGACAACCTATACACCTTATCTGTGCTTAAGCCTTTTGTTAACGGGTCCGCAATGTTATCATTTGACCTCACATAGTCTACTAAGATAACACCCATTGAGATAAGTTGTCGTACCGTGTTGTGTCTACGTCGAATGTGCCTTGATCTGCCATTGTACATCATGTTTTGTGCTCTAGCAAGAGCAGACTGATTGTCACAATGTATGCAGATCGCCGTCAACGGCTTTGGCCATCTTGGAATGTCTTCCACAAATTGACGTAGCCACTCCGCCTCTTCCCCGCTTTTATCTAAAGCGACGAATTCGGATTCCATCGTGGATCTCGCTATAACTGTTTGCTTGGAAGACTTCCAAGCTATAGCTACGCCAGCAAGTGTAAACACGTAACCACTTGTTGATCTGTGATCCTTTATATCCGATATCCAGTTAGCGTCAATGTATCCTTCGATCACCGCTGGATCACGGGTATAATGCAATCCATAGTCTCTTGTGTATCTTATGTATCTAAGCACCCTCGTGATAGCTTTCCAATGATCCTCGCTCGGATTACTGGTGTATCTACTTAGCCTGCTCACAGCATATGCTAAGTCGGGTCTAGTACATGTCATTAGATACATTAGACTACCAATGATCCTTGAGTACTCTAACTGAGAAACACTCTCGCCTCTATTCTTCCTTAGGCGTTGGGTATTATCAATTGGAGATCGAGCTATACTCGTATCGTCCGAATTGAATTTCCCAAGGATCTTGTCCACGTAGTGAGATTGACTTAACACAAGACCATTTTGGGTTCTAGTGATTTTTACTCCAAGAATCACATCCGCGAGACCCATGTCTTTCATGTCAAACCTCGCTTTCAACATGTCTTTCGTTGAGTTGATCATCTTATCATCACTCCCAATGATAAGCATATCATCTACATAAAGACATAGAATCACATAACCTCTTGGTGTGTCTTTAAAATAAACACACTTATCGCACTCATTTATTTTGAAACCATTGTCAATCATGACATGATCAAACTTTTGATGCCATTGTTTTGGAGCTTGCTTCAAGCCATACAAAGACTTGACCAATTTATATACTTTACCCTTATTTCCAGGGGCGGAAAAACCCTCAGGTTGTTCCATGTAAATTTCTTCTTCTAAATCGCCATTTAGAAATGCGGTCTTTACATCCATTTGGTGAACTTCCAAATTTCTTAGAGCCGCAATTGCAAGAACCAATCGTATAGAGGTTATTCGCGTTACAGGCGAGTAAGTATCAAAGTAGTCTAGACCCTCCTTTTATCTAAATCCTTTGATTACTAACCTTGCCTTGTATTTATCAATACTTCCATCGGCTTTCATCTTCCTTTTGAATATCCAACGATATCCAAGTGGTTTACAACCAGGTGGAAGATCTACTAACTCCCAAGTATGATTTTGCAATATAGAATCTATTTCATTCTTAATTTCTTCTTGCCATTGAGGTCCTTCCGTAGAGGTAACCGCTTCGCGGTAGGTATTGGGCTCACCCTCAACCATATAGCTCATGAAGTCTGGACCAAAAGATTTTTCAACCCTTTGTCGTTTACTTCGTCTAAGCTCACCCTCCTCGACCTCGGGTCGTTCATGTCTTTCATCTAACCGCGTAGATGAACTTGGTCCTGCTTCATCTAACCATGTAGATGAACTTGGACCTGCTTCATCAACCGCTCTTGATGAAGGCGCATGTGTTTGTCCTAACATAGGAAACATATTCTCAAAATATGAGACAACGTTAGGATTAGCCTCCATGATAGTGTGTTTATGTACATCAGGATTCTTGGACTCATGTACAAGAAAACGATGCGCACTACTTTGATGTGCATATCCAATGAAAATGCAATCAACAGTTTTGGGTCCTATCCTAAGAGCCTTAGGAGGTGGTACAATCACCTTAGCTAGGCACCCCCACACTTTCAAGTATTTGTACGAAGGCTTCCTTTTTCTCCATAACTCATATGGAGTTTCGTCCCTATTTTTCAAAGGTATCTTGTTCAAAAGATAGTTTGCTGAGAGAATGGCGTCCCCCCCACATTTCTCGGTTCACTCCCGAGCTTATCAACATGGCGTTCATCATCTCTTTCAATGTGCGGTTCTTACGTTCCGCAACGCCATTTGATTGTGGAGAATAAGGTGGTGTACACTCATGTACAATGCCACTTTTTGCGCATAAATCCGCAAAAGGTGCAACATATTCACCTCCTCGATCGCTTCTCAAAGCTTTTATCTTCTTTTTAAGTTGATTCTCAACTTCATTTTTGTACAAGATAAACTTCTCTATTGCTTCGTCTTTACTCTTTAGTAAATACACGTGATGAAGTACTTATTTCCTCCACGCGTGAGAACCGCTTGTAAATCACACACATCGGTATGAATTAAATCAAGGGGTTCGGTTATTCGTTCAACCGATTTAAACGATGATCTCGTAAGTTTGGATTCAACACATGTCTCGCATTTGTGATTGGACTCGATATGGAATGTTGGTATCAAGTTTAATTTAATTAAACGTCGTAATGAATTAAAATTTACATGTCCTAGTCTACCATGCCAAACATTAGAAGACTCAACCATGTAAGTAGAAGTAGAAATTTCATTCATTTTCTTGTTTTGGTTTACAACCATTACATTCATTTTAAACATACCATTAAGGGCATAGCCCTTTCCAACAAACATTCCACGTCTAGACAAGACAAAATTGTCCGATTCAAACACTAGACGAAATCCAAACTTGTTGAGCATCCATCCCGACACGAGATTCTTCCGTATCTCTGGGACATAAAGCACATTTGTCAAGGTAAGCTCCTTGCCCGAAGTCATCTTCAAGACGACCGTGCCTTCCCCCTTGATGCTTGCGGTAGCTTTATTCCCCATATAAAGCTTTGCTTCACCCGACGCTTCCTTGAATGTAGAGAAAAGAGCCTTGTCTCCACAAACATGGCGGGTTGCACCCATATCAACGAACCATCCTTTTGGGTTTTCACCCATCGCGTTGACTTCTTCAATCATAGCCGCTTCCTCGGTTATCATTGCAATGAGAGGCATACCATCCTCATCAACCATGTGCGCACGCTCACGCTTAGGTTTCTTGCATTGGTTAGCACGGTGCCCCGTCTCGTTACAATTGTAAAAAGTACCTTGGAAAGGCGCAGGCTTCTTTTTCACAGCCCCCTTTTTCGGTCCAAGGTTGTTAACCTTTGCTTTCCCTTTGTTGTCCTTTTTACCCTTGCCTTTCTTGCCCTTTGAGGACTCCCCAACTTCCACCATGTTTGCTTTAGCCGAAGCTTGCAAAATGGTGCTTTTTTGGGCCACCCTGTTCTCTTCTTCTATACTAAGACGAAGAACAAGGTCCTCGACCGACATTTCCTTTCGCTTGTGTTTAAGATAATTCTTAAAATCCAACCAAGCAGGAGGTAATTTTTCGATCATGGCTGCCACTTGAAAAGTTTCGCTAAGTACCATTCCCTCAGCATGGATATCATTTAGTATAATTTGCAACTCTTGGACTTGGTTCATAACAGACTTGTTATCAACCATTTTAAAGTCCAAGAAACGGGCGACAACAAATTTCTTTGTTCCCGCATCCTCCGTTTTGTACTTTTTCTCCAAAGACTCCCATAATTCTTTGGAAGTCTTGATATTATAGTACACATTATACAAAGCATCCGAGAGACCGTTTAGTACGTAGCCTCGACATATAAAGTCGGAGTGCTTCCACACCTCTACCGCGCTCAGAGCCTGAGCATCGGTCTCCCCATCTGCAGGTTGGGGAACGGTCTCCGTCAAGAACCTCGCAAGGTTCATGGTGGTCAAGTAGAAGAACATCTTCTGTTGCCACCTCTTGAAGTGGAGACCCGAGAACTTCTCGGGTCGTTCAGCATGATTTGCCACTGTGGACGCTCCCATAGTGTTGGCAGGGGTTCCAACGACAACATTAGTGTTGCTCGTGTTCACATTTTCAGTCGACATTCTGAAAAAGTTTCAAGAAAACAAGTTAAATTCTGTTTTCAAAATAATAAAGACGCTACTTTATTATTATTAGGAGTTCAAAAAATTCAGCCGTGTAGCTTCTAAGTCCAACTTTGAAGACTACAACAGGAGGATTTTTAGAACTTCAGCGACAGAAAGGAGTAGAAGCAGATTCTGTTTTGACAAAGTCGCTACTTTGAATCAAAACAGGAAGAAAATCTGTTTTTTTAAAACACAACTTTATGAATTCAAAACTGGTTCGAATTCACAACAGAAAATGTTTGTGATCCTACACGAACGGTGTTTTAAAAAATTTGTTTTAAGATTGTAGGAATCCGTTCATGTAAAATTAAATAAAAACTTTATTAACTTGAATTACTGAAACAATTACAGAATAAAATGGAAGTACAATACAATTACAACTGAAAAATAGAAATACAAGAACAGAAAACTCGAACAGACGAAACTGTTCTTGGCTGAGGATCGTGTTAGACACGGGTCCCTTAAAACAAATTTCGTGTCTCCCAGGAGAACACGTTTGTTTCCAGGATACAACAGCCGCAAGCAGTTGCACTGCCGGTCTTGACTCCAACCCGAAGGTATACCTTGCTTCTTGTAGAAGATGTAGAATTCAGAGGGAGAGAAAGAAATAGCTATGTAATTCGGTGTATCGAATCTGCAATAGGAACCTCCTATTTATACTGCAGGTCTTGAAGAAACTGAAAAACAAATTTACTGGGAGAATTAAACTGCATTAAACGTCTTCAATGCACCTTAATTCGTCATTAAATTCTCAGTCAAACGCATTAACTACGTCAGTTTCGAATGCTGAAAACGTAACTGCACTGCAGTAACTGCTGCTGGAAGCTTCTGCGCGCGTGCGCGCGCAGGTCTGCACCCTCATGCGCGGTGCGTCCATTTGGCTCACTGCCATGCGCGCGTGCGCCATACTCACTCAGGTCCATGCGCGCCTGCGCGCGTGTGCCACGTCACCTGTGAGCCTCTACGAGCACGCCACACAGTCGCGCCGTTTTGGCTCACTTTGGTGTGCCACGCACGTCACATCAGGCCCATTCACCATGCACGCCATGTGTACCCCGCGCGCATGATTGCCACGTCATGCGCCATTGCGCGCGGACCCACCAGGGTCATGCGCATGCATGCCACATCACCAACCACTTGGTCCTTGGAACCCTTGTGTTCCACCACGTGCACACGGTCAAAAATACAAAGGCGGCTCTCAAGCGGCTCGCGGCGATGCGAGCGTGCGAAGTGCAAAGCGCCACATTGCGCCTCATCGCCCACGCCACGCGCGCGCGCGCGCGTGTGCGATTGCGAGTTAGGGTGCTCCGCACCCTTCGCGAGTACACTAGTGAGTGCTTCCATGAAACAATAAGGATGGAGAGTTCCTACTTAAATACCCCTTTAAGTTTCATCTCTCCTCCTATGTGGGACAAGGTGCTACTTTCCCACTTATTTCAGCATTCAAGTTTCAAACACCAAACTTTGAGCATCGATATCTCATTCATCTTAGCTCCGTTTTGGACGCGGTTTAGTTCGTTGCAAAGCTCTTCCGACATAGAACACAAACCCACAAATAAATATATAAAACCCGCTCATTTTATTATATTTATTTCTAGTCCAAAAATAGGAAAATCATTTTCCCATATTTGTGAAAAATGCTATTTTCACAAAATTTCCAACAGATACGTCCCTGACCGGACCGAATCATCGCCATAAATAGAACCGAACCATGGCACGCCACGGACAGATACGCTGGTGCGGCATAACTAACTGGGCCCCACCACCATAACTGCCATGATAGCGACTGGTCCGACCCTAACTAACTTGCCACATCAGCACACCCAAAAGCTATAAATACCCCGCCAAGACTTCCAGCAAGGGGTAATTACTACTTTCTCTCTCCTCTCTCTCTCCCTGACCTATTTCCTCCTCACAAATACTTATTCTCACGCCCGAGCTTGGTCACAGAGAGGCCCCCCTCCCTGTGACGAGGCTAACGGTGTGTTTGTTCTCTTGTGATCTTGCAGGTTTCTTGCTAGGTCATCTGAAGCTCTACTCTGACCAGGTCGCACCAACTGGTTTTGAGTCTTCAGTGGCGCCATCCCCTCGAATTCACATAATTCATTTCTTTGTTTTTGTTCATTTGAAGTCATGGCAGAATCAACGACAGCAGTCTCCAGCAGCACTTTCCCATCTTACAATGATATATGGGAAGGAAACGCTAACTCCACAACTGCTTCAGCAGCTTCGATAGGATCCGCGTCGGCTTCTCCAGCTGCAAATCCTGTAGGCGGAAGCTCTGTCACCACGCTGTTTGTTACTGCCCCGGTTGCCACGCCATTACCTAACTTCGACAATGCTTTCCTTTTAAGGAATGCTGATCTATTGCGTCAGTTACAGCAGTAACAACAGCGAGATGAGATGCTGCAAAGTCTCCGAGCAAACTTGTTTACCAATGTCTATCCAGGGGGAAACCCCGTCTCCGTTGGACCCTTCGCTTCCGGATCTCTGGTAAGTTCTATGCTCTCCACTCCTATAACACACGTTACACAATTTTCTTCGGTTACAAGTGCTCCGATGAATAACGGTCTAAACGACCTGTTTCTCCAGGGATCTGTGGGTCTAAACCCCCAAGATCAAGAGCTGCTCATGCCATACCACCCCACGTCTATGATTTCCCAATCAAAGTTTACGTTACAGATCGTCAATGCCCCACTCCCAGCTAAGCTAAAGATGCCTCCCACATTGAAGTTTTACGATGGTACGTCTGATCCGGACGACCATATGTTTGCGTTTGCCGGAGCGGCTAAGGTCGAGCAGTGGCCTATGCCGGCTTGGTGCCTAATGTTCGCCCAAACTCTCACCGGATCGGCAAGGGTTTGGTTTGATGGGTTGCCAGAGGGGTCGATCGACCACTTTGAGGATTTCCGACGTATTTTCTTGCAAAATTTCTGTCAGCAGCGACGTTGCAAGAAATACATTACCGAGGTTCACCATATAAAACGCCGCGACGGAGAGTCTGTGGAAGATTTTATCGATCGTTTCAATCGAGAAAGCATGCAGATAAGTGGAGCGGTTGACCAGCTCCGAGTCTCTGGGTTCTGCCACGGAGTTCGGAACAATCAGCTTGTGGAGAAACTCCATGAAGATCTCCCAAAAACTATGGAGACGCTTATGGAGAGAGCTCGGGCCTTCGTTCGGGGAAAGAGTGCCTGCGGTCAGCCGAATGAAACTACAGTAAGAAACGACAAGGCTCGGACCACTTTGTGGAAACGCAATGCGTCGCCACCAAAAGATAGAAGCAGCAGTTGGAACAGAAATCGTGGCCCGTATCAGAAGTCGGATCGAAGCAGTTTCCGAACAGGAAACGTGCGTTTCAACACCTTTTCCGAGCTCACCAAATCACCAAGCGAAATTCTTAGTACGGAGACTACTCGGTTCCCTACGCCGTCGAAGCAACGACCCACCTCGGACAGGCACTCCAAGAAATATTGTGAATATCACCGAGACAAGGGTCATACAACTGATGAATGTTGGGCTTTGAAGCAAGAAATCGAAAAGGCTGTACGATCCGGTAAACTCTCGCACCTTGTGAAAGAAGTGAAAGATGGGAAGAAGTCAGCAACAGCAATTGATAATCCGAACACCGAGCCCGGAATCAATATGATCCGGTCAACCGAACCAAGAGGGGTAAAGAGGTCGAATCAACATATGGCAGCATGGATGCATCAACCAACGTACTTCCCTCCGATCGATCCCGATGATGCTCGGGACGGACCAATTACAATCTCGGCTGTCATCGCCGGACACCTGGTCCGACGAATTTACGTGGACGGAGGAAGCGCCTTTGAGATCATGTATCTACAGTGTTTCCAGCAGCTGAACCCCCAAGTAAAGAATAGGTTGATTGAAGTCTCCACCCCTCTGATCAGTTTCTCCGGGGAGGTGGTCCGTCCGATAGGACAGATTACCCTTCCGACCACATTCAAAGAGGGTGATAAAAGCAGGACTGTCCAACTAACCTTCCAGGTTGTTGGCACTCATTCATCGCATAACATAATACTCGGATGACCTGGGTTGAGAGCCCTTGGGGCGATCAGTTCGACAATACATGGAGCCATTAAATTCCCTACCGAGGCTGGAGTTGCCACTATTTTCTCATAATCAAACTCGTTTGTTGCCGAAGTAAGACATGCAGCGGAAACGAGCTCCAAAAATTCTGAAGTACCTACCGAACTTTGGGGAATCAATCCGGATTTTCCCGAACAGCAAGTAGCTATTGGTGCTCAGCTCCCAAAACGAACAAAGAAGCTCCTGTGGGAATTGTTAAGCAATTCGATAGACGTTTTCGCGTGGAAGCACTCCGATATGCAAGGAGTCCCCAGATCTATGGCACAACATCACCTGAACATAAAAGAATCAATCAAACCAATAGCACAAAGGAAAAGGCACATGGCGCCGGATCGAGCAAAAGCCATTGCAAAAGATGTTAAGAGCCTCTTAGACGCTGGAATCATTCGAGAAGTCCGGTATCAAACATGGGTGTCAAATCCCGTTTTGGTGCGGAAAAAAGATAATTCATGGAGAATGTGCATTGATTTCACCGATTTAAATGATGTGTGCCCGTAAGATTGTTTTCCTCTACCGGAGATTGATGAGAAGATTGACTCCGTCGCCACGTTCAGGTTGAAATGTTTTTTGGATGCCTACAAGGGATACCATCAGATACAGATGGCGGTCGAAGATGAGGATAAGACAGCCTTTGTCACCAATGAAGGAGTGTATTGTTTTACTAAGATGCCGTTCGGTTTGAAAAACGCCGGTGCTACATACCAGCGTTTGATGAGCAAAGCCTTTAAAGACCAGATTGAGCGAAACGTAGAAGTATATGTTGATGATATCGTAATCAAAATTCACGATGAGGCCACCATGCTAAAAGATATACTTGAAACGTTTACCCGACTTCGAAGCATCAACATGAAGCTAAACCCCAAAAAATGTACGTTCGGGGTAGAAGAAGGTAAGTTTCTGGGAGTCATGGTTGGGTCAAAAGGCTTGCAGGCCAACCCAGACAAGATTGACGCTGTTCTTACAATGAAGCCTCCGACGTCGGTTAAAGAGATCCAGTCCTTAAATGGACGATTGGCCGCTCTCCATCGGTTCTTATCAAAAGCAGCAGACAGGTCACTCCCGTTCATGGATGTTCTCAGAAAAAGCTTTAGATCGGAATTTAAATGGACGGAAGAAGCCGCACGAGCTTTCGAAGAGCTTAAAACCTGTCTGGGCACTTTGCCAACTCTCACCGTACCGGAAGAAGATGAGGTACTAACGGTATACTTAGCCGCGTCGTTTGGAGCTATCAGTGCAGTATTAGTTGCTCACCGTACTGGGAAGCAAATCCTCATTTATTACGTAAGCCGAACGTTAAAAGATTACGAAACAAGATACTCAAACTTGGAAAAATTGGCCCTGGCACTAGTCCATGCTTCGAGAAGACTTCGCCGATACTTTCAAGCCCACCCAATCGAGGTACGAACAGACCAGAGAATCCAGCACGTTCTCCGACGACCTGAAGTTTCGGGTCGAATGGAAAAATGGGCAATCGAATTGGGCGCATTCAACATCACCTTCCGAACTAAAGGTCCGTTGAAAAGGCAGGTAATAGCAGATTTCCTAGTTGAAATTCCGGAAGATAAAGGAATGGAAGAAGTTGAAAAAGCTCCAGAGAAGCCTTGGTCCCTGTATACCGACGGAGCTTCTAGTGCCAAAGGAGCAGGGGCGGGCCTAATTCTCACCGATCCAGATGGAACAGATATGACGTATGCGCTCTGGCTAGAATTCAAGAGTTCAAACAACGAAGCTGAGTACGAGGCCCTCTTAGCTGGCCTACGTCTAGCGCTGAGAGTCGGAGCAAAAAATGTCATAGCCCATGTTGATTCGCTGCTCGTAGCAAATCAGGTAAACGGAGAATATGAGGCAAGGGAGGCAAGCATGGTCGAGTATCTCGAACAGGTGAAGCAAGCTATGGCATCATTTGAAGCATGTAAGGTCGAGCATATTCCCCGTAGCAAGAACAAGAAGGCTGATGCTTTGAGCAAGTTGGCATCGGTATCGTTCAGTCACCTAGCCAAAGAAGTGAGAGTGGAAGTTTTAACTACACCTTCAATTGCAACTCCGCAGGTTATGCAGGTCGAAGCACCGTCGCAAACGTGGATGACGCCAATAATTAACTACTTGGTGCATGACGTTTTGCCGACCGACAAAGCGGAAGCAAGAAAGGTCCAAATCAACTCTCTTCAATACCAGATGCAAGAAGGAGGCTTATATCGAAAGACTTTTCTCGGACCTCTGTTAAATTGTCTGGACCCGGAGCAAGCCAGTTACATCATCAGGGAAATACACTATGGCATCTGTGGCATCCATGCCGGACCTAAGATGATTGTGACGAAGGTCAAAAAATGCAGGGTATTACTGGCCCAGGATGCATGAAAGTGCAGTAAAAGAGCTCCAACAGTGTGATGAGTGCCAAAAGCACGCACCAATCAGCCTCCGAACTAAGAATGAGATGATACCGGTAACCGCTGCATGGCCCTTCCAAAAGTGGGGCGTTGATATCGTCGGGCCTTTTCCAAGATCAAGCGAAAGCGCTCAATACCTGCTAGTCGCGGTGGATTATTTCACCAACTGGGTGGAAGCTCGACCATTTACAATCATCTCCGGCTACAACGTGACACGTTTCTTCTGGGAACAAATCGTATGCCGATTCGGTCTTCCACTTGTCACACCCCGACTTTCCACGTGTCACCGGTGGGCCCGGTGGGGAGTATCGTGACGTGGTTGGCGACACAATAGTCAAACAACACAATTATATAAATGCACAGCGGAAGCAAAAGATAAATATTATTACATTCCGAATATAAGGTAATATCCAGTATTACAACGGAAAGTAAAGGATCCACAGGCGGATCTTAAAACATATCACTTGTTCAACAGACTTTAGACGCCTAGGACTTTCAAGATTCCTTATTAGCGCCCTGAGCTTCCAGCCAATTACGTTCAGTACCTGTCACTTAACCTTTTTGGAAAATACGTCAGTTTTCACTGGTAAATACACTCAACCGACTCATTTGAAAAGAGTTTAAGAAAATTGGTTTGAATGCACGTGGCACAAAATATCATTTATAATTTGATTAAAATGCACAGAGGCAAAATTAACCTTTTTAACTTGGAACAATTATATTTATAACCTTGTATACAGATTTACATGTTCGTTATACGTTCAGGGCCCGATGTAGAAACCGAGTCAAGATTAACAGACACGCCACAAGTATAAGCCCACAAGAGAGTGAGATACCGTTTCCCTTTAAGCAACTTTCAGTGTATGCCTACACCCCGTGCTTAAGGCGTGGCCATTTTATAATACAATGATGTCAAGGATATCCGGGACATGGTCATTAACCCCTAAAGGTCTTTATTTCAAACAATACAGATTAAACCGGGTTACCTCAATAATTTAACCATAATAAGATTAAATATTCAATACCCGACCAAGCGGTATTATTATACCGTATTCCAAGCCCGTATAGGGAAAATAAGTTAAGAGTATTTACCTGAGCTAGCTCCTGTCTTAAATAGCAAGAATCTAATAACTCAGCCGTATTCACTTAAGTAAGCGTAGGTACCATTTACCGGAAGGCTCTAGTCTGGAATGATCGTATAAATAACTTATTAGAATGCTAACGGGTCTTTAATTAAGCCTAAGCTTAGACCGGTTAGTCTTACAGGAAGATATGGTTCGTACGCATGATTAAGCGAAGACCGGAATAGAATGTGATTTAGACCCAACAAGCTTGTATGCTTGTTTAATATGGGTAACTCAAACACATTCTGGATTTCGAGATAAAACCGATAAGGTTTGACTCGTTTCGGCTAATTTATGTAAACTAGTTACATAGGCCAAACCGTACGCGTAGGAGGCGTAACGGGTAATTATAAGAGCCATATACAGGTTTCCTAAGTTAATTATGCCTCAAATATGTTGTGACATCAGTAAGATGTCTTTCATTATGCCCGAAACGTATTTAAACACAAACTAGGCCCCGTAGGGGTAGTTTGGTCATTCTAAAGTTTGTAAAAGAGTCTAAGTGTTTAACTGAGTTACAGGTCTGATGTGATCAGCAAATATACTCAATTTGCTAAGTCATATCAGTAGGTTTAAGCATATATGTGAAATTTATCATTTTTAACCAAACTATGCCCCGAAGGGGCATTTTGGTAATTTCACATTAGCCGAAAAGCTCAAACTGAAGTCTGAGTCTATCAACCTTTGCTTACTGTTAAAATATCATAATTTGCCTCATATATCAGTAGGTATCAACCCGGGTATGTCCAATATGATTTTAAAACACACTATGCGTTAAAAACGCTAATTAAGGCGATTAAAGGCCATTTCCGGGTTCGATACTTAAATCTGATATTTTTATATTTCCAGAAGGCTTAAAATAATTTATTTATCATATGTGATCAGTAGCAAAAGGTTTGGAGTCGTTTAGATATGTAAAACTCATTTTTATGGCCCGTAAGGGCAAAACCGACAATTACCGGGTTAAGCCTAAGACCACTAGTTATGCTCAGCCTAAAATTAATTAAAAATCTTTAAAATTCCCAAAATAATATATTACATCAGTGGGTATTAATTTTGATACCAAAAAGTAGGCTTAACTAGGCTATACGCTAATTACGCCATTTTATTAACATAAAGCTTCTATTTTGCGCTAATGAGCATAACTCTCAATCTAGACCTCGAATTGATGTCAAACTTTGGTTACAAGTTTATATATCAGTAATTTAAGTTTCTACTCTTTTACATTTCCAAAAATCACGTTTTAAGGCAATAAGGGCATAATGGTCAACATATGAGCAATTAACGGAATCATGCGTATTAATCGGATAACTAATGAACCGAGGTGTATAATCATAGAGGGTTATACTAGCATGTAACCTGGTCCAAATGAAGCTCTAGGGTATTTCTAAAACTTACCTAAACGGGTCAGAACTGAAAGTCAAAGTGAAAGTCAAACTATGTGACTTTCGGTTCCGAACCGGGTCTAAACAGGAAATAGTCGGGTTGAACATGTTTGGACATGTTCTTACACTTATTACTTAGTTATAACAATGATCAAACAGGTTGTACATGTTCTAGATAGCTAATTATGCATAAACGACATTTTAAGCATCCTGTTGACTTTTTAATTATAAGTTTGACCCGACATTTGACCTGGTTATGATGGGAATCAGTGGGTGCCCTTTTAAGGGTTTATGGCCCACATAATTACCAACTTATAACTACCTTTACATCGACTAATCACTGGACCGATAGTGATTAATCGTTAAGTCAACCGTTAATTACGACGGTTTGACTTTTAAGCTAAAACTAAGCTAAAACTTAATTAAGAAAGGATTAGAACACTTACTGAAGTCCTAAGCTTGATTAGGAAGGACTTGGGTCTGCTTTGAAGCTCCAGAAAGGCTCCTCAATTGCAGATGAAGGTGTGATTGAAATGTTGCAACTTAAAGCCTTTATATAGTGTTCAAGACACCACAAATCTTTGACAACCAAGTCTACTACTGACCACAAGTTGTTTACAAGTGTCCCTAGTGTTCTAGGGTTTGTTTAGGGGCCAAGGGTTATGAGGAAAATCGGATAAAAGGTCAAATTTCGCGTTTAACAGCAAACAGGCAATTCTGTTGGAGCTGGCAACGATGCGCAGGGGTTCATCAGGGGGCAAACATTTGTTGTTTCTTGTCCTTTGGCCTTTCGAAAGGGCAACCAACTTATTTTCTTGCAATATGACCCCTTCTTATTTACTTATAAGAGCTTTAGGACTTGTACTCACTCTATTTAGTCCTTGATCACTCGGTTATTACCCGAAAAGTCCTAACTTTCATGATAACTCTTTAACCCCTCGCATACGAATTTTATCACAACTTTCTCATACGATAACGAAACTTTATGAAATTTGTAACGTGTATTCTAGTGAGCATAATTAATCGTTACAAAGCTTCGGGTTTGTCAAAAGGTCACTCAGAGGTATATTTTAAACATGTTGACATATTTAACCCCTATAGTTTGTAATCTCTCACTCTTAGCTTCGTATGATCCATGATCTATTCGTTTGAAGGTACGAGCATCATGTAGGGTTAATGTACAATATATTTATCTTCTGTTGACATTTTGAACTCGTATTATCACATACTTTCTATGTTTGTCAACTTTAGTCCTTCTAGAACGTTCTTTCACACGTTCAAACCTGTGACACGTGTCAACACATTATAGGACGTGAATTTTCGAGGTGTTACACCACTCTACATTATAAGCGACAATGCAAAGCAGTTTGCAGAAAACCCATTTAAGCGCTGGTGTGAAAATCTAAAAATTAACCAAGTCTTTTCCTCGGTTGCCCACCCCCAGGGTAATGGGCAGGTCGAACAGATAAATCGACGAATCGTCGATGGGATAAAGTGGAGGCTCGGTTACGAGGGAAAAGGCTGGGCGGACGAGTTGCCGAACGTTTTATGGGCGCACCGAACACTGCACAAGACTAGCAACGGAGAAACACCGTTTAGTCTTACTTACCGTACCGAGGCAGTGATTCCCGCTGAGATCGGACTCCCAAACCAGAGGTGCAAGAATTGGGAGGAAAATGAGCATGAACTCCGGTCCAACATTGACCTGTTAGAAGAGCGCCGGAACATCGCGGCAATTAAAGAAGCCCGATACAAAAAGAAGATTGAGAAGTACTATAACGCCCGGGCCAAACTCTACAAGTTCAAGGTCGGAGATTACGTGCTCCGAAACAACGATGCGAGTCGTATCGAAGCTCCCGGCAAGCTAACCCCTAAGTGGGAGGGACCGTACCGAGTCAAAGAAGCTAGCGACAAGGGCTCGTATGTGTTGGAGAAGATCGATGGAACTCCTGTACCCCGGACGTGGAACGGGGTGCATTTAAAGAAATGTTTCATGTGAATAGCCTGCTACGGCTAAAAAAGGATCACTATTTTTTGTTTCTTATTTCCAATTTCCATGTGTAATTCGGGAGGGTAATGCCCCGACAATTTTCCATTTTCCTTGTAACCGGGAGGGTTTTCCCCGGACCAATGATTAGCAAATCAATGAATAAAGCGATCTATACTTTTATAAGTATAAAAATAGCATATGTATAAGTTCGAACAATTTCTTAAATGTGCACAAACGGGCCTCGACCCATGCCTCGCGCCGATCGAGAAGGCTTAAATAGTTCAAAAATAACAAAATCTATTAAGCAAAACGGTCCGTACTTAAAACGGTCCGATTACAATCAATCAGTTAAGAAAAAAGAAATCAAAGGATTTCCTATTATGCTTCGGTCACCTAAGATGACCGAACCAAAAGCCTGGTCGAACAGTGAAGTTTGGACGCAAACTGAAAACTAAGTAGCCAGGAATGAATAACTAATATCAAGGTTTGATTCCATACAAAACATGTCAGTTGAATATTTCAAACAAAAAATTGTACTGGTTACATGCCAAAGGAAACAGATATTTAAAATTGTACGGTCACAATGAATAAAGCTAAAAGTTATATGGCAAGAAAGATCGAATCTCAAGCTTCAAAGTCTTCCTTCACTATGGGGAGTTCACTTTGTTGCTTGATAACGGACAAAGGTTCGTCCACCAAATCGGCAACCTTCCCAAGTACGGAGATGTTAAAATCTTCAAAAGCCTTTATCGCAGCATTTAACTTATCTTGAGCACCTCCATCATACCCTGGGACTTCTTCAAAGGATCGAACAGGGCCCTTAGCGGCTTCGAAGCCATACTTGATACCTTCGTTCGCCCCAACCGCATTAACACTGTTCACCAAATCCACAACAACTTTCTCCAGTTCCGGGCTTTGATGCACCAGTTTGACTACCCACGCTATCCCGTCTGATAAGAACCACTGCTTGGTGAGTTTAAGCTCCGACAGTTGGGCATATGATTCAACCATATCACGCTCACAACGAATCAACATCTCCTTTACCTCATCGATCGTTGTTTTATGTGACTCAATCTCCCTGTCACGAGCTCTCTCAAATTCGTCTTTAACTAAGGAAAAACAAGGATCAATGAACAAGAAAGGAAGCAATAAAAAAAATGGATTACGAACATACCATCAACCAAGCGGTGATAATCGGCCAGAAGTTGATCATGAGATATCTGCATTTCCTTCAGCTCAGCCGCATGCTTCTTCTCCACACCAGATAATTTTTTCTCCAAGTCAGTGAATTTCGACTTGAAAATTTCCAAATCTTGAAGAGCTTTGTCTCGAGCCTCATAAGCGGCTGCAGCCGAAGCCTGGGTAGATTTGTTAACCTCTTTTGCCTCTAAGTTTTGCTCCTTTAAACGATCAATCTGAGATCGAAGAGAGCTCAGCTCTTGTTTCGTCTTCGATCGAACATTATCTTCATTTTTCAAACTAGCAATTTCGCGTCGGAGCTTGTTACAGGTTGATTCCGACTCGATCCAACGCTTATATGACTCCACCACCAATGAATTAGATTGAGCTTGATTTATCATAAGGGCATTCCCAAGCTCCGGGCCGCTCATCTTCCGATAATGGGAGTGCTCAGCTGGAGTCCCCAAATGAAATAATGCCATTTTAGCCGACAGAGCATCCACTATCCGATCCTTGTTCGTCAGCGACCACTCCGGAACGTACTTCTCCAATGCTCGAGCTGAATCCATATCCTCAATGCCGCCCGAACCTAACTCCCGTGATAAGAAAACAGCTTCAGTGTTATACCATAAAGGGGACGAAGAGGCACGGTCCCCACCATCAACTGGCTTAGGGCTTGGCCTTGACACGTTAGAAGCAACCCCCGTGGTAAACTTACCCGAAGGAGAAGGTTCGGTCTTCTTGGGATCGGACATGAGAACATCAGCAATAACCTTGGTAGCCCCTCCCCCGAAGGATAATGGGCTTGATGGAATGTTTAACGGGTGGTCCCTTGGGGTACGACCCCCATGAAGATGAGCGTCTAAATTCGCTAATACACCTCCGGCAGCAGAAAATTCAGTAACTTGATCATCATCATCATCTAACGTGAAAGTCTTGAAATCCGTCTTCTTCTTCTTTTGCTTCGGTTTCGGACCGGACTTAGAAGGAGCAGCCCTCTTCCTTTTTAAGCTAACCTGAGGATGCTCCTCTTCGTCCGTCCCCTCCTCGTCTTCATCGTCACCACCCTCTTTTACACCCTCATCACGCACTCCTTCGTCGTCAACAGATAGGTGGACTCCTTCATCTTCGATCACAAACTTGGAACCGGACCCTTTCGACCCGATCGAACCGGTCTTTTTACCTTTACCACTGCCCGTCACCGTCACAGTCTGAGCCGGAGCAACATCCGCTATTTGTGCCGCAGGAGCTGAGCCCGAACCTCCTTGCCCGGCCAAACCTCCCTGAACATCCGGAACCTCGGGTTCCCGAATTTGATAAAGATTCTCTTGCACCACAGTGAGGTACGGAGGATCACCTTTCGGCGTCCTAGTGGCCCGGATCTCAAGCTCCTTGGAATCGAAGGACTTTAGTCTAAACGCTTCTCTCAAACCCATAGCTACAAAAAAAAGAGGGCAAGCAAGTAACATCCGAAGTCCGATATATATATAAAAAAAATGAAAGTAATATAGTTATACAAGCGACACGACGAGCACCGTATCAAAAGTAAAGGCATGACTAACCCTTTCCATTCCACCTAAGGGTAGGATACTACTCCGGTTCGGACCAAATCGTGCTGATCCGTCCCATAACAAGAACGTGTTCCGGATAACTTTGTATGCGACCCGCTTCTTTAATCAAGTTTGCGTATAAATCTCTGTCATATTCGAAGTCTTCAGGAAGAGGAGGTGGAAACTTCGTCTTTTTTATCCTCCATACCATAAACTCCGGAACGCAACGATCGACAACATAGAAAAAGCGCTCTTTCCAATCCTTTATGCTAGTAGTAATCCACGTATAGCAGCAGGAGTTTTTATCCCTAACCTCGAAGGTATACCAGTTACCGGACCGATTCAATTTGTAAAAAGCCCGGAACACATCCAAGTCCGGGTCGGATCCTAAACCACGACAAACCAACTCGAAATGACACACCTTGGCAAGGCCGAAGGGGTTCATCTGAGAAATATGAACCTCGTGAAACGTAAGAACTCCGATCAAGAACTTCGTCAGAGGAAGACGGTAGTTACAATAATCGAACAGACGAGTGTAAACCCCTATCTTCCCCGGAGGAAACGGGTAAATAGGCGTGTCTTTTTTGGGGAGAACGGGGTGCAGAGATGCAGGGATTGCATATTTTTCGACGTACCAGGCTAAACCATTTTTATTCAAAACGTTAAAGCAACCGGACAAGTTGTTTTTCGCCATTACGTAAAGAAGAAACTAACCTGTGTCGCAAACCGGCCGTCTCAGAGAAAAGGGGTGAAGAAGATGAAGTAAGAAGTGAAAATGGAAAGTTGTTTTTTCTCCTTTTTTATAGAGATACGAAACCGACTTAAAACTGCCAATCAAGTGGTGACACGTCATGACAGCTGACGCACACCAAACGTCACATCAAGCGGGAAATATAAAGTGACCGTCGGTTACCCAACTAAGGTCACCGCCTAGAAATTTAAAATTCAAAAAACTTAACAAAACGACAAATCAGAGATTTAGACCGCCAAAATTGCGCCGTTATAGTTCGAAGCTTTTATCTAAGAAACGCTACGAACTAGGGGGACTTGATGAGGATACGTCCCTGATCGGACCGAATCATCGCCATAAATAGAACCGAACCATGGCACGCCACGGACAGATACGCTGGTGCGGCATAACTAACTGGGCCCCACCACCATAACTGCCATGATAGCGACTGGTCCGACCCTAACTAACTTGCCACATCAGCACACCCAAAAGCTATAAATACCCCGCCAAGACTTCCAGCAAGGGGTAATTGCTACTTTCTCTCTCCTCTCTCTCTCTCCCTGACCTATTTCCTCCTCACAGATACTTATTCTCACGCCCGAGCTTGGTCACAGAGAGGCCCCCCTCCCTGTGACGAGGCTAACGGTGTGTTTGTTCTCTTGTGATCTTGCAGGTTTCTTGCTAGGTCATCTGAAGCTCTACTCTGACCAGGTCGCACCAACTGGTTTTGAGTCTTCACCGCTCGAAGGCTTGACGATGGAATAATCGGTAAAACCTCGCCTCCCATCCAAGATGAACCGATGCCACCCGTATTCACCCTTCAACTGGATTAGGGCTGTGCAACGGTTCAGAACCGGACCGAACCAAACTGAACCGGGACCGAACCGGAACCGTTTAATTCTAAATATAAGAACCGGAACCGAACCGTATATTAACGGTTCTGGTTCGGTTCGGAACCGGGTTAAACGGTTATCGCCTAAATGGTTCTTGCCAGAACCGGTTGTCAATTAAATCCTAAAACTAACAACAAACAAAAAAACAATTAAAACAATAAACCGTTTAAAACATATGGCTAAAAGTTGCGACATCCAAAATTCAAACCAATCAGAGTAAAAGTAGCAACAATAAAATGTTTTAAACCGAAGGTATACAATATGAAAAAAAAAAGGTTAACTAAAAAACTTTTAGTTAATCATCACAAAAACTTTATTCAAACATTATGTCAAAACTATTTTTATAGTCGTTAATACTAGATACATTTTTTAAATATAATATTTAAAGTTTAAATGAATTAATAGAGTTTTTAAATATATTATTTAAATTTAAACCCAAACCGGTTCTAGCGGTTCTTTAAACGGAACCGTTGGTTATAACTGGAACCGAACCCGAAACCATTTGTTATAACCGGAACCGAACCGGGAACCGTTTTCTCCCAAACTTAAGAACCGGAACTAGACCCTAAATACAACAATACGGTTCGGATATGGCGGTTCCGGTTCGGTTCCCCGGTTCTAGCGGTTCAGACCGTAAAATGCTCAGCCCTAACCTGGATGCCGCAGAAAATGACGAACCGGAGCCACCCGTATTCGTCCTTCACCTGGATACCGCAGAAAATAGTGGGGAAAATGAGAATCGAACCTGGGCCACAAGGAACACTAAGGGTGCGTTCGTTTCACAGAATGGAATGGAATCCTGAGGGAATTGGAATGTGAATTCCATTCCATGTGTTGTTCGTTTCACTCAAGAAAGGAATCGGAATGGAATTAAATTCCCTTGAAATCCTTCGGTTAGTGCAAATAAGTGGGATTTAAAATCCCTCAAAATTCAGCGGATTTCATTAAAGAAAAGCGGGATTTTACGTAATTTTACGAAAATAACCCTATAGCAAACATATCTGAGATCTGATTCCCCATTTGTTCCAATCGTCGCTCTCCACAAACCCTAACCCTAGAAAATGAAGATCGGATGAGAATCGCAGTTTTGGTGCTTCAAGGTCTCAAGTTGAATCGGATTCTATCATCAATCTACTGATCTGGTAAGTATCCTTAGTTAAACGAACAACACATGGATCTGATGTGTTGTTCATAATGAAATTGAAAGGAATCGAATGTGTTGATAGATTGGATTTAGTAAAGTTAATGCTGGATCTGTTTCTAATCGAATGTGTTCATAATGAAATTGAAAGGAATCGCAGTTGTTCATAATGAAATTGAAAGGAATCGAATGTGTTGTTCATAATGAAATTGAAAGGAATCGAATCTGATTCACCAAATTGTATCCTTGAAAAGATGAATATACGAATAAACTTTATTTTTTTATTACAATTTTCTGATTTTATGTATATTTTATACACAGAGAATCAAATAGAGTAAATGATAATAGTTTTACTTATCTTAATCTTACTTGTCTTGTTCATTGTTGCGTTAAATTTATATTAATACAAGTTTACAGGTATTTTTTTTTAATTCTTGGACTATTTGAGACATTAGCTATTGATTTCAGGTGGATTATTAGAAAATGGCCCGACTTAGTTTAATTACTCGCAATCATAAACAAAAGAGAAGCACATTGATTCTGCGATGGTGGAACCAACTTGTTACAACACTTTCTTTGGTTGTACTTTCAATTTACATGTTGATGATCAAATACGTCATGGATAAACCACGTATTCGATGTCGCTCATCCCAAATAGATCGATATTCAATACTGTATAAACATGTTTATGAGAGTGACAATATGGCTATATCTCAAATTAGGATGAATCGAGCGTGTTTCATAAAGTTGTGTGAGACGCTAAACACTTTTGGAGGATTAAAACCAAATAGGAACATGGACATTGATGAACAAGTAGCCATCTTTCTTCACATTATCGCTCATAATGTCAAGAATCGGGTCATGAGATGTCGTTTTCATCGTTCAGGAGACACAATTAGTAGATGTGTTACTCGGGTTTGCAATGCAGTGATTAGATTGCATACACGTTTGCTTAAGAAACCCGAGCCTATTACTGAGAATTCAACTGAACAAAGGTGGAAATGGTTTAAGGTATAATGTAATCATTATAACTTTTTAGGGCATGATTTGGTTAGGATTAGTAGCGTATTAAAATACTTTGTTTTGTATTGTCGGTTTTAGAATTGTTTAGGAGCTCTAGATGGAACATACATAAAGTGCTTAGTGCCCAATGAAGAGAAGCCAAAATATAGAACAAGAAAGGGAGAGATTGCTACGAATGTGTTAGGTGTGTGTTCACAGGATATGCAATTTATATTTGTATTACCGGGTTGGGAAGGGTCGGCGGCTGATGGTAGAGTCCTACGAGATGCTCTTGATAGGCCACATGGATTGAAAGTTTCAAGGCCGGGTATGTAAAATCTTGTATAAATAATCATACATGCATATACGACAAAATTAGTAATTTAAGTTGTATTTTTAGGTTATTATTTGGTAGACGCGGGATACACAAACGGAGAAGGTTTTCTCGCCCCTTATAGAGGTCAAAGATATCACTTAAATGATTGGCGTAGTGGACACCAACCCACCAACCCAAAAGAATTATTCAACATGAAACATTCGTCTGCAAGAAATGTTATAGAAAGATGTTTTGGTGTATTGAAGAAAAGATGGGGAATTTTGAGAGATCACTCATATTATCCAATTGACCAAAAAAATAAGATAATAATGGCGTGTTGTCTACTTCACAATTTTATAAGGAGAGAAATGCCAATCGATCCATTTGAAGACGAAGACGAAGGCGAAGGCGAAGGAGAATATGAAATAGAAGACGGAGATGGAGATAGTATAACTCACATTGAGACTTCAAATGAGTGGACAATGTTTAGAGACAATCTAGCACAAAGCATGTTTGATTCTTGGAGTGCTACTAACTAGTCAAGAATATTTTACAAACACATGTAGTATTAAACCGTTGTTTGTTAAGCTGTTTTGATTGATGAATATATTATTAAATAGTTTTTGGTCATACTATTTTTGTTTGTTTTACATTTTATGTTTTACAACGATTATTTAGTTGTATGAATATTGTTGTTTATAATAATTTAATTTTAATATATTTACTTTTATTATGTTGTAGACCCATAAACATGGAGGTAAATGGAAAAATAAAACGCTTCCTCGTTATGAAGACTTGTGTGTCATATTTGGTAAAGATCGAGCTCAAGGTAAGAAAGCCAAAACCGTGATCGAGATGGAAGAAGAGATGAACTTGGTAGAAGAAGAACACCAAAGAAATGAGGATTTTGATGAAATTAGCCACAACGTTGGTACTGATTCAAGTCTTCAAGTTGAAGAAACTTCAAGTGTTCGTAGTAAGAAGAGGAAACGGGCGAGGCAAGTAGATCCTTTGGTTCGAAGCTTTAGTGATGCAGTTGTTTTATTTGCTGACCGTCTTAAAGAAACTTCAGCCGAACTAAGTGAAGATATAAAATTTGAACTTGACATAAAAAAGAAAACTTTGATGATGCCCGAAGAGCTTTCGAAAATGACGTCTTTGTCTCAATTGGAAAAGTTTCAAGCAATTGAAAAAATAAAAGATGACCAGATTAGGGTGATGACTTTTTGGAGCTTGGGTGAAGAAGAAAGGGAGGCTTGGATTAGGTTTTTGTTGTCGAGTTAGGTTTGGCTAGGAAAAAATTAGTTTAAGAATTTGTAGTTATGTTTAAGACTTGCGTTGAATTACTTGTCATATGTTGAACTACTAGTCGTAAGTTACTATTTGATCATATATTTGAACTACGAGTGGGGGTAGGGTGACATTTTATTCATTAAAAGGGGTTTTTTTTTGGGGGTGGGGGGGGGGGTGGGGGTGGGGTGTTTGGGGTGGGGGGGGGGGGGAGACACGATGCTCGGATATTGAAACTTCAAATAGATATGAATTCATTTTGTTTTTATGTATGCTAGTTTTAAAGGGTAGTTATGTCATTTTATATATTTCACTTTCCAATTCCATTGATAATTATACCAACCAAACACGTTATGAGATTTCAAAGGAATCCATTAATTCCAATTCCAATTCCAATTCCAATTCCATTTCCATTTCCATTTCCAATTCCAATTCCCTTCAATTCCATGAAACGAACGCTACCTAAGTTTTTCTCCAACCGCTCCACCACTACCTCATTTGCTTTATTTTAGTTTATCTATTAAATTTTATATTATTATACTAGGTTAGAACCACATGTATTATACGGATTGAATAAATGTAATTTTATATATTAAATAATAAAAAGTTATATGTTTAATGTTATTATTAAATTATTGTTTGTGTTTTTAAGTGTTATTATTGGTGAAGATACCTTAAGTGGCCTTCAATTTAGCCCAAATGGAACCGACCACCCTACTTCGCATTTAATGAGGTTATATATCATGTTAGTTTAAATTAAGAAAAAAGTACTCATTATTGATATTTTAGAGAACGTTACCTATTGTCATCACACTTGTTGAATTTCTATTACAGAATCTGCAGAGTTTTATATATTGCAATATGATTGAACCACATGAACTCACACTTTCATGTTTATACAAATCAAGAAGTTATAATGTCACATGACACTCATTATTAGTCCTTTGCAACACTTTGCCACCCTTCTATTATGTGGGTGCTAAATATAGAGGTGCACAAATCGGATTTAAACTCTAAACCAGTTCAGATTGGTCAGTAAAAAGGCAAAACCGGTTTTAGTTTTAACACCGGTTCAAGTTTTGTCGAGTTGTTGGCTGGGTTTTCGAACGGTTTTTACCAATTAAGTTTGTGTGTTAAGCGTTTTCATAAGAGGCGAATATAAAGTGGTTAGAAACCTATGGGTTGTGTCGGTTCCAAACCGGTGTCTATATGTTTTTCGGTTCGAGTACCAGTTTCGGTTCTTAAACCAATTTGGTTGTGCACCTCTAGTGCTAAATAGTAAATACCAATATACCATCATCTTTTAAAAGTCAAGTAGGCATCACAACGGTTAACATGGTCTAACACATCTACGCTTTTTGACATGTTCTTTTTTTTTTTTTTTAAAGATCTAAGAGAAACCAATTATGTGCATCTAATTACATGTTGCATAACTAACAATAGAGTTTGACAATGCAATTAAAGTTCCATACCCAACATTATCCTCCTCAAGTGAGTAGAGGTCAAGATGGCCACCATTTCCTACTAATGTTTCTACTAGCTAGACATCCAAAATAGCTTTCACAGGCTTTCAACGACAGATGTTCCTAGCATCGAGATGCCCACCAAATTCATCGAACTCGGTAATTGGAAAGTCTCGAATGGGCGTGCACTTTGCACGTTCAAGCTCGTTATGTTGTGTATTCATATTTCCCTTTGGTTTTAAATAAATCTCAATCAACTAAATGACTTGATGGCACTAAAAAACTAAGAGTATACTTGGTTCATTACACCTATACTAAGAGAGAGAATGTAATACATTCATACGATTACATAACCAACTTATGTATCACAATTTTTTGAACAATATATACAAATCTTTATGCTTTATTAAATTTTATTGTGTATTTAACAAATTCATATCTTGATTCTTTTTCAATTGAAACAAAAATCATGCATGCATTGAACCAATTATGCATTCAGGACCTACAAAAAGATCAAAACACTATAGTTGATCAACAATGTAACGTTAAAAGTTAAAGATCGAACACCACAGTCCACCACATTTCGCCACCCCTAGAAAAACCTGATCAAACATGAAACATACACTATAAAAACCTAACTAGTTGAACTCAATCTTAGATTTCAAACACACCAAGCAATATATAAAAAGATTCCAACAAGTTCGTTCAATCTCGTATTTTGGCGTTTATGTTTTGATCAATCTCGGTCTTTAATTTGACCTAAATGCTTAATTGTACTACATGCAGTCTCTTTGTGTTAATTTAGTATAAAATTGCATAAAATTTAGATCGTTATCTTTTTTCATGTGTTGTAAGAATTTGTCATGTCGATATTTGGAACATATACAAATCATGTATCAAATATATGGTCGTTTGACGACGGGCCAGTGGGGAAGCCCACCTTACCCGCATTGGATTATTTCTACGAAAGCCCAATTACATAAAAGCCCACAAGATAGAGTTATCTTGCCCATTAAGGTTCCCTTTCTTTGGCAACGGGCGGGAAAACAGCTAGCATGGAACAGACCTCATTTAATGCTCGATAAGAAGAGGATCTCGTCTGAAAACACTGTACTTCTCCGGCTGGACATTAACTAAGAGAAGTATCTCACCGTTGGGGGTCAGACACGTGTCTGCACCCCCCGAGAGCCCCCAGAAGCCGTTAGATCACATACGGAAGACCTCTAATGAGATAAGAGTTAGTTGTTATATAAGAGAGAAGATAAAGGAAGAAAGGCAGGTATCATCTCCGGCATCCTCTTATTTACTACACTCTCATTTACTCACCTCTCATTAACTTCCGACCAACATTCCCTCACATTTAATACACATACACATTAATTAGATTCACACCAAAGAGGAAACCTTCCGGTGATTATACTCATCGGAAGAAGCTCCTCTCATTTTCCGGCAAGCTTACTTACTCTCACGCCGGAGCTTGGTCACGGATCCCCCTCCCGGGGTCCCCCGTGGCGAGGCTAACGGTTTGTTCTTTTGTAGCAACGAAGATAAAGGCTCTTGACGTCAGCGAAGATCCATCAAACGTCATCCGTGAGTTGGGTATTCGACATTGGCGCCATCCGTGGGACCTTGGTCTGCCCAGTGTTCCCACATCAAAAATCGACGTCTAGAGAGTAGCTTATTCCATCAAGAACGACATGGCAACCCCACACAACTCACGTGTCACTCAGACGGCACAAAACGATTTGGATAGAGTCACGGTGGAAGACATTACCCATGAGGAGCGTAACGAGAACCAGGTGGAAAACCCAGAAAAAGCAGAGCATATCACTCCTGACTTTGTGGCCATGCATAGGGAGAAGTTAACAAAGTACCTTGAAGATTTAAAGAGACAGGAAAAGCTCGACAGCCTCAGGGCTAGACTTTCTTTTGACACACCCTCCAGCCAAGAAGGAACGAATCTTCAAAACAAGAGCAGCAATGGTGACCAGCTGGAAACGTTCATGACTGCCCTGAGGCAAATGTCCTCAGAAGAAAGGGAGGATCTTATTACAGGACAGAAACCCAAGGAGAAAGGAAAGGAGAGAGACAACCTTGGTGACAGTGGCTTAGATCAGCCATATCTACCACGAGACTTAGCCGAGGTCTCAAAGTTCACACGAAGAATCGCAGAAGCACCTATGCCCCCCAAGACAAAGTTACCCCCAGGCTTTGACCGTTATGACGGGACAAGAGACCCCGAGGATTACCTGCATGCCTTCCGGGGAGCGGGACAGCTGGGACGATGGCCCATGCCAGTATGGTGCCACATGTTTGTACAAACCTTGACGGAGGGAGCTCGGCTTTGGTTCGACAGCCTTCCCCCGGGGAGCATAGATAGCTATGAAGAGCTAAGCGAGAAGTTCCTCAGGAACTTTGGCCAACAGAGAAAAGTGGTTAAAAATCCAAATGAGATCCTTCATATTAGACAAAGGGATAACGAGCGAATAGATCAATACATGGAAAGGTTTGTCAAGGAGAGCATGAACATCAAAGATGTCCCGGAGGTCATGAAGATTAGCAGTTTTATAAACGGGCTAAAACATGCCCAGCTGTGTGAGAAACTGGGGGAGGAGTTCCCCCACTCATTTGACAGCCTTATGGACAGGGTCAGAGCCTTTGTCAGATGGAAGGATACGGTCAGCAAAGCCAAGGAAACAGACGTCGCACCCCGGAGGATCGCCCCAGTCACAAAGCCTCCTGACAAAGGTACACCCTACTCTCGAAAACCTGCTTTTGATAGAATGATGCATGACAGAATGAGACCCTCATACTCCCCGTACAAACCCCGAGGGAGGGGTCCCCCTTTGTACTCTGATAATTTCACCCCCCTCATCAAGACACCAAGTGAGATACTGGCCACTGAAAGGGTAAAGAACTCCTTCCCAAGACCACCACCCATAAAGCCTGGGCCGAAAGCACAACCAAACGAATATTGTGAATTTCACAAAGGCTTCGGGCATAAAACCGATGACTGCATGTATTTAAAAAGAGAAATAGAGGCTGCAGTAAAAACGGGAAGACTGGCCCACTTGGTCAAGGAAATCAAGGAAGGGGGAGGGGACTGCAAGGGAAGAGATGTAAGGGAGCCAGGGAGGGCAGATGTTGACATGATTAGAAGGAGGAGTGAATTCGATACCACCCGTAGTGTAAAAGCCAGGATCCTGGGCTCCCCGAACTGCATGAAAGCTCCCATCCTTATGCCATACCTGGAAGAAAGTGAAGTGCAACGACTTCCCCTGAACATCTCAGCCATAATAGCAGGGCATAAGGTGTCTCGAATACATGTGGACGGAGGGTCAGGCGTCGAGGTAATATACGAGCATTGCTTCCTTAGATTCGACAGAGACGTAAGAGACAGGTTGGAAGAAGACTCCATCCCCTTAGTAGGATTCAACAACAGTATATCACATCCCTTGGGAAAGACCAGGCTCCCGTTCACGGTCGGGGTGGGGGATCGAGTCCGAACGATAAATCTGACCTTCACAGTAGTCAGGGCACTCTCAAAATACAATGCCATCCTAGGAAGACCCGGAATTGGAGACTTGCAGGCACAGGCGTCCACCCCCCACGGGGCTTTAGTATTTCAAACACCAAAGGGCCTAGCATGGGTTAAATCTGCTTATGAAGTAATCTCTTCCGTGTCCAAAGGAGAAACGCCAGAAAAGCCCCAGGGGAAGGGGCTGGAAGAATGGGTCCTCTGCGACAGGTTTCCAGAACAAACAGTCAAGGTGGGGAGCCACTTGAGTGACAAGTGCAAGAGTGCTCTGAAGGAGTTGCTCCTTCATAACATATATGTGTTTGCATTTCAACATGGGGGCATGACAGGAATCCCCAGGAGTCTAACCGAGCACCGGCTCAACACCTTCACATGGGCGAAACCAGTAAAACAGAAGAAGCGGAGCATGGGGCCTAATAAAAGAAGGGCTGCTTGTGAAGAGACTCGGAAACTGCTCAAAGCTGGGATAGTCAGAGAAGTGAGATACCCGTCCTGGGTCGCCAACCCAGTCATGGTTCAGAAGAAGGACGGGGGGTGGAGGATGTGCATCGATTTTCAAGATCTAAACAAAGCATGCCCAAAGGACTGCTATCCCCTTCCGGAGACACCCAGGTGGACTCTTTGTCTCAGTACCCCCTAAAGTGTTTCCTGGACGCCTACAAGGGATACCACCAAATCCAGATGTCGATAGAAGACGAGGAAAAAACCGCCTTCATCACAGATGAAGGGACGTTCTGCTACACCAAGATGCCCTTCGGCCTCAAGAATGCTGGGGCCACATATCAGAGGTTCATGAACACCTTGTTTAGGGAGCAACGAGGAAGGAACTTGGAGGTGTACGTCGATGATATTGTTATCAAAAGCTTGACAGAGACGGCCATGATAGACGATATAGCCGAGACTCTCCACACTATGCAGGATGTGAACATGAAGTTAAACCCTGGGAAGTGCTGTTTTGGAGTAGAGGAGGGGAATTTCCTGGGAGTAGTGGTCACCAAGGGAGGGATCAAGGCAAATCCAGAGAAAACCCAAGCGGTGGCCGAGATGCGATCCCCCAGGTCCCTGAAGGACATCCAGCAACTAAACGGAAGACTAATAGCATTGAACCGTTTCTTATCAAAGGTAGCCGACACGACCCTTCCCTTTATGAAAGTATTGAAAGACTGCCTCCAGACAAACAAGTTTAAATGGACCACAGAGGCTGAGGCTGCCTTTCAAGAAATGAAAGCATACATCTGCAAGCTCCCGATGTTGGCCACCCCAGTACCCGGGGACCCGTTGCTCCTGTATCTATCCGCCTCAAAAACGACCATAAGTGCGGTCATGATGGTAGAGCGGGAAGGGAGACAGATCCCCATATATTTCATCAGCAGAACGCTTAAAGGGCCTGAAGAACGATACATGCCTCTGGAGAAACTCGCATTAGCTCTTGTCTTCGCATCCCGAAGACTCAGGAGGTATTTCCAAGGGCACAAGATTACCTTAATGACCGATCAGCCCCTTCAGAAGGTACTCAGGAGGCCGGAGCTGTCAGGACGGTTAGCTAAATGGGCTGTGGAGTTAGGGGAACACTCTCTGGAGTTTAAGCCCAGGACGGCCATGAAGGGACAGATACTGGCCAATTTCTTAGCAGAAGTCCCTGAGGACGAAGAGAAGGAGCTGTTAAAATGGGAAGCCTTAGAGAAAGAAGAAAGAGAGAAGGAAGACGAGGTGGTGTGGAAGTTGCTCACCGACGGAGCATCTAGTGAAGAAGGAAGTGGGGCAGGAATCACACTGATAAGTCCCGAGGGGGTCGAACTGACGTATGCCATAAGGTTGGACTTCGAGAACACCAACAATACCGCAGAGTATGAGGCCCTCCTGGCGGGAATGAGGCTGGCACAAAAAATGAAAGCAGGACAGGTAGAGGCTAGCACTGATTCACAGCTGGTAGTGAAACAGTACCAAGGGGAATATGAAGCCAAAGATGGCACCATGGCCCGATACGTGGCAAAAGTAAAAGAGATGGCTAAGGCATTCAAAACTTTCAGACTGGAATACATCCCCCGTGGAAGAAACAGAAAATCTGATGCCCTCAGTAAGCTGGCCTCGGTGGCATTCAACCACCTCGCGAAAGAAGTCAAGGTGGAGGTCCTGACATCTCCTTCCCTTAACATAGAGGAGGTTGTTACAATTGAGGGTACTCAGGAGACGTGGATGACACCAATTATCAAGTTCCTCCGGGACGGAATTCTGCCCGAAGGAGAATGGGCAGCCAGAAAGATAAGGGTCAAAGCCCTGCAATATGAACTGATCGAAGGAGAGCTATATCGAAGATCATACCTGGGCCCGTCCCTGAAGTGTGTTGACATGGAAGAAGCTGAATATGTGGTTAGGGAAATGCACGAAGGGATTTGTGGAATGCACTCGGGACCAAGGACGATAGTGAGAAAGGCAATGAATGCAGGATTTTACTGGCCACGGATGTACGAAACAGCATCTGAGGAAATCAAGAAGTGTGATAACTGCCAAGTGCATGCACCAATGACCCACCGGCACCAACACCCCATGGTACCAGTTTCAACATCCTGGCCATTCCAAAAATGGGCCATCGACATAATTGGGCCTTTCCCGGAGGACCCGGGAGGGGTCAAATACGTGGTGGTGGCCATTGATTATTTCACCAAATGGATCGAGGCGAAGCCCCTGGCAAAAATCACTGGAGAGCAGATGAGAAGGTTCGTGTTGGATAACATCATATGCAGGTATGGGGTCCCTAAGGAACTGGTAAGCGATAACGGGGTCCAGTTTGCCGGAAAGCCTTTCAAACCGTGGTGCGAGCAGATGCGGATTCAACAAGTGTTTACCTCCATCACCCATGCCCAAAGCAACGGATTGGTGGAGAGAGCTAACCAAAGCGTCATCAAGGGAATGAAAGGAAGGCTTGGAAGAAAACAAAAGGGCTGGCTGGAAGAACTTCCATTCGTACTATAGGCATACAGAACCACTCCTAAAAGTTGCAATGGGGAGACCCCGTTTACCCTTACCTACGGGACGGAGGCTGTCATCCCCGCCGAGATAGGATCCCCGACTGCCCGGATGAAGCTTCGAGACGAAGAAAACGAACAGGACCTAAGAATGAACTTGAACCTGCTGGAGGAAAGAAGGGAGATAGCGGCAGTCCGAGAGGCCAAATACAAAAAGCTACTGGAGAGTTACTACAACACCAGGATGAAGAAACTCAATCTCGTCCCGGGGAATCTAGTCCTTAGAGCCAATGAAGCCAGCTTGCAAGAAAACACTGGAAAGCTAGGCCCCAACTGGGAGGGGCCCTACCGAGTCACATGGGCGAATGGCAAGGGAACTTGCAAGTTGGAAACGCTTGAAGGCAAGGAGATCCCCAGGACCTGGAATCTCATGCAGCTTAGGAAATATTACGTGTAAGGGGTCCACCCCCCCCCCCAAAAAAACGGCCAAGAGCCACTTTTGTAACAACTAACTGTTAGTATGGGGCTCCCCCAAGGACAGACCTTTTGTAACAAACTTTAACGGGAAGTGTAAACCCCCTAGAAATTAAATGAAGAACGGACAGAACACGTCCCCTTTTGAAAAAACAATGGACATCATACCTAGGCAGATGTGCCCAGGAAACACCATTAAATCTAAACTAGAACAAACAAGCACACGTGTACAAGGCATCCAAAACATGCCAAAAGCCCGGCCGTGGGGCTGATAAGGGTCTAGCTAACCCAAAGCGGACAGAACAAGTCAAAAACATAATGCCACATTATAAGCTTGTCCATCGATTGGCCTCGAACAGACAATCATAGTTTAACAAACAAACAAAAAGTACAACACACTCTTGCATACAAAACTACGAGAGGGAATCCACTTTATTAATACAAAATACATATACAAAGAAAGGCCTCAGTAACTTTGGCAAGAGTAAACAACATGCAAATACAACGAGACAAAATAAAGACACGGCCCCTCGCCAAACGGTCCATGAATCTCCAGGGAAGCACCAAACTGACCTTCGGTAAAAACCCCTGCAAAACAAACAACCACAGCAAGAAATAGGCGACAAAGTGAAGAAGCAATATACAATCATAACCCATATGATTAGAAGCTAAGGCGGTCCCCGACATGAAGGACCCCTCCCAAACAGTCAAGCAAAATGCAAAAGTATCCTAGGGCAAGTAAAAGTTATTACAACCATATCGAAATGTGTTAAGTGTTTGAAATTCATTGGGGATCACCCCCGGAGAGAGATGGTGGAGATAAAGGACCGGCAGAGGAGAACAGGGTTTTCAGTTCATCAATAGAGATCAGGGGATGCTCCAGGATTTTCCCAAGGATGGCTGGGGTTTTACACCCAAACTCCTCATTCAGCTTGGACAACCACTTCTTTGCTTTAGAATTATAAAGAGGAGCCTCCTTTCTGTCCAAGCCTTGAGCGGAGTACTTATAGCCATCCTTCAATCCCGACTGGTACCCAACATCCCTGTAAGCCCTGTATACCTCCTCTAGGCCGCTCTTGAAATCCTCTGACTGAGCAACAGCAGCAAGGAAGGCTCCAAAACCTTCAGTAATTAGCCAATGCTTTTCCCCCGCCAATCGTTGGTTGTCATCGGAAGTTATCCCATACTCTGCATACATGGCATTGAATTGCTCATGGGAAACAGAACCAACTTCCTTCAAATGCTTCAGCTCAGCAGCAAGCTCCTCCTTCTCTTCAACCAGCGCTGCCATCTCCCGCTCCCAAGCCTGCTCTTTCCTTTCAAGCATAGCTCCAGCTCCCTGGATAAAAAAGCAATAAGTACAAAAAAAAAAAAAAGGGGGGGGGGGAGGGGGGAGGGAAGGGAGAAGACTATGTACCTTCCCCTCCTGCAACTTCCTTTCAGCATCAACCACTTGGCACCTAAGCCCAGCAACAACAGACTGGGAAGCCTTAAGCTCAGCCTTAAGCCCTTCATTTGCCTTCCTCAGATCGTCGACTCTCTGCAACATCCCAGCACCCCTAAAAAAAGCTTTCACACAGGGACATGCTATATTGATCCTCGAAGAGGTCGTCCCTCAGAGCAGAGTTTACAAATTTGTGTGAGGGAGGAACAGCATGGTTCAAAAAGTCCCTAGCGGCTTCGGGAGTCCCTATTACTGAGGAGCTAGTCACCTTCCATTTAGGGACACAAGCAGAAGGGATGGCATCGGCAAACAGAGGGGCAAGAGGAGACCGATGAACAGGACCTTCGAGGAGAGTGGGTCTGCTAGTCCCAGTAGCACGGGAGGGAGAAAGCTCGAAAGCTGAGGAAAAACGAGCTATCCCCACCTCAGAGGTCTTATCCCGGACACGGGAAGAAGAGGGACCAGTAGGAACCTCTATGGGCTCCTAGGAACTCCCCTGAGAAGTAAGAAAAAGAACATCAGAGGCAAGGCAAAAGACAGAAAAAATGAGATCAAGATAAAGCTCACCAGCAGAGGAGCACTCACTAAGCTCGAAGACCTCAGATGCTTAGACAGGGAACCTTTGACCCCAGCAGGGGGGAGATCAGAAGCAGCTTTCGATGAAGGAGGAAGTTTTTGACCACTGGCACTTCGAAGTCTTTGACGAATATTACGGGGAGCAGGGGCTGGCTGAGGACTGGCGGATCTTCTCTGACGAACTAGCTGGATTTCTACATCTTCGTCATCGCTTTGGCCGGAGGGATGAACAGGAGGAAAGTCAGGAGAACTCTCCTCCTCATCAGAGGGATTCTCCTCGTCACCACCCCCGGCAATAGAGCCCCCGGCCTGGGTGGATCCCCCAGTAACCTGCACCTCCGCATTCAACCTGGGGTCAATCTCGTTGTCAACCACATACTTAACATCTTTGGAATCACCCTGAAGTAGCCTCCACAAAGTTATCTCTACACGAAAAAGAGACACTAAAGATGACTACACGATCTTCAAGACACTAACCATAAATGACAGATCAAGAGCAAAGAAATACCTTTTTTTGCCGAAAAAAGCCCTCGGACGAACCGGATAGGAGGGGCTCAACCCTCCCATGGCAAGCATCCCTTCAGAAAAGGTGAATGCCCTCGTTGGATTCTCGCACATCCGTTTCCACTGAAGGGTTTCGGCTGCGGAAAGAGTAGGAACAACGTCTTCGATTGCGGCATCAAGATCCTTCGGCAGAGGGGACTCCGGCAACATAGCGGCAGAAACAAAGATGAATCTACTCTTCCAGTCCTTTGGATAAGTAGAGGTAGGCATAAAACTGTAACAGGGCCTCGAGACATTGTTCTGCCGTTTTGCAAAAGTGAACCAATCTCCATCCGAAATAAGCCTGTAGAACATGCAAAACAAAGGAATAGAGGGCTCTCCCGAGATGGCTGCACAAGATAATTCAAACTGGACCACCCTCATGAACCCTAGGGGGTGAATCTGAGAAAAATGGACACCGAAATGACGAAGCAAAGAGATTTTGAAAGCAGAAAGAGGATACCGAACCCTACAGGAGGAGAAAGCCAGAGTGTAAATAGGTATCCGGTCTGCTGTGCATTCCGCCGGCTCGTTGGGGCCGGGCAAGGAAGGAGAAAATCGCTCGGGAATGTTGTACGCTGCAACGAAGGACTTCAAGTCCTTCGCCGTCAGTACGGATCTTATCGATGAACGGCCACTACGACTCATAATCGGAGAAGAAGCTATGATTCAGGGAAATGGTTACGGTGAGGAAAAGGGGTTGAAGTATTTGAGTGAGAAATTGGAAAGGATAACAGGGTATTAAAGAGGTGTCACTGACAAACAAGTAACCGTCATGTCAATAGTCCCTTCAAAATTCAAAAAAGGAGCACGTGTTACAAGGGGATTAACTCCCGCTATAGATATCCGGCGGTGTGATGATTAGTGGGGGCGGTAGACCATAACTGAGTTAGAGTGGGCCCACAGGAAGAAAACCACCCCTTTTTAAGCGGTTACGATTCAGCCCCGGATCATGAGCCTCGGGTCTCAGAACCAGGGACTAAAGATGACTTGACGACGGGCCAGTGGGGAAGCCCACCTTACCTGCATTGGATTATTTCTACGAAAGCCCAATTACATAAAAGCCCACAAGATAGAGTTATCTTGCCCATTAAGGTTCCCTTTCTTTGGCAACGGGCGGGAAAACAGCTAGCATGGAACAGACCTCATTTAATGCTCGATAAGAAGAGGATCTCGTCTGAAAACACTGTACTTCTCCGACTGGACATTAATTAAGAGAAGTATCTCACCGTTGGGGGTCAGACACGTGTCTGCACCCCCCGAGAGCCCCCAGAAGCCGTTAGATCACATACGGAAGACCTCTAATGAGATAAGAGTTAGTTGTTATATAAGAGAGAAGATAAAGGAAGAAAGGCAGGTATCATCTCCGGCATCCTCTTATTTACTACACTCTCATTTACTCACCTCTCATTAACTTCCGACCAACATTCCCTCACATTTAATACACATACACATTAATTAGATTCACACCAAAGAGGAAACATTCCGGTAATTATACTCATCGGAAGAAGCTCCTCTCATTTTCCGGCAAGCTTACTTACTCTCACGCCGGAGCTTGGTCACGGATCCCCCTCCCGGGGTCCCCCGTGACGAGGCTAACGGTTTGTTCTTTTGTAGCAACGAAGATAAAGGCTCTTGACGTCAGCGAAGATCCATCAAACGTCATCCGTGAACCTTTATGTTTAACAATATATTCTCACAATTTCTAAATAGTATAATAATGATTTAAACGGCAAAATCTTATAGTAATTAACCATAGATTTTTTATAATAACATAATATAATATATTTAAATATATTATTATAAAATTAAAAATATTTTGAAAGCAAATCGGAACTCAGATATGAAATAACATATACTTTCCTTGGTGCTTTTATGGTGTGGTCTGCTACGTGGGCAACACATGGCTCCACAATGTCGGTAATCCTATTTTCAAATAATAAAAAAATTGGAGAATTAAATAAGTAAGTACTTTACCCACATTTATAATTCACTCAAATAATGCTTTACCCATCTAGTTAATGCTTAATAATTGGCAATAAAAAATAAAACAAATTTCCCAACCGGCCATTAGCACATGATCAACATGTTTGTAGGACTAACGAGTTAAATTTCATATTCTTATTATTTTTTTAATAATTAATTGGTAAGCTATCAAATTAGAGACGATAATTATTGATTCAGGGTGTGTAGAATGAGTGGATTGGGGGATAAGAACTTACATAAGAGTCTACAAAAAATACAAATGTTCATGTGTTTCTTTAGTTAATCTACTTAAATTTGTTTATATAATGAACGACCCTCTAGCTTATATGAATTATCATATTAAGAGGAGTTTTAAGATTGCCTTACAAAATTACATATTTCCCTAAAGTATAGAATTCAGTATATAATGTAACTAGTATTTGAGCCCGTGCTCCGCGGTAGGAGTAGGAGGATGCTGACGTGGATGTATTTGTTATCAGGTATTCAACTGATTCATATTAGACCCTTTAGGCTTTGATCTAAACAACAGTAATAATAAGCAAACAACGCGGTTAAGTAAATATGTCTAGAGTTAAAAGTTATTTTAACTATAATAGGTTGAATAAAAAGAGAATTTGTAACACCCTAAAACGTTTTGGCCATAAGAGACGCAGTGGAAATACCAACTCAAAAATTCTTTCTTATATTGTGTATATGACATACTTGAAGGTTCATTTATAATCTGTCGGACACTTCTTGAAAGGATTTACAACATTCATTCTTGATTAACGCGTTAAATGTGATACCATAAATACAAGCTATGAGATCGCTCTTCCCGTACAATCCTTGCTCTTCGACTCGATCTTCAACCTCTTAGTCTCCAGAATGATGTTAATTCCGTGCAACCATTCCACATTCTTCTATTCATGCTATTCTTTTATGTTTATCTTTCCGAGTACAATCTTGCATCCAATCATCAAATCTTCATAAGGACACAATAGCATACCTGCATTTTCATTTCATTCTCAAGGCACACAATTAGTAACATGAATACTCAAATGTATTGAAGCCATGTATACATATATACAAGCCTCGTTCTTTCATAAACAATAAATCCTACTTCGTGCATACGTATATTTATACATACATACATACATACCTACATACATACATATATCCATACAAGCTCTTACATACCACTTACATTCCCACATGATTATACTAACACATCCTATTTACAAACATCCATATAAATAAGTCTCATACGTATCAACCTAGATGCATACTTATTTCTAATCGTGCTTATCTATGGATTCCATTACTAACATGAAGGTAAATCCATACCCATACTTATACATGCCTCTAGACTTAATTCATTCCCACACATACTTTTGTACACGCTCATCACACCTCATAAACACTCTTCAATGAATTTGTGTAATGATAATCCTTTCTTTAACATTCCTTCAATCATACTTTCTAACGGGTATAAATGTCAAATCCCTTCTAACTTCTATATCTGGTTCAACATCAATTCCTTATCAGTTAATCTCTGAGGTATAACCCAGACAAGTTACCTGGTCATCTAGGTTCAGGCATTACCCAGACTAGTTACATGGTCATCTAGGTTATCAGGCATAACCCAGACGAGTTACCTGGTGTAACACCCCGAAATCGGGTTTGGTAATTAAACCCCGTTAATACTAAAGACGGGAAAGTACCGTTAGTGGTAAAAGTAAACCGGCAAATATTAGGAATAAATTGAATAATCCTAATATTTATTTAAAGCGAATCAGAGTTTTCAAGAAAAAAAAATAGGATAGATAAAAGGCCCAATTTAACGGGACTTAAAGTAAAACGGGTTATGATTTCCCGAACCTACTAAACTGACTAGGAAATAAATAACCTAGTTAGTTGGTTGTCTTGTTTTAAAGCATGAATAAAGTTAAATTGCCAAAGATATAAGTTAAACAAAAGGGGAGGGACCAATGTTGTTAAATTTGAAACTATTATTATTAGTTTTAAAACAAAAAAAAAATAAAACCACACACCTCAAATTGAGGTCCTGGTCGAACAAGAACACATGGGGCGACACTGGCTCCCCACCAAACCCTAGTGCATGTCAAATTTGATCAAATTGAAGGTTCAATTCAGTCCCAAATCAAGTTCTAAACACGAATTAGTGATCACCTCACTGAAGGGATCACAAGGTATGCAAAATTCTAGTATTTTGATATATCTCAAGTTCTAGGTTAATTGTGAAAAACTGAAATTGAGCTTGATTATGTCTTGTATGGATGGAATTAGAAGTAATATGGCATCTAGGGATAAACCCTAGATGATTTCTTGTTAAAATCTAGCATTATACGTGTGGGGTTTATAATCACCATTGAAGGTGATTAGTTAGTTTGTAAAAACTAAATAAACACTAGAATTATGGTTCTTATTCTAGTGAAATCTGAATTCACGTGGTGAATCCGAAATTATTCATGTTAAAATTTAGTATAGATTTGTTAATTGAAGTGGATGTAGATGAAAATAACATGTCAAGAACCTAGTAATGGTTATGTAAAATCTGACCCGCTAGGTGTTTGTTAAAACGCCTAAGTGAGGAGTAAAACGTTAAAGATCGGACAAAAACGCAGATTTGAATATTATAATGAATTGTCCGATTTTTGGTGATAAAAAGAGTTCTAAATTAGGTTGTGAATGGAACTCTATAGGTAAAGAATCCGGGTCGTCAAGTGGACAAGCCGGAGGTGATACACGCTTGAAAAGTATGCTTTAAAGGTACGTAACTACGGTTCCGTTACATTATGCTTGATTTTGTAATTTCGCTAGTAGACTTTAAAATAGCATAATACATGAAATTGGCATTTACTTGAAGTGATGAAGATCACTAGGTAAATAAACGGGTCAAAAGGTGAAATTATCACCCTTTGACAATATTGTCTAATGGTTTGTCGAGTTACATGTTATAGGAATAAATAGCAAATGGATAAGTACATCGCTATTGCTTAGCGGTTGCTAAGACAAGGTATTGAAACGGGTCAATATATTGATCCGAGCCAGGTATGTATAATAACACAACTCATCATGAAAAATTTGGAGTTCTATAAGAGTTCGACAATGTTAAAGTGTAGATATTCGGTTACCTTTAAGGTAAACCGAATAAATTGAATTATGTTCATGGTGTTTTAGAAGCAAATGGGTTTATAAAGAAGATTATAGTTAAAAGGGTTGGTTTTTGGGTCAATCAAGTATTTAAAGGACCCTTGTAGTTAAAGAAGGATGAAGATTGACCAAATTGCCCTTGTAAGCTAATTCGGACGAACGACCCTTAAAGGTGGTTCGGAAATAAGTTTTATGATTATATAAATGCTTAGGATAAGTTAGATAGTGAAAAACATAAATTTTTGGGTCAAAGGGCTTTATATGAGTCTTTGCCATAAAATGGTAATCCGAGGGGTAAAACTCGGAACATATAGATATCCACATTAAACCCAATACATATATAGTTGTAGTGGGAGGTTACTAGATAAGAAATGTAGAACCACAATGCTAGAAGGGAATGAACGCGATTTCAAGCTTTAATGTGCTTAAAATACCCTTAACGGGTCAAAATAAGCATACGAGCGAAAATGGGTTAAATTGTGTAATAAACCTGTGATTAGAACCTAAAATGGTAGGTAACATTAATTTGAAGAAGTGTAGGTGATATAGGAATCAAACAAATATGTTTGTTTGATAAAATGCATAAATGGGTAAAATTCGATAAAAAGGTAACGAGTCGAAGGCTTGAAAGTCTCAAAAATTATTTATGTTGGATGTTGGATTTTAACTCCATATAATGGAGAATCATATTACAAACACGTAGGAAGAAACGGTAGGTTAAACGGACAAGCGGATTGAAAGATACGAAAGTTTTCGTGTCAAAAACGACAAAAAGGAAAGGAATGATGCAGGGGCCACCGTAACTTACGGTGCCACCGTAAGTTACGGTGGAGCTGAATTGGTTACGGTGCTAGCCTACTGATGTACGGTAGGGAAATGTTAACACAGGGGCCACCGTAACTTACGGTGCCACCGTAACTTATGGTGCCACCGTAAGGAGGCCAGAATTGAGTTATTGTTTTGGGATCAAGATATCAATGTTGGATTTTCCTAATTTCCTCGTTGTATTAGTTATTTAATTATCAAAACTGACCTTTAAGTTGGTTTTGATCACAGGTGAATGTCGAGAGTCCCGGATGAAGATCGAGCATCGAGCAAGAACCGAACACACGTTAAACAAAGCTTCCGCAACGTTGTTTTGTCGTTATTCTAAACGGCGAATTAAATTACATTATGTATATCACTTAAATTGTAAAAGTTTTAACAAACCCGTATTTCCGATGTTTATGTAATCATTAATTACATGATTATTTCGCAAAATATACGTTAAAACTTGATTTATATGAATGGGTGTTACAAGTTGGTATCAGAGCCTTGGTTTAAGAGATTCAAGTATGGTGGGAAAACTATGCTTGGACTTAAACCTTATGCTCTTAATAAAGATTGGTGTTCGTGTAACAATTCTCATCAAAAGTCTTAATTATTATTTTAATTTAGCCAATAGGAAAACCTAATTGAGAAACCCAAGTGATTCTGAACAAACCCTAAAATTTCCAGAACAATCGGAATCAGGATCAGGGCCCCTAAAACTCAAGGGGGTAAACCCTAAGTTAACAATTATCTAAATTACTCGCTGTCAAAATTCTAAATTCAGAAACTGTCAAGTCAGCGAAGCTAGTCCCAACCGTGGCTAGTCTATAAAATATAGGTAACCCTTACGGACCGTAAGGGTTATTTGTTACGGTCCGTAAGGGGTGGCAAAATTTGGGTATAAATAGCAGACATTGGTACTTGAAATTTGGCGTATGTTCGACGAAGAAATTCGTTTCAGGCATCGAATTACTTTCTGTTTACCACAAATTAACACACACTAATCACGAAGTGCTGCCGCAATCAGGGTAATAACTCGATCGCTATTACGATTCAACGTCCGATCGATTATAACTATCCAACGATTGTTTAAGTGCCACTCAAATTGAGTTTATACTTTGTTAGTCATCGTGATTCCGACTTGAATGTTTGAGTGTTGTTCGAAATCGGACTATACTCTGTCATTCGTTGTGAATCCGCTGAATTGTTAAGTATTGCACTAATAAATCGTTGTGAGGGTTTAATCTCGTGAATTGTCGTAACTGTTGTATTAGTTACTAACCTGTTTGTGTGTGCATTATTATTTAAATTAGGTTAATCAAGGCTAATCAGTAGGCTTATACTCTGCTCGTTAAATCTACAATGTGAGTCATTCTCTTTTTATCAACTGTTTTACAATACTCCAAATTATTTTCAAAGGTTATAATTACAGTGATTAAGTTTATGTAATCACCAAATTACAGCCGGTATGTGGGGTATTGTGCACATTACTACTGTTGTTGTCACTTTAGGTGGGCGAACCTAATTAGTGATATTCGTCATTCATTGGGGCAGCCAATGGTGATATGACCACAGTCACAGAAAAGAGTCGAGTGACAAATACTGTGGGTAGTTGGTTTGATATCAGAAACATTGTAATCTCTTAATACTGTAAATTATAACAAACGAGTCGTTTTAGTAAAACTGAATGATTCACTCAGTATTTCCCTGCTGACAAAACCTTTTTCAAACATGTTTCAGGTAATCTGTTGTGAGCAAAGGAAAAGTGCCGTGGAGCACTACAAGCTTAGAAAAGTGGCTCAATGTAAATAAATAAAGAAACATGTTTTGAGAAATAAAGGATTTCCCAGTGAAATCACTTATTTGTAAATTATGGGATTTATCCCTATATTATATATAAACGAGCAGTTTTAATATTAATCGATCCTGTTTAAAAAGACTTCCACTGTCACTAAATTAGATACCATCGGATTTCCTGCCTCGCGGCTCTGGACCGGGTCAAACCGGGGCCACGGGCCGTGACAGTTCGGTTCGAGGCTTGATCGCAAATCCGGTAAGTACATGTATGTTAATAGTTTAGCATGCTAAAGTGTTGTAAACAACACATAGGGCTATCGTGTGATACATGTTACCCCAATTAAAATGACTGATATAGTTGACGAAAATACGCCCGTTGACGCGTATAGTAGAAAAAGCCTTGTATTATAATACGGGTGATTATTTAAAGTTGGCGTTACTAACTTTTGTGAATGTTTTAATTGAAGGACACTCGCGTTTGAAGACGACGAGAGTCAAACGACTTTTGGGTATGATGATGGAACGGTCCGAGATATGACAAGAAGAGCATACTCATCAAGGACCTAAATCGCGTAACGATCGCAAATAAGTAATGGCAAGAAAGCCCGTTAAGGCAAGCATTACCAGGTGCACATTTTAAATATAATTGCACAAATAGTAATTTGCAACAAATATGTAGAAATTAAAAGTTGCATATGTAGATTAAAAACTTGGAAAAACCCGAATAGAAAATGTATTCGGGATATTGTTTCCAAGAGAAACAAATTGAGGCATTACTTACATAGGGTGTGATGTGAAAACTATAAAAAGGTCATGCGTGTCATGTGTTAATCGCTTACTCTGGCCAAGTAAGTAGTTGCATATGATACCATGAACTTCTTATAGCGGACACATTTATGTCCGATGTAGTAAGGATGGGGTGAATGGGACTAACTTAAATGGTACCCAAATGAATCAAATAAGTAAGATGTTTGATAGTAAACGTAAACGTAAACGTAAGTCGGATGACGGAAGCGTATTACGTAAGAATAACGAGCCCGAGAGAAGGGACAAGGATCAAGTAAAAAGAAAATACAGACCGACCAATAGGAATGCTAAGGCATAGGGATAAAAGTTTGACTATCACAAGTGATGAAATTCACATGGACAAGTCAAACGAATCGAATAAAGAATAAAGGACTTGATTGAATAAAGGCGATGGATCTCGCTAAGACGACCAAATAAATTAAAATAACGTCTAAAACCATATAAGAATGGTTACTTGAAAATGATTACGGTAAAAGATACCCGATGAATGGGTAGGATTTGGAAAGAATGCGTAAACCGAGAGACGGGAACACGAGATAGAAAGTCAAAAGACTCGGAATATGAGTCATGAATAAAAGACAATGAGAATTTGCAAACAGAAATGTTAATAACTACGCTCAGCTATTTCAAAGCTGAACGGGTTAAACAAAGACTGAAGTTTGGCATTCATAAGTGATGAATGTTCACACGAACAAGTCAAACAAATTTAATAAAGGATGACACTTGCTAAAGTAAGTAAGCGCGAATCGGATAAATAAAAGTGCGAAATATTAATAAACCTATGTAAAGGAGTTATGGACGTTAAAAACATTGAAATAAAAGAACCCGGGTAATGGGACGTAAAGAAGTACAGGTAAGAACCGGGTAACGGTAAGTGTATGGAAAACCGACGTGTAAATTGACGTTAGAAGTCGAGAAGTCGGAAAGATAATTCGAAAGAAAACAATGTAGCCTTAGACTACGGTCAAGGTCAAATGAAACCCAAAAAGTAAAAAGGTGAATAACGATAAACAAAAAAAAGGTGCCTTAACGCCATATGCGTATATAAACGTATACACATTTGAACAAAGACTAGAATAAAAGATGGTCTACGGGATCATCATAACCTACGGGATATTAATTAGTGTAAAGGTCTACGGGGCCAAAATGACCCACAGGTCATGAATTGAAGCAAAGGGATCATAAGAGCCTCGTCTTAAAAAGATGAAAGCTTAAGGAAATAGCCTACGAGGTTAAGTGAAGGAACCTACGGGTCAATAGTGTAAGGTGAGGGAACTTGTTAACAATCCCCGCATAAAACGAGAACGGAAAACAATAAATTATGGGTTGTCAATTTCCTTGATATGAGTAATTGACATAGTTGAAGAGAAAATCGTTAGACTAAAATCCAGTTATAGTAAGAAATAACATTTTCACAAATATAAATTCTGATAGGAAATTGAATAGTAAGCATGAAAGATTCAAGTCTTGACGCTGATAGGCGCAAGACGATACATTCGAAAAGTGATATTTTCAAAAATGAAAGGTTGATATAAATTAAAAATGATGTGACACGATCACGTTTAGTGTAACACCTCGAAAATTCACGTCTTATAATGTGTAGACACGTGTCATATGTTTAAAAACGTGTGAAAGAAGATTATAGAAGGACTAAAGTTGATAAACATGGAAAGTATGTGAATATACGTATTCAAAGTGTCAACAGTGAATAAATATATTGTACATTAACCCTACATGATGTTTATAACATCAAACGAATAAATCATGGATCATGCGAAGCTAAAAGTGAGAGATTTCAAACTACAGGGGTTAAAAGTGTCAACATGTTTAAGTTATACCTCTTAGTGACCTTTTGACAAACCCGAAGCTTTGTAACTGTTAATTATGCTCACTAGAATGCACGATATAAATTTCGTAAAGTTTCGTGATCGTATGAGAAAGTTATGATCAAATTCGTGTGCGAATGGTTAAAGCGTAAACGTTGAAAGTTAGGACTTTTCGGGTAACAATAAAGTTAACCGGGGACTTAACAAAGTGGGTATATGTTTTAAAGCCCTTATAGATCAATTATGAGGGTTCATAATGCAAGAAACAAGTGTTTAAACGAAGTTTGAAGAGCCAAGGATCAAATCGCAAAAAATCTAAAATGCTGATTTCTGCAGACGCCGTCGCGCCACGCGAGGGACTCCCAGTTCCGAAATTTTTGGTTGTTGTCTGCAATGGCCTTTATGCGCGACTTTAACCGATTTTTCACATCTTGTGCGACCCCTAGGCACCCCCTAAACACTTAGGGACATGTGTTAATCAGTTGTGGTGGGTTGTAGACTCATGTGTCAAAGATTTGTGGTGATTAATTCACTATAAAAGGCCATGATATGCAACCATTGTTCTTCACACCTTCCTCTTGCAATCTGATCATTTCTGGAGCTCCAAGGCACTCTCAAGTGATCACTAATCAAGCTTAGGACTTTTGTAAGTTTGCTTAACCTTCTTTAATTGAGTTTAGCTTAGTTATTTAGCTAAAAGTCAAACCGTCGTAATTACGGTTTGACTTCGAGATTAATTAATAATGGCTCAGTCAAATCTCGAATTAAAAGTAGTTATAAGTTGGTAATTATGTGGGTAATAAACCCTCAAAAGGGTTCCCCCTGATTCCCACTCTAACTAGGTCTAATGTCGGGTCAAACGTGTAATTAAAAAGTCAACAGAATGTTTAAATTGCAATTTATGCATGATTAGCAATGTAGAGCACATACAACCTATTTGATCATTAATATAACTTGGTAATTAGTGTAAGAACATGTCTAAACATGTTCAACCCGACAATTTCCTGTTTAGACCCGGTTCGGAACCGAAAGTCGCATAGTTTGACTTATACTTTGACTTTCAGTTCTGACCCGTTTTGGTATGATTTAGAAATACCTTAGAGCTTTATTTGGACCAGGTTACATGCTAGTATAACCCTCTGTGATTATACACCACGGATCATTAGTTATCCAATTAATACGCATGAATCCGTTAATTGCTCATATGTTGACCATTATGCCCTTTTCACCTTAAAACGTGATTTTTGGAAATGTAAAAGAGTAGAAACCTTAATTACTGATATATAAACTTGCATACAAAATTTGACATCAGTTTGAGGTGTAGGTTAAGAGTTATGCTCGTTAGCGTAAAATTAAAGCTTTATGTTAATTAAACGGCGTATTTAGCGTATAGCCTACTTAAACATACTTTTTGATATCAAATATTTTACCCACTGATGTAATATATTATTTTGGGATTTTTAAAGAATTTTAATTAATTTTAGGCTGAGCATAACTCATAGTCGTAGGCTTAATCCGGTACTTGTCGGTTTTGCCCTTACGGGCCATAAAATGAGTTTTACATATCTAAACGACTCCAAACATTTTGCTACTGATCACACATGATAAATAAATTATTTTAAGCCTTCTGGAAATATAAAAATATCAGATTTATGTATCAAACCCGGAAATGGCCTCTAATCGCCTTTTTAAGCGTTTTTAACGCATAGTATGTACTAAAACTATTTTAAACATACAAGGGTCGATACCTACTGATATTTGAGGCAAATTATAATTTTTTAACAGTAAGCAAAGGTTGATAAACTCAGACTTCAGTTTTGAGCTTTTCGGCTTAGGTGAAATTACCAAAATACCCCTACGGGGCATAGTTTGGTTATAATTGATAAATTTCACTTATATAATTTAACCTACTGATATAACTTAGCAAATTGAGTATATTTGCTGATTTCATCAGGCCTGTAACTCAGGTTGACACTTAAACTCTTTTACAACCTTTAAAATGACCAAACTACCCCTACGGGGCATAGTTTGTGATTAAATTCGTTTCGGGCATAATAAAAGACATATTACTGATGTCACAACATATATGAAGCATATTAACTTAGGAAACCTGTAAATAGCTCTCATGAATACCCGTTACGCTTATTACGCGTTCGGTTCGATTTATGTAACTAGTTTACATAAATTAGCCTAAACGGGTCAAACCTTAACGGTTTTATCTCAAAATCCAGAATGTGTATGAAATACCCATATTAAACAAGTCTCTGAACTTGTCGGGTCTAAATCACATTCTATCCGGTCTTCGCTTAATCGTGCGTACGAACCGTGTCTTTGAAACTAACCAGTCTAAGCTTAAGCTTAACTAAAGACCCGTTAGGATTCTAATAGGTTATTATAAACCTTCGTTCCAGATTAGGAGGACCAGTGCATTTTGCTTATTGTGAATTATACTTTGCTCAGGTAAATACTTTTAACTTATTTTCCCTATACGGGCTTGGGTTACGGTATATAGCATACCGCTTGATCGGGCATCAAATCTTCCATCGTTGGGTGGTTAATTGAATAATTTGATCGGCTCGTTTAAACAGTCTTGTTACTTAAAGCCTTTGGGGGGTTAATGACCATGTCCCGGATATCCTTGGCATCATTTTACGAAATGGCCACAACTTAAGCGCGGGGTGTAGGCGTACACCCGTCAGTGCACAAAAGAATATTGTGGTGTGTCTATTGATCTTTAACCCGGACAAGATCCGGGCTACTGAACGCACAAGGAACATGTAATTCGTTCACAAGATTATATATTTAAATAATTCTCCCAAGTTAAATAAAATGTTTATGCCATGTGCATCCAAACCAATTTTCAATCATTTTCCAAAATGAGTCAGTTGATTGTATTTACCAGTGTAAACTGACGTATTTTCCCAAAAAGATTAAATGCAGGTACTAAGCGAAATTGGCTGGGATTTCTCCTTAGCATCATTAGAAGTCTCGCAAGCTTAAGATGCCTGAAGTCTGTTGAACTATTGTTTCCATTTTGTTTTCGATCCTTCTGTGGATAAACTTCCGAATATTGTGACATTTGATATTACAATATTAAATTCGGTTGTATTATATCTTTTAAATTGCTTCCGCTGTGCGTATTAAATATTGTGTTGTTTGACTATTATGTTGCCAACCACGTCACGATACTCCCTACCGGGCCCACCGGTGACACGTGGAAATC